>CM054002.1:5862170-7179670 GCA_028641665.1 Chelonus formosanus
ACCACATAATATTTAATACCTAACTTCATGATTGTCCTGAATTTCAAAAAATTAGTACCACCGTAAAGTAATACCCAGCTGCAACTTTACCAAAATAATCAAATTATTAACTTGTCTACCCTTATAACAGATGTACCCAGGTTTTGATGTTATTAGAATATTTTTCTCCCTTAATAACTCTACCACATCACATTTCAACCTTCTTTTTTTCTTTACCTTTTCACAACTCTACCACAATTTCTCGGTTTGTTACTTACATCTCTACCATATTTATTTTTACTTTCTGACAACTCTACCACAATTTATTGGTTCTTAACTTATATCTTTACCATATTTTCATCTCTACCATTTTATAACTCAATCAATATTTTTTTTTCTGAAATTATAATTCTACCACAATTGTTGGTTTTTTACTCATAACTCTACCCTAATTTTCTCTTAGCGAATTATAACTCTACCATGATTTTCGGTAAAGTAAAAAAATATCTGTTGTTGATAAAATCATTTTCATTTTAAAATAATTTAATCATCTAGATAAAAATTTAAATATGTTACATGAGCCAATGTCAATTACAAATCTCAATATCATTGTTATCATTATTTATTAAATTTAAAATTACAAATACAGACATAAACACCCTTTAACGCTGTAACAATTTTCTCTTTTATTTCCACGAATTGTAAAATACATAGTATTCTCCTCATACTTTATTTCGTTTATTTTTTATAAATATTATGTAAATTTTCAGAGTACATGCAGTAAGGTACATTTTTTTATATCTACATATACATAAACAATCACAGTGGGAAGAATAATTGTTGTCAAGATGTTGATACGTAATTAGCTATTAGTCAAGCAGTCTCTATATTTTTATTAAAATACAATAAAAAAGAAATGCTTGAAATTATAAGTGACTACAAACTATGACTTAACTTCTTTGAACAATCCATAAAGATTGTTTACTGTAAGACAACCAATTAGTATCAATTAAAAAGTGTCAAATAAGCTCGAAAAATTTTGTTGTAAATTAATTTTTATTTCATGGATCTTTTTTTTATTATTGCTTGTTTTATCAATAAAAAATTAAAAATGAGCTCAGTGGTGTTATATTCTCTTCCATTGTTTCACTCTTCGTCATGAAATGCAAATTAACCTTTTGAACATATTAATTTTGCATCTTTTTATATTGGCAAACGATATTTTCTTTCACTATGTAATATACATAATCTATGTAAAATTTTTTTATTACCTATAGGATGTGTTAATTTTGCATCTTTTTATATTGGCAAACGATATTTTCTTTCACTATGTAATATACATAATCTATGTAAAATTTTTTTATTACCTATAGGATGTGTTAATTTTTCATTGGAAATTCACAGTCCAAAGAATGAGATTTGTAACCGGCTTTGTTTACGTTTTTTTAAGACGCCAAGATTCGCTGTCCATAATATAATTAAGGGAAAGGATCAAACGACTGATTTCATTTGTCTCCCAGTGTTTTACAAGTTCTGTACAACGCTTCCCAGTGAACACAGAATGCAAATGTGATATAACAAGGAAGTAACAAGTTACGTAACTTTTGTGACTTATGGGTGACATATAATAACAATTATATAAAATTTGAGTTTTATGTTATGTACTTAATTGTTACTTCTATGTTACGTAACAGTTACACGGAATTGTAACTGTATCAAAACGTCACAATAGTGACTTTTCTGTTATGTCCTCGTGACCTAACAACGTTACTTTGAACAAGACGTCACGACAGTGACTCTTATGTTATGTTTTTTTTCTGTATCCTGAAACATATTCATGTTCTTTTAATAAAATGTTACAATCATGATTCCTTCGTTATGTTTTTGTGATACATCAACATTGCTATGTAAATAACATTGAAACCTATTTGTACATACATGATGTAACAATAACAAAACATTGACATAAAAATAACATGACTTTGACGTAACAACATCCTTCTCAAGTTATGTTGCTGTTCCATCTGAACCCTTTGAAAAATCCTATGAGTCAATATAGAACAATATTCAAGACGTGTTATTTTCATACTGAATATCCTGAATTTTTGGCGATAATTATCTTAAGAATTTAATGCTGACTTTGATCCTGAACAATCTGCCATATAACAGGACATATCAGAGTATCAAGGATCAAATCAATATTAAATTGGTATGGCCAAATATTCAGGATATTCAGAATGAAATCACCAAAGTGTTAAGGATGAAAATCAGCATCAAATTTTTGATGATCAAATATTCAGGATATTCAGTACCAAAATAAGTATGAAATCAATTTTTCAAGATCTTCAATATCAAATCGGGACGAAATTCGGTCATTCAGGATGTTCAGTATCAAATTAAAATTAAAAATTTCACCTCGGGACGACAATAGTATATATGTAGATCAATTAAACAGTACAATACCATTCAATTTAGAAGCTTTCCTGCAAAATTGGGGTTTAAAACATAACATTACTCCCACTGCTGTAAATGTACTATTAGATGGCTTGAAATTAGCCGGTCATTCAGAACTTCCATCAACTGCAAAAATCTGCTATTTCGGATCAGCTCACAGATAATATCAAGCTCGTTCCCTCCTCTATTCTTTATTTAGATATACACATTGATGGATTAAGTGTTTCAAAGAGTTCCAAGAGCGAAATTTGGCCGATACTTGGTAGAATTATGTCACCTTGGATCTCTCGAGTTTTTTTGATTGCTGCGTATCATGGAATCGGAAAACCTTCACCTGTCTACGAATTTTTCATGAAGTTTTGTGAAGAATTTATGGTACTCCGCGATAGAGAGTTTTTTTACAAGAATAATCGTTTTTTCATTCGCGTTAGAGCGTTATTAGCAGATACTCCAGCACGAAATTTTGCATGTTCATTTCCATCACATACTAGCCGTTGTGGAAAATGTATTCAGGAAGGGAATACCATTAAGCATCGAAGATTATTTCTCATATCAAATTCAGCTTTACGAACTGACTTAAATTTTCGTGTCAACGTGCCTAGAAAGTATATAAACGCGAGATCACCATTAGAAGACATTGGTATCAGTATGACTCGTCATTGTCCACTTGATTATATGCGCTTAGGATGCTTAGGTGTAACAAAGAAAATGATTGAAATCTACTTAGATATTTATAAGACAACGCAGTCAAGGCTTGATAACTCAACGAGGCTTAATAAATTCTATGAATCATTTGCAGTTGATACGCCATATAAATTTCCGCGAAAACCACGATCATTTGAAGACCTTGCGAAATGGAAAGCTACAGAAGTTAGACTTTTTTTGTTATATTTAGGTCCAGTTATTCTTCGTCAAATACTATCCCCATCTCAAATGCTTCATTTTAATTCATTGAATTGTGCTATACGTATTCTATGTGATCCACTTTTTTCCAAGTCGATAATAACTATGCACATAAACTTCTTATATACTTCGTCGAGACTTTTAAAGTTTTATATGGCCAACTCCACTTTACAATACACATAATCTTGTTCATTTCTCTGCGGATGCGTTGCGCTTCGGGCCACTTGATTTTTTCAGCTGTTTTCCTTATGAGAACTTTTTACATACTGTAAGACGAATGATTCGACATGGTCGTACTCCTTTAGTATAAGTATTTAATAGAGTTAGTGAATTAGCAAAATCTACACCTTCAAGTAACCGAAATAAATCGCTGTTTACATTAAACAATAAACAACCACATGTAATGCTACCAGATGGGTTCATAGATGCATATGAGAACATTAAATTTTCAGACTTTACGCTTTCCACGACACCATGAAATAATTGCGCGTATCTGGATTCAAATACAATAGTTTTCATTCAATTTATATGTATTCGAAATGGAATACCCGTCATAATAGCACATGAACTTTTAAATTCTACATCTTTGGAGAACTATCCTTGTGACTCTAGAATGTTGAATATTTTTAAAGTACAAGAACTTTCAGCTGAACCAAGTTCATGGCCAGTTCGTCAAATAGTTAAAAAAGGCTTTGTCATAACAGATCATAACGCGTGTTATGTATTTCCGCTCATACATACTAACTACCAAACATAATATTGGCATAATTAATTATTTCTATTGTAATAGTCTGCGAAATCATACTCATAATTATATTATTTCAGAAAATGGAAATGCGGATGATGATTTATCGATCAACCTCTCCGTTTCCTAACGATTATTTCTCTTGGAAAAATGGATTTTATGTCAACAGGATAATTAATTTCGATAACGACTCCTGCAATAGGTACAACTGTTTTTGTTTTTTTTTTAGGTGGCAGTGGTTCAGTGAAGTATTTAGTGGATATAAGCATGTGTCGTTTATTTATTAACGACTTATTTATCAGAATTTTGTATTGTGGAACGTACATAATACTGAAAGTATTTTTTATTGTCAGTGGAGCAATTATTTCGTTGATAGAGTTGTTCGAATAAAACTCCATACTTTTAATTTACGTGTTACGTTTTTAGTATTAGCATTGATGTAATTTTATTCCGTTGATGACAATATTTTTATGTATTAATTGTTTTTATGTATTAACAGATATTCTCATAACTGTAAACATGTCTAATTTATTGAGAAACAAAGGAAATTGTGAGTAGCAACAAAAAAATTGCAATCTTTTAGAATTCACAGATTATTACGTCATCAAATACCACTTAATGAATTTATGTTTATTAGCCAAGAATCCTGTAAGAAACCAATCTCAAAACCAACCTCTTCAAAACAATACTCCACCTTCGTTACCTCCACCACCAGTAAATCTGGGAATTGCACAAGCTTCTAGTAGGCATCCAAATACAGCTCAAGCTGGTAAGCTCCAATATTGAACTTGAAGTATATTTTATCTAAATTCTTTTATCAATTAGTCTATTATTATATGTATAATTGATCCGCTTGAATATGTATTTTTATTTCAAAATACTTTTTCTCATACAATTTAAATATAAACTGATAATGTATTTCATAAGAACTATTTTATCAGCAATTAATCGATCCTTCAATTACATTCCATCTGATGAAGAAGCAAATGAAAATATTGAGAGTGATGAGCCTCTACAATTAGGTACTATTTCAATCATTGATTTACAACAAGTCATTGATAAAGAAGAATTCATAATCCAAGATATGGTGACTCTGACAGAGAATCAGCAAATACTGATTCAGGAACAACAAACTTTAGTAACTACAGTCCACAACATGTTCCAGCAGCAAGAAGGAATGAAAAGAATAATGACTCAGCAATGGGAATTCTTACGTAACGATAGACCTTAACCGGAAAGACCATTAGATGATGATAGTGGCAACTTACCTATGATGCCTTTCACATCTCTTGATCCTTTAATCACATTTCAGACACCTCTTCAAGATAATGCACAACTCCAAAATCAGTTTGTTGGTATTAACTCCACAGAACTTTTTCATTCATCTCTAAATTACTATACTATAAAATAATAATTTTTTATGTTAGACTCGATGGCTTTCAAGTTTTGGTGGACGAACTTGGACACAATCAATCAACACAGCTATGAGCAAAGTTTTGTGTAACGAATTATGTCCTCAACTGACATGGACAGGTGCTCGTGACACTCATCGTTTTTCTGACTCAATCATCACTACTATCATTATTCGTAAGTGATAAATCTTAACTTGAAATATTGTCTCTGTGCCGTATTCATATTCATTATTTTTTTATTTGAAAATTATAGGCGTTGTTAGAAATCAACATCGCTGTACTACTCAAGAAGCAGAAGCAAAGATCGCTGAATGGCTTCGTCGGTATGGAGATCGAATTCGAAACAACAATCAAAGAATACAACGTCTTCAACGACGTGACGAAATTTTAAGACAAAGAGCCTGGCTGAGAACAAATTTATGGATGTCTGTAATATTGTTGAATTTTCTTCCAGCAATTTTGAGAATTCCTATATTTTATTTATATTGTCTACAGAAAAAAAAATACTAATATTATTATTCATAGTGTAAAGTAAAATGCAATAATTGTTATCTTATAACTGCACATAAAATGCAAGAAAAAGTCGTAAGTTTTCTTTCATTCGCAAATTCGTTGATAATTGGTAGCAATTTATTCGTTTGTCGTAAGTGATTTTTTAACAATTTAAACTATTGACTTATTTTTAGATAAATTCTCCACAGCTTGGCCTATTTTTTCTATGTACAGAAAGATAAAATTTATTATAGTTGCTTAAAAAATTCAGCCTAAATGCAGACTTTAGCCAGATAAAGTATTAAAATTTAAAAAATGGCAAAAAAAAAATAAATTGTTATTTATATAAAATCAATTTATTTAGATCAATTTATTTAGAATTTATAGAAACAGAGAGCCATGAAATGTACTCAATTATTTTTCAAGAAAAAAAACCAAGGAAAATAATCCGAGATAATTATTGAGTTTCAATTAATAAATCTTTTTTCTTTTTTATGTTTTGTATTACCATAAATATTTTGTTCAACAAAATAACGATGAATCGATGTATACACTTTATCAGTGTAACGTTATAGTAACAATTTTCTGTAACTATATTGGTGCGTAGTTGATCCAACCACGCTCTTTCGAGTGCGGAGTGGGGCAGAGTTGCCGGTTGTCGAGCTGCGATCAGCTCTCTCATTTTGTCCGTTACTAACATGAAAATGATTGAGTTGAAACATTTGAAAAGCAAAAACATCTGAAAGTTACAAACAGTTGAATGTCTCAAACAGTTTAAATATCATAAACAGTCGAATGTCGTTTGAACATAATAATTGTGTTATTATATAATACTAACGTAACATAGCCACGAGTCGATGTCGTAGACTGAATGACTCTTATGTGGTGAATCGTCGAAAGGCGTTTATAATAGATGTATGTATACTTTTAGTTGCATACAGCTAAGAACTACAGCAATGTTATACTTACTTCAGTCCTAGTACGAATAGTAAAAGTTTTTTTACTACATATATTAAGACTTAACCAAGTCGCTAACAAATAACAGCTAGCGGGAGTAAAAATTTTTTAATAATTTCAAAAACAATAGAGAGTGTTTGAAATTTCTAAGTAATACATTTATTTCCGTAAATGTTTTAATTTTTCAAGTATAAAAGTGTTGATGGAAACGTCAGTTTCACTTACAACACAAAATATATGTTATATATAGTTTTTCTTTTTTCTTTACTATATATTGCATATTGAGAACTATGTGTGTGTATACACTACAAAGTTCCCTGGTTGATCCTGCCAGTAGTGATATGCTTGTCTCAAAGATTAAGCCATGCATGTCTCAGTACATACCGAATTAAGGTGAAACCGCGAATGGCTCATTAAATCAGTTATGGTTCCTTAGATTGTACCCACATTTACTTGGATAACTGTGGTAATTCTAGAGCTAATACATGCAAACTAGAGTTCCAACCAGAGATGGAAGGAACGCTTTTATTAGATCAAAACCAATCGGTGGTTTCGGCCATCGTTTACTTTGGTGACTCTGAATAACTTTTAGCTGATCGTATGGTCTTGTACCGACGACAAATCTTTCAAATGTCTGCCTTATCAACTGTCGATGGTAGGTTCTGCGCCTACCATGGTTGTAACGGGTAACGGGGAATCAGGGTTCGATTCCGGAGAGGGAGCCTGAGAAACGGCTACCACATCCAAGGAAGGCAGCAGGCGCGCAAATTACCCACTCCCGGCACGGGGAGGTAGTGACGAAAAATAACGATACGGGACTCATCCGAGGCCTCGTAATCGGAATGAGTACACTTTAAATCCTTTAACGAGGAACAATTGGAGGGCAAGTCTGGTGCCAGCAGCCGCGGTAATTCCAGCTCCAATAGCGTATATTAAAGTTGTTGCGGTTAAAAAGCTCGTAGTTGAATCTGTGTGCCACACTGTCGGTTCACCGCTCGCGGTGTAAACTGACATGCTTGTGGGACGTCCTACCGGTGGATTTAGCTTTGGTGTAAAAACTAAAGCGGTCCAATAATCCTGTCGCGGTGCTCTTAATTGAGTGTCGAGATGGGCCGGTACGTTTACTTTGAACAAATTAGAGTGCTCAAAGCAGGCTTATTATCGCCTGAATACTGTGTGCATGGAATAATAGAATAGGATCTCGGTTCTATTTTGTTGGTTTTCGGAATTCCGAGATAATGATTAATAGGGACAGATGGGGGCATTCGTATTGCGACGTTAGAGGTGAAATTCTTGGATCGTCGCAAGACGAACAGAAGCGAAAGCATTTGCCAAAAATGTTTTCATTAATCAAGAACGAAAGTTAGAGGTTCGAAGGCGATCAGATACCGCCCTAGTTCTAACCATAAACGATGCCAGCTAGCGATCCGCCGAAGTTCCTCCGATGACTCGGCGGGCAGCTTCCGGGAAACCAAAGCTTTTGGGTTCCGGGGGAAGTATGGTTGCAAAGCTGAAACTTAAAGGAATTGACGGAAGGGCACCACCAGGAGTGGAGCCTGCGGCTTAATTTGACTCAACACGGGAAACCTCACCAGGCCCGGACACCGGAAGGATTGACAGATTGATAGCTCTTTCTTGATTCGGTGGGTGGTGGTGCATGGCCGTTCTTAGTTGGTGGAGCGATTTGTCTGGTTAATTCCGATAACGAACGAGACTCTAGCCTACTAAATAGACGTACTTTTGGTATCTTGAAGGTTTATAACTTTCGGGTTATAGATTTTTACTACCGACGTACTAAAACTCTTCTTAGAGGGACAGGCGGCTTCTAGTCGCACGAGATTGAGCAATAACAGGTCTGTGATGCCCTTAGATGTTCTGGGCCGCACGCGCGCTACACTGAAGGAATCAACGTGTCTTCCCTGGCCGAAAGGCCCGGGTAACCCGCTGAACCTCCTTCGTGCTAGGGATTGGGGCTTGCAATTATTCCCCATGAACGAGGAATTCCCAGTAAGCGCGAGTCATAAGCTCGCGTTGATTACGTCCCTGCCCTTTGTACACACCGCCCGTCGCTACTACCGATTGAATGATTTAGTGAGGTCTTCAGACTGATACACGGAAATGTTTCGGCATTGCCGATGTTGTTGGAAAGATGACCAAACTTGATCATTTAGAGGAAGTAAAAGTCGTAACAAGGTTTCCGTAGGTGAACCTGCGGAAGGATCATTAACGTATTATCAATCTATGCACACGTGAGTGATCTCACTCTTTACTCAACACGGAGTAGAGGAAAAGAGAGAGATCACTCACGTGTGCATAGATTGATAATACGTTAATGATCCTTCCGCAGGTTCACCTACGGAAACCTTGTTACGACTTTTACTTCCTCTAAATGATCAAGTTTGGTCATCTTTCCAACAACATCGGCAATGCCGAAACATTTCCGTGTATCAGTCTGAAGACCTCACTAAATCATTCAATCGGTAGTAGCGACGGGCGGTGTGTACAAAGGGCAGGGACGTAATCAACGCGAGCTTATGACTCGCGCTTACTGGGAATTCCTCGTTCATGGGGAATAATTGCAAGCCCCAATCCCTAGCACGAAGGAGGTTCAGCGGGTTACCCGGGCCTTTCGGCCAGGGAAGACACGTTGATTCCTTCAGTGTAGCGCGCGTGCGGCCCAGAACATCTAAGGGCATCACAGACCTGTTATTGCTCAATCTCGTGCGACTAGAAGCCGCCTGTCCCTCTAAGAAGAGTTTTAGTACGTCGGTAGTAAAAATCTATAACCCGAAAGTTATAAACCTTCAAGATACCAAAAGTACGTCTATTTAGTAGGCTAGAGTCTCGTTCGTTATCGGAATTAACCAGACAAATCGCTCCACCAACTAAGAACGGCCATGCACCACCACCCACCGAATCAAGAAAGAGCTATCAATCTGTCAATCCTTCCGGTGTCCGGGCCTGGTGAGGTTTCCCGTGTTGAGTCAAATTAAGCCGCAGGCTCCACTCCTGGTGGTGCCCTTCCGTCAATTCCTTTAAGTTTCAGCTTTGCAACCATACTTCCCCCGGAACCCAAAAGCTTTGGTTTCCCGGAAGCTGCCCGCCGAGTCATCGGAGGAACTTCGGCGGATCGCTAGCTGGCATCGTTTATGGTTAGAACTAGGGCGGTATCTGATCGCCTTCGAACCTCTAACTTTCGTTCTTGATTAATGAAAACATTTTTGGCAAATGCTTTCGCTTCTGTTCGTCTTGCGACGATCCAAGAATTTCACCTCTAACGTCGCAATACGAATGCCCCCATCTGTCCCTATTAATCATTATCTCGGAATTCCGAAAACCAACAAAATAGAACCGAGATCCTATTCTATTATTCCATGCACACAGTATTCAGGCGATAATAAGCCTGCTTTGAGCACTCTAATTTGTTCAAAGTAAACGTACCGGCCCATCTCGACACTCAATTAAGAGCACCGCGACAGGATTATTGGACCGCTTTAGTTTTTACACCAAAGCTAAATCCACCGGTAGGACGTCCCACAAGCATGTCAGTTTACACCGCGAGCGGTGAACCGACAGTGTGGCACACAGATTCAACTACGAGCTTTTTAACCGCAACAACTTTAATATACGCTATTGGAGCTGGAATTACCGCGGCTGCTGGCACCAGACTTGCCCTCCAATTGTTCCTCGTTAAAGGATTTAAAGTGTACTCATTCCGATTACGAGGCCTCGGATGAGTCCCGTATCGTTATTTTTCGTCACTACCTCCCCGTGCCGGGAGTGGGTAATTTGCGCGCCTGCTGCCTTCCTTGGATGTGGTAGCCGTTTCTCAGGCTCCCTCTCCGGAATCGAACCCTGATTCCCCGTTACCCGTTACAACCATGGTAGGCGCAGAACCTACCATCGACAGTTGATAAGGCAGACATTTGAAAGATTTGTCGTCGGTACAAGACCATACGATCAGCTAAAAGTTATTCAGAGTCACCAAAGTAAACGATGGCCGAAACCACCGATTGGTTTTGATCTAATAAAAGCGTTCCTTCCATCTCTGGTTGGAACTCTAGTTTGCATGTATTAGCTCTAGAATTACCACAGTTATCCAAGTAAATGTGGGTACAATCTAAGGAACCATAACTGATTTAATGAGCCATTCGCGGTTTCACCTTAATTCGGTATGTACTGAGACATGCATGGCTTAATCTTTGAGACAAGCATATCACTACTGGCAGGATCAACCAGGGAACTTTGTAGTGTATACACACACATAGTTCTCAATATGCAATATATAGTAAAGAAAAAAGAAAAACTATATATAACATATATTTTGTGTTGTAAGTGAAACTGACGTTTCCATCAACACTTTTATACTTGAAAAATTAAAACATTTACGGAAATAAATGTATTACTTAGAAATTTCAAACACTCTCTATTGTTTTTGAAATTATTAAAAAATTTTTACTCCCGCTAGCTGTTATTTGTTAGCGACTTGGTTAAGTCTTAATATATGTAGTAAAAAAACTTTTACTATTCGTACTAGGACTGAAGTAAGTATAACATTGCTGTAGTTCTTAGCTGTATGCAACTAAAAGTATACATACATCTATTATAAACGCCTTTCGACGATTCACCACATAAGAGTCATTCAGTCTACGACATCGACTCGTGGCTATGTTACGTTAGTATTATATAATAACACAATTATTATGTTCAAACGACATTCGACTGTTTATGATATTTAAACTGTTTGAGACATTCAACTGTTTGTAACTTTCAGATGTTTTTGCTTTTCAAATGTTTCAACTCAATCATTTTCATGTTAGTAACGGACAAAATGAGAGAGCTGATCGCAGCTCGACAACCGGCAACTCTGCCCCACTCCGCACTCGAAAGAGCGTGGTTGGATCAACTACGCACCAATATAGTTACAGAAAATTGTTACTATAACGTTACACTGATAAAGTGTATACATCGATTCATCGTTATTTTGTTGAACAAAATATTTATGGTAATACAAAACATAAAAAAGAAAAAAGATTTATTAATTGAAACTCAATAATTATCTCGGATTATTTTCCTTGGTTTTTTTTCTTGAAAAATAATTGAGTACATTTCATGGCTCTCTGTTTCTATAAATTCTAAATAAATTGATCTAAATAAATTGATTTTATATAAATAACAATTTATTTTTTTTTTGCCATTTTTTAAATTTTAATACTTTATCTGGCTAAAGTCTGCATTTAGGCTGAATTTTTTAAGCAACTATAATAAATTTTATCTTTCTGTACATAGAAAAAATAGGCCAAGCTGTGGAGAATTTATCTAAAAATAAGTCAATAGTTTAAATTGTTAAAAAATCACTTACGACAAACGAATAAATTGCTACCAATTATCAACGAATTTGCGAATGAAAGAAAACTTACGACTTTTTCTTGCATTTTATGTGCAGTTATAAGATAACAATTATTGCATTTTACTTTACACTATGAATAATAATATTAGTATTTTTTTTTCTGTAGACAATATAAATAAAATATAGGAATTCTCAAAATTGCTGGAAGAAAATTCAACAATATTACAGACATCCATAAATTTGTTCTCAGCCAGGCTCTTTGTCTTAAAATTTCGTCACGTCGTTGAAGACGTTGTATTCTTTGATTGTTGTTTCGAATTCGATCTCCATACCGACGAAGCCATTCAGCGATCTTTGCTTCTGCTTCTTGAGTAGTACAGCGATGTTGATTTCTAACAACGCCTATAATTTTCAAATAAAAAAATAATGAATATGAATACGGCACAGAGACAATATTTCAAGTTAAGATTTATCACTTACGAATAATGATAGTAGTGATGATTGAGTCAGAAAAACGATGAGTGTCACGAGCACCTGTCCATGTCAGTTGAGGACATAATTCGTTACACAAAACTTTGCTCATAGCTGTGTTGATTGATTGTGTCCAAGTTCGTCCACCAAAACTTGAAAGCCATCGAGTCTAACATAAAAAATTATTATTTTATAGTATAGTAATTTAGAGATGAATGAAAAAGTTCTGTGGAGTTAATACCAACAAACTGATTTTGGAGTTGTGCATTATCTTGAAGAGGTGTCTGAAATGTGATTAAAGGATCAAGAGATGTGAAAGGCATCATAGGTAAGTTGCCACTATCATCATCTAATGGTCTTTCCGGTTAAGGTCTATCGTTACGTAAGAATTCCCATTGCTGAGTCATTATTCTTTTCATTCCTTCTTGCTGCTGGAACATGTTGTGGACTGTAGTTACTAAAGTTTGTTGTTCCTGAATCAGTATTTGCTGATTCTCTGTCAGAGTCACCATATCTTGGATTATGAATTCTTCTTTATCAATGACTTGTTGTAAATCAATGATTGAAATAGTACCTAATTGTAGAGGCTCATCACTCTCAATATTTTCATTTGCTTCTTCATCAGATGGAATGTAATTGAAGGATCGATTAATTGCTGATAAAATAGTTCTTATGAAATACATTATCAGTTTATATTTAAATTGTATGAGAAAAAGTATTTTGAAATAAAAATACATATTCAAGCGGATCAATTATACATATAATAATAGACTAATTGATAAAAGAATTTAGATAAAATATACTTCAAGTTCAATATTGGAGCTTACCAGCTTGAGCTGTATTTGGATGCCTACTAGAAGCTTGTGCAATTCCCAGATTTACTGGTGGTGGAGGTAACGAAGGTGGAGTATTGTTTTGAAGAGGTTGGTTTTGAGATTGGTTTCTTACAGGATTCTTGGCTAATAAACATAAATTCATTAAGTGGTATTTGATGACGTAATAATCTGTGAATTCTAAAAGATTGCAATTTTTTTGTTGCTACTCACAATTTCCTTTGTTTCTCAATAAATTAGACATGTTTACAGTTATGAGAATATCTGTTAATACATAAAAACAATTAATACATAAAAATATTGTCATCAACGGAATAAAATTACATCAATGCTAATACTAAAAACGTAACACGTAAATTAAAAGTATGGAGTTTTATTCGAACAACTCTATCAACGAAATAATTGCTCCACTGACAATAAAAAATACTTTCAGTATTATGTACGTTCCACAATACAAAATTCTGATAAATAAGTCGTTAATAAATAAACGACACATGCTTATATCCACTAAATACTTCACTGAACCACTGCCACCTAAAAAAAAAACAAAAACAGTTGTACCTATTGCAGGAGTCGTTATCGAAATTAATTATCCTGTTGACATAAAATCCATTTTTCCAAGAGAAATAATCGTTAGGAAACGGAGAGGTTGATCGATAAATCATCATCCGCATTTCCATTTTCTGAAATAATATAATTATGAGTATGATTTCGCAGACTATTACAATAGAAATAATTAATTATGCCAATATTATGTTTGGTAGTTAGTATGTATGAGCGGAAATACATAACACGCGTTATGATCTGTTATGACAAAGCCTTTTTTAACTATTTGACGAACTGGCCATGAACTTGGTTCAGCTGAAAGTTCTTGTACTTTAAAAATATTCAACATTCTAGAGTCACAAGGATAGTTCTCCAAAGATGTAGAATTTAAAAGTTCATGTGCTATTATGACGGGTATTCCATTTCGAATACATATAAATTGAATGAAAACTATTGTATTTGAATCCAGATACGCGCAATTATTTCATGGTGTCGTGGAAAGCGTAAAGTCTGAAAATTTAATGTTCTCATATGCATCTATGAACCCATCTGGTAGCATTACATGTGGTTGTTTATTGTTTAATGTAAACAGCGATTTATTTCGGTTACTTGAAGGTGTAGATTTTGCTAATTCACTAACTCTATTAAATACTTATACTAAAGGAGTACGACCATGTCGAATCATTCGTCTTACAGTATGTAAAAAGTTCTCATAAGGAAAACAGCTGAAAAAATCAAGTGGCCCGAAGCGCAACGCATCCGCAGAGAAATGAACAAGATTATGTGTATTGTAAAGTGGAGTTGGCCATATAAAACTTTAAAAGTCTCGACGAAGTATATAAGAAGTTTATGTGCATAGTTATTATCGACTTGGAAAAAAGTGGATCACATAGAATACGTATAGCACAATTCAATGAATTAAAATGAAGCATTTGAGATGGGGATAGTATTTGACGAAGAATAACTGGACCTAAATATAACAAAAAAAGTCTAACTTCTGTAGCTTTCCATTTCGCAAGGTCTTCAAATGATCGTGGTTTTCGCGGAAATTTATATGGCGTATCAACTGCAAATGATTCATAGAATTTATTAAGCCTCGTTGAGTTATCAAGCCTTGACTGCGTTGTCTTATAAATATCTAAGTAGATTTCAATCATTTTCTTTGTTACACCTAAGCATCCTAAGCGCATATAATCAAGTGGACAATGACGAGTCATACTGATACCAATGTCTTCTAATGGTGATCTCGCGTTTATATACTTTCTAGGCACGTTGACACGAAAATTTAAGTCAGTTCGTAAAGCTGAATTTGATATGAGAAATAATCTTCGATGCTTAATGGTATTCCCTTCCTGAATACATTTTCCACAACGGCTAGTATGTGATGGAAATGAACATGCAAAATTTCGTGCTGGAGTATCTGCTAATAACGCTCTAACGCGAATGAAAAAACGATTATTCTTGTAAAAAAACTCTCTATCGCGGAGTACCATAAATTCTTCACAAAACTTCATGAAAAATTCGTAGACAGGTGAAGGTTTTCCGATTCCATGATACGCAGCAATCAAAAAAACTCGAGAGATCCAAGGTGACATAATTCTACCAAGTATCGGCCAAATTTCGCTCTTGGAACTCTTTGAAACACTTAATCCATCAATGTGTATATCTAAATAAAGAATAGAGGAGGGAACGAGCTTGATATTATCTGTGAGCTGATCCGAAATAGCAGATTTTTGCAGTTGATGGAAGTTCTGAATGACCGGCTAATTTCAAGCCATCTAATAGTACATTTACAGCAGTGGGAGTAATGTTATGTTTTAAACCCCAATTTTGCAGGAAAGCTTCTAAATTGAATGGTATTGTACTGTTTAATTGATCTACATATATACTATTGTCGTCCCGAGGTGAAATTTTTAATTTTAATTTGATACTGAACATCCTGAATGACCGAATTTCGTCCCGATTTGATATTGAAGATCTTGAAAAATTGATTTCATACTTATTTTGGTACTGAATATCCTGAATATTTGATCATCAAAAATTTGATGCTGATTTTCATCCTTAACACTTTGGTGATTTCATTCTGAATATCCTGAATATTTGGCCATACCAATTTAATATTGATTTGATCCTTGATACTCTGATATGTCCTGTTATATGGCAGATTGTTCAGGATCAAAGTCAGCATTAAATTCTTAAGATAATTATCGCCAAAAATTCAGGATATTCAGTATGAAAATAACACGTCTTGAATATTGTTCTATATTGACTCATAGGATTTTTCAAAGGGTTCAGATGGAACAGCAACATAACTTGAGAAGGATGTTGTTACGTCAAAGTCATGTTATTTTTATGTCAATGTTTTGTTATTGTTACATCATGTATGTACAAATAGGTTTCAATGTTATTTACATAGCAATGTTGATGTATCACAAAAACATAACGAAGGAATCATGATTGTAACATTTTATTAAAAGAACATGAATATGTTTCAGGATACAGAAAAAAAACATAACATAAGAGTCACTGTCGTGACGTCTTGTTCAAAGTAACGTTGTTAGGTCACGAGGACATAACAGAAAAGTCACTATTGTGACGTTTTGATACAGTTACAATTCCGTGTAACTGTTACGTAACATAGAAGTAACAATTAAGTACATAACATAAAACTCAAATTTTATATAATTGTTATTATATGTCACCCATAAGTCACAAAAGTTACGTAACTTGTTACTTCCTTGTTATATCACATTTGCATTCTGTGTTCACTGGGAAGCGTTGTACAGAACTTGTAAAACACTGGGAGACAAATGAAATCAGTCGTTTGATCCTTTCCCTTAATTATATTATGGACAGCGAATCTTGGCGTCTTAAAAAAACGTAAACAAAGCCGGTTACAAATCTCATTCTTTGGACTGTGAATTTCCAATGAAAAATTAACACATCCTATAGGTAATAAAAAAATTTTACATAGATTATGTATATTACATAGTGAAAGAAAATATCGTTTGCCAATATAAAAAGATGCAAAATTAACACATCCTATAGGTAATAAAAAAATTTTACATAGATTATGTATATTACATAGTGAAAGAAAATATCGTTTGCCAATATAAAAAGATGCAAAATTAATATGTTCAAAAGGTTAATTTGCATTTCATGACGAAGAGTGAAACAATGGAAGAGAATATAACACCACTGAGCTCATTTTTAATTTTTTATTGATAAAACAAGCAATAATAAAAAAAAGATCCATGAAATAAAAATTAATTTACAACAAAATTTTTCGAGCTTATTTGACACTTTTTAATTGATACTAATTGGTTGTCTTACAGTAAACAATCTTTATGGATTGTTCAAAGAAGTTAAGTCATAGTTTGTAGTCACTTATAATTTCAAGCATTTCTTTTTTATTGTATTTTAATAAAAATATAGAGACTGCTTGACTAATAGCTAATTACGTATCAACATCTTGACAACAATTATTCTTCCCACTGTGATTGTTTATGTATATGTAGATATAAAAAAATGTACCTTACTGCATGTACTCTGAAAATTTACATAATATTTATAAAAAATAAACGAAATAAAGTATGAGGAGAATACTATGTATTTTACAATTCGTGGAAATAAAAGAGAAAATTGTTACAGCGTTAAAGGGTGTTTATGTCTGTATTTGTAATTTTAAATTTAATAAATAATGATAACAATGATATTGAGATTTGTAATTGACATTGGCTCATGTAACATATTTAAATTTTTATCTAGATGATTAAATTATTTTAAAATGAAAATGATTTTATCAACAACAGATATTTTTTTACTTTACCGAAAATCATGGTAGAGTTATAATTCGCTAAGAGAAAATTAGGGTAGAGTTATGAGTAAAAAACCAACAATTGTGGTAGAATTATAATTTCAGAAAAAAAAATATTGATTGAGTTATAAAATGGTAGAGATGAAAATATGGTAAAGATATAAGTTAAGAACCAATAAATTGTGGTAGAGTTGTCAGAAAGTAAAAATAAATATGGTAGAGATGTAAGTAACAAACCGAGAAATTGTGGTAGAGTTGTGAAAAGGTAAAGAAAAAAAGAAGGTTGAAATGTGATGTGGTAGAGTTATTAAGGGAGAAAAATATTCTAATAACATCAAAACCTGGGTACATCTGTTATAAGGGTAGACAAGTTAATAATTTGATTATTTTGGTAAAGTTGCAGCTGGGTATTACTTTACGGTGGTACTAATTTTTTGAAATTCAGGACAATCATGAAGTTAGGTATTAAATATTATGTGGTATAAAACTTTTTAAAATAAGAATGAGGGTAAGCCTGTAGGTCAGGTATACCTGTGAATGGTAAAGAATTATCCCTCCCCTAATTTCACGGTCATGAATTTTCGTGGTAAAGTAGAACATGAAAACGTTATGGTAAGTCAGATTGTGGAAACTTTCCCTGTAATACCGATGTTTTAGTTATCGGCAGAGAAGAGAGACTGGTCTCTCTTCTCTGGTTATCGGGGAGATCAAAACCTGGAAGCCGCGCCACTTACATATGAACCAGAGGTGCTTATGTCGTTATTACTCTCTCATCCTTCTCTTTGGGTGATAACATCAGAGAATAGAAAATGACGAAATATCAAAATTTGGAGTAAAAAAATGAAATATTTTTAGTGCTTAAAAAATATTTTTATTTTTTATAGTGAGAAAGTTTTATGAAATTCATAATTCGTTATACTTATATACAAAATTAACTAAGAAACTTTAAATGACAAGTAAGGTTATATATTTTTATCACGTGTACCTGTTGCTTTTGTATTTATTATCAATATAAAACCTACTATATATTGGAGCTGTAAGTTTATATTGGTCGTTTTTTTTTATCTGTATGAAATGTAAGAAATGATAAATGGTAATTATTACTAAAAATTTCATCTACTCTACAATTGAAGTTTCTACGAATAATCATCATTAATAATTTTATTTTTAAACAATGATTCATTCGACATTTTTGTGTTAATGCACAGTAATTTTCCAACAATGCTTTAGGCAAAATTGTCATTGTTCGATTTTTATTTTTAGTTGTTTTCAGAAAAAGTCAAATAATTTCATTAAAAAAAACATGAAGGTTTAATAAGTTAATCAGTTGAAATTTTTTTTAGCTCATCGAAACAGTAAGTAATGTTAGTGGCTTCAGTGATATTGTTTGAATGTAAGTAAGAAAATAATAGTAGGATTTTATATAATAATCTAATTCTAATTTTATTATGTGTTAGAATATTAAAATGGAATTAAACGAAGCTAGTAATAATTTTTCTACCACCAACAATGCATTAAATGTAACAAAACAATGGCTTTCTCTGGAGCAACAACAAGCACCAATACCTATGGAAATATCAAGTTCTACTGAAAATTTAGATCAATGTGATAAACCAATAGATTTTGTATTGGTATACATGGATACTGGTAACAATGTTAATCACGCTGAGAGAAGACAAGAATTCGAATCTGCGTTAAATGATCAAGGATTGGAATTAGAGTATGAACATAATGGACCACTTTGTTTTATAAAGGTCCATGCACCTCAGGTAATTTTTGTGACACATTTTTTTTTTAATTGATTAAAACATTATTGACATTTTTTTTCATTCTATAGGAAGTTTTATGTCGATATAGTGAAATAATGAAACTAAAGTTACCAATTAAAGCTATATCTCCTAAAGAATTGGAAGCCACTGGAACAGATTTATTTGATGATGCTCGTTCATGGTTTATTGGTTTATTCAACTTCGTACAATTGGATCCACAGAAATTCCCAAAGAAAGAAAAAACACTTCTAGCAGAGTTCTCGAGAGACAAAGACTACTTGTATGTTTTATTGAAGTTACTATCAATTGCATAGTAGAATTTACTAATTTTTACGCATTTAAATGAGTAATTAGTTGTATTCAGGAATTCCTTAATACATAGTAAATCTTTCTGTTAATTTGTATTTAATCATGTTTTGTATCTAAAAAGGTTTGATATAGAGAATGAGAATTTTTTCCCTACAAATGTACGTATTATGGTTGTGGATTTTATACTGGAAAGACAATCTGTGGGTATTCATCGTCTCCTTGCCAATGGTGTTTATTCTGCTGCTTATCCTTTACATGATGTTAGTAACATTACTTTTATTTTATTTAAAAATTAATTGTGGTCAATTACTCTTGTAGTTTTCATGATTTACACAACTACTAGTTATTTTTTGGTTTTATTTCAAGCACAGTTTTTGTTCTGGAATTGATATTTTAAAAATCCTTTTCTTTTGTAATTTTTAGTTACAATATAGTTTCAAAATTATTGCAAGTACTTTCATAGAATGAGTATTTTTTAATTTTGATTATCATTCGAGATATTAACAATTATTGATGAGTTGATTATATTAATTTATTGCTCCATGTTATCTATATAGGGTACATATAAACAAAAAAATACTGTTAGAAATCTCTTATACGAAGAATGGGGAGCACTGAAGCAATGGTTAAAGTTACAACCTTTGGATACTATTCAAGAATATTTTGGAGTTAGCTATGCAATGTATTTTGCATGGCTCGGATTTTATACATACATGCTTATTCCAGCGAGCATATTTGGACTTTTATGCTTTTTTTATGGTAAGTGAACTTGTGATTCTTCACTATGAATAACGTAGATTACTACAATTGTATATTATATATGATTGAAATAATAATTTTTATTTATAGGTGTATTTACTTTGAATTCTAATTCACTAGTGCAGGATACTTGTTCTCCTTGGGCAGAGAATGTAATAATGTGTCCACAATGTGATAAATATTGTGACTATTGGCGCCTTAATGAAACTTGTATTTTTACAAAAGTGACACTTTTATTTGACAATCCTGCAACAGTTTTTTTCGCGGTGTTTATGTCATTCTGGGGAGCGTTGTATCTCGAGTTATGGAGAAGAAAATCCGAAGAATTGATTTATCGATGGGGTTTAATTGGCTGGGATCAAGGAGCTGAACATCCAAGACCTGAATATTTGGCAATGTTGAGTAAATTAAAATTTATTAAACCAAAAGAAAAAATAAATGCAGTAACAATGGAAAAAGAACCACACGTGAGTTTTTGGAAAGTTCGTGTTCCTGCTACAATGTTAAGTTTTACTGTTGTTCTTCTGCTCATTTTGGTAGCAATCGCTGCAGTTTTTGCAGTCGTTTTATACAGAATGGCTTTGATTACGTCAAGTAGTTTTTTTGGACTTGATAATAATCAACATAAAACATTTGCAGTTCCATGTATTGCAGCAGCTATTAATCTTGTAAGTGAGATACATTTGAATTAATTACTGTTTAAAACTAAATTTTTTCAAACCCGTTATTGTAACAATCACTTAAATTTCAACGATATATATTTATTCTTTTAGGCCGGTATTTTAATATTAAACTATTTATACGATTGGTTAGCCGTTCGCTTAACCAATATGGAAATGCGTCGAACTCAAGCAGAATTTGATGATAGTTTAACTTTGAAGATCTATATTTTTCAATTTGTTAATTACTATGCTTCCATATTTTATGTAGCGTTTCTCAAAGGAAAATTTGTTGGCTATCCACAAAAGTACAATAGAATTCTTAATTACAGGTAAAAATCTACTTTTTGATAATACAAATTGACCTTACAATTGTTTTTCACTTATTTATAAAATTGCAATCATTTTCATCAACAGACAAGAAGAATGTGCTCCGGGTGGGTGTTTAATGGAACTTTGTATTCAATTAGCTATAATAATGATTGGGAAACAAGGTTTTTATACGGCAATGGAGATGATATATCCTATATTATTCAAGTGGTGGGCACTTTTCCGTATCCATACTGGTCTTAAACAGAAAGATCCGATTGCACCTCGCAGTAGATGGATAAGAGATTTAAAATTACTAGAATGGGGACCAAGAGGATTATATGATGAATATCTAGAGATGGTTATTCAATTTGGATTTATTACTCTCTTTGTCGTTGCTTTTCCTTTAGCTCCATTATTTGCTTTAGCTAATAATGTCCTAGAAATGCGTTTAGATGCAACAAAATTTTTACGCCATTATCGTCGACCTGTACCACGACGAGCTAGAGATATTGGTATTTGGAAATCAATTCTTGACGCTCTAGCACGAATTTCCGTAACCACTAATGTAAGTATTTATTAATTCAACTATTTAATTTTTAAAGTTTCATGATAGTTTTATTACATTCACATCATACAGAAAAATAGAAATTATCTGCTCAGTAAACATAAATAGTTTCATAACAATACTATTAAGACTTATGAAATTAATATACAATTAATAGATAGTATTTTATAATAAAAATATCATTTATAATTTGTAGAATGATAATGAAAATATTTTTTTACTAAATCAAGGGACAAGTATTCAATCTATATTTAATAAATCAAAATTACAGCAGTATCTCCCGAAAGTCGGACAATTTGAAGCTCTCAGTCCTTTGAGAGCATAATAAAATTGTATTAACGTACAGCCATAAACATGGGATAATGTACTTGAACTCTTTTGAAAAAAAAATCAAAACGAATTGATCAATAAAAATTTGTTGAACTCGGACCTTGGAGAGGTTCTACTGTATGCTTGTTTTTAGTAAAATATTTAATAAAGTAAAAATTATAATTTAAGAGAATCTTCTCGTATTTACGATGAGTAATAATTCTTTTTAGACATCAAATTAGATACTTGTCACTTTTTTTTACTTACAATCGGATCTATTAAAAAATTTCTTTCAATGCATAAACAACATGATTTATGTACATTTCAAAATGAGTCAAGATGATTTAGCTAATGTTAGAACTGTTTATTTATGTTTCAGGCATTTATTATTGCATTTTCGTCCAATTTAATACCTCGATTAGTTTACATGTACGCTGTAAATCCAGATAAAACTGATACTGGTTTTCTTAATCACAGTTTGGCGTATTTTGATACGAGAGATTTTCCGAATAATACTGCACCATTAGACAGCATGTTTCACAATGTTACAATGTGCCGTTACTCTGAATATAGAAATCCTCCCGATCATCCAGAACTACCCTATAAAAGACCTTCTATCTACTGGCATATTTTAGCAGCCCGATTTATATTTATCGTCGTCTTCCAAAGTGTAGTCGGTTTATTTACAATGACTGTTCAGTGGTGTCTTTCAGATGTTCCTAGAAAATTACGTGATCGCATTAAACGTGAAGCATATTGGACAGAACAAATAATAATTACACGTGAGGCTGAAAGAGCAAAGGCTAAAGCACGAATATCCGACCGCTTCGTGAGTGCTAGTAATTATTTGCGTAGGAGGTCAACTAATAATTCTGAATCAACTGTGATGTAAATAGAAGGTATTTTAATCCATATTGTCCATCGAATAATTTATTAAAAAGCTTGATGTATTTATATAGCGTTTTTAAACTTTTATACATCTTTTATCATACGATTTTTCTCATTAATATATTTTATAATATTGAGATTTTTAATGAAGTTTTCTTTTTTGAACAAAACAAAGTAATCTTTATAATCAATTTATTATTGTCAGTTGCATTATTACTGTATGAGCAATAGTATGAAAATTTTAAAACTTTTTAAGATTTAATTTTAATATAAAAAAACAATAAACCTGTGATCATACTCAGCGTTCAATACAAGAAGAAAAAAATTTCTTCTGAAATTTTTCTTTAAAAAAGTTTATGCTAGTACATAATTGTGTTTAAATATGAATTTCAATCGAAGTTCAACCTTGAAATGAAACAGTTTACATAACTGTAAGTTCAGTGAGTTGATTTTTTTCAAATATATATATTTTTCTCACAAATTTTACATCTAATTTAAAAACGACAAAGGTAAATTCATGTAATATAAATAGTTGTATCTTTTTATTATTAATGTTTTTCATAATAATAAGTGGATGAATCACTGCATGTCGTGTTAATGCACGACCTTCCAGTAACTGAATTCTTTACCATTAATTTTAATTGTACAGGTTATTGCCCTATGTAATTCACAATTATCAATTGTAAATGTGTAAATTCTATTTTTACACTATTTAATATGTCGTCTTTAGATCATTTTTAAC
Organism: Chelonus formosanus; assembly: GCA_028641665.1. NCBI lineage: Eukaryota > Metazoa > Arthropoda > Insecta > Hymenoptera > Braconidae > Chelonus > Chelonus formosanus. Next base: position 5,886,442 of record CM054002.1, read on the forward strand.
TCGCTCATAATGATAAAATATATAAAGATAAAAAAGAGTATAGAATACTGATTTAATTTAAGTTATATTCTTTCTTAAATATTTTACTGCCTGTATTATATAAATATTAATGAACTTTTTATACTTACATATGATTTACTATGTCATCATTAATTCAAATCGATATATTCAAAAGATAATGATGAAATTTAAATGTCGACGATAACATTGAAGTTACAAAAAGACATAATCATTTCATATTTGAAAAGATTATTTAATATTTGAAATTGTTATAAATAGAAACGAAAGAATCATTCTCTGTAAAAAAATGAAGTGCATGAGCTTTTATATTATTTAAGCAATGATTGAGAGAATTCGACGTATTAAGTACTTCAAAGACCATCTAATCTGGTTTCACTCTCGCCAGGTCTCTCAATTGAGGCTTCTATGCTGGCAGAAAATGCTTTATTGACTCATCCAGTTTTATCTCATAAAGATCGTCCCCGAGGACACATACAATGATTCTAGAATGTAATTGACGATTCCACGTGAGGAATAATGAAGTCAAAAGACAAATATCCTCTATGTAATATCCTTAATTGCCATAGCTTAATGTGTTATTCTGTATCAAAGATGACAAATTGTGATTTGTGTCGTAAAACAAATAACAAATTAAAATTCATTAATATAAATGTTAAGTATTTTATAAAAAATCATCATGAATTTATGTATTTTATAAGACGAAATAAAAACAATTATAAATAAATATTATTTAGTTATTTTTATAATAAAGTATATTTTAATGCAAGTAAATTAAACATTTTATAAAATGTACATAAAAATTTTTAATAAACCGGTTGAGTGTCGGTTTACATGAAGACTTAAAATTTAGTTATCTTAAAAAAATAAAAATGAAATTGTGTATTGAAAGGTCATGAATTAAGGTTATTATAATTTACATAAATATTCGTATGTAATTTATAAAAATGATTTTTTATTTTCGAAAAATAATAGTATTTTTGTTGATAACTTATTTGGTTGACATTGAAATTACGGTTAATATTTTTGTTTTTTCTCATTAATAACATACTTTTTTGCTCTGATAGTAATTTAAGTAAACATTTTTTACCAGTAAATTTTATTTATAATTATTATTTTTTTCATTTTCATTTTATGATGTCATTGATACTCTATAGATGCTCTATATATGCTATGCAATGAAAAAGTTTAGAAATAATTAAAGAAAATAATCACAAAATAGTAGCTGAATCACGATAATATCTAAGAAAATATTTTATATTTATGGTAAATAGAAAAAGCTGTAACTGGAAAATTTAATAGAGAAAGTGTCATTTAGTGTTACTATCAGAGTAAAAAAGTAATTGTTGAATCTAGGGCGAATGAAGAATTGGAGTAAGAGAGTAGGCAAACCGGCGACACCAAGTCTGAACGAGTCAAGTGCTGGAGACGTTTATGAATGATTTCAAGAAAAACACGACACCCAAGAGGAAATTACCAACTTACTCAGAGCCATCTTAGAGAAACAGAAAAAAAGTAAACAACTTAAGAGAAGTACATTTTAAAAATGATTTACCATACTAGAAATTCCAAACTTCATAAAAGATCTGAATTTCAATTGTGTTCTCAGATGTATTCTTCTTTTCTCATACCATTTGTGTAAGTAGAAATATATGTCCTACATTCAACTCATTGTCGAGAGGAAAATGACTTGCGTTAATGACAACACACACGGAAGTGTTCATTGATTTGTTTATATTAGAAAAATGAATTTTCTGTATTTTTCACTTTCATTCAATAAAACTAAGATAGACATTTGTTTCGTTTACATCGAGCAATCATTAAAATTAACGAACTTTCTTAAACCACGTGGGCTCTTAAAGATTTACAAACGTTTCGCCTAATGAAAAGGCGAAAGCTTTGGATGTATACATGGTTAAACATTTTTATAGAAACTATGTTCAGAGAATTATTAATTAATCTACTGTTATATGTATTAATAATTCCAATTCAGTCATAAAAGACTTTTAAACTGTTATTTACTTGATATTTCAACACTCACTTTTAATATTATTTTCTAAATTGATTAACCAACATTTACATAGTCTGAGTTTATTTATTCAAAGATTAATATAACAGATGAAGAAAATTTATTAAGTAAAATTATTCAAATATAATTATTATTGATATTTTATGAAATTTGTGCAATTAATTTCTTTCTGATTATTTAAAACTATGGTTATTTTAAAAATAATACAACTAAAAATATTGTAACAAATTTTTTTTTGATTTTCCTCGACTTTTTTTGAAAAGAAAGAATGGACCAATGAAGATCAATTATTCCAACGCCCTCTTCCGCAATGACAGTTTATTATTTATGGTTGTTTATAGTAAATGCGGTGGAGTGTTAAAACGATAGAAGTAATTATGAAATTAAGACGAGGACACTCGACAATTAATAGAAGGATCATCAAGTTTGAAAAGCGGGAGATTAGTAAACATGGAGAGTGGAAAGTAAGTGCCTGCCAGTGACTGAGTGACCCACACAAGCATGTTCTAAGAGAGGCCCCAAGCACATTCGCTCAACAAGCCCGGTCGCGGTCACATACCATTCTCCACAATCGCTAAGCATACTATGATAAAGATATATTAATAAAGGTATTTAATCTTGTGGTATTTTTCTTCTTTATTCGTACTGAGTACAGTGACAATTTATGAGCTTTGTGTTGTGATAAAAGTCAGTGTGAATGACAAACATTGTCATCAGTGAAATCCACTGTTTTTTTTTATGACAATTGAAACCAATTTATGACGTATAAGTGTAAAATGATGATAAGAAGATCGGAAGCTGTTTAATGACAGTAAGTTGAAAACAAAAAATTATTGGACATTCTACGTTTTATGAAATATAGAAGACAAAGTATTTATTATCATAAAGAATAATAATAAGAATGGATTAATGTGTGTTAAATAATTAATTAATTTTTTTTATTTATATTTTTAGTATTGTGTAAAGTATATATTGGATATTTTATAAAAATTTAATTGATTTATCGACGAGAAGTGTGTGGAAAGTTCTATGTATCCTTGTAAAATAACAAGTGCAAGAAAGATTATAAGATCATGTATAAACAGTAACCTTATGGTAAGAAAGCGGAGAATCTCTTCCTCATAACCTTGAAAAGCTTTGAAATACCAGGAATATTCAAGAAAAAACACGTGATATATTTGTCCTTCGAGGGGATGCTTATTGGTATATGAAAGAAAAATAAAGAATAAAAATTGGCCTTGCATCACGTATGTCCTCGTGTACAGTCGACGAACTTTGCCTTTGGATTTTTTATTGAAGGACTTGACCTTGGAAGAAGCCTTGAGACGTCGGAAAAGTTTGCAAACAATTCCTAATATTACTATTCCATAACCAGGAACTTGTCTGGAACAAACGGAGGTTTGGCTTGTCATCTGATTACCATCGACAATTGAACTTAGCAAGCCAGACGCTTTAGAAAGTGTGAGTATGGTTGATTAGCACCCGAGAAGCATAATCTATAAAAGTGCGACGAGAAGAAGTATATGCAGATAAATACGAATTTCACTATTAAGATTTCTCTAACACGTGCAACGACCCTTTTGGTGTGACTACTGATGAGATAATTGAACCAAGTCACAATCATTCATATTGTTGATGACTTTTAAATACCACAATATGTTTATGAGGAAATAAATTGTGGCGGTCACGAAGACAGGAAGTTTGACGTGATTTGAATGTCGAAGAAACTTAAATTCCCATCCTTTGAAATACCTGGCAGCAATATCAACTTTTTATCGTGAAATTTACGAGTTAAAGAAAAAGAAAAATGGGTTAATTGACTGTTGATAGAAATTAATGTAAATCACTTGCTACTGGATTCATTTAAAGAAAAAAAACAATTGATAATTATTCTGTAAATTATATTGATATTTTGTTCATTAGTTGGCAAGTATTTTTTGTATGAAAAAAATTAACAAGTGCAAATAATTTTTATCTTAATCTTAATCTAAATAAAAGTGAAAGACACTTTGTGTCCTTGAGACATTGCACAGAGTCGCTTAGAAGTCCTGGAAAATGTTGAACTGCACTAATCTTGAGTGCATTTTGCACCATCATTATTATTATGCTCACCTACATCAGCCCCAACATCAATCACTTGAAAGCTGTGAGTTATTAAAAATCACTTTTTATTTGTTTACTAATTGATGGATAATACTTTATACACCTGATGATATGATTATTATTTACAACTGTTTGCAAAGTCATTCCAGTCTTGTTTCATATTTCAACTGGGTATTTTTTCATTATAATATTATTAAATTATAGTACTTCAACCATACAATTTCATTTATTAAGAGTAGATGACATTACCTATTGGAATTATAATTAATTTACCCTTAGATTAAGATCATGCGTATTTAAATTGCGTCATATTAAATGCCATTCTATTCAAGCAATGAAAACCCGTTGCGTTCCAGTTCACGTGCGTCAATAAATTAACTCAATGCATATCAGTTTATTTTAGAGTTTACTTTTTATGACAGAAGTAAGCACATTTTTTTTCTGTTCGTCTTGTTTATTTTTTTTAAATTAGCTACTGCAGTAGTTGAAAAATAAAATCTATAGATGAATTATAGAAATTGATGTTAAATAATGAATTCAAAAATGATACTGACAATTTCCGAATTATTGTTTTTCTAAGTAAGTTTGATGACTAAAATGAGGCTAGAAAAAAAAGCATTTGAATTCAATATTACAATGTTAATATTCTTCAAAGAAAATTTTTATCTATGACATTTGAAGATGCAGTCTCAGATTATCTGACTTTATCACATAATAACATATTTAATTTTGAAAAACCTTTGATGTATTGATACGTACGCTATAAATCTGAAGCGTGTCAAAATAACACACCTTGATTGCGTTCAATGTTAAATTACTATACACTAAATATAGAGCCTTGTAGTCCTTTTTGACACACTTCAAAATACATCAAAATCTATAGTTTTTTTTTGTATTGCACACGTACATGTATTAATTGCTATGATAAATAATTGAAAATAATTTTGATTAGACTAACTTACAAAAACACCCGCACTTGTAATTTATTTGAGAACTACACTGCAAATCAAAGTGAGTTATTCTTGTAGAAACTTGCCACACGCTAACTCGCTTCAATTTTAAATGCTATAAATAAACTATAGATTTTTCACACATTACTTATGAAACTTGTAGAAAGCGTATACAAATCACCTTTAGTTTGTTAATAGACATTTTACATTAAACACACTTTATGCGTGTTATTTTGACACTTTTGTGAAATCTTGGAGTTTGTAGCGTACGGGCAGACAGACAGACAAAGGCTTCTAGTGACTTCTCTCCTCCATCTCAACAGTTAAAAATTAGTTTTTAATTTTTCATCTTTATTTGTATTTGATTATAAATAAATTGCCTTTCTAGAATAATGGATTATTTTTTACTATTTTTTTTTTTGCTTTTTAATTTTTATTAATATTAAATACATTAACTTAACAGATTGTTTTTATTAAAAATAAAACTTTTCTCGAGTGTATCCTAAGCTAATGTATCCTAAATCGAATAACTGGTAACTATGATCTGTAATTAATAATAATTTAACTACTTTCCTAGGAGCCAAGATCTGACATCAGCATTATCGTCAGACTTACGTACGTCTGCCTCAATTCTGCAGCAACATCTGACGTCTGACGTAGATTTTACGTTAGGAAACTAAAAGACAGCAACATACGTAAGTCTGACGACAGTCTGCTTCCTAATGGCTCCAAGGGTTCATATTATAAATCATAGTCGATTAAACATTTAAATATTTATAATCAAAAATGACAATTCAATATTAAATTAAGTAAATTAAGAAGTATTGACAATGCAGCTTGCTCCATACCAATTCGTGCATTCAAATCCCCCATGATATAAACTTTGTCACATTCGCTAGCTACATTTGCTATACAGTCAATCAACGTTTGCTTTATGTTTTTCATCCCCACATGATTATATACATTGATGATAATTGATTTTTTCTGTTTTATTTCTATTTCAATTACCATTTCAAATTTCTATCCATTCACTTGCCATACCTCTTGCCGAAAGTCACTAGATGGCCCCTTTTCGCTCTCCCTCTCACATTTGCTTCTTCTGGGCTTCTCTGAAGATGCTCTCTACTGGATACGCTCATACCTTGTAAATAGACGTCAGACAGTGAAGTGCTCGGATGGTTCCATAACTTCTTTCCTACCAACAACAGCTGGTGTTCCTCAAGGGTCCATCCTTGGCCCCCTCCTTTTCTCTCTGTTTGTTAATAATATTAACACCTGCATCACTGAGTCGAAAACACTTTTATATGCTGACAACCTGTAGATATATCGCAGTTGTACTTCATCTGAGATCTCGGGTTGCATTCATAGTCTGAATACTGACATCGCCAGTATATTTAATTGGACTGTCGTCACTAAACTTAAATTAAACATCTCGAAGACTAAGGAAATCATTTTCAAAATTAGAAAATATATCAACAATCTCAATTTTTCTGCTATTCCTGTTCTGGACTGTGAGGGGTCCAACATTATTGTGATTTCAAGTGCCTGCAACCTAGGTGTCTATCTTGACTCCAAGCTCACCTTCTCTGAGCATGTGAAGCGTGTGATTGGTAAAGTCAACGCTGCCTTTTACAATCTTAACCCTCTTTAAAAATATACGACCACGCACTGCGCAAGACCCCTATTAATGCTCTGGTTTTACCTCACATTTATTGCTGTTTGGTGGTATTGCAAGGTGTGGGTACGGTTGCTGATTTAAAGCACCTATAACTCATTACCAAAGAAGTGCGGTTTGTCACTGGCCTTCCTCAAGATGCTCCTGTTTCCCAAGCAAGGCGAGAGCTTGGTTGGCTCATAGTATCTGGGTATCGCAAACTCTTCCTTGGCTGTATCACTTATCAAGTGATATCCTGTGGTCTTCCAAATTACCTTACTGAGCTGTTATTGCAACGTTTTGCTACAAGGCCTTCTAGGAACCAAGATAATCAACATCAACTAGTCGTTCCTAATTATCACACTGATGCTTACAGGGCCGCTTTGCAGTTGCCGGTACGCAGCTATGAAACGCAATTAAAAGATGACCATCACTACAACCTTTTAAATATTCGCTGCGTTAATGGCTGGTTGAGCAGGACTCTGCCTTGGCACACTTTTAGTGTACTGGTTGCCTGTTGGGTCTGCTTCACGAGTCTGGTTAGATGCTTTGAATAAATGATCGATATCTGCCTACTCCTGGATTGCTATCTTCTTTTTTTGCCTTCTAATGTACTTGCTTTGAAAGAGAATAACTGTGATTTTAACTGTTCTACTATGCTATACTTTATACTCTGTACCTATTATTATTTTACTGTTTCATGTAAAAAATTTTTAACTGTATAAACATAAATATTATTGTCTATTTGTCTATCCCTTTTTGCCACCCTCTTTAGTAGCTGACTTAGCCCTTTATGAGTATCTATTGAACACGTTTTTTAAAATTTGAAACTACTTTCCCTTTTTTTCTTCTGTAATGTGTGTCTTCATTAGAATAACAATATTGTATTTTTTAAGCTACCTAGCCGCTTCGCGGACTCTCATCATCCCCGCCACATTCCACACCGCGATACACAGATTATCATTTCGCTCTCTTTTAGCTTTATTTCCATTGTTGGCGTTCTCATTAATGTTTTTACCCATATGATTATTACTGTCAAAATTTGTGGCATTGCCATTCCTTCTCATATTATCCTTATCTACCTAAGTTATGAACCATTCATTCAATCTCATGTCATCTCGCATTCCTGCTGAGTTGCCCCCCCCCCCAAACTGCTGCCTCCCATATCTGCTTGTCGCCGTAGCCCCCCTTCCAGTTCTTTCCATAGCGTTCTCTCCCCTCTTTTTGTCACTCTGTGCTTCATCTCTCAATCATTTCCGTACTACAACTTCTTACCTTGTATGATCTTCATTTAACCATATCGGGATAAGATTCTGTACTGAGCCTCTCTTCTACTACGTTGATAGCCTGCTGATGGCTATTGCATCCTGGCCTTGGTAAAAATCTTATACAGATGCGTAGTTTTCTTCTTCTTTTCTGGGCTACCTCTCTATCTAGTTCTTGCTCCACTTCTCCACGCAACGTTGTCTTTTACAGTATTCCTTAACTGTGAGTTCGTACAAACTTACATCCTTTCTGACACTGACTTCCTTTCTCTCTGGTTCATTATTGACGGTTTCCCTTGCTCCCCTCATGCTAAACTATTTGGTGGAATGTTCACATCACCGTCTACTCTAATTGCACTGTCATTCATCCGCGAGTCATGTGGCTATGGAATGTTTACATTGTTTGCCAACACTGCTTTCTCGCACGTGCCACTACTATTTGAAACTAATTCTCGTCCATTTTCACTATTATCATGCGCGACTTCGCTGGTTTGTGCTTCTTTGGTTCCTTCCGCACTGCCTCTTTCTTCTTTCCTATCCAATGTCTATTATCTTCCTTCTGAGTTTCATGAAGTCGAAAATCTCGATTAAATTATTTAGTTTACTCTTGCGCGCCAGCTCGCCTATTAATATCTGCTCTTCTATTCCTTCATGGTCTACTTTGGTGCTATTTTTCTCGGTTGATCCCTACACTTAACTCACATTGATGTTTTTGAGTTCATCATCATCACCTCCAGTGGATGATTTTTCAAGATCTTCTTTAATGTCAGCTTTCTACAAGTCATTAGAGCTACGCCGGCTTCATTCATTCACTTTTTTACCATTTAATTCAGTTACGCAATTTTCCGTCATCTTGCCGTCTTGATCTCATGCTTGGCCTATAACCGAACTTTGTCAAATAATTTCTCCTCTCAGTCAGCCTTAATCCTGCACAACAGCTCACTCTCGTTATTACCCTTCTCTGCAAACCAACTTCAGTACTAAATTCTTCCGATACAGCTCTTATTTCATTTAAAATCCCAGACTACCTTTTGACGCTCTACTTCGTTAAATTTTGTTTCGATTTGTGCACCAAATCGACTTTTCATCAGATTTGTCAAGACTCAATAGCACATGCTACTGTTCGACTATCGGTGTTTTTGTTTAAAAAAATATATTAAAAAATTAATAATATTCAATTTTACCTCACTACTGTCACTAATTTCTCATTTTCTTAAACGGAATTAGTGAAAAATACTGCGAATCAAAGAATATTTACTAATTTGCAGTAGTTTCACCGATTGAGTTCAAGAGATTAACAATTTCTATACCTCCGCTCCTTGTATTTTTTATAGTTTTTAGAGTGATTAATTATTGAAAATAATTAAACAATTATAATATATAAATACAATTAAAATTTTCATTGACGTAGATAGTAGTAAGTTTTTGCCTTTCATATATAAATGAAGTACTATAATTTCGGAAAAATATTATTACCGGTATTTTGAGAATAGAAGTTTTTTTAACTATTTTTATTGTAACATATCTTGTTCAATTCACAATCAGTCATTGACTCTTTATTCCATAGTGCTGTACATGTACTCCACATCAATTTCAATATATTTCGTATCAAGTTCATTCTGAAGAAATTAAATTATATTAATTAAATTATTTTAATATTAATGGTAGTAAATAAAAATAAAACAATTCAAATCAGTAATATATTATTGATAATATCATTACGCACTAGTGACATTAATTGAAAAATTCTTAAAATAGAATTTCTAATCATAGTTAATTTTTTAGTGGAGGGATTAATTTGAGACAAAGTAAACAATAAATTTTTTTTGATTATTCCAGTACTAATAACATAATGAATTATTCATTTATTTTGCGAATGCATTGCACCTTCCATCTAGTCCAGTCAAATGAGGGAAATGGAATAATTTTCTTATGCAAAGGCCTATGATATATACATCACTGGATTGGAATACGATGGTATAGGTTAAAAATCTTTGGCATCCATAAAAGAGGAGTAAATCGCGTAAAACCTTCCCAATCGCGAATTACTCGATTTCGAAAGTAGACATGAAAAAAAAGTTTTAAATAAAAGTTGTTCAGAATGAAATTTCAATAAAAACAAAGTACTAATGACTTCCTTTCGTATGTACCACAGATTAAAAGTTATTCGTGACTGAAATTTCAGTACTGAACAAAGATTCAGTCGGCACTATAAAAATTAATAAAAAATAATAAACGTCCAAATAGTACATTGTTCACCAAGGGAGCAAAGTATGATATTCTGACCTGGGTGTAAAATTACATCCCGGGCTGAAGCTGAGACAAACTCCCAGGTAAGGATATCTTACTTTGTTCCCGTGGCCAACATACTATTTTTTATCATACCACTGTCCAAAATTGAAGTTTGTTGTCTGTTTTGAGGTTGGAAAAATGACGTTCTCTCTCTCGCAGAAAAAGACAACACCCGCCTGGGCATGCGCGCAGACGCTTTTTTGTCTTTTTATGTGTGATAGAATACGTCGTTTTGGGACCTGAAAACGGGGAGCAAACTTTAACTTTGGCCGGGGGTATGATAAAAATATCATTTTGTGATGATTAATTTCGAATAAGATTTCAAAGTTGATTCTCAGAGGAAAAAGAAATTTTTTTATCAAGTTTTTCATTATTTTCATTAATAATTAATTATTCAAATTTCCAATCATCTCGGTTTTTGGTTTAAAATGTACACAATCGAAAATTAAACAATTCATCGTAATCAACTTAAATGCTGATTTTTGGTGCTTAACACGCAAGTGTATTATAGTGACTCAATATTTTTGCTATACTTCTATAACTATCTAAAAGATTTAATATTATTTTACATCATGTATACAGTGGAATTTCGAATTGAATATAAATGTCACCGAAATATGTTTAGAACAAAAATTCGTTTTTATCGAGTTGAATATATATCTTACAAAATAGGTGTAATATCAATAAAATGTTTATAAAAACTTAGTTTTAATTTTTGCTGTTAAAATTATTAACTTCATTATTTATTTACTATTTACTGAAAAATAATATGATTCTATATTCTGCCGATGAAAAATGTTTTTTAACGATGAACATCGATGAATTTCTCTACAGCTTTATCATATTTCAATCATTCTATTATTTAAATAATATTACTTTGAATTAAAATTCATCAGATAAAACAAAAAAAAGATTCTTACAGATAATCATTATTAAATAATCACTATGAGAGTAGTCTTTTCTATCAACTATTAATAAACGATACACAATTTCTAGTTGTTGAATTTTTTTTCTAAGGGTAACGTGATTTTCCTTAATAATTCAATGAATAGAATATATTCACATACGATAAAATTTTTGTTATCTTTATTCAGATACGTAATTATCTATTCTTGCAGCTAATAGAATTGTATTTATGGAAAGTAAGAAATACTTTCATGTTTTCACAATAGACACATATTTCGTATTTTTAATACAGATAATGTTACTCATAACAGAAAAATTACATTTTGTACTCATAAGATAAGTAGCAAGAATCATGTAACTCGGACTATACGATTATTCAATCACAGTTTCCCTTCTCAATGCCCGAGGCAAGCATCTTGAAACAGGGATTCTGTGTGATCTTTCTTGACATTTTAAAAATATTAAAATTAATTGTGGTTCAATTTTGTGGATATTTATTTCAAAATTATTCAAAATTTCTCTGTATTGTTTATATATTAATTAATTCTTTTTTGTACAAAACCATGAATGTCAAGCGACAACAATGCTTACATAAAAAAAATATATTTGATAAAGAAAAATAAACTACAAAAACTTGGTACAGTTGCAGCCCATGAACAATAATGTGAGAACCTTGGCATAGATATTCGCAGTTGTTTTGGACTGCGCATACAGAATCAAATATCGTTTGCTGCTGACATCAACTTGCCTCTCTCTTTTTTCATCACTGTATATAATATTAAAATGAACACGAGTCACTGCAAAAGGTCATATCGATTTCAAGACTTTTATTGCTTTTAACTAATAGCTGCCTACCGACCTGTGTTCCGTCAACCTCAGAATGAGAACAATATTTTGTTTTCAATATTGCTTCCGGCTTTTATGTCTTTAAGTGTCACGGTAAGGAAACTCGTCAAATTCTTCAAAAAAATTCGATTTTTTTTGGTAACACTTTTTTTATTTAAAATATTAAAAGCTATTAAAAAGTTTTAACTAATTCAAAATGTTTCACTGACGCTTTTTTTCTAATTGTAAGAATTGACAAAAATTACTTCGGCTGATAAATTTATTCAAACATTTTCTTTGAAAGTCCAGAAGCATAGATGAAAAAAAAATATTAAAAGGTATAAAACTGACTTGATTTTCTAGATTAGCTAGTGTGTCTAGGGTCAATGACGTCTAGAAAGTTGTAGCTGCTGTCAATATAAGCTCCTCTTGACTCGAGTGCTTTGCCACATTTCAAGCTGCTTCAAATAGATTGGTAATTTCGGGACTCCCAGATTGTAATGTGCTAAATGATTTTCGTCTTCCGTTGTTGGTAATCACTGATGCTTTAAAAATAGATCTTCCACCCGGTAAACTACCTCTTATACCGAAAAACACCAACAAATATTTGAATCGACTCGATATTTGATTGAAAAATTTTAAATATAAAGAAACAATGTTTAGATCAACGCTGATGCAATTGTTACCGATTACGTCACCGTTCTATTATTTTCATTTCTTTTATTTTATTAAAGATTTAGATATTTAGTTACATGAATTTACACGGGTTTGAGATAGTTTAAGTAATAAAATATTGAACGCGTAATTGGAAAGTTCGATCTTCGGTACGAACTCCATGAAATATTAACTCCATCCCAAGTCACGAAAGCCTTATCACTGATTATACCAAATATAATTAATATTAACAATCTCGGGAATCTATAAGAATGTAGCTTATCAATTAGAGCATTGACCTACACGGAATTAAGCGCTTTCTTGAGATCTATAAAGTTAGCAGGACTAATGTCATTATTTCCTAAGTGGTATGATAAATCTAACAGAAACATGTTGATTGCGTGGATAGTCGCGTAAAAAGAATGATTTCTTTTAAATCCAAATTATTTATCAGGGATAATTTGCTTATAGCAACGTATTTAATTTATTCCGTTATGACAAATAATTTCGAAAATCTTACTTAAATTTCAAGTTAGACTAATAAGCCTGAAGTTATAGGGATTATTAAGATCCTTGCCCAGCTTGCGGAAAGGTAATACTTTAGCTATTTTCCAGATGGGCGGAAATAATATTTATCATAATATTAAATAATACAGCTCATGCTTTGATCATATTTAGTGATAGCCGTTCGTAAATTATCGGAAATATTCCACCTAAGCCTGATAAGGTTTTTTAAGACAATTTTTTAGTATATTTTGAATCTTAAAAACTAAGCAAAAATATTATTTTTACTCTTCATCTCTTTTGCAGAACAGAAATGATGCTTCAATTCTATCTAGAAACTATGAAATAATATTATTTGAATTCTGATTTTGCTGATGATAATAGTGACAATTATTCAGATGATGATAGTGTTTATAATCTCAAAGATCACGATAGAAATGACAGTTTAAATGATAATGATAGAAATAATGATCGTGTATTGCAAATTCCAAGATTTCACAAACGTGTTAAAATAATACGTGTAAAATATGTTCTAAATTTAACATTGAAGAGGCTTAGTGTGTTGAAAGTGTCTACAACTTGGATTTGCAGTGTGATAATGTATCTGAATAAACGAATTACGTCAATGCCATTACAGATTAATTAAATAGTTTGGTTAGTTAACTAACAACAATGGTAGCGCTGTTGTACTGCAGCTTCGGCGATCTCCTTTGTTGGGCAACCACGAGCGTGGTTAGTACCTAGATAGGAAATCGTTCAGAAAAGATATAACCTGCGTTGTCTGTCGAAAGGAAGGCTTATTTTCTATAAAATTTATAAATAACGGGATAACATTGTCGTAAAGAAAAAATACATCAGAACTTTGAAACGTCTACAGACAACTATATCAATACAGCTCTTCACAATTTCTCTGTACTCTGATATAGTTTTTCAAGAAAGCTTTTCCTTTCCTAGCGAGTTGATACTTGAACATTCTTAAAAGTATGAGAATACCATTAAAATCCTATAAAAGTTGATCTCCAAGTATTCCACTGTTGAGAACCAGAGTTTCTATACTTATAGTAGCAATATTAAAGGTACCGAGCTCTCTGACTAGAGTAAAGGGTATTGTGTCGACGGTTTATTTGAATACAATGATCTCACTATTAAAATGGTTTTTACTAATTTAAACTTTTAATTTCAGTTTGAATAGTAACTCAAAATCTTATTTACAACATCGTTTGTCTGATTGGTGATCTCTAATTTGTTATTAACAAAATTTACTATTATCTTTAAAGATAAATTTATTTAGAGGACTTCAGAGCAATACCGCCCAATCCTGATAAAGTTTTCTTCCCAGTGGGAAGTTATTGTAATGGGTCCGATTTTGCGGATCCCGAATTTGGACGAATCTCCACGTTTCAAGGTCCCCGGAACTGAATACAGTAGCTTTGGAGTAGACGTCTGTGCGTGTGTGTATGTATGTTCGTATGTGCATTCGGAATTATTTTTTACCTCGATTATCTCGAAAACATAAATGAATCCGACATGGGACCAATTGTATTCGACGCATAATTATGGAACTTAGATTCGATTCCGTTTTTATCAAAATCAGTCGAGCTATTTTTTATACAGAATCAAAAAACTGGAAAAAATGGTAAATTAGCTGAATCTTTTCATTCTTTCCACTATAGGAAGTTAATAATGTGGACCTTTCTGGTCGCACTCACACCACTGGAGAGCACTGGTGTTTTTGTGAGTAAACTTTGACCTAGTTTAAAGTCTAATTAATTTCGATAACTTTCATAAATAAACGAAACATTTATCTTTATCAGTATGATAAAGATAATGAAGGATTTGATGTTGTAAATCAGAGTTAGAAAAATTTAGTTCACCCCTAGTGTGACCAGATTTAAAAAAACTTAATTCTTGTTTTGTTTCGAGTTTATTCATCGATTTCCCAGCGAACATACTTATGTCAAGTTTTTGTAATCAATATCGACGTTATCTTTGGGAGAATGATTGAAAAATTGACGTATGATAATTTAAGATAAAATTTAGTAGATATTGTTTGAATTATATCCATCATTTTCTGGGTTATCTTTTGCTGCTTCTTACTTGACATGCCACAGGTCGCGAGTTCGATTCCCGGACCGGAAAAAATCCAAGTATAGTTTTTTTTAAGATCCGTCATGAACGGAAGGTCTCCATAAAACCAGCTGTATCAACATAGGTTTTCGGCAGTTCTCGTATAAATGCGATACTGTGGTTAGGGTGTAAATTGGCCGCAAACGTAACTTCATAGAAAATGCGTAGAATAGTCTATCGGTTTGGCAGGATGTAGTGAGATTGACAGGGAAGAGTGGGGAGAAAGCAGGAGGAAAAGTGTGCGATAGGGCCTATGAACGTATTGTAAAGCGCAAAGCATTAACTCGCCATACAAGTTGAATAAATATATCTGTAATATCCTTTTTTTTTAGATCTTTGTCATTTACTGGGGTTTTTACAACAATCTTAAAAATTCAAAACGTCATGGAAATAGTATTATAGTATTTTTCGATTCATGACAATAAGCATTTTTTGGTCAGCTTTCGACAATTTTTTTTATTCGTGATTTGCTATAATTATTTTTTTTGTACCTCTTTTTTCTTCCTGTGTTATTTACTACAACTATTTACTTATGGTTCACGTGATATGCCATCGCACTAATTAGATTGACCACAGCTAAGTCTATTTCAATGGACTGAAGATGTATTTACTATTTTAGATATTATGTCAATTAAAATAGATAGTGTATGCAAGTGTACTCTTCAGCAATATTACTTATGTTCAATTAGTTCATAGTGTTAACAAACTTCATTTTTATTCTCCTATTTGACCTGCCCTATTCATTAAGTCTCTACGACCATATTATCAGGGGACAATTCTTGACAACAATGATCCAAGGTCGGCTGCAAAGTGCACGAATTACTTTATAGCACTCAATGCCGTGTAGCCATAATTTGCCTCTATAACCGGCCATCAAATAATTTTTGTATTTCAATCATGAGTGTTTTTTACTGAGGATTACATGTATGAAAAACTATTAAGCTGTAATTGAATGTAACGATTCTCTACATTTCTCAATTGTTAATGAAGGAATTTTGTTATCATATATGTATCTTCTTTGATCTGTATTCGTTCACACTTTCACTCAATCGAATATACATGCCGTAGTTAAATGTAGTTATCAGTATTTTACATAAGACTTACAAATGTTTTTTTTATTATTCACGGAAATTGCGTTTTTATAATTCAATTAATCGAAAATTCAAAGTTGATTTATAACCGTTTATTTATCAATATTATTGTATTTATAAATATAACAAAAAATTGATAAATGTTTTATTTTCCTAATAAAATTGTCCTCATTATTTATGAAGACAATTATCTGTCTTAACAACATCATCACTAAATTTTCAGGATATGATAAGATATTTATGAAAGACAAGAAATTAGTTATTATTAGTTTTATGATATTTAAGTAATTTTTCCTCCATTGGTTAATAATCCAATCATTTGTGCTTTCCATCTACTTGCTAATTAAAAATATTTTTCTCATCGGTGCAATTTCCTTATCTTTAGAATGCGTAAATGAGATGTGTGTTGTTTTCTCTACGTTCAATGACTAATAATCTTGAATAAATTAATCCAGACATAAGCTGATTCTATCTGCACGTTCATTTCGAGAAGTCGAAAGTAGATGGTATATTTTGTGATACATACGTCTACAACAATAAGAGATAATGGTGTCGTAATTATTCAACACCGATGTATTACTAATATGATAGAAAGTGTAAAAAAAAAATTATTAGTGACAGTTAAATTTCCGCATGTGTTATAATAAAATTGCATAGCTCAATTGAATAATTAACAGTCGAAATGAATGAAAATAAAACATAAAAAAGAAGGAAATTACTTAATTATTATTTTTTTAATTAACGTAAATTATTTTAAGTATCAATTATTATTTTTTGTAGTATCATGTTACCCTTCATTATATATGCGAATCACGAATACTCTCGAATACGAAAATTGCGGGCGTTGGCTTGTATATACATGATTCTCACGACTTCGGAAAGCTTTAGTCCATAAAGAGAAAGTTCGTAGTATTAAATAATCTTGGAAGGTTTAACTACAAGACATGTCATCGAACTTGAAAAAATGCGAGTTATTTATGAACAAGTACTATTGTCTATTTATCTTGTGAAATAATTGTACGAAAAATTATCATAAGAAACAAAAGTTTTATTTAAAATGACAACAAAAAAATTATCATTAAGAAAGATATCTCATACATTCTAGTCTCTGTCGTACACAATCCATATAAACAAATCGATCGAACGTTACTAACAACTAAATCAATGATCACGTAAACTACGCAACACAAATGCTGTCTGTTCTTTTGAGGTTATACATACGATTTCTTGATATCCTCTTATACTAAATTAAAATAGCACAAGCATCTTCGTTGCGTGCGTTACTATCACTTATGTGAACATTTTAAAATTAGCATTCGAACAATTATCTGTTCTTTCATTTACCACAAAATATTACTATACTGTACCATATTATATCACTATAATATTGTTCTTGTTTCAACAAACCAATCAGATTATTGGAAAAGATGATTAATATGATGTCTTCCATCTAACTCATCAACTTTAAGATATAAGAAGATTTATGCTGCGTAGTGTAGATAGAGGCATAGGGTAAAGAAAGGTTATTTAGTGAAAAAGGTATTTCGGTAATAGACTTTTAATACAATAATAAAAGTATTGGAGGATGTTACCTATGCACACAATGTCGCGTAATGACGTGTCACTGCGTCTTGTCCGCCTTTGTGGTTAACTGCCCCGAGTAGAAATGAAAAAGAGCATGCCCTAACATGATTCGGACCGGATCAGGGTCTAGTATGGAATGCCGTAATACGGTATTTATATATGGTCCTTATCCGGTACTAAAAGGGAATACCCTGGTACGAAATCCCTTACTTATCAATCCGGTCATGATATGATTTACCGATTTGAACCCTAATAGAGTAACTAGGATACCGGATCAGGCCCAGATCCGTACTCTGCATTATTTTTTATTCGTTATTTACTGTACAGTAGTAAATATATTACATTAATATACATTTAAACTTACCAATGATGTAACATAATACAAATTTCATTATTCACCTTTCCGACTAGAAACTAGTAATGGCCGTAGGTTCGATTCCCCTTAAGTACAGTTTCAATTATTCGATTTTCTGCAGAAATTTCATGAAGTATAATTAATTAGCAATATTTCTCATATAAAAATGCCAAGAAAAAAATTATTTAAATATTTTTTGTTTTAAACTTCCCGTAATAGGGAAGTTGGGATGCCAGATCCGGATCGGATTCCAACCTGACTCATTTTCTACTCGGGGCATGATTGCATCGTTTCGCGTGACTGCATGCAAAAGTAGTGTTTTAAAAGATTTTCAAGAGTCTATCACCGAATAACCTTACTTTACCTTACAAATTTTATTTGCAGTTTAAAATAGTTTCTTATATCATCTGATAAAAAGTATCAGAAAAATCAAGCAAAATCCATCTTAGAATTTTTCCTCTATTTTTTAATCACTTTATTATTTGATATGGTAAAAACTATTACATGAACAAAAATACACTACTGTGTCAAAAGTAAATAGACAGGGTAGTTGAGAAAAAAATTTTTATTACAAAGAATCCCAATAGTTAGTTAAAGAACTAATAGAATAGAGTTTCTTCTGCTCGCCTTAGTATTATCATGTGACGATGAGTTAACTAATGTCCTATTATAGTGCCAATTGTTACCCGTAGTCGTTTTTTGCTTGTTCCAATCAGGTCTCCACTATCCTGAGCTATGGTCTCTTGACGAACGCCGTGGTAACCCTCATTATCAAGACCTCCGCTCAGCACCTGGTGAACCTTTTATGCATCCATCTGTCCCACATTGGATATACTACAGCCCTAGTAGAAATTGCCTTGATTGCCGCTAGATTCCCATACAATCAACACATGAAATCGAGGCAATTCCGAGGCACTGGACAGACTCTCGACAAAATTTCTACTAGGGAGTGGCTCAGAATCGTAGCAGCTTCAATTTTTTGATGCCGATTTGCTTACTTCCCGTTTTGCAATTATTCACAAGTTTAAAACAGATTACTATCCGCAAAAAGGCCCTTAAGACAGTATCACTGTTACTGCAAATATAGATACGCTTGCCATTGGAGTCCTTGACGAGCCCAAGGTGTGAGATAATAATTTATCCAAAACTAATTGATAAGTTAATCAGTAGTTAATTCTGGTTTTAGATCGATAGCGTATCAATAAAAGTATAGAAGAGTAGAAGAATGGTTGATGAATCATTAGGTTACACGGAGAGAATTTTTTAAGTAAATGTAAGTACAAAAAATGTCAAGTCCATGTTTTGAAGTTTAGAAGTAAAAATGTTTTTATTCGATAGTAAATTTTGAGTTCTTATAAGTTAACTTGATACTTAAGAGATGTCTTAGTAAATTAATTATTTATGACAATCCAAAACTCACTGTTGAATGAAATACTTTTACTTCTAAACTTCGAAACACGGGCTTGTCACTTTTTGTACTTACGTTTAATAAAAAAATCCTCTCTGTGCACTCATAGAAGGATTTATTTGGTGGCACTAAATGAATTCATTAGAATTATTTTTAAGCATTTGTTTGATACAAATAAAGATTTATTTGTAGCTAATAAATCTTCATTGCAAAGCTGTTTAGTGTAATTATATTTATAAAACCATTAAAAATTATCACGACATCAAATGGTTGTAATATAATTACTCGTCGAGTTATTGTTTAAAAAAATATTAATATTAATACTTACAGAACCGTTTATTTTATTTTTTATTAAAAAATTTTCAATAAATAAGAGCTATTTTATAATATAATCTAACATTTGATTATGCTTTATCATCATTCTACTTTACCATCTAGTTCAATCATAGTATTTAGATGAAAAATAAATATTTGTGAGCAGCTAAGAAATCCTTTATTGAACCAAATAAATCTATTCTAATAAATAATTTTTTAACTGTTAACAAATGTTCATTTGATTTCTCTTTCAAATAACATATTTATTAGCTGCTAATAAATTATGTTACATTCAAAGAAATCCTTCTATCAGTGTGTACAACTGATTTAGTTACCTTATCCATTAAATAATTCAATAGTTTAACTAATTTATATTATGGCATTGGTATTTTTGAGCGAAAATTGAGATTCAGAAAAGCACGAAAGTCAATATTTTTCAAGTTAAAATACAAATCTCCTATCAGAGTCTACACAGGCTAAAGGACGGAAAACCAAAAATGAAATTAAA
Source organism: Chelonus formosanus (assembly GCA_028641665.1). Lineage (NCBI taxonomy): Eukaryota > Metazoa > Arthropoda > Insecta > Hymenoptera > Braconidae > Chelonus > Chelonus formosanus. The sequence goes on from CM054002.1 coordinate 5,907,030, forward strand.
CTAGAAACGCATAGACCGATTTCCGCACCAAATATTTTGCTCATTATTCAAAAATATAACTACCAATCTTTCTCTCTCTCTCTCTCTCTCTCTCTGCGTATATGTGTGTGCATCTCACGGTCAATTGTTTCATTAGTAGTCCAAGTGAAGGTTTACCTTGGGTGTAGTTGAAACATGAGGACAGAATTCAAATGATATCAATCATTTTTTTACACTTCCGTAATTAAGGATGTAGCCGATATCCATACCATAAAGTATTTAGTAATGAATACATTTATATCATGTGTAGAATATTTCACCGTTTCTGCAGTTTTCTTTAAGAGTATGTAGCGTTTTATGATGACAATTGAATTTTTCTAGTTTATATTCAATGCATATTTTCTTTACCTATAGATAGTAATAGTTTTCAACTGTTGCATTCGATGTTTTCGCAAACTTGGTAAAATTTTCACGCTCGAGTTGCTGTATTGTGTGCTCGAACGTTTGAAATTTTTCTCAATCTGTGCAATGAAAAGTATGAATATTTTAGCTGAAAATTGATAACTGTTTTTATACAGCCCCGAGCAGAAAATAAGTCAGGTTGGAATCCGGTCCGGATCTGGCATCCCAAAATATTTAAATAATTTTTTTCTTGACATTTTTATATGAGAAATATTGCTAATTAATTACATTTAATGAAATTTCCGCAGAAAATCGAATACTTGAAATTGTACTTGGGGGGATTCGAACCTACGATCACTACTTCTGCGCAACTCACACCGGTGCCTTAACCCGCTCGGCTATCGACTTATTAACCAAATTAATGTAATTACATATATACCTGAATTAATTTCTATAGTTGGAAAGGTGAATAGTAAAATTTGTATTATGTCACATCATTGGTAAGTTTAAATGTATATTAATGTAATATATTTACTACTGTACAGTAAATAACGAATAAAAAATAATGCAGGATACGGATCCGGGCCTGATCTAGTATCCTAGTTACCCTATTAGGGTTCAAATCAGTAAATCATATCAGGACTGGATTAGAATAGGAAAGAGATTTTTTATCGGGTTAAAATACAACAGTCAAATCAGGTCCGGATTGGGATAGGGCATGCCCTTTTTCATTTCTACTCGGGAGGTTTTATACTATGACTATATTAGAGAAAAAACGTATAGAAGAATAGGTAAGAAAACGAACGCAAAAATACGTAAGAGAATTAATGAAAGAATAGATGAGTGAAAAAAATGAATGACTTTACTAGATTGTAAACACTTGTGATTATCATGTTATTGAATGAAAATGTCTACAGACAAAACAAATGATATTTTACGTCTGTAGAATCTTAATGCAGTATACTGTATTTAAGGTTCCACGACTCGGCTTCCACGATTAATACGTGATTAATCGGTTGTAAATTTTTGTACATCAAACAATATTAATTGAAATAAACTTCTGCAAAGGACTTCTCCTTTTATATGTCTTATTTGTTTTTCAAGTTTTTTAAAAACTTAATTATTACTGTATGAACTTAAAAAATAAAAAATCAATTTTTTCGTATTCTAAAGATGAGCACACTGAATACAATCTATGAACTATCTGTTATTGACCGCACTAGCCCATTATCATGAAATTACGATAGTACACTAATTTAAGTAATAACAATAATCTTTATTCATATATACCCAACTGGGTTTTTACATTAAAACTATATACACTCGAGAAAACCAGCTTATATCTAAATACTAATTTAAGTATACTGTTGGAAAAATTTATAAGTGTTGACACTTATAAACACTTATAAGAATTCTTGTGGTAATAAAAAAATGGCTAAGCCGATTTGAATAAATTTTCTCCCAAATCATCTTATTATAAATTCTCTTTCAATGCTGATTATTGCCAATGAAAAATTGATGGACTTACTAACTAATAAATTCATACACATAAATAATTTTTAAAAAAACAGCGGATAATACATTTCCAACATAGTAAAGTAAACAACTATATTGAATTTTCGAATTTTGGAATAAATTTTCTGAATTAATTGAAAAGTTAAAATAAGAACGATATTCTAAAAGAGGCACTGATTGAATGAGTACTCGAGTTTACGTTAACTGAAGGCACACCGTTTCATGTTGAACTCAATCGAAATGATAATGTGCACATACTAGTCATATTATGTTGCCAGGAGAAGAGTAACGAAGCCTGCGTCATGTTGAAAAGACTGTCATCATAATTTATTAAACTGCCGATTAATATAATAGCTGAATGTACCTCATGTGATTTCAATTTATCACGTGTCCTTGTTAATTTTATTATTATAAAATGTTACTTAGTATTTTTAATAAATTTAATCTCCTTAATTGTTATATAATGAGATAAAAACTGCTAACCCCTTACTAATAAGCTCACATTACACTACTAAACAAAAAATGATGTAAAATTACGATAAAAAATATTCATCATTTATGAATATTTATAAAAACATTTCACTTTTTAGTTACCTCGATGAAGAATGAATGAGATAATTTCAAATTAGACTACATCTCAATTCATTCTTAGTACCAATTTTTACAGAATATTACTCCATTATGATTACAGCTGTTTTTAAGCTGTAAAGTAATATTTTTGAAAGGATGAATAATTTATGAATTTTTTTTTTTTATTTGAAGAGACGAGAAAGTGAATAACCGACCCTGACATAACCATGTTCAGATACTAAGAAAAAAGTAAGCAGATAAAATAACAAACAACTTGAATGAATTACATTGAGTATAAGTTTGAAGTATGATGTGTACTGTAAAGATATTAAGCAAACACTTGTGCACAATAAATGAATTTCTTTTGTTCGAATAAAAATGATTATGGTTTAATAATTAGTCTGCTTTACCAAGACGAAAATGCTTTGTTAGTCAGAAGTCTTTTGGTTGAAAGCCTTATTTTTAGCGTAATCAATGTTGCGCACTATTTAATGTGACACATTTTCGAGAATTTTTCTTTGATCGACACATTATTGTATATTTTCACGATTATTTAAATTTTCTCAAATTACACTTTTAGAGATGATGTAAGGAATAGTCACTTTGAAGAATTAAAAAAAAGAGAAACAGAACTCAACACAAAAGAAGAAATCATCGTCCCTTACATGAATCTGCAATCAAAAAAATTCCACCTTGATACTATAATTAATGCATGATAAAATCACATGGCTACTAGACTAATCGTCTAAAATCGAAGTTGGTCATCTTTTTTCAAGTTGGAAAAATGACAGTCTCTCGCAGAGAAAGACAACAATTGTTTGAGCATACGCATATCTAATTTTTTGTTTTTTTATAAATGAAACGTATTACTTTACTCTCTTGGTGTAAAATGTGCTAATTTCTTCAGTTCGACTATAGAATACCCAACTTGTTTTATACACATGTCCACACGATTGTTCTCGAATTGAAAAATTCCACATGTTTTACGACTCTTTGATGAAGACTGAATTTGTCCTAAAAAACTTCTGTTTTATTCCTGATACCATGAAAAATTTAAGTCTGTTTTTCTCCATGATTTTCAATAATAAGCAGACAAACGGATCTTTCTTTCATCGGTTTTTTTCCTTCGAACTGACCAAGTAAGGTTAAATAGGTCCATGATTCGTACATTGATTTATTTCGTAGTAGCCACGATCTGACGTCAGAATCATCGACAGACTTACGTCCATCTGTTCTCTTTCTGCAGCAGAATCTGACGTCTGACGCTGATCTTACGTTAGATAACCAAAAGACAGCAACATACGTAAGTCTGACGGCAGTCTTACGTTATTTGGCTACTAGGGATTATGTACAAATACATGTAATAAATATACAACTAAATTTAATAAATAATTGAAAAAATTAAATATATTGAAAAATATCAGTAGCCAATACTAATAACGAAATTATTATAAACATTAATATCGTTATTCATTTATTTGTTTTATTGTTTCGCTTTTTCTCAAGATTTATATTAATTTAACCTACGATTCTCTTTTAATTGTGCTGTTTTTTCTACTTACACTTATTAGAAAGGCCATGCTCATGAACTCTTGGAGAAGAATATTGAGGAAAGTGACACAAAGTTTTTTTCATCTGGATTCGAACTTGCGACCCTTAGAATCTAAAGTCCAATACGTCACTACTACGCCATTTAGACTTCAAGAGTACTGTTGTTAGATTTAACTTTTAAGTTATACATTCGATTCTATGTATATATAACAAAAAGGAGAAAATGAGATTAAATTAAAACAAGCGGAGTAAAACAGACAAAGATTAAGACAAAATCAAATGAATTAAAGCTCAAGAAAGAAACACAGTAGTAGATCTACAATCAAGGAAAAAATCCGACTAATTTCGGAGTAAAACAGGTAAAATTATCAATTTTAGACATAAAACAAACGAAATGTTGCGACTCGAGATATTGTTCTTCTCTATCAGACAACGAGTGACATTGTTTCAACCTCTAAATTAAAAATAAAATCTAAATTTTGGTGACAACCTGACAAAAAATCCTCGTTGAATGATGGAAGTTAATACGCAATTCTGTAATCCGTAGGACTTTATTCCTCATTTTCAACCCGGGATAAAATTCATGTTGATTCTTGAACCTTAAGTTTGTGTTGATACAATCACTTACCACAGTTATGCCCAATTTTGATTATAATTATGAAATAATATTCAAAGAATTACAATCTTCGTATACATCTCAAAATTTGTTTTTTTTTAATTGTTTTGTACTTATATAGCACAACAAAAGATAGACCATTATAAAATGAATGAATATAAATGATAAAAGAAGTCTGCACATAGAATGAGAGCAATCATTACTGACTTATGAAGAAAATTTATGCATTGAAATATGATTGTCAGAAGTAACAATAATGTGTTATAAATAAAATAAACAAATGAATTATTCTATTATGAAGCGTTAATTGTATTCAATTGTGATATTTATTGTTCTTCTTCTTCTTACTTAAAAAAGTCGTTATTTCAGTTGCTTCTCTTTTTATAGAACAAGAAAGATATATATTTTTAAAGGAATTCTTTTTTATAGCATGTTTTCAACTTCATATAAAGATAATAGATAAGTCACAGTTGGTGAATTGTAAAATATAAAAACTGTTTCAAAGTCTGTTTCGTGAAGTTATAACCACTGAAGTGTAATTATTTGACGTATTTATCTGTGCAATGTAACAATTATCAATAATATAAATAAAAAATTGTTACCAGTTGAAATACAAATCTATATTTACTTCACAAAAATAATTATAACTACTATATGGACTTATTATTTATTTTTATATCCTACTGCTAAATACAATTAGTCGTTTTTATTTTCTAGAGTAACACACGGAAGCTATTTAATATTTTTCTGTCTACCATTAATTTACATTTCTATTAATGTTTTTTTAGAATTTTATTATTATTTTCAACGTTCACAATCTCATATGTATATCCACTAATAATTATAGAAAATAGACACTACAGTTAGTTATAGTTATTACTAGAATGTAAATGTCCTTGAAGCTCCTGCGTTCACTTACATTGTATCAAATGCTCTCATCTCGATTCTGTTAGCATTATATATACACACTTATTCAGATATTCCTTTTGAAATGACAAAGTTTGTTATTCTCAATATTGTTGTTGTTTTTTTCTGTTATTTTAAAAATGATCTAATGTTGAAAACAATTCATTGTGTTAAAATGTATTCGTTATATTGTTATCTAAATACGTCCAGAAATATTTGTCATGTATAACTTGTAAGTCAAGGTAAAGGTCTTGATTTTCATTGCTGCATGTAATCAACGATAAGAGTTACAAATGACACACCTAAAAAAGAGTAATTAATGAGGGTCTACTAATAATAAAATAATTTTTTTGTTGTCGAATGTATGACTGTATTATTGCGTAAAACAATGATTTAATTTATTCCCTGAAATTTCCATAAACTGAGTCGTCCGACAATTTTGATTTATAAATCCTTTTTAATGATGTTGGAGACACACCTCTATATTGAGGTGTGTCTACTGTTGCACGAGTCACAATCATTTTTATTGGATTTTATGCGCATTTTCAATTCAATCAAACCCCACTTGCAGTCTTGAATATCACTTCTCACTTTATACCTTTTTTTGTTTATCTTATTAAAACATTTACAGAAAACTCTTAATATAGTACATTCAACTAACACTGTTTACGTGAAATGCATTTCTTTTAATTCTCGGAAGCAATCAGTTCCGTCAATTTAATTATTACCAAACTTCCTTAAACATATACAACTTAACTTTTTTTTATTAGTTTTCATTAGAATACTTAATATTTATATTAGTAGGAAATACTTGCTGGCAAAGACACGAATTTATCTGTACTGCAAGTATTGGAGTAATAAATTGAAGTAAAAAGACAGATTGAGGCAAATAAATTTACCATTTTTTATACGTTAATTTATCAACGAAAAATAAATTTTTTTTTTTTAACTCCAGTTAATTTAATTGATTACTAATAAACTATTTTCAATATAAATTTATTTTCAACGACTTTAAATAGTAGGATTTATCCAACAATTGATCAAATAAATAAAATATAATGATAACGGAAAAAGGGCAAAATGAAACAATAAATTAATCGATAAATTAACCAATATTAATGAATTTCAATCAAATAACATCACATAAAATTAATAAATAAAAAGCCCCTTTATTTAAACCAATGGATTATTTTAAATGTCTTCATTAACCCTTTCTTACCCTACAATGAATGTTTTATCCAGTAGTTGGAAGTAGTTTTAATAAGTTGCTTTTTTTTGTTTCAAATGTAATTTAGTAATATTTTTATATTGAAACATCAAACTTACTACTAGGTACTAATTTTATTATTGATTCTTATTAAAATTGTTATTTTTACGTTTAGTATTTTGATAAAAACAATAACTTTGACACGTTTTTTTCCTTGAAACGTAGTTTTTATAGAACGTGTTTTTTAAGATAGGTATATCATCTTGTTCATATTTATATTTTTACGATAATTTTAGTGTCAATATCTTTTTCAGGGCCATTCGGATGACTTCAATGACTTGCTGTATCATTTTAAATTTGCGTCGTTGAAAAAATAAATAAGCCCTGACAATACTTAACACTATCACGGTAAATTATTTCATACAATACGTACTTGTTTTGATGTTTGATTTGTATTTTTCATTTCTTTGTTAACTGATCACTAATTTTATTTGATTATTTTATGTTTGAAACCTAAAAAAAAAAAATAATTCATCTGTAAATTAGTAACATCATAGAATGTCATACTTTTGATCTCAAGGGTCAGAAATGGTTGACCTTCACAAGTCCTGTTACCTATTTTTGTCAACATCAATAAGATATCTTAAAAATTCAAATGTGTTTTGTTTTAAACTTTCAATTAATTTCCCAGTAAGAAGTTATAGTAATGGGCCTGCTTTTGCGAATTCCGAATTATGACATATCTCCATGTTTCAAGGTCCCCAGAGTCGAATACAATAGTTTTCCAATGAACGTCTGTGTGTGTGTGTGTATGGACGTACGTGCGTTCGAAATTATTTTTCATATCGATTATCTCGAGAACAAAAAATGATATCGACATGAGACCAATTGCATTCGATGCACTTAAAACTAATTAGATTTTACCATAATCGGCCCAGCCATTTTCTTTGCAAAATTAAAACAAGTAGAAAGTGGTAACAATTAAATTTATTATAAACAATACGAAACAAGATCTTTACAATGTATTCGAATCCTACTTAGTCTATCAGATAGACTCTATCTGTTATAAATGAAATGTAGGTGTAAGAGTAGTGATGAAGTCGATATTCTCCGTACTGTGTCAATATTAAACAAATCTTACTATAAAATCTTAAATCTAAGGCATTGTTTACATTTTCAACTGTTTATAACATTTACCCACTGTTATGAGCACAATATAGTTGTAATATAAGAGTAGTGATAAAGTCAATCGTCACCTCATTCTGTCAATATTAAACAAATTGCACCGAGAACTTCAATATCCAACTGTTTTTTACGTTTTTTAATTGTTTGTAACAATTACGTACTGTTATAAACAAAATGGAGTTGTAGTAGTAGTTAAAACGTCAATTATTAACTAAAAAATTATTTTTATTATGTAACTGGAATTTAACTTTATTACCAGTATTTAACTATTTATTGCAGTTAAATACAAGAGAATTGTTTTTATTTTTCAACCAATAATTAACCAATTCTAACTAATTTTCAACCGTGACATGTGTTAGAATACACAAAAATTATTTTAATTGTTCAACCTGTGTTAAGTTGCTTTTTAGCTCATAATTACCCTTTTTTATGTAGTTCAATACTTTATTTATTTCTCGTATTTATAATTAATTGAATTTTTCTTTCAATTTATTGTTTTATCATTTGACCGATTAATATTTTGACAGTGAAAAACACTAACGACGTGCCAAAGAGAGAGTCCAGTCGATATGCTTTTCAAAATGGAAATCAGTTGAACATTACGTGATTTTGTTAATTAGGTTGTTTTTCATAAAGGCAGAAATCAATATGAATTTGTGACCACATGGCAAAATGTGCCTTTTTATTATATCTACTTATATCAAACTGATAACTATATCAAATTTGCATGTTTATTTTTATATCTTAAAAAGTAATGACAATTAATCAATACCAAGTTGGTTTACATATTTGGCATAAATGTAGCTTCCGATAAAAAAAAAACTTCAATTGTTTAAAAATAGTGGTACTTTTGACATAAACAATTAAATATCCCGAGAACCATTAGTCGTAGAGAGTTGAGACTGGTCTCATTGTTTTTCTCTTAAAAAACTCTAAAAAATTGTACGCATCATGTCTTGATCTCCGATACGTTTTTTCCGAGATATTTAATACAAAAAAAGTAATTGTTTTATAAACAAAAAAACACATTTTACCAGGTGGTCACAAATTCATACTGACGTCTGCCATCACTAAAAACAACCTAATTAACAAAATTGGTTATTGTTCAACGGACTTTTAAATTAGGTTGTTTTTTGAAGCATATTGAGTGGACTAAGAATGGTGATGTCGTATTTAGAAAAGAAAATACTCTGTCGAAAATTATTAGAATTTTTGAGAACTATTTTTAAAAAGTGAATTTATTTGAGCAATCAAGTATTTTTTCCTATAACGGAAAAACAGTACATTGTTAACCAAGGGAGCAAAGTATGATATTCTGACCTGGGTGTAAAATTACATCCCGGGCTGAAGCCGAGACAAACTCCCAGGTAAGGATATCTTACTTTGTTCCCGTGGCCAACATACTATTTTTTATCATACCATGGTCCAAATTTAAAGTTTGTTGTCTGTTTTGAGGTTGGAAAAGTGGCATTCTCTCTCTCGCAGAGAAAGACAACACCCGTCTGAGCATGCGCACAGACGATTTGTTGTCTTTTTATGCGGGATAGAATACGTCGCTTTGGGACCCGAAAACAGGGAGTAAATTTTAACTTTGGGCGGGGGTATGAGAAAAAAAATATTGTTACGACCTGGGCTTGAACCAGGATTTTTCGATTATATACTCTACGTAACACTGTAAATTTTAGTGTCTTATTTTAATGTTTTAAAATCAAACACTATAATTTACAGTGAATACAATGTGTTTTCGGTGTCTTCTATTCCTTTTTTTTTTATCAGAACCTCTTTATAGGTAATGTAATCTTTAATATCTGATCAACCAGGTTTTTCTGGTGATAATTAAAGAGTGAGGAAGAACTCTCTAATTTCTCCCTCAATGTTGAAATTTTTACCCTTAAAGAGATCCGTCAAGATCGTTATATAGTTCGTGACGCGTTACCACTTACGCCATCGCAACAACTAAACCCCAAATTATTTTTTCAATCTTAATAGTTTTAATTTTTCTGTATCGGACACTTATTTTTCTAAACATTCAACAGTTTTTTACGCTATTTTTTAATTGAAAAATAAATAAACGTTAAAAATTGAATTTGTTATTAATAATTGAGAATGGGATTTATGCAATGCATTTGAGTTCCTCCAACGGGATATTTTTTCTTTCACTGAAAAAATAATATTAACCATGGAACTTAGAAAGGAACCAATTTCTTTGTTTATAATAATCGTATTTGTTGTAAGTGAGTACAAATTGAAATTAACGACGGAATTTCAATTTTTTGTCTATTATTGATGCCTATGATTTTATTACTTCTCTTTTAATATCATTACAAAACAGTACGGCTCCGAAATTGAGTCATTCATACTTTGAATTTATTTTTAAAAACTACACTTAATCAATCTATTATTATAAAACATGAGTATGTCACATTGATCGATTACAATAAATGAGAGATTTTGTCAATTACCTGAAGAAATCACGTGGTTTCAAATTTTTGTGTATTAATTTTTCAAGTTTATTATTGTCCACTTCAGTCAAATAGTATCTACGCAAATGAAGTCGCGAGAATAAGCTAGGTGTAATACATTCAATGAGAATCTTTTTCTATTTCATTCACCTTTTCCTCTGTATCATAAATATCAAGCATCACCTAAATTTACTTCTTTGACATAATTGTTATTCTCATTATGAATTATCTGATACTTCAAAAAATTATAGTATGTTTACTATAATTATAATACAGCTACCAACATTGCTTGTAGTTTTGTCGAGTGTAACATCTAATAATTTTATGCTTCTGATAACTAAAATATATTGTTACATATCAGATTATTATTATTCATAATTAAAAAATGAATAAAGAGATTTAATGTAACTTGGTCTACTCAAGCTAACAACTTCTCATTCAGTATCTTCAAACACTCGAGATCAGTCTATTTATGTCGAATTTTAATTATTTCTTTAAACTAAATTAGTGATTACTTACTGATTCTCAGTGCCAATCCAATCATCCAATGAATCACTTATTAGATTGGCGTTGATAATCAGTGAATATTCACTGATCCATTCAAAAAATTATTCAGATTTTGGAGAAATTAAAAAATATTCACATAGGTACAAACCCACAGAAGTCTCTCTAAAAACGACAGATTATCATTCTAGGGACAAAAATGCTATAGTTTATCTATGTTGTGCAACATTGTAAATACTTTAAGTGATTAATTATTAAACACTTTAAACGTTTTATTACTAAATACCTAAATTTTGGGGATTTGCAGTAAATATATCTGTACACCGTAATGTTTCTTAACTAATTCAAAACTTATATTATCTTTTGATTATATATCTTCAATTATCGGTATCTATTTTATTTTTTCACGATCACAACATAAATAATAACTTTGCATTAATTTTAATAAAACTCAAATATTCGATGTATTACATATACAAAATTTTTCAATAAAAAATCAACAATGTTAATAATCGTAAAATGAACAATCATCTAATTTCTGTCTCATTGAATTCCTTGCTTCTGTGTAGTCCGCGTGCGCCCCCCACTGCATCGACGACACCTGTCTTCGTCATCATCGTCAACAGAGGTGGCCCCCGGCAGACGATCGTGCTTACCGCGTGCTTCTACCATACCTGTCGCTTCGGCCTGCCTTGGCATACGTGTGTCGTGTCTGTCTATGTTTCTTGTACAGGTAGACTTGTCAAGTTCATATTTTGTAGTTGTTATTTCATTGTATCAAACAGTAACGTGATAAGTGTTGAGTTTATTATTTGTTTCATTAATCCGTTAACAAAGGTGAAATTAAATTTAACAGAAAAAAAGTCGAAAGATGATGTAAAAAAAATTTTTAGTCGAAACGCAGAACATTCATAAACACGAACTTTGGTCGTATGGACCAATTTCTCATTCAAAATGACGCAGAAAAAAAGGAAATTTTTAAAAGCATAATAATACGTTTTAAAAAGTATAAAAATATTCATTTAAAAGTTGGAATATTTTTCAAGTGACAATTAGGATTTATTCATTATTCTTTGGAAGTTTAGAATACTTTCAAGATGAGGATAATCAAATCTTTAAGGATTAGCGAATTTTTTTAAATCTCTCTTCTGAGAATGTTTCTTTAAAACAAAGAAGACGAATGAATATATTAGTATCAATTATTGATTCTTATAATAATTCTCACCAAGTGGTATTTGGTTTTCTAGACCTCTTATTTACCTCTCTCCCACTCGGTATTCCGTGGCGTCAGTCAAAGACTACATAAACCAAGTGATATCTGTCTGCATTATCAAACGCGATCGCGCCCGACTAATCATTACAATATACTTGTTTTATTAATATATAAAACTAGTGATATTTCATATAATATTATTATTATGGACAATATCTAATTTAATATAAACATCTTAGATGTTAAAATATATTCACACTTGATCATTATTTTGATTTGTTTCACATTCTTTATGAAAAGGTTGAAATTTCGACTGATATATGTAATGTAAAAATTAAAATAAGAAGAAAAAGAAAATAAAGAATAATTGTTATCTAAGAAGATTAACAATCTGACATAAAAGAAGTTCCATCGATGAGTAGATCACGCGAGTTGGATGATTTCTTTATTTTTTCACGTGCACAATTGACACTTGTAATTTGTCAAGTCACAACATAATAGGATAATTAGATTCAACAGATGGAAAAAAAAATCTTGGATTAATTATTAAATGAACTACAAGTTTGAATCAATCAAAAAATAAAGTATGTTAATGTATTAATTAACTAAAGTGAGTGAAGAAATTTGATACAATTGCATAACTGAGTTAAACCGCATACAAAACCAAATATAAATGATATAGTTGAATAATCGAAAAGTGGTATGTTGACGAGTGTAATATAGGTAGTAGTGATATACCTTGGAGACAAAATGAGTGTGGGAGATGCAACAGACAATCCAATGAGTGCAAAAAATCTATATGTCGTCGATAACAACCGTAAGTTATTTGCATAACGTTAATATCATTATTAAAATTCGTCATAGTATTTTTCCATGCATTGTTCTTTTATTTACATATTTTTGTGGTCATACGATCGTAAACACCGATTGTTAAAGTTTCATGATGTGGCTTAATGGCGCGGCTTATAGACCTACAATTCAGAAGACTATACAAGGGAAACCAATCGACAAATTATACGTCTGCCCCTCGAACATTCTTTAAAATTACCTTAGCAAAAAAACCTTGGATCTACTTGTTTCAGCAGCCATCTCTGCATAATTTTTAACTTCGAATAACATTGAATGCCCTACTCAAAATTTTTAATAACTTTTTAAAGTCAATCAATAGATTGCTCTTATCTTTGAGAAATTCAATCTTATCGTTAATAAAAATTTATGAATACAAAAGTCAAAGTTATTACTTGTCGTGACTGTTGTTTTTTATTTTATGGAAAACTAGAAAAAAAAATTCGTTATATAAATTTTAATTTACTGATTGAAAATACTATCTCTCAATAATTCTGTCGAATAATAATTTATTTACATTTACTATTAAACGTTTATATTTTTATCTCTTATTAAAATTTCGTAATTACTGCATTGTTTTAAGAAAAAGATAATAAAAGAATTCATAAGATATTTATGATACTGCTAATAAGTCTTATACGAGATTTTATTTTCCATTTTTCCGAGCATAGTCACCAAATACTAATATGAATTATTTAGCAATGATGAAAAAATATTTCTCAACCTAATCTAACATAATTAATCACTTCATTGAAATATATTTTCATTGAAATTGATTCTTATTTTTCATGTTTCATTATTTTTAATGAAAAATTCTTTTAATTGAATAACAATACATAATGATTATTTAATAATAAATATCTCATTAATTGTAGAATGTATAAATAGGAAAGACAACAATAAAGAAAAAAAAATGACTAAGGATAAATAAAATTCAGGAACATCGACATTATTTAATCATTCTTATCAGAACATCTTAACGGAATTCTAATCTGACAATAGTTTATATAAATGAAAGACAACAAAAAGATTAACTATACAAGTATAAAGTAATTGTGACTCTCATGATTAGCTTTGAACTCGACATTTATTAACTTAGGAGTAATGTTCTCATAGATAAGTGTATTTGTAGCTTTAAGAAACATTTTTTTTCATTTTATTATCCTCAGCTATTTTATATAAAATACTATTATTATTGTTGGCATTTATTTCATAACGAAGATTAAGTATAGAATTAATGTTAATTATAATTACAAAAATTTTATGCTATGGATTACATTTCAGATATAAGAACAAACCGCTATATTTTGCTGATTAATCAAATAACCATTTCAGTTATAGTTCATTACACTCATTTGTATACATAGGAACTATTTTACATAAAATAAAATAAATTCTTATTTTAAGACCCAAATCTGTTCTGCTTTATTTAAGTTTTTAATTTATTCATTCATCCTTTTCTAAAATAGAAAACATGAAAAAAAAAAAATTTTCATTCATTTTTTTTTTTTTTATTATCTTATCATAAACAAGCCTTGTCCGTGCAAAAACTGCTTTTGATTTAATTTTTTTTCCAATTTTACAATAATTAAATAACACTTAAACCTTAAGACCTGCTTGAAGTAATTAAAGTTAATTAAAAGATAAATAAAAATAAAAACAATTCTTAAATCTTTTTTTGCAAAACTCCGACTAAATCCTAAAAATCAAAATATTTTGTCAAGATAAATAATGAAATATATTGAAATATTTTCTGTATTATTTAACAAGTTTTAATTTATTCCACAAACTTAAATGTTTACACATATATATTTTTAGGCCATTACGAAAACGTATCTTTGTATATAGTTTGAATATTTTCAAAGTGGCCTATAAATCATTGAAGAGTTTCATTTATTGTTTGATATGCATATTTAGTTAACTGTTTGAACACTTGTTCTTTAACAGTTGATAAAAATTCGATGGTTTCATTTGATATTTTTTTACGTGATCCTAAGAAATCTCGAAGTGTTTGTATCAATATGAAAGAGTGACATTCATTTTATTTAATTCAATATTGTACATCAAAATACAGTTGCAGTATGCTAAATTTGTGTAGAAATGTACTTCCTACCAAGGAAGACCGCAAATTCGCTTCTAGCGTGATCTATTGTTTTTGTTTTTTTATTGTTTACCTGCATCAGTGTATGTGGATTATGCCTTCAGGCCTTTAGAATTTTTTTAAAATAAATAAATAAGATTAGTTGTTACAATATACAGTGACGAAATGATTATTGTTTGATACTTGAATAGAAGTACATATTGAAAAGTAGGTAAATGTCAAAATGTATCCTTACCCTACATAATTTAATGCATTTACATTTTATGGCTAAAAGAGTCATAATAGTTGTCGACTTTACCGCGACAAAGGTAAAAGACTGAAACAATTTCTTGTTAGTCGTAACCACAAGTTCAAGGTCGTTCTGCTCAACGATGCGTATGTGAATTTCTCACGGACACTTCCGCTTCCAGCATACACAAGACTTGTTGACCCGATCAATATCTCGCAAATTTTCTGTTTCTCAACATAATTGATGATCATTTGCAATTCTAATGCTCAAAATCATTGAAATAAAAACAACGTACGATAATATTTATATAACATTAAGTTTTAAAATGGAAAGTTAGTAGTCATTTTTTGATTATTCTTGTAAAATAGAGATAAACAGTTTGCAAAGTAATGAAAAAATAAATTTATGATCTTGTGCAAAATAATCAAATTGATTTATGTGTCTCGTGGCAAGTGAAAATAAATAAGATTACTTGAATTAATAAATGTCATTTTGGTCTACTCTGTATGCCATTAACCATCTTCAGAAAAACATAATTATGAAAGGGTATCATTTTTAAACTAATCTTACAAATGTTAAGATACTGATGGACTTAAATCAGATTTTGGTAATTGTGCATTAGTGGGGATCCACTCTAATTTCAATGTAAAAAATTTTTTAACGCCTGATTTGGTTTTAAGTTCATAGTAATATACTATTCATGTCGGGGGAAACCATTTTTAATAATTGTTTATAATAAAAATGCACACTTATGCATTAATGCACAATTACCCAGATTTTTTTTACTCCTTAAAATACTCCTCGATGAGATAATCATGTATTTCTAGAAATTAATTTTCCTTACTAAATTCCTTTTTAAAAATTATTGTAATAAATTCGATTTTTTAAATAACAACTTTTATGATATTTTTATTTTTTTTCAAGCCTCTATGTTCGTTTATTTTGTTTTTTTTTTTTAAATACCTGGAAATAAGTTTGTGAATTATTTTTTTTTTGACTCGCGTATCTCGAAAGTAAATCAAGATATCAGCATTGAAATAATTTCATTCAACATGCAATTGCCCAATTAACGCCTGATTAAGTTTTCATCGAATTCAATTTGGCAATTTTTCAAATACAAACATACATTTACTCTCGAAGGTTTCAAGAGTATTTTTTTCGTGTTAAAGTCGTATTATTCTAAAAATCTAGCTTTGCAGTATAGTCTAATCAATACGCTTGACATGTGGTCACAAATGCTTTTCTTGTTGTGAATTTATGCAGTAAAGATATATAGTAACTAATGAGTAAAAATATTCTTGTAAGAAGTAACAAACTCAATTATTATTATTGCTAGAGAAAATAAAGTTAATTTTCTTGTTTCTTCGTTAACATCATTATCGCAGTTTTATGTCATTGGTATGTGATATCATTAAACACTTAAAGTGTTCGTTTTTTTCAAAATCGTTTATCGTAACCTAGTGGCACTGAGTAATTCTTGGATTTGCAGTGATTTAATATATTTTTATACTGTAAATACATTATCAATAGATGTGTATTATAGTAAACACAAACGTGTTCAATATTAAAGTAATTTGACATTGGTAAAACTAACAATTGACTACCCTTTTTTTTAATTTTTTCTAAAAGACCATACCTCTATGACTTGAGAGAAAAAAAGCAGATTTTTCTACTATTTCGTTTAGGAGATATAATTACTTAAAGTTATTCAAAAATATATGAGCTATTATGATTGTCCTTGTTCAATTTTACCGAAAATTTATGATTTATAACAAACTGGAACAGTTGACCCACAGTAAAAAACATCTTAATACAAAGGATAGTACTTGATATGTACAGAAGGTGTCTCATAAGTAATGTCGGTTTTCATATGTGAAAATTTCTATGCCTCAATTTAAACATGTCGTAATTTGTTAAGACTAATCTCTGCAGAATACGATGGGTCATACTTCAAAAATTAAAACTTTCTTTTTGTATGATTATTTAATAAACAAAGTGAACATTGAAAACCGACATTATTTATGAGACACCCTCTGTATTTAAGTTAGATTTTAACATGATTCACCCCACAGTTTTATAGAAATTTATATTTTAACATTGCAACTCGGTTTCTGTCTTTGTTTCTCTACCATATTTGTTAGAAAAAAATGGCGACAAAACCAATCATAACAATTAATATAAATTAAAGTTTTTCTTTTATTTCTTATTAATAACTATTGCATTCAACTTAGAATTGATTATTACAAACTATATACACATACTACGTGGTAACTTGTTTGATAGATTAAAAAAAAAATTTTTTTAATTATTACTATTTTGACTACCAATTGTTTTAGTACACATTTCAAGGTGTTTTACAGTCTGTAACTTTCTTTATGAAATTCAACATTGAATATGTTTATGAATGTACTGCGATATACTTTATTTAATTGTGTTGAAAGGAATGTAATTTGTAAGTTTATACAGAGCATACGAATAATAAGTATTTCAGAAATGAATATTATTTTTAAACAAAACCTCTTTATTAGTCAACAATACTTGATGTTTCATAATTATCAATAACTCATATACTCTGTGGTGGAATTTAACACGACTGGTAGAACATTTTGTTAGTTACTGCCGATTTTAATCTAATTACAGTTTAGTTAGAGCCTTATTGAAATTTTCACTTAAACACATTGTAGTATAATTACTTATTTTTACATAACAGACCTAAAATATATATGTACATTTGACTTTTATTTACTGAACTTGAGTATGATATTATTAGACGCAACCTTTTTCTGTTGACATTTAATTATGGTAAGTTAGCTTAAGTTGTTGATAAATTTAGTTTTATTTTTTTTCTTCTATTATTATCATAATATGTATTGATAGTAAAGAGTTCGTTAAAAAATCATGTCAATATTGTGAATATTTCGCTGAAAAATTCTTTTTTGACTTAAAATAAAATAATTTGAAAATCTTCGTATCATCTCTGAACTATAAATACCGACGCTGAATTATCTTACTTTATCAGAATAACTTAACTGATTAATATTTACAAGCTAATCTAAAGAAATTCAAAACTCAAATTAGCTAAACTTAAATCTTAATCTTTTGGCTGATCAGGATATCAGTTGTGAAAAGAGCGCATTAACTTAATTTTTAAAATCAAAATTTTAAACATAATCTTAAACTTGAAAGAAATTTCATTACAAAAAATCTTATTCTCTAAGCAAAATCCCAAAAAAATTGATACAAATAAAATTCATGAGAGCAAACCAAGCCTGAAGGATTCTACTGAAGCAATCAATTGTTTTGATCTCAAAAGTTACTACCTATTTAATCGAATAAGAATATATCAATATCACTTACAGGTTCAGTAGTGAGCTTTAAGATATTACAGCTTTTTTATTTTTTTATTTATATAAAGCTTTAACTCCTCCCTAAGAAATGTTATGCAGCAGTACAGAAACAACAAAAAGAAAACATTTACAATATTTTTTATACTTATTATACATATACTATATTATACATCAATACCAATTGAGTCGAAAAATTTGCATATTAAAATGCAGCCAGGAATGTGTGGACTTTTTAAAACATTAGCAATGTCATCACAATATGGCAGCTTTAAATTCTGAAAATCCTCTAATAAGATACCTCTCTTCTTATCATAAAGTGGACAGTACCACAGGACATGGTTAGGATCCTGTATATGATAGCCACAACTAATGTTACAGCTTTTATGACCTGTTCTAGAACCCTAGTTCTTTTCTCATTTGTAGATAAATATTAATGTCATGAATTAAAAAAGTGAAAATACTTTAAAATAATAAATATAATCACGATTACAATAATTCCTGATAATAAATGAATAATCATTTATTACAGTGGTTAAATTAAATTCATTAATGTTGCTAATCTATAATTAATAATAGTGTTTTAAAAACAGTCAAATCTTTAATATTTCATTATGCAAAACTAAAAGTGATTGATGTCTTACAGAGATATATCTACATTTACAAGAGTTAGTTTTACTGTTTCTTTTTAAGCAGCTAAAGTTCATGGTTACAAATGTTACAAGGTAATTTATTGATTATTATGTTTCTTACATAATACGAAATATATAATAAAATCTTTCCGCTGAACTGCAACAAATAAAATATCACGTCTACGTCTATTTTTTAGCACTATCAAGATCTTATTTAATGATTTCTAACAATCCCACGGGTGTAGATCAATCGCATTCTCGTAATCCATCTATGGCCAGACATGGATCGTATGATCAGAAACAGGTTTTACTGTGAATGGGAGCCAATCCACAAGCTTAAAGCAGGTGCGAAAAAAAGAAACCATCAAAAATAGGTCTTCGAATGAGTCTTACGTTTTTACAAGAATTGTACCACAATTAAAACATGTGAATTTTATATATCAAGTTTTATGAATTAAATCAATGCTATAAAACTGAATTATCATTACAGTTTAGCAGCTTAGAATACATTTCTTGAGATGAAAAATTCTGTAACCCTACTCATTTTGAATTAAATCTATTTTAATAATTAAAAAATTGTTTTGATCTTATTATCATACTGAATATCTTCGAAAGCGTTTTATTTTTAGAAGGTAGAAAATTTAGAATAGAAAAATTCATCATTTAAAACTATTTGAAAACTGATCAAACTGACATGATTGTTTATCATTCTGAACGTCATACTGAGAATTATAAATTAATTTATCTCTACCTAAATATTCAATATTTATACATGATATAATGTTATTACCTTGTTATCTTTAGATTTAGATTTTTTTTAAACAATAGTCAATGGATAAGAGAAATATTCTACCATTTCTAACAATTCTTTTAACAACATTCAATTTAATTATTTCGTAAAACGTTTAGTTTTTTTTTCACCAAGCTTTCAATGTTTATAATTGTATATCATTTTTGTTAATAATAATTATCATTAACAACATTGCATTGTGATTGACCTTATTATTAACCATTTTAAATCATCTTCTTTGATGTCGAATTACAAATAATAGTATGAAATAATAACAATAATAGTATCTTAGCAATACGTTCGTGATTGTTATTAATCTTTTTTTTTATAAAAAATTGTTTATCATGTTGAAGAATATTTTTAGAAATTTTTGTTTGTTATTGAATTTAATAATCTTAAATATCTTAATATCTATATAAACCCATAAAATTCATTTATTTGTATCTATCATTTCTCATTATGTTGCTTAAATGCTTAATAACAATTATTATTTATTATCTTGCAATTTGAAACTAGAAATTTGATTTCGTTTTTTGGAAAGCTCTAATGAGGCTAATCGATTCCCTCACATGGTAGGAAGAAAGCAACCGAATAATATAAGACCCTATTTTGAAAAATAACGTACCACTAAATTTGTTACTCGGCAGGAAAGCCTAATTTATTATAATTATAATTGTAAAGATCAAATAAAGATTGTAATAAAGAACGCTACTCGGAATGCGATTTTTATTATTTAAAAGAAATTGAATTATCCACATTCTATTTATTCTTAACATTTTAAAAATATTAATTGTTTATGAATACATGTTAGATCCAAGTTTTGCCAAAAAATGATATTGCTATAAATTGTTTCATAGAGGATTTGAGAACGACCGCCAGTTTACGGGCAATTAAGAATGTCACATAACGCCTTGACCTGTTTGGGTATCAACTCAATTGGTGTATTATTACAAATCTATACATAAAAATTAATTTTTGAGTCATTTAAAGACCATTTTTTAAATAAATAATGCACTTTGTATGAAGGGAATAAAAACAACGTTTTTGTGAACGCCACTATATTCTGGAGCCGAAACTGAGACAAATGTTTCTGTCTGCAAACAACAGAATTTTACTCTGTATAGTCCAGTCGATATAAGATGCTCTACTTCATTTGTGGGCATATTTTCTGTACAATGGGAAATTTTTAATTTTTCAACGTCAAAATATCCGCAATAACTATAAAACAAATGTGCCCAAAAATGAAAGTGCGCCGATTTTTTTTTCTATGATTTTTTCGCATTTTAGTGATCCTGTGTATCTAAGTGGGATAGCGCTATCAGCAGCACCGTGTGTTAAAAAAGGACATAACAAGTTGAAATGGAAGCAGTGCATTTCTAATGAGAGAAGTCTTTTTTCTTTTTTCAGTGATTAATTTTCTATTTTTTTTTGAAGAAATAATATAGAATATCGTTTATTCACACATGACATTTGTAAAAAATAATTCCATGTAATAAATATATAATAATGTAAGCAATAATAATTACAAATTCATGTCACATGTAAAAAAAGCAAATAAACAATATTCTATATTTTTCTTTATATGTAGTGAGAATTTCACGATAGTAAATTAAATGAAATCAGTTCAATTTTAAATATTCAACCTTTGTTTCGACTAGAGAATAACAGTAAAAAAGTACAAATATGGTACGCGGATTTCATTACATTTATATAATCTCACATAAACTTGGAATCTTCCGGGAGATCAAGAATGTATAACTACAAGGAATGCATATTAACAATTAATTAATGGATATGTAAAATTACGTGGATCCGTGTTGCATTGGTAATTAATTGATTGATTGAATCATTAGCACGTGTCACCTTGCTTCCTATATTATTGAATGCTCTCTAACATGCACTCAGACGTTATGGCAATGACCAAGTAATTACAAATAATACATAAGATTACTCATTTTCTTACACACTTCCGTTATTTTTATTCAAAATTATATGTATACACTTGTCAATTTCTCAAACCGGATTTTGTTTGTCTAATACAAAGTACAAACATTTACAGCATACAAAATTTTTGAACAATTCATTATTACAAAAAATGATAATATTAGCAATTTAATGTACCATTATTTGTTAAACCGTTACAAAAAGTTGAATTTTGTTTTCCTTTTTTAAGTTGGCATAGTGATAAATAGAATATTCAATTACCTTCAAAATTCACAAAATAATTGTAATTTGCGGAAAATAAATAAACCGACGTAAGATCAATCATTGTTTCAGTACATAATAGAAATGTGGTAACAGTCATATGATCAATCACTGTTTTAAAATTCAAAACGAGCTAATATGCAGTAAACACTCATTTTTAATTTAAATATATACAGTGCAAATATTAAATAAAAAATAACAATTTAGTTAAAAAGGTTTAATCTATTTTTTATTATTTAAAGGTACTCTGCCTTTAGCCTTTCTTGGAATAAAATTATCATGTTATTTATCACTCATCATCTTTTTCTGATTATTATTAACTAGAAATAAAGAATTTGCAACTCATCCTTATTGAAATTAAACTTAAATAATTTTTTGAATAACTATGAATAAGTTTTTTTTATTGGACAAGTTTATTTTTTTTCAATCGAATATTTAATATTTATTTATATTTTTTTGCAATCTTGTTACTATTTAAACGCTTTATTATTATCTTGCAAGTTCTTTTCCATAATACTCTCAAACCTTGGTTCAAAAACCTCAGTTAGAACCGCTATACAATGACATCTATATCGAGACTAAATGCTAGCGATTATGGTCTCAATGCCAGCCTATTCGGATAGAATATTAATTCTTCTCCTTGGTGTTCGTGCCAAAAAGGGA
Organism: Chelonus formosanus; assembly: GCA_028641665.1. Taxonomy (NCBI): domain Eukaryota; kingdom Metazoa; phylum Arthropoda; class Insecta; order Hymenoptera; family Braconidae; genus Chelonus; species Chelonus formosanus. The sequence continues at coordinate 5,929,950 of CM054002.1, forward strand.
ACAAAAACATCTTCCACTTACTATGGTACTGTTTCATAGACTCTTTGAAAAAATTCAAGCTTCGTCCTCTTCTAAATATTTTTTTCATCAACCCCTCCTCTCTAAAGTTAAAGTTTGCTCCCCGTTTTCAGGTCTCAAAGTGACATATTCTATCTCGCATAAAAACACAAAAAATCGTCTGTGCGCATGCTCAGACGGGTGTTGTCTTTCTTTGTGAGAGAGAGAATGTCCCTTTTCTAACCTCAAAACAGACAACAAATTTTAATTTTGGACGATGATATGATGAAAAAATAGTATGTTGGCCACGGAAACAAAGTAAGATATCCTTACCTGAGTGTTTGCCTCGGCTTCGGCCCGGGATGTAATTTTACACCCAGGTCAGAATATCATACTTTGCTCCCTTGGTTAACAATGTACTATTGTCATGGTTTATCTTACTTTCGTAGGAAAAGATAGCCATCCTGTCACTACTAATAATAAATAATGATAATTAGTTAGAATGTACCTAACAGAAAAAGTAAAAGTAGTTATTGTCACGAAACATTAAGAAGCTTGGATTGGCAGGGTTAGTTTATGAGTAATCCTTTGTATGAATAAGCCATAATAATCATTGTAGCTCACCGTAATTGTCGTTATATGCATAGTAAAACTTACCATAACATTAAACTAAAAATGTTTTTATAAAAATTTCTCTGAATGTACTTTTTAACAATTTATTAAACTTTGTTGAATGACTGAAACGTCTATTCTAAAAAAAAAAAACATACTTTCAACATATTGCGTAAAAATATAATTGGTCAGGATAATTTTTAAAAGTAGCAATAGTACACGTAATTTAAACAGGAAAAATTATTGTTGTAATTTTTTCTGACATTTTCAGTTCATCATTCTGTAGTTATTATTCAGTTTTCATGCCGTCATCAATTATTTTTAATAGCACGATAATTATAAAGTACTGGAAAATACGGATTTTGACAATTTTGCATCCCATAATTAACTTGACACACTTTGTAATATGCTTGTCTTTATTACATTTCTTTTAAATTTAATTACGTGATAACTTATCAATTATTATATGTAGCTATAGACTTCTGTTATCAGTCGTTGAAACTGACGTATTCACCGATTAGCTCCTTACACATCTAAATTTTATACAGGAATTGGAACAAAGTATTAATTATAAAATAATGTATATCCGATATATATATATATATATAATTCACAGTGAACGATATTATTTCTTGATTATGAGGTGCTACATATTAAATGTAAATATTAATATTTTCAATTATTGCTTCATTTAAGATGTATTGTTAATGATAATTGATAAGACTAAAACAAGATATTTATTTTATCAATGCAGGAATGGAAAAATTTATGTTACATACACTATCATCAATTTTCAACAAAATTATTGTAGTGATAATTATTTAAACACTTCGACTTATTTTCTATACATACAAAAATATCAAGAGATTATGAATTTGATTAAATGAGTTTTTAATATTAAACTTGAAATTCGAAATTTTTATCGTTTATTTACACATGTTTATTAAACGAGAGCTTAAATAAGATAGATATCATACAAAATTTGATTGATATATAGACTTATGATCTATATAACCATGATATGTAATATTGTCCCCATTTCAAGTTCAGATAAATGGATAAATTTGTTGATGTTTTTTTTCATGAAATTCCTGCATCTTGGTAATTTTTCTAGATATTAGCTCGAGAATATTCCGTTTATATAGATGACAATTAAAAATTTCAAGCACTTATTGTTCATTCTAAAATTGATTACGTTCACAAAACAATGAATAATTTTTATTTACTATGTAATTTGAAAAGTTCTTCATAGTCTAAACTAAATTTTTATTATGACTTAAAATAATTATTATTTTTATTTTACTCTAATTGTATTATAGAATTATAATAGAATTTTTGGATATTTTATATTGTTTATCGTATAACATCGAATATACAATATATTCATACATTTTAATATATAAAATATCAGGACATTCTATTATAATTCTATTATAATATCGATGAAGTCGATCGATTGGAAATATGTATTACCAATAAATCGTCTGCGAAGAGAAAAACATGGCCGCCTTTGAAAAATTTACTTTCAATTTTTTAAGATTTAATATCTCAAAAAAATAAGTACAATTTCGAAAAACTGAGATGACAAGAAGATTCCTCATACTTGAAAATAGTACATTGTTCACCAAGGGAGCAAAGTATGATATTCTGACCTGGGTGTAAAATTGAAACCCGAGCCGAAGGCGAGGGTGGCAAACACTCAGGCAGAGAAGAGAGACTTGTCTCTCTTCTCTGACCCAGGTAAGGATATCTTACTTTGTTCCCGTGGCCAACATACTATTTTTTATCATACCACTGTCCAAAATTAAAGTTTGTTGTCTGTTTTGAGGTTGGAAAAGTGATGTTCTCTCTCTCACAGAGAAAGACAACACCCGTCTGGGCATGCGCACAGACGATTTTTTATCTTTTTGTGTGAGATAGAATACGTCATTTTGGGACCCGAAAACGGGGAGCAAACTTTAACTTTGGGCAGGGGTATGATGAAATAGATATTATACCCCACAAAACAAATTCCAATGGAAATATATCGACATGAGAGGCTGAGAAATCCAAGTTAGGGAGAAAAAGTTGTTTTAAATTAAAGAAGAAATGTAACGCCGAAGCTTTTTGCGTCTGCAAATGATTTTTCTTAAAAACCTACGCATTTTTTTCTACAACAAAAGTCCAGTCGCAAGGTGTGCATATAAAATTTCGTAATTACTCTGTTTTATTTTGCACCAGGGCTAGACTAATAAGTTTACTAAAAAAAAACAGTATGACGTCAATACACATTATTTTTGTTTTGTTGTCATAGAATATTTAAGTCTATTATTAGTTATGTAATGAGTTTGTAATTTAACCGAAATATGAGAATTTACTAATTCACATCCTAGATAGTGTTGATGTATTTTTTTCAAACTTTGTACATACAATACTGCTTCATGACTTCTCACAGAAATAAAAGCCAACCATAAATATCAATTTTTCTCTAGACAAAAACAATTGAGATATTTTTTATGTCAATCAAGAGGCAGAAATTTGGAATATAAATTGCTACTTAAACTAAATAATATTGACGTTAATTCTTGAGAAATCCTTGGCATAGTCTTGGCATTCGAATTACATATATGTATAGAATGCATTATGAGACGTCATGTCTGCGATCATTATTTCTGTGTTAGAGACAAGTTATGTTTTACAGAAATATATTACATACGAAAATTGGCAGAATTCCAATTGTCTCTTTCGAGTCTCCTAGAAGTTCGTGACCTTTAATTATCTCAACATTTTATTTTCTTTATGATTTATTGTATACGAACCTGGCATTTATTTTTAACCTTCATTTTTAATAACTTCCGCTTGTTCAATCGACCAAAATAATTTGTATTTCTAGTCGTTAAGTGCATTGCATTTTGTTAGATCATTCTACATATAAATATATTTATGGATTAAGTAATAACATTGTTTTTTTATACATTATTCTATTACTTGATAATTGAATGACGATACAGAATTGATTCTAATAAAAAATTACAATAGAAATTTTATAGAAAAAATTAAAATTACACATTATTGTTGAAACATTCGAATGAATTTGTCATCAAAGGACACATCAAATAAGTTCTAAAATTATATTTTGTGATGACATATTTGATATCAACATTCATAATTGATACTTAATATTATTAATGTCCTTTTAACGAGGCTTTTCAGTTATTCAATTGTAGAATTTAGGATTCTTTCACGTTCCTAGTATCTAGAGTCATATGATACCGTTTGTCAAGAAGTGTATGTGTATGTATTTGCATGTAAATACGTGATAACTTTTTTAACGCAATATCTTACAAACACAAAAAATATTGACTTTGAACTGGTGTCATTCAAAACTTAATGATGTGAATAAAACTTGATAGAAGTTTTAAACAATTTAATCTACCTGTTTTTTTTCTAACAACAAAAAAATAGCAACAAATGGTAGACTACATGCATCTCAGAAAATGATTCATCAAAATTTTTTACAGCCAATAACGTGTACATAGGAATAATATTAAAGAAAACTAAAGGGGACTTGATTTAAAGTTTCCAATTTTCTTGATCACTTTTCTATTGGGAAACTTACAAAAAAATTATTGTGGTCAAATATTCATGTAAGAAAATAGCAGGGTACATGAATATGTAAAATAAAGTGAATAATGTAAATTATGAATGTCTTGTTGTTTTATTGAAAAGTTAATTCGATTGTCATCAATCATTAGGCACTGTCAATATAAATATTTTCCTGCTATTGACAATGTTTGCCAATAACATTCAGTATTTTATTGGTAAAAATATCAACAGATGAGACAGAAGTCGTCATATCTGTTATCATTTTCTTTGAGTGTTGATTATCCAACTAGAAACAGGTTGTCGAAAAGACATTTTTTGAATTTAGATAAAAAAATGTCTAAATACTATTTGATATTCTTAAAGTTGTCTTGTAGATATCCAAAAAGATGTCTATCTTTGCGTAAACCTTTGTTCAAATGATGGCTGAAATGATAGCGGAAAGCAGCTAAATGTGGGCTACCATTTTGTTTTTACCTCAGGAATAAAAAACTATTAAAAAATTAATCATTTATTGACATTAAAATAATCACATATATTTTTAAAGAGCTAAATAACAATCTTATGTTCTTATTAAAGCCCATATTAAAGTACTATCCCACATTTAGTTACTCTCCTCAACAACACAACTAAGAACAATAACTATTATTTAAAGAAAAAAGGATACATAAAAATGTTTACATTTATAAAGTACTTTTTTATTGACATTTAAAGGAAATACTTAATTTAATGTAAAGCTTTTTTATTGTATTATATTTATAAATGTGCTTTATTTGGGTTTAGTTTAAGTAATTCTGAATTGGCCCTAATGAGTAATTCCTAATCAATGTCTAACTTTGTCATGAAACTCAAAAAGTTAATAAAGTTATCATTACAAAGTTATTAGGCAAGGCGAAATGGGGCGAATCTTGGGCTGCCCCTATAAACCTAAATAACAATTTCATTGGGCATAAGTTGGGAATGCCTAATTTAGACTGATCTAAACAATTCCCAATAGAGGCCCAATGAAACATTAGACATGCTCAAGATAAATTCTACTCGGGTTTCTAGTGGTCTGAGTGCGACCCGAAAGGTCTAGACTACCAAGTTCCCAGAGGAAAGAATGATAGGATTTAGCTAGTTTACCATATCTTTCAGTTTTTTGATTCTGCAAAAAAAATGGCCGGACTAATTTTGCTGAAAACTTAATCAGTTATAAGTGGTGCCATTATGCATCGAATGCAATTGGCCCCATGACGATATCATTTTTTATCCTCGCGATGATCGAGCAGAAAAATAATTCCGAACGCACGTATGTACATACACACACACAGACGTCCACTGGAAAACTGTCGTATTCGACTTTGGGAGTCTTGGGACGCGGAGATATGTCAAAATTCGGAATTCACAAAATCAGACCCATTACTACAACTTCTCACTGGGAAGTTAATAAATGAATCCTTAAATTATTGACACCAGTCGTCCGTTGAGAAATATATTAGGAAATAACTCTACATACTTTAATTCTGTCCATATTCTATTAACATACACTTACAATCAGCTAAAAATTTTTTTATGAAACCTTGAAGTATAAAAATATAAAAATAGTGATTTACAATGTTTAGATAAAAAATGATAACTTCCTCATGTTCGGATTTTAAAAAATATAACTCAAGAATATAACTACTTGACTTATAAGTATATTGATATAATTGTTTACTTCATTACTTTTCTATTTTATTTATTTATTAAAACTGTTTCAATAACCTTAAGCTAATACGGAATTCCTTGCTGGTATTCCAACTAATCGATATGATAAATAGCGAAGACAACAAATAAATTGTTTTAACCAGCAACCAGATAATGATTTCTTTCAAACAAGATATTATTATTATAAATATTAATTAATATGATATTCTGTATGTGTATCAAACAAAGAAAACTTGGATTTGATTAATTTTTCTACCAATTACAATTTCATTGAAATTGTATTGTATATGTTTAATGCTACATACTAGCCCTGTATTGTCCCTGCGTAGATATTGCGTTCAAGTATGACTCAACTAATACTTAACTTCGTACCCGTACCACTTAACTGAATATAATACTCGTCTCGGATTTTCCGTCTTTTTTTATAATCAGTATATTACAAATACTTAGCTGATTTACATGCAGCTGCAATGGAATCTTCACGTGATAGAAATTTTATCTTATGGAAAAATATGTTTACTCATTTCAGTAAATGATGCATTTTTCAGCTGCAAATGAAAAACATGTAGCTTAAATATTATTCAATAATGTATTGGAAAAAGATTTATTTACACAAGGTAATCTTTTAAACTGAATCAGTAGAACCTTTTACGAATCAGTGAATATTCGTTTAAGAGAGTATGAATATCTGGGAGAGAAGGACTATGCATGATCCTGAATAATGATGAATAAATACCTTGAAGCAATTTTATATTTGATCACATATGAAATTTAATCACGTCTAACAACGCATAACCAAGTTGAATCATCTATGATCGTCCGTATTTCAAACAAAATCATGAATGATAACGTACACTCATGAATGATCATACATTATCATTCATAATTTCCTTTCTTCTCTTTCTGACACTGAAACTCGAATTTAAATCTCTTAGCGTATATATCAGTGCGTAACACTGCATTTTTTTTTTGTAATTATGAAATTTAACGAATAATATTACACGATCACAATCAGGTATGATTTTTATCATTAAAAACTTAAAATAAAAATCGAAAAAACTGTCTTTAAAAACTGAAGACTACATTATTTGTTTTTGTTATAAAAAAACCATTAGGTCCATTCCTATAACTTCTGAATAGGAAATTAACAAAGTTTATAAATTATAATTTAAACTAGAATATGTTATTTCTAATAATAACTGCAATTTTCAAGTTAAAAATTAAGTTACAACCCATAAACTTTCCCATATTAAAATCTTCTTTTCGTCTACTTGCGGGGAAAGTTAACTTTTCTTTAGAGAAGAGTTGAATTTTCCACGCAGGTATGACGAAAGAGTATATTTCACGCCTAGGGAAGATAATTAGACAATTAAACCACGTGTTTACCATTCTTATCTTTGGCTCGGGTTGTAATTTTACATATGGTTTGAAATAGTCTACTTTTCCTCCCTAGATGTGAAATGTACTAATTTTTATACCCCCGCTCACAAGTGTCTTTCTCTGCAAGATAAGAGAGGAAATGTCTTTTTTCCAACCTCCAAATTGAGAACAAACTTTAATGTTGGACGATAATATAATAATAACAGTATGTTGACTGAAGGACAAAGTAAGATATTCTCGTTGCTCAAACAAGTGTTTGCAACCCAGGTCGGAAAATCATACTTTACTCCCTTGGTTAACAATCCACTATTTTTAAACCTTTCGGATCCTGAAATTAACAAAAGTTTCTCACATTTAGACTAAACACTTTACTCCATTTCCCAAATTAATATAACATACTTTATTAATTTTACTTCACTTCGACTTTTTTTTATTAAAAAAAGGAATTTTTGTTTTATTAAAAATGCATTGGACGGACATAAAAACTAATAATAATGATATCCGATATCAGTGATTTCAATGAGCTTGAAATACTAATTCATTTTATCGTAGCTAACTAAAATTAACTTCATCATTTAATTGTTTTTTTTTTATCACTGTATTAATTGGACAATGTTATTTGTCATGATTTCTGTTAGTATTGGAGGTCAAAAAATAAAGAAACATATCTTTCAATACCAAGTACTTAATGGTTGATAAACCGACGTCATATTCTTCCTTAGTTAAATTATCTAATCTTCAATGTTCCAAGCGTATTCGTTCTATCTACATATACCTATAAAACCTATTGTATGATTATTATATCTTTCAGTGTTATGTCATACGTCACATTAAGTGAATTTTCAAATGGAAGTATCATGGAAAATGTTGAAATGTTTCTAAAAATATTTCTAATTTGATAGTCAAACTCCTGTTTTAATCAATTAGGCGGTGCAATTGTACTAAATCGACACATTTTCCTAGAAAATTTGAAACTTCACATTTCATTATGATAATGGGACTTTTATCTAAAGAATTTTGTAAAGTTTAAGAGACAGGGCCGAGTGTACTACTTGAGCTGTAAATTATTTATCAATGTTAGTATGGTAATGAATACTGAACAATAACCATTTCTAAATACCAAGTGCTTCGTTCTTTTATTTAAAAAAATAATACTCATTTCTAAAACACGCTAGTTATTGAATAATGATTTATTTGGAAAAGTACTTATTGCGACATCATCAATAACAATCCAATCTTTTCGTTATCCAATCAATGAAAAATAATACAAAGTATTGAAATAATGAATAAATGAATCTGCAGTGATGGTGAATTTGATTGTTTCTTCTGGTGACTATCAATAATCTTGATATAATACTTTTATCATCGACATATTTATTCTTTCACATAGAAAAAAAATGATGGAATGATTGGTATGTAACTTAACATATTGTTATCTTCAAATAACACGAATATTGCTGTGAAAACTATTTATTTTTATTCAATCATGCAGCTTTGACGTAATCTATTGAGAATCTTTTGTGTAGAACCTATTATTCTTTCTATAAAGTCATATCATGACGTGGTTTTTTAGATATAAAATTGTATCTAACAATACATTCAGAATTCCATTTCATGCTATAAATGTTAATGGAATGCACTAGATTACTTAGATTGCTGTGAGATGCTTTTAATCAAGTTATAATTAGGTAAATGTTTTCTTAAATTTATTATTGCATGAGTAAATCCATTTATTCAATTGAATTAAGTAGCTAGGATACTATATATAGCGTGCATTTGTCATTAATAATGATATTTTATGTATTAATTTTTTAGAATAAGTTTTTATTTATTCGAGAACTAAAATGATTTAAGTATGATTGGAAAATGTATGTTTGATACAATTATTTGTTTTAGTTTGTAAACAAAAAAGAACGATATAAGAATTAACATTCTAATACAATATGAATTTGTTGCCTATTTTTAAATTGATGATAACTTTTTATAAAAGAGGTCATGACATTGTCACATCTATCTCTAATGTGTCGTTTGCCGAGTTTTCTTTCAAGACAAAAAATGATTAAAGTAAGTAGCTTATTAAAAAAATGTTGATAGTGAAAAAATTAGAAGAATTAATTTTCGAACTTGATTGTTTTTTTTATAGTGGATACACATGAATTCAAATAAAAACTTTCGTTTGATACAGTAACAATATATTCCTTTAACTTACGTATTTTATTAACTTCTCATTAGGAAGTTACTGTAATGGGTTCGATTTCTGAAATTCAAAATTTTGTTATAGGGAAAACATACCAATAGATGGACAAAAAGTATAAAATAATTAAAAATAGACAGTGATATTCATTAAATAAATTAAATTTTTTTTCGGAGAATCGGACTTTGCTTTAAAGGATAAAAAATATTTTAGTATACTTTTTAATTTTACTTGTAAGTATACTTTTTAATTTTTAATTTTCTATCATTTTAACTATTTGTTCATCTACTGGGTGGTGTCCATCTATTGGTCTCGTTATCCTATCTCTAATAATATTCTATCTTGTTAATAATTAATTAGATTAATATTAGAAGAGACAGTAGGATTATGGTCTGGGCTTTAACATGGTCCATTCGTTTATTATGCGAGCGATAATTTAACAGAATATAATGTAATTAAATAAAAACAAAAAATGATCCATAATCCTACTGTCTCAATGTGTCACTTGTTGTTTTTACTTAATTACATCAAACTCTGTTAAATTATCGCTCGCAAAATAAACCAATGGACCATATTAAAGACCGGACCATAATCCTACCTTCTCCTTTAAGAAAAATATTGTTGTAAATATTTAGACATGACTTTTAAAAGTGATATATTGTTTATAAGAATTTCAATTTATTTTTAACTAGTAAAAACATTGTTACCGAGTTATTAAAAGAACTATCTAATAGGAAGTTCATCTTATAGGCACACACTGCGCTCAGGACCATTTTTTAATTACATAAAATTATCAGGACCTTTTTAAAACGTCTTTATGGTTATACAATCATTGATGAAATATTTTGTAACGATTGATTTCTTTCTCAAAAGATAAATTATTATAATATATATAAATATAATATTTGATATAAAAAATACATTCTAGATGTAATCAAGGAAAAGTAAATTGTAAGATATCGAAACATTTAGTTAACAATCTTTAACAAATTTTAGTATCAATTTGAAGATGTAAATAGTATAATAAAAACAAAAATGATGATATCGTAAAAAGGAAAGTATCTGAAATCCATTTGATGATCAGATAGACTGAAACCAAAATATGTTATCACATAGAATTAATTTGATGAATGTTTGTTTTGAGTGTAGGTGCATAAGCACAGTACTCCAAAGATAAGTTTTTCAATCATTCATACAAGTCTTCACTTAATGATTAATGTCAAAGTATTTTGAAATAAGAAAGTTAATACATGTTAATGGAATTGAAAAAGAATTCTTTCATAAGAGAATGAATAATAAAAATTGAATTTAATCTATTAGAAAATGATTTTCTTATGATCAATAGAAATGTAGTTTTAAATTTATCTAGTTATTTTTGCTCCAAAAATTACATTTCTCATACGACAGAATATTTCATTTTTTATCATTATATTGAAAAAAAACTGATGATAGGAAATAAAATTAAGGCCTATACAAAGCAATTGTGGTATTGAGTAATAAAAAGTTGCTTTTTAATATATGTACATAATGAATTGTATAAATTATTCAACGAAATACTTATGGAGAATATTCTCATGCGAAAAAATGTTTTTTTCATAGTATGATTTATAATTTTTTAAATTCAATTATAAATTTTTCTACTGAAATTTTTATTATAAACAATTCATTGTTTAATACATATCTAAAAGAAAAAAACAATTAATCTCATAATTAATGTAGTTTTATAAAAAAGTTGTTTAATTGTAGTAAATCTATTTACTTAGCCATTTGGTTATAATTATTTATCATAGACCTCAAAAATATCAGTAATAAAATAAAAATAAGATAGATACGTTTTTAATCAATGTTTATTTTATTTCTTAGAGCGAGTGATCAGAGTCATACCTTTCTATATATTCTACTTTTATGGAATCTCACATACACACATACAACTTGTCATTTTCATTGTATTGGGATTTTAAAGAATAAATTTTTTTCAAAGTTAATCAAATGTTTTTTGATAAATAAAAATATTTCACCAACGATATCAAATGATAACTTAGAAATAAATCATTTTTCTGTTTAATAGACATTGAAATTTTAATAATTAATATAAAATTACATTAACAAGAATGGTTTATTTAAAATAAAGATCAACATAAAAGTTTATTTTTAATCTAGAATATAGAGATAATCATGGCATAAAAATAATTATTTCTGCAACATTATGATAATTTTTTTTAATCAAAGAGAAAAATCTTGCAATTCTGCTGATCTAACAGGTGACTTTGTAAATTTTTTACACCACTCTCATGAGCATACATTGATGAAGATCGAGCATGAAGCTGATCGTTTTGATATGAATGGCATAAGTCCTTGGACTGAATTCCTCAAAAAGGCATTTGGAATAAACTGATTTTTTTAAACAATTAATCGCAAATCACATATTATTTACAGACACATATTATTTAGTTGTTTAATCATTATTAACTTACCTGACTCACCGGATATTGTGTTTGAGAATTATGAGTACTTGGATTATATTATACATATTTTTCATTTCTTAAATCTCTAATCAATAAACCATCCTCGAACCTCTCAGTCTACTCATATCTTTCTGTCTTTTTTTTCCATTCTCCGCGTGAATTATCTCATTTCGTCATTACAGACAATCTGATGGTAGAGTAGTATACGTTTATTGAAAAAACATTGTGAGTTATAATCAGAAAAATTATTCAGTGTGTATAAATTCAACTTATCATAGAGAAATACGTAAGAAGTCAATCCAACATACCTACAAGTGTAAAAATTCAATTGTAATTAATCTCACAATTAATTAATATCTTCATGAATTGTCATTTTATAAATAATCATGAAATCTGTTATAAAATCGAAAAAAAAAAAAATGAACATGTTGCCTTGAAAAATAATAGCATAATAAAATTATTACTATATATAAATATACAGAGACATATTAACAAAAAAAAATAAGTTTAATTAATCGTTTATCTGCTATTTCTGTTCATTAACTATTTTTCTAAATTACAGTTTTTTATTGATTGAAAAAAAAACGTACAAGAGACTTTCGAACACTGTTCCAGAGATTATGTGAATTAAAGTTCTACTTGAAATTATTATATAAACAAAGTAATCCTGTGATTGTACCGGATAGTCATTATACAGGATCATTCTTATCATTTACATTTGATAAGTCATGAATATTTCAAAATCATAAATCACTAGTCATCTCATAATAAGTAAAAGGCGTTCAAGAAATAAGCATTTTAGTACCAATTAAAAAATATTATTGCACTATTAATATTCGATTTTAATAATTTGAATTTTTTTTGCAATAATTAAAAAAAAATCAATTATAACTGATAATTTTTTCAAAAATTGTTAAGTGTTCCTTTTTTTTAATAATAGTGATGAATTATGAATCAATTTTAAATAAAGAAAAATATTATCTTCAATTGCTCTCAAAAAAAGGTCATTGTTGAAGTGTACTTCTCGTACGTGATAAATATTTTAAAATCATGTATGATAAACGTTTTTCCATCTCATTAGTCTGAATAATAATTTTTCATTTAAATCGAAATTATTTTCATTATAATGATCCAAAAAAATCTATATGAAAATTAACTCGTTTAACTCAATATTATTTTATTTTACAGCGCTTTCCACAGCTACTGGAGATGTGGAAAGTGGAATTCAATCACAAGATAATAAAACCGGTAAGTTACATAATTTTTTTTAATAATTTTCTTTCATTTTACAAACTACAGTGAAATAAAGTAGTATCGTAATCCATCATCCTCTCGTATACCTACAATCACTTGTCATTTATCATCTGAGTTTTATGTAGTTATTAATTCGGTCGCTTGGTGTCACCACTAACTGAGGTGGTTTTTATTGTAGATCAATCGATTTTTCTATTCAGGCCGACGATTTAGATTTGATACTAGAACACAAGAAAATTACAGGTTTATTTGAAAATTATTAGTTCTTATTATTATAACTACCTAATTGACAATAACTAAAGTCAAACAGAAAAATAAAATCATAAAAGTAAAGAAAAAATTTCAAGTTAAATTTGTTACCGAAGAAAAAGCTCTTTTCTATGTTACCGCTTTCCGATTCGTTACCGACTGCTCAATATAATGATTTATCATTTTATCCATTGCTGCTCCTACTTTATCGGTTGCTGGTTTTTCATCTATTTAGCTGATCTGTTCGATCTTCCGGCCAATAATCAAACTAAATTTGCAAAAGTTTAATTCGAACATTTTTCCACATTCTAACTATTTGAAGATGTTTGAAATAATTTTGATTTAGTCTGTGATTAATTTGTTAATGAACAAATAAATTGTCAATTAAGATGTTCTGATTAACCAGCTTTGTTTCAAAATTGATCAAAACATATATTTGTCGGCACTTAATCGATTAATTGGATTAATTAAACTGGATTAATTAAAAATTGATTATAAATTGCAAACACAATCCTCCTAAAAAATTTTGTGATATCGTATTTTAAAAAAAAATTCAAATTTAATGTTATTCTTCAATAGTGAAATGCTTATTTTTGCCGTCACTAAGTCTAGCTGGCACTCATGTTTGGTTTTAATTTTATGAAATATTTTCATCATTAATTATAATTATTTACCCTAAAAATGAGAAAACAATATGGACAATCCATAAAGCTTCGAAAATTATTTAAATTTTCATTTATTGTTCTATTTACTAATCATTCGAGTCATTTTTTATCATCAAATTTGTGCAGCTTAATTTATCATTATAAACGATACCAAATACTTCTATTATCAAATAATAATAAGCTAATAAAATTTGTTATTGACAACAATAGTTATAGTTTATAGATGTCTATAGTTTTGAAAGCTCCTGTTACGAACTTTAGTATTTTTGGATTTTATCAATAAAGAAAAAAACCGATAACAATAATAGGTGACATGTAATAAATATAATCGGTAATATAATCCACATTCAAAATTGATTCAAACAAAAATTTTCAATGACAATGAATTGTGCAAAATTTTGCAACTGAGTGTAAGGATAAAGTAATTGGTACGAGTCTTAAAATACCAATTTTAACTGACGTAGGTTCAATTGTTCTTTGACCCTTTTGCTAGACTCAATAATTAACATTAGTTTAGTAAGTAGTGCCAGCTGCCTCTTCTTAAGGCCAGCTACTGTATCTATATCATTAACTTTACAATTATTATAAAATAATCTTTTTTCTATTAACCCTGAACTAATGTAAGAAATGTTTGATCAACATATATTATTTTTATTATCAACATTCATAGATCTATGTAAAATTGAATGCTGCTTTTTTACCTTTTTTCTGTTTATTTTTTATGCCAACTTTCCAAAATAAAATCCGATGAAAACAATAAAAACTTTGGTTTCAACAGTCATATTCTAGAATGATGCTGATCAAATTTAGCTACAACTCCAAGTTCCAACTTCCGTATAGAATAGTAAAATGATTAAAAGTATCAACATGGAAAATATTAAAAGCAAAACATGTATCTAATTTACTAAATATAGAATAGATTGGATAGTGAAATTTTTGATCTATAAATTATCACTTCAACTGTGTGATATAGCACAAATAACCATAACGATTGGTCTCCAAGCCGCCTAGCAACAAGTTAACTAGCTTGTGCAACGTTCTTTTTCGAAAGAACATCCAATAACAGTCGTTTTATATCTACACATCTGGGAACCCTCGAGCGTTTGTAGCCTATGAGGGAATGTCTAACTCTTATCTATAAATCTTATGCTCTAAACTTTCACGTTTTCTTGTTCCGACTAATGCTTTTCACGTGGCAAAACATACTATACAGCTGAATGACATTATCTGAATACTCCAAAAAGATTCTTGAAAAATAGCATCAAAAAAAACTTTATTTCATTTAATAGATGTATTTTTACACTTCTGTCTTTCATTTGCAATAATTTATTATTACCTAATTAGAAAATAACTTGAACTCAAGACTTTCGCATCACAAGATTGCAATATTTTTGATGCCAACGATTTCAAGATGACAACATATTTTGTTATGGCGTAATGCCAGTTTCTAGATCTTTTATTCTAACCAATAAAAGATTCCACTTTTTCATGTGATCAAAATATTAACAAACATTCTTAGGCTGCTTTTAAATTGATGTTTCATTTTTTATTTACAAACAAATATTAAAAAATATTCGATTTCATAAGAGTTATTTTGTTCATAATCAAAATATGGTAGTTTCTAAAAGTGTTATTATTCTTTATATTTATCATTTTAATAATGTGGTAGCAATTAATAGATGTTTTGATATTTATACGAACTGCAATGACGTCGTTGGTACGAACATGTGTTGCATTGATGACATCAACAAGTTTTCTTTGTGTAAATGTACGAATAGTTGTGACTAATTGAATTTGCGTGATCATTACGTGAAGCTCTTTGACATCAACGAGTTCTCAGTTGTTTTATATTGTTATATATTTTATTATATTAATACCATATAAGCGCAAAAGCTGCATAGTTTTACGTACTGATGAGACATTGTTTTACTAAATGGCATTGAAGCTTTTATGGTCAAGGAGACTTTCACATGCATTTTTATTCAAACATGTTTTTTATTATTTTCAATGATTTTAGTTTTGATTAATCACATTGAACATGATTGTAATAAATATTATTTAAGTAGATTAGAAAAATATCAAGATTTGTCTAATGCTTTAGCAATAAGTGTATTGTAAATATACTAATTGATTGATTCTTTAGCTGAAATGAGATTTCTGAAAGTTTTCACTTTTATCAGCTTAATTAAAAACTCAAGTTACACTGTTAAGAAACTTAAAGAAGTAATATAATTGACGATATTCGTCAAACACGCGAGAAATGAATTTTACAGCGAATATTCGATTTTTCTAAGGTCAAGGTTTCAACAAGTCAATGGAGGAAGTTATAGAAGGTCTTCCGCCACTGAACTTGGCTTGAGATAGTAAATAAAAAGGATTACTATGCTTTGAGTATATCACAATGTAACAGCTTTACCTAGCATACATATGATCTGCAG
The DNA here is from genome assembly GCA_028641665.1 of Chelonus formosanus. NCBI lineage: Eukaryota > Metazoa > Arthropoda > Insecta > Hymenoptera > Braconidae > Chelonus > Chelonus formosanus. The sequence goes on from CM054002.1 coordinate 5,946,475, forward strand.
AACCATCTAGAATGTATAATTTTTTTTATTGACAATCAATCACTTTGCTTAACATCCATCAAATGGTAGTTGATGATAAAACATAATAAATTAGAGTAAAGAATGAATGACAGAAAGAAAAGGATAAATATTTTTGAATAAATTGAAACTATATTTTATTTATTAAAGAAAATCACATATATTGAAGATATACTTGGATTCTTTTTTTCAACTATGATTGATATTGTTTACAAAAAAATCAATAGTGAAATAAATTTAAATAAAAAATAAAAACAACGTTATTGACTAATCTTGATATTGAATATTTAATCAAATCTAATTCTGATTTTTAAAAAAATTAATTAATCAAATTTCAAGATTAAGTAAACCCTGGACTAAGGAAATTCAATTTATGATCAATGATAAATATTTTCAAAGATCATTGATGGGTGAAAGGATTTATCTAGAAGGCCGACCATATCAACACAAGTTTCTGTAATTTTTCTGTGCCTGTGTGTGAATATAATATAGTTCAGGGGTAGGAAGTAAGTCAACTTCAAACGCACCCATCACCCTGAAAGGCGACGTACAAGAAAAATAACATTAATTAACTCTGGAAATTTATTTCTGAGGGCTATGTTTGTGTTCTATTACATGAGTTATTGATATCAAATGTAATAACCAAATATTGATTTGATCAAAAACAGTTTTATTTAAAGTATTATTTAAAAAAGCTGATTTATTGAGACAATTTAAATAATATTCTATGACACAAAAATTTACTTTAATGAGACATTCATCTATCAATTACAAGGGATTGAGGATTGATAAATATTACCTTGAATACTTATATTAATTCCATAATCAAGATCATTTTAATATGCCAGTAATGGATATTTTCAACTCTTGGCCTCCAGTGATCTGCTGAATTGAGTAATGATGCCACTTTACTCAACTGTTACAATAAAATATTTTATTTTATCAGTAATTTATGGAATTTATATTCAATCAAATAGCACATGCTGATGTCAATTTGCATGCCTAGACAGGTAATTTCTTGAAAATAATCCTTATGTCACATCAGGACTCGACATCAAAACTATTGTTTTAATGATTTTTTTACATGTACACAAAAGAAAACAATCACAGTGCTAAGCTATAATATTTTTCTTAGTGTAAACACTGATAGAAACTGATAGTTACCCCAGTATGTTTGCTTTTTTTAATAGTTGCCATAACTATACAAACATGTTTAAGTGTAGTAAGAACATTTATGCTTGATTTTACAGTAGAGCAGTAAATAAAAGAAAATTTTACCTGGTTGATAATGAAGAAATATTAGGTTTCCTTAACCTGCCTTAAACTTTCCTAGAATATTAAGTTCTAATGTAAGAACAAATATATTCGTAGGAAATTATCATCCCAAAAATCATGTCAGAGAAGCTAGAAATTGTTCAGAGTGTATACTGCTTTAAACCAGACTTCACTAAAGGCTCAGCACTGGACCTCATCGTCTATCTTTTTATTGCTGCAAAATGATTATGTAAAATGCTTTTGTTAATAAAATAAATTATTCCAAGGGTTTTATATAATTCTAATTAATTATCTATAAATGGTAAAATATAATTAAAAATATTATTCTCATTGAAATGGAGGCAGGACTCTAGTTAATTAGTGTAAATGTTTCGCAATTTAGTTTATTGTGAAAAAATGACTGTATTGATTTATTTCATAAATTATTGATAAATAAGTTGAAGAAACATGTCAGAGAAAACATTGTTTGTCAGTGAAGTTTATGACTTTTTCATTTATTATGTAACAACTTACATTGTTATGTTTCAATCAATATAGAGTCTAATCGTAAAAAAAACTCAACAATTTACATTCACTGCCATTTTTTAATCATTATTTATTTATTAAGAAAAAAATAAAACACCTGAGCTATTATTTTCAACCATAAAAGTCATTTTTAATCGTCTGTTTCCAATTATTTACTAAAATAAATATCTTTTTTCTATACTTAATATTATTGTTATCATCGAAAAAATTTTATCGTTTCATTGTATGTGACTTTTTCATATCAAACATAATTAATGTCTATTTAATAAGATCTTCATTTGAATGTTTATAAAAGGAATTCACTTTACAAATAAAAAAATAATTTTCTAGAAAAATCTCTGCCTATGCACAATTCTCTCCAAGTTGTGTTCGATCTGTGAATTAATAATTAATAAACATTCAATAAAAAACAAAGCTGCAACATTTGTTTAAATTATTCATTCACATAAATAAAAGGAATATTTTAAAATATATACGAATATTCTATTTACCACCATCTATTAAAATGAGTAAGTCAGTAGGAAGCTTTTGGAATTACGTTATTGTTCACGTGATGTACATTTATCCAGTCGTGACTTAGAACCGATAATGCCATGACAATATGACGTATTATGCACATATATATTTATTTGAAATAAATATTTCTATCAGTAATGATTTTGATATCAATTACAATGATAAAACCAAAGTGGCTATTCTCTTCATATCATTGTTTTAATAATTCACATTAAACCATGTTCACGTGATTCAAAAATAATTAAACCGGAAGTATTTTAAAATGTTTATATAATACTATGCGCATTTCAAGGACTATTATTTTTACTTATCATTAGAAGAAATAAGTTCAATTTTTTTTTTTCTTAATGTATACGTGCTCTTGTTGATAGCATGATAATTATATAGCTGCTTTGACGTAGGAGCATGATATGCACGTGCTGAATGCTTTGTTTAGCCTAATTAAATGGTACAAATTGATCATTTATGACTATTTAGACAGGAAAAAAAAATAATAGAGACGAATAAAAAATGACAAGTAACATTATAAACAATTAACACATAAGGTTTTTTCATTTATTTTGTCTCTTTATTCGATCTCTCATATAAATACTTTATTCTCTTTCTGAATAGAAAAGTTATTGTCGTAGGTCCAAAAATGGAGACCAAGAATTACAAAGTACCTGTATATTTCAAGGCTATTAAAGTCATTCAAGGCTATTAGCTTGTGCAGACAGATTATTCCGGAAAGAAAGTTTGTGAACAAAAAATAATACTGACTTCTTCAAGGCTTTTATTTATTGTATACACTTTTATTGCTTAATATCACTTAACTCTGGTCAAATTTAGTCCTATGGTTATTTTGCTTTAATGAAAACTATAAATATATTCCATAAGATAACTATTTTATATTTATACGGAAATTTTTGTACAATTTTTCTTTCAATTACATTACTTATGTACAGCAATGAAAAATAAACATTTTTTTCTCTCAATAAAAAAGATCTGACGGCTGGAAATCGAGATATTTGTGATTAAAAATTACAATTTAATCGTGTAGTTTAATAGTAATTAGTGACACGTGAATTCTTTTAATAATTCTATGTAATAAATACGTAATAATGCAAACAATAAAGATTAAAATTAATGTCGCATATAAAACAAAACAATTAAATGATGATTACTACTAATAAATTGAAAGCGATAATCATTTGAATTAATATTGCCAGAATATAATAACACACAATTGATCATTGGCTTTTTTTTTTAATAATTGCAAAGTTACTTGTTAACAGTGTTATATACTGAGCTATAACAGAACGAAAAATTTTCATTGAGTAAAATATAACATGACAATTAAGTTCTTCTTTCATTACAGTTTTAAAAATATATTGTTAAAATCATCATTCAATCATTGATGAATTTTTGTTTGTTTAATTTTTAAAGTTTGAAAGTGAATATTCTTTAAACTTACACTGATAAAGGCGTATACCTCAAATCCAAAATTTACAAAGTATATAAGAAATAATTACATGATAGAATATTTTACATATACATGTATTCAATGTGAATTGTTTAAATTCACACAAATGGCAGTGTACTGAAAATGAATAAATATATTTGTTTGCAATATTTTATGAAATTTCTGTTAATTTTTCTTTGAACCTACGACCATTCTTGCAAATAAAAGTATAGTTAGTGAAGTTTTCTTGAATATTGTAGAAAGCCAATCCATGGCTTAGATTGGCTCAGCATTGGGTCAGGGATGAATCCGTTGTCCTTTCCTGCTAGGGATGCTCTGACCTGCTAGTACCGTAATATACCAGATGACAAATAGACGTCATGTTGACAAGTTGAACAATTAATTACTTTAATATTTCCGAACACTTTTCAACAATCCTAAAGGCCCTTCAGGTAGAAACAATAACGAAAAGTTTCTCTACATACTGGTAGCTTGGCGTCAATTGTCAGACATTTTCTATCTGGGTATTCCATTATCTAGCTATATTTATTTCAAGTTACCTTCAAGTCCAGCTCTGTAATATAACATTTTGCCCACCCGCAATTAGTTGAAAGGACAATTTTTAATTTTTCAAGAACCAGCAAACATGCATTCTTTTTGCCAGGTAAATTCTACTAGATGAGTAAAATGAACAAAGCTTGTCAACATTTAACAGCACATAAAAATAACCACAAATTACCTTGAGTAACTTTAACAGTTTTATGGAAGGTACCTAGTTACATTTAGACTCAAAATGTTACAGAGGTTCCACTGTAGTTTTCCTGTCCTTACTACAAACACAAATTACATTGTTTTTGGTAATATGATTAATGAACCCAGTCAGCACTCAACAGAGTGAGGATAAGAAGGACTTGAGAACTCAGTTTTAGAGAGTGCGAGGTGAGTTTTGAAAAGTTCCTTTTCATTATACTCCCACCCAAAGTTGAAGTTTGCTCCCTGTTTCCAGGCCTAATGTACTATTAGCCCGAGTCAAAATATAACACCTAAAGTTATTCTTTTCATTCTATTCCTACCCTTTCTATCTTAGATTCAACCTTTTTATCCTAATATTATTCTGTTCTATTTTCTAAGTACATAAAAATTAGGATGATGAAGCTTAATTTTAACTTTCTAATCCTAATACTATTTTTATCCTTCTGAAGTTGGTAAAAATTAGGATATAGACAAAATAGCCTGATTTCAACTTCATCAATTGATTTGCTTATATCTAATAGTACTTATGGAAATAGTTGGAATAACTCCCATTACACTCATACTTTTTCAATAATACATATGATTTAAATGCTGATGGACAATCCAATTAGAATTAAAATAGTATTAATAATTATAGAAAAGTGTGTTTTTGTTAAAATAAAATTACTTGAATCTCAAATAAAATTAGATTCAAACCGGGAAAAGTATAAAATAAAAGCAGGATGAACTTAAGGTGAAAGAAAAATAAAATTAGGATGAAGATAGGATAAAATTGAAAAATTTTCAGCGTATTTCGACTTTAATTAAGATTTGTTTATCTTAAGTTAAACCTAAAGAAAGGATAGTCTTAGGATAAAAATAGAATTAAAATAGGTTTTATATTTTGACTCGGGAGATAGACGCAAAAGTACAAGATTGTCTGGCTCTAGGTAGAACTGCAGTATTACCAACTCTAGAGGTGGACAATCTATGATTCCCAGGATGTTTGAAAAAGAACTACTCAATGTGGGCTTACTGTTCTTCTCAAGCACTATAGGGGAATAACTCTAAGCCGGTTTGTGTACCTGCCTTTGGTTTACCAAGCTCAACACTGACAAAACTAAAATATTTTCAGTGTGGGAAACACAGGTAGTTGTTCATTCCTGGGAAACTTATATGCTTTTCTCATCAATAAAATTGCAATCCAGTGTTTGGAATTTTCATAAATTTCAAGATTTAATTTTTCAAGTTGCTTTATTGAATAAAAGAAAGATCAATAATGTTGATCTTCTCATTCTTATTACTCAATATTTCATCTATTTTTGTTAGTAATTATCCATCTTTCCATTGAAACGTGATAGACAAAATAAGTAAAGGCTGCTTATATTTGCACTAATGTAATCTTCTTACTCTTTATCATCTACATTTTTGTGTATTCCAAGATAAAGAAAAAGATGAAGTATCTTTTAAATCTCTAGTGATGATTCCCAGGTAAATCTCTGGCTGCCATGAGATTAAGGAAGAGAAACATTGATCTTAGGTTAAATTTTTTTGTCAATATCTCTTTTTTCAACTCTCTTATAGTTAAAATTTCATACACTATGATGGTATGTATTAAAAAAAAACAGTTGTACAATAAATGATTTTATGAATAGATGAAAACGAATCTATTTATCACTGACAGATATTTGCAGTTCGCAGTAAACACATTCAAAATATTCGATTAACGCACACAAAAATGAAATAATAATTCAGAATTTATATATTTACAATATTTTAATTAATGTATGTAATTCCACAATTCATAAAAAATGTAATATTTGAAATTTTAATCCAATACACTGTTAATCCAAAGTGTATTACAGCAAATACAGTAAACATACCTACACGTGTTCAATATTAAACTTCATAAACAAACTATAGATTTAGAAATGACAACAAGGCTCTACAGTTTGTGTATAGGAATTTAATATTAAACACATATAAGGTGTGTTATTGTAACACACTTTTGATTTACAGTCTAAGGCTTGCTTTTTTGAATGAAAGAGAAAGTGGATTGAAATTGTTTTATATTTTTTCTTTCATTCATCAACAATTACTGACACCAACAGTCATGGATAAATTATTTAAATAATTCAAATAATGGCATAAAAAGTTGTTTACTTCAGCACTAGTGGACTAACCGTTTGCGGGATCAACTTGCATTCAAATATAACTTAATCCGGGTCACTCAAAAATAGTCGTTAGCATTTAAACATAGTGTCCACTATGACGCAAATGCATACTTTTATTATTCAGGTAGATTAAGCTATTTTAATACTAATTGGAAATATGTAGATAAATTATTATCGATTGTAATGATCATTAATAATAAATAGTGATAATGAATTAAATATTAATAGGGTAGCTAAATATAAACTCACTAGGGAATATATGATATATCATCGATAATTTCTCCTTGAACTTATTCATTAATAATTTGTGATGTATACACATAAAATACAATAATAACACACCGATGTTTCGATTCATTTAAAAACATAAACACAGGTGTTTCTATGTCTCTTTAATTCTATTTTTAGCACAATAACATTCGAAAAATAATTTTTCTAATCTAGATTTAACATATTTTTCAACAATAATTTCACTTAGCACTAATTATTCGTTTTTCTGCTGTTACAGATTCGTTACAATCATTGTCACATCTCGGTGAGTCCCATTACATCGCATGTACTTTTAATTACATGGCTTTTTGAATAATGAAACATCTTACTCTCTTAAATTATGTTAATTTAACTTCAATAAATTCGTTAAGTACAATTTCACTGATTTTCAGTGATGCCATTGGGATTGTTGGCATCAGTGAACATTTGCTAATATTTAGTTGAAATCAATATTAATTTTAAGGGAGTAATGATTTTGTTTGTTATAAATCATTCATACTTTATCAAACACAAAATATAAAAAATGATTCAACTCGAAATAATCATTACTCATTAGTTATATTCCAATTGCCATTGACATACTGCGTTGACGTAAATTGATAACCTAACTGAGATCTTGTAATTGTAATAATGATACAAAAAAAGAAGTAACGTTATATCGATCTATCTACATGAAAGAAATAATTGTAATATTTATTTGATAAAAACAAGTATTTGACCAAAATTTTTGGTTTCATTAGTTGTTTACATTTCATACATTTATTTTATAAACTTTTCAATCAAATAGATATTGATAATTTATTAATTCATTCACATACATCTGTTCAGAATGAATTGATATTAAAAAATAGCATTCTGAGGTCAACTTCTATTATTAATAGGATTAATATTATTAATCTATAATTATATTCATGTTGTAGATACTACGCATCAGTGAAATGATTTAACTCGTCAAATTTTGGTAATTTTTTAATGTTATAGATGTAATTATTAAATATTAACTTTATTCCATAATACTCAAATATTTATCTCATGTATTGATATATCTTTACCCTTAATCGAACCCAAATAATAAATAAGTTTTGTACTGTATATTATTGAGTAGGATGATTAAGCGTATTTCGCAGTTGTTAAAAAATTTAAACAGTTTACTATTTAATAAAATGACATTAATATAAATAAACAAAAAAAGATTTTGGTGCAATTTAGCCTTGATGAAAAAACTTTATTAACGTACACGCACATAGGGTAAGGAAGGGCAATGTGAAACGCTCGGGGAAATGTACTAATTCATTAAAATAGGTTTAAAAACGCCTATTGCATTTTTTTTTATCTATTTATTAATACATTAAAAAATATTAGCATTTGTTAATAAAATAGTTAATTCGTTGATTTACATTTTTTCTTGGTGTTTCAGTTTACCCCACCTGCTCCTACGCATGTGTGCATTTTGGAACAATTATTTCTATGTAAATTAAAAAAAAAATTAATTACTACAATAATGAAATTGGCTCCTATACATTGGTCCTAATTTTTACACTTAAATATCATTAATCAAACAGCTGTAGTTATTTTTTTTCTTTTATCTTTCAGATGTTCTAATTAATTATGAAAATGTTTATATCTATGAACGAATTTTACGTACTGTTCTCATGCAATTTAATTTTGTTAACATTTTTTTACTCATAATAGAACATTCACACTTATTTAATCATACAAATTGTCAACGTTGGAGAACCACAGACGGATTTTTTGCGATTTTTGCTGTAGAATCGAATGGTATCATTCTTTTTTCAATTCAAATTTTCTACCTATTTGTTTAAACAATTGAATATATATATTATATTATATATAATATAATTGATAAAGACATAAATTTTTTATCATAAATGCTAACATAATTTCAATTATTCTTCAATGCAATCGACATATTTTTATTCGTGCTGATAAAATCATCGATATTCATTGAATGAAACGAATTATATTTGTAAAAATTTTTTAACTACTGCATATAATTCATGCGTTATCAAGTGATGCAATTATTTGTGTGATCAACATCATATAAGAAATGCTACGTCAACTGATTTGATATTTCATTAATTTCTCTTTGACCATTAAAGGATTTCATTAACGTCAGTTTCTTTCTTTTTTATTTAGGCTTATAGTATCTAATCGCATATAGTCCACCGACGTAATCTAGAACAATCTAATTGCGACGAATTTGAAAACTTTAATGATGATAAAATATAAATACGAACAATGTCAGACTTTCAAGGTTGATAGTTGATATGTGTAATAGAGGCTAAAATGATAAACCAATTTTCTTCCCGAAAATATAATTTAATCAATAATAATAATAATGAAAATTATATTACTTTATTTTCAGTTGTTTAATAATAGTTTCGCGACTTTGACCTTGCACAAATGGATGTAGAGGACAATATTATTGATGTTATGTCTTGTAAATAAATGAATAATTTCTTATATTTATTTTTTTTTGTTTTATAATATCGTGGAATAAACATCAGCATAAATTCATTACTATCTATGACTTTGATCGAAATTCAATTTTCACCTTTATTATAACTTGAAAAAAAGAATAACTACTGCAACACTATTATTACCACTTAAGCCAATAAATTTCATAATTATTCTTTTAATTGGCAATTTGAATATTTAACAAAATACTTTTACCAAATGATCGATAACAGTATTTTTTCCTTCATTAAATAGTTTGTAGATAAAGATAAAATAAGTATACAAACAGGAGACATACTATTTCTTCTATATGCCAATATAAAACATTCGATAATCAATTTAATATTTCTCTTTCAAATGATCGATTACCCACACTTTTTTGGTATTATAAATTTACATGCCATTTAAAGAATATTATATCAGATTTTGAAATTTCTTTACGACTTTTTGCTTGTAATAGAAGTACCTCAATCGTTTATTTTTAACTCGATTCAAACCCAAACATGTCAGGAGTTTATCTTTCACTGTGGAATGAGAATTATTAGTATATGAAAGTATAAAATAAAAAGCACGTGTTCTGTTGACATAGCAATTTTCAGTCTTTATCAAGTTTTAAATGATTTCCTTATCCGTAGACTACTATATATTGTAATTCTAAGTACTACACTTCTTCACCATGAAGACGTAATATCTCGGATTTCATATGTATCTTTAAAATAAATTGCTTGCTCATGAAGTAAGCTAGAATAAGAGCACAGTGGACAATACTGTCTACAGTTTGTAGGTATTATAATTTATTTAGTCATCAAGAGATGTCATTTACCTTTGTTTACTACTTAAATTTAGCATTCAATTCTCTAAAATACTCTTGACGTAATGAAAGGAATTCTGCGCATCACCAATAAATGTACCACGTCATGAATTTATCATGTATGACGTTTTTTGTTTTTATGACGTTAACTAATCAATTAACTGCTAATAATATCCCGAGTATAAGATAGTTATTCGACCAGATATTATATAAAACAGGTACATATATATACTCTATTTTGCACAGATTACTTTTCATAAAAATATATTAAGTATTAAAATTACGTTTTATGGAAGAATAAAAATAATGAAATCTATAAATACAGAGAGTGTTTCATAAATAATGTCGGTTTTCAATGTTCACTTTGTTTATTAAATAATCATACAAAAAGTAAGCCTTAATTTTCGAAGTATAGCCCATCGTATTCTATGGTTATGTCATATTACAGAGACTAGTTTTAACAAATTACGACATGTTTAAATTGAGGCATAGGAATTTTCACATATGAAAACCGACATTACTTATGAGACACCCTCTGTAATAAATTTACCGGTTGAATAAGTAAAATGTACTTATTCAATTAGTGCATACGTACGGGATATGAAATTATTGGTAACAATCAACGACACGACTATATTCTAGCCAAATGAATATACAGAAATTATTCTTGTTGAAATGGCAAAAGATCAATATTTTTCGCGACATAAGAGTTTAAAGTTGATAAATCCCATGCAAGCAATAGCCAAATACTAAGCATACACGGAGAGAATATTTTCACTAAATCTAAGTGCAAATGACAAGTGCACGTTTCGAAATTTATAAGTAAAAATATTTCCATTTGATAGTAAATTTTGAGTTCTTGTAAGTTAATTTTGTTCTTAAGAGGTGTCTTAGTAAAATAATTTCTTGGGATACCTCAAAAATTACTTACAACAACCCCAAATTCACTGTTGAACAGAAATATTTGTACTTATAAATTTCGAAACGTGTGCTTGTCATTTTTGCACTTAGATTTAGTAAAAAAATTCTCTCCGTGTAGAATAGAAAGAGTCTCCTCTACTTTTGTTTATTATTTCTTTTCGTTAATAAAATGACATTCACAACACTGCAAATCCTGAAAAATCCAAGTGTTTACTAATAAAACGTTTAAAGTGTTTAATAATTAAATACCTAAGTGTTTAAAATGTTGAACACCATAAACAAAATATAGCATTTAGTTAAACGGCAAGAAGCGTTTAAAAGTCGTCTACAAAATTGCCATAGTTCGTGTATGATGTTTAACATTGTAAACGCTTTAAGTGTTTAATTGCTAAACACTTGGATTTGCATTGAATAGGTGTTTAAAATATGCGGAATAAGAGGTTCAATATAAAAATAAGATATCGAAGATGAAGATCGATTTCAATCGAAAACATTACAAATAATGTGAAAAATCTTGATTAATGTTATATTATTTTTGACTACACGTCAAAGATGGACAAAAAATTATCCTAATTATTATAATTATTTTTTGGTTATTCTTTTACTTTTTTGAAGTAGTTTAAAAACAATCCGAAATATATAAATTTACTTTTTTTTAATGAATATCAACTCTAGATCCTTTTTTAAGTCTCTTTATTTATCATATTTTGTTTGTTTTAATATTATTAATCAGTATGTCATTGTTTCATTAAATGCAGAAATTATCTAGCTGCACTATTTTTAAAGTGTTCAGAATGAGTCAGAAAATTAAGGATTCCTTATTTGACAAAAAAATCCTCCGCATTTATTATTTGCGCTCTTTTTCAATGACAATTATTATCTACGCGTATAAAGAAAGTATAAAATTGCGATTTAGCACAACAATTAAGAACTGTTGTTTATATTCTACGTGAGAACAAATATTCTTTTATTTTTGGGAAAATACTATTGTCTAGAATATCTTTAATTATACTCATAACTGATAACATTTTATCAAATTATAAATAACGAATAATTAAAAAATAACAGTAAAAACAAGGTATATCTATTTATAATAATATGAATTACATATATGGAAAAAATTTCACCAAATAAATGTTAATTTTATGCGATCGCGGTGTTTTTTCTAAATCTCCGTTTTTACAGCGGATTGACGATAAACGATTATATCCAAAGAAGTGCATTCATGCACTGCAAATCTACGTGTTTAGCAACTAAACGCTTAAAGTGCTAACAATGTTAAACATCATACACGAACTATGGCAATTTTGTAGACGACTTTTAAACGCTTCTTGCCATTTACCAAAATGCTATATAGTTTGTTTATGGCTTTCCCCATTGTAAACACTTAGGTGTTTAATTATTGAACACTTTAAGTGATTCGTCACTAAACACTTAAGTTTTTCCGGATTCGCAGTGTGATCACATTGAAAATCATAAAACTATGTTAAATCTTCGAGATATTTCCTCTATTTTTTTCATAAATCAGATGTAAAAACAAAGATTAAAAAAAAAATTTAATTGAAATCGGACGATTTTTCGATTTTCTACAGTCAAAAGACGAAAGGATCGCGATAATAGAAAATTACCTTACAATCATCAAAATCAATCATTTCAATTACTATTTTTTAAACCAATAACGTATTTTATTATTTCAGTGAATAGTGTGAAATTAATACACATATTAGAAGAAATATTCAATATAAGATTACATAATGATTATTATTATATTCTTTTCATCAATCATAATGCTATAATATATACATTATCTAATAAGATAATGATATTGAGTTATCAGTTTTAATTAAAAGACAAGTTCATTTGTCAACTAGAAATAAATAAAAGTAAAATAAACCTCAGCAAGAATTAATTGAAAACGATTTAGCGTTTCTTCGTTCATAATAGTTTTGTGTAAAAATAATTCTTTTGTAGATATTTAATTTATGAATTTTTATTTCATATTTATTGTTTTCGCTTTTCCAATATATTCAAGGGAGTTACACGTTAGGGGACTCAATTAAGGCGAAAAATGTGGAATTGACGTCTAGTTTTTCAAAAATTCTGAGACTATATCGATGGTTTTTTGACTTCAATATTACCATGAATTTTTTCAAGTCATTGCAACTTCGCTTTAGGCAAAAAAGTTTAAGTCTATATTTCGTTTCTATATGAATAAAATTAATGCTATATTTGACATCAATTTTATATTTATTTTGAAAAAGTCATGTTAATATTGAAGTCAAAAAACCATCGACATAGCCTCAGAATTTTTAAAAAACTAGACGTTAATACAATTCGCTAGGGTTACGATAAAATCAATACTTTTAATTCAAAATTTCCATACGATTTTCCATTTTAAGATATTCATGATTTGTGACTGCCAAGAAAATGTATGTATATCTGTACATTAATCTGTCAATTATTTTTTCGCGAGTTATTGATTTTCTCAATGTATTCGAAACACAGTCTAATTTAGATCATTTAATAACATTTGTTTTTCAAAATTTCGTAAAAAATTTTTTCCTCATAAACTCTTAACACTTTGCCAGCGGATCACGAATGTGATACGTGATATCAAACAGACATCTATTATAGTTTACATTCTACATATGCCCAAAATGGCCTGCGTACACTGAGAAAAAAATTTAGTTTATGCAAAAAATATTTCATTTGATCATTAACATCGAAATTTTAAATAATTGCAATAAAATATTTCTTCGAAATTATGAATATTTGATTGAAATCATTTTATTTTCTCAAATGAATAAAATGTCATTTATTTTCAAACTTGTCGTAGTATTGAAACAAATTACAAAATGTGTCTTTAATAACACTACTATTAGATTGAATAAAATATTATCTTGAAAATACTCCAAGTTTCTTATATTGATTGAATAAAAACTTCTTCTATTTAACGAAATATTTTTCTCAGTGTACGGGGTAAGTCCCGGTAAAAAATCGTCTGCTTGCAAAGTGTGAATTGTTATTATTGTGGATTTACGTCAATATCACGTTATTACATATTAATCAGCGGTAGGAGATCTTTCCTCCATTAAAGTAAGGAACTTGATGCTGGTCACTTTTTGCGAGAAATATTTATTTTTACAAAGATGATATATTTTGAAGGCAAATATATTCATGTGTGTTATCTCAATTGACAGAAATTCAATTTTCTACAGGAATAATGCAGAAATTGTGCAAAGTACTTTCACTATACGCTCGTGTAAAAAATATTTGTTCCGAAGGCATGCCAAGGATGTTCTAAATTTCAATGCCGCCGCTAAGACGGAACGGTACAAATTTGAAACTTTTAGAAAATAAAGATAATAAAATTTTATTAATAACAAGTGCCCTGCTCTTTTGTATACAATAGAGCTATAGCAACAAATATATGCTAGAACATTATATACACAATGTAATGAGAAAAAAAGATCACAAGTATTAATGCTCTTAAAAAATGAATTAATGCTATACTATTACAATTTTCATACAAAGTATAGTAGTGACAAAGTCAAAACAATAATAAATGACATCTATTTATTAATACAGATAAAGTAGTAAAATTTACTCCATTCTTTTCTTTAAATATAAATTCATGGCATTTAAAACATTTTTCCCAAAACAAATGAAGGTAGATCATTTTTAACTTTTTACAACCAGGAAGGCAATTACAAATTAAATATTTGGACTAAAACTGAGAATAAAAAATTTATTAGCATACATTTATCGTAAGCATAGACATTAATATATTGAGAGTGGTGTAGCGATTGCGACACGAAAAGAGCCAAGCCATTGAACCGGTTAGCCTCGTCAAGAGATTGGTATTTAAATCACTGGATTTTAATTGATAAACTAAAGATCATTGAACGATTTGTAAAAATGATGATCAACTTCATTTCCATATTCTTCCAAAGTCCATTGTATTATATTTTACAGTCACAACGTTGTAGTTAATGGATTACATCATAATAAAAGGGCATACTTACATGATTTGTCTATTTTTTAATTATTTTACTTTATCACAGTGACAGTCGTTTCACGATGACGTGCTTAACAAAAGCGGAAAAAAAACAATAACAAATCGTCTACGCAATTTGCAAAGACAAGGTCAGATTCATTTTAAACAATTCAACATACTTTATTTTTTTAATCGAAAGATTTTTCTGACAATTTTATGGAAAGAGGAATATTTTAAAAAATTCGAATACTCCTAAAACAAAAATCATATTATAATGAATGAAAATGTTTCAGGCTTCTCAAGTAAACTATTTGTCATCTTCGATAAGTTCAAGTACATAATTTGTTTGTAATAAAATAGTTGTATTCAATTGTAACAAATTTAAAATATGCACTTGAACTACAAAAAGCTGATGCGGAAATCGAATAAATTGTTCTCATTCACCAAAATAATTTAACCTAAAGAATCTCTTTTATGTTAAACTTTTTCAAAGCTTACCATATTCGTCTTCAGCTCATGAAAATGTCATGACTCACATAAGGTTTATTTTTTAGCCAAAATTGCTGTTCAATTTATAAATATTAAATATTAATATTTTGTTCTTAATACTAGGAAATTGTATGAATAGCAACTTTTATCAAAATATAAATAACGAATAATTGAAAAATACTTGATCGTTTAATAAGGAAATCCACTGACATGTTCATTCGTTCTTTATTATTATTTTTTAACTAATTATTGTTGATAAATTGAAATCGGGTGCCAGATGACTTTTATCAATCTCTTGTTAATGATAAATAAAAAGAAAATTAATTCTATTCTCAGAAACATTTAAGAAGATCACGAGTTCACTTCAAGTAAGTCATTGGGATAATATTTTATCTATACGATAAACTTTATGGCTATTTTTGTTGAAATAACTCGACATTACGATCAGTACATCGACTGTGGGATATAAATAGAAAGTTGTCTTGCAAAAAAATGAATGAAAAAATGAAGTAAATAAAAGAGTAGTGAAGATGAGAAGGTATGTACGAAGGATCTAAGGTTTAAAATAAGGAAAAAGAAGACGTTTTCCTTGATACACTTGCTCCAGCTTTTTATTCCTCTTGCACTCCGAAGAGGCTGTTAAACTTTCTTGCTTTGTCTATCCCTTCTTCCTATGCATTCAATGATCATGATCAGTTGAGAGAGCTGCATCGTATAATACAGAATTCAAATTATTTTTAGTATAAATCAATTGTAGTAATGACATACTTAGTAACCATCATTGCTACATTTCAATGATACTCAATTGACTGTTTACTCAATGGTAACCAGCTTACAAACGCTGATTTAAGACATCATTGGTCTGTCTTGGTTTTAAACTCAAAATAAATAACCTGTTCAATCAACATTATCTGACCGACGATTCCAATTAATCATTTTGACATCTATGATGAAGATTATACATCAATGTATGCATCGCATAAACTTAAGTGGCTTTGTTTTAGATATTGATTCATAAGTGCAATAACCCGAGTAAAACAGGTCTGCAAAACACCCGGAACTTGAAAGATGTTTCATTCAGACCACTGCATTACAAATCTGGGAAAATTTAAATGAATAAAAATTGAATAATCATTGCCGAGCAAACTTTTGTGTTCTTAAATGCTCATTTTATGGAAGACCAAAGTGTAGACACCGCAAATCTCCAATTTGGAAGTGTTTTATTTTAAAATACTTTAAGCGATTTATATTTAAACATAACGTTTTTCAGTGGAGACTTTCCTGTAACTAACAGTAAAAGCCAATGATGTCCTTGCAAAATGTCTCTTTTACTGCAAGTCCATAAAAAGAAATATACATTAATATAAAATACTGTCGTCCTAGATGTAACATCTTGCAACTACGTACCTCCTTTTTTATCTATACTAAGTTGTTTTTAAACATTGAAAAAAGTTCAAAGATATAGTTAAAACATTTTATATTGATGACAATATATGAAACACTTTCGATTTTGAAGGTAATACTTCAACTGCAGTACTTTATGGTCACTTTTTAAACACTTAGAGATGTATTAAATTCCTTCATTGTACACGGAGAGAATTTTTTCACTAAATCTAAGTGCAAATGACAAGTGCACGTTTCGAAATTTATAAGTAAAAATAACTTCATTTGATAGTAAATTTTGAGTTCTTGTAAGTTAATTTTGTTCTTAAGAGGTGTCTTAGTAAAATAATTTCTTGGGATAACTCAAAAATTACTTACAACAACCCAAAATTCACTGTTGAACAGAAATATTTTTTATTGATTCGAACGTGTAATTCAAGGAGTTACATAGTTCTATTGTTAAGTGATAAATTGACGAGCAGGAGTAAGAATATGTTTTTCCAGCAAAATCAAGCTTATTAAAATTATCTCTATTGAAGAGTATTCTCAAAATACTATTTTGCCACATTTAGAAAACATTTACTAATTAGGCTTCTGCTGAATTCTTTTCCAATCATTTAAAAAGCTATTTGTCAGTATAAAGATGGATGAATAACTTTTTAATGACTTTCAAATTGTAAAGAAATTTTTGTTCAAATTTAAATTACTCTTTTTATAAGTAAATACTTTACGTTCTTATTAAGTTACGAATCTTCATGTGTATCAGACAAGGACTTAATCTATAACACTTTTCGACAACATTATCATTATTTATCAGACATTTATTCTCCGAAATTTCTAAGAATCGTTTAAATCATCGAATGAATGAAAATAAAACAAAATATTGACGCTCTCAGTAAAAAAATGGCTAACTCCAATTTTTTTTTGAAATTTTTTTTTTTATTCAGAGCATATGGAAAATGATATTTTCGAACAAAAATTACAAAAAGAATTTTTTTGAAAAAAATGAAGTTGGCCACTTTTCTACTGAGAGCGTCAATATGAATTAATTCTAATTTTTATTTTAAACATAAATATCAAAGAATTATATCTAGATCAGCATTTTTCACATAAATTTAAGATTTATGTTTTGAAGAAATCTCATCTTGAGTTTTGAAATTCAACTTGAAACAATTTTTTATTGAAGACAAAAATCGATTGAATACATGTATTATTAACTTCCCATTTGCTTCAATAATGATTATTTCATGTTCTCGGTATTATTTAATGAATGATGTAAAAATATTTTGAAAAAAAATCATTAAAATGAAACATGAAATTGTGTCTTTAAACCTAAACATCTCTGAAAACCTTGAAGTATACTTTTTCGAAATTGCCTTAGCTTTGGATGAACTTTAATATTTCCTTGAATTCTATGCCAAGCAGAAATATATGAAGATGTATGCTTTGGCACGAGGACAATTTTAAAGATCTCAGCATTTTCCACGTGGAATATGATTAGAGATAATTAACTTTTCATTAAGCAACCACATTTGTGTGCAACACAAACGTGTTTAAATATAAAAAGCACATTATGTGTACATTTTTGTTATTTTTAAATATTTAATGTAATAAAAAATTCAAATTTTGGTAAATAGCATTTCAACGATTAAATCATTTTTTATATTTATGGTTATCAGATATCTATTAAATCTATTTAAAAAAATGGAAAAAATCAAAAACAATCGAGAAATTTTTCCAGCACGTGGCTTGGACGTGTGACGGAATTTTACTGAACACGACTAAATGAACCATGAAGGTTCTAAATCAGATCGATTTTTTGCATCACGCTGATAGATAAAAGTCGGTCCGTTAAGTGCGGAAGTATCGAGGCTTCGATAATTAGAATTATTATTCGCAAGGAGAAATTTCACAACAGAGATTGATGATAGATGTTCAACATTCCACGTGATACTAGCGTGATGACAGAGAGCGAGTGAATATATTTTACATTTATCCTTCACTGATTCATCTTTTTCTATTGTCTTACTAAAAAATATAAGCTTCTCACTATATGTAGAATAAAAAAATTGATACCAGATCAGACATTAACTGAGAGCTTCCCCAATTTAATCTAAAAAAAAATTTTCATGAAAAAATAAGATAATAATATCCTGATAGAATAATCTTTTATTTCTTGTATGACAGAAATCTGACTAGAATGTTTCTAAAATTTATCGCTTCACATAATATTAAAAGTAGATTTAAATAAGTTTACTGTCAAGATACAACTTTGGCCTCTAAGATAGTAAACATCTTAAAATCCTTGTTCATTTTAACAACATTGCATAAGAAAGTCTTGTAAAATAAAACTCGTAAAGTGTATTTTAGTCGAGTCAAAACGGTCTAAAAATTTCAAATACAAATTGAATGAAATTCGTCACAATGTATGTAGCATTTTTTATCGCAAAAAGTTGTGACATTTAATTAATGCTAATTAAAACGAAACTTAAAAATTTTATTCGTTAATAAACTACAGTCCAATGTTTAAAAAAACTACTGTTCTTTTTGATAAACAATTCAATATTTCGAGAATTATTTATCACAAAAAGCCGAGACTGATCTTATTTTATTTCTCATGAAAATCACTAAAAATTGTGTGCAGTGTGTCTCGATTAACGTTGTTTTTACACTTTAATTTAAAGAAAGGTATTTTTTAAAATGAATTCCTTATTATATTGAGAAATAATTATAATATTCTCTTAATCAAATGGGTGACGTCATTTTCAAACAGTTTAAGTGTTTTAAATTAAAACACTTCCAAATTGGAGATTTGAAGTGGAAAACTTTCCGTCAATTACCAACAATTCCATTTATTAAGTGCATGTACTTTATAATAATTGTAATTTGTTATACATACCCGGAAATAGATTTTATTACTTACAGTCGTTCTGTCAATACGATCATAACATATTAATTTCACATTAACTTAAGTTAATGGAAATTTTTCATCAGGAAATTCTTCATATGGGCAATTTCAAATCACACACATTAAAAAAACACTCCTTTTCACAAAAATAATTAAAAAATATTCTTTAATATTTGACTATAAAGTCTTTCTTTGTTGCCTGGAACTTTTTTCTTAAATGTATCGTCTCTAAATTCCATGCAATTAATGCTCAACCACCATTAAATCATCAAGTTTTAAAATATCTTAACATAGTTGATGATCTGACTCAAAGAATTAAATCACAATCCAGCACAACAAAATCCTCATTTAAAGTAAAATAATATAAATATTTTGACAAAGTTCACTATGTGATTAGGAAGTAGAACAAGGTTTACGAGGATCTAAGATTAATAACTAAGCCATGCTGAGTAATGTTGGTCTGATGTAGTGATTCTTTGCTGAATATAGCATTCAATAAGTGGAAATGTGCGTCAAAGAGGAAAGGAGATAAGAAAACATACATACGTTTCAAACATTGCAGAACGTATCTCTACTTCCGAACCAAAATATTACAGTAAATGTATATAATATCATAGCTTACAGCTGATTACAAGTAAACCAGAGGGTAAAATAAATTTATCCAGGACGAAAGTGAAAGCATCACACGCTCTTGTTCGTTGCTAGGTAACACGCTAAATCATCATCTGGGGTTGATGTACGCAAAAACGTTATTTTAGTACAGTATATTTAATGGCTGATTAAAAATGTTTATCTGTAACTTTTGATGCTAGTTAATACTCAATCGCATATATCATTTTAAAAATGCAATAAATAAATAAATAATCTTGAATTACCTTTTTATATTGACATGTCAACAATTTACATTTTATCGCGAATTATTTCAATTCTAGAGTATAGACGTACCGTTAAAATATTTATGTTTTAACAGATAAATATTATTTTATTTCATCTTTTATAAACATAGTGAACGTTTTCACTGCAATAATAAACTGAAAGATGTTTTAACCAAAATAGATCCAATTGAAGGGTTTTTCGTTTTCTTCACTTTCTTATTATTCTCTTTTTCCTTTCCTTTATTTTGTTAACACTGTCTTCACTCTAATCGCAATTAGATCCATCCACACTTGCACTCTCTAACCAAAAATAAATTATCTACTACAACTCCTTTATGATGTTACTTTTTTTCGTCATTCCTTCTTGAGTCTAGACTTTAAAGTTATTTGCATCAGTACTGACTTCATTTATGAGAAAAAAAACACACACATTTTATATGATTGTTACATAATTGCAAGAACAATTAACTCAATAATAAAATAGAATTATAAATTTATTATAGTGAGGTATGATTAATTCGTTAGAATTGTTTGATTGAATTGATCTTCATGCTTCTTTTTTATATATTTTTTGATGAGTACCGGGTTTATAAGACGCAATATGTTAAGAATAAAGAACAAAAGACATTAAAAATAAATTTAAAAAAAGTAAATTTATGTATTATTAACTTAGTAAACCTTGAATGATTATTTCGAAGTGAGTTGAAATCAATTTCATCGACCTTTATCGATTAAGAAATCATTTTGTAGACAAATTTGTTTTTAAATAAAAGTAATTGTCTGTACAACAATGCGAATTGATAATAAATGATTTTTTTATTCAATTTAATTAAATAAAACATTACCACTTGATAAGAACTATTTTTATCAAATCATAAATCATTTTATCCTTATTCAACGTTAAGAGGATTAGTTTGATTATTGGAAGTTAAATCAAATTTTATTTGACATCAAATGCAAGACAGCTGGTTTCATTTCATTCAAATTTTATTCTCGCTAGGCTTAACTGTATCTAGATTCATTTATAAATAGAATATTATTACGTCAATACATCAACTAAATAGCAATACAATTCTTGATGAGTATTTTTATATATCTCTGGAGTTAATTCTTATTTAATCTTTATTTAATGCAAAGTTGAAAGCTATCTTAAACTACCTAAAAGTCTTTTTTTATCTTTTAATGCTTCAATTTTAAAGATTATTGACATAATTTAAAAAATGAAATTTTATTATTACATACCAATATAGACTGTTTAAAGTTTTATTGGAAAGTATTGTTTAACAAAGTTAAATCACGGAGTCTTTTAATATTTCAATAATTCAAATAAATCTAGATCATTCTTATGGAATGCAATCTTTTCATTTCTATACATTTCAATTAATAAAATTTTGACAGTGAAGATACATACGTTCTGGAGAAGCTAAAAAGCATGATTAAGTTCATGCTCACTTGACTCTTCTTTATGAAGTCGAGAACAATAAGATACCTTACCATTATAATAACAACTATTCTTGCTTATCTTTTAAAATTTAAATTATCTGTAACTAACTACCATATATTGATGCATCATTATTATGCATTAGTCAACACAAATACCAAAAAAGCTTTTAATAAAAAAAAATAATCACCCTAAGATATATGTTTTATTTCTTGGTTTCCCTTTATATATAATACCAGCAGGTTATTTTTATTTTATTTTATCTTATGATTAATTATTTAAATGAAATACATCTATTATTTTCCTTAAATGTGATTGTGTTTCTTATGTAGGGTGAGATTGATGAAGCATGTGATAAACAATCACCCAGATATTGTAGTTAATGAATATAATTTCTAAGTACAATTATAAAGTCCAAGAACAATCTATATTCCATTAAAGCTTGACGGAAGATTGATCTTATATTTTACAATATAATAAATACTGTATAACATTTATTATCAACTTCTTAGCTTATTGAAGAACATCATATTTTAAAAAATTAATTCATTACCTCCTGGCCGACAGATTTTATATTTTAATTCCAAACTTCTTCCAACATTATTATTATAGTTCTACAATATTGGCATGTAATAATAAGATAGCTATGTAATTTTAAATAATTCAGATTAAGTGTGCTTAATGTTAAATTTACATAAATAAACTATTGCATATTAGAGTCACTATTTACAACTGTTTTAAAAATATGCTCTAATGAGCACTACACATCTCGATTTTTAACGCACTTGGAAATATGCTAATGGTGACTATAATGTTAATTAAATCTAAAAAAAAAAAACATTGTTATAATCAGTCTGAGAACTCTCGAGTCAAAATGTAACACTTAAAGTTATTCTCTTCATTCTATTCCCATCCTTTCTATCCTAGATTCAACCTTTTTATCCTAATATTATTTTTATTCTTCTGAAGTTGGTAAAAATTAGGATATAGACAGAATAGCCTGATTTCAACTTCATCAATTGATTTGCTTATATCTAATAGTACTTATGGAAATAGTTGGAATAACTCCCATTACATTCATACTTTTTTAATAATACATATGATTTAAATGCTGATGGACAGCTCAATTAGAATTAAAATAGTATTAATAATTATAGAAAAGTGTGTTTTTGTTGAAATAAAATTACTTGAATCTCAAATAAAATTAGATTGAAAACAGGAAAAGTATAAAATAAAAGTAGGATGAATCTAAGGTGAAAGGAAAATAAAAATAAGGATGAAGATAGGATTAAATTGAAAAATTTTCAGCCTATGGAAACACTGATTCGTTGCGTATTCCGATTCTAATTAGGATTTGTTTATCTTAAGTTGAACCTAAAGAAAAGACAGTTTTAGAATAAAAATAGGATGAAAATACGTTTTACATTTTGACTCGGGCTATGAAAGAAAATTTCAGAAAAACAATTCTACAATACTTTTTAAAATCTCTTAAAATATTCTTAACAGTTCCAACAAAGTTTAATGTCATTGCAAATCGTAGTGTTTTATTATTGCACTTAAAGTGTTTTAAAATGACGTCACCCATTCAATTGACATTGTAGTAACTTTTAATGCACTTGGAAGTGTCTAAGAAGCTCCTACAATGTTAATCAAATGGGTGACGTCATTTTAAAACACTTCAAGTTCATTAAAATAAAACACATCGGTTTGCAGTGGTACTACTATCTTAAACGAATCAGTGAATATTAACTCATTGTTAATGCCAATCTAATTACTGAATAGTCACTGATTCATATTTGTTGTCAGTGATTTAATTTAAGAAAATCAAAGTTTTATTTAAGTAAAAATAAAAAAATAGTTGCACGTCATTCTGCTGTTGAGCGATTTATATCTCAAATAAAAAAGCTTTACGTCAATAGACTAATAGATTTTTAAAATTAAAAACCAGTAAATTACGCGTAGTGACATTATGAAATTATTTACCAGCAAACATTTTGCGTTTCAACGATGATGGATTCATTGACCTTAGAACTATATATTTAAGTTAATTAATAAAACAAAATAAAAAATTGAAAATAATATATTATTAATAGTATTTTTAGATTAATCTGACGATAATATTAATGTTAAAACTGTCTCAGGATTGGTGACATGTGTGACAGATGCTAAATAATATATAAATAATCTAGAAAAGATTTAAAACAATATTGTGATTGATAAAAGTTTATTTTGAACACTTGTGGGATTTTACATTATTGAGTGTCGTAATAAGTTGCAGTAATATTTTGTTCTATTATTAATCAATTTTTATTTCACTTATCACAAAGTAAAACATAATTAACTCTTTATAACATAAACACTAGTAATTCATTTCCGATTCATTTAAAGTTTTTAATTGTATTTGTATCAATATGACTATAATTTACGCATAAAAGTTAGCTGCATGTTATTATGGTCTGTGTGAAAAAAAATTTGAATGGAATCCCAAAAGAGTTTCGTCAATGTTAATTATTTTCCTGGATACTAGCTTTTTGTATTTATATATAAACAACATTTATTTAGTCTTTTAAATTGTCATTAAACAGAATAAAAAGTATTAACCAGGAACTCATTTTTTGAAGAAACAGTGAAAATGGACTTGATCAAGTGTAGTTTTTATTGACAATATTATCTGTGCACAATATTGAAGTTGAAATGAATGATAAGATTGTGACTGGATAGAGTAAGAGAACAATTTTGCAGTTGAAATGTGATTTAAAAAAATAAAATGACTGTTAAGAAGATTAGATTCATTTGATATTATCTTACACTATTTAATTATTTTTTATTAAACATTAAAACTTATAGCGAATTATTCATTAAATTCATAATAAAAATAAAATTTTTTAGTCATTTTTTTAGAATTGATATTGAGTTCCTTTAAGATCCCAAAATAGATTTTGCCTTTATTTCATTAATGAAAAATTCCCGGAATGGACCTTTTGCGGAATTCAAACTTTCATCTGTTATACACACTGAAAATAATTTATAGACGTAGAAACGATACCGTAACTCTTAGATTAACTATTTAATCTTTAAAATCCATAATATTACTACTGTAGAAAAACTTCATTTCCTTATACGATCAAGATAGTTATGACAGATATCTAGGTAGTTATAATAACTATTTAAATAATTAAAGTAAACATAAGGATTGCTCTGACAGCAATCTACTTCAACTGTACTTCAGATTGTTCTTGCAACAACATTCTTATTTCAGTGCAGAAATATTCTTTTTCGTCATACCTGCGCGGAAAGTCAACTTTTCCATTGGAGAGAGGTTGAACTTTCTACACAGGTATGACGAAAAATTATATTCCGCCCTAAAGAAGACAAATGGACTATCCTAAACCATGTGTTCACCATAAATAACATGAATCGTTATTTTACACATGGTTTGAGTTAGTCTACTTTTCCTCCCTAGGGGTGAAATGTACTAATTTCATCATATCCCTGCTCATAGTTGAAGTTTGCTCCACGTTTTCAGGTCTTAAACCGACGTATTCTATCCCGTATGAAAAGACAACAAATCGTCTGTGCGCATGCTCAGACGGATGTTGTCTTTCTTTGTGAGAGAGAGAACGTCATTTTTCCTACCTGAAAACAAACTTTAATTTTGGACGATGGTATGATGAAAAAAAGTATGTTGGCCATGGGAACAAAGTAAGATATCTTTACCTGGGTGTTTGTCACTCTCACTGTTACATCCAGGTCAGAATATCGTACTTTACTCCCTTGGTTAACAATGCACAATATAAGTAAACTTCAAGCTAAATTCGTATATTTATCAATATATTTGTAGATATATTAGTTTTCTGTTTTTGTTAAAACTATTTATTAGATTACATAGATGGAGATAATTTTATTCTTTCTGAAAAGAGATGATTTTCGCTTGTGATGCATATTTGACAGCATGATGGGCTTCGTTCGTGACTTTTGGTGCCATTTGCTTTCTTTCTTATTTTCATTTTTAAATTTTAAAGAAAAATCATAACGTGATTGGTAATAAAAATTATCACACATTTATAAGAGTTTACTATCTTAAAATAAAACAGTGAAAATAATAAAAAACATTGCAAAATCAATGAATATTCACTGCTTTTGCAGTGTATTTTATTATTTTCACGGTTTCATTTTTAGAGAGTATCAAGAACAATATTCTGTGAAAATTTCATGATGTTATTTATATTTGTTTAAAAGTTTTTGTAAAACAGACACGTCTGACCACATCGTATTTTGTATGTTAGATTCAAGATTGATAATTTTTCGTAAATCCATTAACTGTCCGAGAGTAACAAGAAACATGGGCTACGACATTTGTCAGTGTTATGTTAATGAACAGGAACTGTACCAAATATTTTTTTTTAAATATTTAACTTATATATTTTCTATATTAATTAATATCAACAAAAAATCCATGAAAAATATGCTCATAAATTTTACGTAGGCTTACACTTTATTACTAATGTGTGCGTAGTTGTTGATTGTCTTATTTATTTTATTTTTTTTGTAAAATAATTATTCACATAGTTAATTGAAACCATATTTGTAGTGAAAAGTAATGATTATTTTTTTCTTCATCATAATGATTATCCCTTGATAAATCTATCAATTTTGAAATAATTTAAGTATTTTCGCAATGTGTGTAGTACTTTCTCGAACACTTTCAATGAAGAAAAAGTAAAACATCACTTTCTATTCTTCGACAAATCATCCACATCTTAGTAATTTTTTGCAGTAACAAGAATCTAAATGTTTTTTTTTGTTGCATTGTTGAAAGAAAAAAAAAATATAATTCATTTACATGTGCATAAATACATATAAAATACATTTAAAAACATGTATCATTTCAAAAGTAAAACAAAATCAATCTCCAAGCACGAAGATACTTCGTCATTCTTTACTTCACCTCTTAAATTAATTGTAATCATTTTTCTATCAACTAAAACGTTAGAAGAAATATTTCAAAAATTAAGTTCGTACGAAAATAGTACAGAGTTAAAACTCTTTATTTTTTTTAGTATAAAGTGCGTATAAGAGTTTATTTCAGCATACATAAAGTATATTTCTTTTTTCACTTTTTCCTTTCAATGTAGGACGAAGTATTCATTCAAATCAAGACAATTATAAAAAGACTCCATATATATTATCATCAATTGTTTTATATTTTTATATTCAGCATAAAGCGATCGATCGCATTGTTAAACAAATAACTAATCAGGAAAAGATGTGTAAATTTCTGAATTTGATCTTATCAAACAATTCATAAATCAAATAATTCGCATTTTCAAAACTCTAATGTCTTTAGAAAAATGACTATAAATGAGTGACTATTCACTAGCTATCAATATTAGTGCAATTACTGATCATTTAGTGGTAAACTTAGCCCTGGTGATCAGTAACTATTGTAATTATGTACTAATCTACAATCACTAATTTACTACAAAAGATTACGTAACATAAATATTGACAACCAATTTTGAAGACAGCATAAAAATAGCTACATTTGAAAATGAGTTTCGACAATTCAGGACTATTCATTCATTCAACTTTATTCCAGTTTTATTCAGTTCGTTCGGAATTGCCATATGTTACATGCCTGAACAAATCCGGGAAAGGAAGGTCACGACATGACTAACCTTGCCTTGGACTAGAGAATTCTGAATATGTGTAAATACTATCGATATAACAATGTATAATGCAATAAACTAACTAACTGTTGTTGCTTGTAAACAATAAAAAAAATTATTCGAAATGAAACAGCTTAAGACATTAGTCATACACATCTTCAAGGATCAGAAGATTTATTTTTGTTTTTTTTTCTATCTTGAATTAACACCAATATATGTATATATCTTTCTCCTGGCCTCAATTTTCCTTCTTTCCACTTTTTGCATAACCCATACAGTCACTGCTAAGATTATCATGATTACTTTGAGTTTATTATGTTCAAACAATTATTTTGTTTATTATGTTTTTTATAATGAAAATATGTGATAATACTTTCGGTACATTCATAAATCATTTAGTAATTTATTTAAACTTATCATTCATTAAATTGTTTCCTGTTTTTCAATAAGAGATTAATTTTTACAGATCCACCAATGGAGACACTTTACATGATATGTGGAGTATTAATTGCCACAGCCTTAGTGGGTGTGATAATTATTCTCATTGCTGTTACCATCAGGTAAGCTTTCAAAATTTAATCAAGATATCATGCTAAAATATTTGATGATTATCTTATAAATATTTATTGTAAAAATATCAAACAAGTTTGGATGGAATTGGCCGTTTGTAAATACTATAAAATAAAAACGCTCAGCCATTAATCACGTGAAAAAAGAATTATGCATTTAACAGAATGCTTGGCAAACGAAAAGAAGTCAAAAGTACGTGAAAAAACAACATACATTAATGAATTATTACAAGGAAAGATGTTTAACGATTTTGTAAGCTTTCACACACTTTCACAGGTGATAAGAAATTTGACACTACAATCGAGAATACAATAAAAATTATATGACCATTAATAATAATTTAACTCGAGAAATTTTTATATATGAGTTTATATTAACTATATTGAAAATGTTTTAAATTTAATACTGAGCAGTATTTTTTATCGATTTATCAAAAAATCATGAACAGCAAATCAGAAATTCTTATTTTAAAGTAATCAGATAAATAAAAAAAACGTGTTATATTGAAGGACAACTTTGAAAATAAATTCTAAGGAAAGATATGAAATAATTGTTCCAATGTTGTTTAAAGTTAAAACACAAATAATAAATAACTAATAAAGAAACAAAATTTTATTTTTTCATGTGTACATAACAACAAAAGAATTAAATACTTTGAATTTTGATGATAATTCAAACATATCAGATAGCTGTTGTTTCACATGACATAGAAGTTTATGTTATTTCAATTTAATTATTCATCACGTGAATATCAATAAAAAATGTGCAGATTGACAGTAATTAAACTTTGAAGATGAATTAATCGTAACATGTATTGATCAACTGGAGAATTTTAAATCAAAACTAAATATAAACAGAAATTTTGAAGAATGATTTTTAAAATTTTGTTTATTATTATATGTCTCTTATTGTTTTTGAAGACATGATATCCACAGTTTACAATAAAAAATCAAAATATTTTTCTTAGAAATTAATACAATCGTCTCTCGTAAGATTCAACTCATAAGTTAAAATAAAAAACTTGATGGATAAATTAATTAATTAATAACATTCATAAATAATTCATACACTTCCTGAGGAAAGAAAAAAAAAATAATTAAAGGAAAAATAAATTTCCTGGAATCATAATAATTCTAATATTCACCAGAAGAATCTCTTTCTTGTTAATTTTTCTCACACCCACTACGATAATTTAAGAAAGGTACTCACCCATGTATAAACAACTTCAAACTTGAAACAATCGATGGATAAATATTTCTAAAAAATGTTTATATTCCGTGAAAAATATATAAATAATTTAAAAATCTGGAAATCATTATTAAAGCGATAAAGTCAAGTAAAGAGGATAAAAATAAGTGAACAAACATTGTTTTACAAACTCTATATCCAGCTGTTCGAATTAAAGACACGCGTCGATGTATTCCACCGTTTTCTTTGACAGCTTGACACCACGAGACTACCAAAGTAACATGTCTATTTGTTATCTTTAATATCTCATACTATTTCTGCTGAAACAACATTACTTATATTTAGTATGTAATTCCTTTTTTTATTCACACTACAAGAAGTACAATTTAATAAAGGAATATAACTCTTTATTCACGAAAAACATAAATTAATTAATTACAAAAACAAACATATACAAGTTTAAATTTACATAGAAATGTTTTTTGTTAATTCACATCTGGGAAACAAGCCTTGTCTCTGGTAATTCCAGCAATAATTCTTAGAATGAAGTTCTCAAGATAATCCGACCGATTTTCGAGATAGTGATAATATTGAACTATCTATATATAAATGACGTAAAATCAAGAAGCTGAAAAATCGAATATTAATCACCAGTTTCAGTGAATTAAACACTTGAACTATAGACTATAAATATTCTACTGATAAAATATAGGATCTTAATCTCACTCTCTTCATAATGAATGATCGCTATAAATAATCAGAGTATACGCCATGATCAATATCATGCAACTTAAGGAAGAAAAATTTTTCTTAATACTCCGAAAATTACCTCTCACACTTTACTGCTTAATCGCTGTAATTCATTTCCAAACTTATTACTGTAGTTTAACTATTTTTAAATGATTATTAAAAAGGAAAGTTCACCGTACGTATTGATATTTTAACAACTTAGGAAAAGGTGAATTCTCATTAATGACGTAAATTCTATTATGAATAAATATCAAACAACTTACCTTTAAACTTTTAGCTGTTTCTTAAAAAATCGATTTTAATTTTCGTGTCACATGTTTTATAGGTCATCGTTAAAGTTTAGAGTATTTTTGGTTTAAAGATAAAAATTAAAAAAGTAACACAATCTTTACTGCAAATCGTAGTGTTTTAGTTTAATGCACTTGAAGTGTTTTAAAATAACGTCACCCATGTGATTAACATTGAAGGAGCTTTTTAGACATTTCAAAGTGCATTAAAAGTTACTACAATGTCAATTGAATGGGTGACGTCATTTTAAAACACTTTAAGTGCAATAATAAAACACTACGATTTGCAATGACATTAAACTTTGTTGGAACTGTTAAGAATATTTTAAGAGATTTTAAAAAGTATTGTAGAATTGTTTTTCTGAAATTTTCTTTCATAGCCCGAGTCAAAATGTAAAACGTATTTTCATCCTATTTTTATCCTAAAACTGTCTTTTCAGCTACAAGAAAATGTTTCATACATTGCAAATCTATAGTGTTTTACAGTGAACATACACTTGGCGTCATTAATAATGTGTTAATTTGGAATAGGAGGGCATAGAGAAATCACATGCATAATCTTTAGAAAATTGAACGGCATTGGTGACACAAAATATACAGACATGTTTCCGATGCTAAACTTCGGGCAGGAAAAATGGCTATCAGGCTCTATAGTTTATGAATAACAATTCGACATTTAGTATGCTTGAGCTGCGTTATTTTAATACGCTCCAGATTTACAGCAAACTAATAAAGTTTTTTTATTTTATACAAAGCAGTATAGATATGCATTCCTTTATTAATTTATCGGTAAAATGTGTAATTCAACTTTACGGAGGAATATTATGAAAAGTTATTAGGATATTCAGAAAAGATCAGGAATTCATTTGATTTCAGTTTTTATTCCGTTGTAATTATAATAAAATAATTACAATAGAATGATATACCAGTATCATTTAAGAATAAATAATTTTTTTTTTAATTTTCAATACTAATAAACAATGTTATTTTTCAAACCAATAACAGATGGCTTATATGTATCATAATTCTATGTTATTGTTGATATTCATCGCAAATCCTTTTTTTCTATAATTATAGAGAGTATTGTTTACGTTAATTATGAATTCATTAAATAAAGAATCCAATAAAGTGAATTGCACTTTGATACAATCATACTAAGTAGTTAACAACGTGTTGACTTAACATTATTTTTTTCTTAATTAATGTTTACTTGTTTTACGCTATGAACTCGTACAAAAAACAAATTAATTCAAAATCAACTCTTGAATATAATTGTGCCAAGTTCAACAAATTCAACTTATTTTTTATCATTAAAAAACAAAATTCAAAACAAACAATGTGATTAATTCAAATAAACTTCATTTTATCAGAAAAAATATGAATAAAAATAATAAATATTATTGTAAATTATCTAATTCATCCTACGTAAATATGTTATTTATTACATTAAACTTCTCTAAAGATTTGATCACTTTGAATTAGAAACTCAATTCGTTTTCTAGAGATTAAGTTCAAGTAATGAATGAAAATTTTCATAATCCGAACCTTTAGAAAAGTTTATTGTAAGAAGTACAAATTTCCTATTTCAATTACAGTGAAAGTTTCACTCAACAAAAGCTTATTATATCTTCATACAATTCTATGTCTCAAAGCATATAAATTGTTTAAGGCCACATCGAAATCCCATCACACGTAATACATTTCTACAAATTTTCAAAAATACGACTCAGGTCCTAAATTGTTAGGAACAATAATATTATATTTTCAGACTTGAAGTAAACAAAAATAAAGATTATGCTATAATGACCTACGTGAATAATGTGCAGAATTTTCTCAACAATTACTAAATTCAATAATATCTAATACTGCACATATTACTTTATTATATTTTATGACGGATAACTTATGTGCTTACTTCTTAGACCTGGTATTTCACCACAGACCCTTACTACCTGGATCATCTTTTTTACTCCCTGCCCTCCGAATATAATCGGCAATAAAGTTATTTTCAAATTTCAAGTCTACCAATATTTAGTCATTAAGAGTGCAATATTTGTCAGAATTATATTTAAATATTTGATGAATGAGGATAGAAGCTTGAAAATCAATGCCATGAGTCACAATGATGATGAGATAGATTTTTTGATAATAGCTGATAAAAGTATATCATTAATTGGCAGCGTAATGATAATGAAAGTGCAAGATATAATTAACAATGACATTATAAATTTCAATAGAAATGGTTGATGTAATATCAAAGTTGTTCTTCAATTGAATATAAAAAGAAAAAGAAAAAAAATTCATAACAAGATCGATTTTATGAATTGTTTTACTTTTTTTTTGGGTCAAAAATAAACATACTATACTAAGGTCAGCAAGTATATTTTAAGCTATAGTAAATATTTCTTATTTCAATTTATTTTTTCTAAAAATAACCCTCGACAGCTATTAGAGTTATTGTTAACGTCTATTTTTGTAATAGTACTTCAGCGACGTCGTAGTTATTATTTCCCTCGGTGACCAAGAGGTAATGTCATAAACTGACTGTTAAGAGGGTTTATCCAGTCTAATGGGAATTCCTACCCTTAGTATATTATACATTTACGAATACTAAAATAGAACAGGCAATGAATTCTGATAGACGATCATATATATTATGTATAGATAAAATAAAGACAATAATACATGTCTGTTTTATCAACTTTACATTATGTATTCAAATGTTCAAAGTAATTTTGAAAAACATTTCTTTCGTTATTTATCAGAAAGGAATAATTACATTACGTTAGAACTAACGATGTAATAACACTCCTAAACTTTATCATTTAAAAATGGAAAATTATAAATAACAATGGAAATAAATTCAATTTCAATCTAAGGTTCTTGTCACGTTCTAATAAGAATTATTGTTTTTTTCGTTAAAATAAGTTAGAAATTTCTTATAATTTGATATTCTATCTATTCTTCGTTGAAATTTTTCCATAATTAAGTTTCCCCTAAACATAATATTGTCTAAGAGTTTTTCACGGGATTATAAAATGTTATGCAAAATTCATCTGATACTTTTAATCATTAAATCTATTATTGTTAGAGAATCAATATCGTTAAAGATTAATTATATCAAAATAAAATAACACTTGAAATGATTATGAAGTCTATTTTCGTAGTAACCACTTTGGTTAAATTACGGGACGATTAAATGGAATAAAAAACGAGTTATTGGTGCGTCGCAAATATAGATTACACCTTGTGAAATGTATCTCACATCCGGTTATTATACGAGTATCCTTAACTGTATTATTTAGCCTTAAAAATAATCTGTTAGAAATTACAAGTTCATTACTTTCATTAGGAAGATTATTTTATATTACACTCCGAGCGCTTAATAGATATTCATTCTAAAATAAATTAAATGTGCATGTCTATAGTCTATTACGTACCACTCTAGCTTCAATATATACCTTCATTTGAATATTCCAGAAAAATTTTTGAAAATCATCTTGTGTTTAAGTCAAGAATTCATGGAAAATAAAAAAAAAATCCCAGTTCGGTTTTGCATCGTTGCCGCCGCAAAATATGAGAACCTTCTTCGTGTAAATCCAGGCTATCTGGCGTCTCACATTTAACCCAAACAAATAAAAAAGCAATACGAGAGAGCATCCATCGTGTGAATAGAAATTATCATGTAACTTATCTTTACCTCGTACAATCCAAAAACCACAACTATTATTTAAATGATATAAATATCTCTAGTATTTCATATATTTAATTAAATGTAAATTGCATATTAATCATCACACGATAAATTGAAGTAATATCTATAAAATGCAGAAAAAGCATACATAATATAATACGTATAAGCGTTGCTGAGGCGAAAAACTTTTGACCATTTGAACAAAAAGGCATTGGGTTGCGCGCGCATACTCATTGGCCGTAAACTTATTGCTTCAGCCAATGGAACATAAGTAGACTTGTGACGTCAGTAGTGACAATATAAAGACCCAGTTGCGAGAGAGTCGGAGTTCAGACGCAGTCACGTTAGTGCAGGCGATGAGTGCCTATATGGCAGTAGTCGACGTCGATAACTACCGTGTTAAATTTGTTACAGCTCGCATCTAGTGTGTGAGGGAAAAAAATTCGGTATTTGCTTTCGACGCGACTTAGTTCAATTTATTTAATTAATATTTCCCTAACTTGTTGTTAAGTAATACAAATAACCACTACTAAAACAGTGTGCAGTTCTTTGTATCTCACAACTGTTCCCAAGAAAGACCAAGGATTATTAAAACTAGTCAAGATCATTCGAAGAATATTTTCAAAGTTCGTGAAACTGACAAGGAACTTGAATAATCTGAATGAATACTTAGATAAATATCATAATAGTTTGACCTTAGTGAATATAGCGTGATATTTATGTAATAACGTGATTGTTAGCCAAGTGATTTTGGAGTGTGGTATTAACAAAAGTCTTGAATGAAAATTAATAATTAAACTGTTATCCTGATTTAATTTTATTCTGAGTGGTTATTATACTATGGAATCAGAAGCTTAAACTACAACGATTCAGTTCTCAAGAGCGTGAGAACTTATTAACTCTCTTCTCGTGAAACATCTCCTTTAAATTCAATAAGAGTCCAATTATTTGTTTCTATTTGAGTGTATGAATTCTCGAGTTAATCGAGGATTCGCTAAAACGGCCTGAAAATTCCATCCAAACTTGCAAAAAAGTTTTCGCGCATTTACGGCAAAATGGTCGGGAGCAACGGAACAATGATTGCCATCCGACTTGTTCGTAGCAAACTACGGAAGAGGGAGGACCATGCCAATGACCAAGTCAATGCAGAACAGCCAGCAGTGGTACAAACAGCTACTTCGGCTACTACCAACATTTCAACAACAACCACTGATCAAATGTTGAACCAGGACATCCGGAACAATGGCATTGTTAATCCTGCAGCTACAATAACATCTACAGAAATGAATGGTATCACTGATGGCAGTACTACAATTATTACGGAAACTACTGAACAATTCGTTTGGCAATTTCCACCACCTTATCCACCACCGCGTACGCCTCCACCTCAATATGCGCTGTACAATGACCAGGTATTTATTTATTTATTATTATAATGTTTTTGCTTAGTACAGGGTATGGTTAAAAAAAACATCAGCTTAAATTCAAATCTAAAGTTTAAATATTGAATAAAAACAAAAAGCTGGACAAGAAAACTTTTATGTATCAACAATAACTTGATGTCTACTTGAAATAATCTTACACTGTACTGGCAATACTTTGAAAATGTTCTAGACTTTGAGGAAATTTATTCGCAAGAAAAAAGAAAAAAAACTTCATTACTTTCATCAGAAGCAGTTTCATTTGTTTACTTATAACATAAAGCAAAATATATATATATATAGAAGTAATGAAAATGGAGTTGACATAAAACGGTTTGAGTATTTTACATAGTCACAAAAATTCGATATTATATGATAGAAACAGTAGTGAGGGTAAAAGCATGTTTATAAGACAAGTGATACGCCAAGTATATCAAGTGTAAATACAAAACAAAACATGAAACATCACACATTTTCGAAGTTACACGCGTCATTCTCTCACTTAAAAACATTTACTTCTCTTGTTGTAGATCTTTAAGCTAAGTTTACTCTCATCATACATTTAACAACAGTTGTGGACAAACCTGACATATCACTTCCAAGTAATGTGATTTTCGTAGAATGTAATTTTTTTATACTGAGAAAAAGTATTAAAGAGATTTGGAGGTCACAGAAAAGTTAATCACTTTAAAATTTTGAATCTAAATCTTATCATAAAATATCTTAGAATTCCCTGAACTTTATCGTTTATTATAATTAAAAAATAAGGTTTTTAATTATAAAAAAAAATTTCCATCTCTGATTCATCGTTCATTTTTCTCGAGTACACAGTTCTAACAAAGTAAAAACTTGTTAAATCAACTAATTAAACTCATAGTTTCTCACTAATTTCATTAGACATCTTCATAAGCTTTGCAAGTGTTGAAAACACAAGTTGTCAATTCATTTTCAATATTAATTGATCAAGGCTAAAACCATGTAAGCTGGTTTATGAAAGTACATTAATATATAATAATATAACAAATGAATCTCAATCATATCATTAAGTAGTGTAAGTTATAATAGATAGTGAGAATGTTGAGATGGAAAAAAATTCGAAACAATTGGCGAGGTTGTCGAGTGTACAAATATATGTTACAAAAGAACTGCTACTTTACTTGAATGATGCACTTTAACATTATTCAATCTATCATGCAAGCATTGCTATTGTTATCTTCTCACTATTTCATGCTCTACTTGTTAGCTTAATAGGTTGACTTGGTTTCGATTTATTCCGGAACAATATTTTTTGAAATGACTTGACGTCCAGACAGTATAGTGTACTCAGAGTAGTATATTTCTCAGGGAGATGCGTAATGTTTTAAAACCATTACTTATTTTTTTATGTGAATTTCAAGAAAAACAATCATTTATGATAAATGAATGATTGTTTTCTTTTCTTTTTTATGTTAAAACCTAAGTAGTTTTTTTTCAATTCAAAACTTATTCTTTTTACGAGAAAATGGAATATTTTAATAATAATTTGATAACTGAAGATAACAAAAAATGATTCATTTCATTATTAATGAATAGCAGATGAAAATATACATTAATATTTTTTTAACCGATTTATTTATAGAAGATTATTAATAAATCTTTATACAACTTGTTGATAATATTTTTGTCTCTTACATAATATAAAAATACTAATTAATATTATATACAATGAAATGAAAATATATATTATTTGAACTTGAGAAAGATGATTTATTTTAAACTTTTTTCGTCTACAATATTTTCATATTATTTTGTATATTCGAATTTCAAAACACAATTATAACTGTTGTCAAAAAAAAGTTCAATAATAATACGTAGCTACCGTACGTTTAGCAAATACTTTATTTTCACTGTCCTCGACGACATATTCAAATTAACTTTTACTCAACCACGATAATTTTAGAATGATGAAAGATTATTTATTTAAAAAATTCTCAACTACTGTAAAGAACAATTTTTTACTTTTCTAAATCATAGAGAAAGTCTATGGATAACGATAAAATTTGTTTGTAGTTGAAATGAAAATGACATTAATTATTTCTTTGTGTCAATTTCTTAATGACCATGACCGCTCATCTTTTTCCGTATGGCTAAAAATTACTCAAAAGAAATGAATCGAACAGTCTGTTCGTTGTCTCGTCAGCATGTCGCCATCAACGATTTCAAAGTCCAAGGAATTGGCTCCTTGCCATGGACACTTGTATCCCGGTCACGAGCACGGGGAATAGAACTGCTGCCACTATAAACGGCGGTGCGTGGCCACTTTCGTGCCAAGTCGCCCTC
Organism: Chelonus formosanus; assembly: GCA_028641665.1. NCBI lineage: Eukaryota > Metazoa > Arthropoda > Insecta > Hymenoptera > Braconidae > Chelonus > Chelonus formosanus. Next base: position 5,984,627 of record CM054002.1, read on the forward strand.
GACACAACGCTAAATTTAGTGTGGGTGGGCGTGCGGATACCCAGCAACGAAGACAGTTACTAACCGACAGGACCCCGAACGCGGCAGCTGCACCACCTTCTCTCTCTCTACCTTGTACTCACTATACAATATATTCTCTCCTATTCTACTTATATTATATACTTACATTACTCAACCTTTATCTCGTTTTACTTCGGCATCACACCCAGATAAATTCCGCTCCGCCTTTTACTTGTTATAGCAAAGAGTAAGACCTGCTTTTATGTAGAGAAAGGCCGTAGGAAGCGTTAAAATATCTGCTCAGCCTCGTGAATTTTGCCTACATATCGACATCTTTTTTTAAAAACAGTTTAGTAAAATATGTTGCCAAAATTATGCAAATTTTACATATATAGAAGATGTCACGAGGTTTCAAAACATGCAGACCATGATCAATTCCAATCACGAGATTGTTTTGACTTTGAAGTCTATGTCATTTTCACTTCCGTATTTGATCCTGGTAACGGTATTATTGAATAAATATTTTAAAAGTCTAACAATTTATGTTCAAGGTTTGATATAATTAATAGATAAAAAGAAAGTTTTATGAAGAATATAAATAATTAATTTTCACCTTATTAGTTTGTCTTAAATAAAATTATAAAAATTCAACATCATAAATTAATGTAATAATATTTGAATTTATATTCTTTTGAGAACATAAATAAATAATATCGATTTTAAGTCAATTAGTGTGATGACCATAATTTTGATTAAACAAACATTAAGATAAATTGAAATGCGTATAATTAAAATAGTAAATATGTCAATATACCTATACAATTGCAGAAAAGTATCGATCAAAAATAAATTTAGCATCATTTTTATATTTAATGTAAAAAATTCAACATATTCTCAAGTTTCTGGTGGGTTCAATGACCAAAACCCAACGATGCCGAGGGAGTTTTATCGATCTTGAAACGACGTCGTCGCGTCTAGGGGAGTTGATGGATATAGTGAATAGTAGGGTGATTTCATATACGACTTATAGCAGTGTTAGATTCGTAAAATACTACATTTGTGTATGAAAGACAAGCACCCTTCAAATGTTGATGAGATTTAAATATTTTACTATATATATATAAAAAAGAGTCGGGAGGGATAAATAAACCGATAGTGTGAGAAATAAAATTTACCCCTCAAAAGATTGATAAAATAAAAATAAAAAATTTCCTCAATTCCTAGAACATTTACAACACCATCACTCTATTTTTATACTGATTAAACAAACTAAATTATTAATGTTGTTATTTTTTTTTAGAATACTCTTGTACACGGTTTGGAGTCGGATCGGCCTGGATTTGCCAAAGGCATTCGTAAGAACCTTGGTGGACGCTGGCGTCGGCTAGTAAAAAAGAAGAATACAGATACATGTGCCATTCCTCCTGAACTAAAGGATCAGCTGAAAACAATTTACGTTTATTGACCTGTTGTCTGAGCCTGTCTATCAGACCTGGATCATCACGTTTTATCTATGAAAGCCTTCCACTCAGTAATCAATGCTTTCCTTATTGTAAGATAGTTACACTATAAGAAGAATGACAGTTTAGACATGAAAAGGATGAATACTTTTTTGGCCGAGGAGAGAAAAAAAATAACATTACAGAAGATGTAGAAAAAACGTAGAAGAATGTATGTGAGGTAGAATGAGAGAAAAAAAGGGAGAGAATGAAGAGTTCAATGGTCTCGTGAGACGAAAAAGAGTAAAAAAGATGTGTGTGCTGCTATTCGTAACCACGAGGGACTTGAGGCACGCCCTTTAGGAGCGTTGCATGCCGTATTCGGAGGAAGATGAAAGAAGAAAGAAGAGATGAAAAAGACATTGAAAAAGGACAAGCCTCTAGCATCCGCTGGTTCCACATATCGATTCGTTACCTTCTCGAGTTTTATTTCTACTGGCTCTTAATTGTCAAATCATGAACATAATTTTACACTCAGGAAATCACAATTAAATTGTCTTGATAAAATTATGAAAATTGATGTAAATTAAAAAATAGTGCCTTTTCCACGAGCCGCTGTCGACAAAAAACGTTTAAGCTATGCACAAACAAAGATTCTTATAACATAAATTGAGATTAAAACTATGTAAATTTTTTCATGGAAGCGAAGACGTTACATGTGGCGACATATGTTCAAAAGAACTCAATGAGACTGAAAATGTAAAGATGTACGACAAAACGAGTTACCTCGTAGCTTTTGTGTACGTTTTACACAATTATTAGATATAGATTAGAATTAAAAAACTGAATTACGAACTACTGGTATTATTTGGATGCTTGAATTATTAAGGACTGCAGTCTTATATATTTAGATTTAATTTTTAATTTATATAATATTTCTCAATTATTATTACTATGATTATAATAATTATTTATATAATATTATTATTTTATTTTTTATTTTAAACACTATTGGGTAATTCCATACATGTTTACAACATCACTTCAGTTTAAAGTTTCAGTCAAATAATAGTTTATAAAATAGAATGAGATAAATATTTTCCTATATATTTTTGTATACTTTAATTCAATAATTGAAACAATAATAGAATAATTAAAATAATATGAATTTTTTAAATGTAGAATTACCCGTTTACTATTATACATTGATCGAAATACAATAATCATTACTCATTTGTGTCCAAATAATTTACTTTGTATGACTAGCAGTCCTTTTATCGTTTGTATATAGATGTACAAAGCAATAAGCGCATACCACTTGTATTCTGGTAATATATTAATTAAAAAGATGTGTATGTGAATCGTCAAAACATTATGTACGTGAGAGAGCTATTCAAAATTTTGTACATGTCACGTCTGCAAAAATACGCGGGAGTGGTATGTTTTTAATAGACCAATGATGCATCTCGATGACAATAAGTAGTTTGATTATTCAGTGATAAAATAAAATTGAATTTGCTGTGAATTTATTCGTTATTATAAACTTGTATAGTATTTGATAAAAAAACAATGCATCATCGGTAAAGTGAATTCTCAGGTTGATTTCAAATGTAGTTACGTGACGATGGCTCATATTGAGCTTTTAGTAATTTCTTTTCTCTCAATTTTAGTCAAATTGTTTTACTGCTAGTAAAGTCAATTAATTTTTTTTTATATGACAGAGATTGTATTCAGTTGCAACTCAATAGTTGATATGCTTTAATAGTTTTATAATTCTATGAACGTTATTTTCGAATAAATGAGAATTTGAACAAAGTAACTTTGGACATAAAAATCATAGAGTGAAATAAAAAAAGTTTAAATTCAATAAAAATGTCCTCTTTACAAGTATTCAGATAAAATTGATATTTTTTCACAAAAAAGTTGTATTTAAGTTGAATGAATTTTTCTTGCTGTAAATACTAATTTAAGATTCGTAAATATTAAATAATGATTTATTAGATACCATAGTTAAATGAAAAAAACCAACGATGTGCCTATACGACATATCTAGCATCAATATATTGTGGTGTTTGTTTTATAATGATTTCTTTATAAAATAAGGCTGCGTTTTCACTACCTAGTCACTTATTAATGTTATCAAAACGAACTAAAATGTAAAAAATAATGTTTAACAATAGATACGATATCCTTCGCAGCTTGAATTACTTTGAATATCATTCAATATTAAAATTAAATAAACTATATAAAAAATATATGTATTTAATCTTTATTTTTTCACCAGACTCCATTCCTGAATAATTATTCTCTAAAAATATTAATAATTCACCATTTTTCTTAATTAAAGCTCATTATGATTCTACCAATATACTAATTAAAATAAGCAATTATTAAAATTTATATCATTTTTTGGAGTATATCTTACAAGATCTGTTTAATCTCATACATAATTTCTATTGAATTTATATAAATATACATGTATGTACTTTTAATGGTAATTTAATTTGATTTAAATGTATTTTTAATTATTAATGGGTGAATTTTTTTCATTTTCATTAGTTATTGCATAAATCCAAATTGGTTCTATACTATTTGGACGTTGACCATGAATTAATCCAATCTCTATATGTTTATCCATATACTCAATCATTTTTTTAGCAATGAAACGATTTAACTTATGAACATTTGGATCCTGTGCATAGTCTTCAAGCTACATAAAATAATAAATGATATTCATTATTTCTGTATCAGAATACTCCAAAATAAAAATCAATCATAAGTTTGTACCAAAATAGTACATAAACTGTACCTTCATCCATATGCATTCTGAAATTTCGTGACTACAATTTTTTATCTCAAATGTTTCTGGTTCTAATCGAGCAACAAAGTAAATATCACTGCATCCAAATGCATAGCCATGAGCGTGTCTAAATCCTACCAATGATTTAAATTTAGCAGTTATTCCTGTTTCTTCTTGTACTTCTCTTTCCACTGCTTCCGGAAGTGTTTCACCTAAATTATTAATTTTTTTAATCAATTTATTTTCAAATAATATTAATAAGGTTTTTGTTCACTTTTATTCGCAAGCTACATCACTTCTAAAATTTTTCATACCTGGTTCAACATAACCACCTGGAAGTTTCCATCTAATTTGATTGGGAGCTTGATTTGCATGTTTTTCTTTAATTATCAATACCTCATTAGTTTTTTCATTTATTACAAACGCTCCAATACCAATATTGGTGTGAGCATATGGAGGAATATTCTTATCAGACGTCAAGCACCGATATAGAACAACGTATTCTTCTTTGGCATGATGAAAATAAAATCCCTCTTTTACTAAGTGTGGAATCCAACCAGCATTTAATCGATCCACTCTAAACCATATGGTTTTCCTATTTGCGTTCATCCATTCCATAATAGATGCTGAAAAAATAACATATGCTTTATTATAAAACAGGTACAAATCACAATAATTATGCAACTATTTATTACTACTAATTAGAAATGAAAAAATTAATTCAAATATAAATACTGTTTTAGAATTTATAAAACTATTAAACAAAACATATCAAATCCTCATAAGTTAAAAGTATATACATTTTATGATACTTTATTCAAATAATCAGCATAACTTTTTTACTTATCATATTTTAGTTTGATTTTATTTAACTTTGAAAACAATACTTCATTCGAATACAGTTTATTATCTGAATTTCATTTATATGAAAACAATTCATTCAAATTTCGCGCGATCAGTGTACATCATCCCCACACATGCTTTTTAACGTACTTTGGAGCCGATTGGCAACCCGATCAGCTGAGCATGGTTCTTTAGTAGAATCAACAATAACACCATTATGACTGTCTTGAACTCCAGTGAAACAATCGGTTTTATCCATTATGGAACTACTGTTTCTGCAATTCAACACCGCTATTTCAGTTTTATTTTTAATACTTCTCACTAAACGAACCGCTTGATATAAAAATGCGGCCATTAAAAGCACTGCAGAGCATACTTTACTCACACTATTACAAATTTATTAGTTCAACATCTTACTCATTTATTCGAGAGTCCTTGATATTGAATGTGTGTTCGCATCCTATTGATATACATGCATGCAATACATCAATGAGTTTAAACACCTTCAATATAATTTTTATTGAACGGTATACAGATATAAAATACAATATCTTTTTTTATATTTTATTAAGATATCTAATCATTAAGTACTGTACAATCATTTATTTTACGTTTATTTTTATTGTCATCTAAACTCCAAGATATGATCAATCTATAATTTGGCATATTTTTATTTTTCAGAATTGAATTATATGTATATTTATTTACAGATTATATTATCAATATTTAAAAAAATGGATATGATGACTCAATGAAACAATTTTCGAATTCTTCTGAGTTAAGATGGTGTATATATCAACAAGTGACTTTGCATATCCATCATCTGCTGTGAGATCAGATAGAGGTCAATAATAAATACATAACACATTATTTAATAAATTATTAATATATAATTTCATCTACATGATTATAAAATCAATAGATTTCAAGCTACTAATTAGAAAATGTTTATAATTAGGTCATAATTATATTAATCATTTAAATATTTTTTTTTTCGCAATAATCTAGTGACATACATCATGGTGGTATATTTAATTGAGTACGTATCTAAATAATTGTTTTCCGAGTTAACAGCCTTTAACACTTTTTTTTAAAAATCCATTTTTATATTTTAAAGATGTTGATTAAATTGATATTATAAAAACTTCATAAATAAATTAAATGAACTACTCTTTAATTAAATAAGTTTTATCATATAACATGATATTGAAAGCGTAATAAAAAAAAATTTATTCTTGATTGCGCGATAGATATCATAAATCAGTTATAAAAATAGAGTATAATTTGTTTTATCAACATAATGGACATAACAGAAATATACACGTAGAAAATTACACAATTGAAATCGATTTAACAACATTACATGTTTAAGTAAAGGTAGTTAAATAAGCAGAATATGTACACATATAAACACACAAAGAAAAAAATGTTTGTTTGATCGATAGTTTATTATTTATTTAAAATCAGTTTCTATTGCTGATATGGGCTGAGTGATATTAAATTAATTGTTTACATATATTTTAGAAGATAAATATTGTATATATTAAAGTAACATTCAATAGTAATGACAAGTTTGAAAATACCAGATACTATTAAAAAAAAATTATCTAATCATGAAAAGAAAAATGGACTTTCTGATCTTGAAAATGACTTGGAACAATCAACGAGTTCTATTAAAAGTGTAAATGCATTGAATTATTAAACTATAAATGAGGGACTAAAATCATTACTTTTTTCAAACGAAAAATTTATACAATATAAAGATTTTATGAAATTGTTCTTCTAATCACGAAATTGTAATATATGTTCCTAAAAACTGTTTAAAAAATTTCTAACTTTATTGTATTTAAAAATTTAGGTTAAATACAATCATTTATGTTTAATACAAATGAAAAATACTATCAAAATTTAGCAAATAGATCCGTATTTGCAACAAAATTTTTTTAATTGCTTGCCCAATATTTTATTTTTTAAATATAAATAATCATAAGTGGATTATGTCTTACTAATATTTTTTTATCAACATTATAAATAAAATCAAGTCATTATATCAAATTAACTGGTATTATTTTCCTCAAAGCAGGGATCTAAAATCGGTGGTGTTGGTCCTCGCCATCAGTATATTGATGAAACAGCTGAAGAAGAAAGTTCTGATGATGAATCTCAATCAGAAGATGAGGAAGAAGCACTCTTTGTCAAAGAGGATCCTCCTGAAATTGCATCTGAGTTTTGGCAGCTTCAAAAACTCATTAAATATATCAAAGCTGGAAATCAAACAGCCACAACTGTTGCTCTATGTCTCTTGAAAAATTATCAACTAAGCAATAGAGTAAGTAATCACTGAAATAACTTGTTATTTATTTTTTAAATTGAAGTTATTATTAAAAATTATTTCATGTCATCATTACAGTCAATTCAACGTGCTATCCGTGAAATGGGTGGATTAGAAATTCTCGTTAACCTTTTAGAAACTAAAGATGTTAAATGTCAACTTGGTTCTCTAGGTGTTTTATCACAAATGGGAAATTATTCAGAAACTCGTCGATATCTTATTGATCTTGGTATTGTTTCGCCACTCATTCAACTGCTTAAACATCCAGCAAGAGATATCCGGATATTAACAGCAGAAACAATGGCGAGCATAGCAATGATGCGAAAAGCCAGAAAACAAATTCGAATTCGTTCGGGTATTGCTCTAATAGTAAGAACAGTAGTTCTAATTTTATTCAAATGGTTACAATTCATAAAAGTTATCATGAATTATTTTTAATTACAGCTAGATGCGATGGATATTCCGGACAATGTTTTACACAGAAATCCAGAAAACTTGAATGAAAATGAACGCCAACATATAGCAGTGGCCATAGCTTGTGCTAAAGTTCTCAATGCATTAAGTAACAGTCCTAAAATTAAAGAAGAACTTCGAAAACATGGGGTGGTTTTCTTTATGAGTCGTTTCCTTCAATCAACTCATATTAATTTAATTATTCCTATTATGGGATCTATTCAATTATGCGCTGATTTGGTTGGTTAATTTTTAGATGTTTCTTTGAAGCAAGCAGTTCTTGATTGAAATTTATCAACAATATTTTAATAATTACTATTTTCGAGAACTGTATAACTAAGATTATAATCGTTAGATTTATCACTTAATATTATTCTTTTTTATAGAAAGTTTTTCGATTTGCATTTGAGCAAATGGGAATTATCACGGATATTGTTCGTCACTTATGCAACAGTGAATCACTTATTGATAAGCAATCATCATCAAATAATCACAAAATTAATACGAATATTGACAATACATCATCTGAAAATGAACATCAAAAAAATATTAATAAAACTGAAGATACCCTTCTACAAAGTGAAAGAATAAAACTTCAGGAAAATTGTGCATTAGCTATTTTCAAGTGTGCAGCTAATAAATTAACACGAGATATGGTGCGACAATCGGGTGGATTAGATCCTCTTTGCCGTTTAGTCCAATGCGAACATATTCGATCGAATAAGCGTCTTCTTTCTGCAGTAACTGGAGCTATTTGGAAGTGTGCTATGAGTCCAGAAAATATAACAAGATTCAATCAAAATGGTTTAGTTGCTTCTCTTGTACCATTACTTGAAGAAAATGAGGATGAACAAGTTCTTGCACATGTTGTGGGCGCATTAGCTGAATGTTGCGTTGATCCTGCTAACAGACACGTTCTAAGAGTGAATAACGGTTTGCCAAAACTAGTTAGTATTTTAAAAAAATATCTTTGAAAAATTATCTCAAGTAGCAATTGAAAGTAATTTAAATAATTAATGAAGTATTGTCAATTCAGATTAGATTATTGAGCGGAACATACGAACCACTTCTTGAAAATTTACCTTTAGTCATAAAAGAATGTGCTGAAGATGAACAGTGTATGGATGTTATTAATGATTCATCGCATGCTCTTGATGGTGTACGATTAGTGTGGTCTTTGTTAAAACATCCTAGCAATATTGTAAAACGAAATGCATGTAGAGCATTGGTACCATGCATCAAGAATGCTAAAGATTCACCTGAAATGGTGCGTGCCTTTGTAGGAGGTCTTGAGCTTACTGTTTCAATTTTAGATAGTGAAGAAACTGAAGTACTTGCTGCAGTTTGTGCCACTATTGCAGAAATAGCCGTTGATTCTGAAAATCTTGGTATTCTTACTGATCATGGTGTTGTAAAAAAATTAGCTAAACTTGTTCACACGGTAAAATGAATATATTAAATTTCACACATTTTTAAAATATACTTCTAAAATTTAATTCCATTTAACTATAATTGTTATGACTTATTTATTCTTTGTTTCAGAAAGATGAAAATTTACGAGCAAATTTAACATTAGCTATTGCTTTTTGCTGTGAATGGGGACGTAACAATTATGAATTTGGAAGATTAAATGCTGTTGCACCACTTGTAAATTATGCTAACAGTAAAAACAAAGATGTGTTAAAAGGAGTATGCATTGCATTTTATCATTTAAGTAAAGAACCATTAAATTGTATTACAATGCATACTTGTGGAGTTATTAAGGTAATAGTTATAAAAATATTTACAGATCATGCATTGCTACGAGAAAATCTTATTCTATCCAATTATTTTCACGTTTCGTAGCATGTATTACGATTAGTTGGATCTGATGATCCTGAAGTACAAATAGCTGCAGCAACAACTATTCGAAATATTAGAAAATTAGCTCTTGCTCCTGAAAAGTTGAACGTTGACAAATAATGAGGTATTATTTTTCAAAAAATTATTAATTAATTTTTGTTGTGACAAATAGATACAATTAAGTTTTATCTTGATCTTAATTGAAAATTCAAAGTTCTGTTAAAACTTATTTTCATCATATAATTGAAATTCGTTGGCTGTAGATCTGTTATTACATAATAAGACTATAAATACTGAATTTTAACCAAAGCTTAAAACTTGAAATATATCAATAAAGTACTGAATTCAAGGTTATTTATAAATATTGATTTGTATTGAAAATCGATAATTTAGAAAAATCGTTTTGTAATCAGTTAATATAAAAAAAAATTTATGTAAATAATAATAGCTAGGAAACGAAAAATGGGATTTTCTATAGGAGGATATTATATATGTACACAGGCAAATCGCATGTATAACCTTTAAGAAATTGAACAACATTTATGTCTGGTGCTGTATGTGTATAAAACAAAATTGAAGCATCAATTATTCAAAAATATATTATAAAACAAGGATCAGGATTACGTCCCTAATTACAATCATAGTAATTCTTGCAAAAATATCACATCATTTCCTTATTTATAAGTTTTTCAAAATTGTTTTTATAGTTAAAAGTTTTACAAAATCACATGCGAGAAAGGTGTTGACGTTTGATATGAATTTAGCCAAATACATGAATAACAATTTATAGGGTGTTATGTAGACATCAATAAATGGTATAAAACTTCAGTCATAATGAAATTCATAAAATTACATAATAAATGAAATATCTGTAAAAGAAAAATTCTCATGAAAATATTCATGTTATGAGAGAATTCACAATTATCTTTTATTTCAATTTTTTGTCGAGTGGCATCGCTAGTAGTTATCTTAAACTTTTGAAACAGTCATCACAGAAAAAGTAAAGGAAGAACTGCAGAAATTTTTCACTCAAATCTTCCTTATAATTTCTTGAATATTACTCAGAATGGCTCGAATAGTTGCAATGAAAGACTCGTTAGAAAAAGCACTAAAAGATGAAAGTAAGCCGTGGGCAAAAGTGTTTGCAACAGCAGAAGCAAAAACTGGCATCGATCGGCTGTATATTTTTTTAGGTCAGTGAGGTTATACATTAAATCCTATCTATTTTGTTATTTTTCTAATTAGCATTTTATGATATAATATAATTAAATATTGTGCTTCGTACTATCTTAATTTCAAGTTTTTTTGTAAAATTATTTCAATTTATAGTATTTAGATCTCAATTACCAATTGAAAGAACCGGTCTTTTATGAGATCATAATATTAATCAATCAATTTTGCAGGTTCGATGGGACTTCTGGCACTGTATCTTGTTGTAGGTATAGGCCAACAGTTACTTTGTAACATTATTGGATTCGTTTATCCAGCGTATTGTTCAATGAAAGCACTAGAATCGCCGCGTAAAGAAGATGATACCAAATGGTTGACCTATTGGGTTGTATTTGCAGTTTTCACTATCATTGAGTTTTTCTCTGATTATATCGTGTGCTGGTTTCCTGTCTACTGGCTATTCAAGGTATATTTAACTATTTTTCCTTTAAAACTTCCGATTAATACAACGATAAAATTTATAATTATCATATTAAAAAAATATTAGTGTCTTCTGTACATTTGGTTAATGGCTCCTGTTGAATACAATGGATCAACAGTTCTTTATCATCGTTTTATAAGACCAAAATTTATTAAATATCAACCTGAACTTGATAACTTAGTATCAAAGGCTCGTGAAGCTGGTAAGACTTTGTAATTTTAGTATTGAAGTGGAAAATGAGTTTAAGTCATCTAAATGCCATTTTTGCATATATTAATAAATAAAGAAATTGATTGGTATAATGATATTTATTACATGAGTGTGTTTATTAGCAGCATACCTGTTTTTATAACTATTACAATTTACTTTCCGTCATTGAAGTAACTATTATGTTAAGAATTTATCTATTATTTCTTACCTTCTTTAATTAATGACATTTATATATATATTTTTAAGTATGATTCATATCAATATATCTTTATTAGTAGTTGTTTTAATAGTAATAAAATGATTTGGAAGTAAAATATATACTTGTTATTATTTTTAAGTATTGTAATAATTTCAATACTAACAAATATTAACAATATTAACTCACTCTAATTTTCCACTTCAAAAACATAAATTTGTCATAACACAAATTAAAAATATTTTTTTACCTTCATTTTAGCTGTCAAAGCCACATCCGATGTTTTATCAGATTTCTCTAAAAAGGATTGATAAAATCATGCACAAATAGTTAATTTTTTGTCTTTACAATCGTCAAATAAAATTTTTTTTATTTGATTGAATAATAAAATTAATCAAATTAATTAATTAACGAATAAATTTTTGATCTATTTTATCTATTATAAATTCTACTTTATATTACAATATGTTATTTGTTTATTGAAATAAATATGCAAGTATTGTGATCGATAATTTCGTAAAATGAAAATAAAAATGCTCTTATCAAATATCAAATAAATAATTTATTTAAAAATAGTTAGTACACAACCATATATGAATATAAATGATAAAAAGTATCAGTATATACATTTCTTTTTTTTCTAAATTAAGCTGGATTTGATGGTAAACCCATGGACCATGAGTCAAGTAATCTTCGATCATGCATTCCAGCACCTAAACTAATTATCAGACCATTAAGATCATTTATGTGGCCGCGGCCTTTCATTGTATGAACAATTTTTGCAATATTAGCCCACTCTTCTTGAAGAACCATGAATTGTGTTTTGACTACGGTATCGTCAAGTTTTTTATTATCTAAATATTTTTCTAGTTTAATTAGAAGTGTTGGTAATTTATTAGGAAGTATCCCAGTCCACTTAACAATATGGGATTTTGTATCACCTTGTCCGTAATCTTCAGAAACAATATCTAATCTACAAACACTAGAACAAGGAACAGGCACAGCTACTGATTGATCAACACCGAGAAAGTTACAGTTGTATTCATCAATATATTCAGTTGCTTGTAATTTAATTCGTCGACAAGCTCTTGGTACCAATGAACTTAAGGCATATATTGTTTCAAACGTTTTTTCTTCTGAACCACGAACAAGAATTTGAATTCCTGTCAAACTTGCATATAATAACTGTCTAAATTTCTCTATCGTTAACTGTTGTTTAAGATTGCGCAAAATAGTTGTGGGACATTTTTTTTGTGAAATATTTAAAAATTCTGAATTCTCTGTAAAATCTTGATAACTGAGTAAAAATGCCGAACATGAAGCATCTGTAGCTTTACTAAATTTTTCTTGCAAATCACGTGTTATATAATTAAATGTTATAGATGATTCAGTTGAATCATTAGAAATGGGACAAATTTCAACAAGATGTCTTGCTCCAGCGCTCAAAATCCAAACTAGCCACATGTGAATTCTTATAAATACATGCTTTTCATTTGTGATTTCACTAAGTCCTCTTGGTGTACCTCGTGTTGTATCTTGATTAGCAGATGCCCTTCCATTTATTGAAGATAATCGAGCGGCGCGTTGAGGATTTTCAGCTTCATCAGCATCATATTTTCGTTCAGCAAAATCTTGCAGTTCACGAATCACTTGTTTCAAATTATCAACAAAAAAAGGCCACATATTGAGCAAATATTGTTTATCTTTCATGAATACGATAAAACTACAAGATCGTCTGATGCCACGAGCCTTAAACAAATCAATAATGTAAAATTATAAATAAATATGATTAATATGAAATTTATCAAAAAATAGAATACCTGTGCATCTTTTAGAGTAAAAGCATGACTCAGGACATGACCACGATGCTCATCACCAAAGTAACAGATGCCATCTTTTCCGAGATGAAGTTCGCAGCTCAAACTCCTAAGGCCAAGACAAAACTCCGTTGAATTGACCCATGACTTGGCGTGTATTTTTTCGTACGAACCTTATGCAAGCATGTCCTAATAAATTTGCGATGTCCTCAGTAAGGGGTTGACGTGCTGATAAAAAAGATGTTCGGCTTTCATGCTCGTTGCTTAAATATTTAACATTGCCTAGACTTTTACATCCATCACATTCTCGTCGAGGATCATCGGATGTTGAAAATCTTCTGCGATAACACTGTTGCATTATTTCTTTGGGTCCATAAAATCTTAATTTTTTTGTTGAGTCTTTATTGTCAAAAGTACGATAAGTTTGAGTTGTAAATATTACTCTAGGACCATGAATTTCACAAAATGTACACATTGCAATAACAGCGTTCATCTTGTTGTTTATTAATTCAATGCTAAAAATGAATCAACTGAGTAATTACATAGTCATTAAGAAGACTTTTAACAGCCATTATGATATGATATCATAATTATTTTTAAAATTAAGAAAGACAACAATCATTTAATTTGTCCTTCTCGTCCTTCCGTTCATCAACAGGTAAATATTTCTTATCAGTTTTTATCATTTTAATAAGAAAATCTGGAAAAAATCTTGATTATATTGCCAATATGCCAGTCACATGACAATTAATATATACTTTACTTACCTTATTTTTCTAATGACATTCTAATTTTAGTAATAAATTTATTATAAAAATTATTGTTATAACATAACCTACGATTCTTTAAAACTATTTTATCATGATCTAAAATTACTGATCAACTCAAAGGCGTTTTTAATTGGTTGTTTTTACTATAGTATGGTTATAAGTCATGTTTTATTGGTTAAGATCTCACTTGTATCGAGCGGAAAAAAGCCAATAAACGTATCAAGTTTATTTATAATGATTGGCGCGAAATTTAGAAACATAAAATAAGTTGAGTGTATACAAAGATATATTTATACTCATTAACAATTGATTTTATGGGTCAAATTTTGACCAAACAATTGGTTAGCACTATTGCACTAAATTGGACTACAATCGCGATGAGGATTATCCTCCATCAATAAATGAAACTTTATTATAGTATGGAGGATTTTTAAATGAACATATAACAATCTTAAAAATATCAGTCTACAATCATATACTAAATAAATTGTCTTTCTATTTCTATTGGTATGCGAGAGTGAATTATTGATAACTGATACATCATATCATTTCTCACATCATTTTTTCCTATTTCATATGTACACTAATTTTATTTTCATTTATTCTATTTTTCACAAAAATCTTCTCTTTTGAATAACAAATCGTTGCATTAATTTCATCGTAATAATCCTGCTAATATTAGCAGTTTTGTCGATGAATTATCTTTAGTGGAAGCAAAATTTGTATTGAATGGTACCAGTTAACGAAACACTTTGTGCTTAATAATATGGAGTAATATATATAGATATATATTATATTTATATATTATATAAATATATTTTATATATATATGTATATATTACTTTATAAACAACGGGCAATGTTCATTTCATCGCGATAATTACAAGCTCTTTAATCGATTCTCACCGGACACTTTTTTTAAAAGCCAAAAACAACGTAAAAATGTATTTGTTTCCTTTTGCTCGTTCTTTCTTCTTTACGTTCTCTCTTCGTTACACTATTCTTTATGAATATTTTTAAAGTGATTTCGTAATGTTGTTGAACAATCTTTTTCCCCACCACGATTCCAGATCAAATGGTTTGAAGTCTATAAAAATTAAATAAATAATAAATATTTTTTTTCTTTCATTTATCAATATAATTTCCGTTATTTTACTTAATCTCTATTTTATTAAATGATAAGTTGATTTTTATAAATAAAAAATTGATAACAGAAATTATACTATGTGTATATTTGGTTTATGCTTACCTTGAAGAGTATCATTTGGTTCACCATCGTTGTAATACAAAGTGGTAATTAAACCTAAAATAAACGTTATTTTTAATATTTAAAAAACTGTATAAATATCAATTCTACTCAATGTATTTTTTAGTCATAAAAATTATACGAAATAATAAATGTATGTTAATTATTCTTAATAAAACCTAACCTTTATTTTTTTTAAGTATTTAAAAATTCATTATAAAAAGTATTTTTATTTACCTGTTTCTGAATCATGTGATTCTTCTGATACTTCGTTTCTTACACAACTGTCTACTTGGCTCCAAGCTGGACAAATGAGGATAGTATTAGTCAAAAAGATGAAATTTATCTATCAACGAATATTCAAATAAAAAAATTAATGTTTACATTCGTAGACAAATTTTATAAGCTCTTCATGTTGAGGTGTGATAACTTCTTGTATCCTATGTCTTTGTGAACAAAGTTTAGATTTACCATTCACATTGAAAACAGGTTTAGGAGCATGGCTAAATGAAAGTATGACATGTTATAAATTAATTATCTAAATATCATATATAGCTATTTCAATACGTTCAATGATGTAATAGTAAATAATAATAATGAAAAAATATATTACCGGTTGATTTCATCATTATAATCTTTTTCAGCGGGATCAGGCTTTCTGGTTAATTCTCGAAGAGTATCTAAACGATCAAGATTTTGACTGATTCCTTAAACGAAAAGATTATTAAATTAATTAAAAATTTCATGTTTATTTGTTGCATATGATTAAACTCTGAACTCAATGCCTAGCATGTGGATTCATACCTCGTCGTGTTTTCGCAACAATTTTACTTGGTCCTTTTGACACTGTATACATGTTTTCCACTAATAATAACTTGATAATATCGAACACTTGTTATTAATTTGTTGAACTTTTAGAATGATATAAGAATAAAACATCCGAATGATAATATTTCCTTTCTCAATTCAAGATATTTGATCTCCTTTGGACGGATGGTCAGACCAATGTACCCCATGTGCAATATACAATATATAAGGAAGTCACATCTACATCACCTTCACATGCACACCATCTTGTATTATTATCAAACTCGTGGTAGGACTGTCTAGTAACTGGTGGTGCTTTTAAGTGTGTGGACCAACACTACACAAAAATCATTTTTCCAATGAATTCTATGAATACTTTTGTAACTATCAAACCATCCAACCAGCACTCGTATTCATATGAATGTGGATTTTCTGATTGGAAATTCATCTTCTAGACTAACGACGTCATTAAAAAAAAGTATTACGTGAAAACGCACAACATTTGAATCGTAGAACGAATCTGATAAATTTTTAGTTTCTATCTAAACTTTTGAAATAACGAAAAATGATAGAATATTCACGAAATGTATATATATATATGATTTATTAAATATATTCATTAATTAATAATATGAATAATTTTTTTTTAGAAAAAGAAGAAATATAGCTAATAACATATTTATTTTCAGATGAAAAGTATAATAGATTTCATAATCGCATAATAACCTTAACTAAAAAATTCGTAAGTTTTTATGCTACTAAATATTCAATAAAGTGCATAAAAATTTTAAATACTTGAGAGTTTTCAGATAAATGAAATAAAGGTTACCAATATTTGTAATGTAGTAAACATAAGCGATCAAGAAAATTGACAACTTAAAATAGTAGTAAAATTAAACACATTTCCATAATTATTTATTCAGTTTTAAATTCATGACAAAGATAAGATCTTGAAATTAAAATGCTATTTTCGTCATTACTACATTTACACATCACTCTTGAAATATTTACGTACATAAATTAGTTTGGAAAAATGGATTATTTATTTTTTTATTAAACAATATTTTACTTTAAAAAAAAAATTTTATCTTTTAATGATTAATTTGAATAAATTACATACTTTCGATTGCTTCGACATTTATTAATTCAATAACGTATTCGACATTCACAATAATCACAAATCAATAGTTTCAAAACCTTTTAATCATCAAGTCAGTATAATGTGCTATGATAATTCAACAAGTATATTTATATATCTTTAAAGAATAATATAAAAACTTCAACAAAATTCAAGTATTTGATCCAGTTAAAAAAACATTGACCACTAGAAACAAATGTTTCTTATTATACATTAGTACTAATAAAAATTTGAAAATTTCTTTATTTCAAACACAGTTACTGCAATATCAACAAAAATTAATCATAAAAATGCTATGTTTTTTTCCAGTTAACAAGTAGGTGAAAAGAGTCGACGACAAATGTGTATGTTTTAATTCATTATGATTTCATTTCTCACGATAATCATTAGGATAGAATATTTGGTATTTAAATATACGTATACCATAATAATATACATAACAGATTTTATATAATGTACTAAAATAATTATTTAATCAATTATAATTCAATGATTCACCCTTTAAATAAAATAGAATAACTAAAATAAGCAAATTCTTATATACAATAAACATACATAGACAAATATGTGAAGTATGCTTCTACCAAAATGTAATGTCTTTTCCAGAGCTATAAATTGAATATAATAATTGTAATTGATTATTAATATCCTTATAAGAGGCAATATATTACGAGCGTCTAATATAAATTTTTACTTTTTTGTTTTGATAAACAAACTTCCGGTCTGCCATATGTACTTTTTGACTCATGTATTAATTTATTAATAATAAGTACGTAAAAGCAAAGCAGCAAATCTAACTATATCATCTTAGAATTTTACCGTTAGTACAATATTTTCCTGTAATATTATAAGCCATAATTATATTGTTATAAGTTGACTGTTTTCGACAATACAAATCAATAAAATAATTAATTCAGAGGGCAAAGAGTGATTTATCTTGATCTTTGTTAATTTGTCGTTGGATGTTCGTATTTCCAGTAGATGTTGTACTTGATGTTGTTGTAACAGTAGGTAAATTAGGCAAAGCTTCTGCTGCAGCTGCACGTTCTGCAAGAAATCGTTCAAATTCCGAAGATGTTAAAGATTCTTGATCACCGTGTTCTTTTGCAGTCTGAAAACATCAATGAAACAAAACTATCATCTCTTTTGAAGAAAAAATAAAGAAACATTTAATTTTTTAGAAACACTCAATGCAACAACAAAGCAGCAAACAAAAACCACTTACCGTACTATCGAGCCATGCAGCCATTTCGTTGAATTCGGATTCTCGATTTGGCTGAATAATGCATCAAATGAAAAATAATTATAATTAACACAAGACCAACAAAATATAAAACAGTAATTGACGGAAACAATAATTATATTATAACTAAATAAGCTATTGCGCAATAAAGCATATTTTTGAAAACAAAATTTATCATGATTACAATAAATTTTTCAAATACCCACCATTGGATTTCTCGTATTTATAGAACCATCTCCAGTTGTTGATTGTGAATTAGAGCCACGATTTAAGATTGCTGTACTGAGACTGCTGGTATTACTTACATTTTCAATATTGTCTTCATATTTACTTCCACTGTAAAAGTAAAAAATTATAGTTTATTTTAAATTTGTTTACACAAAGAAAACAGCTTTCAAAAGTTCTAATGTTTTATCAATGTATGAAACCATATAATGCTATAGTCGAGAACTATTTTATGAGGTTAATAGCAAAGTTAATAAAGCATATTAAGTTTACATTCATTTATTTTACCTGTTTTTTGTACTTTCATAAGTAGCATTTCGAGACTGTGCAAACATATCAAACTCATCACTTTCCAATAATTCATCATGTTTATTTGGATGTACGACTGTTTTACTATGGCCATCAACATCAGTAATGCCTGTTTAAGTAATTAAAGGAAAATTAGATTATATTTTATGTTAATGATGGTATGTTATTGACATAGAATAAAAATAATTACTCATTTCAGACATTGGATGTTGAAGAGTATCTACTGAGTCTTCTTCAAGATCTATTAATGATTTTTCGGTCCGTCCATTGGAAGTATTTCCAGAAGCTTCATTAGGTAGATGCCCTATCGTTTGGGCAAGTATTGCACTTGCTGGTGCAGCAGTTTTATTCTTAGTGTAACGAGAATATCTAAGAAATAAATTGTTCAATTCATCATTGATACGCAATAGCTCAGCAGTCATCTCATCGTGTACAAGCCTTCCAATAAGATCAACAACACGTTCTTGCATTGCTTTGCAAGTAAAATAAAGTTGGTGCATAAGTTCCAAATCTGCTGGATCTGGACGAGAATCCCCTGATTGATTTTTTTGTACTTGTTGTTCCAAACTTGTGCAATAGTGAAGAGATTCTGAGAGCACACGCATGTTTCCTTGAACTACTTCAAGTTCACTCTGTAGCTTTGCTAGAAGTTGATCTGATAGTTGTATTGGTTGGGCTTGAACTTGTGTTATTTGCTGCTGCTGAACAGCTGTTACCATTCCTGACTCACATCCATCGACATTAGTATGCTCATTACCAATAGCATGAACGACATTGTTCGCAACTTCAGGCACGCTCTGAAACAAATCATTAGAATTCACGTAATGGAAAATAATAATTGTGTTAAATAAACATTTCGCTATTTAAAAACAGCAGTAAATACATGAGTATTTTAAAAAAAGCAATCCTTGAAGAATCTAAATAATTCGAATTTTATTCATTTTTAACGCATTTTCATTTAAAAAAAAAAGATAAAAAACGATTTCCCAACAGATGTGCACTATCTCACGGTTATAATTATTGTAATTATACGGTTTTAGCTAGCAATAGAAATACAGAAATTAAAATAAGAGAAACTTTGTTCACTAAATTAAAACAATTGAAAAAAAATCTACAATTAAACAATTTTATTTTCTATTTTTTATGTTTGTTGTAAGTTAAAAATGATAGGTGCATATATTTTTGTATTATATTGTATTACCATAAGATGTGCCTTTCAACAGTATTACAATTTGCTATCATATTTATGATAAGATAATAAATCTTATTATTTCATTAACCTATAATATAATAAACTAGATATTCATCGACTATAAAAGCTTTTGTCAAAAAAGTTGAATTTCATTTATACTTAATAATACATTTTTTAAATTCTGAATGGCTGATTATTAAAACATTCAAGGAAGTACAATATAACTAAACTATTATATTGATATGCCTTTAAAGGATATGAACATAATTTTTTCTTAATTTTTACTTTCTTGAAATGCCAAAAAATAATTACCCGTTCTGGTGTTATTATAGGCGCCATTGCATCTAAATCAATCATGGGGAACTGCATTCCTTTCGCTTTGAGCTCTTGATAAACTTGAACAACACCTTGGGTGTGTGGTTGATGGCGGAACGTATCAGCCCATGTTTGTATTAAACTCAATACTTTTTCTTGAACAGCTGTCGGTGGTTCATTTTTCGGTCCTATCATTTTTACGAGTTCTAATACAAATTCGCGTGAACAAGCTAAACTGTGAAAGCGTTTTCCACAATTTTTTACGCAAGTTTCCAGTACCTATAATAATTTTAATGCATCAAATAGTATATTTTTAAGCAATTGTTAATGAAAAATAAGTAATTAAAGATAATTGAATTTTACAAACCGTTAAAGTGTACAAAACTACTGTATAATTTTTTCCAGCAGCCTGGCTCAAACGTCTTTTAATTGCCTTTATTGCATCTCTTGGACCATCCTCTGTTTCGTTTATTATATCACATATTTCCATGTTAAGAGCCCAGTTTTCACTAGGTAAACTACTTTCTGTGGCTTGCTCTAAAAAATCAACGAAATTGTTATTTAACGGTTTTTCATATTAATTCACATTAATAAAAAAATAATTTAAAATAAAAACATATTTAATAGGATATACATATGCATAAGTATATGTAAATTGATATATTAAACATAACGTAGGTAATTGAAAACAATAGCTTGACTTGAAACAGATTAAATTACGGTATTATGTACCTATACATATGTCCCGTCAAAGATAAAACTATAGATATTATAAAAATGAGCAGTCAAAGATAAAAGATAAGTAAATGAATTCTTACCTATTTTTTGACCGACGGGGGTCGAAAAAGGGTTGACATTTACTCCAAAAAATGACATTTTTAAAACCGCGTGGTGTTTGACACCTTTGCAGTTAAATTTTAAATCCTTTCTTAGTTGGTCACTCCAACGCCGCTCACGACGTAATGCTATTGACAGTGTAAATAACTAGTCTTTGAATCATATGAGTCATGTGGTTAAAAAATTACTGGTAGGCTAAAACCACGACGGCGTTAATACACAGTATTACAACGCAAAAAATGTTAATTTATAATCTTAATTATATCCTTCAAACTTCTAGAAAAATTAATTTCACTATCTGCACATTGTAGTTTAATACTATGTTATTTTACTGGTTTTGTGGCACAAATATTGACTCATCAAGTTAGACGTTATTTAGATGACCAATTTCAACAAAACGTATTGACAAAAAAATAAAATTCAATAATTAACTAAAATGGTAGTAACAATAACTAACACTTGTTTCTAATGTTAATTAAAATAAGTAGGAAATTTAATTTACGTCTATATGTTATAAACTGTATGAACATAGATATTTCAACACGTCACATCAACATTACTATCTCAAATGTCAAATTATGTTGGCCCTGCTCACGCGCATGAAGCGAATTATGGCTTCATAGAAACAAGACTTGACGAATATTACTAAAACAGAATATTTGCGATACCAGAAAAAAAACACAAATAAAAAATTATGTGTAACTATTTGGGATATTAATCAAAGTCCAAGAATTCAATCATCACGGGTAGAGATGGATGATGTTTATAGAAAAACATTGATATTTAAAAATCGATTTTTTGTTAATGTACGAACATCGATAGGTTGATTGTTGAAAAAAATCGATCTATTGTAGATGCATGAAAAGAGTGCAAATAATGTCAAATTTAACAATCGAGAAAGAATTTATGTTTCTACTTCAATTTGCTCCAATTTCATTGCCAATTGACAATTGAAGAGTGATAAATCTCAAGGGTTTAAGAAACAAAAAATAAAAAATCAATATTTTTACAAAAATACAATTTAAGTACCAAACATAATACTATTCAAATAGTTAGAAACAAAAGGCACTTACATCCTTTAGACTCATAACTCTTCAATTGATTGAAACTCCTCTAAAATACAAAATAGGAAGATTAGAATAAAAAAAACTGAGTTATTTGTAATTTATATAAATTAAAGTTAAGTTTTCATTATTAATTTTTGAAAAAATATTTTTTTTACCAGAAGAATTATACATTTTTACTATTGTATTGCTTGTTATTTTATGAAAAATATTTTTCCGTTCTTAATATTAAATAATAATTATAAAGTCCAGAGAATCAATGAAGCTTATTCGATAAACGATTTACTCTCTTAGTTGATTCATGTATGTTAAATTTACATATACTAAAATGAAATTTTTCTTTCCTTAGTTCGATGGCATCTTTTTGCTAAAAAAAAAATTAAATTTAACCTTTTTTTATTAAAAGTTTTCAAATAAACGGAGTATTTTTTTTTAAATGACTGTACTGTGCGGATGGTTGCTCAGTTACCGAGTTTATTTTTCTGTTATTTATATTTGTTTGCATATGTGTTTTAAATCATCGTAAAAAATGGTTGGAATTCAATTAAATATTTGTTTTCTATGTTGTTAATTATTAATACATAAATTATTAAATAATGCAGAATAAAAATAAATTGAATGATATAGAAAGAGATGATAATGTGCTGGTAGAAGAGGATCAAGAGACCGCAGGAGTGATTACTTATAACACCCTTATTAACTTAATAATTAAGCAAATTTCAGATAGAAAGTGCAGTAATCTGATTAATACAACTAACATTAAATTAGAGGAGGTTGAAAATATTCAAATTGAATTTCTAGGTAATCCATATTTATTTACTCATTTAAGACTTAGCTTTTTCAAGCTTGAAAAGTCTTTTAAATAATTTATATGCAGTTTTGACTATAAGATTGCAATAGAACTGATAGTTAAAATAGTAAAACAATTTCCTTCATTTCAGGAATTAGAAAAATAGATCTTTTGTGGGGAATGAAAAATTTAGTAAAACTGTCTTTATCACACAACGTTATTGAGAATATAGAAAATTTGGATGGATTGTCACAACTTAAAGAATTGGATTTTTCTTTTAATCATATTAAAGTTATGAAGAATTTGAATCATCTTGTGAAATTGGAACTTCTTTATCTTACTGGAAATCAAATTATGGAAATTCAAGAAATAGATAAATTAGAAAATCTTACTATTTTCAGTATTGCTGATAATAATATTAAAACATGGGATCATGTAAGATACTATTCAATATCATTTTAATAATATAAAACAATTCATGATTATATTTTAACGATGATTTACAATTTTATAATAACACATACGGTCAGGTCATTTATCTTCGCAAGTTTAAAAAGTTACGTTCTGTAAATATAATTGGAAACCCTTGTATTCAACAAGAAAATTATGACAAATATTTCAAAGCATTTTTACCACAAGTGATATATTTTTCTTATGTATTAATAAATAAAGATGATCGTGATTATGCTGCTCAACTATATAGGTAACTTGAAGCTGCTCAAATTCTCTTTTTGAAAATAATATAATAAAATACTTGAAATAATTTTATTTTTAAAGCATGTAATTATCTGCAAGTTGAGTTTTACTTTAAATTTGAATTCATTTTTTTATATAAGAAACTAATTATTCAGTGTAATTAACATTTTTGTCATTAACTTTCTGATTTGTTGAAAAGCTATAGTGATTGCTTCAAAAATCAATATTTAAAATTTCAGCCAATCTTTTTATTTTGTGATGTGAACAATTCATTAATATTATCTTCCAAATATCGACAAAAATGTTGAAAGAAAAAAGTAAAAAAATTTTAAGCTAAATTACTAACAGTTTTTTATTTATACTTTTTATGAAATTATTGAAGACAAGATATTCTGAGAATTGAAAAAGAAGAATTAGAAATCAAAATTTCACAGGATGAGATACAAAATCAACAACAGAAAACAGCTGACGATTTTGTTGCTTTTGTTGAAAATTTAAGTGGAGAAGAGTTTTTTAATATGCTATTCCAACATGACACCGGTAATGTTACAGTCACTTTTTTGGAAGCATACATGATACCATTAAATAAACTCTAATCTCCAATTCAATAATGTTATGTTAAAACAGATGGTTCGATTATCAAGACAATTAACGATGACACTTTAAATGCTTTTGAAGATTTTAAACTTAATTTCACAAATGTTTGCCATAAACTTTATGAATTTGGAATAAATCAACATCATCAACGGTTAGAAGAAATTAAAGAATTTAGTTCAGTTATTGAAAATGCTCGAAATGATCTCTGCGAAAAATCTAGAAAGTAAGTCCAATATTTGAAACTTAAAATTGGTCGGCTCACAATTTAAGGGACTTCCACAGTTAATTTATATTTACGATATGAATGTGACCCATTAATCTATTCGATCGAAAAAATCTATTTTTAATTATTTATAATAAATTACAGTTTCTATCGAAAGTATTTGATCGTCAATAACAATATTTTGACTGTATCAATTATTTTTGATAATAAACTTCACAATTGATTGAGACTATTTTTCATTATTTATAACATAATATAATCGTTATAAATACTATCTATTTCTTATAAATCATATATACAAACAACTGTTTATCTGGTAAAGTAAAATATTTTAACCTATTAATATCATATTGTATCCTTCTTTGCAAAAATATTTCAAATTTGTATAAATTGACTTTTTTAAAATAATTTTTTAATAGAAAATTAATCATCCATAAATGTAAACTTTTTAATTCTTAATTTTTTTTTTTTTTTTAGAATTATCGATTTTATTATCGAAGAGAGAAATTTATTATTAAGAAAATATAAAAACTCCATTGATGATGAATATTCAAAAAATAACTTGAAGACTGAGATATCAAAAGATCAAAGTACATTTTCAGATGATAATAATATTGTCCAAGCTCAAGAGTTTGTAGATGAATTTAACGATTTTTTATCAAAAATGTGGACTCAACTTTTAGAAGACCAAGTTTTTCTTCATGAACAATATGAAGTTTAGTTTCATTAATTATATAATAAATAATGTATCAAAAATATTTGATAATTACTTATAATATCTTCTAGGATCTTATTGAGATATTCAAGAATAATTTAACCGATATGAAAGACGTATTCTTGGATAATGTTCGAACAGTATTTACTCAAATGCGTAATTTTCTGATTCAATACAGAGATAATATAAATAGAATTGTATCTTCATTTATCAATAGTATTAGAGAAGAATCGTTAATTCCTAATCACCTGGTAAACATTTGTGGCGACTTGAATACTTTTCATAATATCTTAACAACATCTTATGATATCCATTTACAAGTTGGTATACCTATAGGATTATCACTTAATAATTATGATTATTGGATAATTATTTTCAGATCATTGATACTCGAGAAAGTATCATAATTAATCGAGTCAATCTTTGGTTAGAAAATTTAATTGAAGAATTGAACAAGTAATTAAAAATAATGATCGTTAGTATGTTTCGAAAATGAATGAAATAAAAATTTTTTAATATTATTTTCAGCACGGAAAATATCTTATATCGACAATGGATTTTAGAGATATCGCATTTTTTACAATTCCAACGTAATCAAATACACAGTGATTTATTCGAAAACAATAAACTAGCAGCGAATGTTGCAGCTGTCCTTGAAGTATAAAATATATAAAAAGTTATTTCTGTTTTATTGAATACTTTTATAATAAAATATCACTGATGAACACTTTGTGTAAGATTAAAGTCCTAATTTTTACAATACATCGGATAAAAAATATATAAAATTGTTTAAATATAACTATAGACAAATATGTTTCAGTTCTTTTTTTTCAAGGATTGAATGTATAAATCTAATCCTTTTTGAACAAATGGGTTTTCGAGATACTTCAAAAATACGTTAACATCTGATTCTCGATTTTTTTTGAGTTTATTCATTATTCCATCTCGAAGGCTTAATTTAGTTGCTTGTCTTCCAATTGCTAGTTTGAAAAAAATCAATTCAATAAATAGTTTAATTATTATAAAAAATAAATCATTTAATATTATGATGCAATATTAAAAATACTTTACCAGGAATTTTTGAAAAAGAATCGATAAACTTTTGACATTTAGTAAGAGCATCTTCTTTATTAGACGCAATCTCATCGACTAAATTAATCTCAAGAGCTTGCTGTGGCAAAAATAGAGTCCCTCTACAATGAATGTATTTAAATAAGTAAATACTAATCTAATGTAATGAATAAAATACTTTTAACAAAAAGGAATACTAACTGTAACAATGCTAATTCGGCTCTTCGATAACCGATAGTAGAAATATAAACGTCTTTAAACCATGGTGGTGCTACTATACCTAATTTTGTTTCATTTAGACCCATTGTATGTTTTCCGTCTACAAACACCCGATATTCACAAGACATTGCCATTAAACAACCACCAGCTGGACAAGCTCCCTGAAAATGATTTAAAAATAGATTTTAATTGAACTAAACTTTATTTACAGAATTGTATTATTTTGAGTTCATTCTGAGCTTTTTTTTATTATAGATCATTAAAAAAGAATTTATTATGCAGAATGATTTTTATTTGAGTAATATTGAAATAAATATGAATAAAAAGCAAATATCACCCATGAATATTGAAAAGAGTACACTTTATGGAAAAAAAAATTCTTTCCTTGAAATAATACATTAATAATTAAAGTAATATAGAAATTTTTAATTAATATGCACGAATTTTTTTGGTTAATTTGATTATTACTTTGTCAAAATAAAGGCATTATGTATAACTTAATAATCGCCTTGTCATACATTAATTGCTGCCGCAGTTGGAATCCCCAAACCATAGAGAGTCAACCAGGTTTCTTGAAGCTCTTCCCAAAATTGTCTAGCACGTTTCATATCAGGTTTATACATTTCCATTATATCTAAACCCCCAGAAAATATTGTGGGAAGAGATGAAGTCAGAATAACACCTTTGCTTCCATCTTTTTGTGCAGTTATTAAAGAATTCTTTAGTTCGTGTAATAATTCAAGATTCAAACCATTCACTGGTGCTCTTTCCATTGAAATAATACTTGTATCTATAAATAAATTATATTAATGAGATTGCATATAACAAGAATAACTAGAAATGAATTATACTCTAGAAGCCAGTCCTAACGTGAATTTCCGTTATTTAAAATCATTTATAAATGTTACTACTTGTAGATGGAAATTAATTTTATTATAATTAAACAAATAGAAAATTTAATTATTGAAGAACAGTAGAACATTGTATATAATATATGACAATATATAATCATAAATGTAACTACATGTGAATATTTTAATAATAAAAACAATACAAAATACAATTAGAGAAACTATTTTTGATATTTCAAATTAACAAATTATATTAAAAGTATCAATGTCTAGTAATTTTAAGTGTAAGGTTCATTTTTATCAATAAGTTTATAATTTGTTTAAAATTCAGGTATCAATTATAATTGTCGATGTTGACAAGCGTAATTACTATCATTTATAATAAAATTTAAAATAGGAAATTTTTTTACCTGTTTTATCATTTTTTATGACATTAATTAATTTATTACTTGTAGAATAATTTTTTTTGGCATAATTTAATCCACTTAATCTCGCTATTGATCGCAGATGAAAAAGCATAATGAAATTATGTTAAATTATTTTATATTTTGAAAAAAAGAATTCAAGTATGTATTTATTTTAAGACTCGATATAAAATTTATAAAACTTTTCTCATATTCATAGTAGTTATACGTAAACACAAATTATATTAATAATATGAAAAACATGTAATAAACAAACTTATATTCCCGATTGGAGTACTTCCTTAGAAAATGAATATATTTCAATGAAAACTAAGTTCAACAAGTAATCTAAATATACAGTGTGAACTACAACAACCTACAATGTATAAGAGCAGATTAGAAAGTTCAAAGTCTATCGTGAAACAAAAAATAAGCATTGATGTTTTATCTTTTTTTCATTTCATTAATTTCTGGGATCGGTAAAGCATGTATCTTTTATTTCTTCAATAGTAAAACAGTTTTTATGATTGTTTTGATTTTTTGGAGGTTACATTCTCGTGAATATTCACATTACAATTAATTGCTAATGTTTATAATTAATAATTGTATTGTTTTTATGCATTGCATTTATAATGTGTAACATTTAATGACTTATTAACTAAACAATTAATGAATAAATGTGCAATTGGAGTTATTTTTCATTCATCAAAAGTGTACTGTTGTTATCATAAGACTCGGCTCACGACTATACTCTCTAAAAATAATCGTGAATTTTGTGTAGTTTACGTTAAATAAAAGTCTAATTTATCAATTAATGTTACTTATGTATACGTGGCATATTTGATAAAATAAAAAATGGGTATTACAGTAAAAAAAATAATTCACTAAGGTTAAAATATTTCATTTTGTTATGAAGGTTACAAAGTTTTCAAAAAAAGAATTATCATAACCAATAAATTATGGCCAAAATAATATTTTATTTTATATTTCTAACATGGATATCTTATTTAATGATATCTGGTTTACTTCTTTTCATCAATGGTTTTTTTTTAACTCGGATTGCTCGAATGGAGCGTAGCAATTGTACTCCATGTTATTTATCGGATACTTGTAATGCTGAGATGATTCTTCAAGATCCGACAACTGCAGCAGAAATTTGTCTTGAACCTCGAGCAAAAGTTGTTTTATTAGTTGTTGATGCTTTAAAATATGAATTTATGCATTGGCAAGAAGATATTTCTAACACATCTTATTATCTCAATAAAATTTCAATTGTTCATGAGTTACTTGAAAAATATCCAATGCAAACACGATTATACAAAAGTATTGCAGAACCTCCAACAACTACAATGCAAAGATTAAAAGCTTTAACTACTGGAACTTTACCAACTTTTATTGACATTAGTTCGAATTTTGCTTCAGAACAAATAAATGAAGATAATTTAATTGATCAACTTGCAAGTCAAGGAATCGTATTTATGGGTGATGATACGTGGACAAGTTTATTTCCTGGAAAATATTTACGACAATTTCCTTCGCCCTCTTTTAATGTGTGGGATTTAGATACAGTGGATAGAGAAGTAAGAAATAGAATATTTTTTGAGCTGCAGAAAAAAGATTGGTCATTATTAATAGCGCATACTTTAGGAGTAGATCATTGTGGTCATAAACATGGACCGAATCATCCAGAAATGGCTCGAAAATTAAGTGAAACGAATTCATTAATTAAAGAAATAATCGAAGTATTGGATGAAAAAACAGTATTATTTGTTATTGGCGATCACGGTATGACAGAATCTGGAGATCATGGTGGTGATAGTTCTAATGAAGTAGAAGCTGCAATGTTTGTGTATTCAAAATTTCCTTTGCAACAAATTATCATCAATGATAACATGAGAAATCAAATTGATATTGTTCCCACTCTAGCATCTATTTTAGGTAGTCCTATACCATTTTCTAATCTTGGATCTGTTATTTTAAATGTGATACCTAGTAAATCAAAAAGATCTGATTTCTGGTTTTCTATTCATTCTCTCTGGAGGAACATATATCAAACAAAGAAGTATATAGACGTTTATTCATCAGAATCACTTTTATTTACTGATGACAAACTTGAAGAGCTTGATGAATTATATAAACTACTAGCAGAAGAAGTGAAGGCTGTTGATAATAATGAAAGTTTTAACGAATTTGTTAAACATTCTCAAGATTATTTAAATATTCTTCGTGATGCTTGTGTTAAAATCTGGGTACAATTTGATTCAAACTTAATGTTAAAAGGACTACTGCTCATGTTTTGTACTTTGTTTTTTGCCTATTTAATAATTAATAATATTCCGGAACAATCCATGACTGAAATACTTGAATCATATTTTTTACGGATTTCCATACTCTCTAATGGAATGACATTAATTATAGTATATATATTATATTGTCTTCAAGTAGTATATAATTTTATAAATACATTATTTTTTTCAACTGGGGCTGTATCTCTCATTCTTCTAGTCATTTTGATAATTCAGAACTGGGAAGTGATATCTACAACTTGGTATAATAACTCGAAAAAAAATAAGCTCAATTACTTTACACGAGTTATTTTACTTTTAACATTTTGTGGATTATTTTCAAACAGTTACATTATTGAAGAGAACAAAGTACTTTCATTTCTGTTAATTACTATTATTTGGTTATTCATTTACAATATATGGATAGATTCTACTGATTCATTTGATAAAAAGAATAAAATGAAAAAGCCTAATAATCCTTACAAGTACAAGTCAATACTAGTCATTTTGACTGTAATTGTTTGTATAGCAATTCGAATGTCAAGTTATTTTTGGCGTTGTAGAGAAGAGCAAAATCAAGAAACATGTGCATTAACATTATCAGGAAAAGTGGGATCAATTACTTCATATGGTCTTGAAAAAGTTTTACTTACGATTGTAAGTTTAGCATTACTTATTACAGTTATAAGAATTTGGTTGAAAAATTGTGGCAACCTCTCTGGCTTTTCACTTAGCACAACGATTGTTCGATACAGTCCAGGATTGATTGTAGTATGTATTGGATGTTACTGGATTTTACAACAATTACCAAAAAATGCAAAAATTAAATTCGTTTCATCTTATCAAATGGATACAATTCCATTATTGGTATATTTTATTATATCATTTGCAATCTTCATATTATTTATTCAACCACTTCAGGTATTTTTATTACCTCAAAAGAAAGACGTATTCAATCTATATCAAGGAGAAAATATAGTGCCAAAATTGTTTGACAAAGTCAAAGAACTCTTTTATACAAAAAAAGAACAAGATCAGGATAATAATCCTATTATATATGGACTTGGAACTGTTTATAGTGCAACATTTATTTCGGTTGCTGTTTTTTTTATACTTCTTTATGCGCTATTATTAGGAAATATTTTAGCTTCCAGTGTTTTTTTAATGACTGTCACTTGCATCACAGTTTTAGGTATTACGACAATAGAAAGATATCGAAATGCAAATGATATTGGTAAATATGAATAAAAATTAATGATAAAAATTGTATCTGAATGCAGAATAGTTTAAAAACTTTTTAATCCATTTTTTTCCAGTGGAGTTCTTCCAAATATCCACATCGTCAATATTTTGTTGGTTTCTCATTGCTGAATATTTTTTTTATGGAACTGGACATCAGCCAACTTTTCCAACTATTCACTGGGATGCTGCTTTTATCGGAACAGGAGGACATTTTTATGGACATATTATACCAGCAATTCTTATAGGTATGTATGATATGTATGAAAAATAATAATAACTATTTATTTAATTAACAATTATGTTTTTTGATTTGCAGGTATAAACACATTTGGTTCTCATATAATATTGGGTTTTACATTACCCTTATTGGTAATTGCTCCCTTCACTATTTATATCATGATACCCAAGTTGGTTAAAAAGTTTCGCTTCGAAAATGATATGAAGAGAGGAGAATTAATATTATTTGATAAAGAATTGGTATTTCATAATGCTGTATTTTCTGTGGCCGGAAAATATTTATTAATTCATGGGTTTCGAGTAAGTATATTTTTAAAAATATCATTTTACAATAAAGATATCTAATAATTTTTTCACGAGCAATTACTTGTGTTTTAGACTTTTGGCTGCATGCTTGCTGCCACCATTCACTGCCGTCATTTAATGGTATGGAAAATATTTGCTCCGAAGCTTATTTTCGAAGGTTTATCATTTTTAGTGAGCGTAGGAAGTGTTTTAACATCACTTTTTATGGTGATGCGAATAGATAATCAGGTAGAAAAATTAATAACACGTGTTACAAAATCAAGGTGATATTATAGTAGCTACTAATGTAAAGGAAGAATCAACAAAAGCAAACAATAATTTTTGTTACAATACTCAAGATCAATACCAGTATTTTCTCAAACTCTTCAATTACGAAAATGAATTTGTATAATAAATAGAATAGATAGCTGATAAAACGAAAAGTTTGCAATTAGGAATGGTTGTTACTATTTAAATAAATATGAATTTGATGTATGATGTATGATGTTGGTCAGCACACGAGGGCTATCCTGCGTGCAATGCATTGCTGATCACAAAGACACAAAGCAACGCACTTGATGCAGGATTGCACCCATGCACAAAATAATTCAGTTCGCTTGAAAAATAGATAAATCATAAAGTTTATAAAAAAAATTAGCAGTTTACAATTTTTCTCCGATACTTTATTGAATGAATCCATAATCTTTACATATGTTTTGTAGAAAGTTAATTTAATTTGATTTTTCTTATGGATTCCGAAGTGGAATAGATTAATAAATGAATAATTTTCTAATGATGATTATGATGATGTCTATGATCTTTGTATTGATTGTTAATGTATTCGGACCAACTCGCCCAATCATCATTGTCGTTATATTGTGAGTCCTACAACAAATAAAAAATTATCTTTTCTCTGTATTTATAGAATTTTGTTTTGTTCTTAATAAGACTAACATTTTTAATAACCAGATGGATTTGACTTGGGCATTTGTATCTGTAATTAAATTCATTTGTTACAAACACAAGTACTTATTTCGCCTACCATTTTCTATGCATTTTTTAATTTTTTTAAGCTGGTTTAAGTAAATTATAATAGAAACTTAAATAAAACCAGTCAATGAACTTACTAAAAGTTTTATTCCACCGCCTTGATGTCCAGGAACAGATCCTCCACCAGCTTGAACACTTTCAATAGTACCTGGAGGCATACTTTGATAACCTTGATGCATAGACATTTTCACAGCTCGTTTGTATTGATCTTTATTATCACTAGATTCAGCCCCATAAACATCATCTTTATATTCATTATCTACATCTCGTTTTATGGCGGCGCCTTTAGCATAAGCCATCCAGAAAGGTACGGGTACTTGGTAATCTGTTTTAGGAGTATTTAGATCCGCCAATTTTCCTTTTACAGCATCAAGAAGAGTTACATTGAATAAATAATTGTTTGGAAATTTATAATCCACTGAGTCATCGTATGCTGGAGCTTCTGTCGATGGAGAACTATTTTTGATAGCTTCTGATACTGCTACAGTAATATTTTTTTGAATTTCAGTAAGGGTATCAAATACTTGACTCAGTACAGCCATTTTTTGTCTAAATGGCACGGTATAATCAACATTAGGAGCCCAAAATCCTGCAAATGCTGTTTTCATCGGTTTTATAGGTTTCTTTGACATTGATGCTGTTACCATTTTTTGAGACAAAATTAAATCATTCATATTATTTACCATTTCAGTTTTTAATGATGCAAGTTCAGCAATAATTGAGTCAACAATAGCATCCTTTGCTGCTGTTAATGTTTGAAGGTCTTCAACTGATCGCTTAACTTGAATTTTAGTGCCATCTGATTCTAACCCAAGAGATCTGGCAATTTTAGCTGCAGAAGCTGGCTGAGTTTTATTCAATTTTATGCTTTCAAATAATTTGTCTAAAAATGTAGCTACTTTTTGAGTATATTCTCCAGGACTAGGAATAATTGAAGATGGTAACCAAAAGCCTGGAGGAACAATAGTACTTTTAGGAACAGGAGCTTCAGTTGTTGTAGTTTCGAATGGAGACCAGAATCCTGGTGGAACAATAGTACTCTTAGGTGTCAAAAAATCGAGAGGTGTTGCAGGGGTACTAGTAGCCAAGGATGAAAAAAGTTTATTTAAAAAAGCCGTTTTTTTGGTGATGAATACACTAGGATCAATGACTGGAGCAGGACTGAAACCTTGATAGGGACCGAATGGTCCAAACATACCTGATGTCAATGGATATGATGTTTTTAAAGCACTTTCTGATTCTTCAGGAATAGGATCAAGACCCGGATAAACTGGGGGTGGTGGTGGATAAGTTGGAGGAGAACTAGTCACTGTTGATGTGAGACTACGTTTTTTTCGAGAAGCAGATTCAGCAGATGGATTATATTCAAACTTGGAGCCATAAAAAGGTGAACCATAGCTTGGAGAAAACTGTGATGACCAAGAACTCATTGGTCCAAATTTAGGGCCCATCGGTCCAAATGGAGAAGTTACTGGTCCAAAAATACCTCTCTTAACATCTTCATTAGCTTGACTTTCTTCATTTTTATCATCTCCTAATATTTCTTTGAGATCTGAGACATCTTGTGAAGGTTCACTTTCTACACTTCTTGCATACATGCTTGGCTTTGGTGCTGCGAAAGGAAAGAAGTCTGCATCAGCACTCATTGGATAATTAACAGGTCCAACACCACCGAATAAATTGCTCAAGAAACCAGTCTTTTTAGATATCATCATTTTAGGGTCTACAAATTTGGGAAAGAATGGAGAACTCTTTCCGATATACGGAACAGTGATTGTGTCCATTCCCGGTGCTACTGGTGCACCTAAAGATCGTGAAAAAACTATTGAAGCATTTTTTATTAGATTGATTTACAATTAGAATTTTTCTTATGAATCAATTAATTCATTACCTGGTTTTCCTTTGTAAGTCGCCCATGGTGAAGGTTTCGGTGATGGTTTACTACTTACAGAATAAACTAGAAATAAAAACAGCACTAAATACGCACAAGAATCTCTCGTGCAAACCATCTTTACACTGTATGATGATTCTTTTTTAAGCTCGCTTTTATATGGACTTTTTTGCAAGACAACTAATCTGTAATAATCGCAAAGATTATCAGCATACTTCATTTCTGCAAAATTAATAGTTTTATTTTACTGTTCTGCTCATTACAATAATCCAAAATCCTTTATATTTGTCTAACACTTGGAGATTATCACATAACTGCAGATTGTCTGTTTTTGAAAATGGAATTCATTTCAATGAATAATTTCCTGCTTAATACTCGATACAGTCATTTGGTTAATAATACTTCCACTAATTAATATTTAGAATTTTTTTTTACTTTATTATTTTATTAATATTTACATTTTAATTGATAATTGATAATTATACATTTGATAATTTGTAAGTAGAAAAAACATTTTTAAAAAAATTCTTAATTTTTTTTCATATAGTTAAAATGTTTTTACTAATGAAATATATAATTTAAAGTTATTTTTCAATTATTTTTACTGAAAATAATGGATTCAAGTAATAAACCATTCATTAAGTGTAGTTTTTCTTGTATTAAAATTGAAAAATCGTTAATTTCGAGTAACTATGACTGAGTATAAATTTGAATGCATTTAATTAAAAACAGAATTTACAATCATTATGGGAAAAACAAATATATTTAGTTTCTTTTGATAATTTTTTGCTAATAAAACTTATTTGATGATAACAATATAAGTTTTGTATAAATTCATTTAATTCTTACATAGTTTTCGACTCGTCGTTCAAATGTTTTCATTGTCATATACTTTATGTATTTGATTGCGTGTTAAAAGACAACTGCAAGTTATTTCTGTCAAGTATCAGGTTAAATAAAAAACTTTCAATGAAGACAAGTTCATTGAAGAGTAATTTGTTTTTCATCGAGTTTTATTTTTTCAAAGCCTTATTTACATGATTATAAAATTATTTAATTGATTTAAATAAGATTCATTTACATAAATTGATTGGCAAAGTTGACCGTTTTCTATTTTTTGTAGATGTAAATAATCATCGATTGGTGTTACAGTTATTCCTATTTTCCTTACAATATTAAATATAATAAAAAAAAAAAAGATAAATTAAAAGAAGTTAACAATATTTTTAAGGATTCAGGAGTGAAAGCAAACGATTTTGTCAATTCAGAAGTTATTTCTGTTCTAGAATTTACTAATCAACACATAATGTTTTCTCAGGTATTTAAAATTGTTATGAACAAATAAAAATTCTATCATATTAAAATATGTTGTGTTTTTCAGAAA
This sequence comes from Chelonus formosanus, assembly GCA_028641665.1. Taxonomy (NCBI): domain Eukaryota; kingdom Metazoa; phylum Arthropoda; class Insecta; order Hymenoptera; family Braconidae; genus Chelonus; species Chelonus formosanus. The sequence goes on from CM054002.1 coordinate 6,021,296, forward strand.
TCATCATCTGACTGTAATTTGTTTCAAGAATTAAGAACACCTTCACAGACAGTTTATACTCATGATCAAAATACTCAATATCCAAATCATCTTGGTTGTAATCATTATCCAAGTCACCACTATTTTATGAAACATCAACCAAATTCTATGTATATACCTCCTATAAGTTGTCAAAAAACTTGGAGTTCAAATCAAGTTCCTTTATTCGTCAATAACTGCAGTACAATTCAATCAAATCTCCCTTATCGTAGTCTGTTAGTGAAAACTATAGATAATAAATATTTAAGGCTTCCAATTACTTCTTGTAATGTGCCGGATGTCCATTATTTTAATCATTATCAGGTCAGAATAATAATTAAACGTTATTTATTCAGTTATATTATAAAAATTAAATCCTTTAAATGAATAATGATTTATTTTAATATATGATGTATTTTTATTAATTACGTAGAATCAAGAATCATCTAAAAAAGAAAAAAATCTGTCTAATACATATGATTTATCAAGTAATATTTCACAAACGATTATTGAAGCACCTGGAGTATCGAATGATATTGAACATAAAAAATCGTTAAAGAAAGAAGAATTAAATTTAGAAGAATATAATAATTATTCGCTTGAAAAAGAAAAAGTTGAATCTGATGAAAAGGAAAACTTTCCAACTTTTCAACCATTTGCAGATAATATTCTTGAAACATTAACAATTAATAAGAGTTTAAAAGTTTGTATAGAAAATTTTCTAAATCGATTAAAACAAGATGTTTCTGTACAAAAACCAACTGATAAAACTCCAAGTATGAGTACACATATTGAAACAGAAGAACTATCCTTTTCTCATTATCAAAGAACAATAAATTCACCCTTCCCACAAAGAAAAAATAATCTTCAAAATGAATTGAAAACTACCAATAGTAGCTCAGTATATCAAACCAATTCAATAAATGAATTAACTGCCCATAAACAACAATATTATGATGCCTTACTCAATGTTCAACGTGCAAAAAGTAAGAAAATTTTTCTAATGTGGACCATATAAAATTAACTGTATAAATATTAATACTAATTTTATCATTATAGTGGCCGTAGCAAATTCTTTGACACTTTCATCTGGTCAAAGTTATGGAGATTTCGATTCATTTTATACGAATTATGGACAGCAATGTCATTGGACTACTCAACAGCCCGAAGCAAAAGCAATGCATGAATCTACAAATAGTCAAAAAATGTTTCATTCACAATATTCTCATGCTAATGATCCTTATATTAGAGCAGCAGACTGGAATTCTTACTCGTCTTCCAGAATACGACAAGAGGTATTAAAGTCGATAAAATATTTTAATTACTAGTGACAACTTGATCATGTTACATAAATGATTTCATTTAAAATTGCAGTTTCCATACATTCATGCTTCACCAATGTATAGATCACGTTACATATATAACTTTCCAAATGATACTCTTCAATATGGTGATTTATCATCTAAAAGTAAAACAAATGCTAAAAGACGAAAGCTACATAATACTACTGTTGAATTAACGAAAGGTGATACAAATAGCATGCATTATTAAAAACATATTTTATATAATTGTATTTTTATAAGTTGTTATTTTTGAATATTCATTAAAAAGGTATGTTTTTTCCAAGAATATATAAATGTATAGTATATTAAAACAATTCACGTTAAACAATTAAATTATTAATAAAAATTCCATGGTTCATTTAAGTCATTATTGAACAAAGTACGATCTTATAAGTTTTTCTATAATTTCTCTTTATGAGATAAGCTATATAATATTCTTTAAATATTCGATTTTTCAAGCTCGTTGAATGTACAATATTTATCATACAAAACATGTCAACAGACTTCAATTTTTATTTAAATAAAATTGTTAATAAAAACGGTCTGAGCATATTTTATTCTATAAAAGTATTCGCATACAGACGAATCTCTAATTAATATTGTCACGAGAACAAATCCTTGAAATTGGCTGAATTGAACTGGAAAAATTTTCAATCCATTCTAAAATAATCAATGCATTATGAATCGAGAACTATTAGAAGTTATTTTTTTTTTTAATAAAATAACAATATAATAGAGAAAAAATGGCTTATGATATACGTATATGTATAAACAATGATTACATTAAGAAATTGTGAGTGAAACTAATTGCAGTTATTATTGTCTCAATATATGTAAAAACAAATATTGAGAATGATAATTATGTTATCAACATAAGAAAAAAATATATTTAGGATTTTTTATCATATTGATATACTTGAATTCTTCTTTTACGGTAATTATGATGCGACAATAATCATTATTTATTGTATGTACTCATATCAGTTGAGATTTGTGCGTTAAGAGATATAGCAAAAAATAATCAAATTAAAAGCTGAATAATATTTTTTGAGAAGTTCTAATTTGAGACATAGTTAAGGTAAATCGCATAAATTTTTTTTGAAATTCGTGTTTTCAAGATTTCAATTATAAAATATATATTTTATTCATATATTTTTACTTCAAACTCATGTTCAGGATAGTTTTTTTTTTACAATTGTTCTATACAATTAGATATAGTTCACAGGATTTTATTTGTGTGATTTATCATTTGCACATAAAAAAGTGATTCAATCAATCAACTAATTTTCGATTAATTGAATAAGTGAAAAGAATAAAAGTGATGAAGATATTTTAGTTTGGAGGAATTTCTTTTAATAATGAACATAAATTAATTGATCTTAATTAGAAGCCATTCATAGTTTTTTGGCAGTGAAAAAATTTCATCATTTTCATGTTATCTAAGAGTTCGCCAATATACTTTGATTGATAGTCATTTGAATACTAGGGCTGAGGCGAAAAGATGGGACGTCACTTGATTAACTTATAACTAACTTATAAACTAAATTACAATTCTAGATGAACACTCATTATTTTTACTTTATTTTTTAACGTAGTTCTCTTTTTCAAATTTAAAGTTATTGCAAAGAAGAAAAATTATTTTCTCCAAAAAATATTACTTGTCTTATAAGGTATTTTGTTAATAATACTATTTAATTTTCAATATTATAATTTAAAGAATTTATACCAAGGAAAAATCAAAGTGGCTACTGAATAAATAATATATATTCATTTTTTATTCTAGAAAATTTTTTTTCAAAAAGTAGATTGTTTTATGAGAATTTTTCATGTGGAAAATTTACTGTGAACTCATGAAATTTTATAAAAAAATTTTTTTCTGGTTGGTAATACATTATTCATAAGAAAATTCTCAATAGAATTTTTATCATTTTGAATATTTTTCTGTTCACATAATTTTTTTTTCTCTTAGTTTAATCACATCAAAAAAATAAGTGATATTGTGTTAACAAAACTTATGTCAAATAGAGCAAGTAGTATAATATAAACTTGCTTGGGCGGTAGAAAGGTATTAAAACCGTGGTAAAATAATGTTTCTCTGATATTATTTTAAATAGAATCTTTCAACGGATCGGAGTTTGGGCACACTTTGAATATTATTATTTCTTTCACGCGATATGTACGGATCGAAATGATACAATTAAGACACCATATGACCCGATAATGCGACAATCGCATTTAGAACACTTGGACAATGTGAGCCCATCTATATTTTTACAACTTGAATTTTATTTCATCTTTGAATGACACACAATATTATTATTGTATCTCATGCTTCCTTAAACATTTCACAATCTACATTCACGCGAATACTTTATTTCCTATAATTGGATAAAAATGAACGAATAAAAGAAGTTAATTTACATGAATAAATGATTTCAATAATATTTATAGTTTTCCACTCACTGACATCAAGAAATTACCAATTATATATGATTTAAATTGTGTTGGCATAAAAATACATTTATTATCAATCAATAGTTACTGCTTTAATTTTCATGTTTCGTTCTCGTTTTTAATTTTTCTACTGTGCATTATAATAATCACCTCCTATAAAGAAGATTAATCCTTTTCACAAAACATATTTGTATGATTCATTTTATTAAGTATACATGCTATCGTAATAATTATTTGTTGTCCATGAAAATAATTTATAGACTAAGCAAATGTTTGGGCAAAATATGTTGATGGCAGCTTAATTTACAAGGCGAGAATAATTTTGTACATGATGTCGAAAACGTTCGAATTAGATGGTTCTCTATTAAAAATGATTAAGCAAATGTATATGAATCAGCTGTTTTACTAGAGCAAGGTTGAACATCATCAGATGGTTGTCGCCACGATTCTGACCACATTGAAGTTTCAATAAGTGATTTTTTTATAGCTTCGTTATCTTTCATGTTATTTCCAGTTTCGAGTTCCCATACTTTCACTGCAGCAACGTAGTTTTGTAAATCGTTGTTAGTAGTTGCTCTAAGAACTTTTCCAGTGCTTGATTGTTTTGATGCATTACATTTCCGCGGTTGTGGCCTTTCAATTGTCTGGAGAGGTAATTTTTGTGGCACTTTTCTTGGTTTAGATTCAATACCTTCACTTTTACGACTTAAACCACCATTACCACTAGAAGCGCTGTCACCATCATGTCTTCTTCTTCTTCGCTTACGTTCAAGATCACTTTCTTCTCTTTGAATTGTTTGAATTTCTTCATCATCTTGTGATGATAGAAAATGTTGTCTTGCTGATGCCCAATGATCTTTCCTTTGACCAGATTTATATTTATCATAATTTCCATTTCCATTTGATTCATTGTCAGCACTTTTCTTTGACCTTTGATTTTTTACAACCCAAGGGGGTGGTTGTTTAGGATATTTATCTTTTAACGTCAACTGTAAATAATACTCATATTATATATTTCGATTAATTGTTTTTAAAATTACTTAATTATTTTATACTTACACCTGACGAAGAAGATTCAACTGGTTTATAAAGTTGACTTTGGGAGTTATCGTGAGAAGGCGGGGGTTCACAGCTAATTCCGGAACGACCATGAATCCACGAAAGGATAAAAGCAATAAATGCACAAGAAAAAGCAAGACCAGCTGCAGCAGTAAGTTGAGAACGTGTACGTCGTGGAACCCAGCCACTTAAATGATACTCCCATATTGATAAGCCGAGTAAACTACATCCTATAACGTATGATACTCCAATACTGGTAAATATCCAAAAATTCTGGAATAAAGATGCCATGAATGATTGATATATTTAGTTTAAGTACATAATTGATGAAAAATACTTACAAATTTATCCCAATTGAGAGGAAACATGTAAACAATGTGGGAGATATCTAGGAAGAGGAAAAGAGTTGTGACAAGTAAACAAAAAACAGCTACGAAAATGATAAATCTCAATCTTCCAACCAGGGGTAGCATAAAGAGACTAACATTAGCAGTACCAGCACTGCAAAGTGTAGCCAAACATGCTACGGATGTTATCTGCATTTATAAAATAATTATTTGTTAATGTTCGTATTAGACTTTTCATAATTATTTATTGAAATTGATAAGTGATTAAGTTATAAATATTGATGTTATAATGAAAACTTACGAGTAGTAAAAGTCTGAAGATACCCGTCTTCGTTTTAATATGACCCTGTATGTCACAATAAAGAACCAAGTGGTTGGAACGAGGCCATGGCAGTGCATTAGAGGAAGATCCATGTCTGTGATCTCCATGTCCATAAGGTCCATGGTAATTGGCATGTGAATCCCACGAATGGACCGTTGAATGGACTCCAGGTGAGTCCAACTCTGAAGATTGGGAGCTAATTGCTCCCCCTGTTCTACTTCCTGCTATTTTTAAATTTAAAACATTTTTTAAAATAATTTTTCAATTAAATTAGAAGTTGAGAAATCTGTTTCAATAAAATTAAAAATATATAATTCACTTAATTTTTTTGTTAAATAATATATATTTTATTTTGAATAATTGAATTATTATTTTATCATGACATTTCTATAGAATGAAATGCAGTTTGGATAAAACATAAAGACCATTAAGTTGTTGTTTTAAAGATTCTGCTGTCATTACAAAGATTAAATTATTAACAATAAAATATAATAAAAAATAATTATAATGATGAATAATAAAGATAAAATAACTTGAATTAATTTTCTAATAAATTTTTATTGTTTTACTCTCAAAATATTTGAAATTATTTATATCATAAGATTTTTTGTTTAGTATTAATTTTAAACATCTATTAAGTTTAATCAGATCAGTGAATGTCAACTAAATAATGATATTTACTTTTCAGGGTTTTTTTTGTCACTTAAGAAGAATGTTACATTTTAAATTTGGTCTTTACTGAATAACCAAACTTTAAGATGATATGAGTTAAAAATAATTTAAATTACTAAAATGCCAGAGAAAATAATTATTCATATTTTTTTGCCGTTTAATTAATAAACTATTTAGCAATATTTCATATTTTTGTATTTAATTATGCACGAGTATTATTATAAATAATTTTTATGTTAAAATAATTATTATAAGATTCTAAATCTAAAAATTTTACCAATTTCGAAGTCTTGTATATCCTCAGGTCGTGAATAAGCTGAAGGTGGTGGTTCCAAATCTTTAATCTCTTCTAGAAGTAATGACTCTATTTCATCGGCTGCATACAAATCCGAAACGGAACGAAGGTGATGCCGAGTCTCGCTCATCACTTGAGGAAGTACTCTTGTTTTTCTGGCCCACCGATTACTATCATTCGTCGGTCGGCCCTATCATCAAATGCTCCATTTCGTGATGTAACATTGTCCCTTTTCAATCGTTTCCATTCCACCTAATCTGTTTCTCCTTTCCACACCGACTGTAATTCAATTTATGTAAATATAAGAACCTATAACAATTATTTAGATTACATCAATAGCTTTCAGTGAATAAAATAGCATTAAAATTTGTATCAACTCGTTAAATTTCTTATGCTTCTCTGTTATGAGAAGGACCAAAAAGAATACTCATCATAAGATTAACAAGTTCAGCATAACTTATTATTCATTTAACAAACCTCAATGAATCAGATTGTAGTAATTCTTGGATTACATTTTTTTACACATGCGGCGTCGTAAACGTAGCGACAACCCCTGAAGTGTCGCCATTGCCGCTTTTACAACTCGTAAACCTCTTTTCACTTTTCTCTACAATGCTGAGGCAAATAGAGAAGTTTTCTATGTCTGTCTTCAGATTAACAGTTCTACTGAGCTTTTTCACCAATGATAGCTTCAAAATTCCACTATACTCAAACATAGGATTGGTGTATTTGTTGATTGAACAGAATAGGGGTGGTTTTCAGGATTAACTAGGATAGGGAAAGTTTACTGGAAAGTACTTAGAGTGACATCTTGAAAACTGTAATGAAACATGACTATTTAAACTACAACCTTTTTTTGTTAATAGTCGATAACAATGTATTTATGTTACCGTACATGGTAAATTGAAAAATTCCATCTGGATAATATATCCACAGTTTAAAAGTTTCTGAAAAAAGAACACAATATATATTTATCCATCTTTGTCTTATTTATCAGTGACAGAGAAGACCAGTATAGAAGTCCAATGCTGGGTTAACAACGCGGACTGAGTTTGGGTTAACATGTCAGTAATCTCGGAACGAAACATAGCAGACGTACGTAAAACTGACGAATGATTCCAAACGTATTCTTACGTCAGTCTTTCGAAAGTCTGACGCACATGTGGTTACTATGGTGAATCATAGTGATTGAAAATTCACATCTACTATACATACCTCTTAAAATCTACCTGAAAATTTGGATAATTATTTTTCTCACTTCATTCGAATTGTTAAGTTATTATTTTTATTTCTAATGTATTTTTAAGTGATTTTGAATTATTGTTAGTTTTTTCCATTTTTTCCCAACTAATCGCATTGATTTATATAAATATAGTTAAATAAATATTAAGTTTTACTTCATCAAGGTTTAATACTTAATTTAAAAGTGAGAATATTTGATGACTGGATAAAAAAGAATTTTTTAAATGATTTTATGCATGATAACTGTATGAATTAATATAATGGTTTATCATTTTAAGTTTGCATTCTTTAATATTAATTGTGAGAATATTTATAGTTATACTAAGTACTATTTGAACACAACAAGATAAATAAAACTATAAATTCAGATTTCTAATTTTTATCAAGGATTTTTATTATAATAGTCCCATGTTCATTATTAATTTAGTTACTTCAAGCGATAAATTATATTTGTACTTATTTAACTGTTTTACTCAATCCTTGGTGAAACATTCCGATAAAATCTTATAAAAAAAAATTTTATAAGAATTAATAGGAAAATTGCATCAGAAATATAACACCTTTTATAAGAATCTATAAGAAAATTCATAAGTATTTTCCCATAAATTCTTGTTGCGTAAACTTAACCGCAACCTGTCAACTCTCGCTCAAGCTCGTGCTCCGTCGAGCTCACCCGATCCGCTCGCCCTATCCTAGCTCTTCTTTCAGCGCTCGACAAATTACAGCTCGTCTTCTCCAACCTAGCCAATGATAGTTGTCGTATTATTGTTCAAGATCTACCGACGCCGGCTACAACGTGTTTGCAGCCATTAACGCTCATGGACCGCGCTCACGCACATGTGCTCTTTATCTCTCTGAACAATTCTCAGTTTTTCTTATCGTTTAAGCTCTTTTGACGCTCTATTCACGTTCAATTAAGTTCTGCTAAGCTCAATAATTGTTGTTAAAACATTGTTAAAGTATGAAACCATTTATTTTTTGTAATAAAATCAAGATAAGCTCAAAAGGTGTCTTTTGCGTGCTTCAAAGTTCCTTCCTGATCATATCCTTCGGCCCAGCTCGTTCGCTATCTTACTATTAATCTCTTGAAAACTATATTTAATTAAATTTAACTATCAGCAATTTTAGTTGCTCTATAAACAATTCTTATAAAACAAGTGATATTTCTGATGCAATTTTCCAATTTAATCTTATTACTTTAAAAGAATCTATAAGAAAAATTTGTATCGTCTTTTATCGGAATCTATCTTTGTACCACAAAAAAAATAGTTTAAACACATGGAATTTTTAATTCGCTCTAGATGTTTTTTATTTATCCGGATTCGTTGTTCAAATACCCTAGTAAACAGCTTTCGCAAGTCTGTCGAAAATCTTGCTCTTCGATCGTCAACAGAACGACAGACTCTGCAGCAGTGTCATGGGTTGTCTGCATCTGCATTTGGCTATGGATTTTGCGACAGAATCTGATGAAAGACCAAAGAAGCAGATTTACAGCAGAAATATGGATCGTATCGTTTATTCAATCAGTGGTTCTCATCAGATTATATAAAAACATTTATTAAATTATTTATTTATTTTTTTTATTGACTATACATAAAATTTGGTTCCATTAACAATATAGAATATTTGAACCAATACATAGATGGTACCCAGTAGATAAACCAAAAATTAAAATTACAAAATACTAAAAAATCAAAATGCAATAAATGTAAATTGTGAATTTACACAAATTATTGTTTTTATTTTAAATTTTGCAAATTTCATAGAATTTGCACGAATAAAATTGTGTTTATTCGATAGCTTGCAATTTTTGGCAAATTTGCACGAATCTGTTTTAACTTCCCATTAGGAAGTTATTGAAATTGGGTCGATTGGTGAAATGTGAATTTTCACCATATCTCCATGTTTCGAGATATTTCAAGCATACTGACAAATTTTTAGAATGATGTATGTATGTACGTATGTACGGACGTCAGCATTGTTTTCGTTTTTGATATCTTAAGAACGGATTGAGATATCGACTTCAACCAAAATTTATTCGAAAGAGATTATTATAAAGAAGATCTGAAAGAAGTTTAAACAAATTCGGTCGAGCCGTTTCTTTTCATAACAAAAAAATTAATAATGAATAAATGAAAAGATTGACTATTTATTAAAATACTTCTAAGCAAAAGAATAACGATTTCATTTGGAAATTAACTCGATTTTCACTGAACATTATTATTTACAACTAAATATGACTTTCAACAATTACGCATTGTTTACAACAATATGAATTTGTTATAAACAATTGAAAATTGTATTCATCGAATAACTAATGCATATATCACATGAATTTAGATGTTTCTAACAAAAGAATATGATTTATTACGAGATGTGAGCTTTAACAAATACAAACTGCTTATAACAATATGAATTTGTTATAATAATGAGAAGTTCGTCGTGTAAGCACAGACAAAGTGTGCTCAGACCAATTTCTTCCAGAGGATTTGCAGTGGAGAATATATTTTCTATGCTGTATATTCCTTTTGAATTTATCGATTTCCTATAGAAATTGTCCTAATGTTTTCCTTTTGAATAATATAAAATCCTATTATGAAATATTGGTATAATGATATAATTTCTAAGTTGCATTTTTCCTATCATGTCTTAACAAATGACAATTTTTCTTTCTCCACTTTGAAATACTTGCTAGAAAGCAAACTTGATTAATGTTTAAATTATTTGCAATTTTCAACTCAAATGGATTGGACGAAAGTCATGTCTTCATGTTTTAGAATAGCTCAGTCGGCAGCGTACTGGACTGTGAATCCGAGGATGCTAGGATCGAATCTCATCATCAACAGGATTTTTTCGGACAAAGTTTCTCATAACTTTCATTTCAGGTGTATATTTAAACACCAAATTCGTATGAATAAAAAACCTCTAGAGTGAATTGAAATTTTCTTTTGTTTAAATTAATTTTTTTGTAGTAATGTATAGGTTTACCTTTAATTCAGGAGGAAATTTCGATAGTATTAAAATCCCATTGAATAACGTCCAATCCTATTGCAAAGTTAAAAAGGAAAGAAGAAAATTGAATAGGATCATAAAGTTCATATTAAAATCCTATAAAAATTTTTTCTTTCCTATAGAAAAACTGAAAAGGATTCAGTACATCTCTATGGAACAATTGAATGGGATTCAATGGATTTTTACAGGAAATACATTTCCAATAGGATTCAATAGGAAATTTCCGATGCAATTTTCCCATTCAATTTGTATTTCCCAATAAGATCGTTTAAGCAGGGTAGACCATTTAAAATACGCACGTTTTACCGATTTGAAGCGACTTTCACATTGTTGAGTAGAACACGAAAAGCTTTACTGCTCCTTCAGTCTTAAACAAATACTCATCCACATATTGCTTTTTCTCTTCAATTTTTTCATAGGTCCTATTTCCGGAAATAAAAGAACATATTGTTCAAGTAATACTTTGGTTGCTTCTTCTGCTCATTGAATTGGACAATCTTCTGTGGAAGTAGGAACAGTATCCGTACAAGAACTTGTTCACTGTTAGATTGACAATTATCAACTTGATTATTGTTCAATATTGTGAACATTATGTTCTGAGAAATGAAATCTGCATATAGTTTACCTGAAATGAAAGTTCATGAAATAAAAATGAGAACCTCAGTTAAACCTCAGAGCTAATACTCTTTTTTCAAATGAATTACTACGGCAAAACAGAGGTTATGCCATGTACTTCAAAAAAACTTACCTTCTACATCACGTAACAAACAGTAAATTTGTCCTTTATCATTGACCATAAACTCATCATTTTTATCATATAACACAGAATCGAAAGTAAATTCCATGTTGAAGAAGTAATTGAAATTATATAAATAATTCAATTATTAAAAAGAAAAATACAAAGAAATGAGCAGTCTTTTCGTGTTCGTGAGTATTCGAATTAATTGAGCAGTTTTCGACTCTGCTCCGAGCAGACAGAGAAGCTAAGCCGAAAACGACATCAATAACTTCCTAATGGGAAGTTAAATATACGTGATTTTTTCACTCAATTGGTGTACATAAATTCATCATTAAGTAAATCAAAGTGAAATATATATATATATATATATATGTACCATTCAATAATAAAAATGACAAAAATATGTTTCTAATATTAAACAAGTTATCTATAAATAATTACTCATTGATTGTCAATGATTATAAAGTTAAAAAAAAAATATACATAACCATGTATATTTTTGTATAGAAAGTTATATAGGAAATCTTCTACACTCAGTCGCGGTGCATAAATTCATCACCAAAAAAATTAAAGTAAAAAGAAATATGTATATATACATCTATGTAAACTCAATAAAAAAAAAGAAAACAAATTTGGAAATTTATTGAGCACATTTGTTTTATGTAATTTGGGCAGCTTTGCCACTCAGTCCTGATTTCTTTCTAATAACACATGTAGAATATAAATTTTTTATATAGATTGTTTACAATGATATATATTTAAAATGATAGATACCCTTCAGCCTCGAGTGATAACAATTTTTCATTCTTGATAGCTTCAATACATGGTGTATTAGCTGCTTCTTCAAACGCTTGACAAACATGTCTCTCAGCCCGTTTCATTGTATTGTGATGGAGTACCGGTATATCCATTGATGAAATCAACTTTTTAAATTGCTCATGCCCTACACCGGAACCTAAGCAACCTGTCAAAAAATAAGTGATCCAACAACTGGAGAAGTTTATATTATAAGTCTTGATAGGGTAGATAGATAGAGAGACCAATAGATGGGCAGCTGAGTCCAAAAGATGGACAAAAAGTAAAAAATAACTAAAAATAGACAGTAAATGTTTATTAAATAAATTTAATTTTTTTTCGGAGAACCGGACTTTGCGGCTTAGTACTAATGAAAATTTTCGCCATTCGCGATCACCACGACACCTATAACAAAGATATTGGAAAACGTTATGTATAAATAACTTCTGACAATAATGGTAAGAGGAGAAAAAAACCAGAATCATTTTTTTTGCTATCATTTAAATTTATTATAATGACCCTGTATTAAAATACTTTCTATCAACTTGATTATTTAGTATTACCTTACAATGAATAAATGTAATTATAAAACAAAAATAAACTTTTCAAAATAGTAATAAGATAATTATAATTTTTGCTAACAATTACACTCATTATAATATTTCTGTATTAAAGTTCTTTTCATCAACTCAATCGCTTGGTATCAACTTATCAATTTATTTATGAATAATTTATATCTTTATGCTTCGTTATACAGTCCTTTATTCTATGCAATTACCTATCACAATTACTACTAAATTTCTTAGTGGCATATAATATTAATTTTAAATGAAGTGGCTAAGATACGTATTTTCAATTTTCTCTTTTGAAAAATATTCCCGCGAATGAAACTTATCTTGAATTTAACAGCATGGTCGCTCGTGTCACACAGTCAACTTCACTCTGATTCTTATTTTTGACAGTTATAGGTGTCGTGGTGATCGCGAATGGCGAAAATTTTCATTAGTACTGAGCCATTTTTCTTCATTTTCATTTGCAATGTTCTTATACCCAAAATCTTCAGATTCACATTCGCAAAAATACTTAATCGTAGTAGAGAGAGACAAGAGGTTTCCCTTGCCTTCTCTATCGCTTGGGGTAGTGAACTTCTCACTTACCTCAAGCCAGACGTGAAGGTGAACTACTCACTCCACACGTTAAGTACGGTTTATAAAGGGTATGCACAAATAGTTGAACCATTCACTTAGTCTGTGACTTTTTCCGGTGTACCTATCACGCTCACCGGAATCGAATTAATATACTTTTCGTCTGTCGTTATGTGCGAGAACTCAGGCTGGCCGATGCCACCTAGGAGTACTCGCGCGAACTAGAGTCATACGTGTGGACTATTCCTATATACCAAGACTTGGGCGTTAAATACTGGTTAAATAATAAAATAAGCCTTTTTGTGAGCTATCCCTCACAATAGGATTGAAGTTTATTCAATCAGAAAATATAATAAAAACGATTGCCGTTTGATTGGAAGGAAATGATGAAATATATTTAAATAGGATGAGATATTATCCGTTGGTTTTGCCAGGGTTATTCAATCTAATAATATATTTTCTTATAGAATCCTATACATTCCGATAGGAAATCAACAGGCGTAACTTACTTATTAATTCTTATAGGATCTTATTTAAAACGGTCGTATAGTTTCTTATCAATCAATTCTGAAATTAAAAAATATTATTTGCTTATTGCTTCTTATAAAGTCTTGTAGTCTTTGTTCTTGCAAAATCTTATAACTCAGGATAGAAAAAAAATTTATCACTTTCACCTATAGATTCTTATCGTATCTTGTAAGATATTTTTGCTTAGAATCGTTTGTTATAATTATAATAACAATGATAAATCATTGTATAAAATGAATATAGGATATTTAATTACGTAGAATTAATTAGTATCCAACATTATTCAAAAATTTGTGTTCAATTTACAATGTTTGTTATGTAGACTCTTGTGTATCTGGTTTTGAATTTTCAGATTCATCAATATCAGGTTGTTGCATTCATATTGGCATTCTCTTGAATTTAGGAATAGATCCATTCAAGGTATTTCTTCGAGTTATTGCTGCATTAATATTCTGCTGTTCTTTCATTTCATTGTTTTTAAACAATCTTCCAAATGTTGACATCATTCCTGCTACTGACATTTTATACCACCAACGATAAGTCACATACCAGGTCAAAATAGCAATTATGCCTCCAATTAACTTCTTGACCATAATGTGATAATAGAGTAATGTAGATGCTAACATCACATCCCAAAGCATTTGCTTAAGTGTCCCAACAACAAATAATCCTCTCAAGTATGGAGTAAGTATTTTGTGAGCTTTCTTAAGAATTTTTAAATCATTATTGGATAAGTTTTTCAATAGATTAGCATCAACTTCTGATACTGACCTAGAGTGTTCTTCTCTCATGATCCAGTCTTTGATTTCTTTCCAATCAATACGAGAAGAATCTTTTTCTTAAGTAGTTAGTAATAAAATTAGCATGATTTTAACTAATGGAGTATGTGGAGGAGCATACATTAATAAATCAATAGACAATAGAAGTCTTTGTTTATAATTAAGTCTATAAAATATTTCAATGGTTTTAAAATAAGTTAGATTAAAAATCATTAATTATTTTCAATCCATTTTATTTCCCTGCAAAACAAATATTTTTATTAATATTAAAACCTTTTGTTCATATTGTATTGAATATAATAAAAATAAAATATTGTTTTAATGAATTTTTATATTTTGTACTTACAATTTTCAACATAACGACCTTCTTATTCAATACATAATCGTATTCGTTTGTCGAACTCTTTAGATATCTTTACCATAATTTCGTTGGTAATGGTGTCGAAAGCATTTTCTATCCTCTGGATTAACTTAATTTCAATCGCTGGTGGATCGCGGTTAGAGTATATTTTTCCTTTCAAATATCCCCATAGAAAAAAATCCAATGGAGATAGATCCGGTGAATGAGCTGGTCATTCGACTGGTCCACCTCTTCCTATCCACTGTCCTGGATATGTCAAGTCCAACTATTGTCGGACTGCATTGGCGTAGTGAAGCAAAGTACCGTCGTGTTGATACCAAATAAATGGTTGCATATCTGGATTTATCACTCGGCTGATGACTTCAAGAAGTAGTTCTCTGAGAAACTGTAAATAGATCTCTCCATTGAGTCTATTGGGAATAATTACTCCACCGACCATGAAATATATGAGTAACTTGAATTAGTTTTTAGCACATAAATGTATTCATAGAATAAATTCGTGATTCAATCACTGTACGTAGAGAATATTGACGAATTCATATGAAAGCTGATCTTGAAAAATATGAGATAAATCATTATTACTTACAATTTTATTATTTATTATCCCACGCCATGCATTTACACTGAATTTGTTTTGTGAACTAATCACTTTCGTAGCATGGGGGTTTTATGTTGACCATCTCACTTTATTATGGGTATTATGAACCCCTTCGCTGCCCTGCTTAAACAATCCTATTGAAGGTTTTTTTCCTATAGAAATATCCTGAATCCTATTGAAGTTTTTTTTTCTTCCTACAGAAATCTTCTGAATCCTATTCAGTTATCCCATTGAGGTACGCTGACTGCTATTCGATTCTTTAATAGGATTTTAGTAAATTTAATAGGACTTTTGAAATAACGATTCTCCCATTGAAAAGAGGCAATTCCTTTTCGATACTCCAATAGGATTTGATACTATTCAATAGGAAAATTGTTGTTAAATTTCTTATCAAATTTATAGTCCAGTCATATAAAATTTTATCTCGAGAAATCAGGTAGTGGATAAAATTTTAATACAATATTTGTAGGGGATTTAGAATAAGTTTCCCCTAAAAAAAGTGAGCTCCGATATCGGGCAAGGGTTGAAAATACCCTTTAAACGCTTTTTCATGCATTTTTTTACCGGCGTGTCTTGGCTGAAAGTTACAGCAGTAATGGCGTCTGAGAGGTCTGTACGGGGTAGTTCAAGTAAAGAAAAGTGGGGTCAGGCCAGTCACTTTCATGATTTTTCCCCCCTCAGCCCATTCCAGCCAATGAGATAGAGGCAAGAGGTGGAGCCTTGGCGATGCGAGTGCTAGTGGTGAGCATTATCATCATTAACGCAACGTTGATGCAAAACGGAAGATTCGAGAAGCGTCCAGAAATTTCTAAAAATAATTCGAGAAAATTTATCATAAAATAGAATATTTGCGAGCGATCGCAAGTATTTACAGGGTATAGGACCGGTCTTTTTTTAGACGGAGAAATTCGACGAAGCTTGTTTGGCTGATTTGACAAGGTCTACTATAGGCCTATTAATTTTCTATCAATATTGCTGACTGAGGCCCTTTGGGCTGCTGGGAATATTTATTGTCAGGATATAGAATTGATAATTATTTTGACATTAAATATTTCTGGCAGCCTGAAGGGCCTTTTTTGCGACAAGAAATAAAATAAAAAAGCCCCTGCCGTTAGTTGCATTGGTTGAAGAATTAATTAAATTAACCTATCTTCAACCCGCGCAACCAGCGACAGGGGCTTTTCTATCTGTTCCGTTCTGTATGTTTAACTCTTGACGACCGTTTTTTTTTTTTTTTTGGTCATCAGTTGGGGAAAAGTTCGATACTGCCTTACCTTAGTGCAGGCAGGCTAAGTAGATTTGGAGTAGGCTGTAGTCAGACGTGTCTGCGACACAGCGGCGCGCAGAAGACCACGTCTGCCTGCCTGTTCGAATCTCAGCCGCCGCTTGCCTGGGTCTCATACGCGTGCGCAACCTCTGGACCCAGGTATACTGCACAAGACCTTTTTATGGACGTTTTATGGTCCCTGCCATTAAGTAATTTGTGCAGTTCGAGGCCCACCTTTTTTACCCTTGTTCTCATTTTTTTTTGAGAACTATAATAAATATGAAAAAATGCTTTAAATAAAAGTTGAAGTGGCTACGATTTTACAAAAAAAAGTCCGCATCTTCGCACCCTTACCTGTAACAGGTAAAAAGTTATCAACCTCGGAAGGTTGATAAAGTTAAAATCGGTGAAAACATTGAACACCCTTTGCGTACGATACTGCTGTGAGAGAAATAAATATTTGTGTCCATTTTTGCAGACTGCCCTTCATGTTTTCCGAATTCGATACGATAGAATTCTATTTTCCGAAAAGTTGTTATATATTACGATAGACGTCTTATTTAGACGTTACGATAAGTTACGATCGGAAATTATATGCATATTTTTGTTTGTCTTATTTTCCGTATTCAAAGCGACAAGATTTCTGGTTACCCTCAGTTACGATAGATTACGATAAGCTTTCTAATCATTATTTACAACAAGAAACGATATGATACGACAAAAAATGTATCTCCGATTCACGTTTAAATTTTTCCGGATTGATTACGATAGATTACGATTTAAATCTCTATTCGGAAATAAATTTTTTTTTCTAGGTACGATACTGTACGATAAAGGCATGTACAACCGAATATAAATCCTGTCGTTCTCTGTCTGGTTCTATTGGTTTGTTTTATAAGGGAGAGAATAACTTAAATAGATAAAACTTAGATCAACAATTAACTAAAGATTGTAAGTATAATCAAATAGATATTATTAAGTCACGAAATAGGTCTGTTGAAAATAATCAACGTGAAGAACAATTGAATAATTTCAATGAAACTTCGAAACAAATAATTAATAATAATGAGTATATATCTTCAGTACAAAATACTAAATTGTCTACAACTAGTGATCAACGTCATATGTCTTCTATTTCTCTAGTATCTATAAATAATTTAATGAAGTTTGGTTATAATCATCAATTAAGTAAAATCAAATTCATTTTGATTTTTAAGACTTCACTGTCAGTAAGAATTTTTGATTCAAACTTTTTTACTTGAATTCCGGAAAAAAGGTTGCACTGTACTCTAATCGAACACAATGTCACATGTCGCTCAGTTAACTTCACTTTGCACTGCAATTTTGACAGTTGTTGGCGCGATAGAGCATAATGGCGATAATTTCCATTGAAACGCGAATTAATCCATCAAACTTTAGTAATTTTTGTCACGAAAATTAGCAATTTGCCACTATAAGTTCCCGTCTCAGATCTTTTTTATTTCTTTTACGTTACAGCACACCCTGTATAACAGATACATAATATAAATATGACAGACTCTTTTTTCGTTGAGCAGTGTTCAATCATAGTTATGACCAATTTTTTTTGTGTGTTGAAATTGCAATTTTAACAATGCCAAAATTAGTTTTAACAACCAATTACAATTTCCCTTATAATTATTCTAAGCTCCAAAGAGCTTAATTTTATATCTATGTTAGTCGTATAATTTTTTTCGATAATTTATATATAATAAATAAATTAATAATCTATAAATAACAAGCTGTCGAAAAAGGGGTGGTAAGTTCTGACAGTTCGCAGTCAAACTCAATCTCCACCCTCCATACTTCAGCGCATTGATGAGATTTTCTTTTTCTTCCAAATCAAGGAAAAAATAGTCAACTCCCGCAAAAATAGATCCGTACTTTCTAAAATTATATTATTGTTGAACTGAGAAAAGAGTTCCTTAGTCGCTTCAATGCTTAGGGCTCCCCACCACTGATTTTTTTTACGGAACTCTCTTTTTTTACGGAGGAACTCTCTTCTCAGTCCAACTATAGTCGAAGCTCGTTAGTGAGTATGTTTATGCGTAAAGATAAACCGAAGTTAGGCAGCCTTTATCTCGGTTATAACATCGATTGGTTAAGGCGTTTATACAGATAAAAATTTCCTAACCGGTTATCCCGCCAATTTGAATGAATGTTATTTTGCTAAATTCTGAAGACATGGTAGGATAATCGTCAATAATAATCTCTCATTTGTATTTATATTGGCGAATCAATCGATTACTTTCGATTTACATAGAGTTATTTCGATGATTAATCTTCGTGCGTGACTCTTAACCTAAGTTAAAATGTTTATGCGTTATTGTAAACCTCAATTAGCTTACTGACTGTGGTTACAAAACCACAAGGTGCATTTATGCGGATCTTAGCCGCACTTATCACCAATGTTAGGAGTTCTTAACTTCGGTTAGTGTTTACGCAAAAATGTAATCAGTGTTGCTCTCGTTCGTGTTACACTCGCGTTAGTGTTGACAGGATAATTTCACTGGTGTGGCTCGTCTTCCGCCCCATTCCGATCTCTCTAATAGCCAATGAAATCTTGCATGAGTAGCGCGTATTTTAAATTCATTTTTTAGAATAGACAAACATACAACTAACTTGAGTTATGTATGTACTTGTCTATACGAAAAAAATTATAAAAAATGAGTCTGAGCACACTTTGTTTGTGCTTACACGACGAACTTCCCATCATTATAACAAATTCATATTGTTATGAGCAGTTTGTATTTGTTAAAGCTCACATCTCGTAATAAATCATATTATTTTGTTAGAAACATCCAAATTCATGTGATATATGCATTAGTTATTCGATGAATACAATTTTCAATTGTTTATAACAAATTTATATGACCAACCTCATCAGCTCTCTTCTCTCAGCTCAACTATCATGCTCACCTGATGCTTGTCCTACAAGCTCAACCGGTGCTCATCTCTCCATTTAGCTCAGTTTAAGCCCATCTAGCTCCCGCAGTTCCAATTAGCTCCAGCTCAACTTCTCAAGCTCCAGCTCAACAACTTAAAACGACAAGAGGGTGATAAGCTTCAATTGATTCTAATAGTTATGCTCCAGAATTAATTCATATCTTTCTTTTGTTGTTAGCTCATTGTGACTCTTCCATGCTCGCTCAACAACTACCGCTAAGTTCGACATCAGCTCAGATCACAAGCTCCAGCTCAGCTCCAGCTCTTTATACATCGCTCAGCTCTCCTTCAGCTCTCACTCGTTGCTCCAGCTCTGCTCAACAGCTCAATTCAACACTCAGTTCTCCACCAGCTCCTGCTCTGTGCTCAAGCTCAGCTCCAGCTCTTGAGTCATCGCTCAACTCAGCTCCAACTCTTGATTCATCGCGCAGCTCAACCTCAGGTCCCTTGCTAAGCTCTGCAACAGCTCTATCCTGCTCTACAAGTTCCTGTGAAGCTCCTGCTCTCAAACAAGCGCAAGAATTGTCTGTTTATCCAACAGCTCTACTTGCTACAGCTCAAGCTCAACTAATTGCTCCTGTTTGTGCTTGACAACCAGTACGAATGTTGTTGGATTCAGGATCAGAGCTCTCTTTTATAACAAACAAGTTAGCTCGTCTACTCCAACTTCCAAAACAACGCTCATCTATCATGCTCACTGGTATTGGAAATGCTGCTGCTGGTCGTACAAGAGGATGAGTATTATTACACTCAAATCTCTTTACTCAGACGATCAAATACAAGTTCCTGTTCACGTGCTCAGCAAGATAACAACAGTCTTGCCTGCCTACAACCTCGACAGCTCATCCTGGTCTCATCTGAAAGGACTACAGCTAGCAGATCCGCAGTATAGAGTTCCAGGTATCATCGACATTCCTCTGGGCACTATACCATTAGTTCAAGTCATTCGATCGGAGCTCAGAAGAGGTCAAGCCTCAGATCCAATAGCTCTCAAGACTATTTTTGGTTGGATCGTCTTTGGTGCAACGAAATCAAGTTCTTCAGCTCTAACAAGTCCAGCTCTTCATGTGAAAGAGGATCATACTCTTCATGAGCTATTAACTAAGTTCTGGGTTCAAGAAGAGATAGCACAAGCTCATTCTGCTAAGTTCACGCCAGAGGAAGAACACTGTGAAGCTCACTCCGTCAAGACGCACTTAAGGGATGCAACTGGAAGATATGTTGTCAGACTTCCAATAGTTCCACCACCACCAGCTCTTAGAGAATCAAAAAATTTAGCTCTCAAGTGTCTTCGATCAATGCTCAATGCTCAAGCGACTCTCAACTGACTCTAAGCTCAACCGGCTCTACAGAGATTTCATGGATGAATATCAAGCTCTTAGCCATATGAGGCGTACTCCAGAATTTCAATCAAGCTCAAGAGGAAGTCCAGGTGTTGTATCCGGTGATCACTCGAATGAAATGACCTTGGCACATGATACTTCGGTATCAGGAGGGTTGAGGGTCTCTGTAGAGCGATCATCGGTGCATCCCAATGGTCTTTCTCATTTTTATTTGCCTCATCATAGAGTTCTACGGGAGCAAAGTCTCACTACAGAATTGAGAGTCGTCTTCAACGGTTCCGCTCAGACCAGCTCTAGTTTCTCGCTCAATGATGTTTTTCACACTGGTGCTAAGCTCCAAGTTGGCATCTTTGACGTCTTACTGTGGATTAGAAGACATAAAATCATTTTCAGCTCAGATATAACGAAGATGTTCCGACAAATAGATGTTCATCCTGCAGACTGGGATTTCCAGAGAATTCTATGGCTCGATGAACATAACAATATTGTTCCATATCAGCTCACCACGGTTACTTATCGAACCAGGCCAGCTCCATTTCTTGCAGTACGAGTTCTACTTCAACTCATAGAAGATGAAGGTGAAAAATATCCACGTGCAAAATCTTCTATGACGAAAGGTCGTTATGTAGACGATATTTTCGGTGGCTCAGACACTTTACAAGAAGCTCAGCTCATAGCTCAAGATCTAATACAGCTTTGCATGGCGGGGAGCTTCCCTCTAGCAAAGTGGTCAAGCAATAGCCCTGCTCTGCTACAAGCTCTAGCTCTTCAAAGTCTCTCAACTGCTCCTGTTCAAGCTCTAGATGATACAGAATTGAAGGTGCTTGGATTATCTTGGAGTCCTGCATCAGATCACTTCATGTTTTCACCTAAAAGCTCGACGCTTAAGAAGATAACTAAATGCTCAGTGCTCTCTGAAGTATCTCAGCTCTTCGATCCTCTCGGATTTTTAGCTCCAGTAATAGTTCGAGCAAAAATGTTCATTTAAGAGCTCTGGTTGAATAAATCTGGATGGGATGATGAACTCCCTGCTCAGCTCTCTCAACGGTGGACGCATCTAAGAGACGAGTTACCGTATCTCGCTCATGTTCACATCCCCAGATGGCTTAACATAATCTCCAGCTCCTACATAGAAATACATGGCTTCTCAAATGCATCGCAGTTAGCCATGGCTGCATGCATTTATATCAAAGTTCAAAACTCCCGAGAATCAGCTCGGATTCAGCTGTTGTGTGCGAAAACTAAAGTAGCTTCATTAGAACCAGTTACAATCCCTCGGCTCGAACTAACTGCTGCTTGGATGCTCGCTAAGCTCGTCAAACATGCTCAACAAGTGCTCGAATCAGCTCAAGCTCCAGTTTTTCGTTGGACTGATTCATCTGTCGCATTAACATGGATTCTAAGTCATCCATCCAAGTGGGAAGAATTCGTGCGCAACAGAGTATCGTCAATCTAAGAGCTCAATCCAACAGCAAAATGGCTCTACGTCCCTGGAAAACAAAATCCAGCGGACTGCGCCTCTCGTAGTCTCACTTCTACTCAATTAAATGACTTCAAGCTCTGGTGGAATGGACCCGACTAGCTTCAAAGATCACTTTCTTCTTGGCCAGCTCAACAGTTCAAACCTTCAGCTCTTGCTCATAAAGAAGAAAGATCAGGCGTATTACTACACGCTGTTAAAGCTCCATCTGAAGAAGATCATTCATTGTGGTACCTTCTATCAAGATATTCATCGCTCTACAAGCTCTCACGCATTAAAGCTCTCTGCCGACGCTTCATAAACTTGCTCAGAGGTGAAATCACCAGCTCGTTAGCTCACACTCCTATTGCTCCGCAAGAACAGCTCGATGCTCAGCTCATATGGGTGAAGATCATTCACAGACTTCATTTTTCATTCGAATTAAAAGCTCTGCGAGATGGTCTTCAACTACCATCATCACACTTTAGCTCTAAGCTCGCAGCTTTCTCTGATCAAGAAGGTATACTTCACGTTGGTGGTCGTCTAACTAATTCTGAGCTCGAAAAAGATGAGATTCATCCTATAATACTCCCAGGAAGTCCTACCTTTTACAGCTCGTTATTGATCAAGCTCATAAACAAACTCTCCATGGAGGAACGCAAATCACGCTCATTCATGTTCGAGAAAAGTTTTGGATCCTAGGAGGAAGAGCTCTCATTCGCTCCTTCATATTAAAATGCGTGATCTGTGCTCGATATCGCGCTCGCCGTGCTCAGCAGCTCATGGGCCAGCTCTTAAAAGATCGTGTAGTACCAGTTCGACCATTTCACACTACTGGGGTAGATTATGCTGATCCCTTCACGCTCAAGACGTTCCAAAGAAGAGGTGCCAAGACATGTAAAGGCTGGATAGCCGTCTTTGTGTGCTTCACTACTTCAGCAGTTCACTTGGAGCTGGTATCAGACTACTCCACAGAAGCGTTCATCAAAGCTTATCGTCGATTTGTCAGTCGTCGAGGAGCAAGCTCAGTGCTCTATAGCGTCTGTGAAACCAACTTCAAGGGCGCTGATTTGTTTGTGAAAGCTCTCTTCAAGCAAAGCTCACAAGAAAACGCTCAGCTCGTCAGCTCTTTAGCTCAGGTGGGGACAAAATCGACCTACTCGTTTAGTTGCATTGCGTATTGCTGTAATGAAAAGAAATTTGTAATTTTTTTATTATTAATGTCTGTACACAGACAAAGGAATCATGACTTAGTACTGTGCTACACAATAATCTCTCAATTTAAGAATTATTTTTATAAAAATAAATCTAAACATCAATGATTTTTGTGAGCACAGTACCGATTACTTTTTAATACAATTTCTGAAAAAATTCTGCACCGTAATCTGTACTGTGCTCACATAAATCACTTATGTTGAAATTTATTTTTATAAAAATAATTTTTAAATTAAGAGATTATTGTGTAGCCTCGTATTTAATCACGTTTTCAATTTAAAATAAAAAGATATGCATCTACCTTCAGTATAGGGTACTCCGCGATGGTTGTCCGCGGCTTGAGCTCCGACAGGCCTGCTCGGGCCTGCTGGATGTCGTCGTTCCTCATGGAGCAACAGCAGAATTTGTCGACTTTCTCGCTGTTGCTCCAACATGATTCGATGGCCCTCCACCATCATTCTCATCAGCTCTCCTGATGTTGGAGGGTCAGCCATTGCGATATATTCTATTTCTTGCTTTAAATTATCTGAAAAAAATTAAAAATCATAAAAATATTGTAAAATATTGTCAATTTTGTTAATCTTACGATAGAGAGAATAAATTTGACTTACCTATGTCAAATGCGTCAGACATACTATGCTTGTCAATAACTTGAAGGTAGTAAATAGCTATCGTCAGGTTATTGGCAACATTAATTAAAATATGAAAAAAATTTGACATTAGTAAATGAAATTCATAATCTCTGTCGTCTCATAGATGTTATTGGTGACTTTTTTTACGATATTTTTAATTTTTTAATCTGCCTTAATGCTGCCTGTTCCTAAGGCGCAATTTGATGCAACCTTTTTCTAAGGCGCAACTTAATGCTGCCTGTTTCTGAGGCACAAATAAATTTGACCTATACTTAGATTCGTTTTTTTACAAAAATCAGATTATCTCACGAAAAATATGTTAAACACAATGGGCAAGCCCAATCGTCGGTATCCATTGGTTCACCGTTTCTATATCTCATTATACATCTATCATGTATTTTACGTTTACATGATGTACATTGGAATGTCATGATGTTTACTTTGTCATCTGTGCAGAATATACAAATATTCTCCATTGATTCCGATGCTTTCAACAAAGATGATGCAATATCGGATTTGCGTCTATTTGGATCATAGGAAGCGGTTTCAAGAACCGTTTGAAACTCAATATTCTCCATATAGTGCATAATAAACAGTCCACAGTTATATCCATCAGACTGTACTGGCCTATTGATGGTTAAGTCTGTCTCAGTGAAAACTTTCCACTGTATATCATATAAATTGTTATTTTTTAATTCTTTGCACCGTTTCGAATATTTTCTAAATAGCATGAATGCTCGATGTTCTCGTGTTCCTCCTTTAATAGGATCTAAATGTAGTACATATTTATCTTTTGTGTCAATAACTAACAGACACCAATGTTGGCGATACGTATATGGTAATAATAGGGTGTTTACTGAACTCCAATTAACGTGATAAATAAAATATGAAGGATCTATTCCTTCCCGTTCACTGTTGTCTCTTAATATGAATGCAGTATGCCGAGTGGTTAGAAATTGTACATTTCTCCAATGTTCTGATGAAGATTGAGCTATTAAATAGCTATCAATAACATCACCATCAATCCATGATGTGCCTCTTAATGTTCTAAATTCTGTAGACCACAAACTATATTCAGACACATTGAGTAAAACATTAGCATTACATTTATATTGCGCTACTGGATAATCGGCATTAATATTTTGATAATAATATTCAGGATTATTGAATATTGCAGTAGAAAACATAGGTGTTTTTTTTCGTTTTTTTCTAATAAGCTCCGTCGTAATGTATGTAGGATTTCTAATTTCTATGTTTCGATTATGCCTGCTATCAATGATTTCCAGGATTAAACAATTCGTATAGAACCTTTCTAAAAATTCTTTCATATGAGCAGTCCAAAATTCATCATCTTTCAGCATTTTTGTCTCCTTCATACCTCAAGGAGTCCATAGTAAAAATATACAATAACTACGATTTTTAATATGTAATAATCCTTGTATTTCATAATAAAACACGTGATGAGTGTTCATTGCACTCATGTCTTCATTAGTATAAATTTTATTTATTTCTGCAACATTTTCTCTGAAAGCTTCTTCTGGTGTTAATTCTCTTGCTTTTATGGGACAAAAAATCTCTACAATTCCATCATTGTTGATAAATCCGCCGGATGGAAAAGCTGATAAAAATGGTTGTTTAAGATCAATAAATAATCCACATTTTTGAATTTTCGAATCTTGTTCTTCTTTTTGAAATTGATCCCAAGCTTGTTTTAAACTTTCTTCCTTGTATTCGCTTGCAACAGTAGTCCGTTTTGTCTTGTGAAGAATTTTTTTCACAATTTCTGCACACGAAGTTGACTTTCTCAACTTGCAAATTTTACCCAAATGTTTTGCAGAAATAGTGTTATGCAAGATATCATTCAGCAATCCAAGGTTATCTTCTTGAGTTTCAGTTTGGATTTGATATCGAGTTTTTTGCCATGACCATAATTTTTTGTATAAATTTTTTCTTCGTTCTTTAAATTCTGACTCATTTATGTCAGGCTTTCTGCAATTTCTTCAATAGTCTTTGGACGATTTTGTTTTCTCTGTTGCCTTATTTTTTTTTTGTTGGTTGCCATCAACTTTTTCTAAACATCTCCTAGCTTTTCTTAGATCATTATTTGACTTTCTTCTTTTTTCCAGATCTACTAGAATTTGTGTAGGCACTTTTCCCATAGCTGTAGCCATCTTTTGGAGTACGTCTTGTCCATTACCTTGAACAACGGTTGCTAAACATCGAATGTTAAAAGCGAATCTCATACCATGATGAGTTTGACTGACTCAAATATGCGTATTTATTTTCGATATTTTACGGAAGATTTAGTATTTATTAAAAAATTTTGTAAATGTTATAAAATCGAATAGTTAAACTCTACATAATAATTATTTGAAAGGAAGAAGCCATTTATTTGTGATTTTTATTTATTCCAAATAAAGCAATTGCCCCAAGAAATCGTGAATCATTCACATTTCAACTATCGATTATGATTCATAGAAGTAAATGAATCGAGAAACACAATCATTGAAATTATTTCAGCAAAATAAATTTAATCACTATGAAATAAGTTAGGTAATTATATTTACACAATAAGAATATTTTATTCAACTTAGATTTATTAATAATTAACATGCCCAAATTGGCAATAATTCATTTAATTTGTTCTTATAATTAAATCATATTTCACAGTAAAATTCTATCTTTTAGTTGTTAGAATAAGATTAAATTTAGCTAACGTGGTATGTAATCTACTTCTTAATAGTAAACAAATCGAATTTCAAAGAATCACATAGTCTACAAGACGCGTTGACAAGAACGTTGACAAGAACGACCAACTTTTCATCTGACTTTGTAAATGCGTGAAACAAAACAAACAGCATTCTATCAAACAGCCGTTAATTAATAGTTAATAAATCGAATTTGAAAGACGCGTTTTTGTTTCTCATATCTTCATTTATACCATTTCTTTTGTGATCGTCGAACGATAAACACGTGTCAATTTTGTGAAATGGAAGAATTTCTAATTGATATTCAATTATATTTTAACATTTTATGTAAATAATAATTACTGTAAAGTTGATTAGCTTTCATATAAATAAAATCATTTTATTGCATCTTTTGTAAATCTGTGTCAATTTGTGAATCATTTTGTTTTATTTAACTTTTTTCACATTAGTTGATTCATTGTTATGTGAATTATCTTCCTAATTTCGATTTTTATTTGTTTTCCTATTCACTAACATCATTAACCTGGTGTATGCCATTAGAAAATGGTATAAACGATTTAGAGATTCTGGGGAAGTGTTAAAAGAGGATAAAAAAGAGAAAATTAAATTCGCGATAATAATCAAAATAATCAAAACAACGGTGGTAGAAGGAGAATAGATTAATAGAAGGTAAAGGAGCAATAGAGAAAAAAATTAAAAGATGATAAAACATGCGTAGGGAAAAAAAGAAAGCAAATAGAAAAGGAACGATATCTCATAAATATGACATTTTTGTAAAACTTCAACCCCTCATAAAATTTTTTCTTGGGGTGACCGACGGCTAATTCTAACGGAATTATATTCGTAAGACCTCCCTTAAACACCCCCTGCAACCCGAACCCCCTAGGGGGATGAGGTCATTAAGTATGACCGTAATTTAAGATTACCGTAAATAGGATTATAAATATTTAAAAAAGTAACTGGCAATGAAATCGGAAATCTAAAAGCGCTTTAGAATATAAGATTCAAGTTTGAATAGAATTAAGGTTAATTCAATCAGGAAATATAATCGAAACTATTGCCGTTGGATTGGAAGGAAATAATAAAATATATTCAAATAGGATTAGACATTATCGCTTCGTTTTACCAGGGTTATTCAATCTATTAATATATTTTCTTAG
Source organism: Chelonus formosanus (assembly GCA_028641665.1). Lineage (NCBI taxonomy): Eukaryota > Metazoa > Arthropoda > Insecta > Hymenoptera > Braconidae > Chelonus > Chelonus formosanus. The sequence goes on from CM054002.1 coordinate 6,049,753, forward strand.
AGAAACCTATACATTCGGATAGAGAATCAAGAGGCATCACTTACTTATTGATTCTTATAGGATCTTAATTAGAACGGTCCAATAGTTTCTTATCAAATCTAACAATTATTGCCGTTATTAGATTATTTATAACAATTACCAGCAGTTATAAACAAACTACAGTCGCGAGAGCAGTGATGGAGTGTTTAGTTACATCATAATGGAAATATTCATCAAATTCTGCTAAAAAATCTTAAATCCAACAATTATTGATGTTCGTTGATTATTTATAATAATTACAGGCTGTTATAAACAATGTTTGGTCACGAGAGGACCAACGAACTCCGTTATTAACAATAAAAATGTATTCGTATTATTCAACTAAAATTTAACTTTGTTTCAACCAATTTTTAACCATTTTTTTCCAGTTAAATACGCGAGGTTGATTTTTATTATTTTACTAATATTTAACTGATTTTTAACAAATATTCAACCGTAATATTTGTCAGGGCATATAAAAATTATTTCAGTTATCTAACTAGTATTTAACTGGTTTTTAACCCATATTTTACCGTTTTTATTACGTAAAATACTTTATATTTTCTTCGTATTTAACCGGGATTCAACCCGTATTTAACCGTTGTTTTCCAGTTTATAGAAACCGCGAGGGTTAAGCTGAATTCTCAAGAAAATCACCGCCCCGTTTAAAAACTATAAATCTAAGGTCCAGGATTCTATGGCGGATATGTTACAAAATTATTTCCTTAACTACAATGTTTAAACTTTACTTTCTGATTTATTAATTCCAACAAAAAATAATAATAGTTAACAACATTCGATTAATAATTAGCATAAACCAATAATAAATAAAAAATACAAGAATTAACCCATATAAAGCTGAGTGTAAATCATACACCACGACATACATTAATTTAGCTCTTTATCAACAATAAAAGGTTTTACAAACAAAGAATATCGAGTATTATGTACGTTTAATCTAACTCTCGAGTTTAATACCGGTTTGGCTCTACGGTGGCGACACGAGTGATTTAGAATGCCGAGAAGAAAGAGGTATCAGGCGTTTATACCCTCTGACAAAATATCCCCGACAAAATTTCCCTGATAAAATATCCTCAAATTAATCACGTAATGAATCATTGGCATAAATCACAGATTAAGTGATATACCTATTTAAATAATTAAGTTACGAGCTCCAACTCGTCGACAAGGAGCTACAACTCCTCCACGGATTCGGTCGTGAGCTACAACTCGCGACTGCTATCTCCCTACTGTTGAAGAGCTAACAACCCTTCGGGAAACTAAAAGTCTACAACCTTTTAGCCAGAGCTACAACTCTGTGGTTTTAACGTGAGCTACAACTCTCGTTGGTCTCGTCCGTCTAACACCTCGGAGGCAAGTGTGTCTGTCCCAGAAAATCTACCCCTTTTATACTATTTGGCTCCACCCACTTGTCTATCCCCCACCACTAGTGTGGGAGGTCAAGTCGGAGAGTCGTCATGGCAACAAAAACCATCACAAATATCTTTCTCTCTTAACTGTATATTAGTTGCTATTCTTCTCTTTATTTAACCTATGCCCTAAATAGCGAACCGGCTCGGAGGATAACTCTAAATAATGAATCGATAAACTAGTTCAATAGTTTATCGATCCGCCTGATAAAATGTTTTTCTGGATTATTCGCCTCAAAAACCTAACCTCGTTACAAATATAATCGTAATATCAAAAAATTAGGTAAAATGCCATCTGCTGCAGAATTAGCAAAACAAAAATAAATTGGAACCATACCCTTCGGCAGCAATAGTAAACCCACACTGCGGAAAATCCAATTTACATTAATAAATAACAGGGACAATTCAGCTGTATCTTTGCTCAGGAATTATTATACAACGTACTTATTAGCTAAACAAATGGCCATCCCTGAAGTACCAACGTGGAAATGATGTATGGAAGTGATTACCAATAGTAAGGACTACACGGTTTTTCACATTACTTGTCTGCCATTTAGAAATGAACCTCCATCCAATCTGTCACATTCAATATTCAAATGCGATATTAATTCGCGCCATTTACTTTACCTATAATTGTTATCTTGACTTACTTAGTTTTCACTTCCAAAATAATAATTAGAGCACCTTCCGGTTTTGACTATTGTTGTTGTTCACAGTCAGTTTTTCTCCAAAAACACGATTTCTTTACTCTAATAAAAATCTATCTCCATCGAAGTCTTTCTTCTAAGTTTTCTTTATAAAACTTCTCAGCTTTCCCTTAAACCTCACAGTTCAACAGGTTATGAGCCCAGATCACGAAAAATCTGGGATTTGGTTAAGAATTGAATATCAAGATTTTTTTTCGGAGGTTAAGTGATTGGGTTAGCGGTAGAGCACGAGGTCGAACTTATCTAGATTTTTTTAAATCAAGAAGATGTCGTTCACTGGAACAGTAAATTCTACCAGGCTGGAAATGCTTACAAAGGATAATTATGACACGTGGGATATCCAAGCTGAAGCACTATTAGAGAAGAACGATCATTACGGTTATGTAACTGGTGAAATTCCGAGATCTCCTGAACCGACAGGTGCGTCTGAAACGAAAGCTGCCATGGAAGCTGCATTAAATCACTGGAGGAGCAGAGATCGAAAAGCCCGTGCTAACATACTGCTGTCGATGAGTCCTGCTGAAGTAAAACGAGTTGCTGCATTACCTACCTCCAAGCAAGTATGGGACAGGTTGAGGGAAATTTATGCCTCTTCTGGTGTAGCACGTAAGCATTTATTATTCAGATCTTTGTTGTCACAAAAGTTGTCTGAAGAAGGTGATGTACGTGAACACCTGAATTCATTTTTTGATGTTGCTTCAAAACTTGAAGCCATGGAGATCACTATAAACAGTGAGTTACTGGGTATAATGTTACTGGATAGTTTGCCTGATAGTTACTCTGGCCTTCGTTGTGCCCTAACGAGTCGTGATGAACTACCAAGTCCTGAAGTTATTAAAATTAAGGTCATTGAAGAGTCTAAATCACATCAATCTCGAATTAAGGTAGGCAAGCATGGAGCTTTATTAGCAACAAAAAGGGGTTCATACTATTCAAAAAGGAAGGAGTTTAGACAGGGAACGGCTGTTAACCATAAAAAGGGCAATACACCAAAGAAATTCCCCTTTCGTTGTGGCCGCTGTGGTGTTCAGGGGCACAGGGCCAAGGAATGTTCAGCCCGAGGTTCTGAAGGTCATGACAACTTTTCAAATATAAATCACCAAAATAATCAGCGCAAGGGTCCTCGTGATAAGGCCAACGTTGCCGATGATTTTTACTACTCTGAGATTCTCGATATGGGAGAGGCTCTCCAGACGGATGTATCATTAACCCATTCCTGGTGTTTAGACAGTGGATGTACTTCCCATTTATGTAAGGAAAAGGAGTTATTCACCAATATGAGCCCGACTAGTCAAGGGAGAATAAATCTTGCAAGTAACACGTCCACTCCCGTGCGAGCCAGAGGTGTTGTCCGAGTTTATACTACAAATGGAGCCAATCAGAGATCAGTAGACTTAGATAATGTTCTCTATGTTCCTAATTTACGTACCAATCTTATGTCGGTTGGAAAAATTACTGATAAGGGGCACGAGGTTACCTTCAGGCGGAATGATGCTGTTGTACGGGATAACCAAGGTCATGTGAGGGTTTCAGCAGAAAGAATCGGTGATCTGTATTATCTGAAGCCCACACCCGAGTCTGCATGTAACGCTTCTCATGAGTCCAAAGAGCAATACTCTGATCTACGCAAGTGGCATGACAGGCTAGGCCATTTAAACATCAACGACTTAAGGAAGCTAGTGAAGAATGAAGCCCTAGTTGGAGTAAAAATTAATGGTAGTGATAAGCTCACTGATTGCAAGATTTGCCTCTCAGAAAAACTCACGGCCTTACCATTCCCCAAGAGAGAAGGACGAAGCCAAAGACCTTTGGATTTAGTTTTTTCTGACGTTTGTGGTCCTATGACTACAGCTTCAAAAGGAGGAGGAAAGTACTTCATAACTTTTATTGATGATTATACTCGTTGGTGTGTTGTATACATTTTAAAGAGGCGTGACGAAGTCTTTAATATTTTTCACGTATATAAAAACCTAGTCGAGAACCAGATGGAAACAAAAATAAAGATTTTCCAATCTGGTGGTGCTCTGGAGTATCGAACCAAAGAGTTTAACGAGTTTATTAAGGCTGAAGGGATCCAAAGAAGGTTCAGTGCACCCTACACACTCCAACAAAACGGGGTAGCTGCACGAAAAAATCACACATTCGTTGAAATGGCCAGATGTATGATGCTTCAGTCAGAATTGTCTGCATCTTTCTGGGCAGAAGCTATCTGCACTGCAAACTACGTGAGAAACAGGTGTCCAACCTCTGCTTTAAATGGCTGTACTCCTCATGAATATTGGACTGGAAACATCCCTAACCTAAAGCATTTGAGGGTGTTCGGATCGAGAGTTTTTATGCTTGAGCAGCAAAATTCTCCTAAGAAGTTCGAGAGGCGTGGTCGAGAAGGTATTTTTGTAGGATATTCCGAAAAACACAAGGCCTATAGGATTTGGATACCTCAACACCAAAAAATTAGTATTTCTCGAAATGTAAGGGCAGATTTCATTTATTGATGTCCTACTTGGGCGCTATAGGTTACATAATGGCCAGTAGTGGATTAGAAGACTTATAGTCACAGATGTATGAAGAATTATCAGAAAAAAAAATGTCTGGCCATGCTTCCAGAGTAAGTCGTTGCGAGAACACATTGTGACTTTCACTGCTTTTGGAATACTAGTTTGTGGAAATATTGTTGATGAGGTGGAGTCTAAAAAAAATGCTGATGAAGGAACTAATGAACGATATAATGAATACAACGAAGCGAAACAAACAATCAGATCCTTGTTCTCAAATTGGCATGGAAGTCCTTCTCAACTATGTGAACTTAAAGAGAATGACGCTGCTTTAAAAGTGACAAAAATGATTAAAATTTATTTTCAAAAAGTAAGGGACAATAAACCAACTGCGCCATTATAGGTGCTATATTTGAAAGCTGTCTTTATTGCACTCCAATTTGTGGAAGCTGAAGGACAAGGTAACTTAACTGGTCTTTACACTTGGCAAGTATCAAAAACCGCTCTCCCACGCTTCTGGCCGTTTTGCTTATGCAAAGAGTACGCAGATATATTTACAAGATATGATGCGATTGAAGTTAATAATGGATCCAATTGAGTATGAAAAATATACACGAGAAGGATACTTCACAATTCGTCGTAGTTATAAAGTATGGTTTGGAATATGGCAAACCATGATGGGAGGCTTAAATGGAATGCATTAAATTTTTTATGGGCTTTTAGCAAACAATTATCGATAGAGCCGCATTTATAAAAGAATACTTTATTATTTTCATACGATAAATGATAATTCAATTTAAATTGACTTTTTATGACTATACTATGATTAATATTAATTCTGCTTAAGCAAACACGAGCATATTTCCTGGAAGATTGATGTTTATTTTCAAAATTCATAGAACATAAATTCCACGGTGGACCTAGTAAATAGCTTTTAACTGAATAATCACAGCAATCACTGTAATCACAATAGACGCGTAATGAGAATTAAGGTTACTATTATTGTATGGATTATGTGTATCAAAACAAAACATTATCGATATCTGGATCGAGTGATCTGCCATCTGTCGATACGCATAAGTATGATAAAATCAAACCGTTGGGGTTGGCTGCAACTATGCGCATGCGCATTAAGCCGGGAAGATATTTGAATATTTGAAACTTTAAAACAACTGAAATTTAAAAAAATATTTACTGCTACTACACATTAAATTAGATCTGTAATTAAATACAATAATAATACATAATAACAATTTCGTCTGGTCAGGCCCCAGGTGGGTCGGAGCCCTGGGACCCCTGGCCAGACATTCGATGACGACCCGGAAGGTGATAATAATAATAATAATAATAATAATAATAATAATAATAATAATAATAATAATAATAATAATAATAATAATAATAATAATAATAATAATAATAATAATAATAATAATAATAATAATAATAATAATAATAATAATAATAATAATAATAATAATAATAATAATAATAATAATAATAATAATAAATAATAATAATAATAATAATAATAATAATAATAATAATAATAATAATAATAATAATAATAATAATAATAATAATAATAATAATAATAATAATAATAATAATAATAATAATAATAATAATAATAAATAATAATAATAATAATAATAATAATAATAATAATAATAATAATAATAATAATAATAATAATAATAATAATAATAATAATAATAATAATAATAATAATAATAATAATAATAATAATAATAATAATAATAATAATAATAATAATAATAATAATAATAATAATAATAATAATAATAATAATAATAATAATAATAATAATAATAATAATAATAATAATAATAATAATAATAATAATAATAATAATAATAATAATAATAATAATAATAATAATAATAATAATAATAATAATAATAATAATAATAATAATAATAATAATAATAATAATAATAATAATAATAATAATAATAATATAATAATAATAATAATAATAATAATAATAATAATAATAATAATAATAATAATAATAATAATAATAATAATAATAATAATAATAATAATAATAATAATAATAATAATAATAATAATAATAATAATAATAATAATAATAATAATAATAATAATAATAATAATAATAATAATAATAATAATAATAATAATAATAATAATAATAATAATAATAATAATAATAATAATAATAATAATAATAATAATAATAATAATAATAATAATAATAATAATAATAATAATAATAATAATAATAATAATAATAATAATAATAATAATAATAATAATAATAATAATAATAATAATAATAATAATAATAATAATAATAATAATAATAATAATAATAATAATAATAATAATAATAATAATATAATAATAATAATAATAATAATAATAATAATAATAATAATAATAATAATAATAATAATAATAATAATAATAATAATAATAATAATAATAATAATAATAATAATAATAATAATAATAATAATAATAATAATAATAATAATAATAATAATAATAATAATAATAATAATAATAATAATAATAATAATAATAATAATAATAATAATAATAATAATAATAATAATAATAATAATAATAATAATAATAATAATAATAATAATAATAATAATAATAATAATAATAATAATAATAATAATAATAATAATAATAATAATAATAATAATAATAATAATAATAATAATAATAATAATAATAATAATAATAATAATAATAATAATAATAATAATAATAATAATAATAATAATAATAATAATAATAATAATAATAATAATAATAATAATAATAATAATAATAATAATAATAATAATAATAATAATAATAATAATAATAATAATAATAATAATAATAATAATAATAATAATAATAATAATAATAATAATAATAATAATAATAATAATAATAATAATAATAATAATAATAATAATAATAATAATAATAATAATAATAATAATAATAATAATAATAATAATAATAATAATAATAATAATAATAATAATAATAATAATAATAATAATAATAATAATAATAATAATAATAATAATAATAATAATAATAATAATAATAATAATAATAATAATAATAATAATAATAATAATAATAATAACTCTGCTTCACCTCAGGCATCGTGGCGCGCAGTATATATATATATCGGGTAATTAAAAAAAAAATATTTTTCGTTAAATGCAATTAATTACATACCTTAGTATTCTTTACTAAAATTAGTGAAACGATCAATGAAATATTTTATACATGTGTAATAATGTTAATTTTACATCATCAAAGAAGCTTTATCGTGTTTCTGTAAATAATAAGAGCAATTTTCGTACTGTACTACAAAAAAAATTTTCTTGAATATTACAGTAATGGTTCCCATAATATATAGCAATGGTCCCTATAATATATAGAAATGGTCCCTATAATATTTAGCGTTTATTCCTATCCGTTATAGGAATCATTCCCATAATATTATAGGAACCATTGCGATATATTATAGGAACCATTCCTATAATATTACAGCTATAATTATAGGTATCGTTCTTATAATTATAGTAAATTTTCCTAAAAATTATAGGTAGCATTCCCATAATTCAAGAAATTTCTCTTATAATGGTATAGGAAAAAACTTCATTAAAATTATAGGAACTATTCCTATACTTTTCTCTCCGTGTAATCAACAAAAATCGCCACTTCACGGGATGCAAAGGTGAGTGCAACATACCCTAGCAAAAGCATCATATCTCCATCTTTCTCCATCTTAAACCAATTGAATAAACGCTCTGAGTAGCCGTTTTAGTTTTAGTTTCAGTTTTAAACTAAATACTTAGGTTTGTTAAAATTGTTGGTATTACGGGGAGTATTTGGTGTAAAATACGTAAGATTTATTGTTCTAATTCGTTGTGTCTTGAATCAATATTCCTTTTAATTTTTATAGCTCAAATTTATTCAAAAGCATCAAATATTGCTTATGAACAAAGCACTTCACTTTCACTTAAATATTCACTTATGATTGCTCCTGCAAGTGTAATTGAGAAAAAATCTGTATTTTATATTCCTCTCCTTTTCATCTCCCTCCCATAACGGACTACTCACCATTTCGTCGATAAGTCCCCTTCCTTCGTAGGCAAGCGACGTCCCTCTCACGTTCAAAATGAAACTTACAAAGAATTACAAAATATCATTTCCTTTCATTGTATAATCCACCAGCAAGCGTTATGTCTAAAAAGTTTGTCAATACAAGACGTCGAATCGCTCGCGATTAAAGTAATAAACTCAATCAAATCGCGTTCAACACAGCACATGGAAATATAAATATAATGAATATCAAAATATTATTGTCAAAAGAAATTGCAATAACAATCTATTTAATCAAATCAATAAATTTATAATTAAAAAGGAATACAAATATTACGTACGTAAATAACTGCTATTTACATTAACTCATTGTAAAATCAGAAATTTCTTTTAAGTCATTTTTTTAATTAATTATTTGAATCCAGTGATTGACTAAAGGAGTATTCTTGAGGTTAATGATTAAATATATTCCTCTTTTACCGATAGAAATCGAAGCATTATCGAGGCAAGTCCAAGTCCCTGGACAGTCCCTTGATTTTGCCTTTAAAATGCCTTTCCACTAATTTTGAGCGATGGAAAGCCCCTAGACAGTGCTTTGACAAAATTTCTACTAGGGAACGACTTATAAATTTAAATACATTGAATTAATCCCGTCATTTATCTTTTATTACAAATCCAGTTGTTATAAATAAAAGAAATAGGTTCCTAGACATTGTACATAGTTTATGACTTTACTTCCGTCGAAGAAAAAATTTTGCGTTGAAAAAACTCAAACTTATTGAAAAGATTCTGTTCTCTATGGTTTATAACGAATCTAATTGTCATAAACGAAAGAAAATAGCTTTCGGGTCATTATACATAAAAAATTACGCGTTGGAAAACGCGAATTAATCCCGTTTTTTATTGTTTATAACAAATTCAACTGTTATAAACAATTTACATAAATAAAAAGTAGCCTATATTCTTTTTGACAGCCCCCTCTACATGACTACAAAATTTGGTTGCAATTGGATCAGCCGATTCAAAGATTACCGTGAACAGACAGACAGACACCAGAAATTTATAAGTAGTATAGAAAACACTTTTGTTATTAATTTCTTATATACCTTTAATTTTGTAGAAGAATTCTTAATATTTTCTAGTTTTCATTGTGACTTAACGATTTTTCATTTTTACTTCTCTCAGTAGTACCCATAAGATTGAAAAACTATATTCGAGTACAAATTTTTTATCATGGTTTGCACTTTTTCTTTTTAAAAATAATAAGAACTGAGCGATTAATATGTGACTTGACTTTCAACTCTTTCGAGACTTAATATAAAATATAAGAATTTTTGATTTTCAATAACTATCAACTATCAGAAGTTTTGGTAATAGAAACTTATTTACTAATCAGTCATCTTATCACTTACATTTGAACAAAAAGACTTTTCTGTATCAAATCTTCATAGCACACTTGCAATACTGGTAGTAAATATTCTGATATTTAGAATCAAATTGTGGAGGATATTGAGGTCAATACATTTCACATCGGATGAAACAGCATTATTTTCTAACTGGTATTACCTTCCTCCAACCATTCCTGATGTCTCTACTTATCGATTGATTTCCGGCTGATTCACAGAACGATATACACTGTCGTAAATCAAATGATTCGAGCATAACATGAACTTCCTAATTTGTAATGTAACGGTTTATTCCTGGTTTTAGTAGAAATTTCAAGCCAAATCAAAAACAATTAAACTAGTAATTAAATTTTATTAATTTTTGCAAGTGAAGTTTAATTTTACTATTAATTATTTTTAATAATTATTGATAAGAAATTAACCATGTATGGATAGAAGTGATAGATCATGCTTATGCTCAGCCTGTCCAAGGTTCCACCAGGAATGAACACTTCCCCCAAGATACAGTGGATTGAGTAATTAGAGAAGCTAATTACTCACCAGTCATTAATATTCCGGCCCTTGACAATAATTTGGGATTTTTATTTTATAAATAAAAATAACCAAGTTTATTTTATAACAAATTCACACAGTTTTTATTGATAAAAAAAATTAGATTAAACAAATAAACGTATGTACAGGTTTTTGCGGAGTTCAAATATTCCCGCTTTAATTTGAATATAATAATGTCGGTAAAATAAATTTTGTAGTTATTGGTACTGCGGTTGAATCGGTATCGGTAAATTAACTCTCGATAAACATGTGTACTTGATTACCAACCTCGAAAGAAAAGAGAAAAATTTTTACAAAAGTGGATTTTAAATTTACCGCGGTGCCAAAATGGCGGAACAGAAAGCTATAGTGTACTGATTTCACAAACAAAATATTCTATTTGAATTTACATAAATACGCAGTAAGTTTTTAAATAAACGAATAAATAACCCAATAAATAATGATTTCTAGAACAAGTATGCGGCTTATTAATTGCGTGATTTCAAAGTACGGTAATCAATAATAGTTTTTTAAACAATTGAATTTTCGCGAGCGAACAAAATAAGAGAGACTTACAATTTTTTAGTCCGAGATGAGAATAGGACGAGAAATTCTCTCACTCCTCTTTTCACGAGATGCCTCACGTCCTTGAAGTCGAGAAATTCTCTCACACTACAAGACTTAACCAAGACGAGAAATTCTCTCACTCTTGGTTTGGCAAAAACAGTTAGAATTTGAGATGCTTTCGATCTTCACAGTTTCAAACTTATTCATTTTTTCTGACAAGTACCGTGCGCAAAACGGTTTAGCGGTAGCCACCTAGTGGCGTGATCGCGGATTAAATACCATACACAGCGTCTATAGCTAACAGTTTCAATCAGTCTTGCGCGTTATATTTAATACTCAAATACAATACATTCTTGTGAGGGAATTACCCTCACAGTACCTTTTTGCAAAAATATATTTGAAAATAATTTTTTATAGCATTTCTAGATTCTATCAATTATTTCTTAGTTCAATAGATGAATAAGTGCTGTGACATTGGGTGGAAGAAAAACGACCGCGCAAAAACCGGACGATGAATTGAACACTTCTTCACATAAATGGCAGCTTGCATTGTCCATCATCAGCATCACTTTTTGTGTACTATTAGTATTAATATTATGAGTCTCTTCAACTTTTGGTAAAAATAGATCGATAAACCATTCCCGCATTGCATTCTGATTCATCTATGCCTTTTCTTAATCCTGTTATATTTCAAATAATTACAGATTATTCTGTTATGTCTTTTATAGATAGTTTTTCTGTTAGATCCACTTTTTTCACTTCTACTAGCTGGAGTTCGCTTGGGCATTATCTTCCAAAATAAGTCAGTCTCATCACAGTTGTATATTTGATCCAGAGGTAATCCAGAAATACTTATGATACTCTTTACGAGTAACTTCCCGAGTCGAAATAAAAATTCCACTTTGGCTTTCCAAGTCCGGATTTTTTTTTGATATCATATTTAATTATTATTAGTTTATATAGAAAAATTATCCTAATAAATTTAGGAAAAATATTTCAAAAAATTTCTGGTAGCAATAAAAATTGGACATTATCAGTGATAAATATTTATAAAAATTTATATCTTACACTTATTATTATATTTATTCATCCTCTTTGGTATTAATGGGTATTGCTAAATATGGATTATCATCAATATTTATGTAGATACAAATTGATGATATTGATTCATTAGGCACTAATATAAAATTTTCTTCGATGCTACAGTGATGTAGATGAGGAATAAAATCTGATACATTATTATCGCCTCAAACTTGAAATCTACCATTACTTGTAATTGTACGGATTACAGCGTAATGCATGCCGTTACATGTGCAATTATTATTTTTGCAGTTACATGATACGCTTTTCTTCATGAAACAATAAATTGATCCTAAATGAAAAGATTGCATATTGTCTTTGTAAACAACATAAGAAGATTGTGTTTGTAATGAACGCTGATATTTTTCGGATATAAATAATTTATTATTCTTTAAAAGTCTTAAATATATCCTCCAAATTTCATTATCTGCTGGATCAGAAATTATCTGTTGCAATACAGGATCTTCATTGTAATGTACAGTGTCGTATATACCAACACTATAACAGTCATGTGATATTCGTTGTAATATTTCAACTTGTTTTTTCTTGCTGTAGCAAAATTCTTTAATCGGACCCTCCGGTAATTCTTCTAAATATCTTTGCATTCTCAAAAGCTGAAAATGAGCTCTTGAAATTTGAGTATCAATATGACATGTACCATGAATTATATTTAAAAACTGTCCATTTAAATTTTCATACAGATAACATGAATATGACCAAGGGTCCATTATTTCGAACACATTGTAATAGATGTAATAGTAAATGTATATTAAGTGACCAAAATTGTAGTCCATATAATTCTTCAAATTCTTGAACGAACTTCTTTAAAAAGTTTTCAGCATGATGAATCATTGCATATGATATTCTATCACTACTTAAGTATGATATCCCAGCTACCAATAATAGATAATGATCAAAAAATCTATTTTCTAAAATTCCTTGAAGAACTGGCACAGAATAATAGGAAAGCCATGTTTTTAATTCAGAACATTTCCAGTGTAGTAATTCATCCACAGATCTAAGCATCCTATGAATAAATTTTGGCGGTTTCAATAGCAACAAACGTTCATTTATTACATCTATTACTGGTACTAAGGAGAAAACGCAATTGCTGTATGTTGCATAAAACCACAATGTTAACATTTTTTTAACAACACCTCCATCAACTGCATGCATCCGATCGATAGTTGTGCCCATAATAAAATCCGGCATTATATGAGAAAAAATAGTTGGATCTTTAACACCCATTACAGGGTTATTAGTGCCTAAAGCAATTCGACCATGATGATTTCTGCTTTGTTTACAAAATATTTGATAAAATATTTGGGTTCACCGAAAAAATTAATTTTTAAATTAAAAAAAAATATGACGTGGATGGCTTTTTCGCCAGGGAATTAGTCCATTAAATTCAGCGCATTCTTCTCTATAAAATGAGCCTGGTCTCAAAATGTGCCACGAATTTTCGTATTTAAAATGCATATTGACTGGACTAGTAAGTGTATCTGTCGTTATCTCAAGATGGGTGTAAAAGTATTTTTTCATGTTGCAAACATAGTCATTGTCTCTTTATTCCAAGTTATCTGATAAGTTATAGGTTAGAAATATAAAGTTTATTGAATAATAAATAATAAACTCAATTAGTTATTTAAATGAGTTATTTAAAAATTTATAACCATATGATTATAAAATATATATTTTGATAATGATTTATATATTAAAAAATTGTTGAATATATTACATATCTTTTTATTATTGGATGTTGCAAAATGAGCTTCTTATATTTCATAATGAATCGTTAAACTGATTATAGTTACTGAAGAGGAGTTAAACAAGATTCGTTTAGATAAATATGGCAATGTCTGCGATGGTGATACTAAAATATTTTCTGAGAGGGTTATGGAAAAAAAATACGAGTTACAAGAAGCTAAGAAAACTGCCCAATTAGCAGCAAAAAAAGTCAAGCTTAACTTAGCTACAGAGCTAGGCAGTGATACAAAAATTTTCAATGTTTAAGAAGCTAGTAAAACATCTCCTCTGGACAAACATTCAATAAGGAAACCATCGACTTCTAAAAAAAAAATCTCAGAAGAAGTCTGGTGCCAAAATGTTAAAAAGTAAAGTTAATGGACAATTACTTAAAGAGAAGAGTATTGAATCAAAGAGCCACATTAATAAACAAGCATTTGATACTTCATTATCAACTGAGATTGTTGAAAATGAATATTCAGATCATTGTATTGAAACAAAAAATTGTGGTGAAGAAATAATTTAAAAAAATACTAAAGATATCAATTTGATACAGCCATTGACTTGTCGATCGAGTATCTTCAGCATAGATAATATTATTAAAAAACCAATAGAAAAATATGTTAAACATGATCCATTCCTTCTAACATCAACAAAGTGTATAATGAACTCTACTACAATTGAACATTCTAGAGAACAATCTGTTAATAATCAGAATAATTCAACATTCACAGAATTCATACCAAATACGTTAAATGATTTTTCTTCTCCATTAACTGTTATAAGTTCTAAATTTCATTAACCGATGATGACACTTACTTCTCTTAATTCTTCAGAAAATCAATATACAGGAAATTTTTGGCATATGCTAAATAATCGAGGAATATTTTCTGAAAAATGATCACGTTCAAGCACACCTATGACAGATAATAATACAGTAATCAGTACAAGAGACAATCCAACATATCAAAACTCTCTATTAGGAGGCAGCACTGAAATAGATTCTCAATTCATGTCTTCAGTATATCAGTACATGAAAATCTTCTAGAACTAAAAACACCAAACTCAGCTAATAACTCTACATTATAGCCAGAACACGAAATATATTCTGACAATATTGAACAGACTATGAACAATCAACAAAATTCTAACCGCTCAACAAATCCTGTAGTAAATAATAATGAAGAACGTGACGAATCAGAAATGGATGATTCAGATGACATAGCCGTTGAAGCTCTACATTCTTTTTTTTCGAAAGAAGGTATATAAGCTATACTTCTAATCCTATTTATAAATCTATGTTAGAAGTACATATAATTGTATCCAATAATTAGGGGGAAAAAAGCTGTTGGAACGCACAGTGGTGAGTTCTGGTAGTCTGCAATCAAACTCAATCCCCACTCTTAATACGCAAGCGAGTTGCTTATAATTTATAAACAGAAACAATTGAAAAGATAATGTGGTAGCTCTGAGGTCAGAGCACTAGATTTTTTTTTATTAAGCAGAGTTCAATCTCAGTCATGGAAATTTTTCATTCTCATTTTTTCGTTGGGATTGTAAATAATTGCGATTTTATGCGTCACAGCTAAGTTAGTTGAAGAAAACTTACAGATACAATTTTTTCTGAAGACGGTGAAGGGAGAATTGATTGAATGTTTTTTTTTTTTGAATAACTAAAAATAAATCTTCTAATCTAGGTTAATCAACTTAAAGACAAATAGATTGAACTAGACTTAAGAATACATTTTTTTTCCAAGTTACTGGGTGTAACTAATACATACGCTTTCTTTGTAGTTTGCCACCTCAGGACGCAAGGACTCGCTCAGCACATTAGTGTCAGTTCAATACATACTTGTGTGTATTTCAAAATTTTACATGTGATCGAAAACTTTCTACCGATATTGTACATAAGTGATTATTTGCAATTATGTGTGATTGTAACAAATGAAAAGTAAAAATTGGCCATGAATGGGATTGAACCTCGCTTGATAAAATAAGTCGAGCGCTCTGACCACGGAGCTAGTTCTATATCCGCTGAAACATTTATGTGTATAAATAAAAAGCTATTGGAATAAGAATACTTGAAATTTCATTCCAATATTATAATACACATTATAAATAATATATAGAAATTTTGAAAAACTTTAATTATCCACCTTCGTAAACTGAATCAGTGAAAACTACTGGAAATCAGTAAATATTCACTGATTTTTAATAGTTTTCACTGATTCAGTTTACGAGAGCATATATTAATAGTTGAAGTTTCATAAAGACATGAATTTGTATGTGCATATTGGTGAGTTTTTCTTTATTTCTTTATTGACTGATGCAGCCAGTAAAAATCTTAACAATTTATTTCAGAGTTATTTTTCATGATGTCGCTCATATCGATGTTATGATTATTTATCAATGTGCAGTTTTGTTTTTACTCAATTAGATTATGTTTTGTTAAATTATCGCTCGCTGAATAAATAACTGGACCATATTAAATACCGGAACATAATCCTTTCTTATCCTCTATAGTTTACCTAGTCAAATTAAAAGCTTTCTATCTTTTCATTAATAAACATATTTTCAACATAAACATCGAGACAATAAGTTCTGTATCGTCTCTGCATGTGAATATGATAAACATGAAATCAGCAGAATAATCTTTAGGTTCAAAGATAAATTATATTTCTATTCAATAATATTTTATAGATGAAATAAGTTGTATTGTCATTTGATTAAGAAATTTAAATATTTGTAAATTGAATAGATGAGAATGAATAAACTCAATCTCTAATCGTCAGATTATGTACATGTATTCGTCCATATATGAATGAATAGATGTATCTTCTTATTCAGTTGCACAATTAGTAAATTTTACTAACTATGGAATAATTAACATTGTTTTTCTCCGCGATTTTCAATAATAAGCACAAAACCAGATCTTTTTCGTCTGTTTTTGTCCTTTAAATTGACAAATTGAGGTTAATAAGTCCATGAGTAGTATACATTTATTTATTATGTATTAACAATTAGGTCTGAGCATACTTTATCTGTGCTTATATGACGAACTTCCCATTATTTATTGTTTATAACAAATTTACATTGTTATAAACAATACGTCATATTTCGTCATAAATAACATTATTTTTTCGATAACATCCAAGTCCATGTGGTGTACGCAAAAGTTACTCGGTAAATATAATTCTTGATTGTTTATAACAAATTTATATTGTTAATAACAATTTATAATTGGTAAGAGTTATATCTAGTGATTAATAATATTATTTTGTCAAAAGCATCCGAATCCATGTGCTGTCTTGCACTTAAGAATATTTTAAATCGTTAATCTTGTCATTTATTTATTATTAGTTTATTTGTTATAAAAAAAACGGCTCGACCGAATTTGTTCAAACTTCTTTCAAATCTTCTTTATAACAATATCTTTCGAATAAATTCTGGTTGAAGTTGATATCTCAATTCGTTCTTGAGATATCGAAAACGAAAAAAATGCTGACGTCCAATCGATCCAATTACAATAACTTCCTTATGGGAAGTTAATACAGAGTGAAATTCAATAACTCTTATATTTTTTCAAATTTTTAAAATTCACAAAAGCCAATCTGTTCGAAATTCTTTCTGGTTGCTACATGTTACCGTTGTGAAAATAATTTTGAATCACCCTGTATAAAACTTGATAATTTGATAAAAAATTAATAAATAATTTAAAAAATAAAATATAATGAAAAATAGCAATAGCCAATACTGATGACGAAATTATTATGAAAATTATTACCGTAATTCGCTTATTTATTTCATTGTACTTACATTCACACCTCCCACTTATAGTCATCAGAAAGAGCATGCTCATGAACTTATGTAGAATAATATTAAAAAAAGTGACACAAAGTACTTCTTTAACTCCCCATTTGAAAGTGATTGTAATGGGTCTGATCCATCAAATTTAGAAATTTTAACGAATCTTCGCATTTCAAGGTCAGCAGAGTTCGAATTCGTCATTTTTAAGATGATGTCTGTGTGTGCACCTGAACGTCCGTTTGCTTGTACGCTGGTGAACTATTTTTCTCCAACGATAACTCAAGAACCAAGCAAGATATTAATTCCAAACCAATCCCATTCAAAAGATAACAGTTGAAATATGTACTGATAAAATTTTCATTGAAATTAAACAACCAGTTTTTTTAATAACAAAAAAAAGTAATAATAAAAAAACGTGCAAATTAATTTTATTGTCAATATCTCGAGAATTAAGTAAGATATTAACTTCAAACTCATTCTATTCGACAGATAACAACAACAAACATACTGATACAATTTTTATTTGAATTAAATTGGTAATTTTTTCCGTTTTATAATATATTATATGAAGAGTATGAATAAATAACTATATTTGAATTGTCATAAAGATTGTAAAATAGTTTTTCGTCATACTTGCACGGAAAGTTCACTTTTCCATTGGAAAGGCACCAAATGGTCAGTTAGCAGCTTGGGTAAACCAATCATACCCAAGCTTCTAATTTTTGATTTGGATTCGAACTTGCGACCCTGAGAATCTTAAGTCCAATACGTTATCACTACGCCATTCAGATTTTAAAAATACTGATCTCAAGGGAATAAATTTTACAGTAACATCAATCTGGACAAGAACTTGAGATTTAAAATTTGAATCGACATCTTCTCTTTAGCCTATAACTAGTGACTCGGATAGAGTGTAATTTTGAGATTCTTTAAATTTTTTAAAACACTTCCACTCAGTTTTTAAATTGAAAAAAGGCGATTTTCCTACTTTTATCATTTCTTCAAAATTATTAATATTTTCGGAAGACTTACCCAACTCATTCAATCGTTCGATCAATTGTTAATGTTCGAAAAACATTTTACCACTTAATCTTCTGTCATCGTCTGCAAATGAAAAGTTTTCTTTAGTTTTCATTTGAAACATAATTATTATATAATGTATCCAGATATAATCATATTATTATAAATCCAGCCCGTTGTAGAAATATCAAAATGTGATAACTTTTTTATGGATTTATACAGTGTGACACAATAAAGATCTCGAAAGCTGAAATGACTGCATCAATTGCGTTCGGTACAGAATACTTCGCTTCATCAATTATGATATATATTTTATTTAAATTGAACAAATCTCCAACGAATGCCAGCCAAGGTTGAAGCGTAGTTTTATTTCGTTTGGCTTCGACCCTTTTTTTCTCAATCGTATTGTCAAGATCTCTAACTATAGTCATTACCTAGCAATAAGTAAACGAATAATTTTATTATTACTGCACTGAAGAAAAAATTTCGTTAAATGAAACAATTTTTTATTCAATTAATAAAAGGAAGTTGGAGTATTCTCAAGATATTATTTTATTTAATCTAGTAGCAGTGTTATCAAAAATACACTTTGTTGTTCGTTTCAATGTTACGACAAATTCGAAAACAAATGACATTTTATTCATTTGAGTAAATAAAATAATTTCAGTCAAAAATTTATAATTTCAAAGAAATATTTCATTGCCACTATTTGAAATTTCTATGATAATGATCGAATGAAATATTTATTGTATGAAGTAAATTTTTTTGTCAGTGTGTAAATTAATCAAGTCCATAAGCTATTTTTATTGTACTCACATGCACTTCAATTATGAAACTTTCTAGGACCTTACATCGTGCCTGATTTACTGAACTTTCCGTAAAATTTGATGGATAATTTTTAATATCTTCTTTGACTTTAGCTTGTCTTTTTCTTCCTCTTATCTTCATTACAGTATCCCTCGAAATCCAGCTTAAAAGTTTCAGAACAGCTACATCGTTATTTACTTCAAATGGTATAATTTTTTCAAGTAGACCCTTAGCAACAAAATCGTTTGCAGCATGTAGAATTGTTAAATACTTGTCCAAGTCAGACTGGAACTTTTTTGAAAATTTTCATGAAAATATTTCAAATACTTCAATAAAATTTTCTTCATTCTCTAAAAAGATGATTAAAAAAACTATAAAACATGTCGTTTTATAATAAAACAATAATTTGTTTTTTAACATCTAAAAAAATTATGAGACAGGAAATATCGATCAATTGATTAATTTATTGATTTAATGTTAGTACTTGATAAATGGATATAATATTTTTTACATTGAAAATAATTTCTGATATGTATAATATCGAATATGTATGTACACAATGTTGAGCATCTAAATTTTTCATTCTTTATTCACAAATAAGTTGTCCACAACATGCTGGCCACGTTTTAGAATTGTCATCTGGCATTTTTCCCATAATTATTTTACCCGGAGGACAAATGTCATTTTGGCATCTATAAGATACATTAATAGTAACGATTTCGATTATATTCATATCGATTTAAAAATTTCTGACTTACGCGATAGGTTTAGGGATGCCATCAGAACAGATTATATGAAAACAACTATCAGCATACTTTTTCACACCTTCCATAGTTTCTGTACAAGGGGGATCTAGAATTTTGATTTTAGAATAAAGTTATAATAAAATATTATTTTTGTAAAATATGGAAACTTTTGAAATTTGTGATTTATCAAAAAGACGTATTCATAAAAATATTTTCATTAGTGCGTTGAAATACATACCTATTAAAGATTTTTGCATTGACAGCTGTATTGATATACAAAGAAAACAAAGAATGACTAAAGTTTGCATTATCTTGTATTTACGAATAGTTTGGATTAAATTTAATTCAAACACTGTGACAGAACATTTAATTTTCCATTTATATATTGTTCACTTTATTTATAAATATAATTATGATTTTTATAACTTTTGATCTCATAATCATTGAACTACAAGACCGTTAAGTGTCAAGGTGACAAGTGTCTATTTTTGATTATCTTTCAAGAAGTTACATTATTGCATCATAGTTCAAGGTCATTAGAATAATAGCATATTCTGCTAGTTACTGCTCAGAGTAGAACTGGAAATAACCGACCACTTACGAATAAACTAGAACACAAATCATGCTGCTGTATCTTTTAATATAGAGTGAATTGTGCAGGTTTTTAATAAGTTATTTCTTAGTACTACCAATTTAAGAAAAAAGCGGTCTAGGTGCGACCCGAAAGGTCCACACGACTAACTTCCCTTTTTGATTCCGCATAAAAAGGCTGGACCGATTTTGCTAAAAATTTTATCAGGTCTGAGTTACATAATTATGCGTTGAATGAAACTGGTCCTGTGTCAATATCATCATTTGCTCTCGAGATACGCGAGACGAAAGTTGAATTCGAACATATATATATATATATATATATACATACATGTGCACATACGGACATTCTTTCAAAAACCATACCATTCGACTCTAAAGGCCTTGAAACGTGGAGATATGTCAAAATTTTCAATTTGTAAAATCGGATCCATTATAATAACTTCCCACAGGGAAGTTAATAAAACAGTGTAAAGGAAATGTACCGTAACACCATCTATTCAGCAATACTGAAACTGTCTTTTGCACGGGAATGCGGTTGAATTTACAATAGCTTTTCACTAAACATTTTGTGTAATTCAATACAATTCAATTCTAAATTAATACGATTTTTAATCTCGTAAACAATATAGAAAATATTTATTTTTCATTTATCTAAGTACAATCAGGATTCGAATTTGTGATCGAAAATTTCTACTTATTCATTTGATTAAGGTTGTTTAGAAGAAAATCACATTTAATGAGAAATCATTGAAATTAATACTGTAGGTAGTCGACTATTTCAGTCATGTCTCAGTAAAATTTCAAGTCGATTAGGAGATTAATAACGGAGTAAAAAAATCTTAAAATTGCGTCATTTTAACAGCTTAACTACAAAGTATATGGAAAGATTTTGTCGTCATCGCAATCAATTCGCGATAGCTCTTTTCGTAAAAATGAACTTTTTATAAAAAACTAGCTATGCATTATTTGAAATATTCTGCGTCGATCAATACCAAAATCATTAACATTCGGAGATTTTTGAGCAAATTATTTTATAATGAAGATAGAAAATCACGTCAAAATTCACTCCATGTGAATAAATGTTTGACAGACACGGCAACGCCGGACTTACTAACCTGTAGGGAGGGGAGCGCTACTCACATATACCCGCGGCAGATTTAAATTAGAATTTCCAGTGAATACAGGTTTTTTTTTCATCCATTCGTTTAAATCCAATAATTTTTATTAATAAAATAATATGATATAATAATATGTGTATTAATAACATTATATTATCAAATCGTATAAATATTTAATTAAATAAAACTATATGTATAATCATCACTATCGATATTGTCTGTATTTTCTACATTTATCACGTTAGGTTTGCCATTGATTAATTTTGTCAAAAGCGTAGTAACACCTGATTCGCCATTATCAATGAATATTTCAATTAAGTTATTATACGTAATAGAAGCCTCTATCAATTTATCACAAATATTTTTTGAAATTACTTTGTGTAATGGACCTAGTGTTGTTGTCAGCATCGCATTACGTTTTTTTTCTCTTGGTCGAGCAAAAATTCTTGGATACTCTGTTTCTTCTTAATAAAAGTATCATCACTTATCTTAAAATATTTGACTAGCTTCTCAAATATTTGTACATCCTCAATAGCATTGTGTGCTCCATCTGTAGACACATCAGTCAGAAATTCTTTGGCTAATTCGACTTGACTTGTTTGGGAACGCCTGTTCAATAAACTGCGAAAAATTGGAAGTGTGTTGCTAAAACCAATTACAAATTTTTTAAAGGAAGGTATCATGCCCGTCTCAGCCATTGCTCTGATGAGACAAGGCTTATCAAAATTACAATTATGTGCGACAAGTAGGCAAGGTTTATTAAAAGAACCAAGAAAATGATGAAATTCGGACATCACACAATTTAGTGGTAACGTTTCTAATCTTTTGCCATGATAAAATAATTCACCACAACTACCTGTAAGACGGTGAACCTCACTTGCTTTAGGATTGATATCCGTTGTAGGAGTCACATATTTATTAAAATATGAAGTATTGCAGCCTGCCGCGATTTGCAGAATTCCAGCAGTACTTCCGAACCCTGTTGTTTCGAGATAAAAAAAAATAATTTTTGGAGGTTCATTAGTTATTGACATTAGATTGTTGTTATCCTGGTGCTCTTGTAATGGCTTGATCGTATCGCTAGTAGCTGATTGATTCAATAGACCCATACCGGATTCATATGTTGGACCTTCTACTCTTTCTTTTTTTTTCCTTAAAATCGTTCGATATTTTTTTAAAATATTTCGTCGAGCTTTGAAAGCAATTGTTGCTATTTTTTGTTTACGATTTCGCGCGAGTGTTTCTCGTTTATTAATATATGCATTCACATGAAAACCAGGTGTCAAATTTAATTTGAGTAATATTTCATTTATACATCGATTACCAACATTGTTATTCGCAATGGCAAGGGCAACACGATGATGAAGTGAATCTGTCAAACCATAAAATCGCGATTTGGGTGCTCTGCCTACAATCATGGCATTTAAGTTTATGTTCGGCTGACTAGAGCTTGCAGTGACGAATTTTTCAACGTTTTCTGCTAATTTGTTGAAAAATTGAGACAAACCTTCATATAATGCCAAACTCTTCAGACCTCCAGGTATCGTCGAATGTTTATAATTTTCTTTGTCTCTCTCGAAATTGCACCAGCTTCCGCAGTGCTCATGTTTGTTGAAAGAGTGATCAACTATTTGTTTTATTGTCTCTTTCATTGTATTTTTATTATTCTTATTTTGAGCAACTGCGTATGTAAAACATCTGTGAAGGTGAATGATGGCATTTTTCTTCAGTTCGGGATAATTTTTACTCATAGACCATAACGCTTTCTTAACATTCTTGAAAGAGTGATTAGCGTCAGAAAATTTTATTACTTGATGATGGGATTCCTGGCGTACTGCAGAGATGGTTGAGCTATCATCATCACCAACGAGAACTCCGATTTCAATTTTGGCTTCCTTAAGAATAGTGCTATGAGCAACTAAGTCTGCTGCAAGAGCTGGCTCCATGCTCTTTGCACTTCCTGTAGAGTTTTTCTTACATTTATGGTCGCTGGAGGGATGCTCCGCATCACATTTCTTGCACTTGTGTCAAAATCGAGAACTTTACCGCTTTGAACACCAATGAGAGCTCCATAGCCGGTGAGACTGTCATAATCTCTTCCTGTTCCTCAAGTTGGCCACCCCATATCGTATGATGCCGAAACACGAATAGTCCAACGGCTAGGAATAGCGGTTAAATCGCTAGACAATATTTTTTTTACTTGCTCATCAGTTATATCAGGTATAACCAAATCTTCAGGAAAGACATCAGCACCAGACTCAATAGCAGACAGTATTATCTTTACCTGATTCTCTGTCAAGTTAGGCAACAGAAAATTATCCGGTGTTCCTTCTGGCCTGTTAATGAAAAATAATGAAATAATAATCATGAAAAAAAGAAACGAATGGAAATATTTTGGGAAATCAAGGATTTGTTGGGTCATGAAACTCGAGGCTTTGAAATAATTCTTATTTCGATTAAATTTATTGCTGTTTATTTTATTATTGTATACATAGCCTCATCTTGAGACAGTAATAAATAAAATTAAAAGTTTGTGAAATTAATTGTAAAATTTTTCATTTTAATTTGTAAAAAAATCTCTTTATCGAATCAGACTTTTGTCGAAGTAATAAAACCATTTGTTAAATAATTCAAAGGAATTATGGACGAATTGTAAATGATTAGGTAGACAAATTTTTTTTTTATTCGATTTTGCATCATAACTACACTACAATAAAAAGCACTAAAATGAAATGAACTACAATAAAAAGCACTAAAATGAAATGCACTACAATAAAAAGCACTAAAATAAAAATCAGAAAGTCATAATTGATGATACGAAGCACCTAAAAAGCAATCAAAAACGAAAAAAACCTACAAGGATTTTTTTATGGATAGGAAGTTTTCGAGAGTCAAACGTCTTTCTAAAGCGGCAGCTGCTTTACAGCTTGTTTTCGCAACTGATTATAATATCGATAACGACTCCGTCTCATATTATTTTTAATTATATTTATAACATAAAAAAAATTTCTAGATGGTTTGACAGTTTACGGGGCGAAAAAAAAATATCTACAACGCCCAATGTATAAGCATAGGAAATCTCTCCCACTTTCGTCCATCCCCTCCCTACTTCTAAACAACCTTAACAATTGTATAGAATGTATCGTATGTAGATACATGTATATATGTATAATGTAGAATGTGAATAGGATACTATGATCGATCCTTCAACATTAGATATACGACGGGGTAAAGCTCTTGCAAGTGAGCATAATATAACTCTAGCAATCACGTGCTCTATACAACTTGATTTCATAAATTTTACAACATACCACATTAGATGATTTATTATACATTTTGAGTAAATTAAACGAAACAATATGATAAATTCCTTGTTAAGTAAGACAAATGGATGCCTGAATTTTGCATTCAACATTCAATTTAGTTGTTCTTGAAGCAAAGTACAGTTATGTGAGCCATTTGTGATTGATCATATCTATCTATCGTCCGATATCATTATTGAATTAGTCTAGCTAAATCGATTGTCACATGAAAATGTCACTGAACTTTTAGAAATAGACTGAAATATTTCGAAACGCACACTTGTCATTCTTTAGACTTATAGTTTGTGCAAAAATTGTCTCTGTATACAGAAAGTATCTAATATTAGCTGTTAGGAATATTCCGACAATGACCATGGTAGTATCCGTACCATGATCTTCTTCTCCATAGTTTTCGCGGACACTGATAAGGGATAGCCTTATAACGCATCATAAAATTGATAAACGAAATGCTATTATTTTTACATATAAAGGAAATAATATTAGAAATCCAGAACTAAGGTTGTTCACTTCAAATAAACGAAAGCAATCTACAATTAATATAGAATTTTCTGCAAACAAAGGTGCATTGACATACAGTTTTTAGTCCATGGCTTCGTAACGGTTTAAAGATAAAATGTTGATTAAGACTGAATTATTTCCTTAAATTATTCGAATTTCAATTAAATAATAAAAATACTAATAAGTACAGGTTATACAGGCTCGAGACGCAATTCTAAGCCATCATTAAGTCGTCCATAGCTCAAGTTTGACCAACCATGCTTCAGGATCAACCTTTCTGCGTCTACCTACCCCAATCATTTTTTACTATAACAATTTTCCGTCAGTTTGGGGGAGGGGGTGGACTCCGCCTACAAGAACTTTTTTGTTATTTTGGAAAATATTTTTGTTCATTGATAAAGTGTTGTTGAAAGTGATCATAGCTGCGGACAAGTGCTACAGAATTTTTCGTTTGTTGTGAAAGTTATACTCGTCTGTTGTGTAATCAATAAAATTAAAAGGTCGGTTATATTGAAACTTCGATTCCATAGTTGGAATTTTTAAGAAACAATATAGTTACGAGGCAAATAAGCTGATCTTCAAGACGGATATATTCATCCGATTATATAGATTCAAAGACATTAGATATCCGATATCAGGTTGTTCACTATTTCATTATGAAATGCAAAGTGGTAAGTACAAAATTATTTTTCCATTAATTTCAACTTCATCATATAAATATCAATGAATGCAAGATTTTAATAAATACACAACATAATGGAATTTGTTAATTCTATTGATTGTATTAAGGGAAAAATTCATGTATTATGAGAAAAGTAAAAGTGTTTTTATTAGCTAATATAGGATTGAAATCAAGTAACTTATTCATAAATACTTTAAATGTGTCTTGCACTGGTTCAACCAATTTAAATAACTTTATTTATAATATCAAGACAGCATATGATTTTGATAAATTCATATCGTGTAGAATATAATTTCAGTCGTTGTTAATGAAGACTGTAAATATTTTATTTTTTTTAATTGTTTGATATGTACAAAAGATCGGAAATTGTAATTACCTTTGAAAGTTCTTTGATTAAAATATAAGTTTTTCATATGCTTAGGTATGTTATCAAATATTATTTACATTATCAATTTTATCATTTACCACATCATTATCGATATAATGTGTATGGTTTTATTGCATATTAAATGTCACATTCATGAAACAATAATTTTTTCTTCCATCTACAGAGGCCAATTTCGCTTGGATGATTATTGATAATATAGAAAAAGGAACTATGAATGTCGAGCACACATTTAGAATTCAAAATGACGAGATAAATAATATTCAAGAAACATTTCCAGAGCATACAGAAAATGATTCCACCGAAGCACCTGGAACAAGTAACGAAAACATCCCTGTAGAATTACAAAGAGGGAATGAAAACAACAGTAGTGGATCTCAAGCAGGGAATGAAAACTGCGACCTGGCCACTCGGAAATGGACCGATGAGGCAATAAAATTATTATTGGAAGAGTATAAATTAAGAATCAAACAGTTTAGAGATCCACAAGAAAAAAGAATCCATTATTTGCTCAGTTCGCCAATGTATTAAAAGCAAATAACATTAATTTCACACCAAAAGAAATTCACAGTAAAATACGTAACATGAGAGCCTCTTATGTTAAAGTAAAAAATGGCAACCGAAGATCGGGAGGAAGTCGTATAACCTGGCCCTGGTTCAACCTGATGCAAGAAATATATGCCGCAGATGAATCTGTGAATTTCAATTCAAATCAATTTATACAAAGCAGCTCTATGGAAATTCAGATGTGAGTATAGATAACAATACTTTTGAACAAATATTCAACCAAAATTGTTATCCCAATTAATAATGGCGAATGTGTTTATTTGATTCGTTTTAGTTCACCTCATGAAGAAAATAGCCCCGAAAGTGATAATATGATCGAAAATGAAGAGGAAGAGAGTCCTACAAGTAGAAAAAGGAAATCTAAAAAAGAATTATACTACCAAAGAAAGAAGCAATTAATGAATGAAGATGAAAAATTGGAAATGTTAACAAAATTTACAAACGTCATTGAAGCATCCCGCTTGGAGTCTACTCGGCGAAATGAGGATATTCGTCAATTTCAGTTGCAATTTATGCAATCAACGACTACACGAACTGAAGCGATTGTTGAATTGGTAAAAATAATAAAAAATAGATCGAACCAAAATGGATGTATTGTTTGTAACCATTCATGAGCGCGAATGAAAGTTTATTACATATTTTTTTATCTTTAATATTCCAGTAATGAATCTTTTATCAAAAATATTTTTTGTTAACAAAATTTTTATAAGTTTATCTTTTGCTAACAACGTTTTTCAAAATATGTTATTATTATTATTATCATCATAAATCATGTAACGAATATTAATATTTAAAGATCTACAATCATCATAAATGAAATTTACTATTTCGAGTACTGTTTGCATGTAAATTAGTTTATCACGGAAAATTAACTTTGAACCATTACACGAAATAGTACAATAATTTTTATCGACAACTTTAGTTACAAAAACCTGTATACATATTATCAAATTACTTTTTTTTCTTCAATGTTTACAGGGAATGCTTCAAAAAAAGTGTGTATCATTTTATGGTATCATGGTAAATTATAATCAGCACCATGATAATCGAGGAGATAAAAAAGAAGTAATTGATTCAGAAAAAAATCAAGATAATAAAGAGAGTTCATAAGCTGCAAGTATTCGTAATGCATGCAAACGTAAGACTCATAAAGCTGACTAATAACAAATTATTTTTTTTTCAAGTAACAAAAAATCCTCAACAGTTATTATACATTTCTCTAGACAATTGTTTCATCATAATAATTATTCTTATTCATTTCTTATGTTATTATAGTTTTTATACTTATTTGAAACAAAAGTTGATAGCGGTGAAATTTCTGAGTTTTCATTGTAATTATCCCATTTAGAATGTTTATAAATAAAGTAAAAATGAATGCAGCGGATAAGAAGTTTTGTGGCATTGAATTTTTTTTAAAGTAATATTGATAACATATCATTGATGTATTAGCAGTAACAATATTAAAAAAGAAATGTGATTTACAATTTTTCAATCGCAGGTTGTACACCATATCATTTAAACATGATTTTTAAAAAGATATGTATATATTTCTGCCAGTACAACAGCTGTTATTGATTTTATTTAGTTATTTTATCCTTATCAATAACAATATTTTTTCCATATTTTATTATAAAATTATCACAATGTTTTTAAATAATTTTTAAACAAATAAAACAAATTATAACATCCACATAAATGCGTTCTCTTGACATTAAAAACATCAAGTCCACCAAGTGGAGTTCTCACTCCAGAAGCATTATTGACAGCACTTTTACTAAGTGATCTAGTACCAGGAAAAGCTTGAACAAAGGAACAACCGATATTCGATATTCCAATTGCTATCATTTCCTGTGTAACATCAATAGATTTTTCATTACGTAAAAAAATTCACAAACAATTTTAGAGAAAAATTCCTGGTAAAGTATTGATAATTAATGATAATAACACTTTTATAATGAAAATAATTCAATGCAATCAATAACTCACTGAAAGCTTTACAAACTGCTACATCCTCGATTCGAGCAATTAGTGGCAAAATGAGAATTCCACTGCTTGAATTTTAACAAATGTGACTGTTAAATTATCCTCTTTTGTAAATCCAAAAGGTGGTACTTGAACACTAGGCAATCCACCCGCCAAATATTGTTCATTCATGAAAAAAAAGTATGATAATAATGTTGATAAAATCTTAAAGTTTCTTGAATGGTATTCAGACAGAGAAATTAATTACCTATTAATTTGAATGAGCTTGAAGCAAAACTGTATCCTAGTACTTCACAAAGTACAACCATCACAGCATTTCTAGATGTTCCAATAAGCCAAATCATTTTGGTGAATACTTTGTGTTAGGTAGTTCGTTGTTCTTCTTCGGTGAGACCAATTCTGATGTTTGTTATTGCCTAATAAATTGATAAATAATTCTATATTCAATAATTCATCATCATTAAAAATTTCGTTAATAAATAAAAAAATATTTCTGATTAATTACCCTTAAAAGCAACAGCAAAGTAATGCAAGAAATTCTTAATTTAAGTCTAGAACTACGGTCGATAAATGAGATTCCTGGAGGTAATTTATGGCAAAGTAAAGGCGCGAATCATTACAAATAATGTTAAAAATTGAGATTTTATACTTTGCGAAAAAATCATCAACAGAAATCGAAAATTAATATTGAAAAAAAATGAGGAGAAACCCGTAAAGGTTGATAAATAAAATAGTGTCACGATTGGTAGCTTCCAGGCAGAATCAACTTTCAACTAGCTCGAAATTATGTAGAATCGTCTCACGTGGATAGTAGCATACCCCAATCTGTGGCGTTCAGGCAGAACCAACTTTCAACTAGCTCCAAATGATGTGGAATTGTCATACTTTTAGATTAAGCTTACTAATAACTATACAAAATTAGAATAAATAATTTTTTTCCGCATTTTTCTAGACAATTTTGGTTATAAAAAGTTCAATATTATGTGCTTTTTATACTCGCTCGATGATTACGCCAAGCTTTAAGATGATTATACATATCAGTGACTTGCATCTGGATCGCGAAACAAATAACAATTGCAAGTACATCGCGTACTTCGATGCGACAAGTATTCCCTTCAAATAATGTGCCAGACGCCGGGATAATAATTTTACGACACGATTTATCCCCTTTCCTCTTTGATCCTTTTGAGGAACACTTCCATACCCATTTGAGTTTTTTGCCTCCAAAATCCTTAACGAGCATTGGGAGATTACAACATGTCGGTGGTGTCGATTGACGCGACGGAATTAAACCAATTTCTTCGAGAAAAGAAATTGCTGATTCATTTGTTGTAACAAGTTCTCCAAAAGAATGAAAGAAAGAAAAATTTTCTAATTTACTATGTAACTCTGGATGCATACCTGACATTTTGGAAACTTGTAGAAAAGAAAAACAGCGGAAAGAAAATTGACAAAGCGAACGATATCACAGAACAATTGAAACTGATACAAATAAATAATTAATCGATTATTTCACCGATAGAGATTATTAGTAGATCAAATTTAATTAGTTTTTGCGTCAAAAGATTTTGTGACGTCGGTGAAGTAATCATTTTTTCTGTTAGATGGCGTGAGAATCTTGTTCCGATCAATAATTGTATTATCTGTTGTACAACATGGAAATATTGAAAAAATTAAAAAAAAAATATCTAAAAAATTGTTTTTAACTTTTTTTTATTTATATTTATTAAAAAATACCAAAAAATTATTTTATTTCCATTGCTACAAATGATTGGTGATGTAAAATTATTGAGGTATCTTATAATATACGTGTTTCGGAATTTTAAACTTTGAACCTTGATATCTCGAAAACGAAGCGAGATATCGAAAAATTTTATTCTCCATTTTCGACTTATTTTTGGTCGATTTATCTAAAGACACCCTCAAATGGCGGCGCCCTGGAAACCGTAGTCGTGCCGAATATGCATATAACACTGCATGTCTCTCGGTCACGAAGTTGTCTCCGTATTTTATGATGTTTGGACAGAGCCCGCGTAATATTGAAAACGAATAATCGGATCTTTATGACCAGCTTACGGATCGTAGCTATCAAAAATTAAAAATTGACCAGTTACATAAACTCCGGCAGTTCGTGAAATTGTACAATACGAAACCTATGTCAATGGTTATCTTAGATCGTGACTTTTCGGTGGGCTTTAGGGTATATTCCCCGAAAAATAAACTTAGTAGTTTTGTAGAGCGTTATTCTTGTCAACTTGCTCCTAAATATTTGGGTCCTGCTTTGGTTGATTCTTTGATTTCATCTACTGTTGTTTCTCTCACTTCTTTGGATAGTGAAAAGTTGGACAAATATTATATGAACGACCTTAAATATCGCGCTGCGCCGGTTACGGTCAAAACTTAGTTGTTTCTATTTTAGGACCAACACTAGCTCAACGATGGACCTACGCGTAGATCGGATTATGACATCTTTCAGGGATGCCCCAATAATAGCCTTGATTGTACCACCTCAGCCAGCGACAACACTACTTTCACAAGTAACAGTAGAAAACTCGGCTTTAGTAGCCATTAAGACTAAAACTGTTGAAGCACGGGCAACGGCTCGGTCGCCTTCATCATCACGATTAGTCGAAAGCGGATCAGTTCATCAGTGTCTAGCTCGCACTCTCCGATCTTTGAGCCAACTTCTCCGCCATCCTCTTTGGATTCATCATGAATCAGAGAGATGCTTAGCTTTCTGATTCATGTTGAATCCAGAGAGATGCTTAGTCAAGAAAAGGTCACGAAGAAAAAGAGTAAAAGGAGTGTACCCAGTGTGACCTTCATCACCTCAGATGTGCAAGCTTTTCGAGTCATTGAAGAATCTGGTCCGTCCGACTAGCCACGTAAGTTTCGGGTGTCAATCAAGGGACCTAGGTTGGCGACCCGAGATAATGACCCCGAAGTAGTAGTAGCCGAGAACCCTTTCTCGATCTCATCCTCTAGACTATCTAGAAAAAGCACTCGAACGGTGAGACCCGCAACGGCCTTTCCTTTACCATCGAGAAATATTATTGACACTAATGAATATCCTGAAGAAAAGAACTACATCCAAGTTCGTAGCCCAATTAAGAAACTTGTGGGTACAGTGATAATACCTGTTGGAGTCTTCGTATCATGCAAAGAGACCTACGTGCTGATGCGAGCTCGATAGAGTCAATCGGCCTAGACAGAATCTTTGGAGGTCGGGTTAATGAGCCAGTCACACTTACTCATCTACTTACCAATGAAGACTATTGGGTTCAATTAAATTTTAAGGACCTTTACTCTACTTACTCCTATACTTAGTATAACTGTCTCAAAGGGGATGAACTAAGAACCATTGAGTCATCTTTTCTGCTATCGTCCTCTTCGTTCATCTATTTTTAGCGACAATACATATAAGGGGCCTTGACGAAAAATGATGAACTGTCCCTCCCTACCTATGGGCTAATTGACTTGGTTGACCTTAGACAATATACGATCTACACTATCCATCGTACCATTGATTTCGAGGATGCAGACAGCTTTCCAGCGTTACTGCAAGATGGGAGTACTTCGTTATGTTCTTGAAGGAGTTGCACGAGCCACTGAGTCGCAATACGTGTGGCAAACTCACTACACTACGCATTGTTGCATTAACTGCCACGGACCACTACATAATCATGATCCTTGCCGTGCTCTCCTCCCACCTGACACCTGTTGCGGGTGTAGTCAGCCCAACCTACCCACGGAAGAATGCGATGGAACGATGAGACATGATAATTATGTAACCCAACTACGTCGAGCTTCTGACGAAGTACGGTCCGTCGAAAGAGATTTCTAGCATCAACAGATCTGTTCATGTCTGAAGGTCATATTGTTCTTATCAATCAGCCTGCTAACTCTTGGCCTTATTATTACGCCTCTGTCCATCTTTGTAGGACCGCGTGAAGACATCAGAAAAGAATCCTATTTCGATAATGTCAACTAGATGAAATTTAACCTCTGACCCAAGGACAAGCTGTGCTTAGTAATCTTATTAAGCGTATACGATCGAAACGCTACTGGAATCGACCTTTTCAATTCAAGTACCCTACTCTACGATTCGTTCTTTCTCAAATATGATAATCACGATGATACGAATAACAAAAGATGACATCTAATCACGATATAGAGACTATTATAGGTCACGTGGCGAATCATGCTGGACATGCTAGGAAGTAACTCGTACCTCTGATACCGATTTGCTGCGTATCCCCGTTGTAAAATAACTGATAGTAGATATTGAAAGAGCTTATTCATCATTTTGCTCACTTTTGCTTAAAAATGTTTATATGGGTAGAGAGAGCTCGCTTGAGGATATTGGAGGGCCTTCACTCAAAAACAAATGAAGTAATAAATGGAAGTTCTATGAACTTTGATACATGACAGTCAACTTGATATAAAGGTCCTTTAACCCTTGGCCGTAAAATTTTGCATTATATTGAGTCAAGCAAACTAAGTTCTGTTTTCTATAAGCTTGTTAAGTAATATTTGTGAGCACCCCCCTATTGTTCTTACAATGTGAGAAAGACAGCTTAGAAAATTCACTTGACCTATCCTAACGCCTGATACAAGGGGTGGTCTCCATCACTATTCATATGAGAAGAGGACAACCCGGGATATTGTTACACGATGGACTGTGAGCTGTATCTCTCCTCCTAAAAACAGTGACCTCTATCAACCCACACGTATATCACCCCGGCTGATGCTTATATTTTTAGGAGATCTACTAATGTTACAGTTTACAAGAGAGAGTCCTGCTGGACTAGAGGACAGAGACCATGGCTATGCACCTTACCATTCACCCGCAATGACAATTTTCAAGAAGCTTATCCGGTCGTGGCGCTTATGTAGTGATGGACGGAACCTGCGCACGTACCATGTGTAGAGCCGGCACCGCCAAGCCCCGACGCCATACGAAAATATCGACGTGTATCATTGAGCAGTGTGTTCTTCAAGAGACACAAAGAGACGCGTTACGAACACTAAAGTAACTACTAAGTCGGATCGTTGAGAGTCACACTCGTGAAACTACGGAAAGAAGATCATCAAGTCTCCAACTAGTACTACGGCGTTCTAGAGATCCGCGCTAGGGCTTTGGAGCTAGGAAACCGTCACCACCAAGGGTTGTACCGATCACTCAAGTTGTGAAAAAAGAGTTGGAACAGATCTTCGTCTTCAGTTGGTGTCAAGACGTCCAGAAGTTATCTCCAAGAGTGAGCCTAATCTCCTCTTACGTAGACTTTGGGGGTGATGCGTAATACAAAATTGTAACCATCATACCTAGTCATTCGTGACTGTCACGTGAACTCTGTAAAATAATTTATACTTACCTGAAATCTGTAAGTCATAACGTAACACTATTTCCGTACATCGATCAACTTAACTGTTGGCGATAATTCCTAGTAAATTGATAATATTGTTAATTAACTTTTTGTAGGGTAACGAAATAAAAATTAAATTATTGTAATTTATTTGGTAAACTTCATTCTGAACCTCTGGTCTCCCAGTCTTAGTGTTGCATACCGTTACAGAAGCTATAGCAGTAATTTTGGGAACACGCGTCGTGTTCACTGAGCTGATTTCTGATCTCCAAAGTCACGCCAACATCTGTGGCCACCAGGATTGGTACTCGAGAAATCTTCGAAGGGTCGCGGAACATCACCTTATTGTGTCCTTTTGCTTTCCATTGCTCAACGTCTAATTGCAGCTTAAATTTATTCAACTAGTTTAATTGCTTATCTATTGACTTTTTCTCATCGCAACGATAACATTGTAAACAATTTAAACTTACAGAATTCATGTCACTTTGTATTTTTATAAAAATTTATTGATCATATAGTATGATTAATACTCGTTAAATTTGTTGTTGTTCTTCTAACATAATATTACATTATAAATCAATGGGAAAAAAACAACTGATATTGATCTAGTTTAAATAAAAATTACACGTAATGTTTTGTGGTGAAGGTTGTGCATATTAGGTTTATTGATATAGTAGCTTCAAACAAAATTATATTATATACATTTTCAAATGTTCAAATGAGTAATACAATGTACTAATAAATAATGCAGCAAATTTGAAAATTTCATTAACACTTAAATGAACAAGAAAAGTATTTTTCTAAAAAACGCATTATTTAGACATCACAGTTATTTTTGTAATTTTGGTTTTTTTTGAAAATTTTTTATGATACATGCTCTTTAAAAGTGAAATGTTACTTTTTTTTTCTTCAACAAGAAAAGTCCTCACATGTTCTCTATTTTTTCTCTTTAAGCCAAAATTATATTTCTGTCCAAGAATGATTTCAAAAAGAAAACAAACGAATGCTAAGCATAATCCAATATTCAACAAAATAAAAGCAAACATTACATCTTTTAACGAAATCATGCGGAACTGTACTTCAGATCGTACTTTTTCTTTTTCTAAAGTTAAAATATTATTTTCTATTTCTACTACTCTTATACGATTGAGAACTTGCGTTTCTGTCATAGTCATGATAGCCGAATCAAATTTTTCTCTCAAAGGAAACCGTCGTTGATAAGCATAACATTCTGGAGATTCAGAAAACTCTTTACTAAAATACCAGTGAGGCCATTTAAACATAGGATGTGTCGCGAAATAGAATGCGCTATCTTGTAATACTAAACAAACCGATTCTGGATCCTCTATAGTATTTTGCATACACTCAATATCCGAAGTTGGTGTGACTGATTTAGATTCTAATAATTCTTTAATTTCGTCATTTTCATAACTATAACTAAATTTACGTATTGTTGTGATTCGTGGATCACTCAAATCTTTTATTGAATCAATATTTTTCCGCAAAAGAGGTATTGTTAAAAACTCGGCTAGATGGCCACTAAATGTTGCATGTATAATTAGAAAGTACATGAAAATAACACTGAAAAATATTTTGAGAGGTAAAGTATTTATTGATACAGAAATTCCTGAATTTATTAAAAAACGAAGTATGTCGAATGCGGCAATAAAAATTTTTTTATCTGCCTTAATCCATATCACAATAAAACTGATTATAATAATAATAATAAGAGAAATGAGTGTCCACATCCCATAAAATTTCCCAATTCGTTCTAAAGGTGTTAAAAAACCCTGATTGTGCGAGGCAATTACATAAAATGTATAGTAACTAGGAAAAGATGGATCCCCAAATGTAACCTTTTTAAGAGGATATTCTACAAAATGTATATCAGTATCAGACTTCATACCGTTCGTTAGAAAAAATAAAAACTTAAACTGTAACAACTTTCTAAATGAGTCAACATTATCTTGGTAAACAGGCTCCATTTTACGTTTGATAATTTCCGAATCATAGAAACCTTCCGGTGTTGAATAAATTGCTATTCCTTTCAATATTTCTCTCCTTAGTCTTAAGACAATATAATTGTGTGGAGCAATCGTGGTTCTATTGAAAATAAATCCACGACAATCAGCATCTGTTTGTTAAATAATGTTTAATTAAAATTTAAAACCATCCGAACATGAATTTATTCAAAAACTTCACAAAAATACACATATAGTTATTTTATGTTTCGAGTAACTTACTGGTTTGTAATTGTCGACGATAAAAAGTCCATTCATTCTTATTAAATAATTCACGTTTAAATGCTTGCCAAAAAAGTGTTGTAGTGTTTCCATATGGATTATAAGTATAAACAACAGGTCTTGAATGATTTTCGAAACAAAAGTAATATATGTATGTAGCGTATACAAATGAAATTTCTTTGAGGACTTTGATTCCATTATTACATGCTTCACGATGTCTAGGAACAAAAAATACCGTGCATTGTCTCTTACACCTCCATATACTCGAAATTTGTGTAATTAGGTCTGATAATTTATTAGTTTGAGCCCCAACTATTACTATTCCTTCAGTTTCAGTCGTTTCTAATTTTTTATTATACAGATTTTTATCCAAGTTTGATGAAATAGTCAACGCAAATTTCGGTTGTAACACTGAAAACTCTTCGTAAGTCAATAAATTTCTGTTGTAATCATAGATGATTACATTTTTTATTTCAAGTTCACATTGTTTTAATATTGTAATCTGAAAAAAAAGGGTTTTTTTTATAATTTAAATTTATTCTTAGCAAGTATAACACACAATTCATTGTATATTTACAATGTAACGATGTAAATAAGTAGATTGACTAAGTGGTTGTCGTGATTTTATATTAAAATTTTTGGACAAAGTAATTGCAAAATTAAGAATACTTAGTAATAACAATAAACGACAATATTGCAACATGTTAATAACATGAAGATACAACAGAGTATGTTACGATATTACTGCACATCAGAAAGTGAGAATATTCTATAAATTCTAGTAAATTTTATTCACACATATTGCGTTATAAAACATAATCATTAATAATCATGATAATAATTTGTTTCTATCTGATAAAGAAATGAAATTATTAGAAAATATATTATTTTATAGGCGAATGGAGGGTAAACTGGAATGTGGGGGCAGAGTGGAGCGCTAGAAAAAACATACCATTTTTCTTGATGTTTCACTATGCCTCACCCTTCCCTATATAATTTTATAAAATCATAGATATTTATAAGAAATATACAGAAAATAATAATTTTTATGCTAGGCATTATTAGAAAAATAAAAGAAATAATCTTTTTCACATCAAATGACATACAATAATAAGAAGTGAATTACAAGAAGAATTATAAGAAGTGAAATACAATAATAAGAAGTGAATTTAGAAAAAACAACGGTTCAGTGAAAAAAAATGGATTTGTTTGAACTAATTATCGACAAATCATTTGTATTCATTTTTATTCATTGGTAACGTAGATATTTTCAAGAAAACATTCTATGGTGACTATTCTTGCTTTTTACTCATATGGTAACTGATCAGCCAATAAAGATAAATTGCTTTTTTTCTACCGATTCAATAAATTAAAATAATTAATCATTATCGGATAATAATG
The DNA here is from genome assembly GCA_028641665.1 of Chelonus formosanus. Classification (NCBI taxonomy): domain Eukaryota; kingdom Metazoa; phylum Arthropoda; class Insecta; order Hymenoptera; family Braconidae; genus Chelonus; species Chelonus formosanus. The sequence continues at coordinate 6,088,386 of CM054002.1, forward strand.
TTAATTCAATTGTTTCGTCAATCATTGAAAATAAATTGCCTATTCAAAATATCATTTAGTTATGCTGACCAGAACATAATACTTGTTGACATTATTTTAAAGAATGTTTAATATGGTGTGATAAAAAGTATCATTAGTTATGTCATAAAATTATACAAGTATTCTAATCTTTAATTCTTTTTCTGTCAAACGAAATCTCTGTTCTCATTTATCAATTCTTATTGAGTCTTATGACAAAATATGTCTAATACCGATTCATTTTCAATAACTAATTATTCTGGATAAATGATATCCAAACATATGACAGACTTCAGTAATTGATCGTTGTTGTCTTGTTGTCATTATGTAAATGTAATGAAAAAATGCAATAGATCGATAAGGATATAAAACTTTCGCTTCCGCCTGAGCGTATTGTTTGAGTATTTTATGATTTCTAGTCCATTTTGTAAGCGGAAAACCACTCGCCATGCAGAGGTTTGCAACCTGATCTGCACGGAGAGAATTTTTTCACTAAATCTGAGTGCAAAAATGACAAATCCACGTCTTGAAATTTATAAGTAAAAATATTTCCACTCGCTAGTAAATTTTGAGTTCTTGTAAGTTAACATTATACTTCAGACGTGTCTTAGTAAAATAATTACTTAGGATAACCCAAAATTTACTGTTGAACAGAAAAATTTTTACTTATAAATTTTGAAACATGGACTTGTCATTTTTGCACTTAGATTTAGTGAAAAAATTCTCTCTGTGTGCTGTTTCTTGGAGCTCTGGAAGAGCGTCGGCGCCTCCGAAGATATCGTCGACACACCTTCCATGGATGAGTAGATTGATCACTAGAGGGTAATTATGTCCTTCATCCTCTACGAGTTGTAATATAACGCGAACTGCTGAATATGGAACGGGTCTAGTTCCATAAGTAACAGTAGTGAGATGATAATGAGTTGGATTCTTGTGTTCGTCGACCCAAAGAATGCGTTGTAAGTCTCAGTCTCGTTGATCTACCGAGATCTGGCGAAACATCTTAGTGATGTCCGTTGAGAAGATAAACTTATGACGACGAATCCACAACAAAACATCCATGATATCCTTTTGTAGCCCAGTGTGAAGGATGTCGTTGAGTACGACTCTTCATTGAGTCTTTCTAGATCCATTGAATACCACTTTAACTTGGTCGTTTTACTGTTTTTTTGAAGAAATGAAATAAGTGTTGAGTGCTGTCAGTAGACTGGTCAGTTGGTTGGTGACTAGATAACCCTTCTTCGGGAACCCTCAACCCTCCTGGAGCCGAAGCACCATGTGTCGAGGTCATTCCCTTAGACCGATCATCCACAACACCACCGTTATTAATAAATCCAGTTACTGACCTGTCTGAAACTCTTTTCATGTGACCAAGTGCCTCGTATTCTTTGAGAAACAATGAGTTCATTTCCGTGTAGGTTGAGTTCTTGTCTAACCTTCGTAGAAAATGTCATAGACAATGATGAGCAGTTCGTGATGAGTCCCCAAGTTAAGAGGGTGATAGAATGAGTGGCAGCCGTACTACGTAACGACCTGTTGGATCTCTTGAATGGGTTGATTTAAAATGAGCTTCACACGCGGCTTCATCTGTAGTCAGTTTGTTGGCTGATGATACAGAGACTTCCTCTTGTGTCCAGAATTTGGTGAGCAGCTCGTCGAGCTGATGAGTGTCTTGGTCGATCGTCGCGTGATGAGCATAATATAAAATAGAGTGCAATGAGTCAATTGGACCAATAATTATCCAACCAAAAATCGTGAGTTGTGCAATGACCTTACCTGGGACCTGAGATCTAACCTCAGGTTTAATTATTTGACCATAAACGTCTCTACCAAGTACGATGTCGACAGGTCGAGCTACCCTGCAGTTTGAACCAGCCAACTGCAAATCCGCAAATTGTTTCAGTGGAGCAGAAGTACCCGAGAACGATGGTAACAACCCAGTGAGATCCTTGAGTATATGAGCGCCGGCGTTAACTGAGTCTGTTGAGTACCTGGATCTTAGGATGAGTGCAGCTTTCCCCTTTGCCCGACCAGCTTGTTCAGCTCCTACCCCAGTGATTAACAGAGATGAGCGTTGTCGTGGTAGTTTGACCCGCTTCACCAATGATTCTGAAACCCAAGAAAATTCAGAACATGGGTCTACGAGAATGCGTACTGTATGAGTGTGAGTAGGAGTGATAAGGTTAGCTAAGCTGGTTGCAAGGAGAACTTCTGAGCCTTGAGTAGTATCAGAGGAAACATTTTGTGAGTTCAATCGGTTATGATCTGTATTGGTGAGTGCAGGTGAGTTATAGTGTTGAGAATCTGAGTTTATGAGTGCATGAGGGCGAGAATGAGTTTTATTGAACACAGGAGACGGTGGTACAGCCTCGGGAACTGTTAAAGCGTAAGTCTGCTTCCTTGAATGAGTGTGATGTTGAGTCGTCTTTGAGGAAGACCGACGGTGAGTGCCATGAGTAGTTGGTTGAGTACGTGAGTGCAGTTTGTCGTGAGTTCTGGAGTTGCTTGTTGAGTGCGGACTAGCATATCCAAGCATGTAGTTTAAAATTAAAAAACATTGATACTGTCTTATTGCACGCTGGCTCTGTGGTTAGAGCATTAGGTTTTTATTTTGTCGGGCAGGGTTCAATCCCGGTCATGGTCGATTTTTTTTCTTCTTTATTTGTCACATTTGCATATAATTATAATTTTGAAAACTCAAACTTGATTCTCAATCACAAGACAGATTAAACAGTATCGAGCTCAACGCATAACTCTGCCTGACTTCCATGTTGGAATTAAAACATCTTGAAATGTGTTCTCCATTTCCACCCTCGTATCCATATAAATCACCTTAATCATCTCACACATCCTGCCTTTAATTCCTATTTTGTCTAGTTTTTTGGATAATTTTGCCTATTTACCTTGTCGAAAGCAGGTCTAAAGTCCACAAAAGTTACAAAAAGTTTTTTGGCCTTTCCTCTACTGATATTGTTTATTAGCAGGTTCAGCTCAAACAAATGGTCTCGGGTGCCCCGATTCTTCCTGTACCCAGCTTGACTTTCCTTAAATATTTTTTTATTTTTTAGCTGTAAATAGGTAGTACCTATTTGCCATCATGTATCCTTATATGTAGATACGATTCGAGCAACATTCCACCCTTCAGGAAGCTTGATTTCAGACCATATCTCATTGATGGTGTCTAAAAGTAGGTCCATCATCTCCTTAAGGAAGGCCTTAAAAAATGCTGCAACAATACCATCTTCTTCAAGAGCTTTGTCGTTTTTCATTTTTTTGAGTGCAATGTGTTGTTTGTCTAGTGTAAAATCACATTTCATATCTTCACATTCATCATTTAATCTCTAGGAGCTGCTCTCTACACCATCCTATATCTGTAAAATTGGTGCAAGTTGGGCACTAGTTGAACACTGAGTTAGTTCAAATATCCGCAGATTGTCATTTCCCATCATGTCCGATTTTTTATTCAACAACGATTCATTGTGTTCAGCTCATGATTCACTCGATATTTTTCTGTTGCAATCTGTCCTGATGTAACTCCTTGTAACCTTGAAAGTTATTCATTAATGTCCAAAATCTCGAGAACCATTTTATTTCACATGACTCAACTGTTTCCTTATATTCTCTCCTCGTTTTAATAAAAAAATTCCTTACTTTCTGTGGTTCTGGACCTAAGAAACTTTTTCAAACACTTAGCAAACTCTTTTTACATTTCCTTCTAATCGTCATTTATCCATGAAGGGTCATATGCATAGGGATTCCTACCGTCTAATGCACCTTTATTCTTTTTGACTATTTCACATTTTTGCACCAACTCTACTATTATTTCTTTCATGACCGACGACTTCCATAAATTTAGGTCGGTTAATATTGTGCATTTGTTCTTTAAAACTTCAATAATAGAGCTGGTGTAATCTACATAAAGCTCTTTTAACCATCTTAACCTAAAATTAGACATATCACAGGTCATAAGCTTGGCAATGGTGAAACGTAGGGGTAGGTGATCAGACTCTATTCTAGGTTTGATATATAGACATCCTGTTCTGGAGTAGCATTGATAACCAACGCAAATGTGCAAATCTAAAATCGATCCACATGCTTCACTATCACCCTCAACAAAGGTAATGCAGTCCCTTTCATCTCCTCTAATCCTTCCATTTGCAATGATTACGCCAGAGTATTCGCAAAATCTAAGTAATTTATTTCCTTTAGTATTACAAAAAGTGTCTTGTGACGCTCTATTTCTGGGTACATGTGCATCGTATTCATTATAAAAACCATCTTTAGTAACAATCCTCGCATTGCAATTACCTACTAACCAAACATCATATCCCTCTCTCATATTTTCATCCATTACAACTTTAAGCTCTTTTTCGATTACACTCCATCCAACATTATTATAAATTGAAATCACTCTTACATTGTCCTTAGACGAAAAATAAAATCCATACTTCTATTCTGCAACATTCCATTCTTCACATACAAAGCTCCTTATGCCTGATAACTGACCACTAGCTGCTCTACCTATTTCAACACACTTGTCTTTGTAGGCCGACAAAAACCACCGCTGAAAATCACTATTTTATCTTTTCATCCATTCAGCTTCCTTCTTTTTCCAAACAAGTCTCTTGAAAAATAGTGATGTCAAGATCATTATAGAAATCCACAATCTTCTTGACTTTACTGATGCCTGCAATGTTTCATACCCCAACATTCCAATGAGTGTTGCCTAAAGAACGGCGATCTTTTCTATTTTGAATTGTTGCGAAAGGCATAATCTACTAGATCGCCAATCAGGTCATCCCACTTTTCCAGACTCCATTTATATTTATTTTCATATATCTCACAATAGCTTTAACACAATTTTTATTGAGCCAAGCTGCCTCTTGTCTAAGCCACTGTTACGGCCTGTCTTATGGTGAAATCATCCTCAATCCATAACTCTTTGTCTTTTGACTCGATCTTTCGAGCAAAAATCGTCTTTTTATTTCGAATTGATGTGATTGTGGCCATGAAGGCACCACCGACCGGTACCACATTTACGGTGAAACAGCGAGAAGCTCATAAAGAGATGTATTGAAGTGGGCTTTATCCCTTCATAGACTCTTTACGTTTTCTCTGACCACAAAGTTTAACATCCTCTTTCTTCATAAGATAACCTCATGCTTCAATTCCGCGAATGACAGTGGGGCAGGTTTAGCCGGATTTCTGTTTACGAAAACTGTGCCAATGCATACGTTTATGCTTTTGACTCGTTCTGTATTGAAGAATGAATCACTCGAAACCGGTTTTTTAACTTCCTACACTGAATGCATGACTAGATTTGCGTCTCCATTAGTAGACTTTGGTAAGGAGTTGTTGCTTACATCCTCTAGGTCATAATGAGACGGTTGAGTAACTTTTAGCTCTTGAATTTGGTAGGATATGAGCTGGACGCCACCTTTCAAATCATATCCGTTCCCGATCAAATCAGAACTGTTAACATTACTTATTAGATCCTTGGCATGATTATTACAACTCAACACCGTAGTGATTTCCACTAGTCTAGCCTTTACATTGATTCTCTCTTGCTCCACAGCTCCCAACTTAACCTCCATTTCTCCTAATTTTTGAGCTATCCATTCCTTTAAATCCAGAATTGACTTGATTATATCACTGACATCCTTGCTCTCAAGACATGATGTTATGTTATCTATCATAGTTTTTTTAAGCTCAGACTCAAAAGCGTATTCGTAAGAACTATTGGTGTCCACACTCTTTTCTGTGGAGACTGAGACACTATTTTCAACACAATTGTCTATCCTTTTCACTCTGATGACATTCTCAGCGTTATCATTATCTTGTTTACCACACCCCAATGGCTCTCCACCTGTACATTTTTTGTCTCTCTTGACGAAATTATCCATTCAATCATTATCCACCAATCTCGCTTTTTTTGCAGCAAGTAGTTCCGCCTAAGATTTTCTGCCTCTCTTCTTCTTAACTGTACTGCCAATTGGCGTGCTGCAAAGAATCTCGATGGGCTTGATTTCGATTAAATTCTCGTCAGTTCATATGGCATCTGATACTATCACCGGTTTGCAACAGCTTCTTCAGATGTCCCTACTGTACCAATCCCTTCCTTACCATCCTTATCAGTCACAATTTTTTTCTCAGCCTCCATAACCTCTCCGTAACTGCCCAGACTTTGAATTGAGAAATTTGTACTCAAATGAACAAGGCCATCCAAACCGATTATCGTAGTTGGTTCCTCAACTTTTTTAGATCAAAATGGTCAGTAATTGGACTTTTAACACGAGTTATTCTCCCCAAACGAATTGAAAAACAAGCACTTGGAATTGCAGCGATGCACACACTATCAAGCCCTCTAGTGGTCCTCCGATTACTGAACAATATATTTATGTTTTAATAACTAAGAATACTGTTTATTCATTCCACAGATTTTTGAAAATATTAAAAAAATAACTCTCTTTAATGATGATAAGAATCATCTCCGATATGTTTCAGTAAATTTTACAATGGTAATAATAAACTTAGCAGTATTGAAAGGTACGTTTAAAGACTCACTTTTTCTTATCTATTTTCCCACTTCTTCGTAAGTTATCGCTTTTATTTTTTTGTATTGATTTTCTTCTTACCTTAACTCTTTTCTTCTTCTGCCGCCAGCTTACTTTTTCGTCCTGTATATTTTTCTGTTACCGTTTCTTAAGTTTATTTTCATTCATCTATTATCGCTATTCATATATTATTTCGTTTATAGTCATTCATTCATCACTTATATTTTTATTCTTTACTAAATTAACATTCTTTTTATTAAAAATTTTGCAAATGCGTTCATAACAAATAATCTTATACTACTCCATAAAGAACTGAAAAATGATTTCAGACAGAATAGAATTAATAGTTGAATATTTTTCAGTAACAAACATTTAAAAAGCTAGCAAAAACTTCTGTGTTAGTTATAGACGATAAATTTATTATATTAAAATAAAATCATTAAACAAAATCTATTCCCGACAAATCCAGAAAAATTCAAGCATTTAATGATAAATCACTTAAAGTGTTTAATAATTAAAAACCTAAGTATTCACAATGTTGAACATCATCAACAAACTACAGCATTTTAGTAAACAGCAAAAGTCGCCTACAAAATTGCCATTATTCGTTTATGATGTTTAACATTGTAAACACGTCAAGTATTTAGTTTCTACACACTTGGATTTGCTGTACTGTGAAATTAAAAATATCAGCACTCTCCAGTGGTCTGAAAGATCTATACTACTTACTTCCCTGCGGAAGGAATAATAAGATTTGTTCTGCATGAAAAATTGCTAGACCTATTTTGCTGAAAACTTAATCAGTTCTAAATTGCGCAATTATACATCGAATGCGATGGGTCCCACGTCGATATCATTTTTTATTGGCAAGATAATCGAGGTGAAAAAAAAATTTCGAATGCACATACGTACATACACTCATACAGACGTCCACTCGAAAACTGTCGTATTCAACTCTGGGAACCTTGACACGTGGAGATATGTCAAAATTCAGGATTCGCAAAATCGAAACCCATCTCTATAACTTTCCACTAAGAAGTTAACAACTGAGTAGAAGTACTAGCAGTATTGAATCAGTCGAGGAAAAATCATAGCACCATGACTGTATGTACTAATCATTTTATTTTTTTTTTAAACAAAAAAAATGTTTAAAAGAAGTACAAAAAGAAGACAATAAAAAAAAAAAACATTTTAAATGCTTCTTTCGAGCATCTAATGTCCCTTTCAAATTGTTTACCAACGATGCAATTAAAGATTTCACACTTGAGAACGAATACTTTTATCGACGTCTCGATTACCGCCTGAAGATATTGCATGCCTGCATGAAATTTCATTTACTCTTTCTTCCGGTTTTTGCCACTGTCTTGATTTTCTTGTAATGCCATCCAAACTTGAATTCCCTTCACTAAAATTGTCAATTATGTTTAAATAGTGTACTTTTGTGATCGACGATCCTATTTGACACATTCGAAAGTTGGTTTTCTTTTTCAATTAAGTAATTAAAAATTTTAAAAATACGTAAGCCGCCAGAAAAGTCTTAAGACTTGTTCATGCACATGAGCCAAACATTGCGCTTGGAATAAGGCTTGTGAAAAATTTCAAACTAAACACGGAAGTATATATTTAATGACTGGTTTTTTGCGTATGGAGAAATGTATTGCCAATGCTGGAAATTATTTTAAAAAAACATTACGTTAAGATCCTGAATGTCATAACGCTCCAAATGGCTTCTATATTTTAAAATCATTGTGATCAAAAACACCAAAAACAATGATATAGTTACAGAGTGAAATGTTATTAACGAACGTGAAGAATTATTTAAAGTGTATCTAGAAAAAATGTACTTCGAATGATATAATACTGATGTTCTAAGAGTTTTTTAAAAATGAAAATTCACTAAAAAATATATTTAAGCATATCATAAATTATACTGAATTTGTGAACTAAAGTTATGGGTTGCTAACTAATTTTTATCATGAAAGAAAGTAAAATATCGAATATCTTCTATGATGATTTATACTTACTTATAAGAAGGTTCAACGACTTAGGCAACACAATTATTGATAATTTCATAAATTTGCTGCTGTGTTACTAATTAAATTTAATCCACATAAAAATGTACTGAATTAAATTATTTCACTTATCTCATAAATTTTTTATTCAGATTTCACTACTAAGAGTAAAAAATTAGAAAATTAAAATAAGGTAATGAATGAAGAGTTTTTCAGTTTTTTTTTTATTTCTAGTCACAGTCAATAAATTATAACAATTATTGTTGAGACCATACAAAGAATGAAAAGGTATTATAATAATCTCTAGCCCTGCAATGAATGAATAATTATAAAATCAGCCTATGAAATTTTCCGAGTCGCATTTTGAGACATCTCTAAAAATGATTTTTTTTCGTATGTTTTATTTACAATTTTAAGTTGATTTATAATGGACTAGACCGCTTACATAATTCGAGCTCAAAACATTAAAGTCATTTTGATTGCGTTGATACATAGGACTCTCAGAGTCATATTCATAATTAAAACTCGACTTTCAGCCTCATTAATAATTAATTGTCATTCTCATCTAGAGAAGTTCATTGAAGATAATTCAAATAAATCACTCGGACAACTTTATTCGACATCTTTGTCATCAGTCAGACTATCAATATAAATAAATGTCGTCAAAAAATTGCGGTTTACATCGTTCTTGTCGAGTTAATAGTATCACTATTATGTCTATTTAATAGTTATTTCATAAACTTGTCACTAATTAACATTATAATTATTTTTCTACACTGCAATGATCAGTGGAACGGATATTTTACAGAAACACCACGAGAATCCATCAGTCAAATATCCATTAATATGGAACTTTTATTTGATTTAATTTAAATTATCGTTTTCTTAGACTAACTATTGCTTTTCCCTTGATATGCTGAAATTAATAGTTTTTTGAACAAAAAAAACTTATTAATATCTAACATTTAGTACTTTTCTCATTTAGTAAATTTTTGAGAGCTAACGTTTATCGATATAATTATACGCCTCGTTGCATATGTTATTTAGCCAAATAGTTAGTCAGTATAAACCATCATAATTGTATGATTAATTATTAGTAATAAAATTGTAATTTCATTTTAACACTAAGAAATAAATATTTTATTGAAATTGGACGTTTTTATATTATATTTTAAACTAAATGAATGATTGAAAATCATGTTTTCGCTCTTAGTTCATCTTCGTATTGACAAATAGATAGAATTAAAACATACAATGATAAATGTTAATGATTTTGATTATGATAAAATCATTACTGCCATGTTGTATTTACAAGATCGTTGATTACATTCATATCTAGAAGATTGTTACACTATACATTGGTATATTGTGTATAAGAATCAACATTCTTGTATATGAATTTATTTCATTATTTATCCTTTAATATATAAAGTTTTATACTTTTATTTTTAATTTATTTTTAGTTCTATCTTAAATATATAATTTAGTCTTGAGTTTTGGCAAAGTTGAATTGATAAAAAACACTTTTATGATATTTTTAAATTATTTACAATTTCTCAAGTAGTTGTATTTTATTTGCTTCATTTTCGTATATTCATTTGGAAAGTGTAAATTGATAATTTCGATGAATAATATACAAATTTACATGCTATCGATGCAAAATATAACATTAAGTTTTCCAATTATAATTATTTCCAATTAATTTCAAGTAGAATCAAATTGTATGAATAAATAAATTTTACGAATCTCAAAAATAAATATCAAAATTCAAGATTTTTAGTTTACAGATTTAACATTCATATTCATAATAGTAATCATAGAAAACATTTGATAAAATAAAATTTGAGCGCTACTATTGGCAGTTCATGATTTTTAAGGGTAAATCCATTGTAACGGAGGAATGACCCCTTGGTCTCGTGATATTTGTCATAAATATCTAATACATAAAACAGAGAGAATCACGGTAGAGTTTTACTATCTATTTTCCTCTCTTTTTTGGATTTTCTGTTTTACTTAATTAACTTTGAATCGCCTATAATTGAATTATTATGGCTTAATAATTCATTCATATTGCCATCAATTAATAAATACTTTTATATGAATAAGTTGAAATGAATTAGCAGATCATGCCTATTCATCACATTTGCTAATCAATTTTTATCCTCCACATATTGATACATAATGGCTCATAGAGACTCTTTTCTACTTTTAATATATTAAAAGCATAACAAAATTTTGAAAAAAATTTTAATATTGACAATTGTATTATTTGATTGAATTTTAAATGGAAAAAATATTGATTTTCATTAGTAAATTGTTGATCGTTAATTCGTTTAAAATTGTTATTGAAAGACGAAAGAAAGATCTGATGATTTCTTATTCTAATTTCTTATATTAACGAAAATAACATATATATATTTGTATGAGAGAGTTGTAGAATATTTTTTGATGTACATATATATTAAAATATTTAATTTTTAAATAAATGTAGCACTTGAATAAAAAATTGTGAAAAAATACTAACAATAAGTAAAATTTTTATGTTTTTTTTATCGTTAAAGTATGCAACGATAAATGATTATAAATTTGTGAACATTTATATGGAAGAAAGATTTTGTAATAATAATAAATTAATGAAACAATTATTAGTAATAGTTACAAATATTAATTATTATATTAATTAATGTGATTTTTGAATTTTTCAAATATATGTTAAAGATTGGTAGCATAATAAATTCTATTTTTGAATCAGACCAGCTAACACATTTTCTCATATTCGTACTTAAATGTATTTCTAAATTGATCTATTAAATTGTTCTGATTAATTTATCTTTCATTATGTATCAATGTACAATTCATGTATTTGTGCCCGATTCTATTGATAGCTAGAATCATTTTGACCTTTTGTTGCAGAATTTTGTGATGTTGGTGAACCGCGAACGAAGTTGCTAAAATTTTTTGTTGGAGAATCAACAATTGCAGTAACTAAAATTTTGTCTCGTGGTGGAGGAGCTGAACTGATGCTTGATGAACTAACTCCAGAGTCACTCGACTTTTCACTGAGACATCCACGTTGGCCAAGACCAACTGTAGTTGTAACACCTTCACAAGTCAAACTGAGATCACTACTGCCACCAACTGCATACTTAGACATGGCTAGTTTACTCGGTCCTATATCGTCTCCAATTACGACAGTTTCACTTAAGTTGCCTCTTTTGGCTATAAATCTAACATTGCCACTAGTGTTGCGCAGCTGTGGTGATTTTTCGAATAAACCTTCCTTTTGTATTGCACTTGAGATAGGTATATTAGGATGATAATCATCTTTAGATCCCATCTCAGACAGAACATTTGTTTCAGTGCACTTGCTAACCGACATGGATGAACTGAGGTTGTTTTCGCGCGTCAGCTTGGTTGTTTCTGGGCTTACAGTTCTTCTCGATGAATTTTTGTGAGCGTCGTAACAACCAGAATCACGTGGAAATTGTCGTCTACTAAATGGAGAACAATGTCCAGAAGTTTGACCAGATGATATTGCTATACGGTTGATTTCATCGCCTTCTGAACTAGATGCCAAGTCTCCCTCGCTTCCAGCTAAATTAAAAATTAAATGAGTTATTATTAAATTTGTTGATATTAATTGAATTTATTTTATAGCTTAGATGCATTTCATTATTGATTATATTATAAATAAAGAAATGTTTACTATTTGAATGTGAAATTTTTAAACGAAAATGATTTTATTCAAAAATATATATGCTAACAGTTGATTTAGTGCAAAAAATGAATATGTATTTAGTAAAAATTCCAAATATTTAACTAATTGATTAATAAATAAAATTGTGTTGAAATAAATTTGATTATTTTTGTAAGTGTATTAGTTAAAAGTATAATTTGACACTCACATTGGAGATCATGTAGCAGCTGTACGGCTGTAAGTATTTTTGCTCTATGTTCAGGCTGATGAATGCGTAGATAGTCAAGGTCTGCTGGTTCTATTTCCCTGAAGAGTTCGAGATCTTCATAGCCATTTAAAACAAACACCGGTATGTGTTCCTATAAATAAACATACATAGATATTAAAAAAGTATGAAAGTATTTTTCATCAATTTCGCAATAAAGATTAAATTTCTCATTTAACATTTTTGATATTATTCATAGCAAATTCTTTGAAGTGGACGAGATATCGAGGATGTGGCTCAAACGGAAGAGAGAATACAAGAGGATAATAAAAGATTCAAATAAAAAAATATGAGATGCAAAGAGCGACAAATTGCGGTGTAGTAAATCCTACTTTGCATTCGAAGTGATGCAAATCGTCCAAGTCAAAGTATGATATTACTTCCCACCTGAAGATTCATTCTCTGTAAGAGCTCTTGAACTGAGCCTGGTTTCTGTCTATATCTCTGGCCCCACTTTGGTCGTTCAGGCTCACCACGACGTGGCACTCGTTCGTTCAATATCTCCACGTTTATAAACTTGAAGTGGCCAATTCGATTGTGCAGTACACCCTTCCATAAACCACTTGTGTTCATTTGAACAACATCGATAACATCACCTTTCTGCGAATAATTTATTTCATTTATTATTCACTTTACTTTTAAATTGAATACATTCAATAGCAAATAAATATTCTGAAAATACCTTAAATTTAAGAGCGTCTTTGTCATAAGGACTGGGAGTGTAATCCACAAGTGCACGTGCTCGACAAAGTACAGGACCAATAGCCGTTGGACTAACGGCATCTCTGTCTTCGCAGGATATTGAACTGTGATTACTGCCGGCCCTCACTAAAGCTTGAGTGCTAGAACCGCTTCCACTAGGTAGACTTTCGACACTGCTGGCGCTGCAAGGGAAAGCTTCTGAGGAAGCTCTGTCTTGTTTCAGCCTTGTGATTTTCCTTTGAACGTCATGCCTCAAATTTCTAGCTCTTCCTGCAATTCCTGTCCGCGCGTCATTGCTTTCCAATAAGGCGCTAGCCTCCGACTGCAAAAATTAGATAATTATAATTAGAAATCAATCTGATAATTTAATATTAAATATCTTGGAAAAGCATAATGATGGATACATGTGTACTAAAACACAAATTGAAATAATTGAGTGCTGACATGCAACTCTTGGATATCATATGGAGGTCAACTTGTTTGTGAATTTTTCACACATAAATTATATCGAATATAAATATTTACACATAACTTTTAGGACTATCATTTGAAGGATATAATGAGTGCAAAACAGATAACGATATAGTCGAAAATGGTTTCAGCTGCATTTACATAAATTTATGATATATTCACTCATTCAATTCCGTGCATCAAAACAATTATCATGCATCTACAGACAAGACTACCCACGGTAGAAAGCAGCAATAGGGAGACATACTGTGTGAACAGCTGCAGAGTGTTGGTTCTCCATTTCTTCTTGGTCTTCGTAGTCACTGCTTTGGCTTGGTGATAGACCTTCTTCACCACTGCTCCGACTCTAGAATCGATTATACTCCAAAATAGAACTAACCCAACTATAGAAACAATAGGAATAATAGAAAAAAGCAGGCAAAATTTTGAAAATATGTAAGGTACGTGATTTTAATTGAAAACGCCGATGTTTTTCAGATTATGCATCACTGTTCTAGTCTGTCTCATTGCTAGAGCGAGTTTTTATCGAGCGAATTTCAAAGAAAAATGAACAAATAGTACTTTATTGAATTGTCAAATAAAAAACGAATTGAAAATGTAAACAGGTCCTCCGTTCATGCAGAAAATTAAATTAATTTAATGAAATAATGTGTAAAGCGGATTAGAAAAATTGTTAGAGCTATTAAATATAATGATAAGATAAAAACAGTAAAATATATAGCGAGTATAAATGTCGAAAATAAGTGTAAACTGTCCCATTAATAAATAAAGCTCATGATTATAATACTTCTGTTTTTTGTACTAATGTGCTATATATTTTACTCATTTCTATCAAATTTTCAATCTAATAAATTATGCAAATTCTATTTTGTTTTTTTTCTTTTCTAATATTTTGAAAAAACTAATTTTTTTCCAAATATTGTAACTATATTCGCATAAATAAATTTAAACATTGTAATACGGAAAACCTTACCAAATTTCATTCATACCAATTGCACACTCATTTTTTTCAAGGAAATCATTTTATTTACAATATGTTTTAACAATAATTCTCATTAAATTTGAAATATTTATTAATTTGACAGTCTACATATACGAATAGTTGTCAGAGTTTTTTATTATTAATTTTCCTTAATACGTGCGAATGAACGCAATAACACTGTTATTGGTGTGTGAAAGCACTATGTTTAAACTCTTTCAAAAGCTTCACCGAAACTCGAGCAATTGATCAGTTATAACAATTTCTTTTGATACGAAAACTAGCAATCAAGAGAACATGTTTGTCTAGTTTAAAAGAATGATCGTAGGAGAAGAGGCGAATGTAGACTCAACTCCTCAAAATCATTCTATCCCTTCGTATAGAATCAGTGAATTCATATTCATGACGGGACTTAGGGAAACTTCAATCACTATCTCTTCCTCGAGATGTTGATATTTGTTCGGGTTTCGGATAAGTAGGTTAGTACGAATCCTGCGGCTGCTAAAGTGTGTGTGAGAGACAGAAATACATATGCAGAGTTTACAAATCCAGACAAATACGAACATATCCGGGTTTAAGTCGTCTTGGAATGGATTTCGATGACAGGGCTGTGATCATGGTGTTGGTGGTGGTGATGGAGCTCGTACTACTAGTAGTTGTGACAGGATGACGTTGATTGGATCGGGGTGACGCCAAGTGGCGAAAGTAGTGGTTGCTGTATTGGTAACGTTGGTGGTGTCGGCGATAGTGGCCTGGATGGCCACCCACTGAAAGTTGTTCACTCTTGCTCGTGTCCACTAACATAGTCGACAGTCTCGAACTCACACTCTGCATTCCCCAAATTAAATAAATCACCATTCATTGTTCAGAGAATTGTGGTAATGTATTACTGAGGCAGAACACGAACGTGTCGTGTCATGTTACTTAGTTATGACCATGAAGAAAATATGAATCAACTTGATGGATGGTAATGAAGATTAATTTAATGACAATTTTTTAGATATTTTTTGCAATTGGATTATAAAAAAATTTTTAAAGTAAGCTCAACATGTCCTGTTGAAATATTTCGTAAAAACTTAAAAAAAATTAATACTTATATGAATTTGGGATTAAAATAATCAAGGAAAAAAATTCTAATAGTATAAATGAGTTGTTGATAACTAAATGTTGATTGGAAAATCATAAAAAATATAGAACAAGGTGAAAATCTAAGTAACGTAGATTGTGATACTATTGAACCGTTATCTAGCGTTTCAGCACTTTCTATCATAGTTATAAGTAACTACTGTTCCAACCAAATATTTAATTTTATTCAGATACATATGACATCATATGACTGATTCAATTAGATAAAAATATTATTCATACATAAATTTGAACAAAGTTACAATACTTAGAAAATTTTATTTATCAGTCATAAAATATTCTAACAATTCTTAAATAAAGGATTTTAATATTGTTAATATATTCATCCCAATATTAAAGTTGAACTTCGAAAATTTTTAGTATCGAATACTAGAATTATTGCAAACGATTAATTGGTGCAAAAATTTTACACATTAATAAAGAGAAGAGTTTATTTTGAAAACATTTTTCATCTATATGAATATCTAAAGTACATATAATTGAAATTGAAATTTTGATGTAGTTTGAAATTGATGAGAGATCAGTATTCGAAAGCTCCCAGTTTGTGGATAAAGGTTTAAAATTCTCATATCAATGCAGCACAAGCGACACGAATGTAAAATGCAAGGGGAAAAGGTATACGAGGAATATGCTCTAGAGAGTATGCAAAATTTTCATCAGATTCCAGATGGTTGAAACGCCCTTTCTTTCTACATATACTCTCATTGGATATGGACCGGTGGCAAATTGGCAGCGTTCCATGTCGATGAATAGGTTATTCACGTCTATAGTTTGCGTCAAAGTGTCGCGGGAATCACATTGCCATCATGATGGCCATTCTATTTCATTCCCAGTATTTTCACATTCCTTAATGCCAGTTGACTTTTGTCATTTCGGTAAATTTATCCATACATAAATTCACGATAATACTTTAAGCTAATGAACATTAATGCTTCGTCATGTTATAATAACAAACCTGAACATCACTGCTAGCATAGTCGCCACTTTCTCGGGAAGCTCTCGAGTGCGTTAGTGGGATTATAGTTGGAGGATTATTGTGACCTTGAGGTACAATAAGACCCCTCATCATAGATGTTGCTGCTTTCCGTGAACGATCTCGAGGCAAACTGATGTCTCCTGCTGTTCGTAAGGATATTACGCCTTCACCACGATTTTCAGGTCGAACGTTTAGCGTAAAGCACACCCTAAGAAAAAAGTAATGTTTTAGTTGTTAAATGCTATTATGAGATGACGTCTAATTTATTGACTAGATATAAATATACTAAAAATTTATTGTAGCTTATGATATAGAAACCCAGTAAATACCCTAGTAGCCAAGATCTGACGTCAGCATTATCGTCAGACTTACGGACGTCTGCTTCCATTCTGCAGCAGCATCTGACGTCTGACGTTGATCTTAAGTTAGGAAACCAAAAGACAGCAACATACGTAAGTCTGACGATAGTCTGCTTTCTAATGGCTACAATCGATGTTATTGCAATGTAACATCCAAATAGCCAAGTATCATCCTAACTAGAAATCAGTTCAGGTATTCTGGAATATGATCAGATCCGGATCAGATATTCCTTAATATGACTATCTGATCAGTTCAGTGCTATCTCGCTTAGATACACAAGATCACTGAAATGCGAAAAAATAATAGAAAAAAAAAATCGGCGCACTTTTATTCTTGAGCACATTATTTTGTACGTTATTGCGGATATTTTGACGTTGGAAAATTTAAAATTGCCCATTGTACAAAAAATATTCCCACAAATGGTGCAAAGCCTTCTATATTGACTGGACTAGTAAAAAATAAAAATTATTCCATATTCTACCATGGCTCATCGTCCAGAGTAGTATTTTTGTTACCGCGGAACTGTAATAGCTTTTACTCCTAAGAATAGTCCTATATGTCTAGTCTCTTTGGAGACTATGGAGACATAGTCCTCCATACATTGACTAGGCACTGGAGTAGAAGCTACCACGCTAGAAGTAGAATTTACTCCTTATTTTTCTCTGTGCACAGATAGAATATTTATGTTTCACAAGTTTATTATGTTAAATATATGTTACTAAAGATATTTTACATAACATGATAATCCCTCAGAACTTTCGCAATGAGAAAAAATCTCACATTTCTCTTTTATGTCTGATTACTTGATTATTTCAAATAGAATGACTCTTTTAAAATTTTTGTATGTTCTTTTTAGATAATTCTCTAACGTGTACTAATTTCGTGTATTCGTACCCATTGGTCCATAATATAATTTTATTGTAAATCTTTTGGGTCACGTTTGAAAATACAAGTGAGTTTGAAATTGAAATTTCATGTTTACTACCACGCAGACTCGTGCGTATGCGTAGAAAACGTGAGACTTTTTCTCATTGCAAGAAGATTCTTTATAAGTTTTTGTGCGAGGGTTTTGAAGGGTTAAATATTTATGATATATAGCTAAAATTATATAAATGTAACATTCATGCTACATAACTTGATTGCAAGTATATACATTACCTGTATACATAAATTTCAATATAATATTGAAATTTTTATTGCACATAATATATTTGAATATTTATTATATTTATTTTAGTATATTATTCGTACGAGAAATCGTAGGTTCGAATTCGTCTGTAAGAAAAAAATTTAATTCCCAAAATATAAAAATGTAATGGAACAAGCGAAAATTTAATCCCATTAATGATATAAATCATTAAAGTGATAACAAGTATACATAGATATCATTTAAATGTCACAAGATGACGTTACATTGTTGTATAACTGAGTAGGATATAGTAACATCTGTATTACCTGCGTGCTATATTTCTCACTGTAAATTTTAGTGTCTTATTTTAAAACATTAAAATCGTTTAAAAATGACGTCATCCATTCGATTAACATTGTAGTCACTTTTTAGATACTTGAAAGTGTTTAAAAAGTGACTACAATGTGAATCAAATGGGTGACGTCATTTTAAAACATTTTGAGTGCATTGAAATAAGACACTATGATTTGCAGTGGATATAAAATTATTACAAATGATAAAAAAAGTTTTCTACGTGTTGCATATTGATGCCTGTGGATTTTTGTCTGCATCATAAGTGAAAAAATGTTTTAAATAATTCAATGCGGGAATAATTGACTATCGAATAATTGTTAAACAAAAAAAATTGTTACAAAATTGCAAAATGTGTCTTTTTGATTTCTATAAATTCGTTTTACTTGTATACTCCGTGTATCCTTTACAGTAATCAATCATAATTGAATGCTTGTATGTTAAAAACGTGGCTTTGATTTTCTAGGGCGCATATCGTGCGTTGTAAAAGCAGTCATACTTTACCATTATTTTATCATTATTATTAATATTCCTATTATTATTATAAAATTACAGCTGAAATATAAAAGAAATTTTGTAAATAAATTAAATACAATTTATTGCCAGCAAAATAATTTTTCTATTGCTGACTGATAGATTGTATAATAGTGACAACTTGCGTCCAGTTTACTGTGCCGCACGGTAATTTTTCTTGGAGTTTCCAATATTTTCTATTGGAATTTTTTCTCCGTGTATGGATATCTGTAATAATTAGCACCAAGCTCATATTCTTATGACTCCCAGATACTTGAATTCGATTTTGTCGAAAAACAAAAAAATGGTTAAAATCATCTACTTGCACCAAGCTTCTTTCTATTGATAATGTGAAATTCATACATTGTCTACAGTGTTGTAGAATCATTTTTAACTCATCGATAATATTATTAATAGGTAGGGTGATTGTGCATTAGTAGGGTTCCACCCCAATTTCAGTCCCAAAATTCTTTCAGCGATTGACACGCTTTTGACCACCTATAACTAGAAAATATATGATAGGGGAAGCTAGTTTTCATCCCGTTAAAAATTTGATCACGTAATATATAATCAAGTATAATAATTGAAAAATACTTTTAAAAAATTTTTTTAACAGTCCTCCCCTCCCTCGTCTCTCTAACTTTTTTAATTATTTATTAATATTCACATAAAGTATAATCAGCTCGAGTAAATATAAAAAAACCAATTTTTTTAGAGATAAATATGAAAAAAGCCTCCATCTTGTTATTATTCTTATCATTATACATAATTATTAAAAATGGTTTCCACCAAAATGAATAGTCTATTTTTGTGAACTTAAAACCAAATCAGGCGTTAAAAAATTTTTACATTGAAATTGGGGTCGAGCCCCACTAATGGCCAATTACCATTGGTAGTAATTTAATTGTTTGTTGTAAGTCATTTTTAAATAATTGATCCTACTGACTTATTTTTGGTTAAAGTCTCCATAGCTTGGTCCAATTTTTCTACGCACAGATAGATGGAATTATTCATGGTCACTTCAACAATTTAGCCTTAACATTGGACCAAGCTGATTATTCGGACGCTGTTACACAGACTAATATATTTAAATACAGTCTAGATCTCAATTAGAATCACATACGTTTGTCAGATTAAAAAAAACTTATACGTTGTAGAATTAAATAGATGCACCTATACTTGATTCCGTAAAAAATAATATTATATTTTAACAATTGTACATACTTTTTTTTATCATTTTTTAGTTTTATAAACGATGTAATGTTTATACGCACCTTCCATTCTGAATCGTAGCAGTAGGAACTGGTCCACCACTAGCACCCATTAGAAAATCTTCAGGATCAGATTCATACGGAGGTTCATCATACCAATGTTGTCCCACACCTGTTATTCCACATCTTGCGTCTTCATCGTACATATAAGTATCATCTATGTTAAAAAAAACCGAATATTCAATAAAAGGTTAAATGTGAAAAGGCTGATGAAAAAGTATATTTAATGTTTTCTATGATAAAGGTTTTACCAAAGACAGGAAAAAAGATAAACGGGCGAAGAATGGAACATGACAGGTGTTTACAATAACGAAATTAACCATATGTACGAGGGGCTTCCCGTCCGAGAACTTTTTTCTATGCTTATTTTTTACTATCTTCTCTTCTTCGTTTTATTCTCGTTTTGTTTCCTTTAACACGTAGAAAAACTAGTACAAACACGTAAATAAATTTTACGAATATAATTGTTCTATAATCAAATTGTATTGCATTGTTCAACCTACCAATACATGTTATAGTTACACACATAAACGTGTAACTTGTTTTTAATGTTTTAATAAAGTATTATTGATAGGTGTGTTTGTGTGACTTGATTACGTTCAATATTTCGAAATAAAATATCTATGTGTCTAAAAATATAATTCACTTTTCAATCTCTGATAGAACAATACAATACACACGTCGTTCAGTATAACGTGACAAAGCAGCGTAGGTCATGTTATTCAATACACTTTACAATATTATGAATTTTAGCAAATTAAAAGCTTCATCACAAAAGCATGTTTTTCTTCGAAAATTGTCATTTATTCTATAAAATAAAGCCTATATTTATATCGAATAATTATCACATAAAATGTGCAACTTGAAATAATTCATGAAGTACTACAGGTTCTACTGTAACTCGAAGTGTATTATAACAAGTATAGAGAAGCGTTTTGAAAAAAATGATCGATTTTTATATAATCTAAAATGTATATAAAATGACTACAAAAGTTCTACAGTTTCAAAAGAATGCGTCAGTACACTCTAAAAAATGATCCTATGGTTGGATTTACAATCCTATGTTAATTTCTCATTTGACAGAAAATAGTTGAGTTTTTTCGAACTATTAATAGTAAATCCAACTATTTATTTCTCTCAGCTATAGCACAAAACCAAATAAATAATCAACAAATTCCATTATTATTTCTGTTAAACATATAAAGATATAAAAATTGAGCATACAAAAAATCATTTATTTAATACGAAACTTCATTTAACTAAATCATTTAACTATCGTGTTTAACGTGACTTTATTGTATAGAATTGATCTTTAGTGCATGAAATACGAATTTACTGACCTCCAGGAAGCTGACCTCGACTATCACGACCCAACTGCATCAAACCTTGTCGTATATCACGTAAAATCTGAAACATGATATGTAAATGTGCAATTTTAATTCATGATATTATAAGAAATAGTTATTAAATTTAAATGATATAAATTTTTTTGTCATTATGTAAATATAAGTATTAGTATTAACTCTTTTTCATGAATTACAAATTTGCAGGATTATTCAGACTAAATGAATAAAGATAATTCTCATGGATTTCTCGAGACTTGAAGAATCGAAAAAAATTTATGGCTTTGCAAAAAAATTTATTTGCATATTCTATATTAATAAATATTAAAAGAGTTCGATTATGTAATGAACGAAAGTTATTGAGATTTAAATTTTACAAAATTATTTATACTCGTAAAAAGTTAGAATTTGTATAATACTATCAGAATGAAATTCAAAAATGATTGGTATTCAAAAGGAATAGATGATTACTACGCGGAAAACCAGTAATTATTATTGAAGGAAAAAATTTCCAGCGTTAAAAAAGAATTGTCACATGAATTAAAAAGGTACAATTTGTATGAAAACTTTTTTTAAAATTCGAAGAATATAAATTTACAGTTTTACTGGTTATCAGTGCCAATACAATTATTGATTTGATAAACGTATTTCAGAATCATTGTTAACGTGTCAGATGAACCAATAGACTATCAAAGTTTTACGACAAGATTTATTGTGTCATTTTTTCTTTAAATATCAGCGTCTCATTTAAGCACATTCTCAAGTTTTAACTAATTTAGTGGTATGCATATAGTTGCTTGCCTGTAGCAGACTTAACGAGGAGACATTCAAAAGATAATTATGGTATTAAAATTAATTCAATTTTGATTTTTGTTAGTATAATGAGTAAATAACATCAAGTACTCATATAAAATTCTATTCCGGTTTTTTTTTCTTCTTTTTCATATGATAAATAAAGTAGTGTTTAATTCCGAAAAGGCTCTAAAAGTAATTATCGAAGTTTGCGCGATAGCCCGAAGGGACATCTGAGGATGGAAGAGAAAGCAAAGAAACATGGCGATTAAGGTATAGTCAAACTTGTAAGGGGAACAAACATGTTTGCCGAAGGCTTTCATAGGTCTAAAGTAGAAGCGACAGAACGGAGAAAAAGGAATATTGGAATAAATGAGAGATGAAATAACAGTAAATAATGCGAATTACATATATTTTTACATCAGAATAAATAGCGCTGAAATAGTTTATATTTTATCATAATAAAACCATATATGTGAGGAAAGAAACAGCCTGTTCATGTAAACAAGATTGAATTGATTCAAATTATTTTTGTTGATGAGGAACAATGTTTTTTCAGTAGACATATTCTCAACATTGTAAATAGTATAAGCTAACTTATCAAATATACTAAAGTTTCGTAGTGCACTTTTTGTGAGCTTTATGTGATGATAATATAACAATAGAATGAATGATTAACTTTCAGATGGGATTGAAATATTTGTCATATTCTTACGTTTTAAAGTCATATGATTATCTGTAAGATTATGTAAATAACTTTTCTCCAAAATTACATAATGTGTGAATTTCGTTTAAACTATCAAGTTATAAATATCGTTTACTTAATAAAAAATATTTTTTAAATATTTTTAGTATTATCACTGCAAATCTCCAATTTGGAAGTGTTTTAATTTAAAACATTTAAAGTGTTTTTAAATGACATTACCCATTTGATTAACATTGTAGTCACTTTTTAGATACTTGGGAATATTTAAAACGTGACGACAATGTTAATCAAATAGGTGACGTCATTTTAAAATACTTTAAGTGTTTTAAATTAAAACACTACGATTTGCAGTGACGGCGAAGTTGATCGTGTAGATTTTTAGAGTTACACCCACACTATAGTTCACTCAATCAATCGAATCAAAACTTTGGTTATCGAAAATGTTTACCAAAAATTTATCTAAAAGAATATCGGAAAATGATGAACTTTAACAGAATTAGATTTTAAAGTCTTTCCAGACTTGGACTGCGCTTACGGTAGGTTACGCATATGAACTTTTCAATCTCTCCCTTCAAGAAGTAAACTCTTGTTGGTAATCCTAGATGATCTTCTTCAGAATCCATACTGTTCTGCTCTTAAAACCTCTGACCAGTAGTTCATATCCCATGAGTCAAGGCTAAAGGAATCATCTCTGGCCATGTGTGATGTAACTTGGGATTTCATGAAACTTGGCCTTATGCCTGACTACTATGTTTGTTTCTGCTTCGCAGCACTTCCAATACTCTTAGAAACTACTTTCTAAATCCGAACTTTAACATTTACACCACTGCACATGTCTTAGAGACTAGCGATTATTTTTAAGTATTTTAAATATCATTCATACATAAAAAATTATGATTGTTAAAAACTCCAACACTTGAAAAGGTACATTTTCATTTTCATACATAGGCCAAATAATATGAATAATAAGGAAGTGATTATCATGACGCTATTTTTAAATAACAGAACATAGGAAATCTACAAAATTAACATGATTAATTTATTTAAAAACATTTTTCGAATTTTTTTAACAAAAGCACATAGAAATGCATTGTTTGTGCTATTCTCTCTATTTACATAAAGTAGGCTTTTGATTTTAATTTTTACTAAACGTTTCCTAGTTCAGTTATAAAGAACTGTTACATTGTTTTTAATTGTTGTTCGAGTGAATAGGCTACTTTATTTGTATATGTAAAGAAGATTTAATGAAGTCTGACATAATGAGAAAAGCTTAAAATTAGTAAAGTGAATTGTCGTTACGAATGAAAATTTTTAGAAATTTAATTTTTTTTAATCAAAAAACAGTCAACAGATAATCTGATAATAAATTACACCGTAAAATGATAAAGCTTGTTCAGTCATGATGGTATAATACATAATTTATTGAAACTATCATAGAAAACACCCTTATAATTGTAACAATTTTTATGATTTACACTGTGACTTTCTGTAATACGTGCTTGGTGTGGTTTTATGACTTCCATTATTTACTACGTAACATGAATTTTGATAGATATTTTCACGGTAAAATTTACTACAAGTTTTTTTAATGCCATTTTTTACGTTTTAATCATAAATCACCTCAGAAATAGAGAATTGGGCTTGACAGATGCAAATAAATGATATGTTTGATTTGTTATTTTCCTGACGGATATCAATTTTTAGTTTATCGAATAGACAACTCACCTCTTCATGTTCTTTGTGGAAGCGTTCTTTCTTCTTTAGTGCATCTTGTACTTTTAGCTGAAATGTAAAATTGATATGTCATGAGTATTTAAAAAGTTGGTAAAACTTTTGAGATACATGAAATAACAATTGTGAGAATTGAGAAGAAACATGTTAATTAAATTATTCATTCAGTACTTTTCGTAGCATTGATGGTATGAGGTATTCTTATTATTTATCATAATTATTTTAAACTGAAATCACGTTGGTTTCTTTGGCAGCTGATTTAATGAGAAATTGATCAATCGCATGCAATTTCAATTATGGAATCATTTCAAATGATTGGACCATAATGGCTTTATTTATTTTGTGAAACATGAGAATTTTATCTATAACTAATTAATTTATAAATTGCAAATATGTTTATGATATGCGATAAAATAATATGCATATTCAGTTGTTAATAAATAGAAAATGTACTGGGAGAAATTTGTCAATCATTTATTAATTACAATCAAACATTTTCTTTATTCTGAGCTAAATTGTACCGTAAAAAAATTTTAGTTCTGCACAACAGAAATTTAATTAGTCACTTTTTATGCTTGTTTCTAGAAAAAAAATTCTCTCCGTATTAAATTTAATATTTTAATTGATATCAATTTCATACTACTTAATGTGCTAATTCAATCGTAAACTGGAAGAATGAATTGAATTAATTTGAATAGAAATTTACAAAATTGGTGAATAATAAACCATCAAGTTATTTGGTGTATTAACTTACTCTGTGAATAGTTTCTTCAAAGCTATTTGGCTGACCACCATTCATCTGCAAATACCGTAGTCTATCATAGTCTCTAGGATCTACCATTGATCTGAGGATTGTATGTCCCATTTCAGGTCCCAAACCAAGTCCACTCTGTAGTACACTATCTGGTGTATCCACCTAAATATCAAATTAAAAAATGTCATTACAAATCTTAAAATTTATCAGTATTTTATAAACTCATTTATTAAATAAATAAGCTTCTCACAGATTTTGGGTTTATTTACGCTTTTGATAATATGTCGCTAAATAATAAGATTATATATCGTTGTAGATTTGTTTAGTTAAAAGTAGGTATTTCGAAATGTCCTAAGAATATTTGAATAAGTTACTTTATTAAAATACAACACACATACATTCTAAAGACGCTTATCTCAATGCAGACATAAGCATACTGAACTTTACATCGTTACTAACCTCCTGGTTAAATAATTAAGACTTAGTTTGAGTAATTTCGGGGGTAGCTTTAGACAAAGCACCCGCCAAAGTACTTATAAAGGGGACTAGCTCTCTAGAATTGCTAAGAGACAGTACATAAGGTTAGTCAAGCAACAAGGAGGAAGGGTCATGAATTTTCTCTGATTTCCTTTATGCCATGGAAGATGCGGGAAAAGAATTAGACAATGAATTTTGAGAATATATATTTTTCACGAGAAGATTATTTCCTCTAAAAATTAAACTATAATTCATAGAAACCCAAAAATGTGATGCAAATTTTAAAAAAAACCTGTTCAAGCGATTTTTATACCAATTTTTTCTCTATAAACCATGTAAAACCGGTAACACATACAATGAAAAAAAAAATGGAAAAACAATAGAAAAATTGAAGAAATTACAAGACTTTGCATATTATGATTATTTTTGACTTCAAATTGGCCCTCGAGTTATTTAAACTACAGTGGATATATACTCTTTTTTACAGATTTATTCTTAGAGAATCATAATGTATGATTTGTTCTGAGAAAAAGTAGAGAATGTGAACATTGACTACAGGTTATAATATTCAACTAGAGGAAAAGGTCAAATTAGGGTCCTATCCTTAATATAATATATTTGTTTATTTTATCAGCACGACGTGTCTTCCATCAGCTACACTACAAATATATTAAAAAGTAAATTATTAGACTAGGGAAGGAATCATTAGCCAATGTACAAATGTGTATAAATTAATGTAAGATATCAAAGGAGTAGGGGAGCAGGGGGCACGTTATTACAGGGATAAGAAGTTACACGGGTTTTTTACCGGGATTTTAAACTCTTTGACGGACATAATTGGACTCATTCGTTTTCTTATAACATCGTGCATTAGATAAAAACAATCCGTGACCCGCCAAGCATTAAACTGCTAGGTTGTGTGCGTGTGTCCCAATTTTTACCAAGTAACTAAAAAAATCCTTTACGAAATTTTTGATTCCTGATGACTATATTTTTCATTTTGTCACAATTTTTAACCTCGAACATTTATAATATATCTGCCTTTAATTTACGATATTAATTTATTCTACTATCGATATCCATTAATAATAACTGGCATTTATATTAAAAAACGTGCAATGGGGCAAGTAGTTACAATTGTTTGGAGTAAGTTGTAACATGTAAAAATTACTGTATATCTTTCTATAATCTAAGTGCCTTGAAAATATTAGAACCCAAAGTACTTTAATTTGCCAAAAATTTATTAAAATAACTAATTAAGAAGTGAAAGTGAATAATTTAATTACTACAAGTTGTTATTTTGTTGTTTTTATATAAGATTTAAAAGTGTTCCTACTAAAGTGATTTTCTACAAAAACACTTGAATAATTACCATAATAGATATTATAATTACTCATAAATGTTAGAAGAATGTACAAAGTGATCTCTATTGTTATAGAAATGTGTATCTGATGATTTTGTTTATTTATCCACCGTAACATCGTGCCCCGATGATGTAACAACCAGCCCCAATTCCGGGGTAAGATGTTACAATCTACTTGTTTAATTGAATTCTTCATTGTGAAAAAATTACATAAATTTTAATAATTTTTCAGTCATATTTTAATAGCTAAATAGACATACTAACATTGCAAGTAATCAAATGTACAATTCATTTGATAGCTTTTGTCATATTAACAACTATCTAAAAATTATAACAACGTGCCCCGCGCTCACCTACAGGTATCATCAGTTGTAGAAAACGATTAAACAATTATTTGAATTTAAAGTGACCTTTAAGGTCTTGTATTCCAAACAATTTTATATTGAAAAAATAGTTGTAAACACGTTTTATCTGTGCTAATACGACGAACTTCCCATTATTAATCGTTTATGACAAATTCATATTATTATAAATAATACGTAAATGTTAAAAGTCATATTTGGATGTGAACAATAATGTTTTGTCAATATCGACTCAATTTTTCAGTGGAATTGTTATAGTTTGGCATAAAAGTATTTTGAATAGCTAATCTTTTCATTTATTTTGAGTTATTTTTTTATTAAAAGAATAACGGCTCAACTGAGTTTGTTTAAATTTTACTCAGATCTTTAATACAATCTCTTTTGAATAAATTTTAGTTAAAGTCGATATCTCAATCCGTTCTCGAGATATCGGAAACGAAAAAAATGCTGACATATGTACATACGTACAGTATACTTTCAAATATAGTCAATTAGATGAAGATAGGAACCACAATACACGTGTATTCTACAATACTTTTAACCTACGTTTATAAATTGAAATGGTTGAATTAAAAACATGACGTACGTTCTTTCAGTTCGATGATAATTTTGCAAT
The DNA here is from genome assembly GCA_028641665.1 of Chelonus formosanus. Classification (NCBI taxonomy): domain Eukaryota; kingdom Metazoa; phylum Arthropoda; class Insecta; order Hymenoptera; family Braconidae; genus Chelonus; species Chelonus formosanus. The sequence goes on from CM054002.1 coordinate 6,116,974, forward strand.
AGCACTGCAAATCCCAAATAATGTAGGTATTTAGTAATAAAACGTTTAAAGTGTTTAATAATTAAATACCTAAGTGTTTACAATGTTAAACGCCATAAACAAACTATAGCTTTTTGGTAAACGGCAAGAAACGTTTAAAAGTCGTCTACAAAATTGCCATAGTTCGTTTATGATGTTTAATATTGTAAATACTGAAAGTGTTTAATTGCTAAACACTTAAATTTGCCGTGAGGCTATTGAGTTTTTACGATACTTTAAATGTTATTTGGTAATAGCATTGACTATGTAACGATATAAGGCGTAATTACCCTTCTGTATGAATTACTTTTCTTAATGTTATAGTAACATACATATACATTAAATTTCATGTCATAAAGTGGACAATAGAGTAGAAGAATAAGCTACGCTATGACAAGTATAGATACGAAAAGTAGAAAAAGATTCACGACATAAGTTAAGTGGTAGAATATCTAGTGCGTATAATTAGAAGGTCTAAACTAACCTTCAGTTCCAATAATGTATGTAAAAAAATCATCTTGTGCAAGTCGAAGTGTCGTCTACTCAGTTAGAGGGATTGAAACCCTAACCCTTAATAAATACCGAATTAATCAACAATAAATTTTGAGAAGCTTTTGCAGATGTAATACGTGTTCAAGGATACACTCATTTATACTTCATTTCATGTAAAACCAAAATTTATACTCACTTAAAAAATCCATTGATCGATCCAATTCATTTCATGCAATGTCTGAATCTACTAGACTATTATTCTTGTTGTATAGTTAAAGCTAAAGTGTAACTATACATGAAATAATGAGGGTGATATCAGCATACTCACAAAGCTGCTTATGAAGGTTGTTAGTAAATTCCAAGACTTGTAATATAATCATCTATGACAGATTCAAACCTAACATTGAGCCTAATGAACTTTTTGGTAATAAAGTTATGTGACGTAACATTGTTATGTTCTTGTTACATTTCAGAAAAACATAACTTTGATGTTACTTATAGATAAAAATATTGTAACATTCTCAGTAAACACTGTTATATCGTTGTAATATGCTTATAATGTTACTAATATGACATACTTATATTGTAGTAATGTAACATGGAAGTACCATAGATGTTACTATTTCCTACTCAACAACTGACGTTCCAATGTCATCGAACCTGTAGTTGAATCCAAGGAAAAAAGACTTTTCTCCGCATGTTTTTCATCACCGAGGATCTGCAAAGTCCTGATGATGATTTTATAATCGCTGACGTAAATATGTACGTCACTTCAACTGAATCTGCATGACAGTTGGCAATCAACAGACATTTTAATTTGAGTCTTCAACAGCATAATCTTAATGACGCAAGTACCACAGCGAAGCTACGTTTTGAGAATTTAGAAAACTGTCTAGAAGGATTAAGAGCCGTGCTTTGTTGTTTGCAAAGAAGAAGACGCGCTGGATCAGAACTGGATCGTCAATCAGCTGCGGTACGGACAAGTAACGCAAAAAATGATTGTACAAAAAGATGAACTACTCACCTCAATTGTGGCTGAAACTATCAGCTGATTTTCTCATGCACACGGAATCAAAAATATTCATTCTTTAGTCACTTATGGCTTTCGAAATTCGGTCATCATCTGGTAACGCGACGCGAACTAGCCTATTATGTAAAGACTATTACTATATATATATTGAAAAACTTTTTAGACTAGCGCGTTAAATACTGAGTAGATGTAACATACTGGTTTCTATGAGCTATCCTTTATATTTTTAGCCCTGTTTTAATTGTTGAATTAATAATCCAACGAGAGTACGAGAACCAACACTTAACATCTTCGAAGTCAGGCAAAATTCATCGTGAGGAGTACTTGGATAGGTGGTAACCACTTGAGAGCTCAGAAAATAAAAAATAATGTAACGTCGTAGCGAATGTTCACTTTTTGTAATCATTCTGCACCCGATCTGAAGAACCTGTAAATAATTATTTTAACCCTGAATTGATGCTGAACAACCAGGATTTTGGAAATACATTTATAAACCTAAAATGAAACTTCTACAATCGCATCGAAAAATAGGTAGGTGTTCCGGAATCAATTCAGGACTAAGAGAACGATGAAACTTAAATCGTACTAAAAAAAGTGCTGTTACGTTTTTGAATTCGGTTTTAGGTCCATTATTTCATCTCGGGTTTCCAATATGTCTGATTGTAAGGATTAACTGTTAGAGAAGTGTGTTAAATTCGAGTGTTTAATGATAAATCATTAAAATTGTTTGATAATTAAATACCTAAATGTTTACAATGTTGAATACCATGAACAAACTACAGCATTTTAGTAAACGACAAGAAGCGTTTAGAAGTCGTCTACAAAATTTCCACAGTTTATTTATGATTTTTAACATTGTAATTATTTTAAGTGTTTAGTTCCTAAATACTTAGATTCGCAGTGATATGATAGATTTTTTACAAACAATCATGCACATGACATTCACTATTGCAAAATTGACTTCATCTCCTCAAACGATATGTGTTACTTAAGTCAATTTTCCAATTTTAAAGTGAGATAATTAATTTCAATTCTGAATGAAATAATTTATGAAAGAAGAATTTAGCTGTTTTTTTTTTCTCAAATAGAGTATTTTTTGTAATTTAAAAAAAAAGTACCAAGGGCGTAAGAGTAATTAAAATTTCACAGATTGAAATAATAAATCAGAATTAATTTAAAGAGAGATTAGAAGAATAAATGCTTCATACACATACAAAGAAAGAGGAAAGAGAAGAATATATTTTTATAAGTTTAACCAGCTAACTGGCCACCTGGGGCGGCTTTTCTACTTGGCAGGATCGCTTTATTGCCGCTCCTTACTTACTCAGAGGTGGTGTGCCGCCTACTGGTCGATTTATCCCAGCATTGTTACGTGCCAGCGCTCTCGCCTGGCAATAGATACTGCTGAATACGCGCTCGTGACAAACGCAATTAAGCACCACACCCCTTACCTTCCTCCTTTTGAGAGAAACCTTCGCTTATCTTGCAAGATCTCGCTTCTCCCTTGACTCACGTTAACCCAAGTGAATACAACTTATACTCTTCTATTCTAGCACGAAACAAGATATCGCATGACGCGCTAGAGCAACCAGCCGTTCCGCACGATTCTACCCGCTTAACTTAACGGTAGATTTCTGTTTCATTCTTTTTTTTTCGAATACAGTATTGACTTGAGAGATCGATGTTCAACGAAAGTCATCATTGAAGTGACTCAGCCAATTAAGTAACTTTTCATTTAGTTACTCATAGTAATGATTATTGTGAGCTATATTTTTATCTCACAAAAACAATATTGTAAATTTCGTATATTCGGGTGACCTGAATTTCCAAATGCAGCTAATATATTCTTACTACTTTTAATTTTTTTGCTGGTGATAATTCATTTCTACGACTTCTAACGTTTATCTTCGCTCCATGGACGTATTTTTTCTTCTTTTTTTTAACATCATTTATTTGACTTTCGTTTTTTTAATGAATTATATTTTGCACAGTGGTATTGTAATTTAAAGTTATTGTGTGAATTATGGAAGAAATTTTTTTGATGTAATGTAGTTATAAATGTAATGAACATTCTAAAAAAATATACTAGATGACAAAAATCGCCATTGAAATTATATTGTATAGAAAAATTAATCATGGAAAATAACAAGACATCGTTCTTATGCTGATTTGTTTCTCGATAATCTTTTGATATTTTACTAGTTTTCTTCAATGGCATGCAATAATTACTGACAAGGAACCTCGCGAGGTGGTCACCGGTAATGTAACTGAGGCTTCTATATAATAATCTACGTCGAAAATGATGAACTATTCCGAAACGACTTTAACCATTAGTAAGATCATAAAAAATCATGAAAAATACCTTTATCCACATATTTATAATCGACGCTTAGATTCTTCTTCTTATCACTTCGCCAATACGTAGAAATATCGAAATCTGGAAAACTTACTTCAGGTAAAAAATTCAATTCACATATTCTATTATATGATATATTCTGGAAGTTTAAATAATAATTTTTTTTAGAACACTTCAAAATCTGGTTGACGGATGTATTATTCCCGAATGATGGAAAAAAAAATTTACTTTTGATTGATTCGTGGACCGGTCATTGTCCTGAAGCTGTCACGGCTGCCAAACTACCGGTTAAAGAAGTTGAGATAATGATTATTCCTAAAGGAGCTACTAGACAAATTCAACCATTAGATGTTTTTAGGCTTAAACTATGGAAAAACTTTGTAAGACATTTTTCAGTGTCCTATTACGAGGAAATGATTTTAATTCACACTTGAGGAACAATATTATTAAATTACAATCACTGACTCATAATCAACTCTCGTCTCCGCGATACATTAATCTTTTTCGTTATTCATGGTTTAAAAGCAGCAACACATTTCTTAAGCCAGATGAATTAAGAAATCCAATCAATTTAGCATTTGGAGATAACTGTAAGTCTCATCGTGAAATTCCAGGATGTAAAAATATTGCAATTATCCGCTGTGCCTGGAGTAAAAAATCATTGTGTCTTGAACATTTTTACAATGATTAACATATATGTAGTACGTACAATGAATAAATAATTCATCTTCTTCATTTCGATACAAATCTGGGAAAAAAGAGAATATTTTTTTGGCATCAATTTCGATGTTATTTCAAAAGTTGCAAAGACATGTATCTCGTGACTTTTTATGCTTTTTCGATTGAAATTGGTCCCATTAAAAAATAATTAATAGGTTTCGAGTTATAGATTTTTTGTTATTTTTAATAAAAAAAAAATGTATTTACCATCCTCTTATAAATATGTGGATAAAGGTATTTTTCATGATTTTTTATGATCTTTCTAATGGTCAAAGTCGTTTCGGAAAGTTTCGATTAGAAAGATGTGAAAATTAAAAATCACCTTTATCAGTTTTTATTTTGGAATTATCCAAATAAGTATTGAAAAAATTTTATTCGTTTTGCAGAAAAGTCGAATGAATTACTGTTGTCCAAAAATTCATTAATGTTTCCAATCTGGTATGAAATATGGATGGATTTAAGCAAGCTTACTTATAATAAATTGTTAAAATAATCATTAACTTTTTCTACTCTTTCAGATAGTTCTTCAATATAACTACCAGAATCACGTAAATTACTTCATGTAATATTTTCATTGTTTTCACAAGAAAGATTTCCATAAGTTCACGGATGTTTTGATCTTATGTTCTCTTGTAAATTTGCTGAAAGCAGTTTAGGACATTCCACCTGAAATCTTCCAACACGTCAAAGTGTAAGTTTACAACTTTTTGCTCTTGATTCACTTGTTGATTCAATCAAAATATAATATATCAAAAAAACTGAAGGTGATACACTGGGAAAATACATCCGAGCAGTTTCGCAACCTTTAAGTAACTGACTATGCTGCTCTTCGGTTCTGTTTTCCTGACCCTAAGATCTCGTTATATTTTTTCTATTTTCCAATCGGAATTAGTTATTTTACTTAAGATTTCATGAATAATTCAACTCTCTTAAAGAGGAACAATCTCACATGTTTGAGTTGTTGCATAGAAGAATTAAGACCACGTTTGCTTTAAATTGCGTGAGTTTGCTAATTGAGTTTCTGTATGATTAATCAGAATGGAATGTATTTAATTTTCTAATCAATTATTTGAGTAATTTAAGAACCTTTAGCTATAAAGTTAAGTTAACTTAATCGGTTCCAAACCCTCTCGATAAGTATCAAGCTGTACAGCTCTGGATATGCTGTACTCCAAATCTACCAGCAACTTTATTATAATTTTAATTTGGGATTGAGAATTAGATATTAAGTTTTATTTGATTATTTAGTTAAAAATTTTTATTCGGAATAGACCAGCTAAGGTAATGTAACGGTGACAGATGCGTCGACACTCTGAGGTGAAGTTGAAGGCCAAAGATGGTATGTTGATGAAGCCGGAAATGAAGGCGATGTTGACTTGAGATCCTTTAGATTGAATATAACATTACTGTATGTAGAAGAAAACATTGATCGTGTAAAAATAACTTGCTCTTGTCTAATATTTTACATTTATTTGTTAGAAAATACACCGCTGTATCAAGAGTAAATAGATAGTGTATTTTATCGTATAACTGAAGAATACATGAAGGAAGGAATTTTCAAGAACAAAAGTTATCAACAGTAACATAACTAAACGCTTCTCCAATTTGGAATAAGTACAACTATTTGAAAATTTTAAGCTTCTCAACAATTATTACAGTTTTGACAGTTTTTTTTAGATACCAGTGAAAAAAGCGAAACGCACTGCAAATCCCAAGATTTCACAAACGTGTTAAAATAATACGCGTAAAGTGTGTTCAATGTAAAATGCCCATTAACAAACTATGCTTGATTTGTAGACACTTTTTACACGTTTCATACCGTGTGAAAAATCTATAGTTTACTTATGGCATTTAGCATTGAAGCAACTTAGCGTGTAAAAAGTGTCTACAAGAATAACACACTTGGATTTGCAGTGCGGTTAATATTTTCTGACAATAGTATGAATATCTATCACACAAAAAACCGGAAATCATCCATATACTACATTCTTTATAAATATGTCCTAGTTCTTGGATACTTAATGCATAAAATATGTTTCAACATTTCTGTACACCTATCGAATTTTCTATTAAATTACAGTCCAAGAAATACACAAACTCCGTAAAACTATTGAACTATTTTAAATCACATATTTTATCGTGACTTAGGCCAATTTACTTTTTTTTCTTTATGTGAAATATTACAACAAAATATTGGAACTTTTCATTTCCATTTGCTAAGTTTTCAAGGCTTCAACAATCTTACCCAAATGTATGAAAATATTTTATAACATTTTTCTTTGAAAATAGAGGTGAGAGTAGAATTATGGGCCAGTCAGTAACATTGTCCACTCGTTTAGAGAAGGCTGAAGCTACAATTAACAAAGGTAAGTACATGCAGAGAAATGTATAGTAAAAATTGCCATAAATTTAATGATAATATGGTGAAACTACAGTATGAGGGTAAAAATTACTATACACATTGTTAAAATTACTAAACTGCATAGTAATTTGTATTCTCACACTACAGTGTCACCATATTATCATCAAATTTATGGAAATTTTTACTATACATTTCTCTGCGTGTATTCACTGTAAATCCAAGAGTTTAGCAACTAAACACTTAAAGTGTTTGCAAGGTTAAACATCATAAAAGAACGATAGCAATTTTGTAGACAATTTGTAAATGTTTCTTGCCGTTTACCGAAATTCTATAGTTTGTTTATTATGTTCAACATTGTAAATACTTTAAGTGTTTAATTATTAAACACTTTAAACGTTTTATTACTAAACATCTAAATTTTTCAGAATTTGCGGGAATGAACAAGCGAATATCTGTGAAACTATTAATAATGCTATGTAGCTCAATTAACTAATTTTTGAACAAATATTTTTTTATGTCATATATGGGGGTAAAATTAACAAACCGACGGAATTAGTATTAACATGTATATGTATGTTATTAACATAAGAAAATTTGCTTCATACATATTTGTAATGATTGCACTTTTATTAATAAAAAATAATTTTATATGTTTATATTTGTTTTTTTATATTAGCCGGTATAACATAACGATCATTTGTACCTCAGAGCTGTTAATTCTAGCTCCACACAGGGGAAAGAATTAACCAACGACTTTTTTGAGAAGAAAAAATCTGTATTAAACATCACTTATTGTATGCTTGATTTATGTTAATAGCCTGATACCTAAATAGTTGAAGCATCATTTGACATAGAAATCGCGTTGAAATGGTAAATAATTTCGAAGGTATAACGAAAAATGAAATTTTTGTTAATTGTGACCCCGGCCTTTCCTATTATACATGCATGCATGCTTCATGTTCCATAAGGTAACCAACAAATATGTGAAAAAATAACTTTTTAGCAATGAATAGAAAATTCGAGAAGTGATAATTGATGATAATTTAATTGAATAAAATATAATCGAATAAAAACGAAAAGTGACCGTATAATCCTATCTTCTCTTCTAATACCTACATTGATTTTGACAGTTTTATATTATTCATAATAAATGAAAAAAAATCTCGCTTAGATTGAATTCTAGAAACAAACATTCATAATTCACATCATCTTCATTATTCTACCATTTTTAGATTCCGATATTTTTTAACATAAATATTAAGGTAGTTATCTCGCGAGAGCGATTACTCCAAATTTTTTTTAAACCGCATTATTTTTACACAGTAACAAAAAATGAACATTTTTTCCCCTGAACAAAAGAGATCTGACGTTCATAAATGAAGATATTTGCAATTAAAGATTAAGATTTTAACATGCTGTCGAATGGTAAAAGGTAACCCGTGATAGTTTTTCAATAAATCTTCCAAAACTGAATTTAAGATTCCGTCTAAAAGAAATCAGAAAATCAATGAATATGTATTGAATGCTTTAGTAAAATAATATCCCGTATAAAAAAATTTCGTTCCCCAAACGTTTCCTTCGTGGGACTGAAGGGAACGATGGAGAACGAAATTCCTTTTTTTTTTTGAAAATTTTTCCTCACTAATCCAAATGTTCTCTACTTGCAAAAACAATATACATGTAGAAGTTAACAAAATTTTTCTACATATTAATGGAACTCAATTTTTGGTGTTTATAACACTGTTCGAGGTGCGCAAAACATTATTACTTATTTACAAAACATTTTTTATATGCTTGGAACAGAAATATACGTAAAATTTAAAAATATGAAATTTTTAACGAATAAATTCCTGTTAATCTATAGAATATATTCGTAAGCACTCAAGGATTAGTCTTTAACCTAAAAAAAAAACTAAAATTTTAATCGATCGCTCTGTTTTTTGCTATTAATAACTATTTTTTCATTTTAGTTACTTAATTTATTGTACGATTTTTGATTAATCAAAAAATTGAGTTTAATTAATATGTAGAGAAATTTTGTTAACTTCTATACAAATATTGTTTTTGCAAGTGGAGAACATTTGGATGAGAGAGGAAGAATTTAAAAAAAAAAAAAGAAATTTCGTTCTCCATCGTTCCCCAAACGTTCCCTTCAGTCCTACGAGGCGAACGTCGAGGAACTTCTCCACTGGGGAATGTTTGGGAAACAAAATTTTTCTATACGGGATCGTATTATAAATAATTTCTGAATATAATTTGACAGAAGTTTGAATATTTATCGGATATTTTTTTTCATATATCACTAATTCTCCTTGGCTGGGGCACAATGAATTTTGATACGAGCTCTCGGAGAATAACTACCTAAAACGATAACAATTTTTCATTACTTGTTTGATGGAAAATTGATGGTGTGGTATATTCTTCTTTTTTTTATATCAGTTTTAGATAGCAAAGGAGTTATAATTAACGATGCCAGAAAAGGAATGCAGATTCATCTGCAATTAAGAAACCAACTGTGGATAAAAACGTTTCCCTCCTGATTCTGTAGCCTTGATATTCCTTGATTTTGAAGACTCATTAGAATGAAAAGAAGAGAGGATAATAGAACAAGAACTTTGATAAAGAAGACGATCTTAGAAAGAGTTAACATTTAAGTCATCGCAAAGAGCACCTACTACTTGACTTTAAGAACTTTATTTTCGAATGTTCCCATTATAAGTGGTTCATGCTCTTGATTTCTGATGAAGATTGAGTAAGACTTTGATTATAATAAGTGAAATCACCAACTCAGTGTTTAAATATTGATCTTAATTTGATTTGTTACAAAAAGTAAGTAATTGTCATTTCTATTGATGTTTAAGAAGTATAATTTGTTCAAAGCATCAAATATTGATGTCTTTGTTTTAATATTATTTACAGAAGGTCTTTTTTTACTACACTACAAAAACTTATTTTATGATATCCACAGTTAGTATTTTATATAAGCATCAAAATAATTTATATCTGTTACATTTGAACCTCTGAATTTTAATCGAAAAGATTTAAAAATTATTTTCGGAAGATATTTTTTTTGTAGCATTTTGAGGTTGTTATGAATTTCAGAGTAATTATCAATTGAAAGCTCCCTTCACAAAGTTTAAATATTTTATGGTAAATGAAGACAGTACAATTGAATAGATTATTTACCTAATTATATTTATTGAATAATTAATTAAATTAATATAAATTAATAATTATTTAAATCCTTCGATCTAATATACCTGTATATTTTTATGCAATCATTTTCTGTCTCACTTCGAAAAACTATTGTATGATTGCTTTTTCAATTTGTTTGACAACTTTATAACAATAGTCCATTGTGCAGTCTCTCATTTAAATTTTCCCAACACATATTATCGGTTTAGTTTACATATAGGAATATATGTTCTTGTTATGAAGAGGGTTTCTTCGCAGTTTTCATGAGTTATAAATTCTCTAAAGTTCGAACTCGAAAGTTTTGCGACTAATTGCATGTGAGTTACCCTGCCTTCATCGTAGTTTGGTTCAGTGTAGTTCTATTGTCGTTGCACGGATTCATGAACGAGCACCAATAATTTTACTCAGTTTAGTTTCATAACAATTACTTATCGCGATTATCATACAAGTTTTATTACCTCCAAGTTCTTTATTAATAGCTGTTTCGAATGCAAATTTAGCCTGTTCTTCGGCAATTTTCATAATGCGATTATCTTGATTAACTTCTCCAGCACTTAGTTGAAATCAGTACATAGCATTAAAAAAAATAGATCCTCCAAAGTGTTTATTTGAATGCACTAATTCAAACAAACACTAAAATGATTTTGATAATATTTTAACATAACACATATGGAAAAAATGTGAAAGATCAGTGACTAAAATTCTGTTAATTACTGTTGCTGATTTTTTGTATTTACTGTCTCTAGTATTCTGTATTCTTTTTACTGGTACGTTTTTTAATTATATTCTTCAAAGAGTCAGTAAATAACTTCCATTTTATTTTACTAATTATAAGTAACATTTTCATGAATGAAAATTTTCCTTGTAAATTTATTGATAATTTTTTTTTTAAAACTTGAATAAAACCTTTTTTGCTAGTGATTATCGTCCCTTTTCTCCTAATAATTTTATTCATGACCATTTATAACGTAACCCTTAAAAAATCAATTAATTTAATTTTCTAAATTCAATCTTAATAACTTTTATTATTTGATGATTTTTATCTTAAATAATACTTATCTTCGATGTATCTTTATATCAATTTTTTTATTTTTTTATAATAATCGTAACAGTTAATGTGTTTGTATTTTTTATTCTTTCCATATGATCGTAACAACTTGTCTGCTATTATTTCGAAATTAACTTCATATGTATATATTACTTATGCATAATTTTTGAATGTTTTTTCTTTCTTTATGTGCAAAATTTATTTCACTTTCAAATTCATTTTATTAGACATCAATTTTATTGTTGATAACTACTTTTTAAATATATTTATACATATGTATGTATTTATGTATGTCTATGTGTGTATGTATGTATAAATGCATGGGTATATATGTATACATGTGCGTGGGCGTATGTTAATTCATTACGGAATTTGGGGTGTAGAGGCGGCCTTACCCATTGCGAGGCTCCGGGCGACAGGTTTTTGCGAGGCCCTCAGTCCTTTGTGAAAAGTATGTGATGCGAGGCCCCTGTAAGAGCGAGGCCCCAGGTGATTGCCCTGTTCACCACCCCCTAAGGCCGCCACTGTAGGGGTGGTAATATGAGTACGCACATTCAGCTTAGTAACCTCAGATATATGTTGTGTCCAACTTTCATTTGATTGAAGTTACTGTTTAAAAGTTTTACCCGGACGGACAAATTTTATATTTTATATATTAAGATATATATGAAACCATTTTTATTCGAATCTTGTATTGTAGTCATTATATTATAATCACATATTTTATAGATAGAAAAGGTGTAGATCGCAATATATATCGATAAAAGTACACTCTAAAAAATAATAGTTGAGTCCCATAGTTGGATTTACAATCCCCCTAGTAGAAATTGCCTCGATTCCCGCTAGATTCCCATGCAATTAATACATGAAATCGAGACAATTGCAAGGCACTGGACAGGGCCTCGACAAAATTTACTATACTAGGGCCTGTGTTAATTTCTCATTTGACAGGAAGTAGTTGAGTCGTTTTTAAACTATTAGTAGTAAATTCAACTATTTATTTCTCTCAGTTTACTAATTGATTTATCATGACACAAAATTTACTTTATAGCAAGTTATGTTTATTTTCCTATATTTACGAACGTATACGTCAATACTAAACTCTTAGAACTCGAAACAATATTGCCGATAGACAATCGAATTTACTTAAAAACTGTACTCTTGTTATTTATCGCAATGTTTTAAAATTCTTTTTAGACGTTTTCCGAGATATTTCTGATAGCTTATAAGAAAAAATTTTGATTTATGCAAATCTGATTTATACTGACTTTTGAGTTTAGAAGAGTTTCATAGATTTAATTAATAGAAGGAAGTGATAAAAAGATCGAGTTTCGAAGTATTTAGAAACAACTAAATTTTTTATTTCAAATTTATTCCATGGTTATCTTCCATTTCATGTAAATCATATGATACATCTATAAATACAATATAAATTCAAGATGTAAAAGTATATTAAATCATCACACGTATAATAAATACTTGATGAAAGAATAGGCTTTAGATCTAAATATGATACGAATTATCATTATGGGGAATGGAATTTAGAAAAATTGTTATTTCGAAGAAAATACATAATATTAGTGTTGACTGAATTGAGTAATATTGAATAAATGAATAAAGTCAACACAAACTAATAAGCATAAACATGGAAGAAAAGCTTTTGATCGTCTTCCATGTCACAAAATGACAAGTCGCGCGTTGCAACCTCAGGCATGTTGTTCCAGGCAGCTGGCGTGTCTTGGTTACCCGTTAAAAAGTCATAAATATTCTAATTTTATTGTATCAAAAAATGAATAAAAAAAGATGTCGACGCTTTAGGGTATATACTGGTAGAAGAGATGTAGAGAAGATCGAAAAAAAAGGGATGTAACAGCTTCTGTCGTCAAAGGCTGACATCGTAGAAACTCCGACAGCTCTCGACGCTCCGATCCACGGCGTCAGGTTCACGCATTTTGTTAATTAGAAAGGCCAGAGAGTATGAAAAGGTCGTTGGGTTCCTGGGTGCTCAGACAAGGTAATTGTAAGAGCCGTGACATTGAGGCTTAGAGGGCGAGGAATAAACGAGGGTTGCATATGCGCGACATCGATCGCACCTGTATCCCCTACTACTAATGCTAACATCTAGGGGATGATGCCCTTTTCTTTTTTCTTTCCTGCACAGACAGACGCGCGTCGAATAATCGAGAAGTTGTAGGCGCTTACAATGTCTGGTCTTTGCTTATTTTACATGCTTCAACTTTTCATCTTGAATAATGCTCGAAAAACACATTGAAATGATTGACAAATACTCACGTGGAAGAATCAAAAAAGAGTCATGATGTAAAGTTGAATATCAATGAATTGAAAAGCGGAAATGTCATGGAACAAAGAAACATGAGACTAAATTAACGTCTTGTGACAAAGGAATGATTTCGGGGGAAGAAATAGTGGAGTGAGAAGGAGAGCGAGGAAAGCAACGCAATGAATATGAAACAGTCATTAGTGCAGCAATGTGGAATCACTTAGGCGTTCGTGGTGATACCAACGGCGGTGGTGTAAGTCTGGACTTAGAAGGGTCGGGATGACGAAAGGTACAAGAGTTGCATTTGAATGCACTGCAGGTAGTTCGTGGTTAAACCGGACCAGTGATTTTCTCATGAATAAATACCTAGCACACTTAAATCTAAATATAAGGCTAAAGCCACATTAAACTGTAAGTACACACTCTAGTCATATGAGTATAGGGCAAATGATAAGATCTAGAGTGCATTAGTGCGTTTGTCGGTTTCATTGAGGCATGCAGACTAGCGATAACAGAAATTTGTATCGGTGTTATAAACTTTGGATTTGAATTACATGCGTTCATTTTCATACATAAACAAATCGAAGAAAAGCTTTTCGACGTTTGAACTATTTTTCATAATGTTTCACTCTCTTTCTAACGTATACAAATGCAGAAAAATAAATTGTTTCATTCAAAAGAATTCCATTTTGCATCATCATAAAGAATAGTTCAATTATTTAGTTGACTTGTTTTGATATTATGTCCCGATCAATTTTTAAAAATTATCATTCCTGTGGCTTTAAAAAACATTAGCTATGAGGTTTATAAAAAAATATTGAAGAAAACATGACTGTAAAAAAACGGGTTAATAATATCTAAACAATAAATCTGAAGTGTGTTAAAATAGTACACTTGGGACATGTTCAGTATTGAATTGCTACATATAAACTATAAAACTTTGTGGTCATTCTTTACATACTTGCAAACATATTAAAATCTATTGTGTGTTTATGAACATTCTCGTTAAATACACTCTATGTACACTATGCTTTTATCACACTTTTATCAAACTTTTTGAATTTGTATTGTACCTGTAAGGGTTCAACTGCCACATAAGTTGCATGATTTTCTACATATATGATAGAATAGACATGAGCATAAAGCAGTTTTAAATGAAACGCATGAAAAAAGCTAAAATGAAAGAAATTTTTCAGAAAAAATCTCTTATTGCTGATATTATTTATTAAAGACAGAAAGAAAAAAAAAGCAAAAGGAAGAACATCAAAAAAATATATACCAAGAACATATTGACATCCGCAACCTCCACAACGGGGGATTCGTTTCATTTTGAACAGCTAGAATATGGTCAGGGTGAGTGGTCTTTACCACGAAATTTGGATGTGGTACAGAATGATAGAGCGTGGAGGACAGGGATGAAAGCTCACTCCACCAACATTTGCTGACGTTTGCGATATAAAGCATGTAACCAAGTTCACTGAAATTTCACCATCTCTACTGATGCATTTTCTGTGACCTTTATTTTGTGGTTAAGAGTACGCACTCATGATCAACAAGAGGTGATTCAGAAAACTGCTATCATCAAAGGCTGTTTATATTAAATAGACTGGTGGCTACAGTTGAATTAACAGGAATGATGATTTTGATAGCTTTACAGCAGTCGGTAGTGAATAGACATGCTACCATGCTGATATTATTCCTGCATCAGGATAACCACCAATTCACTGAGGTAATTTTCCTGACTTGGAAAAGCATAATTTAATTTTCTTTCAAGCTGACCACCGTCCATCTACTATCAGCAAAAGCTCTTCTCTTGCACATTTACGTCTAATCCCACTTTCAACCTAAAATTTACTCAGTAATTTGATTTTCATCTTCATTTTTATTTAACACTAACGTCTACTTTTTACTTTCTGAGTAAAAAAAGAACTACAAAGTTAGACCATAAGACTTTGAACTTTGAGTATCAGAAAATTACATTTACTCAAAGCATCTGATGAATTTAAATGTAAAATAAAAAAAAATTGGTTTTGTGAATTGTGACTTCATAATGTTATTAAAATAAATCCGTGTTACTACTACATTTAGAAGTTCAAAATATTTTTACATTTTTAGATTTATAAACAATAATTTTACACTATAATTTAATAGATCATTTCGGAATGTGTTTAAAAAAGAATCAGGTAAAAGTTCAGCTCTATTTAATGTTTAGACCACCTTGAAAAAAAAAAAATTTGAAATAAAAATGAATTGCATCAATTAAAATATTATTTTAAGCACTGAAATAATAACCGTTATTATTATTTCTATAAAAATTATATGCACTAACTAATCTCATTGAATATCAACATATTGAAGATGATAGGAGTATAGAGGTAATAGGCACTTGTACACATCCACGAGTACTCTGTATATTTTCGAAAATGAGTAAAATTACAATGCTTCAAGCCTTAAAAAAAAGATTCATTAGTATGAAGCTTTATAAACTTACTAATTAATAAAGTTGGAAACAAAAATAAACAAATATATAGGTAAATTTGATACGATGCAAATAGCATTTCAAAAATGCTTATTTCGTGTGAATATGATTCGATAAGAAGAGATCTGGGAGATGCTTGCAAGCTTTTCGCTAAGGTTATGTTAAAATTATTCTTATTTGATAACAATACTTGCAATATTTTAATACCAAAATTCAATAAAACTTGGTCTATCATTTGATTTTTAATTTCAATAATCAACAAATATCTTATCTACAACTCAATTCTCGATGTTTCCGAATTAAAAAATTATAGATGACCTCTTGTCCCTTTCAACAATCCTAGAGAATAGGTGGATGTAAGTTTAATTACTATTGCCAAATATCAGTCAAAGCTGGAATCAGAATTGACTGGCCGAGTCACTAACACACAATACCTGGAATGCTCAAGTATTGATGATAAGAGATATTAAACCCTGTCAGAAGTGCTTTACATAAAGTGAATAATAGTTCAGGCTTCGCTGTATGCTTGTGAAAGTGTCACTGTCTCTTTGTGAAGGCTTCGTCAGACTTCTTCCAACTTTTATACAACCTATCTACAATTTAAACTTATTTATTTATTTTCTCACTATATTTATTTATTATGGATTGATAAAAATGAGCACGTACATATAGAAGCATATTTTGGGTCATACAACTTTCTTTATACATTTTTAAACAAAAAAATTTTTTTGAATATTTCTTTAACTACACATACTAAAAGTTCTTCAAAAGTCATTGTCAAAAACAGAATTAATAAGATTATAAATAAGTTTTTGTGAACTTAAGTCTGCACTAGATTGAAATCTTATGCTGATATACAATAATAATGTATGAGAATGATATTGATTCATAATTGTTAAACAAAATTAAAAAAATAGTTCTGAGCACACTTTGTGCTTACACGAGGAACTCCTCATTATTAATTATTTATAACAAATTCACATTGTTATAAATAATGCGTAATTTTTAAAAGTCATTTAGTTGTGAACAATAATATTTAGTCAATATCGAGTTTATTTTCAAATCAAATTGTTATTCTTTTGCTTAAAAGTATTTTAAATAGTTAATCTTGTCATTTATTTATTAGTTTTTTTGTTATAAAAAAAAGGCTGAACCGAATTTCTTTAAACTTCTTTCAGATCTTCTTTATAATATCGTTTGAATAAATCTTGGTTGAAGTCGATATCTCTATCCGTTCTTGAAATATCGAAAACAAAAAAAATGCTCACATACGTACATGCGTATGTACATACACAAATCGTTCTAAAAATTGGTCAGTATGCTTGAAATATCTTGAAACGTAGAGATATGATGAAAATTCACATTTCACCAATCGACCCAATCACAATAACTTCCTTATGGGAAGTTAAAAATATTCAACTGTATTTGTTTTCAAACCTTTACCAATTTTTTTATCCTTAGAAGAAAATTGAATTTACATTCAAGCATTCCTACATTCTTACCGGTACCTCTTCAGAATATTCCTTCTCTTTTAGTAATTTAAATTTTTCCTAACAAGATATAAAATCTATCATTTCAAACATAAAGTAGAAAAATATAAGGTAAACTATCTGAATTACATTGGGTGACCTGTCAAAAACATCCATCGGATATGAATATTTATACAATTAATAATATAGCTAACAATGATAAATAGGTTAAATTTTTGTATCAATTATAATAATATCCATATATTATTTCTGTTTATAATCATTGACATTTTAAATATACCAGTTGTCAACAAAATATTAATTCATGGAATTTATGTTAATTTATTGATTATGAAAATTAATTACTGAAAGTTTAATAGTAACGGCATAAATATATACATACAGTTGATGATAATTGTTAGTGTGTTCCCTTGCAATACATATATATATAAAATGTAAAAGTAATATCTATCAGCTGTCGATTGTGTTTGTCCATTTTGTGTTCACATATTTGAGAGCTATCTCTCAAATATTATCTATTTTCATTAATTTGATTAGTTGACTTCAATTGATTATCATTATTATACATTTACCACGAATATTTATCTCCCAGTCAATTTGATTGAATCTTCCATCTCATCGTGCTGAAGTAACTGTTTTTTATCGTAATGCTATTTGACGTACGGTATAGTTGATCGTAAAAGCACAAAACGTTTTTTTCCGGAGAGATGAGTGCCATCGATTATTCGATATGCGAACATATCCCAAAAGCATAAAATTAAAAAGTAAGTAAAGAAAGATTGATAAAAAAAAATTAATAAAGTGGTAAATGCATTTTCTTTCGATTATACGAGATACCAGGTATTCAGGGCGAAAAAATAACACTTGCTTGAATTTTATCTGACCACAAATTTTTTAAATATTTTGTATTCCTGTTGTAACTCCCCTTCCATGATAATTTAGTAACTGACGTTAATGAAAATTATTCGGAAAATGTATGCCGTTGTTTTATTCTCGGCTGCAATTGTTATGGTGATAACTTGCGTATTCATATTTATCATCACACTTGTTGTTGAATACTTACTTTATATGATTAGTGTTTTCTGTACACTAAAAGTAGTAAATTATTATATTTTCATCTACGGAAATCTAAATGAATATATTATTTATTATTTTCCAATATTATTAAAAATATAAAATGCAAAAAGTTTGCATAGTTAGGATTTTTTATTAAGGGTTTAAGAGCAATATTAAGTTTTAGAAGTTAATTCATAACATAAAAAAAAAAGTTAATTCATAAAAGAGGCATGCGAAATTTGAACTTGTATTATCTCATAAATATTTTTACCTAGTGGTACTCTGAACTATTTGTTGTTAAAATGAAATGTTTTCGTTTCAACTAATTTATCAAAATGTCACTAGTTACATATACTCTTTTCAACTGAATCAATGAAAATCACTGCTAATCAGTTACTACATTAAAAATCACAAGATTTTACTCACGAGTTAAAAGTATCTACAAGAATGACACTGTAACTTTCAGTGGTTGATTTAAAACATTAAAAGTGTTTTAATATGACGTCACCGATTTGATTAACATTGTCTCGTTTTAAGTGTTTTAAAACATTTTTAATATTTTAAATAAAATACTAAAATTTACAATGAACTCACTTGGATTTGCAGTGTATTGATTGGTTTTCAATGCCAAACTAATTACTAAAAAAGGCAGATGAGCCGAAAGTCGTACATTATCATGAAAAAAAAATAAAATTTTTCAACTATTGTCAAGTAGTAATTCTTGATTTTCATCTGGCAACGTCAAGTATATTTATGATTTGGTCAAATTGATCAGAACTGAATGACTTGAGAACTGCAAAATGACTAATTTTTCTTAAACCTGATGCAGAATTTTTTCATTGGTTTACTCGTAAGATTCACTTTCCACTCAGATTATCGTAGATTTGCCCTGATAGACATTCCTACTCAAGTAGTCCTTTTCCCAATTCTTCTACGTACAAATCATTTGCATTAGAGTTGTATAAAAATTATGATTTTTATATATATATGCCGTCACTAGAGGAATTTCAGTCAAGGTCATCACTGTTTTCATTGAAATAACGTCAAGTCAATACACACACAATTTTGATTTTAATTTTCGTACAAAATTGTACGTAACAGATATCTCTACTTGGGAAAGAGTAGAGGATTTTTAAAAACTACATAAATTTTACAGGTTTCTCTAATTCTAATAAGAAATTCTGAATTTCAAATTTTCGATGTTGAAAGAGTTCTGTTTGCACTGGTACATGAATTTTTGAAGCATGAAGATGCGTTTTTGCGATTATTTTGTCATAACGATGTGAGATACACTGTCATTTTTTATTTTCTTCCGGAAACTTTTTAGCGACAGTATACATTAATAGGAGTGGTCATGATAAATATAAAGCATAGAGGAGAAAGAAGGATTATGGTCCATTTATTTATTTTATAAAAAAAACTTCTTGACAATAAAAAAGAAATTCGAGAAGTGATGATTGATGCTAATTTAATTAAATCAAATACGATTTAATAAAAACAAAAAGTAATTCATAATCCTATCTTCTTTTCTATGTTTTTTTTTTTTTTTCATTTTTCATTGCATGTTTTGTGTTTTTCGATTGATAGCTTCAGATATACTTCATTTAGAAAATAAAGAATTTTTATGTTAATATGAGTACTATAATGAATATGTGTAAACTGGACAGACATCTTATTTCCAAAACTGAACAATTGTTTATTTTCTTCAATTTTGAAAAAAGAAGGTCTGCCTAAAATGTATTCAGCACTAGAACAAAAGACCAAAATATATTCGAGCAATCATCATTTTCTGCAATAAGAAAATTTTTTTATGAGAAAAAAGAGCCAATAAAGTTACTTCTTTTTCATTATATCGTCATAATTACTTTTCGATGTCAAATAAAATATTAATACCAAATGTAACATTTATTTAAAAGCCATGAACTTCTATAATTCGATGAATGAAAAATGCATAAGCTTTAAATACAGAAAACTAAATCGTTTTATCTAAAAATATTTTATCAATAAAGCATGACAGATTCGATCAACATCAAAATGATAATGAATACAACCATTTTGATTTATTTCCAAATACAATTCGAATATCTAATTAAGCTAAGTGTAAAAATCCAGTCTAACTTACCCTCTGTGGCACTCCCATTCTTGTTCGTCCATGCCTTGGTGATCCATGTGATTGACCTTGTTTTTCTTTTTTGTGAGTCTTAAGTCCTCTTAATAGTCGAGAAAATGTTGTTTTCTTCTTACTCGTACTTTGGCCTTGTTCTACAACAATAATTGATTGTTTTACCAAGACTAATTCTTTCAAAAGTTTATTATATATCGAGAGCTGTAAAAGGGTATTCGAAGACTGTGTGTAAAAATGCTTCTCAACCGAAAGACGAGAATAGCAAAAATATAGTCTGCAAAATAGTACATTTCACACCTAGGGAGGCAAAGTAGACTAGCTCAAACCACGTGTAAAATTACAACCCGTGCCGAAGGCGAGGGTGATAAACACATAGTTTAGGATAGTCTACTTTGCCTCCCTGGATGTGAATATGATTTTTCTTCATACCTATGGGGAAAGTTCAACCCCTCTCCAATGGCAAAGTGAATCTTCCGCGCGGGTATGAAGAAAAAGCCTTTTACTGACCAAGTTTTTAAATTAAATAGTAATGTTTTCTGTCTAGTAAAGAAAGGTAATACTATTTTATACTTGCGCACAGACGATTTTTTTGTATTTTTATGTGACTCGATAAACATAAATTACCAGTTTTTTTCAGTAAAAATACTTAAAAAATTTAGGAAAAAGTTCTAGTCTGGCTGGTAAAAATGATTAAAAAATAGTAAAAAGTCCTATATTGGCTGGTAAAAATTTCTAGAAAAAAATTTATCACTTTAAAAATTTACTTTCGGTTCATGAGAACTATATACCCATGAAAAAATACTTTTATTGACATTGAATATAGGAAACCCGAGTAGAATTTATTTTTGGGAAAGAGTTCGCACCCAATTCGAATTTCCTAAATTCAAGTTAGGCGCCAAGTGGGATACCACATTAGGCCCACATTGGGAATGTAACGCTTGTCCCTATTGGGACAAAATGAGGAAAGCCTAACTAGGGCGAGTTGAATTCAAAAACTAAGTTTATTGATTATCTTATCTGTTGTTGCTTTTATATTGTTGAAATACGTAATTATTCAACGTATTTTAATTAAATTTCCACGAAAATACATATGCTGAAATTTGTTCCTTGGGGGATTTGAACCTACGACTGCTAGCTTGCTTGCATCTAAGATCAGTACCTTTACCCACTCGGCTATCCACTCAATTAAAAAATTATCACTATTATATCGATATGAACGATTCCATATGTATAATTTTTCAAAATATTTTTATAAATCATAATTTATTTTAAATCTTAATAATAAATAATATAAACGGTTTAAGTACTTTCATACCTTTAAATTTTTTATTTTTTCTGAACCTACAATATATTGTATATATATTTCCAGTCAACAAAATTTAGTTGAGGTTTAATAAAAACAATTGTTTGTTTTAATTAATTCAATTAACATTTAATTAATTAACTATTATTTAAAGAAAAAATGAAATCTGAAAATATTTACATTAATCTAATGTAAATCTTTTGAACTGTATTTTATTTATAAATGTGCTTCATTTCGGTTTAGTTTAAGTAATTCTAAATTGATCCAAATTGGTCTAAATTGGATAGGGGCCCAATACAACTTTAGGCATGCCCAAGATAAATTCGACTTGGGAAGAAAATTTTTTAAGTATTTTTACTGAAAAAAACTCGTAATTTTTATTTATAATTTTTTCCGTTCAGTTCATTTATAATTAAAACATATCACTAAATTTAATCTCCTCTTTATTTTACTTTCACACATTGAAAAAGTCCAGAATTGACATCTTCATTTACTCGCAAGATGAAAATTAAAACGATGGATTTGAACTCTAGAGGCTTCGAAACAAAGATATATATTGGACCCATTACAATAACTTTCAAAATAAACTTATATAATAGTGTATGTAACAATTAATAACATAAGATACATACTTTAAAAATGTAATTAGAATATCAGGGGTTTGAAATGACTGAACATTCCTTGACTATTACTACTTTTTAACTTTTGACACTGCAAATCTAAGTATGTTATTCTTGGAGACACTTTCAACATTCTAAGCCTCTTCAATTTTAAATGCCGTAAACAAACTATAGATTTTTCATGTACTATAAAACGTGTGAAAAGTGTTTAAAAATTATGTACAGTTTGCTTATGGACATTTAACATTGAACACACTTTACACGTGTTATTTTAACACTTTTGTAGAATCATGGCATTTGGAGTATAGTTTTAAAGAATTGTTAAGCGATATTTTGAACTGAAATTCGAATCATTCATGACTACAATATTCATTATAATAATTTGTAATATATATGCTATTACAATCAAAATAGAGAGATGAAAAAATTTCGTAGTAGTTGATAGAAAATATGAAACATACTTCGACAAAAACTAGAACATTATGTTTTAATGAATACATTATTATTTGGAATTTTTAATTCATAAAAAGTAAATTACTTAATTTTTTTATCCCTCTTTTTTAATTATTTACGACTATCACAAGTTCATGTAAATTGATAAGCAGAATAATTTTAAAATGTAAGAAAATTTTCACTTAAATTGAATAAATCGATTAATGTCATTATATGGGTAGAATGAAATGTTAATTAATTCCTATAATGTCAAAAGAACAAGAAAAAAAGGAAACTAAAAAGCACTATTGATCGCGCATAATACCATTCTGACAAATAATCGAATGAATCAGGGTTAGCCACGACATCTCTATTCATTAACGGATAATACAAGTACGCTGTTAGTCAGCCCCTCAAACCACCCATCACTTTATTGCATTAACGTCCACGCATCCGTTTATTAGCTGCGACAATAACGTTCCACCCTAATTATCTTGCTTTCCTATGTCCCAAATAGACACGAATAAGGAATAAATTAACGTACTTGGAATTTGTCATGATTTTTTATCCATTTTATTACTTTTGATGGACGATTTTTTCCACAGTACTTAATAAATAGATACATAAAATATTTTTCGTACATTTGTGAAATAAAAATACTACTACCCAGGTACTAAATGTTGAGAGAAAAATTTAATTATCATATGTATTATAGTACATGGAAATTTTCAAAGCCGAGGATAAGTATTTCCAGATCTATGGTACTTAATGTTAAAGAATAAAGAGTCGCCTGAAGGAGAAGATAACTTGGTCGAGTGTAAATAGTTTGTAGTTTTTCCGAATTGACATAATTTTTAAGTTAGTTCTATGGTGAAAGGTGCACTACAGTGTGTGCTACATCATTTCTCTGTGAATCTTCTTGTAATCTGCAATTCTTCAAACAAACTTAATTCCTATTTCAAATAACTTTGTTTACCTTACTAGAGTACTCAAAAACTAATTCTACATAATTCTATTTTTGATTAAATTAGAAAATGTGATTCTGCAAACCGATGTTTTTTATTTCTAAATTATTTATTTGTTTATCGTTTTACTAAAAAAAAGTTTCTCCTTTTCTTATCTACATTTAAATATGAAATGATAAAAAAATATATGCAAATTTATACAAGACTGTCTACAGTTAATTACCGTATAACTATAGTTATTACTTTTAAGTGGTAAGAAAGGCTTACACAAAATATTTCGCGATATCAACATAAAAGTAAAAATATATTGCCGTAAAATGAGCTCAGGTTCATCACATAGTTTTATGTCTGTAATAAAAAAGAGATAGTTACAAAGGGAAATAGAGAAAAGAGTTGTGGCATGACGAGTTGTTGAGTCGTTAAGGTATCTCTTACTCTCTTTGTCTCTCGTCTGTTTCACTTGAGAAGGTATGTGATAACATATGCAAGCACGCACACTCGGAAATAGTGGAATTTAATTATTAAACAAGAGAACAAGCAGATAAATGATATAAAGCTTTGTAACAATATATTCATGATGTTTTAATATTATATGCTAAATAATACCAATAATCTGGCTCTTTTATGTGCTCATCAACATTACACCGTAAATTGTTATAATTAATAACTATGTGGCTAACGATTTTGATCGACAAAACACCTCGTTACTGCGCAACAAATATCCCTATTAATAAATGAGCTTTAGCCATTGAGCATGAATTTATCTACGCTTCTATTCGCGACCTGTATTGGTTAACGGTTTGCGTTTCACAGGATTATCCACTTAAATCTATTGAAAAAATATTTCCCTATTATGTTAATTACTTAATATGATATTAATTGAGTTGTTCATCATATTCATTAGAAATCAATGTATTTTAGACATGACGTTCATAGTGGAAAAGACTTAAAAGTGTATATAAAGGTGTATTTGAAAAAAAAATTTTTATCTTGTGAATAAATATTGTAAATATTTTCTTCGAAGTTACAGCAATAACATTCAATAAATTTTCAGAAATATTAAATTATATACTAAGATCGATAAGTAGCTCATTACCTTTAATTATGACGTTGATTATACAAGCTAAGCAAATGTGTTAATCCACTTTCATAAATGATCGATTATTCACAATTCCAGTTAGACACAAAATTTTTTATTATATTTGGTAGTCAACACTACTTCTACATAGTTTTAAAGTTAGTTTTTTTTGCTTTTGTTTAAAATTGCAAACTATAGCATATAATTATACATACAGATCAACGAACATAGATGCGTTTCGTTTTCAAACAAATTTAAATCCCAAAAAATGTTTTAAAAAATAATAAAATAGCTACATTTGATAAATTGCAATTTTAGCTATCGAAAAATCTGTCATGAGTTTGTTGCATCAATAATCATTTCCAATCTAATCTCTTTTTAATTAGCAAATTATTTGAGGAGTAGGGGAGAGTGAAGTAATTGCGAACACCTAAGGGAGAACTAAAATAGGACGAACGTCGTTGAAGTTATGAATGTTATTTATCATTGAAAGTTTACTTGAAATAGTAAAGCTTAAGATCTCACAGTCAACGTAAATAAATTTTCAATAAAAAATTAAACATTTAGAAATAACTGACATCTTGGTTTCCGGGATTACCTCACAGCGAGTAGGGTAATTGTGCATGGTTTGAATTCTATCATTATTTAAATCACAGATAAATCATTTCGATGAACTTTTATTCATTCTAAAGTTTTCGTGGGCCTCATAGATTACATTTGTGATATTTTATTTAATCATCATTGAAAGGATCTTTATGCATTTCGTCACAATGTTAGACAACTATTTCATTTTACTCAAAAATTACGTAAAATTGTCAAAAATTAATAAAATCGACATATTTCATACATTGAGTGCGTTTTCACCTTTCTACTGTTTTTCAGGCTTTGCATTTTAGATCGACTTCCGATTGCATCACTGGGAAAATGTTTCCACCTCTTCTAACATAGCCAAACATAGGTGTCTACGATTACACAGCGTCCGTATTTATCCCGGGATAAAAGTGGCCACTCTCCTCTAAGAAAAACACAATTTTGTATGTTGCAAGCAAGAGTGAATGAGCTTAAAATTGGGATAAAGCTGCAAACATCTGAATTAAAATGGTCTTATTGTCCTACTTAGGATTAAATGATATTTTGTACCATATTTATGCTGAATGTTCTACACATTTTTAATAGAAGAATTGACTTTTCCTGAAAGAGGGTCTATCGACCCTTATTTAAAATAATTACTAAAAAAACTTTACGAATTGAATAAACATATATTTATTCAATTTGTAAAGTTTTTCTAGTAATTATTTCAAATTTAGCATGATACACATTTTTTGGTAATTATATACTTTTACTCCTTCACCTCCCCCCTCTTTGCAGTCACCACGTTCATATAGGCCTACTTTTTCAGAAAAAAGCAACTTGGTGAGACCGGGAGTCAAACTCAAATCCTCCTAGTTACGTGCTAGGATGCTCTACTAATAAAGCCATCCCACACTTTTGTCTTATTTCTTACTATTTGTACCTGCATTCATCGTGATTTTCCGCGGTCCGCCGTCCTCCTTACGGCCTAAATTAACGTATTTTAGACAATATATGTTAATTTCCCAAATTTTAAAGATGATGAAGTTATTCTATATAATTACCGTTTTGTTTTACTTCAAAGAAGTAAGGTGATAGCTGAGACGACTGATTGAAATACCATGGAATAGAATATTTCTAGCATATACAAATCATTTTTCAAGATCACGGACCTTCATTTAACGCTTTTATTCTTCCAAAAAAGAAATTCTAAGTATATCATGGAATAACGTGACAATTTTGCGTAATTTTATTCGTTTCGTGTATAAAAGTATGTTAATATACATAAAATGTTTATTCGATTTTTTCTATCAAGCTATGAGGACACAGATACATGTCCAGAAGGAGATATATAAAAATGATTGTCACGCTTTAAAGCCATGATAATGATCACAGTACTTTAATAGATGTTCTTGATTTGATAAGTAGAATTACATACATTATTTTATGAATAAAATAAAGCAATGGAAATTGAAAGGTCCCTTTTCTATTGATTAGATAAATTTATGTAAAAAAGTTCAAATATACAACGCTACCCATGGCTTTGAAGAAATGATTTATTTACATTCCCGAGTAGAAATGAAAAAGAGCATGCCCTAACATGATCCGGACCGGATCAGGGTCTAGTATGGAATGCCGTAATACGGTATTAATATATGGTCTCTATCAGGTACTAAAAAGGAATACCCTGTTACGAAATCCCTTACCTATCCCTATCCGGACCTGATTTGGCTGCCGTATTTTAACCCTATAAGAAATCCCTTGCCTAACCCAGTCTGGTTCTGATAAGATTTACCTATTTGAATCGTAATAGAGTAACTGGGATACCAGATCAGGCCCGTATCCATACCCTGCATTATTTTTTACTCGTTATTTACTATATATAGTTTACTATATAGTAGTAAATATATTATATTAACATAACATTAATATTATATTTAAATTTCTTACCAAGGATGTAACATAATGCAAATTTTACTATTCACCTTTCCGACTATAGAAATTAATTCGGGTATTCCGGAGTATGACCAGATCTGGATCCGATATTCCGGAAACAAAATTCGTTAAAATTTATAAAAATATCTTAATCAATTAAACTATTTATTACTGACTATTCATGTAAATATATTATTAGTATTCGTATTTTAAAAAAATATTACATATGTATCTGTTGATATATATGTAATTGCTATAATTTATTTAATAAGTTGATAGTCGAGCGGGTTAAGCTACCGGTTTAAGTTGCGCAAAAGTAATGGTCGTAGGTTTGAATCTCTCCAAGTACAATTTCAATTGTTCAATTTTCTGCGGAAATTTCATTAAGTATAATTAATTGGCAATATTTCTCATATGAAAATGCCAAGAAAAAAATTATTTAAATATTTTTTATTTTTAATAAAAAAATAAATATAATAAAGGCTTGGCCAGGGTGCCCTGGTCAGGTCCGTAAAAGATAGCCTGATCTGGACCGGATCATTTGAGGTGTTACATTTAGGATCCGGACCTGATCAGATTTACCTTCTTGAGCCCTAGTAGGGAAGTTGGGATGACAGATCCGGACCGAATTCCAACCTGACTTATTTTCTACTCGGGTTCAGAAAACAAGTCATGGTACACGGAGAGAAAAGGATTGTAAATTTCACTCCAATAAATAGTAGTCTGTCGTTTTAGGTGTAAAAACGGCAATAAGTAATTTTTCAATTAATGTACATTACAATTTTTCCTTGTAAAAATTTTATTACACACTCCAATTGTAATAATTTATATTTTTTTGTATGTAGTCTCGGCTCGGAGGGCCAAAAAATGTTTAATAATATCAAAATTAGACTAAAAAAAAAAATAAGATAATTTTTAATTAAATTAATTAAAAAATGTTTATTACAATATTAAATAGAACTTGACTAATTATAATTAAAAAGTTTGAGAATAATAGGAATGAGATGTAAAGAGCTGGTTACACTTAAAAACTTAGTCAAAGTAGAAAATCGATTTTGGAGATCTCAAATCTGATTTTTAATACAAATGTGAACAAATTTAGGTCACATAGTATATAATATAAGTTTACCATTTTGATTTATAATAAAAGTTTTACAAGAAAAAATCGTAATGCATATTAATTAAAAAATTATTTATTGCCATTTTTGTACCCGAAATGACAGACTACTATTCATTAGAGTAAAATTTACAATCCCTTTCTCTCCATGTAGAAGTGTGAAACTGAAGACCCACACAATTAACTTTTTAATAATATTAAAATTTATGTGTAAAAGTATTTTTTCAACAATAATAATATCTCACATTTATTAATTTTCACCAAAACATAATGAAAAAAATTAAACTATCTCAATATATAAGAAAGTGTTAAAATGTTGTGAATAAAAAAAAATCGCTGGATTATTCGAATTCTCTACATAAAAAAATTCATTGAAATTTACAATAGTCAATTTTCAACTGAATCCAATACTTTTCTTGTCGTTCAAGTGACATGAAGTAACAAGTTATACATTGACATGCCTTAGGAAATTCTCAAGTGAAATTTTCTGCCTGTAATGTTTGTGATACTTCAATCAAAAAGTCGAGTACTTTTCTTCCGTATCAATACACGTACACCTCCATACTTTGGACATTGGAAGAATCTGAACAGAAGTTGTGATTTATGAAGACGGAAATACATTAGAAATTTTTGTTAAAAAGTTACTCGTTATTTATTTCTTTATAGTATTTCTAATTGATACTATTTGTTTTTTAATTCATTAAATCACATTCAAGTGAATGACCAAAAGAGGTTTCATAAATAAGTTATTATCGAAAATTCTAAAAATTTTGTGTGATCCTTAATATTATTAGTTTGATGTTTAATTAGTTCTACTTTTAGAAAATGAATTGGTGAGAATCACAGTGAAATAATATATTTGTTGATATATTTTCAGGAAAGATGCTATTACAGAGCTAAATTCTCATTGCACTGTAGTACACAGTCGTATGGTGCCATAAATCTTTTTACGAATTGATATGAATATTTATGAAGCAAAATT
Source organism: Chelonus formosanus (assembly GCA_028641665.1). Classification (NCBI taxonomy): domain Eukaryota; kingdom Metazoa; phylum Arthropoda; class Insecta; order Hymenoptera; family Braconidae; genus Chelonus; species Chelonus formosanus. The sequence continues at coordinate 6,146,628 of CM054002.1, forward strand.
GAGTCGAAGAAACTGTCAATTGTGTTGTTTATTTATAGATAAAGATTTTTTCGAGACTTTAAAAGTACTTAGGCATATATATGCCTAAGTATATATGCCCAATAGTGGAAAATTCTTATGGTCAGATGGATAATGATACGGGCGCTTGACTTAAAACTGATTGATAGAAGTAGTGTGATAAGATTGGTAATACCATTAGAGAACTAAAAACAAAATCAATCGGTCAATTTTTCAAATAATCTTACAGCAAACTAACATTCAAAGTATGAAACCTATTTATGAATGTTAAGTATAAACTAGTCAATGTTCAGTTGATGGTTGGTAGTGAATTATCAGACATTTATGGGTAATAAGCTTTACGAGTTCTACTTGGGTATTACATTAAAAATTTCTTTTGATAATAATATAGGCAATCATTTATCGTATTCAATACAAAATAGTTACGAAAAAATAATAATTACCACATAAGTATTGGCAATAATTTAAATCAATTTCAACGGACAACATCTTCTAAGTTCAATGATATCAAACGTAATCATCAAATACTGAAAATATTAATCTTGTTCCACGAGATGAAGCTAAAATAACCATTAAAAAGCTATTGAGTAAATCATGGCTACTTTCTTACACATAAAGAGATGATTGACGATAATTTGAATCCGTTTTCAAGCAAATAGATGATAAAAAAATTCAGAAAGCTATCCACTTCCTTGCGACATTTGATATGCATAATTTACATCAATGTAAAAAGGATATAAAATGGAGGGAGGATATGAAGTTAGCAGCAAACGAACGATATGAGGAAAGAATAGAGAGGGCTCACGGGACAGCCAGGATGTCGTCTACGTAATATCGAAAATATATTGCCAACTGTAACCACAAGTCATGTTCAATCGAATGAATCGTATGGAATAAAAATAAACCTACCTCTCAGCTCTGGTACAGCCAAAGCTCAATACGAAAATGGATATGGAGGCGGTAGTGCCAGACGTCAGTGGAGGGAGAGATGCGATTGAGGGTAGTCGGATCAGTAGGAACAAAGAGGGTGAATAAAGGGTTTGAAGATAGTGTATAGATGAAACGAAGAAGAGCAATAGAGAAGAGTTGAACGACAAGGACCAAGGAGTACATTGAGAAAGAATATTTTTTTTATCTCATGTCAACCTGCGTTAGTAACATTTTCTGCATCAATTTATCATTTTGGTGACTCTTTTTTCACCAACGCTTGGAATAGCAAATACTCTAATTGAAAAAAAAAAACTTGAGTTTTTCAAAAATCACGTAAAATGAATATTGTCGTCAACTCGAACTCAGGTTTTTTGCTAACTGAAAAGAAATTGCATTTGGTAGTTTCCATCTGAATAACTTTTTTTTTTATCAGATACATTCATTATTTTCAATAGTCATTGGTGAATAACACTAATTACTTGCAAGTAATTAATTAAGTTTAACATTTCGTATTATTTCTAGATGTTTGATGAGTTATTAGCGATGCAATCAAAATAATTAATCACGATTTCAACAGAAATATATCGATTGATATCTTTTTAGATATTCATTAATGTTATTTATTGCTCTGAGAAATTAATGTGTAATAAAAATGACAAGTTGAATTTTGAACGTCATTAAGTCCTTAAAAGTTTTGTCAATAATAATCATTAGAAGAAAAAGTCGGATAATGGCTCAGTCTTTAACCTTAGTAGCCAAATTAACGTAAAACTGACGGCAGACCTACTACTATCTCTTAACCTAAGTTTGTGATTTACGTATGTATCTGCTGTTTTTCTGAAGCAGACAGACGTAAGATTTTCGTCAGATATGGATGGCAATCTGCTGCAGAACGAAAACAGACGTACGTACGTCTGACAAGAAATCTGACGTCAGGACTGACTACTAGGGTAATATGACCCATTAGTTTATTATGCAAGCATGGTGTATCTTCCATCAGCAAACCCTCAAATATATTGAAAAATAACTTCTTGGCAATAAACAAAAACTTGGAAAAGTGACAATTGATGATAATTTAACAGAGTAAAATGTAATTAAAGAAAAACAAAAAGTGACCCATAATCCTACCTTCCCCTCTATGTTCAAAGATTTATCTTTTTCAAGATTCTCTGATTTGAATCTGGTTTGGATAAATCACGTAGCTGTCCTTCATAAATTTAAAAACCAGTGAATTATCAATTTCTATTTCTTCTAAATCAATACCTGAAGGTGGTCGTAGTTGTTTCGAAGATCTCATTTATTAAGTTAAATTCCAAGCGAATTGTATTTAATTATTTTGCATCAATTTATATATTGTTGTTTACTTATAGAAAAAAATGTGTTTGACAACATAACATAAACTTTCAAAAAACTAATGTAGATTTGGCTATATTTTATGTCTTTTTACTTTTTATCTTTTCACTTAAAAAAAAAATATTAAACGTGGTGATTTCTAGAGTAATTTCTACTCAGCTTCGGGCTACTTTGAAAAGTTGGAATGTGGTTTCGAGCTTTTTTTTTAGTTTTACCTAAGTACAGCTTAATATGTATTGGTATATTTTTGAAGAGTATATGCAAAAATGCCCCATATTAAGCTACAGACAAATGTATTGATATTTATCAAAGATAGCGATCAATGTGTTTGCTTACCCGAGTAAAAGTTTTTGTAAGACTCACATTGGAGATGGAAATAATTATAGAATCTGACGAAAAAATCTTCAGCTGATGAATTTCTATTTAATTTTTAATATAATCAAAGCATTACTGAGGGGTTTAAAAAGTTAACTTGAAAATCATAAAAATATCAAGTAGTTCGAAGTCGATTGATAACACGTCATACACGAACGGACTTGTACGATAAGTATCTTTGTTGAGAGTCGACAGAAGAGCTTCGTCATTGTCTATTCCAAGGTGTTTGTCACGCCTTAGCTACTATAGATGTACATAAGTTGCCATAGAAACGTCTAGTACTAAAAAAAGATCTAAAACTCTTGAATTTTATCCCTGTCTACCTTTTCACAGTTGAGCTCGTTCACCACGTAAAGCATCTCTTAGTCAACAATGATACATAGCCGTATACATAATTCCAGAAAGTGCGAATAATAGTAACAGTTATTCTTTACCGAATATGAAAAAAGAAAATGCACAGAAGAAAAAGTAAATAAAAAATAATTGTAATTAAAAAGAAAAGTTTTATTATATGAAAATCTAGGTTCGTACATATTTATTTTTTCTACATTCACCGATATTTACTTTTTTTATGTTTAAAACATTTTCTGGAAATTATTTAGTTTAGGTTGCATACGTTCGATTTCCTTGAAATTTTAGTATGTCTCACCGTTTTTTATATTGAAAAAGAATATATATATATATATATACGTTGAGCGCAGAAACCATTCCTTCACATAGTTTTTAAGATTTAAAAATTGGAAAATGTACACTCTCTTGAATAGTTGATATTTTGCAAATACTTGATGTTGGAGAGGATAAGGGGGGAGGTTAAAAGATGATCTAAATTTTTAACAGCCTCCCTTCCCTGCCCCTAACCCTCTCCAACATTAAATATAATTAGTTACGACTAATGTAATGACACAAATCAATTTCTAACAATAATCATTTATTTACTCGTACAAATAATCATCAATTTCTATTAGATTGAATGTTGGAGAGGATTAAAGGCGCGGGGGGGGGGGGTAGTTTATCTTTTAACACCCCAAAGAAATGGATGTGTCGTGCAAATTCTTGTGCGATGATTTCGTTATTGTCGGAAAAAGTGCTACTGTGATAAAATCTAATACACGTATGTTCAAAATAATAATTTTGTATTGTTAAACCAAAAACATTTTCTTATTTTAATAAAATTATTCTATTACAACTTAGATTTTTAACCAACATTTTGTATGAGGTTTCATTCAGAGTATCTTTCAAGTACTCTCATGTAAACTTAAGTATCACTTTACGTTTGTCCGTCGATACTTTTATTGCTTTTCTGATAATTGTACCAGCACATGAGTCCATGATCGACGCATAATCAGGACAAAGAAGTTTGGTTCTTTATCATCTACATCGCAGAGAAAATGAGTTAGTCTTTCAAAAAGTACCAACGAATGCACCGTGTCGTTTCTTAAGCAAGTTTATAGTGTGTCCAGTTTAAGTTGGATTTAGAACGCTGATTGTCCTGGTCAACTGGTCATTAGCAGTAAATCTCATTGCTCGGCTCAAACCTTAACTAAGTTGTGAATCAAGTTCCTTATTGTTCGAATCAAGCCTAGCCTTGATTCTTCTTATGTTCCTAAATCAATCGCGTATAAGTCACATTCTTGAGGAAGTCAAGATGGACTTCAACGAAATTATTCACAATTTCTGCTGACTTATACCTTGATCTAGATTTACAATCGATTGGAAGTTGAAACATATCAACCACGTAAACAGCCCTATTCACAATTGATGAGATTTCCTCAAATCTCTATGATGTTCAACTAGCAGCATCTGCTGGCTAAACTGGTTGATATAAAAAATACTAAATGGCGAAGCTTTGTTCCAACAAATCAATTGGCAATCAAGTGAGTCTTTGATCACATTTATTTTGGAAGATTCATCGCGAATCTTCATGAAGTTTATTTACAACTTCTGCTGGCAGAACCACTTGATTCCTTTCTAATGACGGTTTATTTCGATGTTGATTCCTTGCTATGTCTAATTTTTGGGCATACGATTTACTTTAAAGCAACAATACCAATTAATATATACTTTCAGGAGTCAACATCTACTGCAACTTAATTCATTCAACGCTGATCTACGACTAATTTTACGTGCAACCAGCTCTCTACGTTTAATTTTTTCTTATTATCAACCCTTTTAATTATAATTTCTTCAGTCCATTTTAATTTTATAATAAATATTATTATTTTATTTTAAATTTTTCTTATTTTTTTTTATTAGTTAAATTCTAATATCATTAAACAACGTCATGATCTCAACTTTCAACCTCGAAAAAGTTTGTGAAGGAATGATTTCCGCGCCCTAGATATATATATATATATATATATATGTATTAAATTAAATTAATCAGCATAACTTTCTCCACAACATACTAAAATTTTAAGGAATTCAGGCGTATGCAACCTAAACTAAATAATTACCCATTTATTTTTATTTTCTGAAATAATTAATCAACATCTAAAGCAAAATTGAAATAAATGTTTATAATTATAAAATAATGAAAAAATTTATTTTAGCTTATTACCCATTTTTAAGTCCTCAGGTAGAAATTAGTCCAGTAATCAAGATTGACGTTTTCAACAGATCTCCATATTTCACGATCTTCTCAATCATCCAATTAATTTTAAATCTTATGAATGGATAAATCTATGTTAGTGATGACTTGTTTCAGTACAATAATTTTTGTAAAAAGATCCAACCCCATTTGTTGAAAGAAGAATTAGTACGTATTGACGAGACTATTCCATTTGATTTTTCATCCAATTCAACCAATTTTGTCCAGCTATTCCTATTTTATATGAGAAAAAACTAAAAAAACCAATTACTTTTTCAAACTTTGCAAAGAATCAATTTGAAGATTTTTAGAATGTATGAATAATTTCAAATATTTGTAAAGTTCTCTTACGAATTTTATTGTTTCGACCTATAGAGTCACAATGAATCCATTTTTCAGTTTATAACATAGCTAGTTCCTTTTGAATATAGCTAACAATACATTTGAATAGATGAAAATTAAGTGCGGCTCTTAAATTGATGATAATAGATAACGAAGATGTAAAAATAAAACAAACAAAATTCAAAATTGCATTTTTGTGGCTTTATATGTATTCGACAAGCATTCTCTCAGTTTTAAAGAAGTCAGATTTATGAGAATAAAATTTTGGTGTCAAAGTAACACGTGTTTTGTACAATGAAAACTGATACTAAATATTTCAAAAAAGACTTGAAGCAACCGAGGATCGTATTGTAAGCACTGAAATTGATTTCTAACTAAATACAAGAAGGATGGAGCAGCTGGCACAGTATCGAATAAAGTAACAACTACTGGTCTGAATGAATCGTAAGTTAAAGGAAAACTTTGCTATAAAGCTACCATTCGGACGCCGGAACCACTGAAAGCTAAAAAAATTCTAGAAGAGTAAGAATGAAAGTTTGGTGTTTTGGAATAGAATCAACTTTGATTACAATGTTAAATTGATCGTACTAAATATCGTTCATTTCACTTCATAAACTAAATTAAAAATGAGGATTTCGAACAAACAGAAGTTACCAGAATATTGTGTATCTTTCTTTTTAAACCAATACGTTATTAACGTATGAGTAATTTCACAAATAAAGAGCAAAAACGAAGTTTTCATGAAATATAGTATTTTATATATAAATACGAAATTTGTTCCAACTGCAACACTTTCTAACTGAACATTTTGATAAAGAATACCTTAAAACCGTGAACAATTACTATCAAATTTAGATGACTTATCAAAATCTACTAAAAATTGCTTCTTGAGTCATCCTAAAGACTTCTCAAAATAACAATAAATATCCATTACTATCTGCAATGAAAAAATAGAAAATGCTTAAAAATAAAATTCTCTGATCAAACGCTATAGACTAACAGCTGTAAATTTTATGTTGTAAAATATATTTCCCATGAGCAATCCATTGAAACATCAGACTACTGAAAAATATTATTTTAGAAGCAATTGCAAGAATATTTTATTTTATCACTTTCAAACCCGTCACGAAAAAGATTTTGCACTAGATAATCAATTGTTATTCGTCACATACATGTATTTAAATATAAATCTAAATATAATTCATGGTGCCTAATAAAAAAAACTTGAACTTACCATTTGGTGGAAATTCGTAGAAAAACGCCGATCGTGGACTCAGACAACTGAAACAATGATAAATAGCAGATTAGTATATTCCATTGATTATATGGATGATACGCGGTGCTCATTTCCGTTCACAAATTATTTTAAACGAATACATTTTTTCACACTTATTATTATAGAATTATTTAATGAAACGCCTGGTCTCGTATTATAAATTTGTAACCATTGTTTGTGAATGCTCTCGAATAGAAATTTTATCTCAAATCTCGATGATCTTTGCTACATTTTCAATGTGGAGCCCTAGTGAAAATCTTAATTCGATCAGCATTAGACGTATAACGCCCAACATCTGCACTAGCCAAATCCGAAAAAACGCCATCTAAGAGCTGTATTTGACCCCTAACTCGGCAAATTTGGAAGTATTTTATTTTAATGCACTTAAAGTGTTTTAAAATGACGTCACTCATTTTATTACCATTATAGTCACTTTTAATGCGCTTGAAAATGTTTAGAAAGTGACTACAATATTAATCAAATGTGTGACGTCAGTTTAAAACACTTTGAGTGCATTAAAATAAAACACTACGATTTACAGTGTAATAGATGAAAAAGAACAACAACACTTCTCAGTTATTTCAAATGCATCCATTTTATGTTTTAAAATTTGAATGTGTCTCTTCAGTTCGTTTGCATTGCTTTTGAAAAAAAAAAACATAGCTTGAATTACTTCAAAACTATAAAAATCTCACTCTAATTTATCGTACGTATTTTAATAATAATACACGGAAAAAAATGTTTCGTAAATTTTATTCAATTTTGTATTATTTTTACATAAGTTTGATGTGCGCATATGGACAGCTTCACTGTTAAGTATAAACTATTGAAAAATTTATCTAATGTTTGAATCCTATTCAAGTTTACTTCATTATGAATAAAAATGATTGAAATTAAGGTACAGTTCTGACATATTATTTCATATAAATTTAGCATATGCAATGTGTACAATTTACATAACAACTGAAGTAAGACTTGATTAAAGATATGTAAAAATAAAAACTTATCTCAGCATAACAGTTTGGTAAAAACTACATAACAACGAAATGATTAAATATACATAAGTAATATTGTTAAATTAATGTGATATGTAGTAAATAATTGGGATTTAATTATTAGAATAAACGCAATAAAATTAATGTAAAAAATACATTACATTTAATATTATTCATTAGAAAATCCAAATCACACAACAAGTTATTATAAATATTGTTCACAACAAATGAAAAAAGTACTGAATGTATATAGTAAAAAAGAAAATGGCTAAATAGTGTTCCATGAAAAATCATAATTGATAGATGAATTAAGGACAAAACTGGTACACCGATCGGTCAATCTTAATGCAAAGGTTAAAGAATTTCGTCACTTCAAATTGACTTTCTCAATCAAACAGCAATACTCAATAATAAGTGAAAAGATACATTTCATTTTGCATATTTATATTATTAGGAAAAAATAAGATTATGGATCACTTTTGGTTTTCACTTAATTTAATTTTACTCTGTAAAATTATCACCAATTGTCACTTTTCGAAGTTTTTGTTTATTGCCAAAATATTGTTTTTTAATATATTTGTGGGTCAGCTGATGGCTAAACCACGGATTAATTTATTTTTCAGTTAAACTTGAGCATCCTTGCTGTACATTTACATCTTACATGTATTCAATAAAGTCTATAATGATTTTAATATGCTGCCTTATATATATTTTTTATAACGCTATTCCCAATAATTATTTATCTATTTTTATTAGTATCGGAAATCTTAAATAGATAGTTGTATCATTACTTTTCTATCGCTTTACATAAAGATCTAAATTTTATCGATACACTGAAACATAAAAACTTTAGTCTCTAATAAAATGGTATATAACACCAATAAATACATGAATAAAACCTATAATTATCTCGGCTTATACGTATGCGGGTAGATAATATCTGTGAGATCTAATTGTAATATATTATTGTTTGATGCTCATAGCGATAGAGAATGATATCTTAACCGTAATTCTCATACATAGTTGATAAAGTTATACAAAGCAGCAATAAATTCAAGTATGTTGTGATATACTTCTACTTAATACTATTATAATACTGAGTGATGATAACAATTATTCAGTTCAGTAACTGTACTATCTCTATCGCTAACTCATTAATAACTATAAAAGTTAAGGTAGTTAGGAACAAAGGTAAAAATGATTCTCTCAAAGTCAAAATAACTTATTGATACATAGTTATTGGTTAATCTTACACTCCAGAGCATTTGAGAATACGTCAGCAATGTTCAAGTGATTCACTTGAGTCTGACATCAGTCTAAGAGACGTCGGTATAAGGACAGAGGGTTCTCTATTATACAGAATCTTCAAGTAGAGAATCGAATGTACTATCACAGAGTTACACGAAGAGCTCGTGTTGGTAGCTTTGTACGTGCCGATACAGTGGCCTGGAATTCACCGCATACAAATGGAATCCTTTGACGAAAAGCTAACATCTCGACAACTCAACCTAAACTGTCATGGCTTATTCTGCTAGAGACGATTGCCTTCATCGCTGCCCATTTAAGTGCGGTTACTCATCATTTACAAGAAAGCAGCATTTCAGTTAAATACAGACTTTAGTGCTTTTTAAAAAATTCAGTTTTACTTCAACTTTCTTTAGAAATCATTTGGAACAAACGTAACAGTTTTTATATTCCGGTGAATACTAGCGCCAAAAATATGAGTAAAAGTGTTTTTTACTTTAAGAGCAACGATATATTTCGAACTTTTACTGCAAGTGAAAAAAATTTACAAAAATTACTTACAGTAAAAGTTAGTTTACTTCTTCAAGTAACTTTCACATCAACCTAAATGTATTATAAATTGGATTAAAGGAGTCAGGCTAGACTTACAGTTAAATAGATTGAGGATAGTGAAAATTACATAGAAGTAAGTGCACCAACAAAACTTGATTATTTAAATTAAATAAAATTAAAGAATAATTATTTATGAGCTGAATTTCGTAAAGAATATAATTACAAAGTAACTACTCCTGCAGTTAGACATAGTCTCGTTAGAAGAGTAGTACAGAGTACGTCATACAATTTATATAAAATAAATATTTTAATTTTAATTAAATATTTTTTATGGTAAAAATGCAAATTTTGGTATTGAAAGAAGTCTTAGTCTTTTTTCAACAATTTAATTGCAATTAAGAACAAATGGTTTTTTTGTATGGCATCACAGTTATATTTGAAATGATTATTATTTTATGACATAAAAATTGGTTTTTTTTATTTTTTATGAAAACGTTTACTTAACACATATACAAAAGGGATTTCGACAAAATTAAGTCTTAATATGAATTTTAAAATCCGCTCAGTTGTCCATGTACAAGTCTGATTTTCTTATTTATAATTATTTAAATTTTACTGTTATGGAGTTTCAGGGAGTGGGAAAATTTTCTCTGGTAAAAATAAAGATTCTGAAGTCAACCTAGTTAACCTGTCTAGTATCCACAAAACTAAAGTTTACTATTATTCAATAAAGTTTTTTCTGTTAATTTAACTAAAGCTACTTCGTTGACAAGTACTACTTTGAATGAGTTACCCGTGTAAAAACAATTTGTTCCGGAGGCATGCCGCCGGATTTTTAAATCTTGATGCCTCCGCTGAGACGGAGCGGTAAAAATTTGGAACTTTTTGGCAAAATTTTTTTATTAAAAAAATCCAAAAAATTCCAAATGGTTCCAAATTTAGTACGTTCTACAAAATAAAAATTTTTTGCATAAAAAAATTCTTAATTTAAGTTTGAACGATTTATTATAAATAGAATCATTTTTTTAAAATAATAAAATTTTATTAATAATCTCTACAAAAAATTTTTCTTACAATATTTTTACAATTTGAATTCTTTTAACCTGGACAAAAAAATTAACATATAAAATACAATAAAACATTTTCAATCAATAATAATTTAAATTAATTAACACTCAATAATTATAAACACAGTTTTAATTTTTTATAGATTATTTTCACTCATCACTCATTTTTAGTTACACAAAACGATTTTTTTCTTACACATCATTAGTTTTTTTGGTTTAATGCTGACTCATGTCAATAAAAAATGTTTCTACGTCGCACTACACTTAACTTATGAATAATTTTACTACTTTTTTATAAAGTTTCTTCAGTTCAAATGATTTTTTTCAATGACAGTTGGAAACGCTGAATGTTTTTCCGCATGTGTATTGTTTCTCTAGTTACGCGTTGATTGAGTTTGAAAGGACAACATTTATTCGGCTCAAACTGTCATTAACAAAAAGAGGAATCATTTGAATTGGAGAAAATTTTTTTAAAAATAGTAAAATTTTTAGTGAGTTAAGTGTAGTGCAACGTGAAAATATTTGTTCAACAACATTAATTAACATTAAACTAAAAAAACTAATGTAGTGCGAAGAGAAAAACAGTGTTATGTGATTAAAAATTGAGGATGAGTGAAAAAAATCTATTAGACAATTAAATGAGCGTTTATAATTATCAAGTTTTGATTAGCTTGAATTCTTATTTCTTTACAATCATTACAATCATATATTAATTGTTTAATGTAGGTTATAAAAATGGAAATTGTAAAATTTTGTAAGAAAATATTTCTTCTGCAATATATTAATAAAAATGAATGATTAAAGAAAAAAAATTTTATTTACAATAAATTGTTCAAACACTTTCAAAAACCCTAAACCTGGATTTGAAATTTTTTTATGCGAAAAATTTTTATTTTGTAGAACGTACTAAATTTGGAACCATTTGGAATTTTTTGGATTTTTTTTATAAAAAAATTTTATCAAAAAGTTCCAAATTTGTACCGCTCCGTCTCAGCGGAGGCATCAAGATTTGGAACTCCGGCGGCATGCCTCCAGAACAAATTTTTTTTACACGGGTAGAACTCAGCATAACAGAAAAGCAAGGTCGGTATAGTTGAAAGGATTTTTCTTGAAAATATTAATCAGATTATCAAATGACATTTGGTGTCAACAGAGGGAGAGATAAATGGAACTGAAGAAGAGCAATACAACAGTTAGGACAGTAGACTGCCACGTATAGCAATTTGTATATATGTAGACAAAGTTTAATCAAGCTATCTCTCAAATCGACAGGATATTTGCCAATCGTTGAAGAACAATATGATTCCTCAGTGTAATTAATTTCGTCGTTGCTATCATCGTCGCGTGCATTACGTTATTGTGAATAGTAACAAGAGAGTGCAAAAGCCGATGAATGACGTTTGTTCTATTGCCTGGTACATAAAGTTCATTTCCCACGACGATGATTGTTGAATGCACATACAATCCTACTGTGTATACTCTGAGTTTCTGCGTTGCTGAGCTGTTAACCCGCTTAAATTTATACTAGTACAAGAGCATCCGAAAAGGACGGATATATAAGCAACACGTCACGAGAATTCGTATTGATGTGTAAATTAAATAATCATGGGTAACATCAGTGTATGCACGTCCAAGAATAATATAATTATTATAATACTTCTTTTGGATCAATAGTGATTATGTTCTAATTACAATTATCGGTAATAGTAGTTTTTATAAACTCTCTGAAAAAATGTCATGAATTGATGCTGAAAAGTTATTTATGTAATAAAACACCCAAATTAAAAGTGTTATATGTAACACTGTTTATTCGGCATAACTATGATTTTCGTGGTGTCACAAGATGACAATAAATTTCAATAAAACAGCCCAAAATAAGACGATAATAATGAATGAAAGTTTTCAATATCTCGTTTAGTTATCGAGATATTGATTCTTAAAGTTTCGACTTTATACATGGGCACAATTTTAAACTACAGAATTAAAATTTTTTTTTCGGATGACCCCGAATAGACATGAAAAAGGGCATGTCCTAACATGATCCGGAACCAATCAGGCTCTAGTATGAAATGCCGTAATATGGTATTTATATATGGTCCCTATCAGGTACTAAAAGGGTATACCATTTCACGAAATCCTTTACCTATCCCCATCCGGTCCTGATTTGATTGCCTTATTATAGCCCTTTCTGAGAGCCTCGTATCTATCCCAGCGCGGACCTGATTTGACTGCAGTATTTTTTACTCGTTATTTACGACATATGAAATACTACATAATAGTAAATATATTACATTAATATAATATCAAAATTTCTTACCAAGGATGTAACATAATGCAAATTTTACTATTCACCTTCCCGACTAAAAATTAATTCAGGTATTCTGAAGCATGATCAGATATTCTGGAAAACAAATCTATCAGAATTCATAAAAATATTTTTATCAATTAAACAATTTATTACTAGGTATCTATGGAAGTGTATTATCGGTGTGGTATTCGTATTTTAAAAAAATATATATATACTAGCTGATACCCGCCCGCTCTGCAGGTCGTACCATAAAATTTGATGGTCAAATCTAAATCAAAAACTTGCGCAGTAAAATGACGAAATAGTGTAATATACAACTATGTCTTATAAAAAACATAGGTAGAATAATTTTAAATTATATATTTTGTTTCAAAAAATGACTTATCAAAAAATCATACCTTTTACTTATTTAAAAAGCCATTTTCATTTTAAAATTTTTAATATTTGTAAAAAACCAATAACTGACTCAGTAGACTGATAGAAAAATGAAAATAACTACTATATACCATAGACAATAAAAAACATTTCCATACATTATGTATAATTCGGTAAATAATTTTTTTTCAGTAAAGTCAAAAATACATTTTCGCTCTAGGAATGTAATTTCGGTCCGTTCATTACATTAAATTTATTTATGTTATAATATTGATTTATATGCATTACCCATATCATACTAAGATAAAGATTTTGATTTTTATTCATGAAATATTTACTGTAACCATTTGTTAACTATCAAATTTACTTTGTGACATTTTCTCAAGTTATCGATAAAAAGTTAAGATAGTAATGTTTACTTTAGGAAACAGTTACTATAACGGCTCTTTTTATAGCAACGGTTACTACGATAACTGTTACTATAGCAACGATAATCATGACAACTGTTACCATAGAAACGGTTACTCTGACAACTGTTACTATGGTAACAGTTTCCATGGCAACAGGTGAATTTGAAATGGTATTGATATGTTACTAAAGATGAATGAAAAAAATTTTTTGGATAGGATTTACTCAAAATCCGTTCTTATTGGGTGTCTAGGTCAGGAAAGGAATAACTATGTCATACGTTATAACTTATTTAATAAGTCCACTGATTATTCTGTGTTTAACATTAAATTTGCATAGAGTCTTGTAAAAATAAGCTTTACACAAAATAGAAATTTTTATATTTTTTCAAAATTTAATCACAGACAACTCGTTTTTTTACTGCAAAATTTGAACTGAAGGATTTTACCGAGAATGTTCCTTCAAATAAAACTTTCACCGGTGATTTTGAAGATCAAAACACACGTTATAAGCGATTACGGTTAACGAAATTACGAAAGGAGTAGTCCAGATTCGAGGCATGGTTTTAACTCGATTAACCTTTACGCAATTATCACTAGAATATTCCAAGTATATCAAAAAAAATCGTAGAGATCATAATATTTATCACAGAAATAGAACGATACAGACATTAATATCCAAGTACGTGTGTACATTCATCAATTTTTTTTTCATCTCGCATATGTTATGAACAAATAATGATATGAAATGTATGTTGAGCTTATTCAACACGTATAAAATGTTCATTTTCTGTCACATTTACAAATTGATGCAACGAAAATTCGGGATGTTCAAAAGTATTTCAAGACATCAATAATTCTTGTATATATTTTAGTCTTTTTTTAATAATATTATCTTTGTTTCATAAAGAGATTTACCTTTGATAAGGTTGCTGAAGTCCCGTAGAAATTAAGGTATTTTGCGTAGCTAAGGCCAATTTTTGTTGTCTCTGCTGAAGCATTTGTCGTCCGAATACACCGTAACCAAAACCATAAATCTCATCTTCTTCTTTATCACTTAAGCAGCTTGACGGCTGTATAAACAAAAATAAAATAGATTTTTTTGGCAACTGTAGTGAATGACAATTAAATATTTCACGTTAACATTTGAAACAGTTGCATGTTATTAAAGAGTGAAAAAAAAATTCAATCTCTCGAATGATAAAGTGTGATCTTGAACGATAATCGATTTCTGTGATTGAAATTCCGATTAGCTCTTAGAAGAAAACAAATGGTGAACAATAACCATTGCCAGCTGAAGCCAAGTAGATCGACATTGCTAATCGTCTTTACCTAAGTTTCTCCCGTACTTGGAAAAGATCATTGTTCTACTGTAATGTAACACGTTTACTGAACGAATTTAAATTTACTGCAAATGGAAATTCTCACTTACATAGCTTGTTGAAAAAGGGGAAAATTAATTCAGTATGATTGAAGTATTTTCTTCAGAACACTATACGTTGTCTTCGTTTCTTTAAAGATCAAAGTTAAATTAGTAGAAAAATAGCTTTTCGATGTAAACTTCAAAAAGATAGAGAAAAGTTACTTACTGAATATTTTCCGGGCACATAAATGGGTTGTGAATGACTGGTAGTGAGTTGAGTGTTGGGTATTCTGGGTGAAGCATTTGTTTCTCGTCGACGTAGTTCTTCGAGAGGCTCTAGGACATCACCGTAATGCGTTCTGAAGAGGTCTGCGTACCTTGATGCAAGCCCTTCTAAATATCCCTGCTCACCCTCCTAAAAATAAAAAAAAGAATGTCAGTTTTGACGTTTCTAGACATATAATATTCTGCAATCTTTTTTTTTTTGTAACAGTTTCATAAATCTATCCTGAGTATACTTTAAAACATCTGTCAAGTATTCGATAATGCTTCCTAATTATTTATTTTATTCCTTCTTTTTGCATGAAGTATTAATTATAATGAAATTGAGACTGTTGTCATATAATGAAAAGTTTCAATGTTAATTTGTAAAAGTTATGTAACAGAAACTTTTTAAAGCATTTTTCAACATTAAACCGAGTGTTTATAAACATTCAATATCTTTGTTTTTGCGATACTAGAATTTTTCATACAGTGTTGTCGAAAGGATTGAAAATATAGTGGAGATAGAATATTTCGATCTTTTATCCACTATATATTTTAACTTGAAATGTTTCGGTTTACCTCAGCAATAAAATATCGTAAAAATTAACGAGCATGCTTGACACATAGTCTGGTAAAGTTGACAATATTTTCGTCGTTTTAGAATGAAAAAATTCATGTTAACATAGAATTTTTTATTTCAAATGAATATTTAAATATAAAATTCAAGTTAAAATATGTGTTTAAATATGTGTGTATTTATAAACTAAATTATAAATGTATTTACCCCAAAAAAATCTCATCATGTTAGGAAAAATAGTTTTCAAAAGAAAAAGAAGAAGAAAATAACTTTTCA
Source organism: Chelonus formosanus (assembly GCA_028641665.1). Taxonomy (NCBI): domain Eukaryota; kingdom Metazoa; phylum Arthropoda; class Insecta; order Hymenoptera; family Braconidae; genus Chelonus; species Chelonus formosanus. The sequence goes on from CM054002.1 coordinate 6,162,938, forward strand.
ATAAGACTCACTAATTTTTAAGTAAAGAGATGCGAATTTCCTACAATCCTTAAAAGTACGATTTCATTTTACACGGGAAGTACCAAACTTGGGAATCATCAATTCCGTTGATTTGTATCTATGATGTAGAGTAGTTAATCCTCAGTAACTGGGTTAAATGTTAAGGCGCACGTCACTTTTATTTTCGAAAAAATGACTTTAAAGTTCAAGTCCACTCGACTCATTTTTTTCCAAATTCATTTTTGTTAAATAATTTGTTATTTTAGTTAATAAATAATTCAAATGGCAAAATTATTTAATATTGAATTTACTATATTTCTGATATTTTACATATTTTTGTCACATCCCTGCCGAAAGCGCCTAGTTTTGTCCCCTCATGTCAAGGCAAAACAACTACATTTCGTGCGGGACGAAAGAAAATTAGTGGTTGTGCGTATGCGCCACGATGGTCTCCATATTCAAACGTTAATGTCACGTCCACATAAAAATTGAATAGAAACGTGATACTACCAAAACTACAAATCGTAAAATTATAAAATATATTAAAAGTAAAAATGTTAGATAATTTCGTAAATTATGGGTGAAAAATCTCAAAATTCTGATACCGGGAATACAAGTTTTTGCAGTTCAGAAGATGAATAAATAAGAGATTTTGACGAAGCAAGAGAAATACCACACAATTTGTTACCACAAAAATCTAACGTCAGATATACACAAATATACAATGAATTTATGGCGTGGAGACAACAAAACAAAGTGAATTCATTTGCTGAAAATGTCTTTCTTGCGTGCAGGACCCTTGTTCCCTTAATTTTACCTGCTCCGACATACACTACCTAGGAAAAGGGCATACGTGTAAGAATATAATTGGCCAAGCTTTAGCCTTGTAATGCGGCTGCTTTGAACTGCAGTCATTCGACTACGGGTTTTCAGTATGTGTAACACGTAAAAATTGTCTAGTACTGTTTGCTCGAGTGATTGGTGCGTATTATCAAAATGGAAGGAGCGAGTACAAGTTCTCGAGATCTTAATTATAAAACATCTAAACTTAACGAATCAGTGAAGGGTAAAATCACTAATGCATTTGCGCATTGTAAATCGTTATTAAAAGAAAACGAACTTATAGTGGACGATCCTCCGTCAGAATTTTTTTCTAGATCAATGGCTATGAGAAAGGAATTTTATAAAAGTATCTCTGAACTGCTAGATGAAGGAAACATGAATGATAAAAAGCTAATCACCATTGATAAAGATAATGAGTTTAATCAGTATAGAAAGATATGCTTCAAAACGTTTCTTTTGTTTTTCTATGTATAAGCGTAATTATCAATATTAATGTTGTAGATTTGAAAATGAAAAAAAAATATTTATCTTTTATTGTATCATGATAAAAATAATTTAGTATTTTGTTTTGATAGATGATACAATATTGATGATATAATATTTGGTACATTTAGTGCATTGGTGTATTAGAAGATCATGAGGATTTCGTAGCTGAAGAATTTTTACCAGAGCCTCATGATTATATTCCACTATGGTATGAAGAAAGAGCAATTGCTATTGTTGAAGCTTATCCAAAATGAAGTTTGAAAACCCTTCATAAGAGGGGTGTATTACGCTTGAAGCATAAGCAAAATTTATACCGGTAGAAAGAAGACGTTAAACGTGGTGATACGCGCTTTGACAAATGGAAGGTTATTGACCACGAACCTTACGAAAAATTCGTGGAAGTTCGATTTAGTATGGAGCAGGGTGTGAAAGACTTCAAATTCATTGAAGATAAAAAGAATGATATTTTATTTGAAAAATAGAACAGTTCTCACTTAATTTTGTTTTTGTTTTACTTATTTGAAGGTGATGACGAGAACATTGCAGCAGTGGGCAATGAATACTACCTTCCCATTTTTATCTAGTGAATTCAATGTTATTGCTAGTAGCAATGGGCGAAAAGACTTAGGAAAAAAAAGAATCCGTCAGCGCGAAAAAACAAAGTACGTAAGTCACAAAGAAGTTACTACCATCGACGAAGTAATGAACACTGCCGAAATATTTCGAGATCAAACAAAAGCTTTAATGCAAAACTTCGAACTTGATTATGTCATCATTACTGATCAGATGGGATGTCAATATTAAATAACATACAATAGATCATTAGCCGAAAAAGGAGTGAATACACTTACACTGCCCAGTACGCTATTACAGCGTCTGGAAAAATATTACCATTTGTGTTTGTTTATTTTCGTGAACCAAGTGAAGTATTTCGTCCACTAGTAACGAAGAAAATGGATCAGCTGAGTGAAAAAATTAAGAATGTCATTGTAACGTGTACGAAGTCAGGAAAGTTGACAAAACGTTAAGTTTTTAAAATCTTATATGCTACCGTATGTTCAGAAAAAGAATTTTCTTCTTATCATTGATCATGGGATGGTCAAACTGACACTAGATTATATGATGACATTTTTGAAAGCGAAAATGGAACAGCTTCCTGTACAGTTAAGGTCATACCACCGAAATGCACGTCTATTTGTCAACCGTGTAATGCGTACTTTTTTCGACACATAAAAATATTTTTTAAAAAACTTCAAAATGCTCCAGAACTGTTACGACAAAACAGGGTAATAACATCGAGAGAAGACATCATAACAATTCACTCTCTAGCTTTACATCAGTTGAGTTCATTGAAATTTAAAGCAACGATTCAATATGCTTGGTTCGCCTTGAAATGGATTGATAAAAGAGAAATTTTTATGAATGTTAATGAATTATGTTTCTCAACGACCATTTTGAAGGAACTATACAATCATAATAATATGAGCTGTATCAAATGTGCAATATGTGACCAAACTGGGTGTTTTCAATGTTTTCATGAAAAATATCATCCGGATGAATGTGTATGTAAAAATGAATCTGATATAGAAAGTGAATAATTCAAATTTTGAGACTGTTATTATCAATGTTTATATGTAATACTTTATAATGTTTAAAATGTATACTCGTGTTGCATATTACAATTTTATAATAAATATTAATTTGATTAAAAATTTGTGTCTATTCCCCATGATGTTATAGAAATTATAATTAAGTTGTTGTAATAAAAATTGTAGCTCATTAAAAAAAATTTATCAAAATTGACAATAAAAAATATATAAACTTATTAGATATATAATAAGTTTAATATTAAATTACCCCACCGTTTAAATTATTTAATAATTAAAATAACAGATTATTTGACAAAATGAATTTGGAACAAAATGAGTCGAGTAGACTTGAACTTAAATTTCATTCTTCTCGAAAATGGAAGTGAAGTGCGCCTTACCATTTCCCCAGTTATTGAGGGTCAACTACTCTAAAACATATACAAAAATCACAATTTTTTTTATTAAGACGTAGCTAAAAAGAGATGTTAGAAAATCATCAAAAATAGAAAAACGTGTGAGACATGTAATGATCAATTCTTTATCTTCATTCATTTATTATCGTACCACAGCTACTAATTGAAATTCTAACTATCTGTTTAGCACATCCGAAACCTATTAAAATTCAATTATGTAATCATTTTAGATTTTATTTCAGCGTTGAATATTCAAACGGGTACATAAATTAGAGAATAATTTTATGTTTTTCTAGACAACTTTTATTAAGTCATTTTCTTGTTGCAAGATAAAGAGTTTAATTTTTATTCATTCAATTTATTTTTTTCAATAAATTAGATCACATTCGATAAGTTAAGTGAAAGCAAACTTTTTATCACTTTTTTTAACCCGAAAATATGATAAAAAATAAACGAAGACATTTAGTTTATTGACACTGTGATTTTATGTTTAATGGTAATTGATTTTTTATGGACTAAAAATATGCATCAATCTGATTCAAATCAATAGAAAAACAACTTTATTATATAATCTAAGAATAATAATATATTTTTTTGATGCAGGATATAACTACAAAGTTTTTATTGTATGCCAACTTTTCTACAAAATTTTATCACGGGAAAGTAATATTTTCATTTGAAGCACATAATAAAATATTAAATAAAAAAAATGGTCAATAATTGAATCGACTGAATAGTAAAGTTATTTAACAGTATATTTTCTTTAAACTGTAAAGTGTCAAAATTTTTGAATAAACACTAAACTTATATTATGAGTAAATCAAAAACATGATAAAGATTACTTGATAATTAAATATTATATATTGAAATAAATTTGAATTTTTTAAAAATAATTTCAACTCCATTATAAAAGACCAATTTTAATTGGAGATTTTTTTTAATTGATTTACTGAGTTTGAATATATTCTTGTTTCATTAAAACCACTTCCATTATATCATAGTGATGTAAGTTAGTAAGTACGAAATTCTGTCAAAGGCTTTGCAACATCAAGAACTTAGTCATGTCTGTGCAGTTGGTGTCTTGATCCGGTAAATTAAAATTTAATCACGAACTGTAATCTTAAAATAAGTGAGAGGTAAAAAATTAAATCTTCATTTTTTTCTACTTCGAACGTTATTGTATATGAAAATTTATGTTAATTAAGAATTAATTTAGCGATATTTTGAATAAAAAATTTTTTATTAGTTTGAAAATCAAAATTTATGAATATTTTTTAACAATCAAGTTTTACTAGACGCATGAAATGAATTCCATTTGTGCATTATGACCAAATATTTTTTTTCACTATCTAATTTTGTTTTCAGACTCTCTGAATAAATAGTAATAATAAAAGGCATTATGTCTAATTATAAATGATAGAGACAATGTTACTAGAAAACTTCATTGTCAGAACAAAATCAAAGTACATTGAAAAAAAAATTTAATTACTGCAGAAAAAAATTTCGTTACTGTAACGACATTTGCTTTTGCATATGACTTAAATTGAAGTTTCGTTATCGTAAACAAACGTTTAGTTACTATAAAGAAAAAAAGTTTTCGTGTAGAGAGCATACTTATAATGATGGCGGAGACGAAAAATGCCATAACTTTATTGATACCACTTCAAAAATTTAATTTAAATATTTAATTAATTTAAAGCATTGTAGACTAAAAGGAATTTCATTTCATATTACTGCAGAAGGCATTATTCTCACGGATTTATATTATCATGATGATACTATTTAATAAGGATAATTTCGAACTCTAAATTATCACATAAAAGTACTTGTATGTATGTGTAGTTTACACACACATACAGCTTACACGTGTAGTAATGTATGCGATCAAATATGCCGTTTAACGCAGTTTAAGTCCCATAGTAAAACCAATTTGAGCCCCACGACAAAACTATAGTTTTAACCCCCTAAGAGTACGTTTTCTTATAAGACAAATACATGTCAGAAAAAAACATTCTTTTTCTGCAGTGATTAAACTTTTTTTTCAGTGTAATTTGACATTTAAGTTCTATGAATGCTCTCAATGATGTTTCCAATCGTACATTGGACTGCTTATCTTTTCGTGACTCTTCATCAATGACGTTTCTGCTAAAGGCACTTGTAGCTTGCAATAACTAGACGTTCAAATTCATATTGAAATAGAATTACCGATTGATTTTTCTTTTCTATAGTTCATATTTTGCTTAACATCTGTGGCTCTAATTTTGGTTATGCTTTTGGACATGTATAATTGTATACAATACATAAATCAAGTACATCATTTTTACCAAATATGTATATCGTTCATGGGTAAATTTCAAGATAAAGTTTACCTAATAACAGAAGTATGTTCTTATCATGAATATTGATTCAATTATAGATGAAATTAAAAATTTTATCTTGGTAATCATCTCATAGAGACCAAATTACACCTTGTTATTAACCGATATTTTTCATAAAAAAAAGTTTCTAAATGATGCACGTAATTAATGAGGTTTTTACTCACTATACTATTATTAAATCATGTAACAGATTTTTACAGCTTTTAATTTATCAATAAATCAAATTACCGGATTTAGTATTTTTGTAAATCAAAATATATTAAAGTACCGAGTTTTCTTGGAAGACTACAGTGAGTGTGAAAAGTATTCGTACACCTAGGGTTGTAATTAAAAAAATACAAATTTGATAGTTATTTTTTTAATTTATTTAATGTAGACGATACTAATAAGTAGCTCAAGGTCGTTGTAATCTGTTTATGACAAAGGAAATTTTTTAAATTAAAATTATAAGCAGCATAACAATTTTTTTATATCCACTACACAAAACATGGCTATTAAAAAGTATTCATACAATCATTATATTTCAAGTTAAATCGTTTTTGTTCGTTTATCCAACATATTTTTCCGTATATTTTGAATATCAAATTTATTCTTAAAGCGCAATATTCAGTTTTATTTTCACTTGTTACTTGTATAGACGCATTTAGTAGCAAAAATGGGCCGTAAAGGAAAAAAAACGAGTAAAGATAAAGGAAAATTAATTATTAACTTACACAATCAGTGCAAATCATTAAGTGAAATTATAAATCTTGTCAATAGACCACGCTCAACTGTACAAACTATAATTGATAGATTTGGTGCTAATAAAATTATAACAAATAAATTTAGAAGTGGACGTCCGTCAACAGTTACGCCGTGTTTGAAAAGAAAAATTGTTAATTGTGTGAAAAAAAAATCCAACAATTAGTGCTCCTCAAATATTACAAGAAATTGATGTTAATCATGATTGTAAATTATCAGTCAGTACTGTACAAAATATTTTACGTAGTAATGATTATCATGATAGATCTGCGCGCAAAAAGTATTGGGTGAATGATGTTAATAGACAAAAAAGATTTAATATTAGATTTCGCTAAAAAATATATTCATAAAGGAAAGAATTTTTGGGAACGTATGATTTTTTTAAATGAATCAAAATTTAATATTTTCAAATCGGACGAGCGTTATAAGGTATGGAGAAAATCTAACACAGAATTTGAAAAAAAAAATTTATGACCAACAGTAAAACACGGTGGCGGATCTGTCTTCGTATGGGGTTGTATTAGTACTACTGGGGTGGGAAAGCTTGCATTTATTGATGAAATTATGGATCATAACATATACACTGAAAAAAATAATGTTTAATTGAAGTAAGATTTACTAACAGTTAATATAGAATTTTGAATATAAACATAACATGGTAACTATAAATAAATCCTTTTTTCAGTGTATATAAATATCCTAAAAGAAAATCTTCACTCAAGTGTAGCAGAAATGGGTTTCAAAAATGATTGGATACTTTTACAAGATAACGATCCTAAACATAAAGCATGGAATACTAGAGCATGGATCCTATTTAACACACCAAATTACCTTAAAATTCCTCCCCAATCTCCTGATATTAATGTCATACAGCATGTGTGGAATTATCTCGACGATAAAATTCGAAAAAGAACAATTTCAAGTAAGAAAACGCTAAAAATTGCACTGCGCGAAGAATAAAAACTGATACCTCCTTCTAATGTCTCGAAACTGGTAAATTCGATGCCGCGGAGGCTCCAAGCTATCATCCATAATAATAGTGGACCAACAAAATATTAATTATTAATTTTTTTCATTGTTTTAAAATAATTTCCTATGTGTACGAATACGTTTTGTTAGCGGATTTTCGCATAGTAGATATAAAAATATTTTTTTACTGCTAATAATTGTTATTTAAAAAATTTTTTTTTATCATAAACAGATTACAACGATCTTGAGTTGCCTGTTAGTAACTTCTAAATAAAATTAATTCAAAAAATAACTATTAAATTTTTATTACAACCTTAGGTGTACGAATCCTTTTTACACTCACCGTAATTCTGCCTGGTTTAATTGGAATAAGGATACTTTTAGCCTATAATAATGTCAAATATATGTGTCCATCTATAGATGGATTGACAAATGACGGAATTTGTTGATAGCAACGCGTGACTGCTTTGTTTATAACAGTAGCATGTTTCCGCAATTCTCATCTGTAAGAATTTTTATCAATTTACATGTTTTTCATTTTGGGAATTTTACGTCTAGTTATGGATAAGATTTAGTCCCAAATAAGTATCAAAAACAACTAAACAGGAAAATTTAAGTTTGCGAAAACTTATGCACAATGATTGTTTCCAAGTAAGAATAAAAAGTATTCTATTTCTAAATTTTTTAGTTAAAATATACTGTTTTTAATTCCAATGTTATGTTCAAGAATTTTTTTTTCTATAATACTTATCAGAATTCTAATAGAATGAGTCAATGCATGAATGACTTTAAATCTTGTATAACACAGTAAGTGGTCAGTATTTTACTTGAGGGAATTCTATGAATTTCATATTAAAAAAATGTTTACAAATTATGAAAAATAAATAAAAATACTTGTAATATGAAAGATTATTTTGGAAGTTGAGGATTTGAATTAATAATCCAACAGAGTCACGAGTCTCGTTATGCATAAAAAATGAGAAACTTCAGGGGCCTCGATTGCTGTGGAAAAAAGAGGTTGAAAAGGAAAAAGTGAAAAAAAGCTCAGGCTTTTTTCTGAGCTCCTCTTAACCAGGCTCCTTGGGATCTCTATAGACAGAAAGTAAGGCTTCTCCAAGGCGCGAAGAAGTAGGCGTCTCGCGATAATTGGTCGGTCGTTGGTTGGTATAAGGACGATGGAATTATTTTTGGGTAACCCTCTCTAACGGACGTTGCACCGGCCATTAACGTCGATGAACTTTTCTTCTTTTCTCTTCTACTCTAGGTCCTTTCTTCATGAGTGAATTGAGTACTATATTCACTTGTCACTCGCATCAATGCTATGTTCATTTTGTCACCCCCTCATTATTTACATATACTTCATTTGCTTCAAATCCTCTCATTTGTGCTCTTTTACCGGTAGTGCTGATTCAAATGCAGTCAGAGCTGACATGAAAAAAGAGAATTGTTTTTCTGCACAATGAAATGCACCTCAGGGTTAAATAAAAGAATTCTTTTTTTTTATCAAAAAACTTTCTTGTCTATTTTCGAAGTACCGAAAAAATGTTTTTATAAAAAGTTGATTTATTTATATTGTGCTAAAAAGTTTCACATTGAGAGGATTTTCACCTCTATCTATTAAGACTAAGTGTGATCAGCTTTAATTCTGTTACGTGTAAGTAAAAATACCTCAACATAAGCGTAAAATTTAGTTTGTCTCAAGTCAAGTATTATCTTCCAGTGCAAAATATTTTCTTAGAAGTAAAAGTTATATCAATCTTCAATAATTGATTAATTTTCCATCAAAAATGTTTACACTGTAAGAGAATATGCAGTAGAACTCCTAGAGGCACGTTTCTTACTAATCCCAGCAAGGATATCTTACTAATTAACATAATCTATCATAATAATTCAAATGATAGGTTTGCATGTGAAAAGAAATATAAAAAAAATGAAGTGATTAATATATTTATTGAAATTAATAAAAACTTAAATGCTGAATACTAAGTTGTTACTTAACAATTAAGGTTATTCTCTATCCCTAACCACGTACATTCAACACATATTCTGTCAATATACATATGGCATGAAGTAGGGAAAGCTGCTTCTTCTACTATGTAAAAGAAGTTGAACTTAAAGTATTTGAACTTATAAGACTTCTACTGTACTTACTTTCATTAACATATTACTTACTAAATAGTGTGATGTAAAATAGATTTAATTCATCATTATTAACTTCCCATTAGGAAGTTAATAATGATGAATTGGGTCGATTGGTGCAATATGAATTTCTATCATATCTCCACTTTTTAAAATATTTGCCAACATACTGACCAATTTTTAGAATGATGTGTGTGTGTACGTATGTACGTACGAATGTCAGCATTTTTTTCGTTTCTGATATCTCAAGAACGGATTGAGATATCGACTTCAACCAAAATTTATTCGAAAGATATTGTTATAAAGAAGATCTGAAAGGAATTTCAAAGAATTCCATACAGCCGTTTTTTTTTTTTTTAATAACAAAAAAACTAATAATGAATAAATGAAAAAATTAACTATTTAAAATACTTTTAAGCGCAAGACAGCTCATGGGTTTAGATGCTATTGACAAAATAATATTATTAATGACAAACTATGACTCTTAACAATTATGAATTGTTTATAACAATATGAATTTGTCATAAACCCAGTCCTATTTTTTTTACAAAGATGATTATTTTTTAAACATCTTCATAATTTCATGTAATAATTATAAGATATTTGTTTTTAATAAATACAATCACTGTAAGGTATACAATTGATTTTGATAATTTTACTATTTTATCATGGTAATTATTTCTTCGTCAGACTGAAAGAGAAAACGGTCGTCAATGTGTCTGCTACCCTTTTCTTGTGCTTTATATTACACCAGACTGAAGAACAATTTAATGCCTCCCTGGTTATCCAGGTACAAAAGAGAATAGCTCTTAAGCAAAGATAAGAATAGGGTAGATCCAGCAGACTTAAAAACTTGTGGCCATCAGGATAATAGCGCTTCTTGGTGATGCTTTTTCGTATTTGAAACTTTTTTTGACTGTTTCTAAGATATTGTCAAGATTGCAACTAAAATTTAAAAGTGGAAATGACGGAAGGTCGAAAGCAGAAGTTAAGGATTAATGTGCATCAGACCAAAACATGAGAGCTATGCCGTGGTACTTTAACCCTTTCAATCGTTCACAGGATTTTGGCGTCAAGACTTAAGAGCGTCGCCTTAATCTTTGCTTGTCCAAGCGACCTTTACTTCTCGACACCGTTGAGACTCTCCCACCGGTCGTGTACTTTTTCAAGATACTTCAGTTGCCTATTCTCTTGTTTCTATGATGCTGTTTTTTACGAAAGCCCATTGAGACATTTTTTTCTCCTCTTCTCTTGCATTTTCTTTTGTTTGACTGAACAATGTTGATTCTCTTCGACAAATTTTTATTTATTTAAACTGACCTTATAGAATTTTTGATAAAATGAGTAACGATTGTACACATAGACAAATTCTGTGATTTGGAATTATCTCAAATCTCATAAAGTACACAAGCAGGAATGCAGATCTCAAGGCGACAAGATACGTGGCCTGAATAATATCCAGGATAAATCAAATTGACATTCAAAACATGTGCTACATTTCTTTCAAGAGTCTTTGAAGCTTGGACGAAATTTTCTATCTTATAAATTTCGGTGAAAAAATCGCTCACTAGAACAAATTTGTCTGAATGATTTTTTATTTTTTAGGCAGAGAGATTGTAAACGTCAAAAGAGAAATGATGAATAACGTAGAAGCAATATAGTCGGATATAGTTTCTAGCATTGTTTAACACGTCAGCGTGGTGAAAAAATGTATTGTCAGTTTAGTGCATTTCTCTTTCATACTTTTTTCCTTGGCTACAGTACAGACTTTGTAAACATGAAAAATTTTTAACGGGCATTTGCCCATGTCGACGAGTCTACATATTATTGTTATTCAAAAAGAAAGCAAAAATACACTTTTGAAAATCCACCCTCTTTCTTTCAGCGACATTCCGAAAATTAATGTGAAGTAAAAGCAACTACCCTAGTCTATTTGACTGCTGGCGTATGATCATAGAATACCGCTTCATTGTGCCAGCGTCTCCAGAATTTACGTTAGAATTCCAGACGGCAAAGAGACCTCTAGATGGCGATAAAGGAGATGGAGAGTCGTGTATATACAAGGGTTTTCAATTTTTACTATAAAGCTTACCTCCGCTAAAAATTCTTAACAGTGATATCATTGTACTGTTGTAAAAAATATGTTATATAGTACATACATTTACTGAGATTTGAGATTTTTCAAATGAAGCATTTCTTCTCTTGTTTTGAACATTGATGGTATATCTTTCAGTCTTTCGACATCGAATTGAAAAATTCAGTCTTGCAATTTCCAATATTATTTTTCATTAGAATGGTGTAATTCACAAAACATGGCAATAAATAGAATAAGAAGGTATAAGTGTTCAATTCTATCGGATGGAGTTTGAAATTATATTGAATCGACCCCTCTTTAGCCTCTTATGACTTCCATAGCTTCTATCATTTTATCTTCATTAATAAAATTTTCCGTTAAAAATTTTTTCATCTTTATTTTCTTGGACTGAATCAAAGAATAATTATTGATTTGTTTGAAAGAATGTAATACGACTGCATCAATAATAATTCTAAAATTTTACGCATAGAAAATAATTATTTTGATTTGCAATTACTTTTTTTTTAAATCGTCTAACACGCAAAAAGCGAATAGCTGATAATAATTTTAATTTGAAGAATCTCGAATTCATTAGATAAATTATAATAAAGCAAATAAAGAAATTTTCAATCAAATAAAATTATTTATACTGCATCGTTCTATATCTTAACGACTCTGCTAACAAGTTTATTTTTAAACCCGTGAGATTTTTATTCGTAAAATATACTAATGATAGTTGATAAAACAATAGAAAAACCAAGAGAAAAAAAGGAATGTTGAGTTATAGAAAACAAGAATTAATGGATATGTAGGCGTGAGTTCAATTGTACAAAAGAAACCACAATCGACAAATGGTAATGCCGAGAGCATCAAAGCACTACTACTAGACAATATCGAACCAACAATGAATTCACTTTTGTTTGTCATTACTGTGCAGTTTTATTTTTGTACGCTACAGTATGAAGTGACGACAATAAATGAGAATAGAATCGATTAAAATATGAAAATAAATAATGAATATTGTATTTTCAAACATTTCTTGATAACACATATTGATAATTATTTATATCTTAGAAAGATATCACGTACTCTGAAATAGAAAACTCAGACATCAGCTCATTAATGGCTTTGAAAGTATGTCTACTGTTTGAACTTGAATTTTAATTAGAGCACAAAATGATTGATTCATGCCTTGAGTATTTTGTCTACTCTTTTATTGTCTTTACATCTAACTTTTTTAGTGACTACTTTTTCAAAGTACAGCTATTATGAGATCGTACCATTTAAAACAAGGTTTTGACAAGTTTAAACCCTTCAAAAACGATAGAACGATTTTGAGTAAAAGTCACTTGATATCAATATTTTTAACCTTTAGACTGCGGGGAAATTGACCTGACGGCTGGTCCATATCCCGAGTAGAATTTTTCCTTGGGAAGTAGTTGGGCCCTCATCCAATTTTCCCAAATTAAAATGTGGCGCAAAACCAGCAACCCTATCAGGTCCTTACTAAAAATATATATATATATTAACAGATTCATATATGTATCTGTTAATATTTATGTCATTATATGTTATATATGTAATATATTTAATATTTAAGTTACAAATAGTTAAAAAAATTAAAGAAAAAAATTTTTAAACAAAAGTTAACCATATACTTGACAAATACAACCAACTTATTTTGTGAAGTACGTCGTTTTGATTAGGTTAACGTTCGTTAATGCCTCCCCTCCACTTGCTTCTCGAAATGTCTTCTTCTTCGTTTCTTTTGGCTAAAATAATTGAACTCAATTTACATGTTGTTTGGGAAACCCTCACTTGGTCCTAATACCACTTCCTAATGTATGCCCAATTCTGACATTGATTTGGATAAATTATTTAGGTTGCAGTTGGAAAGTGATTGAGCGATGCAAAATTGGGTGATCCTAGGGATGCCTAAATAACAATTAGATTGGGCGTTAATCGAAAATGCCTAAATAAGGCTAACCCAACCAATTCCCCAAAAGGTCCAAATAGGGATTTAGGAATTGCCAAAATAAATTCTACTCGGGATATGGACCACCCTAGCAGGCAATATAAAGTAAAATGTAAAAAAATTAGTCTCTTTTATTGTGAAGATTTGAGGGGGTATTCCTATGTAATTTTACACGTAGAATATTAAAGAAAAAAAGTAACAAAACTCTCGCAGACACCCTTGACCTTGAAAGTCACCATTTGAAGGTCAAATTTTACTCCTACTGTAAGTCGAGTTTTCAGATGGTTTTCTTATGCAGTTTGATGTGCGTGTAAGGTGCTTTGACGCCTAATCAAATTTTAATTAACGCGCCTAATCGGATGCGTGGTACAGTTATCGAAAATTAGGACAGATGTCCTTCAAATAGCCACGAGGTCTCCTGCTGTTCACGACTCGCTCTCTTTCGTCGTGGGACGTCAACAAGGATGGATCTGTGCTGTTGGGATCCCGATTTCTGTAATTATTCTCATTTCCAGAAACTGGCCAGTTATCACTACAATTTTATCATTTGATTTGATCACGGAGACTCTTGGGATACCCGGGAAACAACAGAATTCATCAGACGTCCATTATTGCACCAAAGTCTTGAAAAATAAGCATATCAAGTCACCTGGACCTTAGTAAGACGAGCACTTCAATCTATATCTCACGCCGGAGAGTTACGAATCAACGTTTCTATATCATCGAAAGTTTTGTTTTATATATCTATTTTGGAGCTAATCATTATTTTGAATATATGTATGTATGTATGACGTGTGCAGCGCGTTAACAATATATTTGTTTGAAAATGATCTTTATTTAATTTACATTCCGGTTGATCTTAAATAAAACTGTAATTACCTTCAAAAATTAGTTAAAAATAATTCTAAATATTCCTGCACACTACATGCTGAACGGACACTTGAAACGTATACATTAGTGTAGATTTGTTATGTACTTAGAACATCAAATTTGATCTAAAAACTTCAAATATTCTATGTCTCTAGAATGGTCCATATATAGACCACCCCCGCAGCCTCAAAGTTAATTTTATTAGACATTTGTGAAAATTACATAAAATTTTAAGTAACTCATTTATGGTATTTATACGTTATTTACTGTTACTTGAACGTAAAGTTATATGATTTCTTTTGATTGAAATTGTTGAAGACTGCTAAATTTAAATCCACAAACGAAATTTCCTCATGTAAAATGAATATTCCACTAATGAATTAGATTAGATAGTATTTATTATTATTCAGATGTTTGAACAGAAATTACAGAGCATTACATTAATGAAAAAGAATCAGCATATTATAAACAGTAAGATAAAGCAAGTAGTGAGACATTAAAGTCTTTGCAAGTACAGGTCTAACAATGTAGTGGATATAGACAAGAGAAATAATGAGTGTACAACATTCAAGAAACAGAATCTATAATTAAATATTAGTGCTCTCCAGTAGTCTGAGTACGACCTAAAAAGTCCACACGATTAACTTCTCAACGGAAAGAATAATAAGATTTAAGTAATTCGCCATTTTTTCCAGCTTTTTGATTCTGCGAAAAAATTTCTATTGGACCTATTACTATAACTTCCTACTGGGAAGTTAAAAAAAATAAGAATACGAGAAGAAAGCTAAAATGAGGTAGAACAAAGTTAACTCTGCAGGTTAACCTGATAGGTAACCTACTCCCTCATTAATCTCTTATAAGCCGTGTTGGAGGTGGCAAATCTGACCGAGTCTAATAGTATGTTCCAGGGGCGGGGAGCTGTTGTCGCAAACGCTTCCTCATAGGTGTCAGCTTAATCATTAGGGACGACTTGGTGCAGGGAGTTAGAAAGTTGTCTGAGAAGACATGTGCCACCAGAAAATTCCAGGAGCTCAGCAAGATCGACCGGTTTACAGAGATGATGGGTCCTTACGACTATGGGTCCAAAGAATAGCTCTACCTATATTGTTTAACAGTGAACCAACTAAGGTTGTGCTGAGTTTGCAAAATAGAGGCATCACGGGACAGGCCAAGTACGAAACGTACGCCCCCGTTGATAAAGCGCTACAGCTGAAGATCAAGCAGAGTTCCAGATCGTTAAAGGATAAGCAGACAATATCAAAGCGTTAATAAATGTCCTCCGCAACTACTGATCAGTATAACTTTGCAGGCAATATAGTTGATAGAAAGCAGCGTTGATCTTTCTGGTGACATGCAAGATATAGTCAGCAAATGTCAGCTGAGAATTTTATTAAATTAACGCATCAAGCAGGTGGTAGGTTCAGTACGATGAGAGCAGTGTCGCTATCAGTCCTGGTAGTAATAGAAGCAAAATGGAGATATTGAGCTCCTCTAGATGGATGTTGATCGAGATAGGACCAAGCTCCGGCCAGAGGGAGGAACGACAAAGACGATAAAAACATTTGTGTAAGACAAGGACATACCTCTCAGCAAATCGTAGCTCTGGTGTGCGCCATGGTGCATATGCAAGTGAGTTAACGGTCTGCTATCTGAGTGTCCGTAATATTGCAGTGTAGATTGCTCAGGCAATTCCGTAAAAAGCAGAGGTCAACAGTTGCATCATTATATTGGAAGTGGGAGAATTGCTGAGAACATTACGATTACTACGAAAGATCCTATATCCCGGCTATCCAATGACACTATAAGGGATGTTATCCAAGTTTCAGTGGTTATAATAGCATGAAAGGTATATGAACGACTTTCAAGATGACATTTAGTAGGGTTAAGATCTGACCTGAGCGAATTAGCATTAAGACAGCAAAGGTTGAAAGCACTCACACGTAGCAATGAATCAAAGGTAAGCTATGGGACAGCAACAACAGTTGACGATAGAGTTTGAGGTACCGAAAGTGACTTATCTTGAGCAAGCGATAGAGAGAGGCTAATTTTTCCATTACCTGTATGTTATTGACCAAGGGAAACAACCTACCATCATTGAATTTGCCAAAAATAACAGCGTTCTTAGCCCAGACGTACTTGAAGCTTTTGGCTTATAGGTTGTGCTTTGCTTTGCCTTGAAGTTTGAAGGTGACGTGTGGGAACAGCTTATTAACATTGATGGTGTTATCTGTTAAAGAAGTAGTAGGGCAAACAGCACATTCCAAGGCAGACAAATTAAGGAAGAAAGCCTTCAAGACCCCGAGATGCAGTTTAGCAGCAATCACTTCATTTACTAATTCCGGCCTCGAGCACTTCACGATAATAGAAATATGTCACAAACCGTTCTCAGTCGTAGAAGATGGCTCGAGCACAGCATCGAAGCTTAGATCAGAAAGAGCAGGCCGTTTTTTTAAGAACCTAGCGTTAATAATAGCAATGGATGACAGATTAGTCTTGAGAACACCAAGTACTGGGTGCATAATGGGTAATGAACTAGGCAATCCGGTGAGTACCAACTCATTAGCTTCGGATTTACTATTTAATATATGTTGAAGCCAGGTGGTTTGACCTTGAGAAGCAGCAGTGAGTGATAAAAAAAATTACCACCAGAGGGGTGCCAATCATAGAAAAGAAGAGCAGCAACCCTTGTAACCATTAGGAAGCAGACTGTCGTTAGACTTACGTATGTTGCTGTCTTTTGGTTTCCTAACGTAAGATCAACCTCAGACGTCAGATGCTATTGCAGAATGGAAGCTGACGTACGTAAGTCTGACGATAATGCTGACGTCAGATCTTGGCTACTAGGGAATAATTGGATTTTTCAGAAACAATGGAAAAAGGGATCTTTTCAACATATTTGAGTTTTTTTAACGCGTTACTTTTTCTTTTACAGTAGGATCTCTCTAAATGCAACCTCTCCTCTGTTGCTTTTTATCCCCACTTCTCTTCAATATCGCGTTATCCTTCTTTTTGCATGTATCTCTTCTATGCACAGAGTACTATGCGCAGAGAATAATTCCATATACGGCTGATATAATCGAACCAAGAAAAGAGTAGTCCCGATTTGGTGTCTAATGTCACGTCCCCAGAAGATTTTATTAGGAGGCGTGAGATTAGACACCAAATCGAGACTACTCTGTTCTTGATTCGACTATATCAGGCCATGTGCAAACATAACCAGAAATAAATATATAATATTCACGAGTGTTCATTTTTTATTTTAATTTAATGTATTAAAGTTTATTTATTAAAAAGTTATTTACATTATATGTTTTAAATGACAGAAGTGTACAAGCATAATAAGTATGAGGTAAGTTTACAGTTTGTTTTTATGTACAGTCTCTTTATAATATTTCAGTTTAACGTTGTTTATCTTCAAATTCAAGTTTTAGATTTGACTTCAATTATTATTTGATTACAATGATTAAATAAATATATATATATATACAGTAAATTAATTATCGTTTCCTGTTTTGATTTCAGACGTTAGTTAAGAAAAAATCATTAACACTTCAAGATAGATTAGAGATTTTGCAGAAAACAGAAGACGGAGAAAAAATATCAGATTTAGATACAAAATATGGTGTACATTTGTCAACAATTTCCCGGATAAAAACAAGTAAAAAATTGATTCTTTGTAATGAAGAAGTTTTAAAATCCTGTAACGGCAATTTATCGAAGAGACGTTTCAAAGGTGCAGAGCAAACATTCTTGGAAAAAACTATTTAACTGTAACTTACCTGTCACAGGCTTTATGATTCAAGAAAAAGCCAAACATTTTACCGAAAAAATAAATGGACCAAACTCATTGAAATTTTCTCTTGGTTGGTTACACAAGTTTAAAGATTGCCACGGAATTCGATGCATGAGCTTACATAGTGAAAAGCTCTCAACTGATAGTGTTGGCGCTGCAATATTTATAGATAAATTGAAGACTATAATAAACATCTCTGAGTTGTCACTAGATCATATTTACGACTGTGATGAAACGGCGTTATATTGAAAGATAATGCCCAAGCGTACTCTAGCTAGTCGTACTGAAACAAGTGCGTCTAATCGAAAATTGTCTAAGAATCGTTCAACTGTTATGATGTGTTTGAATGCAACAGGCAATCATGAACTACCTTTATTCATCATTGGAAAGTCGAAGAAACCATGTTGTTTTAAAAACATACACAAACTACCTGCCGTCTACGAAAATCAACCAAAAGCATGGATGGATCGAAATCTGATGATGGAATGGTGTACTGATATTTTTTTATCTGGAGTCAAAGAGTCTCATAATATAGAAGATAACAGTGTAAAAAAAATTATCCTTATAATGAACAATGCAACTTGTCATTTGACAGAAGCGATTTTGAATGGATTATCTGACTTTTGTTCAATTATGTTTCTTCTACCTAATGTCACTGCTCTTATCCAACCATTTGATCAACGGATAATCGAAAAATTTAAGAAGTGTTTCAAAAAAATATTCTTAAATATATTTTCTCATGGAAAAATAGTTTAAGAAGTAGATAATATGCTCAAGAATTTTGATTTACACCGATGTATATCATTTTGTGAGCTAGCCTCGAAATAATTGATTGCTGAAGATATCCGAAACTGTTGGGAAAAATTAATTCCCGTGAATGATGATGTTTCCTCATCAGAAATTGAATGTGTTGACCTCAATACTTTCCAAACTTTGATTTCCAAAATTCCTGGTTTTGCTGACATATCTTCAGAAGGTGTAAATGAATGGGTTACATCTGATAATGATGAAGTTGGATAGTCTATACTTTACGATGAAGAAATTGTTGAGGATGTATTAAATAATAATTCTGAATATGTAAGTAATGATGATCTTGAAGAAACAAATAATACAGAAAGTAATGTTTGAAAGTGCACGTGATACACATCCATTTTCATTGGTCAATTCAATAATAAGAGTGGAAGTTGGAGAAGTTGCACTTAGAAAGATGACCTTGTTGCAAATAGAGAGTTCGTGGATATAGAGAGATCCTGTTGTACTGAAATAAAGTTATAAATCATGTAAAATGTCTAAGAACCTATTTCTTTTTGTTTAAAAATACTGGATTTGTTATAAGCGTTATACAAGAGGCCTACACTATAAAAAAGGTTTTAAAGAAGCAGAAATAAAATTACACGTTGAAATTCGAATCCGTTTTCCGTTGATGTTAAGTACTTGCAAATACATTACGGTTCTGTCTTCACTATAACACTACAATCAGCATTTGGGATCGGCTTATTATTTAAACAACGAAAGTACTATGTAAAAACTTTCTAGATCAGTTCATTATTATACAATGTAATAATGTATATTACGCGGACGAAATCGCGGGAATCTGCTAGCACTTATAAATAAATTTCTAGTGTCTGTCTGTCTGTCTGTTCACGGTAATCTCCAAAACGGCTAATCCGATTGCGACGAAACTTTGCAGATACGAAAAGAAGGTTGTGGAGAAAGTTATAGGCTACTTTTTGTTCACGTTAAATGTTCATAACACTTGAATTTGATATAAAAAGTTGCAAACAAGATTTATATTATATATTTGAGTTTTCCCATCGTTCAATTTTTTTTTTTTTTTTTTTGCTATTGAAAAAAAGTAACTACATATTGACGCTCTCAGTAGAAAAGTGGCTAACTCCATTTTTTTTTAAAATCTTCTTTTTGTAATTTTTGTTCGAAAATAAAATTTTCCATATGCTCTGAACAAAGAAAAAATTTTCAAAAAAAAGTGGAGTTAGCCACTTTTCTACTGAGAGCGTCGATATGTAACATAAATAGGTATAATCGTTTTATGGTTATAACAGCTAACTCGTTGTAACGAAACAAAAATCTAATCTTACGATAGAGTTTGCTTTTTTTCGTTTATTATTCATGCCTACAAATTGATTACTTTTCTTAGTACTATTACAAAGCAAGAAGTTTCTAAATTGGCTCATCCAAATTATGAAATAACTATAAAAAATATTTTCTTAATAAAGATGCATTTAATCAACTATGTAATCTTCCTCATTATTAACTACAATTATCTATTTCCCGGGTAAAATATCAATACTCGTCTTCCAAAACGAAGGAGACTGAGAGTTAAAAAATTTTCAACAGAAAATTCAAAATGGCAAGAACTTATGAGACAAAATTTTGTGATTGTAATCTTGGCAATACCCTTAGTTGGCCTTACTGAACAGAGGAAGAGGGTAAATAAGTATGGTAGGGGAAAATGTATATATAACGCAATAATGAGGGATGAAAAAGGAAACTCTCCGAGGCATCGAGCGAAGAGGTTAGAAGCTGCGAGAAATCTTAGATAGTTGTAGTTCTAGACTCATAGCTCTATCTTAGATTGCAGAACTGCAGCTCTCAATAATAGAAGCTTCGATTTCCATACAGTTAACACATGAAATCGAGGTAATTTCAAGGCACTGGACAGGCCCTCGACAGAATCCCTACTAGGGATTTTCTTACTCAATCTATCTGTTTGACCGTTGAAAACTAATTGGACCATCGCGTTATTATGACAAAATTTAATTTTGTTTTAAATAAGTCAATCAAAAACTTGAGTGTCCTCAGGTAAAAAAGGTAAATTAAATTCCATATATATGGCGATTTGCAACGTACATGCGAGATTATTTTAGTTTATAACTGTGGATTGGTTGTGTTGTTGCTTCTCGGGTATTGTCAAATAAACTTTAACTTCGGTAATATTCATATATTGGCTTAAATAACTTGAGTTCATGTTAAATTGCATTTTTTTTAGTATAAATTTACTTGATTTACCCTCAATTCTATGAAGGCGCTGTCCAAGCAGCTCTGAAAATTGCACCATCTATAACTTGAACGGAGTTTAGTGAGTTTAGTATAGTAATTTAAATTATTGTTGTAGTATATATAAATTTCATTCGAAGAAGAAATGTGTAACTTTACAATGACTTTATACCCTGAGAAATTCCTTGATAGTGTTCCGACAAAATTACAACTAGAACTCTCTTTATGTGTCATCTATCTCAATTATTTTGTTCTTATTATAATATCCAAAAATACATGGTCTCTAGACATAAATGAAATATTTTTAATTGATATATATGAAATAATTAACTGAAATAAAGAATTGAAAGTAGTTCAGTTCGTCGTATGTCTGATGAAGCTACTTGATCAGAAAGGCATGTATCTAAGGAAATAAGGTCAGGATGTGCACTACAGCTCATAAGAGAATCGAAGCATCAAGTAGTAAGCGATGAATTAGTTGAATTGCATATCAAAGTAATTAAAATGTTCATAGAATTAAAGTATTTGATGAGTTATTTATTATTATAATTGTATGAATGAGATCTTTAAAACCAAACGTAAATATAGCAAAATACAACATTGAAATCATCGCTCAGATAAATTTCCAAATATGAATTCGAAATATACAATCACACGTGCTTAGGCCATAAGTACCATCCTGTTCAATAACGTAAATAGTTAATATCCAAAATAGTTTTCTGTTCTTCTACATATTTCACGATAAACTATTAATAACTACACAGTCGGTCAAAAGTTTAACACCATTTATACAGAACTTTTTTGTCTATAAAATATATTATAGCCGTTTTTAACATAGGTTATTGAATATTTCAGTGTATGTTCTTTATGAATGAGTGTTTTATTTAATGATTAAACCGCTTACTCTATACACCTCATTATTTATGAGTTGGATTTCATTTTCATACTGTGTTTAAGGTGGTCTCAAACATTCGATTAGCAATATATGTTTTTGTATTGAATACAAATATAACAAGTTCTTAATGAAAAAGAAATAAATTTTTACTTAAATTACATCAAGAAAGATGAAAGATAATTTAAAAACATTTCTCTAATCGATAAAGTACGTATGATATTAACGAGTACTTAAGATTAAAATTATCAAGTTGTTGGTAATATGTTTGATATATTTTTAGTACAAAAATTGTTTAAAAAGTGTTTAATTGAGTGCGTATTCAAAGATAAGATCTAAAGTGTGATATATTCAACCTTGACTGAAAATAGTGATGTAAATGGTGTAAAAACTCTAGTTGTTTGACGAGAGAAAAGTGAATATAGGGGGTGAAGTAAAATAGTAGGTGAATGAGTCAGTCACGTGCAGCTCGTACGAGGCGCGACTATTGCCATGTGAACACACGGACAAACTAGTGAAACGCAAGAGGGAGGACGAAAGTGAAAAGCTCTCTGTAAGCTCTAGTATTTAATGGTGTTAGTAAAGCTTCATTCTCTAGCATCAATGGTACCTTGAACATTCCACAAAATAAAAGTTCTCCAAAATCGATTTTTTATAGGAAATAAATAATCAAGTATAACATATATTACTTTCGTGATTCACATAAAGCAACAAAGAAATAATATCATAGTTACTCACTTAATTTTTCCAGACATTTCTGATTTTTCCTTCTTTCGTCATCAGTGATTTTGTATCTTCATACTGATGAATAAATATGTTTAAAAAGGTATTTCCTATCCTTCTTTCTGATTATTTTGTAATTTGTTACTGTTATTGTAACTGCTGTGATATTCTTCACTTTTTTGTCACATAAATGCGAATTTATTTTCCCAAGTTAATTACGCGACACTAATTTTTTTCCAAGTCTGCCCAGCGTGAAAACGACCGGTGACTCCTTGTGGCAGTCACAGCTCTTGAGACGTCTTCTTCCTGGGCTTTTTTCTTTTATTTCTCAACCACTTTAAACTTAAGCTCGTTTAATTAGTGAATAAAAATATTTTTTTTGTTTATTTTGCACTCATAATTTTAGCAAGTTTTTTAACGAAAGAAAAAAAAATAGAAATAATCAAAAAACACAACACAGTTGGCACATTTAATTCTGAAGAAATATTAAAATGAAACCCATAAAATCTTTCTGAAGCTTTCAACAAAATTGAATGTCAAACATTGAAATATTTATATATCGGAAAAGCAGTTCGTGAAATTACAAAAGGTATCATCCCTCGAGACTGCAAGTGCATTTTTTAGCAAGACATTTGTTGTATGTATAGATCTCTAGAGTTTAAGAGGATGAGAGAATTGTCAGAATCGAAATGTTCCAAAGGTACCTACTAGAAAGGCTGAATTCAATGATACGTGGATAGAATGATTCAAGTATTTGAACCTTTATTAAAATGAAGAATAACGACATGCAGAAAGAAGCAAAAATTTCTCTAAATTTCATCTCAGACATTACTTTTTTCACATTTCATTTTTCCCTTCATTTCATTTTAGGCTACTAGAATGACTGCCCTCTAGGCAAGAATCTTAATATAGCACCCCTCAAGTGTCATGAGTTACTGCAGCATTTAATCATTTCCAGTAAACTCAGACCCTATTTCACGAAACCTTTTTAACCTTTCTTATTCTTGAAAAAAAACTTTTTGGACAAAATTTTGTAAAGTTCTCAGTATATTTTATATTTTCTCTTATTTCGAATAATTGCTCAATTAAAGCTGTGAAATCACATAACGCAATAGTTGAAAGCAGCGATTTCAACTCAGAAAATAAATTAAAAAAATGAATCAGATGAAAGGATGAAAAAGATTGAGTTAAATAAAGGAATTTAATATTTTGTTTGCTTAAAACTGAATCGCTAAAAATTTCAATGTAGAAATTATTTTGCATAATAAAAATGTAAAAGGTGTTGAATAGTTCACACTCGGATATAGAGACCCTCGAAAAAATTTTCATGAGCTATTATATAGAACACAAAGAAGGAAGCGCTTTATTTCAAATTATGAAACTACTATTTTGACTCACTTCCATTTAATATTCTTCCAAGGATAGTCCATAGCTATTTCTCTATGTATTCTTTCTTTTTATATGCAAGCTAGCATGTAGACTAATTTCTCGTGAAAAGAAAAACCTGCTTAAGTTTGTGGTCGCTTTTACTACACTTGGCGCAAGCAGAACTCTCAGTCTCGGATATGCGTGGTTTTATGCGAAAACAAGTGTATTCAAAGATACTGTAAAGGACGAAAAAGAAGAAAAAGCACTCAACAATGTTTTTGTATGATTTGATAACTTGGCGAAATAAAAACAAAACGAAACAAGAGAAAAATACTGCATGAGATTGCATTAAGCCAATGCAAACTATGTTTTTTGATCTTTATTTATTTGTTTATTTTTCTTCAACAAATAAAATGAAAATGAAAACACGAAAAATTATTCCGAGTTATTTTACATTTTTCTCGGTAAATTTAGAAGGTTGTGACTTGGGAGTGTAAATTTATTCATCGAGGGTAGTAATCACCCCTTGGGTTTCTTCGAATATTCCAGCCCTTATAGTTGCTTACGAGACTAGTTTTTTTTTCTTTTTTCGATAGTCTTAGTTCTTTGCAAGTTACACGTATTTTTGGGAGTTTACACTTCTACATACATACGATAATAGAAGGCAGAATTTCCCGTGTGTATTCAACAACGATCGATTCATATATCTTTTTTTTCTCAAGGGACATCACCGAGCCAATATCAAACTTTTCGTTCATTCTGACGACAGAATTTCAATTCAAAAGAGTCAATTTTAGTAACCACAAAATTTACATTACTTTATTGACTCTACTTAATTGTTCGAAGATATGAATTCAACTACATTCAGAGAAGTTGTTATTAGTTAATATAAAAGAAGTGTTTTCACAAAATCAATTCGTAAATATTTACTGTGTATCAACAACGAATAACAGAAGATGAATGCACTTGCAATTATTTTTTAAGGTGTAATCCTTTTAGACCACCATCAAGATTGTGTCACTTTTAACACTTTTGATATTATTTTCCAATTATAACTGATAGCTTTTCTATCTCATTAATAAGATTAATGAACTTATATTATCAGTATTTTATATTCAAAATAGTTTCAAAATATTAAGTAATTTAACTAAAACGAGCCTGAAAATACCCTGTAAATGTTAGTGAGTTATTTTACTAGGGCAAAAGCAGATGAAAGTTTAAATTAATGATTTATAGAATATTGGATTATAATTAATAAATTATTTATGTTTTTGACAGTATTTAATTAAGCCGAGTCTAAATACACAAAAGCGTGAATGATGTAACAGAATCCGTGAGTATTAGCAAGCCCTTCCCACAGAGCAACAACTCAACAAGATACAATAGAAATATTGTTTGTATATACTACATAGTACAATAGTTGAACTAGCTATCATATCATGCAGTAACAAAGTCCAACAACTTGAGCTTGGACTAGTGCTCTGATAGACGACCACTCCAATAATCTGGAAACTTTTTTTTTCTATTTTTAAATAAAAATATCGAGGCTGTTTTCAATCTGATTGTTGACCATTTCAATCAAAAACAGACTTTTCACATTGACCTACAAATAGACTAAATTTTTGTGTTGTGTATCGATAAAAGTTTGAATAATTGGCTCGTTATTTCATGCATTCTGGAAAGTATTTATATTTATTTCTAGAATTGAAAGTGAAATTTTTATGAAATTTAATATTTCAAGAAACTCAGATAGCTTTAGATAACGTATAAGCTACGAATCGTATTCAAGTGTATGTAACCACATATACTTAGTCGTTGGTGTGTATGTATAAGATAGATAGTCCCATTACGATTCCTTATGAATGAATGATGCAATTAATGTCTATGGAACTACAAAAAAAAATGTCTTAATGTAAACCAGAGTTAATGAAATTTCTAAGTAATTTCTCAATGTTTGTTAAAAATATATGTAACTTTGAAATACATTAATGTTCAACAAATAAAAATTAATTAGTGTATGAAACTCATTTTTGAATAATTTTTTTTACTATTAAATTGTACCTGTAATTTTCCGAGCTATTTAACTATTAAATATAAGTTTTTAATTTTGAGGTAAATGGAATATTTTTGATTATTTTACAACAAGTTTTCAAATTTTTTTAATCACGGTGACCTAATTTTATCGCTTCTCGAGTCAAAATATAAAATGTATTTTCATCCTATTTTTATACTAAAACTATTCTTTCTTTAGGTTTAGTTTAA
This sequence comes from Chelonus formosanus, assembly GCA_028641665.1. NCBI lineage: Eukaryota > Metazoa > Arthropoda > Insecta > Hymenoptera > Braconidae > Chelonus > Chelonus formosanus. The sequence continues at coordinate 6,189,471 of CM054002.1, forward strand.
GATAAACAAATCCTAACTAAAGTCGGAATGCGCAACAAATTAGCATTTCTGTAGGCTGGAAATTTTTCAATTTTATCTTAAACTCATACTAATTTTATCCTATCTTCATCCTAATTTTATTTTTCTTTCTCTTTAGGTTCATCCTACTTTTTATTTTATACTTTTCCTGATTTCAATCTAATTTTATTTGAGATTCAAGTAATTTTATTTTAACAAAAACATATTTTTTTATAATTATTAATTTTATTTTAATTTTAATTGGATTGTCCATCAGCATTTAAATCATATGTATTATTAAAAAAGTATGAATGTAATGGGAGTTATTTAAACTATTTCTATAAGTACTACTAGATATAAGCAAATCAATTGATGAGATTGAAATCAGACTATTCTGTCTATATCCTAATTTTTACCAACTTCAGAAGGATAAAAATAGTATTAGGATTAAAAAGTTAAAATAAGTCTTTATCATCCTAATTTTTATCTACTTAAAAAATGAAACAGAATAATATTGGGATAAAAGGGTTGAATCTAGGATAAAAAGGATGGGAATAGTATGAAAAGAATAAATTTAGGTGTTATATTTTGACTCGGTTTAACTAGATAAAAATATATGAATTTTGATTAGAGAATTTTATAATATATATATATGTATATGTTTGATTAATGCAAATTTAACATAGTTTAACAATATGTTTCAGGTTTTTTTGAATACCAATACTTTACAATACTAGTTCTATAAAATAGTGTTCGGAGATTGTCCAAAAAACTAGATAAATCCGACCATGGGAAAATTTGTATGATTGAATGATTGATCAATTGATCTTGTAGATTATGATTGATTAATCATTTAATAGACTTAGTGAAAGAATTGCGGTCTCATCTATATCATAATTTTCAATAATAATTATAATTATAATTTTCAATCTCTCGCTCTTAAACTGCCATTTGATTCATGATTAATTAAAGTTAATGTCCTTATTCATTTTTGAAATTTTGTTAATAAAGAAAAGCATATATACATCACACATACAAACGTTTTTTTTAAAATAACTATTCGATAGGCTTTTACATATTCGAAAATGTATAAATATAATAAAAGTTTGAATTTCAGCAATTAACTCAATACACTAGCTTTCTAATAGAAAGTTGAAAATATTGATTCATTATTAATACACATGTTAGTTCAGTTGCTTTAGTTGTGATAATTGTAATAGTTTCTGATTTTTAACAGTAGAAGCAGTATTTGAGTGTAGTCAATAGGATTCGAAAAGGGTTCAAGAAAATGTTTTTTTGATGTTCACTTACTTGGCTTCGCAGCCTCTTTTTAGAGATGAGGAAATGTGAGAACCATTTCTGACCGCAAGTAACATAAAATTTTTTGTTCATAAAACAAAAGCTTTTTTTATATGTTTCTCAATGAATATTCTTAAAACAACGCATTGAAGATCAGAACATATATAAGTATACTGTCTATAATTTTTAAAGAAATTTATGAGGAAGAAAATAAGACGAAAAGATTTACAGTTCTCGTGATATTTAAATGTTTATAAAATATATTCTACGGCTTTTTAAACGATCGATTGAAGTTTATCAACAAATGTATTTTTTAAAGTTTTTTTTAAACTTAGAAGCTTATTCTGTACTGAATATAGAAAACAAATATGTATAAAACAAATGTAACTTACCCTTTGTTTTTAGTGATTCAAATAATTACTGTTTTTACTTTCAAATTAATAATTTGATAATGCTTACTAATTAAAATCTATTACTACAAGAAAATCATTTTGAATCAAAATTTAACGAAATTAACTGAACATGGAAAAACTTTGTGTATATTTGGGAATATATTTTCTTAGAATACGTACGTAAATTTATATTGGCTCTAATTTAAGCAATGAAGTGAGTTTACTGATATAATAATTCTTGGCTTCTCAATTTAGGATTCGGAAATCTCAAGTTCTCTAGAGAACTGTGAAATTATATCGAAAACATAAAAAACATCTTTTTTGAATATATGTTTAAACCACATTTTTCGTCCACGAATAAATGATTGTGTGATACTTGATGGAATAGGTTTAATAAAGTTATACTCCAGAGGTCTTTCTTGTTCGTTGTGATACATGCAATATGATGAAATCGTGACTACTCAAATGTTACGAAAATTTTTCATGCACCAATCTACAAACCTAATCGATATCTTGTCTCTTACTATCTCATCAGTGGTCTAAATGAGAGTGAAAGAAAATAGAAAAAACATTAGTCGTCTGATCTACAAGAAAAAGAATAGATATACCTTAACATGAGTTTTTAGTGTGTTCTAAGACATTAAGAAAAGTAAGAAGTAATCTTGTTGAACTATCTTAAATGACAAAAAAGGTAATAGTTCAACATGTAGAATTACCCGATTTTTTGTAAGGTTAAATACGTGTTAGTCTAAAATAACAGAATAAAAACTTGTGAAAAATTCTGTGTTTATTGTGAGAATTATTTATAGCTGACGGATGTTCAATGTAATTGTAATTTTTATTCTTATTTTAACTCGAATTAATAAGTGATAATGGCTTTATTCTTGCTGATTATAAATATATGCTTATAAATATGAATGAATATTTCTGAGTATTACACATTGGCACACATCAACCATATGAATAATTGAAATCACCTGGGACCTCCTCTTTAAACTTAAATTAGTATAAACCACTGTGAATTGGTATGTTTTCGCTAATTCGTAGTGGTTTTGACTAATTCAAGTTTAGAGAGTTGGTGTTGATTGAAATTTAGCTTTGATGTATTCTGATACGAGACATAAAAATAAAACAACTTCATGTACTAATTCAACATTGATAATGTATCATCATCGTGAACTGAATTTTTCTTGACAAACTAAACTTTTTGTTGTTAAAGGACTAGTATTTTAGTACTTTACAAATCATTCTCATAAATAAAAGAACATGATAAAGAATAACAATGAGTAGATGGTATATATTTTCATTGTTTCATCACAAATTGAATAAACAAAGTATGAACAAACGACGTTTTTCTTTCGGCAAGATAACTTTCCTTAAATTACTCTAATATTTCAAATTCTTTCTAAAAGGTTATTTCACACTTTTTCATTTATAAATTATCCCATTTATAAGTTACTCAGTGACAATGGATGAACTTTTCGTTACTTTCTTTCTTCAACATTTACTATAGGAAGTTCAAGGAAGATTCTCAAATCCGAAGTGTGGTTTTTTTACGTATTCGAAAAAACTTTTAATTCACTATCAAGATGCAAATTTACTAGCCCAGTTGAGTAAAATTTATTCAGTTTTTAAGGATGATGCTTCTTACTGAGAATCTTCAACGATTCTTGCTAAAGCTTTGAATTCTGTATTTTATAAGTGGATATTGCAACTATAATTGAATATGTAAAAAAATACTTTATTGGACTTAATTTTCAAAAGTATCAATTATTTTTTTAGAAAATATCTTTATAAATCATTTTTACGTTAATTTTTTTCTCAAAAAATTACATCCTTATCTCCAACTTTTTTTATTCCAGATGTCTTTTCTCTTGGGATAGATCTCAAACACAACCACCCTTCACTTTTGCTCTGTTATTTCAGTTCCCCTTTTCTCGGGAAAGTAAATCTTTCTATGCACACAGGGATACTAATGACAAGAGTCACATCACGTGCAATGAACTATTTTCGTTATGCGACTAAGCATGGTCAACAGCACACACGAATAATCATCACAAATAGAGATCAGACTTGATAATTTACCCTTCTGCATTAAATCAGAAAAAATTGCAAGAGCTTGGAATGCACATTAAGTTAACATGATAATCACGTTTAGAAAGTTCAAAGCAAAAATGTCTTTTGATAAAATAATTATTAGCGAATTCTAACTAAAGATAAAATCCCAGATAACGGAATTTTCTCATTAGCTTCGATGTTTGAGTTCTTCTATAGTAAATGGATTAATGTAAAATATTACTTCCAAATTTATCTGAATATTGTTTCATAAAATTTTCTATTCAGATGATTGGATAATAAATTTAAATATTTTAACAACGTAATTTAATCAATATAAATATATTGAGTATTAATTATTTCTTCAACTTTTATTATTTTTACCTAATCTGGTAAGTTAGATTACATTAAGAAGAATTTGAAAATAAGATTTCTTTCAACATATTGAGATAGTGGCTAATTATAGAAAATCATATCTAATTACTTAAAACAAATTTTTTATATCTTTATTAATGCTGTTTTTCTATCCATTTTTCTACTTACTCATAAGATATTTTAAAGGATGAATTAACTGTCCTGTATTATTTCAGAATGTATACTATTTGTTATTTAGTGACTAGTTGGAGCAACTAGAAATCAGTTAACTCAACTAACATTTGAAGCTGAATGCTTTATTTTGTTGGGGGGGGGGGGGGGAGGGGGGTAAAATTTGAAACAAGTGTTCACATTTGATCCCCCCTCCCCTCCTGGCCCACGCCTCATCCTTAGTTCTCTCTAACATTGAAAGTTTGCAAAATACCATCTATTCTAGGTGAAGTTCATTTTTAATTCTTCAAAGCTGTTGCTTATAAGAAACTACGTGAAGACATGATTTCTGAGTCTGAAACTGTATAACTTACTAAATTTTCAAGGTCATCTGAACAAAGAAGAAGGTATACAATATAATTACCAGAAAAATTATATACTTAATGATCTGGGTAGCAATTTCATTTTATTATTGGATTAATTAAATCGTTCCTTTTATACAACGATATGTTTTATTATTCAAATTAAATTTTATTTTAATACGTAATTTAGTTTAATTTACTAATCCTTTTTTTTCGTTATATAGCGTATTTAAAATACATTCTAAAATTTTAAATTCGAATTTGTTTTCATAGACAGCAGTTTTTAAATATCAAATTTAAAAAATCACTTTTCTGAAAATTTTAACATAATATACCACTCTTTTGTTGCATTTATTTGTCTAATTACGTCACAACTCATATTTGATGATAAATAAATTTAATTTAAGAAAAAAAATCATTTCATTTTATTTAATATCTTGATGCCATAATCCTAGGATGAAAGAGCTCTGTTGATTTTTATTCGAATTTCCCTAAATTTCGACATACTTAGGAATTGATATAATAATCATTATTATTAATAATAATAATAATAATAATTAATAAAATATTACTTAAAATAATTGATCATAATATAAAAGTTTTTATTTATTTGAACAGTATAATTTAAAAAGTTAGAGTTGAAGTATTTTCGACTTTCAATTTTTGTCGGTATGCACTTAAAAGGAAGCCTTCTTTCTATGAATTCTACCAAAGTACTTATTTTGACAAATGACATCAATAAAAATTAAGGAGTCTAACTTCAGACGTTTTAAGTGTTTTAATGCGTTCGTTGTCCATAATTCTGTTATTTTTTTATTTCCTGTGAACATTTTCAAGAGTTTGATATTTTTGAATCTAATTTCATTACTCATTAGAAGGGGACAAATTAATAATTTGTACGATGGTATCTTCAAATTATGCATCAAATTTTCAGCAAATTTTAAATGTTAATAAGCAGAATATGAATGAATATTCCATGATGAATATTTCTATTACATTAATAATTTTCTCCAACAATATGCTTTTAATTTTGCCCTATTCGAAGCTTCACATACGTGTATAAACGCACAGCTGAAATTCTCCGCATCTTTGACGCCTGCTTCGATTATCTCTGAAGCAACTGGTCAGCTTTATGCTTGGAAACTAACCAGCTGGATTTGCATAACCATCTCAGAAATTACATACGCCACGGCATGAATACACAGTGAGTATTGCTTCGGGCACGCGTCGATGCAAACCACACTAATTCACTTGCACTGCTATTAATTCAAGTTATATTCGACACGGATGATTAAATAAAAGTCAGTTGTATTTTCCTGTTGATCGAAAAGTTTTTAATATTATTGAATGAAATTACGGAAACTCTCTTTATAAAAATATCAGTATTTTGTGTGTATTAAAAACAAAAAAGTGATATGACAACGATCTCACCTTACAATGTACAAAATTTTCGATCACGAGAAAAGAGAGAGAATAAAAGTAGGAACAAGATCGAAATAGTTCTCGTATAAATGCAAATTATCGTCACCGGCAACAGCATAACTCCGATTATTTGACGTTGGAGACTTACGAAAATGTCGTGTAAGAGGGTTTATTCTGAAGGGAATACTATTACTCGAATTTCCCCTGATGTTTGAACCCTTCGAAGCCTTTTGCAACTAGTTATAATATTCAAAACTTTAGAAGACAGCTCTAATAGTAACGAAGATTAGACTATCTTTGACGTTAAATTGGTCTGATTATGCAAAAAATAGAACCATTTTTTTATATTATATTTGTTTTTTGAAGTAGAATATTGAACTTTCTTCTTTCTACTATTAGCAGTTAAAAGTGTAAGAATACGTCGAAATTTAACATTGATCTGATTTATATATATATTAATTGAAAAAAAAAATCAACTTCTCACCATTGAAGCTCTGTCTACCTGTGTAGAGAACCCTACAGCCTAGAAAATTTCTAGACGCTGCCGTCAGCAGCTCATCAGCTTATCACGCGCCGAGCGCTGCAACAATATGAAGTACAGAGAAGCCAGTGATCATATTGTTAATCGGCTTAGAAAATCGTCTGAAGGATTCAATGAGCCCAGGTGCCAGTAAACTTCTATGGCTGGGCTACTGACCATTGGACTCTCAGACTTGGGGATAATTATTAGCTGGGTATTTGAAGAAGAAAATCGGGATAAAATTTCTAACAGTTATTTAACAAAAAGAATTAGTATTAATCCGGGAAATTTTCGAAAAATTGTGAAGCAAATCAATGTTTGATGTTTCTATTAAGCTCCCATTAGCAAGTAGTTGTAATGGGGTCGATTTTGGAAATTTATAATTTTATCATATCTTTACGTTTTGAGATATTTAAGAGCATATTAAAAGATTTTAACATGGATGTACACTGCAAATATGTATGTACGTATTTGAGGTTTTCAATATCTCAACATTGAAAAACATCGAAATAGTTGGATTTACTACGTAATGTTAATTTTTCATTTGAGAGCTCATAGTAGAATCTATTTCTTACTATAAAAAGACTCAACTATAAAATGTTGGATGGAAAATTACTATTACGTAGTAAATCCAGCTATTTCGATGTTTTTCAGTGCATTTTAGGTAATATTATTCTTAATATAATCCAAGTCTAAACTTCAAAGTGTGGATAGTTCACTACATAAAAAGTAAAAAATATTGATCTTTACAATAATTTGAACAATCTAGTAAATATCCAAATGAAAAGAAGTCTAATGAGATGTTCATCGTGTGGGCACAAAATATGTGCAGACCAGAAGTACAAAAATGAATAAATAAATATTAATAAGAATTCACTTAAATTGTCCTTGTAATTACTTAACACTAACTACTAAACAGTTGTTACTGTTTATTACTAGCTCTTGTTTTTCATCCAATACAATTTTTGTTTTTTTTTATATCTATATTGAACTGAACAAAGATGATATTGGGATTTTTTTTTACATAAGTTCATATTCATTCTATAAAAAATGATTTCGTTGATAGAAGCCTTTCTACTTTTTATTACAGCAACCTAAGGAAGTTAAAACACTAATGTTGCAAAAAAAAAATTACTAGACATTGTATGATGATAAATTAACATAGTTAACAAAACTATAAATAGATTCAAAGTTTCGAATTATGCAAATATATATAGAAAACAAAAAAAAATCAAAATAAAACACATTCACTTGATTGAAATTATAGTTACAACTAATTTAATTTTCTACTACACAATTAGTTAAGTACCTGACACTGGCTCCAACACGAAAAAATAAAATAAGCAGAAAAAGGCAAGGTCAGATAACATTATAAGGTTACGACAACTATTCTACTATTTAATGGAATTTAATGGAAGTCGTAGTTTGATTACGCTTTTATACGTTTCGTTCGTCGTAGTTGTTGTCTGCCTCGTAAATTTCAGTCTGTCCGACAATTAATTCTCGAGGGTCGCGACGATCTCTGACACTTTCACCTCCTACACAAATTCACGTACCTATACCTTGTGTTTGTGTGCAGTACGCGAGGGGAGGGAAAAAATAAAACGAAATATTCGAGTACCACAGCAACAAATGCTCGACGATAAATTGAAAGTGTAAGCCAAAAACGCTCCAGCTTGTGTGGTATTTACTGCTGTATCTTATACTTGCACTGTATTATTAACTAATCACACAAAACTATTCGCGCAGTTACTGCCAATTTTTTGTGAAAAAATAAAAAAAGTCTAAGTAATGGAGTCTATAATTCCATAAAGTTGACAACGTTTATTGAAGTCATTTACAAGAATCAAATTGAGCTCAATGTATAATTTATCTGTAGAGCATACAATAATTTACTTGTATAAAACTAAAATAATTATACCTTTATGTACTGTAAAATAATTCGAGAAATGATTTAAAAGAACTAAACAATTATTTAAATAACAGCGAAAAATTTAATTAATAATAAACAAAAAAAAACGTCTGATATGCTCTAATCTCATTCATAAATTAAAATAAACAAATGAGTCATCCTTTCCACTAGGACGTTAGTCATGTGGGCCTTTCGGGTCGCATTCTGACCACTAAAGAGCACTGATATTAAAAATGGTGTATTTGACTTCGTTGACGTACATTCATTATTCCACTCCGTCCGTCCTAGCGATTCTACCTTTAGAGATCATACGTTAAGCATCCTTAGTACTCAGAAAATCCCCAGAACTAAGACTAATACAATAAACCTTCAATAGAAACTTGCTGTAGTTAACCACACCGTAAGCTGCATTGCATTGTGATCAGCTAGTTAATTTCTCTGTAGTCAACGTCTTCGTCTTTCATCCAAGGATCGCCATCCAATTGGAATTCACAATGGTTCATATTTATTTAATTTAAAATGCGGCTAAAATCAAACGATGTAGGTTAAGATAAAAAATTATCTACTAAGGATTTAAGTTTACCTGTAGAAAGATAATGCTCGGGATCTTCTAAGCATTTTTCCTCTCTACCAGAACGCAGGTCATCTCTATGATTCAAGTTGATCAAGACACATTTAATGTAATAAGTCCATGTAAATGTCCTTTCAAGATGATCCTCAGAAGTTAGGTTATCATGCCCAGTGAGGCATATAAACTACTTGAAGTTGTTTCATGCTTTCCAGGGAAAATAGTATATTTCACACCCAGGGAGACAAAGTAGACTAGCTTACACCACGTGTAAAATTACAACCCGAGTCGAAGGCGAGAGAGGTAAACACGTGTTTTAAGTTTGTCTAATTGTCCTCTTTAGGGCTGAATATGATTTTTCGTCATACCTGAGTGCAAAGTTCAACCCCTCTCCAATGGAAAAGTGAACTTTCCGCGCTGGTATGACGAAAAATTTCTTTTTCTCAGAGCCCGGCCCAAAGTTAAAACTTACTCCCTGTTTTCAGGTTCCAAAGCGACGTATTCTATCCCGTATAAAAAGACAAAAAATCGTCTGTGCGCATGCCCGGACGGGTGTTGTCTTTCTCTGCGAGAGAGAGAACGTCATTTTTCCAACCTCAAAACAGACAACAAACTTTAAATTTGGACCATGGTATGATAAAAAATAGTATGTTGGCCACGGGAACAAAGTAAGATATCCTTACCTGGGTGTTTGCCAATTTTACACCCAGGTGAGAAAATCGTACTTTGCTCCCTTCGTGAACAATGTACTACACTGAGAAAAATTTCTTAGGTAAAAAAATTTTCCTGGGTTACCGCATGAATTTTTACTGCGTTCTCTAGTAAATTTTACCAAGCTTTTTAGTAAAAATTCAGTGACTTTCTAAGCAAAATTTATTGTGTTAGTCAGTAAATTTTACTCAATTTTAAAAATTTATAAATAAATAACAACTAAAAAATATTATAATATCTAATTTATAAATAAATAAGCAATATAAATAATCAATAATTAACAAATAATCAATGGCTTTGACAACTTCATTGTTTATTAATCACCCAGTTATTGTTTAATTATTATTTAAATATCTTCGAAAGTAAATATTTTCAAGTCCTTTTTAAAAGATATAACCAATAACTTTTAACCAATCAGTTGTTTTTTTCTCGAAAAGTTCAAATAAACCCTTAGAGAAAGGGTAAGGATTTAGGAGATGAAGGTTCATAAAAATTGCTGATATGTTGTGTGTTATGTTTTATCGTAAAAAAAAAATAATAATAATACATTTATTCGTTAATTAACAAGGGGTCAACGGTATAAATGTTAAAATTTTTTATTTGGCTTTACAATTATAATCAATAGATAAGAATGGAGATGGATCTTTGAAGAAAGAAGACAGTTGATGAATATACGATGTACCTTTCATCACGAATCGAGGTAAACACATGAAAAATTTTTGCTTTAATTCAGAGATGTTGCTTAATAGAAATATCATTAACATAATTTAAAAAAAATTATCATACCATAATTTAGAAAAAAAAAAATGAACAAATATCACAATTCGATTTCTTACCTCACTATCTTTCAAGAAAACTTGGGTTGTATACAGGTCATTACATACATGAAACGAAAACCAAGGGTTTACGTTCATCTGCCATGTGTATGTTAATTGGGGGTGATTTAGTATTTGTACTTTTACCAGATTATATATTGACTAATGTGTAAAAAGGTGAAACGACAAGTGAGCGGGTAAAATGATTTGCGTAAGCATTAGGTTTAAGATAGACATCGTGATAACAAAATCCGGTAAAAGAATACACTGAATCAAAAAATTTAACATCGAGCCTCTAATTGCATGTTAGATGCTTTACCACTTATGCTATTTTATATTCTTAACTATTATCCCACTTTCTATTCTGGCAATTGTCTGTGGCTTCTTCCGACTCATTTTTCTATTTCTTTGATAGCAACAATTTAATAAATAATTAAAATTGAATATTAATTATATATATGAACATGGGAATCATTGAATAGATCTTCGTTGAAATTTGATTTGTATGAATTTTATTCCATATCTCTAGCAAAAATATAAAAATTCTTATTTGAAACTGATAATGATCTTGTAAGTCATAATTCGAATTTAATAGGGAAAACCGTAACGGACGATACTTTCTATATTCCACACAAATCCTCTGTAGAAGTTTTAAGTGGTATGCCTAAGTTAGCTTAAGTGATGACACTGTGATTACAGTTAAATCCCAGAAGAAATTTTAATAAATGATGTGCCTCAAATCTGTATTAGAAAATGTCATAGATATGCTTTTTAACGAGAATTGCTACAGCATTATTGATAATTGAAGATGGTAAATATCCAAAAAATATCCCCCAGCTTCAATTATTACCGTAATTTGTTAAATTCACTTAAATCTAAGTTATGGTTAGTTCATGGAGTAAAATATTGTGAACTTTAAATGTTTAGTTTCTAAATACTTGTATTTGTAGTGATAGTCAACAGATGAGAATATTTTAATATTGAAAAGGTTCTAAAAAGTATATTTTATGAATGAAACAATCAATTGGTTATAAGACGTAAAGAATAACATAATTCTTTGAGATTATTTCGATAACACAAAGATACTGAATGTAGCTAAAAGAGGAAAACATATCACCAATACATTGAGTCTAAACATACTGAATGAGTTGAATATTCAATTTTGTATTCCAGTAATCCACAGGAAATCACACTTGATGGTACTACGACTCAGATCTGTAGACAAACCTTTCTTCTGTTTCTCTTTTTTGTATATCACACTTTTCCGTTTTGTTACGAAGTATATTTTTTACAGTAAATCTGAAATTCATGTCAGCAACAAAATTACTCTGTATTACAACAAATTTATGAAGTTCTCTAAAAGCAACAATAATCTCAAATTGTCGACAAGATGCAAAGGTCGATTGGCAGTTCAAAACTTTCAGAATCATCCAGGACAAAGGAAAATTATAGACAAAGTGATGGTAAAAGAGCGAAGGAAAAGTTTGATTCAAATCGGAAATGTTCATTCCAGACTTCTGGCCTGCATTCATTTGAAATTTTGTCGTCCAGCATCGTTAACGATTTAAGCACATGGTTTTTGTTTCGTACTTTAAATTAACCAACTTTTAAATTTCCTCTTTCAGTCTAATACTGTGTCATTAACATCCTTCGAAAATTAAATTTGATACAGAGTTCCTAACTTGAACGGCAAAATTTTCATAAAAATAAAACTAAACTCATAATATTCTCCCTTGAGAATAAAATTAAATTCATTATTTTATCTTTTTTTATAACTTATAGTTATGAAATTTTCAAGTCCAGTAAAATAACTTTTTTATAAAGATAATGTCCTGTTTATTATAAATACGTTTCATCAGAACGAATATTGTACTTATAATTCAATTTAACTATTTGGAATCAATGATTCTTAGTAAAAAATTTTAAATCTGTGTTTTTCCTTTAAAGTAATTTGATTTAAGAAATTTTATACAGTAAATGTTAAATGTAAATGTAAATCATTCTAAATTACACCAAAATAAATTTTTCATGCTTCCAATTGAACAAAAGTATTTATCATTTCTGAAATTTATAAAATAAAAATGTATCTTCTCTATGCATAAGTAAAATTTATTTCATTGCATGCAAATAAAGCAATACCTGTAATGGAAATAAATTTTCTGAAACCGAATTTTTCACTAGACATATTTAATCATTCAGTTTTTGTTTACAATGAAGCTTAACAATTTTAATAAAAAAATATTATTTCAAGACAAAATTTCATATTTAATGAGGAAAAGCTCAAGAACTAATCTGAGTTTCCACATCCTAGCATAATTAAATATTTATGTATTTTAGGATATACTTCTTGAGATGCATGTAATTTAAATGAACGATAGTTAATTATTGAGTTAATCCCTTGCCACTTTCGTGCTCACATGTGATATTCTCAGGAAAGTAAATTTCGATGCATTTTCGTATCTATTCTTTGTAGAAATTAATAGTTAACTTAACATTCACTTTTGCAGTGTGTTATATAATATTATATAAATATTTTTTATTTTTCGTTAAGACGACAATTCTACTTTGTTGTTTTAATTTATCGATAGATTCATTTTCATTCAATCAGGTTTTTATCACATTCAATGAATATTTGTTATTAAATGAATTGATATGAATAATTACTGTTGTATTTATTAAGTAATAATTGTTGATCTATTAATCCGTTGATTCCAGTTAGAAAAAGATAAGCTCGTTACCTAAAAAAAAAAAAATTAACAAAATTACATTTCCTTAAAAACGAAGGGAAAGTGTAAAAAATCTTTAGTATAACAAGATCTTAGCACAGATCTAGATCTTAAATTGTGATTTTTTTCCCCCATTCACCTTGCAATCTATCGAATTCGGTACAAACCAATTGAATCATCAGTCGTACGAGAAAAAGAATGTATCAAGTCTTTGAAATTGTAGCTTTACATTTTCCAAGCAATCTCCAAAACGTTGCCAAAGCAAAGAAACAATATAAGTAGCTTACAAACCTTGACTTCGAGTGTACAGAGATTCTGTCGATTATTTATTGTTCAATGTATCAAAGTTACATTTGTGTTATTCTTACAAACGAGTGTACAAACTACCATATTTGTTTTATTCTATTTGATTTGAACTATTTGTAAAATTTATAATACTGATCGAAATATGTTTGTGAATTTTTTTATGATTTGACATATTAGGTTTTTCAGTGAGTGATATAATGTTTACATTTTAAACAATGCAGATATGGTTTGAAATATGATGTTCAAAAATCCTCATGTACTACTCTACTTCTTTTCCATATATTTATTTAAAAGCTAAATAAAAGTAGAACTATTACAGAAGAACGAGTTAAGTTTATTTACAATAAATCATGAATTAAAAAAATATTCTAAACTACAAAGTGTCAAGTAAGTAAAATATACTTTTCTATATATAAATGTTAATCAACTAATTTTATCAATAAATTGATACGGAAACTTGATTTTTGCTCGATTAAAACGAATCAAATGTTACAAACAGAAAACGTTAGATTCCATTCATTTTACACAGTGAGTAACATTGTTCCAGTTGAAGAAAAAATTTCCCGTGGAACAAACACAAACATGATGCAGAGATCCCGTTTCCTATTATTGATAATTTAATATAATTTCGTTTCTATCAATAGTACATGGTAAGTAATCCTTTTTCGGTAAGTAAAAAAAACGTTCCCGTTGGAAGAACTCAAATATATAGCCTACACAGCAAATCTCGATTTTCAAACACGTATTGTTTTTACACATCTCAGTGTGTTAAAAATACCCATTTCTAAGTGTGTAAGAAATGACTAAAATGTTAATAAAATAGGTGACATCATTTTTAACACACTTAGATGTGTTAAAACAACACGTGTTTGACAATCGAGATTTGCAGTGTAGATTCCGATTTCCATTGTTTATAACAAATTCAGTTGTTCTTAACAATTAAAATGAACAAAGAATAGCGTCTGCTACTTCTCACCACCTCCTCTTTGTGTTTGCCACGTTTCATTAAAATCGGTTCAGCCGTTTACGAGATTACCCCGGACAGACGGACAATTGAAATTTATATAGTATTATAGATTAATTAACAGACGATATGTCACATATCGACGCTTTCAGTAGAAAAGTGGCTAACTCCATTTTTTTTTTTTAAATCTTTTTGTAATTTTTGTTCGAAAATATAATTTTCAATACGCTCTAAACGAAAAAAAAATTTCAAAAAAAAGTGGAGTTAACCACTTTTCTACTGAGAGCGTCGATATCAAAAACTTAATAGTCTTTTACATGAAATATTGCATTATTGAATACTGAAGCATTCAGAAATTTTTAAATTTCCATTACCGATTACATTTTAATTTATAATATACATATTCAAAGTACCAATTTTTCGTTTTTTTGCTAATTGAAAGTTTTTAATTTTAGAATATTTATTACTTAATACTTATAATGAATCTTATCATAATCAATTTTATAACACTGGTCTATATTGTCACT
Organism: Chelonus formosanus; assembly: GCA_028641665.1. Taxonomy (NCBI): domain Eukaryota; kingdom Metazoa; phylum Arthropoda; class Insecta; order Hymenoptera; family Braconidae; genus Chelonus; species Chelonus formosanus. The sequence continues at coordinate 6,204,572 of CM054002.1, forward strand.
TTTCGAAAAAGATTTTATTTCTTAATGTTTTGTTATGACTATATTAACATTTATATGCATACTGCAGGTTAAAGCACTTTTCTACACGTTTCTTTGTTAAAATACGACTTATTTTCATATTCATCGACTAGATTCCAGAAAGGTACAACAAATCCATTCCTTACCCAACACTACCTTCATTTAAGTTAATCACGGCCCACTGTTAGATCTTATAAAATAAGCCAGTCCCCGTCTTCTTGTTAGGGTTGCTTAAAAGAGAATTTTTTAGAATCTAGTCTACCACGGAACCAAAAGTACCAATTACCTTAGACGCTAGTAGTTGATGAATATTGACTGATGAAACTTTAATCAACATTCAATGGAACAACTGATGTATTCTTTTATTTTAAATTTTACCGATATTTTTTAAATTTGTAAGTTTAGATATTAATTAAGTATGTTTAACCTTGATACCAAATCTGTTTATATTTTATTCAAAGCATGTTGAATAACTGTTCAATGTTGATTGATTATAATATTCTCGATAAAACTTTCAAGAGTTCTTTTTATACCGCTCTTAAGTTTTCATTGGTCGTCAGCTTTCTTGGCCGCAGGCGTGGGCGCTAAAGTGGCCCTTTAAGAACATTCGAAACGAGGTGGCATAGCACAAGCGTAGACAGATAAAAAGAAAAAAAGATAAAAAAAAAATTCTAAAAAACGTAAATTTCTCTTTGGAAACTGGAAGTGAGCCGGAGGGGTAAAACGAACTTGCAATTGCACCTCGTGTTTGTCTCACGTAATCCTTTGACGCGTTAATAAAGAGAAAGTTGAATAAAAAAGAATCTATTGAAGGAGAAATAGCAAAAAATTTAGACTGTTACGTGCTATTATCATTATTTAATTAAATGTCGATTTTTAAATGACAAAAGAATGTAATTGCGAGATAAAACAGTTCTCGTGCTTCATCAAGCTAAAGAAACTACTAAAAACTAAATTACGGTTGAAGTAAATGTATAAGAGAATAAAAGCTGCTTTAATTTATGTTGTTAACAAATTAGGGAGAGACACTAAGAAAAAACATAAATTAACAAATACATAAACAAATGTCAATAATTTTTGACGCATAAATAAATTGAAAAATAGATCAACAAAAATTGCAATATGCATTTTTAAACTTATTTTAATAAATTAGTACATTTTCTAGAGAGTTTCATTCTACCCCCGCAATCCACTCTATCCTCCCTTTCCTTACATTCCTTTTTTAAGGATTACAAATAAATAACCCTTCATTACCGTTCAAAACTGCTGCATTGTAATTGATTTAATCTTTAATGAAAACACTCAATATGAAATCATTTTTTTAAATACTAAATTAACTAATAAATTTATTGGAAAATGAATTCCTAGGTAAAAACAAAAAGGAATCCATAGTTCTATTTTCTTCATACATATAGATAAAGCATGCATTTTATTGTTGATTATTAAATGTAGATTTTTTCTTCTTCCTGAAATGGATGCAGCATATCATATTAAATGATTATAAACATTTTTCAAAAGAAATTGCCATTGAATCCGAAGAATATCTAGAAAAAATAGGAAATATCCAAGCGACAAATGTACACTACAAAAATATAAGTTAAATTTTGAAGATAATAACGTAATTGCGATCGAACGAATTAATTATCGATTAATTTTTGAAAGTAAAACTTTGGTCAGTAACAAATTAAAAACAATTATAAGCATTGAAACACAATTAAATTTAGAAAAAGAAACTAAATCAAACTGTGATTTATCTGTTGAACAATGGTTTTAGAGAGGACTTTAGAAAGGTTTATATCAAATTGTTAGCTGGCTATGAAATTACTCAAGCTTGTCGAAGCGCGAACTCATATAACCTGTTATGAAACACATTTAGTGTAACTTATAAAGAACAATTAATGTAAGAAAAAAAAAATCAGAATAAAATTTGAGCGATGATCAAAGCTAACATTCGAAAAACAGACCAAGTGTGGACTCGCATTAATTAAATCAAACAAATTTACAATTTTCTAGACTAATCGAAAGAAAATTACAAAACTTACAAATATTTTTTTTAAAAAACGATCTAACCATTGGAAACTCTAAAATTAGAAAAAACCGGTTGAAAAACATTCAATTGTGCTAAGCGTGATAAGATTGTAAGAATTAAATTGATAAGTCAAGCAACATTAAAACACCATCACGAAGACGAGAAGAAATTGGAGAAATTTCAATGAACACGTGCAATCGAATCGATGTATAGAAGACACGATAAAAGCTAAAATCACTAACGTTTCTATTAGAAACTTTGGGATTTTGCTCGCAAACATCTTCAGATTTAACTTTTTGTAGTTTGAAATTCACTAAAAAACACCGAATCGGAGATGAGGATATGCTACGTACAATTTTTAGAGCTTTTCATGAAAAAATGAGACTCCTTCAACTGCTAATAAAACATTATAAATTATTGTGATAAAAGAAAGAGCTAAATTATAATCTACAGTTTTTTCCTCTCTTTCATTATTTCGAAGCTCAGTTAGTTCAGGATTCAACACAAGGAAATATGTTACAAAAAGCGAAGGGCGTGAGCACAACAAGCAAGCACTGTAAATGCATGCGTATAGTTCATGACGAATGAATTCTACCTGTTGAGAATGGAAAATTAATTACAATCTGATTACTAAAATAATCAGATATATTTCCAACAAACAGTATTGTCTTTGAAATTTCAACCCAGGTTTTATTGTTTTTCGACCTTAAATCCTTATATTTCAACAAGATATGAGCCCAGGAATGTAGAAAACATGTTAGGAACGATGAGCAGGCCGAGAAAATTGCGCGTGAGTGCTTTTGAGCAGGAAGACTATGAAAAAGCGAGAGTGAATGTGCAGGGTAACGGCTAATGAGCGCTGCTGTGAAAATCAAACCATTTATGACTGAAATATATGATATGTAATAAGGTAATGATCCATGAAAATACACGGTGGAGTTTTGTGATATTGCTAAGAAATTGAGTATCATCGGAGTAGAAATCCCAGATAAAATGGTAGTTATGCTGTAGCCATGCAGCCTTCCAGACTCACTTGAAGTTATCAAAGCATCGATAAAAGTGCTGGACAGTCTATCAAAATTGGAAGCTGTGAAAACAAAATTATTTGACCACTATGAACAAACCATCCAGGAAAGTTAAAATGCTGAAAAATCATTGTACGCTAACAAAGGTAACAAGCAATCATCAAATGGCGAAAACAAAGACAGTCAAACGAAGGCGATACTAAGTTATTATTGATGTGGTCGAAAAAGACATTTCGCGAGGGATTGTAAAGAAAAATTCAAGCATAAACAAAAACAAAATATGCTGTAATGTAAGAACGGGATTGGTAACAGTAAACATTAAACACCAAGGGGATTCTTCGTTGATGTTAACTACTATTGAAGAAGTGACTCTGGGTCAAACGAAGAAAAATGTATGGTGTATCCATAGCGACTACACAGCAATTAAGGAGCAACGTTTAAGGAATACATCAATGCTGAGAGTGAGGTAAACTTAGCAACTGACAAGAAAATACGGATCACTGAAATAGGGAAAGTTCAGATCGCAGTAGACACGGGACGAAAAGAATGCAACGTACCTATAGGGAGAGTACTATACGGGTTAGACTTACGCACAAACTCACTGTCAATAGTCAAAATAACAGATCTTGAGTACGAAATGAGCTTCCGCAAGGACGACGCAATAGTGATCGACATAATTTACAAGGTATACGTCCATACAGATCAGGTAAGTAATGTGTATTTGATATAATGTCGTAGTCAGAAGCGCTGTCAATGAGTGGAACTAAAGGTTTGAACGTTTGAACAAGCGTAGCTTGAAGGTTTTGGCGTATAAAAAACTAGTTCACGGATTGAAGTTAAAATCAGGTAACAATCTGTCCGAGTGCAAGATTTATATCAATAAAAAATAAATTTTCCTGAACATAAAGAAGAGCAAAAAAACGAATTACTTGAGATAATACATTCAGATATATGGAATCCAATAGCTGATCTCTTCAACGAGCAGCGAATCACCAGAAGGCTGATGAAATTCAAACCAGGCGACCTCATTAACCGCTTCGAGAAATGGAAACAAAGCAAACCAAAAGTCCTAATCGTAGGCTGGACCACTCTGCCTTGACTTGCACACTAAACATAATATGTATTTTTTTCAATTCCTTATTTTTATCTATCTGTTCTTCATATTCTTGAATTTCTTATTTCTCTTCTTTCTCGCTTGTTAATCACCAACTTATTCCTTGAAACAAATAAACAACAGGGTGTGACTCACTGGAAGATCCCATGAACAAATCTATTCATGTAATCGATCATAAAAACCAGAACAACTACTTATTGTTTAACTATAACAAATTGTAATTAACTCCTCCAATAAAAAAAAAGAAAAAAGATATATGTAATCCAATGAGACAACCGGTATTATCAGAGAAGTGCTACTTGTAACATTTGTCTTTGACTTGACAAAAAGAAAAACTAAAGAACAACAATCGGACAATGGGTGCAAATATGTGAACAAGGAGTTCAATAAGTTCTTACAGGAAAGTATGATTGCTGAACAGAAGAATCGGATATTGGTGAGATGGCATATTGCATTATGCGATAACCAAGAAGCCACCTATCATTTTGAGCTGAAGCTGTAGACACTGCATGCTATATAGAGCAAAACCATCGAAGCATTTGTCGGTTGAGATAAATACTCAAAAGTGTATCTAATATACTTGTCGAGATACAAGGAGGTAATAGTGAGTCGAAATGTGGAGTTCCTAACACAGTCAGCGTTTAATCATATCGTGCTAAAAGGTCATGGTAAAAGGAATGCCAGTAAAAAAAGATAATCATGTAATGTAAAGAATGCGAGGCCACCCTAACCAGTTGAATCAAGCAACGATGATGGGAGGATTTTCATGAGAAGTATTCTCTCGTCGTAAGATCAAGTTTGACGAGACTGATAGTAGCTCTATCAGCAGAATTAAAATTAGGAATCTTCTAACTGGACATCATGACAGCATCTGCACGACGAATTAGAAGAAAACGTCTATTCAGAAGTGCCAGAATAGGTAAATTAAGTACTTAAGAAAGTAGTGGTTGATACTGCGAAGCGCTGAAATCAAGATTGTGTGTGTTTATTAAAGAAATTCGTGAATGGTTTAAACCAATTATATCGACAGTAGCATAAGAGATTAGTATAAAATTAATTAGCCATTAGTTTCCATTTCTCACCATTCAAGGCACTACACTTTGGAGGGTCCTGGGAAGCTACCGTTAAATTTTTAAATGTAATACACACTTGAGATTAAAGCAGTCCTAAACTCACGTTTTATTATACTCATATCCAACGATTCAAGATCCTTCACCTCTGTCCATTTTCTAATTCGGAGACACGTTCATTAACATACTTGATTTCGATCTTACACAGGAGGAAATCAATCGTCTGTCTAGTTGGGAACACATCCAATTTATCAAACAACACTTTTGGAAACGATGGCACAAAGAGTACCTGAACTAATTGACAATGAGATCAAAGTGGCAACTCAAAGGTGTAGACAACATCGAACCGGATACGATGGTACTTTTAAAGGAAGACAATGCACCTTCTATCGAGTGACCCCTAGGACGGATTACCGACACACATTCAGGAAAAGATGGCATCGTGCAAGTGGTTATTATAAAAATTAAACCTAGAACGTTTAAATGATGGATCACACGAATTACACCATTACCTATAGAATAAGGACTAAATCCAAGTACTAGTTAGTTAATAAATTAAAGTTACCATGTTATGATGGTCCACATATTCCTGTCTGTATTCGAATATCCAAGTTTTTCGATTCTATTGGTATTAATATATAAAACAGGCATATATATAATAAGCATAAGGAAATTTTGTGAATGTTTTGTTCTTCTTGTACTGCTGAATAACGCTCCTTAAAGCAATGGAAAGTTTTAAATGAAAAAAAAGATCATTTGCTGGTTCGTTTATAAGATTAATACTAAGAGTCCTGCATATCAGGAATATTCACTATGATATCATATCTATACACGAATTAGTTATACACAGTGCGTTCAAGGCGGCCGGCATATTAAACAATAAGATAAAAACCATAAAATAACAATAGAAGGTTTTCCCAAAAGTAGTTAAACCATCCGTATTTTTTAAGACAAAAATTTCCATCCCAAAAATTTCTTCAAACAACATGAAGGCCTATAAACTCTCCCATTTAAGTCATTTTAGAAATTAGTAACGCTTTTTGGAAATAATAGTGGAAGCTACTCAGCCAATTAATGTGAACAAGGAATTTTAATGAGTAAGAAAAAATATTGGGTGAGATTCATTACTGTATCAGCTCTCAAACAGGAAGCAAGCAAATATCGTATAGTCTAAACACAGAATTGTGATTTACTAACATAAACACACGGCATCAATGCTGGCCAGTAATAACTGTAAACCACAATTTTTGCTGTACACAAAAGTTTACATTATTCTTGTAGACACTTTTAACATCCTTAGCCTCTTTAATGTTCAATGCCGTAAACAAACTAGAAATTCTTCACACATTTAAAATGTATAAAAAGTATCTAAATGTTATGCATCATTCATTTATGGACATTTTACATTGAACTCGTCTTGTGCGTATTATTTTAATACGTTTGTAAAATCTTAGATTTGCAGTGAGCAGAAACTTTGCGTTAAAGAAAAGTTATTGTGTATTATGAAATAATAATGTAACCAACATCATCCGACGGCAATTTTAGAAAATAAGTTTCTGCCCTATTAAAACAATTAGAAAATCATCAGAAAGTAGTCAGAAACTTATTTTCGTGCGAAAACTTCAAACCTATCCTGAATCACCCTGTACATATTCAGAACTATTTTAATTTTAGAATCACAAAGAAAACAATTTGTAAGGTAACTGCCATGCTTTTGAGGTATTGATAATTCATTTTAGATCAAATGGATTGGTTTCATGCTTAATAATAATTACTGATACAATTTAATCACTTATAGTTTTGTTTCAGTTTCAGTTATATCAGTAAAACGTGAGGATACATACATCCCATTCTGTTTATACAGGCGGAAACTTTGTCTGCCACCCAGGTCAGGCGTTGCTGACTGTCATGTATCCAAGCAGACATGTCAAGTGATACTAGGGAATATGCTACAGTGTGAGTGAAACCAGACAGTCTATTTACTACATCAACGTCGTTAATGAATACATCTCTATGAGTGTGAAGAAGAGATGGTAAAGTGGACTTGAGAATTGGAGAAGCGTTAAATAAATAGTCGATATATATATATATGCACTTTATATATAAAAAACATAACGAAGCTGTATAGTATTTATTATGAAAGCCAGAAAACATATCAAGTGCTTGAAAAAGAAGTGTTGCATTTTTTCTTCCAAAACTCTATTCATACGAATTCAAGTTATCAAAAATTGTAGCCAATTCGAATGCAGTGCTGGGATAAAAAATGAATATGCTTATGATTTTCGACTGAATAAATTAATTTTGTCATGATAAAAAAAAAAAAAAAGGAATTCATTCATATACTCAATCAACCAATTAAACACAACTGAAAAATTATTTAAATAAAAGTGTGAATTGTACAGAGGGTGTCTCATAAGTAATATCGGTTTTCATATGTGATATTCCTGCGCCTCAATTTAAACATGTCGTAACTTGTGAAGACTAGTCTCTGTACAATACGATGACCATAAAATACGATAGGCTATATACTTCGAATATTTAGGCCATCTTTTTGTATGATTGTTTAATAAAATAAGTGAACATTGAAAACCGACATTATTTATGAGACACCCACTGTAAAAAAGACTTTCCGTCTAATTTTATTTTTTAAAATTTCCCATAAAGTTGCAGAATTGGATGAATAATGTTGACAAATAAGTATATAAAAGGTTAGTTTTCAATGTTAAAATTATTTGTTGTATTCTAAAGAAAGTTTTTTTATTTCATTACGAAAATTTTACGATCGATACAAGGTACTTTTTCATTGTTCAAAAGAGAAGTCAATGCCCTGTACTCTTTCAGGTGATTGCTTTTATGAGGCTGTAAAAGTTGGTTAAGAGGAAAAAAGTAAAAGAATCATTGGCGGAGTTTTGGCGGTAAAAATGCTACGAGTTGTGAAGATTCGGTCCCGTTTTCAGAATATTCTTCAGAATTAAGATGAAATATTTAAAGAATGCTGACAATTGCAAAAGTGAATAGAAATGGAAGTGATACTCATATACATTAGTGTGAATTTTCTCGAAAAATCATTAGAATAAAAATAAGTATGGATAATATAACTAGAAATGAATAGGTTCTTCTGAAAGGATGATATAAATGACTTGAACAAAAGTAATTGTATGAGAAAAAGAATTAATTTGAATACTTGGAATAGAAGTTATCAGGGGTGTAAGTCAATCGATTTTTCGCTATCATTTGAGAGACATTTTTCTATCAAAATTTTTCGTCAATGTATTTAAAAATTATCATTTATTGAAGTTTTAAACGATTCATCATAATATAAAACTATCACCATTCTTTCGTATTTTACTTTTAATATTATCCTTTTTCTATACACATCAAATCGTGATTTTTTTGTTCTTACTAGAATCATTTTTTACTCAAGAGGTAATATAATTGTGAAAAATTCAAAGTAACTTTGTTATCAATTGCAAATTCTCTAATGAATAGAGTTTGGAATGAAAAAATTCCTAATTCAAATGTTTTTTTTGACAGATCAGATATAATGAAGAATAAATAAGACTGTATCAATATCTTACATTGAATATCTTCTGAAATAAAGGTACACCATCAAATAATTATGTTGTATTCAATCTTTTATTCATTATTATTATTTTATTTCTTTAAGTATGAAATAGTATATTTTTATGTACACGGCAAATAAACTGTTTCAATAAACTTAATGGAGCGTGTAATCATTTATCCTTGTTTTATGATGATGAAAAAAAATAAATCGGGATGATTCAGTATTAACGATTGGAAGTTTCAAATGAAAAATAATTTGAGAAATTTATTAGCCATAATAACATATCGTAACTTTAGGAAAAATGTTACTTGTGTACTGAATAATGACGAACACAAAAAAGATGTTTTTATAAATTTAATATACATATGTAAATATGTAAGTATATATAAAAAAAAGATAAAATAAACATTTATAACATAAAAGAGATAATAGTATACTATAATGATGCTATAAAAAATATTGCGTAGGTTTTGAATAAGTTTTTTGTTCTTTAAGACTTCAATGTAATTTATCAACAATTTATTGACGCAATAACTTTCACAATATATCAAGCTGGTTTGATGAAAGTATGAACTGGAATGGACAAAAAAATTACTACATAAAAATTTATGATGATACTCTAACAAAAGCAGGTTTGTGCTAGTAAAAAATAAATTTAGTCTATGTTATGTAGTAAGTATGAAAGATCTTAAAGTTTAAATACTTACAAGTCTTACATTTTTTGTTTCCGCCTTTTATGCAATGCAGCTATATTAAAATTCATTTACTACAGAAAAAAACAGCTTACATTTCGATTTTATATTGTTTCTTAAATTCCATCAGAGGTCGAATGATCATTACGATCTTCAAATATCATGACAGATTATACATGAACACAAAACAGACAAATTTAGTAATATTATATTATCAGAAAATAATAAAATATTTTGTATTAAAAAGTTTTTACAGCTCCATAGACAAAAGGATTGGTAAACTTCGACCTGATTTTGGCTGTTTTATGACTGGATCAATTGTTTACGAGAGTATTCATGGGTTTTAAGTTACAAAGTAAAAATCGATTTTTACTCCAAGGCAAGTACATCACGTTCAGCTGTCAAATCTCGTCGTATTGTGTGTCTAAGACCGGTTTTCGTGAGTTGCTTGATATAGCAAAAGAGGGTTCGAAAAGGGTGAGTCAAGACGTCGAAAGAAGAAGAAACTACCCCGAATTCGGAATACCGTGAACGAAAAAAGCAGAGAGAGATAGAATGTGTACGCGTTGGAATTACATTTTGACGGGATCGTTTGTCAAGAGGAGTAGGATTATTAGGTTTGCAACTTGCCAATGTTGGATTCTAGACTCAAATAAGAGACATAACGTGAAATGAGGTGCTGAAGCGTTTCAGTTTTCTTTGTTTTTTGAGCGGTGACCTTTTTATTACTGGACCACGTTCATTTCATTTAGAGCATTGGACATTTTTCTGAAAGTCATAAGTATAAAGATTTCCGTTTCACGGTTGGTAATAATATTTTAAATCGTTTTATCCTGGAGTTTTGTTCTTGCTCATAAATTCAGTGTGGCATAATAAATAAAACTCCTTGCGTTACACAAGAAAAATTGTATCTAGAATTTTTGTGCAATATTGGATTATCAATTTAATTTATTGTCAACGTTAGGAAGAAGAATTAATTTTCAAAATTCAATAAGGTTAAGCGAGTGATAATGATTAAACATTTAGTTGTGATTGTTACTTAGCTTATTTATTATTACCTCTACTGTTTCTATACCCAGATGCTTGTGAACACTAGAGATATACTATTACTACAGATATACTAATAGTCCAGTCCTGGTGCAATCGAATTAAGAAATTTTATATACACACCTTGCGACTGGACTTTTCTTGTAGAAAAAAATGCGTAAATTTTAAAAAAAATTATTCGCAGACGCAAAAAACTTCGATGTCATATTTTTTTTCAATTAAAAAAAATTCTTTTTTCCTAGCTCGGATTTCTCATCCTCTCATGTCAATATATTTCCATTGGAATTTGTTTTGTGGAGCATAATATCTATTTTCAAGTATGAGGAAGGTTTTTGTCACCTCAGTTTTTCTCAGGAAATTGTACTTATTTTTCAAAATATTAAATCTCAAAAAGTTGAAAATAAATTTTTCAAAGGTGGCCATGTTTTTCTCTCCGCAGACGATTTATTGATAATATAGTTTTCCAATCGATCGACTCCATCGATCTTATTTTAGAATTACAAGAGAATTTCTATATATTTTATATCTTAGAACAAATAATATATTTTATATTCTATATTATCGAATATTTAATATAGAATACACCGAAATATGAGAAATCCGAGCTAGAAAGACAAAAAATTTTTTTATTAAAAAAAAATATGACGTCGAAGTTTTTTGCGTCTGCGAATGATTTATTTTTGAAATTTACGCATTTTTTCTATAAGAAAAGTCCAGTCGCAAGGTGTGTAGATAAAATTTCTTAATTACCCTTTTTTATTTTGCACCAGGACTTAACTATAAGAGTGTTTAGTCAAGAGACTGAATGTTTTCTTGCATGTTGACAATTTCTAAAAGACTCTGGCTCTACTTTTTTGAAAAGACAGCACTACTCAAAATTCTTAAGTAAATGCAGTAAACATTCTTACGAGTCCTTTCTCTTCCTGCAAAACTTTGTTTTTTAATCAGAGATAAAGTCACTAGCTAGTAACTCACTGAAAAAATCCTTAGCGGTAACGTGCCAATTTAGGAAATTTTCTCACCTATGAGAGAAGAGTTAACAACTAATAAAGATTTGGAGAAACTAAAGGCGACCTTTCTTCTCCGTTGACAATGACTTAAGTCGAGATGCTTGTTGTGCACACACAAGTTTAGATTATCTGAGTTGTATTGTCTATTTATTGTGTTATTATTACCCTAGTAGCCATGATCTGACATCAGAATCTGTTTGAAGCCAATTGGCATCAGTGTATGAGATGACCATCTTGTGTGAGAACACGTACATATGCAATAAATAGTGAAATTGAATTAGAAAGAACCAGTTTTTTTCTAAGTTAACAATAAATAAGCAATATTGACAATCCTCGTCTTACATATGATAGTGAATCATTTTTCTGTGATATCAATAATGTAGATTAAGAAATTTTCAATTTTGTGTGATTATTTTTCCATCCCTCCTTACCAATCTGAGACCCCAAGATTTTTATTTTTCCATCGAGTCTTTTCTTCAAAAGGGCTGAATGGCTAATGCCCTGAGAGTCTTTGACTGAAATTGTAGGACTATTTCAATACTCGAAATTCTGACAATACCCTACAGTTAAATATTATGTAATGAAACAAAATAACGACTCAAAGTAATATCAAGAACAATTAAAATTTTACTAAATAACAAGAAGATGAATTTGACAGATTAGAAAACCAGAAAATACATCTGGTCAGTTCTAGCTTCCGTCGTAAACTAAACATAAATAAACTCATCAGCTGATACGAACAACAAATTTGTCGACTGTTAAACATCAACATAAATGAATAATAGAATATATTGAAATAAATTTAAAAATGATTTTACCTTGAAAATTCATGTGACCAAAATAGACTCATACTTCGCTATCCTGGCAATATATCTAGATAAACTTATGACAATTATTAAGATGCAGATATTCGGTCATAATTACGAAACACTTTTAGATTGATATTCATATTTAAGTTACTGAAAAATTTGATCATTATCTCTTCTTTAACTAGAGTTCTCAAATTATTTATACAGTACCGGTCAAAAGTTTTCGATCACATGTAAAATTTTACAATACGCACAAGTATGTATTGAACTGATACTAAGGCGCTGGGCGAGTACTCGCGTCCTGAGGCGGCAAACTACAAAGAAAGCGTATTTATTGGACTACTTTGCTACTTATGCGTTCATTATTAATAAATAATGCTAGATTTTTATTGGATTATGTACCAAATCTCTAGGAACCTATTTTCTTTTGTTAATAACAATTGAATTTGATACAGCGTTATAAAAAAGACCTACACTATAAAAAAGGTTGTAAAGAAGCAAGAGTAAAATTACACGTTGAAATTCGATTTTTTTTCGTTGATATTAAGTACTTACGAATACATTACGGTTCTGTCTTCACTATGACATTACAATCGGCATCTGTGATCGGCTTATCATTTGCACTACGACTATACTATTTTAAAAACTTTCCAAATCAGTTTATTATTCTGCAACGTAATCATGCACATTACGCGGACGAAGTCGCGGGAATCTGCTAGTTTTTTATTGAATGTAGATGTATATTTAATACATGCATTTGTACATAATAAATGTACTACTCATGAACTTATTTAACCATTGTCAGTTCGAAGGTCAAAAACCGGAGTTTTTCACGACAAATTCAGTCTTTATCAAAGGATCATAAAACAGATGGAATTTTTCGACTCGGGTATATATATATATATTTTTAGGCTAAATTTATGTATAATAATAACAAAAACAAATAAACAATACAAAAAATTACTTTTATCGAAGAAAGGGGTTGAAACACAATGATTCTTTATATAGAGTACAAAGAAATCAATAGTGACGGAAGGTTACTCTAATTGATGGATAAGAAGAAAGAAATCTTAAAAATATTAAAGTTTAGTACCATAAAAATATGCAAATTATTTTAACAATGAACTCTTTTACATCCGAATCGAGAATTTTATTCTGACTCTCACAAACTTGTTGAATAATAAATATTTAATACATATTTTTAATGGAACGGTAATGTTGATGATTGAAATTTATTATTTATTATCAGTAATAAAATAGATATATTTGCTGCATCTAACTGTTTGAGTTCAAATAAATATAAATAGAAAATATTTTGCATTTATTATAAAATGCAACATTGAACAAAATTATATCACAACCGATATCTTTTTCGTACAATACATTTTAAGTATAATTTATATATAAATCCATTCCATGGATGGAATGATTTTGTTTTACTTTTGGAAAAACACATAGTATTACGAAACAATTTTTAGTATCTTAATACTGTTAATCTTGTTAACAAAATACGAGCAAACTATCTCTCAACTACTTCATTATTTTTAATTAGACTGTTTTCGGCTGAAGCTGTTAAAAGTTGTAATTAATTAAAGTGTTTGACCTATATAACAACTATCACTATAATTTTTATCAAATGAACAATGTTAACAATTAACACTCCAATTAATAGCGTCTAAAAATTTCAAGATTTTTTGATATTAATCAATTTGGATTCTGAACTCTTATTTTAATGATACTCGCTCGAGTCGAAAAATTTCACCTGTTTTACGACTCTTTGACGAAGCCTGAATTTGTCTTAAAAAACATCTGTTCTTCCTGATATCCTGAAATATTTAAGTCTGTTTTTCTCCGCGATTTTCAATAATAAGTAGAAAAACGGATCTTTTTTCGTCTGTTTTTGTCCTTCGAACTGACAAATTGAGGTTAAATAAGTCCGTAAGTAGTACATTTATTTATTATGTACAAATGATTTTTGTTCAATCATATAGTTTCTTATACTTACACTCATCAGAAAGACCATGCTCATTAACTTATGAAGAAGAATGTTGAGAAAAGTGATACAAAGTATTTTTGCTTTATCTGGATTCGAACTTGCGACCCTTAGAATCCTAAGTCTAACACGTTGCTCCTATGCCATTTAGACTTTCAGAATAATCTGGTTACATTTTATTCTTAAATGACACATTTGACTATGTATATGATGAAAAGGAGGAAATGAGACCAAATTAAAACAACCGGAGGAAAGCAGATGAAGATGAAAACAAAATCAGATAAACTGAAGCTTGAAGGAGAAAAACAGAAGTAGATCACAATCAAGGAAAAAATCCGACAAATTTCGGAGTAAAACAGGTAAACAGTAAAATCATCAATTTTAGACATAAAATAGACAAAGTTTTTCGACTCGGGATAGCAAAGGGTGAAAAGCATTTGTGACTACATACTATATTGTGCTTTTTGGAGTAAAAAATAAGTTCAGTCAGCTCTCTAAAAGTAAAAGTTCTTACGACATTCAATTTATTATGAAAAAGATTGTTGTTGTCTTTCAAACAATTGATTGTAGTTTATCGAGAAATAAAATTTTTGAAGTTTTGTCTCTAATTTAAAGCTACATTTATGCCTAATATATAAAATAAACAGACATTAAGTAATATCTATAAATTTTTGAAAGACAAAAACCATATATTAATTATGATAATAATGATATACAAATTCAATTTAATTTGTACTTTTTTATTAAAAGTGTGTTAATTAGACTATAATTCAAACTTTAACTTTTTATTTCCATAAAAATATTTTACTTTTGCCAAAAATAATAAGTTTAATTAATCAAATAAAAATTAATTTAAAATTAATTGAACCATCAATAAAACTTAACAAATAGTTCGAACATTTGTAAATTCATTTACCAAAATATTTTAGAAGAGCTAAACATACATATTTCATGTGAAATATTCAATACTCCATATTTACCTATCTTTTTAATAAATTTTTGACTTTTTAATTAAGCAGACACATTTAGCTTTCAAATTTGGAATATTATGGATTGAAATTTATGTGATAGCTAATATTCAGGAGACTTACTGTAATTATAAATGCAGAATCTGATGTAATTTTTTAGCTTGAGATCATCGCAAATCCAAGTGCTTACAAACTATACACTTGGAGTGTTTGCAATGGTAAACATTATAAATAAACCGTAATAATTTTTTCGCCAAAATAATATAGTTTAATAGCATTCAATATGAATTTGTAAAATTTTATAATTTTATCTTAATAAAGGAAAAATACCTGAAAATTTAATCAAAAAATTTTGTTCGTATTTATTTTAGGCGTATTGAAAAGTTGTATGTTATGTTGAAATCAAAATACCACGGACATAGAACTTGCGTAAATTTATTGATTTTTCCATGTGATATGTCTACTTTACTCGCACGAGTATTTTATTCTGACATTTATTTGCCCTAATAATAATTTACCTATGTATTTACAATTAATTTACATTAAACAGAGGAAACAGTCATGGAGGGAGGTATTTTATTAGCGGCAGATGGTTGAACGAAAATTAAAAATAGAGTCAAAGAATAGAATAAACTTTTTCTCATCCAATGAGAGTTTCAAAACGACATCAAGATATCAAGTAGTTTCTACTGTAGTAGGGTCTGTTATAACTATAAAATTCCGTAAAGAAGAGAACGCAAATAATACAAGAGTGGGAGAAAAATAGCCATCACATAACCGACACGCACGAGGTATCTTTATAGTCTGCCATAAACCTGCGTAATTGTAAAATATTGCTGTACTGCGATGCCCACGATAAAACTCTACGTAACGGGGAAAAATTCGTCTATCTTGTTTCAGACCAACAAAAAGCCTAAATAAATCAGATTCCTACATGAAGAGACCTACAGAATTTTTCCTTTCACTTTATCTTCACTTCATATTTTTTTTATGTAACTTATTTTATTGTGACATTGGAGTGACTGCATTTCTAGTAGTGCCCGAATAAACGGTTGAATTTCTCTTGTGTCTTCCATACTAAGTTTATTCTCTTTGTTGTATTATTTATCTTCAATACTATTCGTCGCTGCTCTAATGATTTTCCAAGTTATACTGAGATCTGTAACTTTATCACTTAGACCCTTTTCTTGAAACTTGTCATCTTTGTTTATGTAACATTGTGAATAATATTCTTCTTAATTACTTCATGTTACTTATTTATAATCATTTAATATTCATGTCTTTCTAAGTTATCACATAATGTTCTATTAAGCACTACTGATTGCAAAAAATCATCACTTCCGTGCTAATTATTTGGTTAATTAAAACAAGCTATAAAATGGATGTTACCTTAAAAGACCTAGAGATCCAAATAATTTTATTAACTAAAAATGATTTAACTCAAACGTTTATATTCAGAAATCTCACGACATAGAAATTTTCAATTCACAACAGCTAACATTGTCATTTATTTCTAAATAATCAACAGATATAACAATAAAACGATATTCTCAGTAAGTCAATGTCATTGACATAAATTGAAGTTGATGGGAATAAAATGAATTAAAATAACTTTTTGAAATAAAACATGAAAATTGAATTAAATTTGTCATAATATGTGCATTAATTATTATTTTAAAAAAATATATTCAAATAATATTAATTCAATTATATATTTGGACTAAATATAGCTTTCAATTAAAACAAAAAAATAAGACTTTAATAATTTTATGTATTTTATGTACAGTCAATTGTTTAGAGAACAGTGGTATATTTTTCTCTTTTGGAAAAATTATAGCTTAATCAACGTAAAACTGGTATAGTAGACTTACGCATTTTGTCCTACATTAGCTATTTATGTATATCTCGACCGTTTTTGTAGAACAGACAAACGTGAGATTGTTGTTAGAAATTTAACATCAGATACAGAAAGGAAGCAGGCCAAGTCTGACGGAAATTCTTATATCAGAACTACAGAAGAAGAATAGTCATTTGAATTTTTTACAATATGTACACATCTTAAGATAAATATTCGTATTGATTACCATATTTATTGCATGCATTTTCATACAAAAGACAAAAGATCTTTGTTAAGGTTATTATTAAATTTTCGATAAAACTACACTGGAAGAAATTAAATAGTTGGACGTACTATGTAATGTTAATTTTCCATCTAACATTTTATAGTTGAGTCCTTTTATAGTAAGGAAAGGACTCAATTGCAATGTCTAACTGTAAATTTAAGCTCTACACTGAGAGAAATAAATAGTAGGATTTACTGTTAATAGTTCGAAAAAGACTTAACTATTTTCTGTCAAATAAGAAATTAACTCAGGATTGTAAATCCAACTATGGGACTCAACTATTGTTATTAGGAGTGTATTGAATCTTTTAAATTCATATTTCTGCTGAAATCTCGATATTTGTTTTAATTATTTTGTTGTTAACGATGTTGAAAACAAAATTATGTACAGGATTTAGCATAAAATTACACAGAAAAAATTTTTTCACTAAATGAAAAGTGCAAAAAATGACAAGTCCACGTTTTGAAGTTTAGAAGTGAAAATGTTTCTATCCAATTGTGAATTTTTAACTCTTGCAAATAAACTTGATCCTTACCAGGAGTCGTAGTAAAATAAATACTTACAACAACTCAGAATTCGCTTTTGGGTAAAATTTTTTTTACTTTTAAATTTCGGAATGTATACTCACCATTTCTTGCACGTACGAGTAACAAATAAATTCTTTTCGTGTATCAAAATATTTGAATATTATTTTTTTTTCACATCAAAAAATCTTTTGGTGATGTTTTTACCGCACGGAGAGAATTTTTTCACTAAATGTAAGTGCAAAAAGTGACAAATTTACGTTTCGGGTTGATAAGTAAAAATATTTCTATTTGATGGTAAATTTCGAGTTCCTGTAAGTTAATTTTGTACTTAAGAGGTGTCTTAGTAAAATAATTACTTGGGATAACTCAAAAATTACTTACAACAACCCAAAATTCACTGTTGAACACAAATATTTGTACTTATAAATTTCAAAACGTGAACTTGTCATTTTTGCACTTAAATTTAGTGAAAAAATTCTTTCTGTGCGTTAGTGATTTTAGTAGTATAATAGAAGGAAAAAGTCTTGGATGACAGTAGAGATAAGAGAAATCTTGGCCAAATAGTTCTATCAAGGATTTTCTTAATCTGTAAAGATGCAAAGGTGTAAATTGTATCAAGCATAATTGAAAAAATTCATTATTCAGTAATTCGTGCAATGTTTAAAGTAAGCTATTTCATTTCGCTCATTTCTATCCACATTGGCCATCTTTTAAAAGGATCAATGTTAAACCATGAAGTTCCAATTTTTCCTATCTAATTTTTTTTTTGTTTTAGACTAATATTTATCTATGCAAGTTCATACACTTGACATCATTTTTTACATCATAATATTTGAATGAAAACTTTTCACTTATATGAAAATCAATAATCAAAATTGACGAGATTTATATCCAATCAATTTTTAATAATAAAAAAGCTCACGAACTAGATATTGCAACCAAAATAAATGAAATTCAATTTATTGTGTTCATAAAAATAAAAATGATTTTTTCTTTTTTTTAAATACATATTAAAACAGATAATTATCAATTGCACGTAAACAAGCGCTCAATACAACAACAGGTCAACACGAAATTCAGTGAATTTAGCAGAGCGTGACGTATGTAACGGTAAACCAACTGTACACTGACTCTTGGTTGCGAAGGCATGATTTCAAGTCGTAAACATACACCCCGTGACTGGGTGGATGTGCTGCTGACACGGTCTACATGTATGTACGAAAACAAAGGGTACAGAGAATGGAGAGAATTTCACAGGTGGCTCGTATTTGTGACCTATAAGTTAGTATTCGTGCTAGCAATGTGAAAGAGATCTAAAGAGAAACATTAGCCCTTTTTCGTGCTGGTTACAATCAATGTATTATTGATGAATCAGACGAGTGAAAAATTTTGAATGTTGATCACAAATATGCATTAGTAAATACATAAAAAAGGAATAAAGATAAGTGCAATTATATAACAATTGAAAAAAGAAGATTTGTGAAATTGGTTGGGCAAAATGAAGAGAATAAAAGAAAGCCATCAGAACGTGATCGGGAATGAAATGAATGGATGGAGGATAAAAGCCAACCGCCATAAAGCCGTTGATAGAGGTCGTTCCAGTCGGTTGTTAATGGCATGGAAAAATAGCACCACCTAAGCTAACTTTTCTATATAAAATGCTGGCTCATACCAGTTAGAGAATGTATGCTGTTGCTCTATTCCTGCTTAATGTGTAGACGATGCCGCAGAGTTAGCAGTCTTGACGTTAGTGGTTGCAGAAGTTCATGCACCTACATTGGGTACACGAGTTTGATGGTGTGAATGAGAAGCTGAGAGAAGAGAAAAGTAAGAAGAGAAGATGCAGCTAGGACGACGGTATGTACTCTCTTAACTCTTCGCTGAGGTTTCGAATGAGCCTCATTTCAAGCCATCACCTGGACTAAGTGTACATACCAAGCACATACCAACCCAAGTTACCAACAAGCCGCTTCTACATCTCTTCGCGATGCTATTCGCGTGTGTAGCAGTTTTAAAATATTGTAAAGTGCACCACCGAGTGTGCATGTGTAGAATGTAGAGTTGCATCTCACTTTGTGATGAGAGTATTGAGAGTGAAACGTTAAGATAAAAAGACCTTTCAGCTTCTCAGAGTGCACTGAATTGACGTTGTAAAATTTAACTTTCAAAGCCACACAATAAAAATAAAACACCACTTTTTTTTGCTAACTATTAACTTCCGAGTATGAAGAATTATTGGCAAGTATATTTTGGTCTGACAATATCGTTGGAATGTATTTAACAGTCCGGTCTAACGGACATTTTATACTTCATAGTCTTGGCTCGTTAGGCACAACCGATATATCGATATATTCGGCATTACTGTCCCAGCAGGAATTCTATGAGTATGCAGACCGTATGCGGATAATATTGGTGAGCTTTACGCCTTTCTCTGAAAGACGATCCTATCTCTGCAATACACCCGTAGGCGTAACGATCGACCAAACCGGTTGGACGATCGTCGCGGTCATGAATTAATTTAATTACTCGACGCAGAATTTACTGACCAGAATTACATCCGATTCTAGTGAATATCCAATACATGAGAATTATAGAGAAATTAATAATACAATTTATATGTCAATTACTTTTTTTGTCTATAAACATTGCTATTTTTCTGATTTTTATTAATTATGCTTAGCTGTTGAATAAATAGCTGTTTCTAGTTTGAAAGAAAATCATACTTTATTACTTTCACAAACTGAGTTTAACAGTTGTGAAGAAGAAATATTTGCAGATGATTTTATTGGAAGAATTAATTTCAAAAGTAGATACTTAAAACAAAAAATTTACATTCGCAATTTTACCTCTTTTCTAACAATTATTTTAAAAATGCTTGTTTATGTAAGAATATTTGGAGATTGTAAAATTATCCTATTTTGTTGAATGTAAGTATTTATTGTTTATTTATTCAAAAAAATTGTATAAATAATGTTATCATGAAGAAAAGGACATTTTATTTGCAGTTATCATTACAATAGAGCAATATTGATGAATGTTATGGAAGAAAAATTTGTACTAATAATATCAAAATGTGATCAATATGCGTCCGATAGTTTTCTTCACTAAAATTAATAAAGCGTAAAACTTAGAATTTCGAAACAAACTGGACTTTTCAAAAAAGTAATTAAATTTAATATTCTTAAAAAAAATTAGTAAATTTTTCCTATCGCAGTTACTCATGTAAACAATAATATTGAAAATTTTACACTTTTAATAATTATAAAACATAGTGGAAAGTAAGACAAAATATCATTACAAATAAATTATTTGAAAGTGAGATTCTAGACTGATTTTGGCGATGGATTTTTTTTTGAATCGTGAACATTGTTTTAAATGTACAAGAATAAAACATTTCCAGCAGAAATCCAAAAATGTTATCTTGAATATTTGACGTAGATGATTTTTTGTATTTCAAAACTTTGAGATTGGTAAGTGAATGAACTATTTCGTAGAGCTGAACAGATTTGGAGAGAAAAGAAATAAAAAATTCAATTAATTTGAAAAAGAAGGAAAAAATGAAAATAGAAACGAATAAAAGAATTGGATTTACATACTTATTATATTACCATTGATTTAAATTGTAATGAGAAAAAATTATCGATTCAATTGATAATCATGGTCATAATCATCATCTTCACTTTTAACTTTTTTATTATTATTGTTATCAAGCAATCTAAATCATGAAAAAACATCTGTAGGTTTGATTTGGCTGGATATTCTATTTTCAGACAACTACCTTCAAAAAGTACTTTTCAGCTTTAGAAATCCTTTAATTGAATTGCTTTAAACGATTCGTAAAAAATTAAATAAAGGTTGACAATACGAGAATTTTGATTTTTCATTCGTTCCATATTTGACTGAAAATATGAATTCACCATTGAAAATCATATTTTTGTCTATGCAGATTAGAATCATCTCATCGATAATCTTCAATAAATGACTAAATCTG
The DNA here is from genome assembly GCA_028641665.1 of Chelonus formosanus. Classification (NCBI taxonomy): domain Eukaryota; kingdom Metazoa; phylum Arthropoda; class Insecta; order Hymenoptera; family Braconidae; genus Chelonus; species Chelonus formosanus. Next base: position 6,226,553 of record CM054002.1, read on the forward strand.
ATGAACAAAAAATTGTTTCTCTATTTTTATCGTGTTGTGTCGACAAACTTTTATTTCATTATTGAGAGTGATTCACTAAAAAAAGTAAATTCAAGCACAATCGATTTCATCAATTCTGAACACAGCCATGCTCTCTTTATTGAAAAAAAAAAAAAATTGCTGGAAAAATTATTTCCCGTCTATGCTCAGGATCAACTTTCAATCCTTCAAAACCCCAAATCATTGATCCGCTTGAATAACTAAGGCTTTTTTAAAATAGGCACCCCAACAAAATAAAAAGTATATTGGACATGAAAAAAACAGCAAGTATCGTAATAATGAAAAAATGAGAAAAAAATTGTAGAACAATCTCGAGGCATTAACACTAATAGTATCATCTCCTTTTCTACCGTCACCATGAGATTCGCGACTATTTGCTGTCCCATCCTCATCTATCCTACTCTTTTCCGGTCGTTTTCGCCTGCGGGAATCCACGACCAGACTGAAAATAACAACTAGCAATAAGCTCGAACAGCGGGACGAGCTTTTCCGCATATTAAATCCTCAGCTTGGCGAAATATTTAGGCTGAAAGCGAAAATAAAAAAATTGCATCGAATATATCTATAGAAAGAGAATAGGATCAAGGGGTGTTGCGATATTGAAAGTTGGGTAAGTCATTAAATTGAGATAGTGAAGTGGATGAGCATGAATGCTATCAAGAAATATAAATTGCAACAAAATAAATGAAAAAAAAAACGTAGACAATAAACTGCCAAATTCAACCATTACTTTAACACAAAATGTCCTCATAAATAAGAACGAATCCGAAAAAAAAGAAAAAATATCAAGAATGAGAAATATCATATACAACACTGGAATAAAAATATTTTCATCCATCTTCGAGAAGCATTATCATTGTGGATACTGGCTTTCGTTCAAAACAAAAGTACAGTAGATATTTGAGACAATCGAATTCGCTGGGTCGACAAAAATTCTTAGCATTTACACTGGTTGTTCAGCAAATATGAGTTTATTGCCTCGACCTCTAGTTAGATTTATCAAGAGTTTTAAATCGAGTCAGCTCGTCTGATATTTTTCTTTAAAAGCCCATATATTTATCGAATACATTCCAGTCCAACACTACTAATGTCGAGGCTTAATCAATAAAAACTCTCAGACTGTATTGTCTGATACGTCGGTATTTATTTTTCTTTCAGTCCGATACACCATTCACGATATCGATTTCTCTCTTTGCTAATTATTATTTGATTTCTAGTAGTAGACGCGGTGTAAAAAAAGTTTTAACAGAATTCCAAATTAATTTCATCGGTAAAACATTGTACCAATAATAAGCAGTGGAAGTCTTTTGGGATTTAGTTGGAACTTTATTAGAATTTCAAAAATTTCGATTGTTATTTTAAAACCTAACGTTGAAATAAAGATCGATATGCAATAGATTCTCTTAAAGGTCTGATTTTAAAAAAATTTTTCAAATTGTTTCATTTTCATATTTATCAGAAAGTATGCTGCATGCAATTTTGATGCACTTGTATTGACACCAATTAAATTCATTCCCAAATCCTTGTTTGTTTGTATAAATATGTATTTACAAGTACAGGTCCTTCACTCACTCATAGCAACGTAATCAAATTTTACTACTCTCCCAAAAAAATATTTTCAAATTCGAGACTGCTGATGATTGCATCGCTAAACTTTCAAGAAATTGTTTAAAAGTTCGAGAAATCCCAAACTTGGAAAAATCCAGACACCGAAAAATTTCCAGGCTTCGAAACTGGCCATTTGGTTTCCAAACTTAAGACTGACTATTAGACATAGTGGAGGTAAATTGGCAAGAGCTACATAAAAACTGAAATCACCATCTACCAGATAGTTTTTCAGACAGTCTCAAAGCAAACATATATTTCTTAGATTTTTTCTTTCGATATATTTATATCTGTTTAGAGCTGCACTACAATACTAACTTCTAAATTTCCTGCAGAATAGTGCGGAAGTAGTTATTAATTTAAAAAAACATGAATTCAAACCGGTTGAAATTTTTACAACCGAGATTTGAGGAAAAAGAAAATAATTCTCGAAAAAATTGTATATTTATGAATGTAACTATGATTAACTTCAGCTACTTGCTGATGTTGGTTTCAACTATTTACTAACTTCACTGCACAAATGAGCAGCTAAGCTCATAAGCGTTTGGCTTTTCAGAAGTATATATCGCTATTTAGTGTACAATTCACCTATTCGATAAGCTAATTGAGCAAAGGTTTCTCACCTCTACTATAATATATTGCTGCTCTTTGTATGATACATCTTTGTGGATACCACCATTACCTTGTAATCCTGGAATACTTCAGAATATTTAGACAGATAAGTTTTCGATCATTAACCTTTCGATGACACATAGTACTCTGATCTGAGTGGGCTCAACTTTCTTTTAGTCATAATACTAATTTCCCAATTTATTATTATTGATTGACTAAAATATTCATTCATTTGTCAAATTTTTATTACTAAATAAATTCAATAGTTACATTCTCTAGAATTTGTACTTTTATCAAATACAGTACCATTCGCTATCATTTATTTTTATTGCCGGAAAAAATTCTATTAGTTTCTGTTAGAATTATTACGATTACTATTTAATGAGAGATAAAAACTTCTTTGGTATGAGTTCAAAAGTAAATCGTAGTCATTATATTTTAAAGTTATACTTTTTCAGAATAAATTTTACCTTTTTTATGAAAAGTTTTTATGCTGTAAGAACTGTATAAAGCATTGTTACAAAAGGATCGCTCTTAGGGCAATAGTGAATAGCTACGATAACTATCATTTTTTAAAATTAAATTATCATATTACTTTCCTTTTGATGAGAATACTATTCATTATTATAAAAATACTTCGTTGCCGAAATTCCATAATGCTTTTATGTCTAATTTAAACAATTTTTAAACAATACTAATTAGGAAAGGTTTAAAAAAAAGGTATTTAAAACAGTTATAAATTTTTTTTCAGTTTGCTTTTTAAATCTTTCGGTATTATGATATTATTTTTAACATACTTACAACCCATAGAAGTTCTCATGCAAATTTTTTTGAGCTTACCTGAAACAGAAAGCATTTCAATTAATATATTTTACTCATAAAATAAATTATAAAGTAACCAATATTATGAAATTAATATTATTCAGTTAATTTTTTTAAAATTATGTTTACAAATATATTTAAAACTTACATGATACCGTTTTAATAATATTTCATAACTCTTTAATATGATAAATATCGCTAGCAACTTTATGTAAAACGCTTTTTTTTTCATTTAAAAATAAATAATATGCAATAATACTTATGAATCTGTTGAAATAAATTCTGTTATTTCTTATGTCATGATTATCTTGCGTCATAACTCATTGCTTTAATGTCTACTATTTTCATTATGATTGTAAATGACAATGTTGTATTTATATAAAACTCAGTACGCGGATGTTTTACAGCTCACTTACTTGTTTATTTTCATGTAAAAAAACATAAAAAAATAAAATAGTACTATTTAAGAACATAATTAAAAATATGCTTGCACATTTCAAGGTGTGTTTAAATCTACAGTTTTTGAATGCCATTCAACATTAAGCACAAGTATGTGTGTTTACTATAACACACATCGATTTGCAGTGTAAAGATTTGATTTGGATTGAAATTGAAATAAACAAATATAGTTATTTAAATAAACTACAAATCCACAAATGTTTGAGTGTTTAGCAACATAACATTCAAAGTTTCGACTAATTAAAATCCTAAGTGTTTACAATGTTGAATACCATTAACACACTATAGCATATTAGTAAACTTCTAGAAACGTTAAAAAGTCATTTACAAAGAACATTATTTTTGTACATAGTCTACACAGTATTTAGTTTTCATATCCTTTTAAGTTCATATGGGAAAATGTAATTTTAACTTATCCGGAAGTTATTGTAATGGAGTCGATTTTTGAAATTAAAAATTTTATCATATCTTTACGTTTTAAGACATTTGAAAGCATATTGGAAGGTTTAAAAATGGATGTACGTATGTACGTATATGTGTGTGTGCCTATGTCAGGTTTTTTTTCATTTTCGATATCTCGAGAACCACTAAAGATATATCGACTCCGGAAAAAATTCATTTAAAAGATAATACAATTAAAAAAGATCTGAAAAAAGTTGGAACAGATTTGGTCTAGCAGCTTTTTTTTTTATAATAAAAAAAGTGTAAAATGAGTCCAGTAAAAAAGACATTTAAAATCAATTCTACTTATTAGATGATTAACATTGTTGACAATTGAGGACAATGTAATATGTATAATTTTTTTTTATCATTATTATTCATTTGTTTTATATATATAATTAATAAATTTATACGACTCTTGACAATTATGTATTGTTTATAACAATTTAAATTTATTGTAAACAACTTGATGTGATTAAACAATTGTTTATTGTTAATAACAATAGTAATTTTTTATAAACAAAAAAACTAAAAGATGACAAAGTTACCAATTTCAATTAATGGCAAGTTCGTCGTCGGGGCATAAATTAAGTCCAGACCCATTTTTTTAAATACATTTTATTTCGTATGGCAGACTTAGATGGACAGTAAATATGTAATAATAATATTTTCATTCACAAATTGTAAAGTTCAAGATCAGTCAATTCACCCTTAATAGCTAAATTAACGTACACTGAGAGAAATGAAATAGTTGGATTAACTACGTAATGTTAATTTTCCATTTGAGAGCTCATAGTAGAGTCCTTTTCTTACTACAAAAAGACTCACCTATAAAACTGTCGACAGACTTAAGATTTATGGTGGAAAATTTAGCGTCAGAAATAAATGGCAATCTGACTTAGAAAGAAAGCAAACGGACGTAAGTCCGATGAAAATTCTGACGTCAGGACCGGCTACTACAAATACGTGATATAATAAATTATTTAACTAGAAAATTAATCGATAAATACCTTGAGCGTTTCTTTAAAATATAATATTACAGTAAAATTTTTATTCTTAATCTATTAATTATTTTTCATTGTGTCAGAAACAATAATATGAGTAGCAGTATAAATAAAGTAATTATTAATACTCTGTTTGGAATATAATATGTTATTTATACAATTACGGATAAAACAATTACGTCAGGCCGTTATCATAACCGTATTCATAGTATAATATAAATGAATACGTAAAACAATATACGTGAAGCACTTTTGTGGCTACTCATCGACCAGAATTCGTCTACCTTTTTTATTCATAGTTAAGGTAAACAGCTCAATAAATATATTAGTAGGACGAGAATAGTTACAAAAAAATATTTTTTTATTTGTTTACAGCAAACATTAATGAAGAATTTTTGCATAAATATTTTTTGATGTCCTAAAAAACTACACTGAGAGAAATAAATACTTGAATTTGCTATTAATAGTTCGAAAAGGACTCAACTATTTCTTATCAAATGAGAAATTAACACAGGATCGTAAATCCAACTGTGAGACTCAACTATTATTTATTGTAGTGTAGCTTATGCCTGCAATTTTCTCTACGCAAGGATAAAATAAAAAGATTTTCTAAATCATTACAATGTCTTAATAAAAATAATCATTTTTTCATCAGAATAGATCATATTTACCTTTCGCAATATAAAAGATAATATTATTTTCTCAAAAATGTATAAACAGATTTAAAAAAACGTCTTAAATTTCGGAGCGAAATTTGAAAAATTCAAAAATTTTATCGAAAAATGTACTGAGATTTCTGAAAAACTTATTAGATTATAATTACAATTATATTAATAGTATTTGAGTCAAACTCTCATTTATACACGGACTCGAAGAAAAGAATTGAGAAATTTCAAATAATGTACACAATAAATTTAATTTTATCGACTTTCTGTTACTCTCGTATGTTTCATGAGTTATAGTTCGATTTTTTTATTTTTCATGTTCACATAAAATTTATTTCCAGGAGATTCGAACCTACGATCACTAGAACGCACACGGCCTAATCTAACACTTTAACCCGCTCGATTATTTCAATGATAATGTTTTGTTGCAAATATATGTATTTATATACATGTATGCTTGTTATAGTTATTATTTGTATATTTATTCCGCATATATATGTACATGTATTACTTTTATTGAACATGAAACTTTAGGTAGAAGGTAATAAAAGTAATTACAATATTAATTAGTTCATTTGATTATTGTATAATAATTTTTATCGAATAATTGAAATGTACATTCAATTATCTCAATTAAGATTAGGTAATTACAACCAAACCAGGGTTTGACAGAATATCTAACAGCATTGATAGAGGAATACATTTTTTTGTACAGAATATATATTATATTTAATGGAATATTTAAAAATTTGTATCAAGCAATATTTTCTTTTAAGAAATAACCAACATCGTTCAATTTGATAAATTATTAGCTGGTTGAAGATATAATTTAGTAATTATTACTAAATCTAAAATAGTGAATAATGATGTATATCGAAGCAATACTTATTTATGCCAACCAAATGCGTTCAAATAAATACTTGCTTTGACTCAAGACATACGAGTTTAATAGACTATGACTATATTTAGTTGTATTTAATGAAATTTGGTAATAATCAATAAATATTAGTAGAAAAATGACAAATTAATACATTTGGTTCATAAAACCAAACTCTTTTCTTAGTATATGATTGTTGAAACTAATGTACAATTGTTAGTAATTATACTCTTGTTTTGTTTATAAAATACTTTTTTATTTCTTAGTTTATCGGTAAGTTTTCTCACAATTTTTTAAAATAAAACAATTGTTATAAACAATAATAACAATAAAAAGTAGCCTACGTCACTTTAAATAGTCCTCTGAGCCTAGTTTGAGGGAGTTTTTTTCAACGTTGCATTGAGTCACTCTAATTTTATTTGAATAAATTATTTCATGTACCTTGACCGTTGAATTTTTCTAGATAAAAATAATGAACTTTTAAAAAAATTTCTGTGGAAATAAGAAACATTTTTCTCGCTACATTTAATAGTGGAACTGTGAGTAAAGTTAAGAGAAAGCAGCCTCAGAAGCAGCTTAGTTTATTTTGTAACACCGAACGATAGAAGATTTGATTAATGGTACGTCGTCTAATTATCAGTTATATTTGATATTTTGTGCAAACAATCAAAATATGAAAGTGTATAGAAATTATTATTATTCTTCCATAGAGAAGATTGTCGGGAAATTGATAGGCTATTTTTTGTTAATGTAAATTGTTTATAACGATTGACTTTGTCATAAACAATTGAGAACGCGATCAATGCACCAAATTCAAGTTCTTCCAACTAAAAATTTTCTTTCATAAAAAAAAGATTCTAAAATATTATATAAAATGAATATAAACAAATTGTTTTGTTGTATTGGTACAAATTGTATTTATTGTGAACGAGCAAAAATCAAATCTCACAATGGAACTCTAATTTGTTCCGTTTGTTATTAATACACACAAATTGGTTACTTTTCTTTTAATTCCATCACAATGTAATACATATCTGGAATTCGGTCATTTAAACCAGTTAAATAGTACACGGAGAAAAAAATCCATGAAATTTTACTGGGAAACCCTGTAATTTTTACAGGGCATTTTGACAAAACTGAGAGGTTAAATTAATTATTTTAAAAATTAAACTTTATTTTGGATAATTAATTTAATTTTTGAAATAATTAATTTAATTAATTAATTTGACAAAGTTTTAATTGGTGAAAAAAATTCAATTTGTGGCGTCAATGTTTTTTTTTCATCGTATAAATAAATATATAAAACTTGTTAGAGAAAATATTCCAATATTCTAAATTAATATTAGTATGTGTAAATCAAAGTATAGCTGATTGCTTTGTTTTATCCAATATTATTATATAAGATAAAGTTATCATTCGAACTTAACTATACTTACTCCACAGTCAAGCTTATTTTCAATCTAGCTGAAGATTTCAATTGTAATAAGATATGTTTCTGTTTTAAAAAAATAGTCATCGTAAAAAACAATATTAATCTGTGGGAATTTATGACATGAAAGGATTATTTATATTAGGACATGCTCAGCTACATAAATACACACGGTATAATGTTATCATTCCTGGAAATATTTCAAAGAACTGAGCAACGTATATCAGGGATATTCACCAATTATTCGCCTATCAGCATTCCTGACAAGTTTCATCCTGATTGCTAACAAGTCCTTTAAGTACTTCCACTCATACACTTTCTCCGTTACTACTTTAAACTATCCAAAGCACGTATTACTCAGTAGCTTATTATTCTGATCGTGGTTTAGTTCGTACTAGCCCTCAGTAGTCCTGTTAGCATTAACAACACCATCAGGGTTAAGCTGAGGACACCTTCGTTGCATCATGGTTACTTGGAGACTGGAGAGGCAAGAGGACTTGATTAAATCTAAGAGAGAACATTTAAGCTAGTATTGTTTGATTAAACTAGATAGCTGGCTCTCACTTTCTTCTTATCCCTAAAGCATTCATTTAACCTCTGTCTAACAGTGTCCACTTTCCTTTGGTATTTTTGATAACCTCTTGAGGTAAGCCAATTTTTCTGTTGTTTTAGTTCTATTTGAAATGAAGATAATCTTAAAAAATGAGTGAATGGAATGTTATTAATTATTTCAAGTATGATAGGAATTTTCAGTCTTAAATATATATATATATATATATATATTATTGTAATTAAAAGTTTTTCAGACACATTTCATACAGAACATTTGGCTAGAAATGGATAAAACGCATGTATGAAATTTCAAAGTGAAACACTTCTTTTATTTGGCTTTTTCAAGATTAAATTCGGTGATTTATTTATTTTTCAAAATAAATGAAGTATAATTTTACGCCATTGAAGTTTATACTTCAATTTCGTTATCCTAAAATTGTCCGGTTTCAAGTCGCTTCAAGGAATCTACGTATTTATTAAATTTTAAAAAACAAAGTGGAACATTTAATATATTCTAATCCATCATTTTAACTATGTGTATAAACACTTTTATACATAGCGGAAAAAATGGGAGTTATGAAATACGTAACTACAGTGGATAAAAACGTGCTTAGCTTAGTGATTATCTACAAAATCAAATCTCAAGGGTTTATGTACCTGATGTTAATATTGATATTAACAGAAATTGCAGTTTATGTATCATCTATTGATTTTTTGTACAAACGTTTGAATTCAGTTATCATTGTAATATTATCGATGTCATTTCGAAACTTAACTGCATTGACATCATTTTTATGTATAATTGACTGTTCTATTTTCTGATGAAGTCATTCATATTATTCATTTAAAGATGCACTTATATTTATTTGCTCTGAACTGAGCTTTTAATCAATTATAAATAACAATTTTGAAGATACTTATCTACCAAATTTTAAATTATAAGAGATTAACAATCACTTAATATTTATTGCACTTAATAAGTAATGTTTGTGAAACGTTTTAGTTAAAAACAACGTACTATAAGTTATCAATTTTTTGCACTTTGAGTTTATGCTACCATGTAGTTCTATCACAAACCAAGGAAATAACTTATTTTTAAACATTTTAGCTAGAAAATATCTCCCATTTATTCTAATTTCAAATTAAACTCGTTGCTCTGCTGATTTGAATTTAAAATTTTTGTCATATTGTTTCTGTTATATTGCATTTATATACACAGATATATACATATGTATTTTGGAGTGCCTTATAGCATAAATTTTTTCAGAACATTCACGACAGACGATAGTTTGCAAACTGTACATTTGAGATTTATAAAATTACAAAACTGTCAAGCTTAGATTAGAATGGAATATATTTCCATTGTGCCTTTAACGAACAATTTTATTTAAATGTACTAAGTCTAACAAAATGATTGCTGGATGAAAGTGATATTAAGCTCAATGGCAAGTCGCCGGCAGTGACTTAATCGCGGTAGTAAACACGAAAGCTTGGCAGATCTCGAAAAACATACCTGACAGTGTTAATTTCAGATAATAGATATGGAGAACAATGCAAGGAACGTCACGCGATAGTGAAAGAGAGAGAGAGAGAGATACATAGATAAATAGACGATTGCATCTATTGATAAATGCAGAAGCATGTAACACCCTACTATGCTTGTTCAAGCTCTTCCGTATCGGACAGTTAACCAGTCTGTTCATCGTACTTTACCTTCTCATACTCATCTTATATAATTATCACGTTACTTAGGCCAACATTATCCTTGTACATAGAGTAACTAAACACTCGAGGAAATCAACCTACCTGCTCGTCGTTGACACTTCGTCATTGTCATCAGTACATTTTACATACTCTACACTTCTCACTACCAAGAATATGTCTACTTTCTTGAGAGTTAATATTACTACTGGCTACATCATCATTTGCTAGATAACTGCAACTTGTTGATGCAGCAAAGACATTTCTCTGATAATATATACTTGGAGATACAGAGTCACTATTTAATATTCATGATATATGTAAAGTGAATTTCAGCAAAAAGTGGCAACCATATAATTACATTGCTAAATCCTCTATGTTGTACATGTACAATTTTGGAGATGCATATTATCAATTTATCAGCAATATTACATTTCTCTCAGTCATATTTAATTGTTATTAACAGTACTAAAATTAAGGTAAAAGGTTCAAAACTAACATTGTTTCATTCATGATTTTTTTTATCACCATTGTAATTATCAATATATTCAAGTATCGATTACGATTAGAGCAAATGAGATCCGATATATTATTCTTTAAGGATTCAGTAGTTTATATTCGTCCAGATTTTTTGTTCACATAGAAAAAGGCTCAATGAAATTTTAGAAAGAACTTTTGGTACTATTCTGACTAAAATTGATTCTGTGTCAACTTGCCATATATGAATAATACCACCTTAATTTTTTTTAATTTTTTTTGCAACACGTTAAAACCTACAGTTAATTTGTGAACATTTAGCATGGATCACACTTCAGGGGGTATTATTTTACACGTTTGGATGTAGTGTAGACATATGCTTTGTAGAAATTACCTCGATTCCCGCTAAATTCCCATACAATCGACACATAAAATCGAGGCAATTCCAAGGCACTGGACAGGCCCTCGACAAAATTTCTATTGGGGATATTACTAGAGGCATCCAAAAAGGATTTATGTAAAAAACTAAGGATATTACTCAGTGGGGTTGGCCTAATAGAATTCGGATGACGTACTCTGATGTTCTCATAATTTGTAAGTGTGAAAATGTGGAATTTCAGCTGTGTAAGTTACAGAGTAGTCTTTCTGAAATTGTTGGATTTAGAGTCCCAATCCTAAATAATAACCTTTCTGTTTTTGATAAATTGTTGTTCATTTATCGCTAAAAAACTATTTTCATTACTCTATCAAGAGCTTATTGACAGAGAAGATTGTTTATGCTTAGTACAATTGCAAACAAATTTTTAAAGTCAAAATTTCCATTTGTTTTTGAATTGTGCACACCACACTGCAAATCTAAGTGTGTTATTCTTGTAGACATTTTTAACACATTAAGCCTCTTCAATGTTAAATGCCGTAAACAAACTATAGATTTGTCACACACTTAAAGTATGTTAAAAGTGTCTACAATTCATGTATAGTTTGTTTATGGATTTTTAACGTTGAACACATTTTATGCGTGTTATTTTAACATATTTGTGAAATCTTATGATTTGCAGCACATTATTACATAAATATACTTAATTATATTTTTTTATATTTGTTTATATAAGATTTGGCCGAAAAATTATATTTCAATACATTTTGATATATTTTTGTAATAAAATATATTTTGAAAAATACATTTTTTTTCATATGGGTTCAATTTATTGGGTAGCATTTTTTACAACTTCCAAAAATTTGACGTACTATTCAATTAAACAAAAATGATTGTTTTTTATTGTGACAATGTACCTACGAAGTGTTGAAATAGGATACTTGTTTGAATGTATAGACATTGTACTCTGGAAATTTTCATTTGATTTATTCATCTATTCATTTTTCTTGAACTGTTTTGCCTCAATATTTTATTCAGCTTTGAACAGAAGTTTATCTTTAGTAAGAAAACATTTTGCTATAGAGGGTATATCAATAATTGTAGCGGAGTTGTGCCACTTGAAACAAAAAATTTAAAATATAAACTATTTTAGGACATTAAAAAAAAGATATCAATTAGTTTGATGTAATTCAAAATGGTATGATTCTTTCTGCACAGCGAAAAAATATATTTGAAACACATAAAATTTACTAAAAATATGTACAAATTAGTTTTGTTCTCAAGGAATAAGAATGCAAACAATATACAGTTCGCTCCCGAGTCAAAAAATAAGACCTGATTCGGAAAATTTAAACTTAGTTTGGACATAGCTCTCCAAAATGAAATGATTATTATTTTAATTCTTCAATCATAGCCAGGTCTTAACTATAAGAGACCTAACTTAGACGATTTAAGCTTAGACGATAAAACGAAATTTTTTCGTTCAAAACTCTTAAGTTGAAAACAGGTTTTAATTCTTATGAAGCATACAAGATCTACTTTGGACTTAAATTCAATCGCAAATAAACATTCAAGACAAATACGTTCTTTTAAAATTGAAATTTGAGGTGGCCAAATAGCTACGGGGGTTAAGGTACTACTATCCAAATTGATCGGTCGCAAGTTCGAATCTCGCCAAGAAGAACGAGAGAAATTCATTTCTAGTAGTACTTTGCTTTAGAACTATCAGTTAATTTGATATATCTTCTGATCGATTGAAATACAACATAGATAAAGTAAATTTACCAATAAATATTTTTTTATTAATTTTTTAATTTAAATCTAATGCTATTCGACTCAAATATTTTATATGGAGCAATTTACTTATATAATACATGTATGTATTGTAATGTACAAATACAAATACATTTTGGTGGAAAGAAAGGAATAAAATTAAGCCCAAATCAGCTTTTAAAAATTTTTAGATCTGGTTTAGACTTGAGAAATAAGACTTGATTTTTGATCAAATATTGCATAAGTTGCTTTTGACCTTTTTCTTAAGTCGAATTCAGATCTTATTTTTTGACTCGGATACATGCGTATATATTACATGCAGCAGCTAGTATATACGCATGTATTTTTTACCAGATATAAATACGGATAATCAAAGAGATAGTGTAGACCACTTATCTGTCAGTTCCAGAGTGATAAATAGCCGTCAATTTTTTTCTTATATTGACTCAAAATGATTTCATACAACTAATATTCTAACAATTCCAACGTACGCTACTTTGTAGAAATTTCAAAACTAAGCGTATGAAATAGAAGTTATAAATAAAACTGTCCGTTTCAGGGTTCCAAGATCATGTCATCATGATAATATTCTCACGGATTCGAAAAACCGAATATGTTCAGCAAAAATATGATGGATTAGAAAGCATTTGTACTGCATTTTAAACGCATAAATATAGTATTATTGTACACGGAGAGAATTTTTTCACTAAATGTAAGTACAAAAATGACAAGTCCACGGTTCGAAATTTATAAGTAAAAATATTTCTGTTTAACAGTGAATTTTGGGTTGTTGTAAGTAATTTTTGAGTTATCCCAAGTAATTATTTTACTAAGACATCTCTTAAGTACAAAATTAACTTACAGGAACTCGAAATTTTCTATCGAGGGGGAATATTTTTACTTGTAAATGTCGAAATGTGCACTTGTCATTTTTACACTTAGATTTAGTAGAAAAATTCTCTCCGTGTACAACTGTTGAACCGATATAATTTCATATTTTCAACCAACATTATTATAGCATTGTTAAATCTCGTTCAAACTTCACACTAAAACGACTGCTTTCTAATAATATTGAGAGGATCCACTGCAAATCGTAGTGTTTTATTTGAATGCACTAAAAGTGTTTTAAAATGACGTCACCTATTTGATTAACATTGTAGTTACTTTTTCAACACTTCCGGAGTATTAAAAGTTACTACAATGTTAATCAAATGCGTGACGTCATTTTAGAACACTTCAAGTGCATTAAAATAAAACCTCATGATTTGCAGTGTCTTTTTCAAGTATATAAATAAAAAAATAACAAATAAGATAGTTAATATAACTTCTAAATAAAAGTAATGATACCAACTTTCTAAAAAGGGGTTAAGTATAAAAATTATGGCTAAAAATATTCGACATCGAATGATTTTTCGATTTTCTTGAATCAACAAACGAGGGGACGGCGAAAGCATAAAATTACCAAATATTTTTCAATACGGTCTTCAACACAGTTATATATCAGCGTTAGAATAATAAATTGCGAATCCAATTAAATTACTATACTATATATTGATGTATATAAAAAACAACTACAATAAAACAAATGCAAAATTTATAACTAGACAATCTTTTTAAGCATTTATTGAACCGAATTATTGTGACTGCAGTTAAGACAGAATTAAAAATATTTTTTTAACTTCCAAATCTTCAATTACAACTTCGAAGCTGAAATTCAAATTACAAGTATATCATCATACATATAATCTAAGCTCATTTTTGACTTCAATTTTGTTGTTTCCTCTGCTGTAACAAAGTTGAAGTTGAAAATGAATTTTATAAAATTTATTTTGAACCTCCAAAATGTATCAATATCATACAAACAATGTTATAAAAATTTATGATGACATTGATGACCAAAATAATATTTTTAGATTAGTTTAAGACATCACAACCTTCAGTGAAGTTGATGATTCCCAAAATGGAATTAAATTATAGGCGGTAATTGGAACATTAAAGGAGTTGAAGATTTAGAACTTGAAACTGAACTTTAAATTTAGTCTCGGGTGTGTTGCAGTTTACAAAAATGATTAAATTTATTTAACTAAATATTATTTATTAGAATAACGGATTTTATGTAATGCATAGCCAGTTTTGGTAAGAAATCGATTATTTAGATCAGAATTTAGTTTAATTAAATGTAAATATTTTTCCTTGGTTATAGTACTACATTACAGTGATTTCTCAAGGTAGTTAGTGTACATACTTGAAAACCGTTTAAATATACTTTACAATATGTTAGGAAACATGTTTCAAGACTCGAACTTTAATTACTCATTAAACTCGGGTTCTAGTTTCAATAGGTTAATTAAAAGCAAATAGTATATTACTTCGAGTGTATAGTGAAGTTACTATATAAATTTTTATGCAATAAATATGCAATAAAGATTTGTATTCAAAGAAATCCTCATGTAAGTTAGGAGAAATAATTAATTAAATTGCCATACTATGATAGCTTACTAAAATACTTATTTGCTTGGAGATTAAATCGTTATTCAAGTTTGTGCTGACAACGAGCTAAGAGCGCAAAGCTGCAAATTCACATTTAAAACGACACTTACCTTACCTCCGTATATTTATAACGTTATCGATTCTGCAACCGATTTACTTCTCTTATTTTATAGTTTCTTTGAAAATATATTGGTCTTCGTAGAACATATGCATTGAAAGTAATGTGTTTAACGTTAATCCATTGCGATAGAAGTGTTCATTTTCTTTATTACTATTTTATCACTAAATGTTTATTATTAAAATCAACGATTGCGTGATACATTAAACTTTAATGAAAAATCAGATTATTTGCATCATATTTTATATAATTCACAAACAAATTATATGAAACTGTTCGTTCTACTAAGAACAATTATTTTGATTCTGTGAACAAAGTGTGCACTTCTTTCTTCAGATAATGGTAATTTCTGCTGTAGGACAAGTTAAAATGAAATCCATATGAGAATCGAATCTAAGTAGCGCTTGATATTATAATAAATTAATTAATGAAAAGAAAATAAAAAAAAACAGCCTTCCACTGTGGATTGAGAATAGGTTTTTTCATTAAATACTTGACTTTACGGCCAATCAGGAAAGATAAAAAACTGAAATAGAAAACGCTGCTTAATTGATTATGAAATCAGTTCTCATTGCAAGAAAAATGCATCAATTTTAATGGTTGTAATACAAAAGAGAGAATGAATTTTATTTAATTAGAAGAATAATTTCTTACTTGAATATTTCAGTAAAAAATGGTTCTAAGATGACTTCAATACTTTTTTCGAAGCATTCGACTTTTAAACGAAATTTTTTTTTTTGAACAATTTTAATAAGAGAACTGTTCAGAGAGAAATGAAGTATATTGGAAATTTAATCATAAAATTACTCAAACCATGATCATAACAGTTTATCTTGAATACAAACTTTACATTACATTTTATCAAAAACAGCATTCGGAAAATGGCCTTTATTGTATGAAGTCTGTTCAAAGACTAACTCAACATTATTAACTAAAATTAATTTTAACTATTCTATTAAAACGCTATGTTTAGTATGTAGATATTTGAAGGATCTAATGCATCCCGAATCCTTTATATATAATTTATGTTTTATTATTTTGCAAACATTAAAACTTATAGCTATTTCTCACAATAATCTTGTTTTATTTGTATCTGGCTTGGACAAAGAATATTTTTGTAGACAACATCTTCAAGCAATTATACTTTCAAAACAATAATTTTTGTCACGACTATTTCAATAACATAAAACTATATTTTTCAAATTGTAAACGTCAGATTAATAGAGATTCTTTCAATTTATGACGGACATGTGACTGTATTTTTTATTATTGATTCCATTATTTTGTTTCTGATGATCAGACAATATTACTCTACACGGAGAGAATTTTTTCACTAAATGTAAGTGCAAAAATGACAAGTCCACGTTTTGAAATTGATAAGTCAAAATATTTCCACTCAATAGTAAATTTTGAGTTCTTGTAAGTTAACTTTGTACTTAAGAGGTGTCTTAGTAAAATAATTACTTAGGATAACCCAAAATTTACTTACAACAACCCAAAATTCACTGTTGAACAGAAATATTTTTAAAAGCGTGTTCAACTGTTATCATACTCGCCTAATATCGTAGATTTGTTATGCATTATCTCACTCAATATGTAATAGTAATTAAATCTATATATTTTTAGATTAAGATAACATATATTTCTAGACGAAGTTAAATTGAACTTTTGAAATATCAATGCGTACATACAAACCCCTTTTCAATAAAAAAAAGTTATTATCTGTTAAAACGACATGGCACTCATTCAAATATATTCGTGAACTTGTATGATAGTATTCTCAACGTTGAAACTATTTCCATACTGTCTATTCCAGTGTTTTTTAAATCTTTATCAAAGTGGAACGACTCAAGTATTTGTACTCTAACCATTGAAGAAAACGTCACATCTTCATGCAAAGTTTTGATTTCATCACATATTGCTAGCAGCATGGGATTAACTGTCGTAAAACTACAATTTGTATTTTCTGTGGGGAGTTTGCGAACTATATAAAAAGTATGTGAGTGTGTTCATGCTTTTTTCCAAAGGTCGGAATAAAGTAAAATGTCAAGAGACGCGTCGACAGACACAAAAGTATAAAAGAAAGATTCAAACGAGCATCGAAGCAAGTTTCGTCTATTGAAATTTCAACTTGAGTGTAATTCAATTTTTTACTTGATCATGTGGTTCTTAAATATAATTTTCAAATTTGGAACGTTGGAAAATGCCTATCCAATATAAACTAATGCACATCTTTACTTATTAAATTATAGCTGAACAAGTATGACAATATGGAACTGTCAATTCACTCATTAATGATAAATATATTTATTCTATTGTAATATTATCCTTAGTATTGCAATTAGTTAATCTTCATGCCTTGTCAAAAATTATATCTAGGTACATGAAGTTTTAGTTCAAAACTGTATTGACGTACTTAGTTTGCCACATGATATCTATGTGGTCATGCAGTATAATCTGTAATAATCTGATGTTCATATTCATTGAGTTAAGTACCTTGCCTTCTAGTTCATTGATGGTTCAATACAGCTATGGCTAATGCGTTCAATTACTAATGACCAAAGATTGTAGCATAAGACAAGGATTATGATTTTGACTGAAAACATTTGAATCTTTTAAGAAAGATTGCGTTGATTTATCAGATGATTGAAAAATCTCATTTCTTAGATCATTTAGTACGAAGTTGTTATAAATCCTTTGCTCTTTTCAATTCTCATGAAATATTTAGTAGTAAACATTAGTGATATGTTTATAAAAAATGCAACTTTTAATGACCATGTTGGTTTTTAATACTTCAGATTTACTTCCATGAAATAAATTTAGCCACTGTTCAGTTTAAATCTAAAAAATGTATTATAATCCTATTCATTACTTGAAAAATTTAATTATGTTTACAAAAGTAATTTGAACTCTATTTCTACAACCATCGATGTTTGATAAATTATTGTATGAACAAAGCATTCTCTTTTCAACAGTATACTTGCTTTCTATAATTATCACTCACTACGTATAGTAGTAAATTTCCATGTACACATTGACAGTTGAGAAATTGAAATGAGTAAAGTTTAGAAATTCGGAACCATTCCTTGTTAATCATTCCAGATGATTTTTAGGAGAATGTTTAATCAACCAAGTTCAACAATTCCTTGGAGTCTTAGGCAAATTAAATAGCCGCTCGCTTGTACTTCTATCATTATCGTTAACTCACCAGCACTGGAAGCCAAACTAGGGGATGACTACCAGCATTCTCAAGATCCCCAGACTATACAGACTAAGACAACAATGAATTCAAAACGTCCCTGAGTGTCTTTACGACCTTTTACCCTACCATTACTAGCAAATGAATTTCTGCATAAAATTTTTCCTTTTTTTTTATTGAATTAAAAGTTAATAAAGACGATAGATTCGGTCCCTAAAATGATTGATATAAGCTATTTCAACATAATATCAAGTTCATGAATAATTACTACCAATTTAAGTAAGAGAAAAATACAAAATTAAAAAGTCATACAAGTTTTTCTGTCGAAGTCATTTGCGAAATAATGTTGGGCCGTGAGAACACTGCTGGAGGCTTTTTATGGATAAAAAGTGGGTTCATCGTTTCGAAAAACGGCTGAAAGAAGGCAGAAAGCGTTCATGTGAATGTCTGAAAGAAATAGAAGAGACGTAAATCATGCCAGGTGAGCAAGCGAGGAATCTAAGTTACAATCAACTTGCTTTTCAAGACCTCGCTTGAGCTAATTAATGCCGTTTTCTAGTCTTTTGTCTCATCTAACCTACCAGCACCTTGCATCAACCAGTTTTTTCGTGTGTATGTCGGCATGGACCTATTTCTTGCAGTCTGCCTTATGTGAAATTCGATCTTTTTCTTCAAGATCATCGAACATGGTACATGTAGAAAATGACCATCTTGTTCGTTGGTGGTCTTTCTAACTTCACTTCAATAAAGTACAAATAATTATATATCACTGAACGATATTCTTTTAAAAATATGATTTTTTATTATTATTTATGTTAAAACTAAGTTTTTTTTCAAACCATTCATTTTTCACGAAGATTACGGGAAATCTGAGTTGATCTGATAATGCGAAAAAATATTATGAAAGACTATTTTTAAAAACTTATTTAATTATTACTCATTTCTTTCTCTATGAGATATAATAATGTTTATTTGCATTAATTTGTTATTGGTTTCGTGAAAAAAATTCGGATCCACCAAAAAACTACTTATCTTCAATGATTCTATTTCTGTGATTTTGTGTATTCGAGATTGTCTTCATCAGTTCCGATCATCTTATTTAGGCCACCAATTTTTTTAAAACAATTTTCGAATACTGAAAATCAACGAAATTCACGAATATTAGAAGCCCACACTACAAATCTTGGCTTTTTGAAATGTGTTATTTAACAGTGATGAGGTATGTGAAAATGGCGTTACCTAGTTCATTAACATTGTAGTTACTTTTCACATCCTTCAAAAAATGCTAAAAATAATTATATTGTTAATAAAATGAATCACCTGATTTTTACACACCTCAGCCGAACTAAATTATACATTTAGATTTACAGAGCAAGCATCTCTAGTAACCAATACTTACGTACATTATTAACATCAGTTTTACGTACGTCTGCTAGGTTTCTTAGGAGCTGTCGTACGTAAGATTGTTGTTGGAATCTGATGTAAGTATGCAGGCATCAGACCAACGTTAGTCTGGTGTAAGATTTAGATGAGAATTTAGAATTTTGCATCTTACTATCTAAAAAAGAAACAGTGAAAATAATGAAATACACTGAAAAATTAGTGAATATAATAAAACTGCTTCAAATAGTGGTTCAATTCACACTATAAAATCAATGAATATTCACTGATTTTGCAGTAAATTTGATTAATTTCACGGTTTAATTTCTAGAGAGTACAGCTTACGTCAGATTTTAACGACAATAGAGACAAAGAAACATAGCAGACGTACGTAAAACTAACGAATGATTCCGAACATATTCTTTCGTTTGTTTTTTAAAAGTCTGACACACATGTAGATATTAAGGTATAATAAAATCAAAAGTAAGAAAAAAGAAAACAATCAAGAGATAGAAATCGCTTGAAATTTTTTATACGAGTAAAACTTTATTGATTAGTTATTTGTGTTATTACGTTCATGTAAAGAGACGTTAAAAACATGATAGAATATTCAAATTTTGAACATTGTTTTCTTAGTGTTATTATCTGTCATGCAGAGGTTGATGATAAGATAGTGGTTTTTCACATGGAATCATTATTAGTGAGCGAGTGTATGATTGCCATGACATAAAAAACGCCATCAGTAACGTCTTAGCAATCAAAATAATAATTAAGTAAGAGTGTATGCAATCGTGCCTATTATTTTATTTTTACCACCAAATTAGAGCACGCTACTCACAATTCTTTAAAAAATCCACAAAGTTCATTCTATGATAGACAATGAGATATTGATAGTCCACATCCTTGTAATTTCAAACTTGCCACACATTCAACATACTCTTTTTTCCTGCGAATGGTCACCACTTACAGCGTACTTCAAAAATCATTTTCTATTATTTCCAAATATATTTTTCTAGTCTTCAAATTGAATTTTCATTCAATGCTAAAATTGAAAAATATTGGATTTAACATCTTCATCCTCTGTGCTTTGACTTTTCCGCCCTTACTTTTTAACCATCAGAATCACATCATTCAACATCTTTCAATCCCCTCCAACCAACGATCCTATCATTTAGACATTTACCAGAACTTTATCATTTATGACAGATACAGCACTAGTTACAGGAAATTTTTATTCAAAAAGCTTTAGCTTTTGTGAATTTACTTCTGTATGACCATAAAGATGAGAAACTAACAAAATGAAAATCATTGTGTATAAAGATTGTTTTCATGATTTATAGAACAAATCTGAAAGGAAATAATTTAATCGATCAAGTTATTTTCTCTAATTAGATGCACATACATCTGGATAAAAATGCATATTAAAAGCAATATAAATAATCTAACAAGTAAAGCAATGAAACAGCTGCGATACATTGTACACCTGCCGCTGGTATTTAAATTCGGTTCACTATTAAGTGCAAGTATGCATGGAACTGAAATTTTTCCGGTACAAAAATAAAGAAAATAATATAAAAGCTCAACAATCGATAGCTCGCAATATTGTTTTGCTTGGATACTCGTTCTTTTAAACACAAAAAATGGATTTGATTTTTATTGATGTACACTGGGAATTTTCATCTCAATTAAGAAAAAAATAAAACCTTGCTTTTTTTTACCATGTTATTCAATTAAAAAATTCTTTAAACACAATCAAATATTTTACTAGCAATATTGCTGTTCTTCATTGATGAGTAGAAATATTTCTAATCGCTATTTGAATACAATTGAAAGGATAAATTGCAATCTGTGAAATAACTTACATATCTTTAATTAAATACATTGTTCTCAAGAGCTTGGTCACCAATATATCAGTTCATCAGTTGGTATTAAATATCTTTGAAATAATACAAAATCCTGCGCGGTATGCATGACGTCACACGTCCTGCGTCCCACGTGGAAAACATCGGAGAACTTTTTGGGAACGAAATATGTTTATCTAGGCAGTATACTTTAAACTTAAACTAATTCAAATCTATAATGTTTCTATTTATGAATTCACAAGGACATATAACGCAAGCCGATAATCAATATATATTGAAAAGTATGTGACTTTTTCCTTATTGGCTAAAAAATCCCAATCACCGGCGCTTTGTGCATGCAATATATTCTAGCACTGTAAATTTTAGTGTCTTACTTTAAAACATTGATATCGTTTTCATACGACGTCACCCATTGATTAACATGTCTCGATTTTAAAACACTAAAAAACGTTTTAAAATCGAGACAATGTTAATCAAATGGGTAACGTCAGATTAAAAAGATTTTAATATTTTGAAGTAAGGCACTAAAATTTACGGTGAGTATACAGTAAATAGATCATGTCAATCTCTTGTGAATTATTTGAATAATTAAATAATCATTGAAACGTTAAATAAATTATCGTTATTAATAGAAATAAACAAGTGGAAAAATACAAGAAGTAAATGTTTAAAAATTTTCTTCTGTGAGCTTACTTCAAAGTTTTGTACAACTTTAACTTATTGTAATCGGTGATAAATAGAGAGTGGAATCAACTAAGCAATAAGTTGAAAAATAAAACCAAGTTCATCGTTGAAATTGGCATAAATTGGTGTCAAACTTTTAGGAATAAATAGACTAAAAAAGGTAAGTAGATACTCTGAAAATATAATCCACGATTGAAGCAGATCATTATTGTTGACCAAGCAATGAATATGCATCAATTTTTTTGAGAGCATATAGTATTTTCGTGTGCTGAATGAATAGTATTCAATAAAACTAAATGGTTTTCGAAACGACAACTCAATGAAATTCTTTTGTCCCAGTGATTAGTACAGTAAAAGTGAATTGTGGATTACTCGCACTGGTCAATAAATCGAGCGTTTGGTGGCCAATTCCAAGCATGGTAATTCGTTTTGGGTGATGCATATTGATGAGTTTAAACGAACACGAAGACTGACTGAAAAGCGGCGAGAGTACATTGTCAGAAAAGAGAGAGAAATAGAAAGTGAAAAAGAAAGAAAAGGAGAAAATGAAGAGAAGAGAGAATGAGATCAATCTTGCATGTCTTGTAACCATCTTCGATTGCTTCGTCGGTGGTCTTGTCGCATATCCTGGTTTCTTCGTATCAATTTATTTACTAACATAAGTACTTTACTTTAAAAATAACTGGAAATAAACAATTTAAAATTATCTTAGTAATTACATTTACAAGTTGTTTCAATTGTAGAAGTAGATTCTTTAAGTGATGAAAAAAGTCTTATAATTCAAAAAGTATAACTCTCATAATAAAAATAGCTATAATATTTGACAAGCACATTTACTAAAATAACAAAACAAAAGAATCAACTCCAGAAAATTCTTTTTTTAATCAGGAATAATAAAGAAAAGTCTGAAATTGAATAAAAGTTAAAACAAATTTGAATATTTGTGGCAAAAGTGGGCAATGAAAGAAGTTTGAAGGTGTTATTATCACTTGACATAAAATAATTCAACGTTATCTTCATTTGCGAGATCAGCACTCGTAATTGAGAGAAACCGTCCGTGTTAATTATCCTTTTAGCGAGTGTGCATTGTGAAAATATCACAACTCTTTGCGTTTTTGCTTTTCATCTGTCATACCGTCATCCCTCTTTTCATCTTCTTTTTCCCAACCTTGGGTAGTCGAAGAAGCAAAAAAAAAGTCATAGTTTGCGTCAATTAATTATAATGCTCGAAAAATGACACTGTAACCATTAATTTTGAAAACTCGTTGAAGCATCTACTTTAATTCTCTCTTTCGCATAGAATATAATTAAAAGTAATAACAATTTTTAACTAGAGGCCTGGGTATGATTGGTCTACCCAAGCTGCCAACTTCCCATTTGGTGCCTTTAATAAGTAAAAACTATTTTACAATCTATGTGACTATTTAAATATAGTTATTTATTTATACTCTTCATATAGATAATTTTAAATGAAATTAATTTAAAGTGCATATTTTTATTTTTTATTCTTGAAATAATTGAGACAAAAAATATTTGAAATCTCTTTATTGGTTATAAAAAAAAAGCTGTCAATTCAATTTAAATGAAAATTGTAAGAATACGTTTTGTTGTTGTTATTTATCGAATAGAATGAATTTGAAGTTAATATCTTGCTTAGTTCTCGAGATATTGACAAAAAAATTCGTTTATCTTTGTTTTTATTATTACTTTTTGTGTAAAAAAAACTTGTTATTTAATTTCAATGAAAATTTTATCAGTACATCTTTTTATTGTTACACTCAGAGAAAGTTCTGGTGAACTCAACTATTTAAAATAGTTATTTTTTTTCATCAAAAACAAAGTAGTCACTGCTACTAGTCTGAAATAGTTAATGTTTTGAAAGTAGTTACTTCTACTATTGTCTCTAGTACTAGCAACTACTCCGTAGTTATTTTAACTAGACAAACTAGTTAGTGTGACTACTTTCCGATACTGAAAACAAAGTAGTACATGTAACTATTTCAATTTTTCTCAGTGTATCTTTCGAATAGAATTGGTTTGGAATTAATATCTTGTTCGATTCTTGAGTTATAGTTGGAGAAAAATGGTTCACCAACGAACAAACAAACCTACAGATGCACACACAGACATCATCTTAAAAATAATAAATTCGAACTCTGCTGACCTTGAAATGTGAAAATTCGTTATAATTTCTAATTTGATAAATTGGACCCATTACTATAACTTCCAAAAGGGAACTAATGTTGATTGAATTTATGATTTTAGTTCACATTCTAACGTTTGATTTTTAAACATTCCTGTTGCATAAAAGTCAGTAAATACTTTAAACATATACGGAGAAAACAGTCATAGCAATATTGCTAGAATTCTAGAAAACTTTACTAGAAACTCCTTCACCTACATGGATGATTGTCGAGTCAAGCAAAATTTACAAGAAATATCTCGTCAATAGATACTCGAGGGTTACGATAAATTCTAGTAAAATTTACTTGACTTGAAAGTAATTTTTACAAATGTAGTAGCTAATTGAATCAAATTATTCAACATAATATTTAAAAAATTAATTATTTGGTAAAATTATCAACAATACATTTTATTAACGTAATGTATCATTTACTATAATGTTCAAGAAATATTATATTCTTTAACTTTCCTACGGTAAAAATCTTAGCGGTTTACGTAATAAAAACAAAAAACTTCTTAAAGCAAATAATTTAAATATTTAAAAAATGATTTTTGATAGACTTTATGTAAGCTGAACCTCAATTTTACGTGTATACAGTTTAAATACTGCGGGGAAACGCATATTTGAAGCTAGTAAAGAATATTTCTATTGGGGAGATTTGAACCTATGGCCGCTTTTAACGCACGCAACTATCTAAACCGATGTATTAGGCCACTTGGCTATCCGAAACTATTGGAAATAATTACAAATTTTATTTATATTAAATTGTGCCAGCATGGTTATTCGAATATTGCTTATCAGAAAGTATGAGAAACTATTCCACAATACCAATAAAATTTTATTAAAATTCTAGCAACGTTTTCTAGAATAAGTTGACTTGACTAGTCAACTAAATAAGGCTCTTATTATTTTCGTCCGTTCAGTCATTTTCACTATACAACTAGTAAAGTGATTAAGAATTAAAGTAAAAAATCTAAGATTGTCTCTGTTTGATTTTTCAAATACAATTTATCAGATGGCATAACAAACTGTTTCACACTGCAAATAAAATTTTACTAGAATTCTAGTGACGTTTTCTAGAATAAGTTTACTTGATTAGTCAAGTAATAAAGTTCTGATTATTTTTCTCCGTCCATTTGCAGATGTTTGAAAGATTTTAAGTGTGTAATTTTCAAAGAGAGGAGATGTATTATTTTGAAATGGTTTATCATTTTTATAATGATAAATTTAGCTTCTAATTCCTAGCTGAGTTTTTTATTTATTCAACAAATAAATCTAATGGTGGTTAACATGAGTTCGTTTAATATAAATAAAATATAAGTCATTGTTTATTTAATACGTAAGATTCTGTTGATGAAATAGTATAAGTATCAGCAATAGTTTGAGCAGACCTATAGTAGTCATTTTCTGTAGGTTCTCCATCACATCTATGTTTCAGATCCATTCCCCAGAAATGGCTAAAAAATTTCGAGTTCTGAAATATTCTATCTAGACAGAATTCTTTCTAGATTTTTGTCACTTGTTGCAATGATCATTAGAAGAATTACTAGTTAAAAGGCCACTTTCCGTCCTTTAATTTCGTTCATTTTTAGTTTGTAGATTATCCGACAACTTTGCATTAGATTGCTCATTTTATTTCAGAGTAATTACCTGGAGACAGTTTAATAATAATGATATAGGTAACACTAGCATAGTGATGTGAAAGGTAAAGTAACCTGCTATTTAACCGGTTAAAGAACCGTCGTAACGTATTATATTTGACCTGTGCAAAAGTCATCAACTGCGCATCAACAAATGTTGAACGTTTCTCTTCCTTTCTGTGCTTTTCTGTGAAGTGAAACTATCCCAACTAAGCGCCTGTAAACATTTTTTGTGAGTATTTTACAATATTAAACAATCCATCTAATCAAAAAAATTTTATTGAATCCAATAGTTTAAGATTCATGAATATTTCAATCTTTTACAAAGACTAGACAGATGTTAAGATACTGATCAACGATATAACTGCTCTAAATAGACACGTGGAGATGCCATTCTACGTCACTCAGGAACATGATGATGAAGAGTGGATGGACAACGAATAAACTGGACGAGATAATCTAACCAAAAAAAGGGCTTGCTCATTAGAATTCAAAGGATAAATAATCATTTATTCTTTGAAAAATTATATATTTTGTTACATACAATAAAGATAATTTTGAAAAGAAAAGTAATTTTATCAAAAACGGTATTTATATAAATATCAACAAATAAACGTCAATCAAGTTAGAATTTGAAAAATACAAAAATAATAACATCGAAAAGAATCTAGTAATTTTGAGTTTAATGACACTGTAAATCGAAGATATGTTACAATAACACACCTTATGTGAGTTCTATGTTAAATTACTATACGCAAACTATAGAGCCTTGTAGTCGTTTCTAACACATTTCAAAGCGTGTTAAAATCTATAGTTTGTTTATGGAGTTTAATATTGAACACGTGTAGGTATGTTTACTGTAACACACTTTGGACTTACAGTATATTTACGAAAAACTTCGCATCACTTTGTTACGAATATGATTAATGTTTAAAAAAAGATTAATCTTTTGATAGAGGACAAAATGTAATAGTGACACCAAGTTTTTTGTAAATAAATTACAATTAAAATTACTAAATTCGTTTCGGTATGATCGTTTCTATGTTTTTAGGTTCTGACTCTATTCATGTTTATTTGTTGATATTTATGTAAATGTCTTTTTTAAAGAAATTAATTTTCTATCTCAAATGATCTTTATGTAACAAAATATATAATTTTTCTAAAAATGAATAATCCATCGAATTTTCTTGAATATAATATATTTAGCAATTGCTAAATATATTATATTCAATTAATTGTATTTCAATTAATTGAAATACTTGGCTCTTAATGATTTAAGAACTTTTTGTATTATTTTCGATGATACAGTTTTTTGAAAATAGCGTTTTATGAACGATGGTTATTGTTCTCGTTATTTGTATTTGACGCACAGTTTTATTCAACAAGGTATTTAACAAAGTGCGTATGAGGATCTTAATTTTCGATTTATAAATCGTAGATATAAAATATGCGAACTTTTGTTATTTATTTAAGTGAGACACATATAGTTTAAAACTAACTTAATTACAGTTAAATAAATTACAACTCATTAGTGTTCAATCGACCTACGACCGGATTGGGATTAGTAATGGATTTTGTAACAGGGTATTCCCTTTTAGTACTTAATAGCGACAATATATAAAGACCGCATAATGATATTCAATACTAGACCCTGATCCGGTCCAGATGATGATAGAGCATGCCTTTTTTTATTTCTACTCGGGATATGTTTGTATGTACGGTCGAAATAATTTTTTGTCTTGATTATTTCGAGAAAAAAAAATGATATCGACGTGAGACTTATCGCATTCGACGTATAATTATGCAGCCCAGAACTGATTAGATTTTTAGGAAAATGGGTCCAGCAATTTTTTTTGAGAATAAAAAAAACTGGAAAAAATGGTACACTGGCTAAATCTCATCATTCTTTTCACTGGGAAATTAATCATGAAGACCTTGCAGGTTGCACCTTTACCACTGAAAAGCCCTAATACTTTTTCAAATTGTGTATCATTGAAACATTTGAACTTGATGATTTTTCTTTCTCCAAAGCATCTAACAATTTGTTCGACTAATAATCAATGAGTTGAGACAGTTAAAGCAAAATCACGTGGATATCCTTGTTATATTCAATTTAATCTTCTTCATCAATATTGCATAACTGATTGTTTTATTCAGAAATTTTTCTGTGCCAAAAAGAATTGTTTTACTACAAATTACAATTTTTAGGCGGAATCGCTTTCAGATGCTAGAATAAGGTTATTTTTAATGGCCACTGCAATCAACACTTTAGTTTTTAAAATGAATTTAATCGGTTTCCATCGTTTACCAACAAGTCTGAAGACTCTTTTTCCATTTTCAGAATTATGGACGATTCAAAGATAGTCGTAATTCTTACTTTTCACCCATTTTTTTATATGATACTAGTGTAATGTTTAACAATATTCGTTCGGATGGTTTACTAATCAATTCTTATTAGCAATACATATGATATGACGCACAATGTGACAATAAGAAATTTTTTTTAGCCCTATCAAATTATGTTTGACTCTAAATTATTTAATAACTGATCCTAAACTATAAGTTTATGATTTTTGATACTATGTAAATAACAACATTTTGAAATAAAAACAAAATAGTAATTTTCGTTTTACAGATTTTAAAGACCGGATTCATATTCGGAAGTACATACGGACTGGTTGGGAAATGATTCAAACAGTGATTCAGGGGAAAAAGATAATGGCTCAGATTTATTAGATGCAAATTCAGAGCACCATGAGCACGATACGTACACATAACAATCTGGACAAAATAACACTGATAAGGAGCTAACTGACAATAAAGTAAAAACTCCGAATTTCCTTTCGGAAAAGATTGAACTACAAAATGGGCAACTACTCTTTCTAATCAGAAAAAAAAAACGGAAAAAACGAAACATAGTTCTTCGTCTACCTGGAGTTGGACATAGTATAAAACCATAATCGGAATTATTTTATGCTTATTCATTAGCAAGGTTCAACTAATCTAATTTATCAACAGAACTTGAGTCTCAAATTATTTACAATAACTTGCCACTGGAAATTCCTTTGTCCATTGGAAAACAGTTACTAACAACGTCACGTGAGCGTAAATTGAATTTCACTATGCGATTCAAATTTTTTTCACCTACCATCAATTCTTATGAATTTATTTCTCTCCTTCCTATGCCAGCATACAGCAATACATATCTGGAGTTAGCTCATTCGATCTATTAAGTTACTGTTCAAAACTTTTTGATCTATTGTCATGTAACGTAATTATGCATACTACGTAAGCGAAGTCATGGAAATCATGGGCCATGAATAATGGTTTAGTAAAATTCTAAATGATTCTAATTATTTTGGGAAGCTAAGCCTCTTATCTGTTCTAGGACACCATTGCTATTTAAGAAGACAATTCACCAAAGAACCTCGTGCATCTAATTTTCTATTACCCCCTACTAATTAAGAGCAGAATGTCTATCACAGACATTTGATCATGGATTACCAATTGAGCTATCTGAGAGACGAGGATGATCAGCACTTTAAAGCTCTAGTTAACAGTGCAAACAGAGTCAAGAAGGATGATCAAGAGAGTCAAAAATTAACACGGTTCCACAAAAACCAGACGCAACTATCAGGATCCACTGAGAACCGGAGACCATGGCTATTTCAAAGACGACCAGAGGGCGCTGACAAAGAGGACTGTCATTAGCAAGACTCCATACTACCATGAGTCTAGCTTTTCTTATAGGAAATGTCTAAAAGGACATTTGCCCGGGGTGTTAATGGTGGGTATCACCAATATATATATATATGATTCATTTCTTTTAATTGTATACCTGGTTAAAACCCGGCATTTCACAATATTGCCCATCCCCCAACGGTCGGAAACCTTCACGCACTTTTTCTCTAAGCCCTTCCTCATTTTCCCCTGGATGTAAGTGAGTGCATCGCTCTGAGGGCATAACTCTGGAAAAATATAATAATCCTACTTTTTACCGACGACGTACCATGGAACTCATATACCTGCGTGTTAAAAAAGGCACGGGAATACATATAACTAGCTCGAGGTCTGAAAATACCACTACGAGTCTGATTTCAATTGGCCCGTTGTACTTAGTCTTAAATATCATATTTTAACTTTTTAGCTCTGGAAACGGAGCTTGGAATTAACCTCCTGTAGTATCATTTTCAACCGCTTTGGTCGGTGGACGTAACCACGCGTCTGGCGCCCCACACCTGGTGTTCAATATCCTTAAACTCGGAATTGCCGAATATGGCAGTTCGAATGGGGCGCAACGAACGTTACTCTGCCCCACGTTGACAGAACATTTTTGAAAGAGCAAAAACATCAGTGTAATAAAAGGGCAACGTATGTCGATCCAACCGGCACTACGTCAAGATCCTCCCGCACATGGTGGCCTGAGAAAAACAATATGACTGATTTTATCCCGGCTGAGAATTACCCATGGCGTATGAAGCTGACGGTGTACCCATTAGGCCATTACGACGGTTACGTGAGTTTCGCCAGTACTAAAAAAATAATTTTAATTTGAGAATGTGAGATCGTAATACACAAGAAACTTGATTAGTAGAACTTGGGGAATTAATTTTATTCGAAACTGTACTAAAGTAGAGTCTAAGCTTTAGTCCGTATTAAGTCATTTGATCGAATATTATTGTAGAAGACATAATTTTTGTCGATCAGATAACTTCAGGTCTGGAGCAGTACATAATAATAATCATTTATACCTCTGATCTAAGTTCAATTCCTTTGAATTAAGTAATCTAAATTTTCTGAACCAACTGGCGTCCGAGATAGGTGGACAAGGGTTCTCTTTCATAGAGTTCATGGACACGTTATTTGCTCTCTTAAACAAGTTAACTTCCCAGTGGGAAGTTATTGTAATAGGTCCGATTTTGCAAATTAAAAATTTTGACATATCTCCACATTTCAAGGCCTTTAGAGTTGAATGGTATAGTTTTTAAGAGGATGTCCGTGTGTGCACATGCATATATGTTCGGATTCAATTTTCGTCTCGTGTATCCCGAGAACAAATGATGATATTGACATGGGACCAGTTTTCAAAAAACTGGAAAAACGGTAAATTAGCTAAATCTTATCATTCTTCTCGCTGGGAAGTTAGTCGTGTGGACCTTTCGGGTCGCACCTAGTCCGCTTTTTTTTCAACTGATTAAATGATTTATTATTCATAAATCGATTTTTGAGATAATCTAGAGCGAGGACTGAATTAGGGGAACCCGGGGCAAGACGGATCCCTAGAATTTTTTTAACTGAGTGAGGCAAGACGGATCCCTTAATTTTTCGTAATCTGACAGGACAAGACAAAACTTGTAGTAGAGCTTTGGATTTTTATTATGTCTAATAAGTTAAAGATTTTTTTTACAATCTCAATTGTAAACTTTAAAAGTTTTGTCAACACCTGCACATCTATCGTGCGCCCAACCTTCACATAAACTACACTGAATCCATGATTCGTTTGACTGCGAATAGAGTTCTCCACAAAAAATACAACGAGCGTCGTTTTCTTTGTTTTTGTTTATTCGCTGTTTTTTCTTACTTCTTCCTCGCGCATTGTCTTTCATTTCTTCCGTTTTTTTTTATAATTAATTCATTTCGATATCTCGATGACGTTAAAATTGCTACCGTTTCTCGTCTTCTTTTTTTTGGAGCTGATGCATTTAGGATTGGCAAAATCTCAAATGGAGACTTTTCAAAAACACTCATGCGTCTTTTTTTGGGCCGTTGATCATTTTTATTATCATCATCTGTGACATAGTCTTCTTCTTTTTCGTGATCTCTATTTTCTCCCGAAAATACTGAAAGATAACTTAGACCTCTCTCTAAGGTATCTAACTGTTGCGGCTTGTTGATCTCAGTATCAGTCAATTTGTTGCCCTCAAATACTTCAGACGGTGTGTAGTCTTCATCACTAAATATATTTTCATTAAAAAGCCAAATGCCAGTTTTTTTAAATCCACTTTTTATCGTGCTTTCTTTCGCTGCTCCTTGAAATGGCAAACTGAACAATTCAGGAATATCTTTTGGAGCTAATACTCGACTTGGATTCAGTCGCATCCAACTTTTAACTTTCTCAGCATATGATATTGATAAAGGTCTTATACAACTCACATCAAGTGGCTGCAACCTATGCGTACAATGCGGAGGAATACATAAGATAATAACAAAATGATCCCTAGCATAATCAATGACGTTGAGATTTTTTGTGTGAGTCGTATGACCATCAAGAATAAGTAAAATTGGATTGTCTTTAGTAGGTTTAGTTCGTTCAACAAACCATATAAACCATTTGAAAAATGAATCACTTTCCATCCATCCAGTTGGGTTCGGAAGTGCCCAGCGATTTGGTAGAGAGTCTTCTAATAAATTGTTTGGAACTGTTTTCTTGGGGTATATAAAAAGTGGTGGTAAATATTTTCCATCTGCTGACACCCAAATCTCTACTGTCATCAACTGCCCTCGCTCTCCAGATGAAATCGCTCCAATTTGTTTCTTGCCTTTTGTTGTAATAACTTTGGAAAAGTGTTTTGAAGCTGTCATAATTCCGGTCTCATCTACGTTGTAAATATTGCAAGGTTTTATTCAATATTTAGTGATTAATAAATTGAGTAGTTGAAAGTAATTCTTTACAACTATTTTATTGAAGCCAGTTCTACGAGTAGCAGAAGTAGCTTCTGGTTTTCTTAAAGACAATTCTTTATGATCACGTTTTAAAAATCCTTGGACCCAATCGTGTCCTGCCATGTCGTTAACGAATGGATGCTTAATTTCATTTACTTCAGCTAATTGAAATATTAGAATTCTAAATTCTTTGATGGTTAAACCATCAATGTGCACTAAACCAAAATGAAGCACTGCGTCTTGTTTTTTAAAATAAGTAACCAAAATTTTTTCTTGATCGGGTGTAAAAGTTGGTCGATATGTTCCCATGCCTACAAATATTTTTCCAATCGTTTATAAATTTTAAGGAAAAAAAGCATAAACGTTTTCATAGTTTAACAATCATAAAAATTAAAGCAACGAATTGAAGAGAGTTTAGCTTTCAAAATTATTAAAATTTCAATTATACTAGAAATTAAATATGTAATCAATACCTTTTGTAACAGTTTATTCTATATCATGATTGAAGCGAAACATTTTTACGCGATGCCGTAAAGTGGTACTTGGAACTCCATAACACAATGATACTGATTTAACGCCTTTAAATTTATCTACAACTGCCCTTATGGCATTTGCTATTGAAATTTCATTCCAATTTTGTCTATTAGTTTTTTTTTATAGTTACGCACCATGATATTGTTTAATTACAAAGATCTATTGCTAAACTGATACGATTTGAATTCGAGCACAACAATGTTCAATTGAAGGCCGATGTTACCATAGCAACTTGATAAACATTGCTAACGCTCTCTATAAATTTTAAATTACTGCGTATTACGAATTTTGTTAGTGCTGCGAACCCCGGCCATTTTTGAAATTAGTAGCACATACATTTGAAAAATTATGTCAAGTTATTCAACTTAAAAAAATTTAATTCTACCGAAATCAAGGGATCCGTCTTACCCCACTCAGTTAAAAAAATTCTAGGGATCCGTCTTGCCCTGGGTTCCCCTATCTAAAGGCTCAGTGTTCAGTCCCTGTTTTTTTTTTAATTTGGTAAAGGACTCCAAGAGAGGGAGTATTAAGGTCCATCAGCCACAAATCAATCGTTACTACTTTACCTTTCCAATTAGATCTTCCGAGTTGGAAAGGGTGGAGGAGTAAAGAGAATTATCAGTAATGACGGTGTTAGATATCCGGAGAGCAATAAACTACGTATGCTTTTTCTTAACGCAATTTGATTGTTTGCAGCATAATTTAGGCTGATCGAATCATTTGTTATTAAGAACATTCAATTCCTATTAGTAGACAGTATTTTCTATTGTTTATAACTCATACAGTCGTGAAAATCACATCACAAGTTTTACAATCGAATTTTGACTGTTTACAACGTAATTTTTGCTAACTGTACAATGTGTAATAAAAACAACCTCAATTCCGTGGTTCGACTCTGTATTGAATTATGAATCACAAATCCAATTTTCATCGATTACTAGTACATTCTTTAGTTCAATTTCAACTGTCTGCATAAATTTTTTCTCAGTTTAGCGAAAAAAAAAAAAGACAATACATATATCAGAGGTTCATATGCAAAATAGATTTCAAAGATAGCAGGCATCACTAATCGGTTAACCAGTGATAAAAAAACTCTACGATGCTTTAATTAATGAAATACCCGAAGTAAGAGACGGAAAACAGTGGCATAATCTTTGCCGGGTAAATACCGGTCAGCCTGGAGCTTCACTCGGCTGTTGGGTTAAAACCTTAGTTTCCTACTCGGGGATATACGGAGTGCGGTTGCCGAGTCACGTCTTCGGTGACGAAGATAGAGAGAACCTCACGCGCCTACTGGGGTTACAACCTTCTGTTGGGTGATGACCTCACTACTTCTCAGCCGGTAAATGCCTCGGTGGTTACGGGGTTTGAACCTCCTGGTGGGTAACAAACTCACGGGTTTTGACGCTGGGAGATGCCTCAACGCTTTAGGGCAAAAACCTCTAGATAGGTAGTAGACCTCACCTGATGTGCTCCGGGTAATACCTCGCAACGAAATGAATCTCAACACTTAACTTGGCCTTATATTATAGGTTACCCCACTCGACGGCCATCCTCACTATGGAGGAAGATAAATTTTATTCATTCGTTTCAGATGGTTCAAGATATCGTGAGAATGAATTTTTTAAGAACGATCTAAATCCATTCGCAATACCTTTTTATTAAGACGTTGAAAGAATACAGCACTTCAGAGAAATCAGTAAAACAATTTATAGAAGATATAAATACGTTACAAACTGAGGTAATCTATATTCAAGTATAAGGATGTGCCGAGAAAGCACACAAAGCATGTCTCGTGTTTTGTCCGGATGATAATCCTACATTTGCTTTGCTCGACGGATTCAAAGAATCCGTTTAATCTCATCGGTTTAGGCGCCAGCGCATAATAACTGAAAAACAAGGCCTGAGCATATTTTGTCCGTGCTAACATGACAAACTTCCTATTATTTAATGAATCTTGGTTGAAGTCGATATGTCGATCTGTTCTTGAAATATTGAAAACGAAAAAAATGCTGACATCTGCACATACATAGGGTAAAGAGAGGTTATTTGGTGATAGACTCTTGAAAGTTTTCCAAAACGTTACCTAAGCACGCAATATTGCGTAATAGTGTGTCTTTTCTACGTCTTGTCCATCTTTGTGGTGAACCGTTTGCATCATTCTGCATTACTGCGTGCATACGTAACATTTTGAGAAACTTCCAAGAGTCTATCACCAAATAACCTCTCTTTACCCTACTTACGTACGTACATACGCACATCATTCTGAAAATTGGTCAGTATGCTTGCAAATATCATGAAACGTAGACATATGATGAAAATTTAAATTTCACCAATTGACCCAATTTCAATACCTTCCTAAATAGTGAATATACAAATTGCTGGGCTTCTATGAACGGATGGACTAAACTGAAAAAGGAATTTGTACATTTTAAAAGGAATTAGAGTTTAAAAGCACAGAGATGTGCATGTGAATACACCTAGTAAACACTGAATATTGCAGCAATGTTACATCGAAGTAACAGAATGTAACGTGTAACATAATACTTTGTTACATGCATGTAATGTTATTGCA
This sequence comes from Chelonus formosanus, assembly GCA_028641665.1. NCBI lineage: Eukaryota > Metazoa > Arthropoda > Insecta > Hymenoptera > Braconidae > Chelonus > Chelonus formosanus. Next base: position 6,262,715 of record CM054002.1, read on the forward strand.
ATGTATGATGAATGTAACAGAAAAATATTGCAACTGTTATCTCCTTGAATCATAACATCAATATAACATTGTAACATGAGAGTAATATAACTCCTGTTATAAACATGTGACATAAAAATTTTAATATGTAACTAAAGTTACATAAATGTAACATCAATGTTATTAACATGTTATGTTTCATCTATGACACTCAAGTGATGTACATGTTATAAAATGTGATCAGATGTTCGCGGTACATATCTATTTTATATTTATGTTATGTCGCAGCCATTACCTCAGTATAACCCAGTTTCAAGAAAATGAAGTAACATCAGTGTCATGTAACTTACGTTACATGTATGTTATAGGGTAAGTTTGGGGTAGTTGGTCATATGAGGATACTGCGATGGATACAATATTTTGTTACATAGCTTAACGATGTTGGTTATATATTACTCCAGTTACTTAACATAATTAAATATTTGCAATACATATCTCATGTTACATAAACGGAACATTCATGCCACATAATTTAGCTACAAGGATGCTATGTTACATGTGTACATGGATATTATTATATAGAACGTTCACGTTTTTATTTTCAACATCCATCATTGCAGTAAAAAAATACCAAAACTCTTCATAACAAATCGCTGATCATATAAAATATACATAATAATATCGGTATCGTTTTTTTGTTTTTCTTAAATAACCTAAATATATACTAAAAAATAACATCATTACTCGTTCTGTTACCGATATTATTAGATTCAATAAAAATATTTACATCTGTAGACCTATATTCTCGTTCAGATATCAAGTAATATCATGCCCGAGCGGATTAAGACGTAGGTTTAAGTCGTATGCGTGCGAGCGGTCGTAGGTTCGAATCTCCTTGTAGGAGAAAAATTTATTTACTATAAAAAATTAAATTTAACTTAAAAAGTAAAGAAATGTAATCAAAAAAATATAATTTAATTATATTAGCAACATCAATTTTTGAAAATTTTTTTTTAGTACAATATAACGAGTATGTCACTTTAATATTACAAAGTTATATTAAATTGTTACATTGTTGAGTAGGAAATAGTAACATCCATGTTACTTCCATGTTACATTGCTGTAATATAGGTATGTCACATTAGTAACATTACATCCATATTACAACAATATAGTAACTATTTTTTCATGGCACCCTAATTCTGCAAAACAAAAATTGGAAAAACGATCAGACGTAAGTTCCAAGAAGATCTCTACAAAATTACACGATAGCATATACTCAACTTTTATACTAAAGCTACTGTAACTGTGTTCGCATAGATTAAACTGAAAGCTGAAAGAGCAATCAGGTCAGCTAACTAGGAAATTTTTTAAAAAAAGAGACATTGGAAAATGTGAAAAACAATTGAAAAAATAACGTAAAACTCAAATAATCAAGTATTTTAATTTTAACTATTCCCCTTCATCTTTACTTGAAAATGTAAAACATTAAAGTGACATTTACGACTCAATTCTACTAAAAAAATTAGAATCGACAGAATTTATTTATGAAAAGTCACAAACACGGATGAAAAGTTTTTAGAATTTTTATTAGGAGACTAAAATATTAAAGAAACTCTTGCTATTACTCCTGTTATAAATCGTAAGAATTATTAAAGCTTAACTTCTTCATTAAAAAAAGCCATGGCTGCAGATTAAGTTTTGAGTTCAATAACCTGTGATCTTTTCTTTGAATTTTTTTTTGTACCCAATGTCATTATAGCTAATGATGTAGAAAGAATATCATGCATTCTCTAAAATTAACCATCTTTCGTCTTTAACTGTCACCATTCTAATCTGTTTTATCGACTAATCAATATATTTCAATTTTCACATCACTTCTATTATCTATCTGTTTCTATCTAATATATGAGTTCTTAAGACTGCTTAAGTTGCAGGATTTTTTATTTCAGAAGTTATAAGATAGTTCAAAACAAACTCCGTCGTAGGACTTTGCATGACTATAAATTTTCCAATACCAATGGTCTGAAATACGTAATCTAGGTCTTCGTTATAGAGACAGTGACATCATCGATAAGGATTGATTTATCGAAATGGCAACCCAACTGGGAAAATAATGAAAGTCGAATGCAGCACTGGGAAGTTTCAAATCTCAGGACGAATGCCAGGAGTATATGAAAGAGCGACATACAAGAGATAAATTGCGATATTTATTATGCTGGAATTCGTTGAAGCATGAAAAAAGCCAACTACTTTTGTTCAATCGGAAACTTCATAAACTAATCAATTGAAACATGCAATAAAAGTCATTCATTATGTAAATTATCTTCAATTAAGTTATTAGTTCGAAAACAGAAAAATGTAATGCTAATAATCTGTTGATAAATAAATGAATATGAAGAAAACAATCTCTTGTCCTATCTACTAAAACTCATTACTTACTGTCCACCAAGGAGATACAGTTACGAAAGCCGTTTATATGAATATAATTAAATATTCATGATTTTTTTTCAATAAAATTATAAAGATTACAGCTCAATAATAATAATAACAAAAAAAATTTCAACATTACCATAACATATACCAAAAAACAATGATTAAGGAACATAAAATTAAATCAACCAATCAGAAAAGCCTAATCATTTTATTTCCGCGTTGATTGATCAATTTTATTGTTGAATTTTCAAAATGAATAAAAATTAGATAATTTTTTACGTTGTCATCTTGAGATAGCGTGCTTGGAGAGCGCGCGTTTTATTTCCAAAATCTTATAGATGGTGAATATATTCGTAATGAAATCTTTAAAAACCATTAAATACTTTTGTCATAAGTTATGCCTGATATGAAAGTTCAAAGAAAATTGTGGAAGCTTTGTAAGAAAATGAAAATAAGCTTGCAACATCGTCCAGAAAATTATTTAATATGATTCGATTATAAAGATACTGTTTATAAAAACAAAATAAATAAATCGTATGATGTAAAAATATTCAGTTTATATTTTTAAATAATGATAATCGAAAATTTTAACTACAGAAAAGTTAAAATTTGTTTTTTGTAATAAGACCTAAAAATCTTCTACTGTTCTATCTTAATACCATTTATTCCATAAAAATAGATAGAACGTGTCCACCCACGGGGAAGACTGTAGCTTGAAAGCATTTTTTCGTAAAAATTCTACTGCAATCATATTCCTCTTATTTCAGAGAATCCAGAAATCAGAGAAAAAGATTTCATTTGCGTTAGATTATCTAAAAACGTGACAGACCAAATTCATAACAAATCTCTTGAACGTGGAAAAAAATGGAAGATGAAAGTAGAAAATATTTATTCTTGATTCATAAATTTCAGTTACATACTATTCAGCAGTTATAATAAGTCGTTAATGTAAATAAATGTGATAATAAAGTGGAGTAGGAGTTTGAGGGGTGAAAGGTGGTGAAAATAAAGGGGATAATGAAGTCGTGTGTATTCTCATGATCCCAGTGCAGCAGGTGTAAATAAACTTCTCATTTAGCGCATCCCTCCTGCACGCTCAAGTCGAATATACTCCCTCTCTGAATCCTCTAACAGCACTCTACTACTAGTATCAGTACTCTTGGCTGCCTCCTATTCTATTTCCTTTTCTCTCTGTCTCATCGTCCAGTCTGTGACTCCATGTATGCGACAATAATTAGCTTGGTTGGGCAACTTTAAAATTAGGCACCGTAAATTTTAATGAGTTCATACCTTTTCTCACACACTCACAACTTGCATCGTGTGAATTTTGGAATGTAATCAAAAGTGAACGCTATTTATTTTTTTTCCCCCCCTACAATCTTTCTTACTTAAAATGTGTAGAAAATTTTAAAAAATATACTGGCAATGTCTCTAGAGAAAAGTCGTATTTAACTTTTTTTTATTCTAGACTTAAATTTCAGTACAGTGAGAGAAATAGAACGTAACTTGGAATTTTCCGTATAAATGGAACTTTGTTTCAAATGTGTTCAAAAAATTTTTTTTATATAGATGTTTCAAAATAAAAACAATTGTATTTTCTTAAAACTTATAATATAAGAAACATTTCTATGACATCTTTGATACCTTATTGAGAATATTATTTGAATTTTTGTAAAATTTTGAGGAAGGTTTTTATAGATTCCAAAAGAGATGAAAAATAATCTATTCAGTCTTTGTTTTAAGAGATCTTCGTAAAGAAAATTTTCGAAGCAGCTTCAGAGCAAATTCTTTTTACACGAGTATTTTTAACTACAATATACATTATAGTTAAAATTGTACACTTAAACAAAGTTTTATATTCTTGCAGTTTCTACGTTTTTTAAATTACTAAAAATTTACATAACTGATTGTACTCAAATTATGATTTATTAACTTCATTACAAATAATGTTCTTTAAAAGTATATTTCATCATTTGATAATCATAGAGTGGTTTTTTTACCAAAATTTGTATTGTGAGTACAACGAGTAACTTATTTTTCATATTAATTAGAGTAATAATGAAAAAAATATAAGACAAAAAATAAGATAATTTCAATGCTTCAAACTTTCTACTGAGTGGCTGTTCATATCAATGGTGGCTGTATGTGGTCTTTCTTCCATTCTAGCTTACCCGAAAACGAGAAATGTATGGTAAACTTATGCAGACTGGCCATAACTTTGCATACCAGATACCAGACACCAGTGTAACAGAGCAAACCACGCGGAAACGATAACAGAAGACCGCACAGGAGTATCCACCTGTACACCATCGGTTACCGGATGGTGTATGGTTCGTATATACTCTGTTCCAACACCCTTTAACATCTGCAGTACCATCCCTTTGAAATTGTCTTAACTTGTTTTGCTTTCCAACCAGTTTCACAGTCTTACTCTGCACTTCCTGCAATATTTTGTCGTTCACATTCATGAGCGCTGAACATTGACAGAAAAACTAATTGTCAATTTATACGATAAAACTCTTTTAACAAATCTAATATTTTGCATAAACAACGCCTTATAATATAATTTACTTTGCTTTTGAATGTACAAAGATGATGTTTTTAGCACAAAAAATAACATCAACCTAAGAATAGGATTAAACGAAAACAAAATGTAGTGAGCCAAAAAAATTTTTTATCACCCAACCCAATTTTTGTTATTTTTGTTATTGATTCTAATTATCTGACTATTTCAATATGTTTATCATACTTTATTTTGAATAAAGTTAATACTAAATGTCTTTTAATTTAGTACTATATTTGTTTAAAAAACAAAAATACTTGTTGCGAGGTTCTGATATAGGTGGATGATTATGAAACCTGTTTTAGCAAATTGCATTGTTGAAAAGATCGCTTTGATTGAGAACAAAAATATGCGATCACCAATATAGTAACATGAGAAACGAATAGATATCTTGTCATTCTAATAAAAATTATACATGTTGAGAGTCATGAAATAAAAAAAATAAATGGATTTGGGCTTAGTTTATGCCCCGACGACGAACTTGCCATTAATTGAAATCTGTAATTTTGTCATCTTTTAGTTTTTTTGTTTATAAAAAATGACTGTTGTCATAAACAATAAACAATTGTTTAATTATATCAAGTTATTTACAACAATATTTTATGGATATTTATTTGAATATAATCATAGTCATAATAATTAAATAAATAAAAACTATGTTTAATCGTTTATAAAAACTTCAAAATGTTATAAACAATACATAATTGTTTAGAGACGTATGAAGTTATGAAGAACCATATTATGTTGAGCTCAGTTGTCAATAATTTTAATCATCTAATAAGTAGACTCTACTTCAAATGTCTTCTTTACTTAACTCATTTTACAGTCTTTTTGTGACCAAAAACCGGCGGGACCGAATTTGTTCAAATACCTGAGTCGAAAAATTTTACTGTTTTTGTCCTTCGAACTGACAAATTAGGGCTAAGTAAATCCATGAGTAGTACATTTATTTATTATGTACAAATGCATCTATAAAACTACATTTAATAAAAAATTAATGAATAATTTGAAAAATAAAATATAATGAAAAATAGCAGTAGCGAATACTAATGACGAAATTATTATAAAAATTACCATTGTTATTTAATTGTTATTTCATTTTATAGCCTTTCTCAAGATTTAAATAAATTTAACCCATGATTTTCATCCAATTATGTTGTTTCTTCTACTTACACTCATCAGAAAGACCATGCTCATGAACTTATGAAGAAAAATGTTAAGAAAAGTGACGCAAAGTATTTTTGTTTTATCTGGATTCGAACTTGAAACCCTTAGAATCATAAGTCTACCCGAGTCGAAATAATGGGCCTGGTTTGAATCTCCAAAGCCTCAATTCCTTTGATAATGAACATGCCGCCGTAGATTTTGATTTTTGTTAAAATCTCCAAAGTCTACTTTTACACTTAGAAGACTTAAAACAGTATTTGAGATATTTTGAAATACTGATTAAGCTCTTCAAGTTCTATATTTTCTTATGTAAAAATAAAAATATTAATTCAATCCTGCAAAATCTAATAGATGCTTCAATTATAATCATAAAATGGTGGAATTCTAATTAATAATTTTTAATTTGATTATTACTACATTTTATTTATTTTTATAAAAAATAAATCATAGAATACGTAATATTCATAATGGAAGGTTTTTTAAATGAATGATAAGTCACGATGTAGATCAAATATTAATGATTATTAATCACCAATCTTAAATATAAACATTTATAAAAAAATTATTCTACTTCTACTGAATTAATTGGTACTGCTAAATACAGTGTGTTCTCAACTGTCATAAGTATACAAACTGATAACAGACATTCAATTCTTATTAAATTAAAGTCGTCTGATTGACGAACCTGATAGATATGTGGGACTACATTGGATACGTTATCGTCTCCATAAACATGGATGCGATTTTCAGATCTGAGTGGACGAATTACAGCAAAGTGCACACCATTACATGTACAATGATTATTTCTACATGTACAGCTATTACTGCAGTATTTTAAAAAATAGTAAATATTTCCAAAATGTAGTTCATTCCGGCTATCTCTATAGACAACATAAGATGAAGACGTTTGTAAAGATTGAGAGTAACTTTCAGAAATATACAATTGACTATTTTTTAAAAGTCGATAATATTTCCTAATAGAACCATTATTCAACGTACTACGAATAACTTGGCGAAGAGTTCTCAATTGTTCTTGAAAAAGTTTATATGTACCAATACTGTAACAATCATTGCTGATTTTTTCACAAATCCTCATTTGCTGTCTTTGATTCCCGCAAAAGTCCTTTATTTCTCCATCTTGTAATTCTTCAAGGTATCGTTGCATTCTTAAAAGTTGAGAATGAGCTGTGGCTATTTGATTATCTATATGCCGAGTACCGTGAACTAATTTCAAAAACTGGCCATTCAAATCTTCGTACTTATAGCAGATATATGTCCACAATGGTCCATTATTGCGCACACACTGTGCAAGATGTAATAATTGATGAATGTTTATTGAACAAAATTCACTTCCATAAATTTCTTCAAACTGTCGAACAAATTTGCGTAAATAATTTTCAGCTAAATTAATCATTGCAATTGATATGATATTGCTACTAAGATATGATACAGCTGTTACTAATAATATATAATGTTGAAAATGCTCTTCAGTCATAATTCCATAAAGGATAGGAATAGAATAATAGAATAGCCATGCTTTGAACTCAGAGGCTTTCCAATGTGTATAATCATCAATTTGTCGAGGCATGCGGTGAATAAACTTTGGTGGCTTTAGTGATTTTAAACGATCATTAATGACGTCTTTAACTGCATATAGTGAAAACGCTTTTTCACTATAACTAGAGTCGAACCATAACGTAAGCAATTTTTTCATCACTCCACTATCCACACCATGCATTCGGTCAATTGTCATTCCTGAAATAAAATCTGGCATCAACGAAGAAAACACACATGGGCCTTTTACACCCATTACTGGATTGTTGGCTCCTGCAGCTATATCACCGTATCTTTTAGTATCGATAGATGTCCTCATCAATAGATTTGTTGTGTACGGAAAATAATGAGTTGTTCCTCTAGAATTCAATTGTAATGAATCACCTTTACACAAGCATAAAGGGCACCCATATTCACCATTATATTGAACTAAGTTTAAAAATTGAGCCTTAGCTGGTAAATCGCATGTTCCATATAACAAAATACCTTTAACTGTGATGATTTGCCCATTTGATAATGCAAAATTAACACCTTCACGAAGAGTTTTGAATTCTTGTGAGAGTTTTATTAAAAAAGAATTAGCGTCTGGTTTACTTTTACCAAACCAAAGTCCAGCAAGTAAGACATTACAACGTTTTGATCTTTCACTAATGGGAAGTTCGTTGATTGTCAGATATAACGGCCACATGCTTGTTTGTGAGGATTTAAAAACTGGTACACCGTCTGTGTACCAGGTTAGGCTAATATGGTTTTGATTAGTTAAAAATCCACTCTGTATCATGCGCCGATACAAGCATCCATCATATAAATCAGTCAATGTACCTAGTTCAATATCACCACGTCGATGACGGTATTGTAAATGATCATAAAAATTTCTTCTTTTAAACATCTCTTTTAATTGGATTAAAAAAGGTAATTCAATGAAGTATGATACTCTTGCATTTCCCAATACTTGACATTCCTCGCAGACTTCTCTAGATGAATTTAAATTTTTTAGACACGATGAACAATAATAGTGTTTAATGGAAACTCCATCATTCTTTTTTTTCAACTCAAAATATTTCTTAAATTTATGTGGGGAGTGGTAATATGTTTCTTCTCCTTTTTTACTGTGTAGGTTAATTACAGTCAAAAGATCGGCAAGCAATGTTTGAGTGATATTATGTTTAATATATATATTTAATACCAACATCATACTCTCTCCGACTGTTAGAGGTGCTTCAGCATACAGTGGATCACCGAAATGATCACCTTCTTCTTCACTTTCATCGCTAGTATCACTGTCATCACTGGTATCACTGTCATCACTTTCAGTGTCAACGTTATTTCTATTATCATGTTGTACATCCTCACCCCTGCTCTCTCTTTCTTCTTGTCTTTCACTTTCATTAGACATCTGATTCAACTCAATATTTTCTTCATTATTCGTACGATTATCATGACTTCCAACATTTCTTTCTGAATCCGTTTCACTCCTTAATCCTTCATCAATGTCTTGATTTTCTTCGTTGATCACGATGTTGGCTCCAATGTTATGTTCACGAATTGCACTTCTTTCAGGTTCAATCTATAATTGAAAATGAAAATGGAAATGAAGTATACTCAACGTTCATTGACAATTTATTTAAAGAAAAAAATTTATCTATTTACCTGATTATTCTCGTCAGTCAATTCTCTTTCTTGTCTTGATGTTGACTCATGAGTACGAGATTGAAAAATTGAATTTAAATAATCGCGTTTTCTACGCTTTGATAATTCAGCAAATGGTTTTCTTGACATGATGAACCGTAAATAATTATAGTTTTTTAAAATTTAACAAACTGATATTCTGACAATATGATTCCACTGATATATATTAAAAAACGAAACCAATCTAATAGTGTAACATAACCTGTCAATATATAATAAATGTAATATAAAACTTATAATTCACTTAGTCACAATTAACAGTGGAAGATGTGTATAATATTCAATCTTTAAAATAAATAAGTTTTGTATTTAAATTATTTAATTCTCAAGTACTTTATATCATTGGTCGATAAAAAATACAATTGTAATCATGCCCTGCAGGGAAGAATCTTGGCTTGTTCTGAGATTCCGTGATCACATGATTTGCAACCAATAAGAAAATTTCTCTATGATCACGTGGTATAAAGACGCTGTTGATCTGCCTCGAAGAACAACGGCATCCATTACATGAGTGACGGTTACAATTAATCACGTTTTAAGGCATCAATAAATAAAAAAAAATTAATATATTTAAAATTAATATTTTACGTAGGAGGTTACGTAATGCCTCGAAATTCTAAAGGACAATTTGTGTTGATTTGGTGGATACAAAATTCATCAAGAAGTGTAATTAAAACATCTCTTTTACCAAAAAATAGAAGAAAGAAGAATGACATTGTTTCACTTCCATGGAAAGACAGTGATGGAAAAATAACAAATTATCAAGCAAAAATCATAGAATTCGCTGGTAAGTGATAATAATCATTTCATTTTTATGTAATGCAATCCTTTCTTATTTTCATAATAATTTCTATGATTTCTGTTTACTAAACACTTATTAATTCAGACTAATTTACTAAAATTCTATTGATAACATACTATATTGCTCTATGACTTGAAAAATTTGCTATTTTAGATGATGAACAAGATCTTTGGACTATCCGTATGAATGATTTAGGAGAAGTATGTGACAACAATGCAAAATTATTCCCTCAAGAAGTAATTAATAAAGAAAAAGAGTTGAAGCAAACTAATAAATCTCGCAAGACTCTAGCAAGCAAAGCTAAGTCAAATTTAGAAATTGAACTTCGAAAAGAAACCTCATTATATGATATTAATAAATCCTATGAACAGCAACCACAGCATGATGTTCCATCTGGAAAAAAAAATAAAGAAACATCCAAACAAAAAGGAAAATCTAAGAAAAGAGATAAAGATAACAAAAATAACGCCCATACTGTACAGGAACAAATAAATAGTTCAGCTAAAATAGACCATGCCGTTACTGTAGAGACAGAAAAAAAATCATTACCTCATGAAGCTCATCCTTTTAGCATATCAAGTTTATTAAAAAAACCTAATGACATTCTGATAACTTCAGAACCATCAACAAAATTAGCACCTTTTCCACCAGCATATCATCTAGATCTTTTCAACGAATCATATAATCATCATCATACGAACACAACAGTGAATATAGATGATTTTTCATCAGTTTCATTATTTGAAGGAGGAATGATTTCACCAAAAAATGCAAACCCAATGATGAACACTATAACAGCTTTGCCTTCTTCATCAACTAGTCTGTTAGAAATAGGTGCTACCTCACAAGAAAATGCTAACCAAATTTTGAACCCTACGAATGTTATTTCTTTTTCGTCGGTTTCATTATCAGAAACAGAAAATAATCAATCTTCAATTATACCATTAAATTCTGAATTAACTTACAATTCCCAGTTTCATGAACCTTTTAATTCGTCCACTGTTAAGAACTTTGTACCATGCACAACAGCCACTTTGACAACTTCCAGAAATGAAGCAGTTATATTTTCAGAGCCATCTATAAATTTGAATCCTAGAACTTCATGTGAGGGAATTAATAATTGTAACCAAAGAATAGAATGCTTTACCGAGAATAATAGTGTGCTATTATCTAATTCAAATCTTACAAATAATATTGATCTGGATAATGCTATCAATCGTGAAGATGAAGATTCAACTGATACTGAAGTTGAAGAAGATATTGGTGCTTTACATGCATTTATTCCACATGAAGGTAAGGAAAAATCAATGGAAAAGCAATTAATTTGACATCCACAATATTATAAATAATGATAAATATTTAAATTTCATTTTTGTATTTGTAGTTACAGACCATGATGTTAATTTTATGCGCATGATTGAAGCATCACTAGAAATGGCTTATCAGTCTCAACAAAAAAATAATCCTAATTTGGAATGTATGACAAATTTATTAGAGAATTTTAGTAAAGCTGGAGAAAATAAGGTAATATAAGTAACAATAAAATTCTCCATTATAAAAATATTCACTGATGTACTGCACATAATAAGAAACGAAACTTTCTTAATAATAATGAAAAATTTTATTTTTATATGTTTTAATAGGGAAAGATTTCTGCGAAGTATGAAGTTTATTTTCCTTTAACTGAGATTATGAAAATAGAAAAAGAAAGTGAAATCGAACCTGGGATTTCAGACTGGAAAAACTTGGTGAAATTGGCATTACTGTACGTTTATGGTGAAGGGTTATACTTTTATACAGCTAAAGGAAGACTCTCATCTCGGCCTGGTTTAAATAAAAACATTCAAAAAGCTATTTTAGGTAATAATAAAATATTATTTACATTAAATCACGAAATATTATAAATATTTCTATATACTTGAAACATTTATCATTATAAATGTTCAATTTTGGATTAGATTGGGCACGATCAAGAAGCAAAAAAGTGATTAAAAAAGAAATCTACACCAAGTACGTAAACAAAATGATTGAAAATAGAAGAGGCACAGAAACTAAATGGACTCCAAATGAAAGTAAATATATATTTGTGTTTTGTTTATTATGTAAGTGCTTTATTAATTAAATTCATTATATTTCAGTAACTGAAAGCGGTTTGCAATTTTTCCGGAATGTAATAAAAGTAATTGAAAAAGCTAATGAACGTTATAGAAAATCATTGTCACCATCACATCAAAGTGAAAAAGTATTTACTTATTTAACATTAACGTTATTACATATGTTTGACCAAGTTTAATTATCCAATGATTTATTTTTACTTCATATTATTTAGTTGCCTGAAGAATTTTCTATTGCAAATTTGCAAACTCATACAAAAATTAGTGCCAACCACGAAATATATCTACCATCGGATACAGCAGCATACATAATTAAGAAAAGTAGGACTCAGTCATCATTAGATTGGAAATATGCAGTCAAACTTACTTTAATGGAAATATATGGTAAAAAACTTAAAAATTATTGTGCACTTGGAAAAGTTGGTGATCGACCCAGAATTGACCCTGAATTATTTGAAGCTCTCTATGGTGAGTGACGTTTTCAATATAATATTGGTCGTCAATTTCCCCTCAGCATTAATAATCTAAATTATAATTTGTTTACAGAATGGTTAAATGCGTATTTTTCTGAAGATGATCAAATAAAAAAATCAGATTATATTAAATATATAAATAAATTATCAGGGAATCTAAGAAAAAAGAAGAAAGACAATGCTAAAAAAGTTAAGAGTACCAAAAATAAAGAATAAAATAATTTATTTTCAATGTAATTAACAATTGTCTTCATATCATATCAAAGTTCATTAAAAAATAAATGGAAAAAATTATTATGAAAGGTATTTTTTAATGTTTTCAAATAAAATGACTATTATAGTAGTTATTGATTAATATTTATAAATTATATTGAAGTTTTCGTATCTAACGTTGTGATGTTATAACTTTATGTGCGAAAATTTTCAAATAATTTATAAATATTAATCAATAACTATAATAATAGTCAATTTGTAAATTTTGAATCGTTTTTAAACATCAGACCTATCAGGCTTGAACCAGGGTTTCAGTTTCCTTGGGACTGAATTTGTAGACTTTTAACAGTGTTTCAAAAACCTAGTTTAAGGCTTTGCAAGGAAAAAAGGGACATTCGTGACGAATTGAGGATTGAACCAGGCTTTTAATTCCATATAAATAGATGACCTTAAGTTCTGATTATGTTCTTCTAAGTCTACCGGCAGAATTAGTAGATGTATAGGTTTTGTAGATTCGAACCAGGTTGTTATTTTTGACTCGGGTAACACGATATACCACGACGCCATGCAGACTTTAAAAATAACAGTGTTACATTTCATTCTTAAGTTACATATTTGACTATATATATATAATAAAAAGGAGGAAATGAGATCAAATTACAACAAGCAGAGAAAAACAGATGAAGTTGAGGACAAAATCAGATAAACTGAAGCTTGAAGGAGAAAAACAGAAGTAGATCCACAATCAAGGAAAAAATCCGACAAATTTCGGAGTAAAACAGGTAAACAGTAAAATCATCAATTTTAGACATAAAACAGATGAAATTTTTCGACTCGGGTAACTTCTTTCAGATCTTCTTCATTGTATTATGTTTAAAATAAAATTTTTTCGGTGTCGATACCTTCAGTAGTTCTCGAGATATCAAAAACGAAAAACTACCTCACATACACACTCACAAACATCTATGTCTAAATCTTTTAATATTGTTTCAAATGTCTAAAAATGTAAAGATGTGATAAAATTATGAATTTCAAAAATCGACCCTATTACAATACCGTCCTAATGGGGAGTTAAAGAAGGATTGAGTGATTAAATAACTAAAAATCAGTTATGAAATGAATACTTCAATAAAAAAAGTTGTTCTGTACTCAAATCTGAACTCGGCAAACTTTCTATATTTTTCATATTTTTGATAAATTTATATTTTTATACCAATACAAGGACCCCCTTTTGTCTTTTTAGCAGTGGAAAATTTAGAAATTATTTCCTATTGTTTGTAAAACCTACAATATATAAGATAATTGTCCACAAAATTTCAAGCTTCTAGCCTTTGTAGATTGAGATTTTAGAGAAGAATGGGGTAAATACGGACGCTGGGTAATCGGGAACACTCATGTTTGGCTATGTTAGAAGAGGTGGAAGCATTTTCCCAGTGATGCAATCGGAACTCTATCTAAAATGCAAAGCCTGAAAAACAGTAGAAAGGTGAAAACGCACTCAATGTATGAAATATGTCGATTTTATTAATTTTCGATAATTTTACGTAATTTTTGAGTAAAATGAAATAGTTGTCTAACATTGTGACAAAATGCATAAAGATCCTTTCAATGATGATTAAATAAAATATCACAAATCTAATCTGTGAGGCCCACGAAAACTTTAGGATGAATAAAAGTTCATCGAAATGATTTATCTGTGATTTTAATAATGATAGAATTCAAACCATGCACAATTACCCTACTCGCTGTGGGGTAATCCCGGAAACCAAGATGTCAGTTATTTCTAAATGTTTAATTTTTTATTGAAAATTTATTTACGTTGACTGTGAGATCTTAAGCTTTACTATTTCAAGTAAACTTTCAATGATAAATAACATTCATAACTTCAACTACTTTCGTCCTATTTTAGTTCTCCCTTAGGTGTTCGCAATTACCTCACTCTCTCCTACGGGAGACAGTCGTATTTTATTTAAATAAACATATAAATAGACTTTCATGAATTCTTCAATAATCTTTTTGCTTCACAAATGAATTATCAAGTAAAACAAAGAAGCCGAAATAAAGACCTAACCGTAAAGTTTAAATCGACTATTGTTTAAAATTAACTTCATAGGAACTATTCTAGTAGATAAAAGGATGAATTGTCAGGTCCGAAAATAATAATTTTAGAAGTAGTAAATAACGAGAAATTTATGATAAAAATTCACCATGAAGATTGACAGACATTATTAACCATTGAATTTTCAACTAATTCAAATGTCATTAAAAATTGTTTTTTTAGAATTTTCAACAAAACATGTGACTATTAACTATCGCATAATAAATAAGAAGACAGAATTATGGTCCAGCCTTTGATGTAGTCTATTAGTTTATTTTGTGAGCACTACGTTCTTCTCTATCGATCTTGATCTTCAAATAAAATTATTCAACTTACTGACTTTGATTGACCTGACCAAGAGACGTGAGGTAACCGTAAACTTTTACAAAAGATTGTTTATGTAAAAAGAACTGTTTGTGCTAAAACCAAATTAAACAGACATGATTAAGATTAATGATTGCATACAGTTGCTACCAAGCTAAACTATCGGATTGAGTGAGTGTGGACATCCGGTTAACTTACTGTTCAATGAAGAAAACGGTGCTCAGATTTTCCCCGGTTGGGGAATCCATTATTCCTTCGGTGTTTTCGGCTCAGGTTGTGATCATATCTGTAGTTTGAAGCAATTGATTTTTTCTGTCTGGATAAGGAAGCCGAGGGCATCATGTCACACAGTTCAAGGCTTTTAAACATTCTGCCTGTATGGGGTACACGATTTTTCTTTACATCCAGTCGAAAATTTTCACCGGTGGTTTATTTAAGAAATGTGAAGGCCATATTATTTGCTGATTATCAGTCACAAGAATTCTTTTATTATTTTCAGTGGTAAAAGTTGTCAAGCTTATTGATTTTAGCAAGTTCCTTCTCGTTGATCTAAAATTCATCGGAGAACTGATTACAATCGATTTTTTTATCACTGGTTATTTGGTTATCATTTTTATCTCTATTCCTATAGTGTGGCTGATTGATAAAATAGTTGATGGCTGTTCATTAGTCCCAGTGGAATTAAATACATGGGTTATGCTCTCATACATTTTCTTTCAATTTTTTATTGAATTTTCTACATATCCTATAAATAAGTAAATTATTAATCATAAATAATCTTATGTTGATATTTAATAAAAAACTAAACTTATTAGTAATGATCATTGTTCTGACTTGGAGGGCCCCAAGTCAGTCAGTCGGGAAATGTAAAAAATGTCTAATACCGGACTTGTCCACCAGCAGATCGGTCGACTCACTGGACAAATCAGTTTTGTGTCAGTGGGCGCGAAATTGTGCTGGCGTCAACGCCATAGTGCCTCACGAACAGTCATACATAGAATAACTCATATGTAATTGTGTATTGAATAAAACTATAAAAAACTCAGTTTAGTGACTCAAACAGTTCTTAATAAACCCAGACCTTCTCGTATCCAACTTTTTTCATTTAACTACAGTCCACTATTTTTCGTTTCTCACTCCACTGCGAATCGTATTATTTTATTTTAATGCACTTAAAGTATTTTAAAATGACGTCACCCATTTGATTAACATTGTAGTAACTTTTTAGATACTTTCAAGTGCATTAGAAGTTACTAAAATGTTAATCAAATGGGTGTCGTTATTTTAAAACACTTTAAGTGCATTAAATTAAACACTACGATTTGCAATGTCGATGTCGACTCGAAGTCAGAACAATCATGTTCATAATTTAAATCGATGATCTCATTAAATATATGAACAGCCACCAACAATTGCTGTTGACTTTAATTTTTCCAGTTGTTAGAGAATTGTCTCACTAGCACCTGAGTTAGTTAAAAAAGTTGCATCAGTTTTTCTACAGCGACGCATTATAAACATCTTTGGATTCGGTCGATTCAAATATGAAGCTTTAATTGGCAGTGTTTCCTAAATTTTATTTTTGCTTATGACTTGCTGATGAAATTTTCCTCTTCTACGTGTAATTAAAGAACTGTCAGGAAATGATTTTTCAGCTCTCGTTGGCGAATATTGTTTTACTGTATCCTAAAGAGGTTCTCTAATAATAAACTGACGAGGAAGATTAGTTTTTGTGTTATTAATGGAGACTAAAAATTTTTTATTACATTCTTCGATAGCTTAAATTTTAACTTCGATAAGCTCGTCACATCTTAAAGCTCCATGAATTTCAAATATCATCATGACCTTGAATTACTAGATAAATGAAAATATTAATTAATTGAAAATTAATAAAACTCGATGTCAACACTAACCTTTGCAACGAAATGTATGTGTCTGAGGCTTCGTTCAAAGATTAAAGATTCTTTTGGTTCATATCCTCTAGGGTTGTTTTTTTATTAGGCTTTCTAAATTACAAAATTTAGTTAAATCAATTCTCTCATTTGTATACAATGTTTTTTTAAGCATCGACCATATGCTCCACAGAGTTAAAGGCTTAAGCCTTTTACGTAAATCTTTCGGATACATTACTAAATTTGTTCCAAATGAACAGTTTTTGTGATTCATATGCCACTTTTTATAGACAAGTTTCATAGACAATTCTACCGATCAACTGACTTTTCTGGAAGTGTTCTTGATTATTCTACATATGATTACTTTCTCTTCTGCATCAAAATCTTTTAACATTTCTTTATCGTTCATCGATTTACTAGTTAATACTATTTTAGGGAAGTTTTTTTTTTAAATATTCCTGTTCTACGAGGGATGTTTCTAAGTTGCGTTTTGATACTTAACGGAATCAACGAAACACAAATAATGACGAAAAATTAACATTACTCAGAGCAACAAACATTTTAATTTTCGACTAAAATGCGAAAGAAAATACTCATACGAATACATATATAAATTCCGAGTGTCTGTCTGTCAGCGGCAGACTCCGAAACGGGAAGGTTATAGGCTACATTCCGTTTATGTTAATTGTTTGTAACAAACGAATTTAAAAGAATCCTTTTTTGGATATAACAATTCTATTTGTTGCAAACGAACAAAAATTGAATTCCATGATAGAATTTCAATTTTTCCCATATATTTTTAATACACACGAATTGATTACTTCTCTTCAGTACTATCACAAATCATTACATATTTGGAATTGGGTCATGTAAACTATAAAATAACTATTGAAAACTCCACTCAATCAATCTATTATTATGTAACGTAATTATGTCACATTGGGCGTTTACAATGAATAAGAGATTGTTTTAATTAACTGCGAAAATAGCGAGGTTTCAAATTTGCATACATTAATTCTTCCAATTTATTACTGTTTCTATCAGTTAAATGAAGCCTACGCGGGCGAAGTCGCCCAAATAAACTAGTTCCAATATATACTTTGTTTTTTTTTTCTGTACTTCTATACTACTACAGTTGAATCTCCCAAAATGTAACCTCTCTCTAAATGAAACTTATCCTTTTCCGCCAGCTGGATGCTACTAGCTTATCACATTTGAGACGTATAGCGCGACATAGTATTTGAAAAGATTTTTTAAGTTCTGCGCATTTCTTGCGCTGACGAAGATAGTTACTATATGAGAAAGATGGACTAAATAATCGAGAAGTGGAGATAAATAGGACTCTAGGGAAATGTTACATTTTAAGAGATTCGATTGTATATAAATTTCTAAATTCTGTCTGTCTGTCTGTTCGCAATAATCTCCGAAACGGCTTATCCGATTGCAACCAAACTTTGCAGACATGTAAAGGGCGTCGTCAGAGAGATTGTAAGCTACTTTTTGTCCATGTAAATTGTGTATAGTAATTACATTAAGATACAATTATTCTACTTATTTAATGAGATATTTTTCTTCTCGCAATTACATAGAGGAACTCTTAAAGTACAATCGTTGAATGTAGAATTTCCAAATTTGAATCATGCTTATTCAATTTGGTACTCATGTCATTGTTACTTTTTAAGAATTAAATGCATCTTTTGTTCCATATTAATTTCTTATGTTTTATAACTGTAAACATTTTCAAAGTTATTAAAATATGCAAGTTTCATTTTATTGTTCATCTCATTGGAATAAACATAGTATTCATGTGGAAAACATTTTCAAACCATCTGTTATCTGGCAAATAGATTAGTTTATGTTTCAGAACCACAGAAATCTTCCAATTGATTGAAGCACGAACTAAGTCGAGCAGGCCACAAAAGTCGGTGTTTCGAGAGCGAAACGCAGCTGGGAAGGCCGTACACTCTAAATCCCAAGATTTTACGGACGTGTTAAAATAACACGCATAAAGTGTGTTTAATTTATAATGCCTGTAAACAAGCTATACATGATATGTAGACACTTTTTGTACATTTCATGGCGTGTGAAAAATCTATAGTTTGTTTATGGCAATAACATTGAAAAAGTGGAGCGTGTTGAAAGTGTCTACAAGAATAACACACTTAGATTGGCAGTGTGCTTTCGACCAGAAGATTGAGAATAAAATATTTTTTTTTTATGTGTCCAATCAAGTCATCTTCATAAAATTCCTCCATGTTTACTATTGAAAATTTTTCAATAAACAAAATAAACATATTAGTAACAAAAATTCGTCCAGAAAATTGGCAATCACTTGGATAATTTTTACTATTTTCATTTTCAATGTAAACTTTCACCGATTTATTGCATAAAATTTTTTTTTTTTCTGTATACAGAATGATTACTTTAAATTCCATGTGGGATATTACTACTGTAAAAAAATTTATGGAAAATTTGTCAGCCCTGGAGAAATCATCAAGATAAGGGGTTGACGTGTTTGTCTCTTCTTTCAAATATAGACTAGAGAGATACATCACGCTCGGTGAACTTCTATTGTTATGTGCGTGATTACGCGTAGTTATAACCAAGCTGAATAGTTCGTAAGGGTGACACAACTGCATCATTAGCAGTTGTGCTAGGATGCAATTTATTAGTGTGAATGAATTATTGTGGAAAAAATCTAGATTAAAAGGCGTGAAACTCTCATATGTTACCTATTATTTCCATCAGATAAATTAAATGAGACGTTAAAAAAACGAATAGATACGTTTTTCGCTTACGAAATATTTAGATACATCATTTATGCACTGATGTATCTCTAAAAATGAGGAAAAAGTATGAGTTTATGATTCAACGTTAAATGCCATAATCACATAATTTGCACTACTACAAACGCATCATGATCTAAAATGGTTTATTTGTGTGTGTTTTTTATGATAGAATGTGAAAAAAATTTTCAAATAAAAATGATTGTAGTGCCCGATCTGGCATTAAAAAATTTTTATCGATAGATACTTAGAAACATTCACTTGAAATAGCACACATATCTGTTTTTTATCGGAGTCCTTGGTAAAAATCAATCTATTGTAATCTAGCGCCTCGATACAAAATACACACAAACTATGAAAGTCAGTTAGTACTTGTTAGCTACCAGATAAACTTCTATCAGATATTTAAATATAGTAAACTTGACTCTGCAAATCGTAAAGAGAATAATGTGAAAAATGATTTACTTCGAATTTACATGTTGCTAATAAATATTTACACTATAATAATAATTATCAAGAGGATACGTCAATCGTTTTTTTACTAACGAAAATACTGATCCAAAATTGCCATGTTTGAAATTCAAACTTTGAATCAAAATGAATGAATTTTATATGACTTAAATTAAAAATTAGTATTATTAAAATTTCGGTGAACCGAATTAAGCCACATAATATTAAAAATCAGACTTCAAATTTTAAAAGACTTTTTCTGAATTTTTTTTTTTGATACTCGCTAAAAATGATTTAGTCCAAAGTACTCTGAAACAGAATAGATGTACTGATTTGCAGTTAAAAGCCATTACTGTTTGAATTAGTGATATTATTATCACTCTAAATAGTGAATATTTACTGAATCATTTTTAAGAGTTCTCTCCTTACCTAAATTTTATTATTGATGAGACATCCTAATGTGACAGTTATAAATTACGATTTTAACCTCTTCAAATATAAATTAAAAATGCATTCAAAAGAAATCCATAAAAAGAATGAATTGTAAATTTATTGCAGCTTCACCTAATTTTCTAAAATAATTATAAAACGATTGAAAATAAAAAAAGTTCTGTGAACATTAGATTCTTTCTCATTAAATGTAATTAAAATGTTATAGCAGATATTGAAATTTTCATATCACTTTACTCAATTACCTAAATTAGATTTTATAGTCGTTTCACTTAAGAGTATTACGAAACATATCCATCGTAACATTTACTATTAAAATACTCAAGGATTTCAGCCAGTATTCGTTTCAACCCTGATTTCAGCCTAGTTTCTCTTCCAGCTTTACCACCCGGCAGTTTGATTACTGCGGATTTTACGGTAGCTCACGAATGCCAACGGTGAATTGCATTTAGGTAGCTCATGGTTTGAGAGATTGGAGCAAGCAAAAGCTCAGCAATGAACATTCTGTCTCTTTCTCTGTGCCAATTTACTAGACAAATTCAAAGCTCAGAGAACATAATTTACTTTAACTCGCTCATCAATCTATTCCCCTCCTCCCCTTTCTTCCCATTACAGCTGTCGATCGATTCGTTACAGATTTGGTGAGTTAACAAATCGAAAATGACTTATGTCAATCGATTTCATTTTTCCTTTCAGACGCTAACGTTTTCATCCGACAATTTTTGGAGATAAAAATAAATTTACGTATCAGCTTCAAAATTTACCCAGTTTGTTCATTTTTTTTCACAGCAGTTATCAATTAAAAATTATTTCAATTCGTAATTTTCTGAACCAATGAACAGTAAGTTAATTTTGATTAATTATTGAATTTTGTATTTTAACTTGTAAAAGTAAATTAAATTTTATCTACCAAATTATCTGATGTTGAAAATCAATAATTAAACGAGGGGCTCACACTTACCATGTTATCTTGCACTTTTTCCAATTTTACAGTATTTTTTAACATTAACTACTTTCCGTGTCTCTCTACGACAGCCTGTGAAAAAATACTTTCATTTTGCTAACCAATGGAATTCTGTATGGCATACTCTGATGCTCGTGACCGTTTACTGTGATTTATTTTACTACGTTTATCGATACAAAGTGCTTTTCTTGCGCCTCCTATTTTTATATATCTACCATTCCGTTTTAGTAACACCGTATACACGTGCTTCATCACGATTTATTCATTACAGAATTGAAATGTTTTTTATTGGGTAATTTTTAAGTCATTGATTTATTTTTTGAATTTTTTTATCACACAAATAAAATTTTGGTTTGGTTTAGTTTTCTTTTTATTTTGTTCATTAAATTTCATTTAGCTTAAGTTACAATCAGTAGAATGTTTATCTAAGTTTTATATTAACAAATAGAAATGTAATAAAATTTTTAAAAAGCTTAGATTATTGAAGGTAACATAAAATTGTTAAAATTACTAATCAATATCATCGTGTGGTTTTTTTACAGGCACATCCATCTCTGAATTGAGGATACTATGTTTTCACACCGATAATAAGTCCCCCCCAGTAGTAACAGAGATTAAATCATTCCTTGCTCAACATTGGGTTGATGCTGAATGTATAGGTTCAATGTTGGTTAAGGACAGAGCTAATCTATGTTTCGACTAGAAAGTAGGGTTTATCCACAAAAAAAAATGTCACTACTGAATTAGAAATTAGTTGGAATAATTGTGTTCCATCTGTTAACTTCTTGCAAATTAAATTTGCTTCACACTTTTTTCATTGTTTATTTAAAAAAAAAATTCTCATTGTAGTGTTTTTTTACGAATTCTTAGATTTATATTTTTTAATACATAATGAATAAGCTGTAAAAATTTTAGTTTTCTTTGAATTTATCGAAAAGTCACGTAGAGGTGAGTGACCGTGTTAGCTATATCACTGAATCATTCCGAAATACTTTTTGCTGTAGCCTGTAGTAAAAAATGTTAGCTCCGAACAGAAAGATATTTCACTCGATACGTAATACCATCCAGTGCTTTTGAAAATAATGATAATATACCTTTACAAATCACATATTTTGTGATCTCTTGATTTTATAGTGAATAATTTTTCCAAAAAATTATAGTCCCATACTGATTCGTTAAAATCTATTAATTGAACTAATTACTAAACAATTTTCTTTTTATTAACAAATATTATTTGATGACAACTACATATAATCATGATAATTCATGGCATTATGAGCATGTATTTAATCTGTACACGGAAAAAAAAAATCCATGAAATTTTACTAGGGAACCCAGTAATTTTTACTGTATTCCTTAGTAAACTTTCTTTTGATTGAAATTGAAATTTTTTTTAAATAATTAATTTAATTTTAAAATAATTTTTTTTTTTTATTTACTTATTACACCTCTCAGTTTTGTCATCAAAAATTTATGTAGAATCTATAAAAACATTTGGGTCTTCTTAAAGGCCATGTATGTGAACAATTAATTGTCCTGAATACACCATTTTTTTTTTCAAACCAAAGAAAATTTAGTGCGTAACAAAAGAAAATTTACTAAGGAATACAGTAAAATTTACTGGGGAGCCCAGTAAAAATTCACTCGCTAACCCATTAAAATTTGTAAGGTCAGACAATTTTTTTTTGTCTAAGAATTTTTACTGGGTTACAAAGTAAATTTTCTTAGGTTTGCGCATATGGCCCCGCATAACTGCGCGATCACAGTAAAAATTACTGGGTTCCCCAGTAAAATTTCATGGATTTTTTTTTCCGTGTAGGTTGATAAACATCTAAAAATTGTTATTAGTTGATATTGGGTATTTTTAATAAGGCATTAAACGTACCAAGTTCGATATGTTAAAAATAAAAATATAACGTTAGCATCTTAGTTTCTTTGCAAGGGATATAATACTGTGTCTTGACTGTATGGTTATTACCATCAATAATGGCAATTTGGTTTGCAAATCATTTGAAACGTTGGGTTGAGCCGCTCCTACCTACAATTTCCCTCCATTTTGTGGCGAGAATACTACTCACTCTTCTCCTAGTGCAGTCAGCCACGTTGAAATGCCTTGAGTCAACATTTGCCTACGCTCACACAAATTGATTTTATTTAAATCCAAAGTACGAAGAGTAACGATGTAAAGTAGAAAAGAATGACTTAGAAGAAAATCGAAGAAAGAGCTTTTTCGTAAATTGGTATTTCAGTATTTAATTACATCACTACAGATGTTGGAATATCAATTATTCCAATATCTCTTTTGTATTCCAATGTTGATGAAATGATGGAAATTAAAAATTGAATTATGATTCACACAACAATACGACTATATTTGAAACATATCTTTGCTTTGATGTTAAATGGGAAATGTGCACATTTTTCTTCTGAGTTTCATCGCACGTACTCGGCCTAATCATCAATCACTCAGCACCTACGTGATTGCGATCGTGGCTTGAACTAATAAGAAAGAGTCTATCAGAGGGCGAAGCGGTATCTCTCAGACACTCTTATTTTAACGAACTTCTCGGAAGTCACGGCTTCAGTGGTAGTCTAGTTTTTCAAGCTGTTTTCCTACACTACTCTCTTCAAAAGTAGAAAAGAGACAGTGGTCTAATGAGGTTATAAGGTGAACTGGAAGAATAAAACCCCAATGTATATACACCTATACACGTATACACACTTAATGTTTGGTTTGAACTTATAAAATTCAACTTCTAGAAAAAACCTCTATAGTTTATGAATAGCTGACTAAAAAACTATATCTTCTCGAAGTGGGTTTATATTTTTTTACTAATTCAACCTATTGCTATCGTTTTGATACAATCTCTGCGATATCGCTGCGCTATTTTAAGAGTCAATCAGATAAATGAAGTTACGGTTTCTTCTAAATTTGTAAAATAAGTCGATCAGAAATGCTGAGTGTCTCGCAAAAAAATACCATAGTATGATAAATTCCTTCTACTTAGACAATCACCGATCGAACTGAAAATCACAGACGCGGTGGCGAATCGTTCGCGCTACGATTTCGGCAGTACAGTCCCTCGCTTCATCGATTTCGGGAATCAAAGACGTTAAAATAAGAAGGGTGTACCATTGAACGCCACTCTGACAAATAAATAGTTAGTATTCGTTTATTTACTGAACAAATAATACTAACAAAAATTCAACTAATACTTTGTTTTATTACGTAACATATAAACTAATTATTTTTATTGTAGATTTAATCGCTATTTATTAAACTTTATACTTAACTAAAGTTTTAAATGACTGATTTATTATAACAGCCTTATAAGGATCCTTGTTCCTAGCAAGGTCATTTGGAAGAGTTTAATGAAACTAAAGTTCAATTAATATTGATTCAATCTGCAATTTAAAAAAGTGGTTTATATGTTACGTAATAAAACAAAGTATTACTTTGACATTTGTTAGTTTCATTTATCCAGTAAAAATACCCGAGTAAAAATGAATAGGCCCAAAAGAAGCCCAAAATGAAAAATAAGCCCAATTTTGATTTAGAGAAATTTTTGTCGGTAAATTGCTAAAAAAAAGTTTAAAAATGAAGTAGATTTTCATTTATGTTTTTTTGATGATCCGAAAAAAGATATCTTTTTCATATCACTTCAAACTTCTTCTTTCAAATAAATAAAAGTTTATTTTTTTGAGATATTAATTTTGTATGAAAAATAAATTATCTTTCATATATTTATTGAGTATTATTCGATGCCGATTATCCAGTTTTAAAGTATAATCGATATGAAATCATATTTTTATCTGATTAAGTGTTTTTCAATTCTAATTATTCTTTCCCTCGCTCTGCTTCGAATATAACTTAACTGTTATTATCAATGTGTTGATAATTTATACAAAGATCTTTAAAATAATTTAGGTGACTAAAGTATCGGGGATACACGAAGTAACATTTTTTATAACTATAATTTAAATTTTCTAGTAATATTTTCCGCCAAATTTCTACCCATACACACAAACAATCTATTTTTCGCCTACAAGATGAAAGCGAACTGTTTCAAAAATACATAAAAGATGGCGATTATGTGGTTTAGAAATCAATATTCAATCAAAAATGATTTAAAAACTTATCAAAAAATCAAAAAGATTGAAAATTGTGTTAACTTATAAATGATAGTTAGAAGTATATTTACACCAACTGCAAATAGATACTAGGTCGATGCTCATGAATCTTATATCACCATTCAATATGATTCAAGTAGAAGTGATGGTCGAATTTTTATTATGAATGTTGTAAAATCCTCTTTTACCTTTTTACAAATGACTTCCTCATTAACTGAATTTCTTTTTTTTCTTACTCCATTGATTACCTTTGCTATAATTGCATCATCGAATGGTTTTGTTAAAGATCTTGAGATATTAATGTTTGATAGTGCAGGAAAATATTTCATAATCAACATGTTTTTGACATAATACCATTAGGATATTGAATTTATCAACTTCATGATATTAAAACAGAAAAAATACAACAATTTTTGTGCATCATAAGTGAGAGTACCTCTTAAGTTAAAAGAATAAATTTGATGAATAAAAACAGTAGAACAAGAAGAAAAATTGGATGGAAATCTTTTGTAGATTTAAAGGTGTTCAAGCTGATAAATTAAAAAGGGTCTTCGGTTTCGTTCAAACACTTTAATAAAAAGCTCCTTGAAACTCGTTGGTATACTGAAAGGGTGATAAGGGTTAGTTTTCGTGAGAATACAGCAACGCACTGGCCCACTTGAGAATTCCTTTTAAAATTTATTTCACAGTCGTAAAATAGCTTTATATTAATATGGATACATAGATTACATAAAATAACAAGAGAAGTCATTAAAAAAACCTTTCTCTTGACTTATGATATTTTCTTTTGTACAAAGCAGAGGAATTGGCTTACGCTTTCGCGGATAAAAATATACTGGAACTTTTTTTAAGGTTACAAACATCTTTTACATTTTTAACTTTTTTTTCAGTAAAGAGAAGCAAAATGAAGGGAAAATGGTCTTTTTATGGCTTGGGAAAGTTTGTGATGAAACAAAATAAAAATATAAGTTCTTTCAAGCTTTTTATCATGTTTGCATCTCTCAAAGCTTAACCACAACTTGTCGTTGAATAAGTTGGAAGTTCATTTTTCTGATTAATATTATTATAATCATCCAATCTTATTAATATTTTAAGTCTAAATGTCTTTCGATTTTTGTTGAATATTGAATGAAATGCAGTAAATTATCTTAAAAGCAAACAACTTGAGTTGACACAGACACATTTTAAGTAAAATCAATAAAACTATCATTACAAAGATGAGGTAGAAAAATTTTGTGAACCTGTATGAATTACAACTACTTGCAACAAATTTTCGATATTAGATCTTTAGAAAAGTACAATAAAAATTTTTTTTTTTTTCAGAGACCGAGTTCATGTGATTAATGACCATTTTTATTACACGAACCTTCGAGAACTACTTTTATTGAAACAAATAAATGGTCAATTAGAAAAAAATGTTCCTATCAATATAATACTCAATAAATTTCCAGCGAATTTTAAGTCGTTCAAAATGTTGGTCAGTGAAGATCATATTGAGAACTAGACTTACATTCAACTAATCCAGGCCACCTTCTTCTATTTCCGCTAGAAACTGAGAAGAACCTTAGCAGGAACATCACTCCGATAGCATAGGGTTGTAGCTGGACGAGTTTAGATTAGTTTAGTTTCCAACGAGTGTTGCCCGCTGCGATTAATCCGGCGCTAGCAAATTTATAGACCGGTTGGATTGCTCGTTTCTCTTCGTCACGCAGTAGGTTTTACCAACAATATTTGGGATACAAATGCCCTCTTGAATTTACCCTCATCTTCTATTTTCACTTCATGACAACACTCTACTGTTTATAAGCCTACAACATTGTTCGTGTTCTCTAATTCGTCGAATAGTCACAATTTTCCATCTCGATGTTTTTTATATCACCAATGGTCTCATAAATTTTATGGAATTTAGTTCGAACAAGTTCAAAACACCTATTCTAGAGAATTGATATTTTCTTCAAGGGATGATTTCATATATTCATTGATGGAAAACCACAAACAAGCAATTGTCGCAATTAATTGGTTTTGATTGCGAGGAAGATGATTGATAGAAATCAATCTTGATTGACAAGCATATTGGCCAGATGCGAAACAGACATGCGGTGAGATAACTTCGGATTTAACGAAGGATGTATAATAAATAACGCTCGTTTGTGGTTTCATAGTCGATGAAGCCCAACGCGTCGTCGTATTCGCAATCGTCTCGTCCATTTCCACTACCAGGTAGTTTGGTTAACCGGAACACCTACCTCTCCTGGCGTGCAAGCACGCGTGGAATTCTAAAGGGGACTATTATGGATAATTTACCGAGCAATCGATTGATTTATTTCAATCACTTTAATCTATTTTTCTTCATTTAACTCACTTGAATTTATTGATATAATTTATTTGACTATCTATAAATCTTGGTATCGAATCCAATAAATATTTAATATCTGTGGCTATAGCTATAATGTAGTATAATTTGAATTTTCAGGTATTTTTGGAATAAAAAAATAAATTATGCTCATTTAGTTGCTCATGAATTTAATCGAATATCGAAGTGTCATTGATAATACGTTATCATTCGTGTTGAGAATAAGCTTTCATTAAAATTGCAAACTATTTGTTTTTTGAATGTCTGCAAAAAGCTGTAAATAACGTCAGAATAGATATTTATAGATTTTATTAATGTTATTAACACAACGCGATGAGATGATTACAGAAATAAAAGTGAAGACCCTAAAAAATAGCCTACTAAAACTCGAGGAAATTCGGGTAATTACCCCAAAATGAAATCGACTTTCATTTCAGTACTGAAAATTTTCGAGGATTTCAATCAACTTTTACTACCTTTGGTGAATGTAGCACTTTAGATAATTATTCACAGAAAAAAATGATTAAAAAAAATTTGGTAATGGTAAAGTTTAGGGGACTCACCTCCGATGACCTTGAAATTTTAATATGTTGTAGAGGAGATCATACCGATAAATTCTATATGGGGCTCTTAATAATTTTGAGCAAGTGTTAACATCTGGTCCAACACTCTTTAATGTTACTCTTTAATAATTAATTCATATTCGTGAAAATATTGTGTCGGGCGGGGGAAGGAGATGTTAAAAATTTAAAGGAAGTGTTCATACTTGGTCTAAATTTTTAACAGCCCCCCTCCCTCTCCTGCCCGACACAATGTTTTCACGAACTCTGAAAGTTTGGAAGATATCAAAATTTCAATTTTTCAAACCTAAAAAACTATGCGAAGATGACGTTTCCGCGCCCAA
Source organism: Chelonus formosanus (assembly GCA_028641665.1). Taxonomy (NCBI): domain Eukaryota; kingdom Metazoa; phylum Arthropoda; class Insecta; order Hymenoptera; family Braconidae; genus Chelonus; species Chelonus formosanus. The sequence goes on from CM054002.1 coordinate 6,292,054, forward strand.
CATATATATATATATATATATATATTCTTGTTCAGCATAACAAACTGTACAACATACTACAATTTCAACCATTTTTACAATTACATTCAATTTCAAACTTTGATGATTGTCAAATGTCAACTTTTATAAATTTTTGAAAAAGAAGTATCATGCATTTACCAATATAATTTTATGATCAGCATGTGTCGAAGTAAAAGCATTCAAGATGTGGTAGTCCAAGATTTACTCACCTGAAACAGATTAAACAATCATTATAACATTTTACGTTTTTCTGAATTTGTGAATAACTTATATATATATATATAAACAAATTTAAAAATGGATTAGTTCAAAAAAACTTTATAATAGAATATACAGAGAGTTCATGCTAAACTACTTAAATCCTGTACTCTTAATTACTTTAGTAGTTCGTAGTACACAATATAATTAACGTAAATTTCTTTAAATACCAATTTGTTTTGCTATAAGGGATTACGGTCCAGTACGTATATATATTATTCAGTTTATAATTTTTTTCTCGCTTGGTTCGCTAAAGACTTATCAATAAATTCTTAAATACTATCAAACGAGGCTCACACCATTGTACTCTGCAATAAATTGATAATGTTCGCAATGTCCATTTACGTCAATCAGATGTTTCTCACACAAAAAAAATATTCAAGTTTAATTACAACAATTTTCAAATTCATGTCTAGAAATTTCTCTGGAAATAAAAGTTATATTTTCTTTACAATAAAATTTTTCCAAAAAGTTTCAAATTTATACATAACTAGTGACCTGATACTATGCAGTTCGGTCTATAAATAATAAAAAATTTCTTGTCTGATAAAAATTATAATAATAAGTTTAATGAGAACAAAGTCGTGAGTAACAACTTTAACTTTATACATTTATTTCTAAAAAAAATGCGTTAAAACAGATTCTTGCGCTAACAAAGTCGTGAGTGAAAGCTAATTTTTGATTAATCATTTGCAGGAATTTAAGGATTTGTTTCACTAATAATTAACAGCGTCATTAATTTGAATATGTTTCAGTTCTTTAATCGCAAAATATTGTGAAATATTTATGTATGTAATGAACAACTACTGGCAATCTGTTTATGGTAACGATTGGCGTTTTCGTTTACTATTAGTTTGTGATTGACAATAAATCTGTGTTCTTATTTCAATATTCAACACAACATGATACATTATAAAAAAAAGTTCATTTAAATTTAATGTACAGTTATTTTTGAAATTTCTTCACGCACATAATATAATATACTACATCGAGGGCTTTTCATGTGCTTTTTAGAACTCGATTCTAAAAAGTAAAATAAATCTAAGTGAATCTTTAAATTTTAGAAATTAAACTATTCAATTTTTTTATTAATGGGCATTTATCATCGGGATTTGAATTACTCAATGACATGATTAAAAGATAAAAATTACAACACAGCTCGTATTTATCCTATGTTAATTTATTTTATCAACCTTGAATTACAGTCACACATATTTTATTCCATGCTACCTACACGATATAGATAAATTTAACTTTCAGTGACATTTGATCTTTATCACGTGGGTTGTATTTGAAGATTAATTTGAATAAACATACGAATTGGCATAACGGCAAAATACTATCAGCATTTATCTTCTACCGGAAGAATTGAATCATAAGCTGCAATAGCTGAGTTGTTTTTTTACACAATAAAGAAAAGTAGAGTAATGATGAGTACTTAAACTAAAATCGACGTTGAATAAGAGAAAATAAATTATAAATTTGTTTATTATTTTCAATTATAATTATATTCATGATCCATAAATGTCTACATTGAATTAAGTTGAAATTATGCGAACAAATTTATTTTCGATGGAACAACAGAAGTTTAGATAAGTGAAACTTGGCTAATTAAATTAAACTCAAGCTAATGAATAAAGATAATTGATCGTTATTCTATAAGTTTTGTAGACAATTTAAACGTTTTTAGAATAATTAAAATCAGCAATAAAATCGTTAATTTTTATAATAGAAATTAATCTAGGTACTGAATTTATTGAAGTCATTAAGGCATCGATAATGATTATAAAGTCGAATCATTTAATTCTTGTCTATTACTATCGTTCCGAAGCCTCATTTTTTTCCTGTATAATAAGTGTTTCTTTTATTGTATAACAGGTTTCAATTTAATGTAAAATAAGATCCTAAGTGAACTAATAGAAAATATGAGAAGACAAATATACTACAATTTTATAAAATATTAGGTGTGTGCAAAATTTCTATCCGTTTTCAGAGAGTAAAAAAAAAAAAATTTTAATTATACTACAATTACGTATAAACAAGAATTATGTACACACACCTAATACAATTGAACTATTACAGTCAAGTTTTGAATACCGAATAAAGGATGATGATCTCTTGTTAATATAAATTTTTCATGTAAAAAAGCGTAAACTTCATAAACGGTGCATACATACATAGAGAAGGTAAAATTATGATCCAGTCTTCAAGATGGTTTATTCGTTTATTATGTGAGTACGATGTGTCTTCAATCAGCTAACCCACAACTGTATTGAAAAATAACTTCTTAATAATAAATAGAAACTTCGAAAAATAACAATTGATGATAATTTAACAAAATTGAATTTAATTGAATAAAAACAAAAAGTAACAAATAAAAGTCTCCAGTAGCGAGAAACAGCAAGACAGCGATGATCTATGAAATCTGATCTATTCCTCAGTAATTATCAATTTGCCGATTACAGTAATTCCAAGGAGATACCGTGTGATTTTTGAAGGCTTGGATCATAAACATACAGAACACTCCGTATGTGAGATAGTCATATATATTATATGTTAACTGAAGCATGCTAAACAGTGGAGTGTAGACTTCAATGTACCTGAATACACAACAACTGCAGCTATTCCATGTGTACCGCAGGGCGAACCACATCGCCAATCTAGTAAGCCGTAATTTCAGCCATCGATTTTGACCGTTGGCATTTAGAAGTTGACGAAGCTACTTTATCTTTTTTCAGTTCTCTTATTATATCTGCTTAATAAAATATTTTAAACCAGTTACATCTAATCAGTATGAACTGATATTTATATGTAGTCATAATTAGTTGAATCAGATATTTCTTGCAACTTAATGAGTCCTGGAAAAATTATGTTAATTGATTGAAAAATGAGAAATAAAAGTTGCAAGATTTTTTATCTGGAAAGATAACAGCTAATGTTATATCGAGTCTACTGTTATCACCTACTTTTTGAAAATAAAAAAGTGAAAATAATGAAATGGGCTGCAAAATAAGTGACTATAATACAACTGATTCAAACAGTGGTTCAATTTACATTGCAAAATCAATTAATATTCACTATGTTTCTATGGTGGTGGGGATGTATTAATCATTTTCTTTTTTTGAAAAGATGCTCGTGTGAGTGTTTTTTAAATGAATGACAAGTTCAAGTATTAGTATTTTCTTGAATGATTATTAAAATTGATTTAGCTATTTTTTTTGTTGTTTTCAGGTATTCAATGCATGTTGGAATATAACCATGAAAAATAGAGTCAGTAAATATACAGAGTGTAATAAAATTCGCACAAAGTGAGTTCATCAGTGTATTGTGGGGATAAAATGGAAAAAAATTTTGTTTGAACAATATTGAATATATTGAATATTATGAAAATAATGTTCTGTAACAATACAAATATCTGTATTAGAATACAGAAATAGGAATTAAGAATTTGAATGGAACGCATTATTGCTAGCTACCTTGAATATTGGCTGTCTATTTATAACAGACCATTAGTTGCACCAGCTACTGCTAGTTGTCATTTCTTTTTTACAAGACCGGGATTACCAATGAAAATTGTAACGTATACGTCCATACATCTACACGTCTATATATTTATACATAATTCCAAATTCCCCATTCTTACTTATTTTCCAATCCAAGTCCCAATTCACTTTCCTTAAGGATCTTTTGGATTGCACTATGTGTCAAGGTGGACATTATGTGTGCCAAAACATCCACACGCTAAGGGCGACCAGTTCAAGCATCTGCAAAGTAGCACTGCTATCACCGCATACTTAGTACATCCCAGAGGACTGTCATACAAAAACCATCAAGGCCTCAATTGAAAGTTGGACATACATCGATTACAACCAATGGATCTATGTTCTCCAGAAGCCCACATCTCTCAACATCATTTGCAACAACAACCATATGGAAGATGTTCTCATGCAACAATCCGGAATGATTAATCTAAGTAATAACTGCAGAGGATTCACAAATATATACCTGTTAGAACCAACCAAATACAATAACAAAAATTCGACTTTTTACGTACCAATGGCCAGCATAGTAAGCCACGATTGCTGCATCGCCATCCCAACGATGAACAAGAAAATCTTTTCTGAGCTAAAACCAATTCATCTAACCAACATTGACCTGAGTGAATTTAAATTTGCCGATAAAAAACTCCAAGATCTCAATGAAATACTGACAAAAACATTTATCGTATCACACTTATATAGGTAAATAATCTTATTAAGAGGAATAGCTTCAATCATACTAATGACTATCATCATCAACTGCTGCCGTTGGTGTGGATGCCTACACCTTCTTAAACGATTATCCTGCTTTACTCGGAGACCGTCAGACGGTGAAATAATTCCACCAATAATTAAAAATTTCATAAATTGCAATTTCGGCTCGGATCTACGAAGAGAATATACCACCTCCAGTAGGGACATAGTTCTTTCCGAACGACGAAGCCCATCACCACTAAGAAGAATCAATGATGGGATCAATGTATATACGTGGTGCCTCAGCACTTACATTTTTATTTTCATGCATTGATTTCTATACAATTATAATCAGGTGTGATCGACACTTGTCGTCCACGATCCCTACACGAAACCCATTATAATGATACCGAATATCTTCGATCCTAGCGTCTATTTCAATATTTCAATGGACAGAAATAAATAACAGAAAAACACCTTAAAAGTATTTTTATTGATGCTTTATAGTCCAAAGGAGTTAATAACCTTCCTTCTTTCCTTCCCCCTCTTCCTCAGCTCCTTCAACCCTTTTCACTCCCCGTATCCAGTAGATTAGTGGTTTTTCTCTGATAACGTATTAACATACTAACTTGTACTCGCAACTTCTACTATGAACGGAAATATATTATTTAGGTGTAACAATTATATTTGTTGTAAATAGTTAAAAATAAGATCCTACAATAAAATTCAAATTTTGTAAGTCATAAAACAAATTAAAGTGCAAACTTGGTATTTTGCTCCCAAACGCATTCTGACTATTTGGAGCATAATTTCAACTAACCGAACGATCTGTGATCAAAAACATTCGATTCCTATTAGTAGACTCTAGTTCTTATTGTTTATATATAATCTATATGATCGTTATGAACACATTATATGTTCTACAGTCTAATTCTGACTGTTTACAACATCATTTCGGCTAACTGTACTGTATATGATAACAAAAATCTGAATTTTGTTGTTAGACTCCATTTTTAGTTGTTAATGACAAAGACGATTATTACAAACAAGTAAATATATCTTGGTTTTAATTGTTCTTAACAGTAGCTATTGTTGTAAACAATTTAGATCAACAGAAAGTAGTCTAAGTCACGTTTACCATCCTCTTCATCATCTTTGCAAAAACTGTTATAGTTATGGTTATATCTTTACTTCCCTATTTTAAGAGAGGAAAATCGATGATGCAATAAAAGAAATTTAGATTTAAAATTTGATAATTAATTTAATACACTAAATTATTGTTAGAGAGTATGACTCAAGTTTTATATAATTCACAATAAACTATTTAACTCAATGTTGCATATATGTACTCTGAATACAACTTCGTAATACCGTAATGTTTTCAAGTATAGATTATAGTACTTTCCAGATAATCTTTATGAAACAGTGAAAATCGCATCGAAATTAAATTAGCCGTTAATACATTTAAAATTGATTCTCTAATCAAGATTATTTGAAACCGCTTTAAGTAATTTTCTACAGCGTTCTGAGAGGAGTAAAATTGCTTTTATTTAATAAAATCGATACACACATTAATTTAATGTCGACTAAATAACTGTTTTACTTGTATAGCTATAAGAAGTTATGTAATAAACATGAAATCTTATTTGAACAATTTAAAAAGAAATTAAACGTTTTCTATGATTCATGAATAAACGAGATGATTGATATCAAAAAAATAAAAATTACATGTATCAAATGATTGATATAATATACTTGATCTGTATAGTATATGCTTGATTTTTCCTTTAATGACTTACTTGAATTTCGGTAGTCGTTATTTATAAAAAACAGATTTATAAATAACGATATACCCTGTCAGAGATATCTTGATACACGCAACACAATCATTAATTTTTTCTCATTTCCAACCACACTCCTATTCTCATAGACTCTCTCAACCCCACGTGTTCCATAGTAATAAGGGTGTAAGCTTCGTCACACCCTTGATTCTACAACTGTAAAGCATTGTTTGCACAGCAAATAGCGGTACACAAAAATTCCATTCCAATCTACTCATGATTAAACTCAAAGGATGAGTTCATACACTCTGGTGATTAGAGGGTTTCGAGATTTGAAAATGCATAGATTAATCATTTGTTATAAATAACTAAAACAGAGCACATTAAACTAAAATTCATTATAATAACTCTTTAATAATGAGACACATGTATATTAACTATGCATTTTCATAATAGAAAAAACAAAAATTTCAGTATAGTTTTAATTGATTTTTAACTAATTCATAAAATTAAAACAGTTTAGTTTCTAATTTATATTCTTCATTTAATAATTCATCATCCATGTAGTTTATAATATAACCCAATATTTTATCTTATTTAATACAATGACGGTCTAATTTCATTAAAGCGTGACTTCGTTAGCATCTCAGATTGAAACTCTAACGAAGTCGTAAAGACAGTTGTAGTCATTTTAATCAGAGAAATAAATAGATATAGTTCATACTGGCTATTGAAAAAAAAGAATAATATTACCAAATTAAAAAAAAAAATGTTATCAAATATTGATTTATAATCAGAGAATTGGTGAAGATTTTTTTGTGTGGATTGATTTTTATACCTTCGTGATGTAACAATTAATTCCAACTAATGTTGGTCATTCGAATTCAATATATTACTCAATGTTACCATTACATGAAAGCGATAATATTAATGCGCAATCGAATGCTCTGAGTGATTTGTTAAATGAATATATTTACCCGGTTAACAAAATTCGACAAATTATTCACCAATATGAACAAATGGTAATCGTAATTTTCATAAATTCAAAATCATAAAATTAAACGTTATGGAATAAATTATTATTGTAAATATGTAAAAATCCATCGGAAAATAACACTTTGACATAACATTTAAATTGACTGAAAAAAGACGAATCGTTTGCAGCACAAATACTAGTTTTACAAGTTTGTTGAAAAGTCCACAAAGACTTATTACAGAAAAAAAATAGAGACTTTCTTTCGGTTTATTTATCCAAGCTCTTTTTCAAAGTAACTCCTTAAAAAATTTGAATGATTGATTGCAATTAAATATTGTCAAACTACGGATTTTGTTTTTGCAATTTACGCCTTTTTCAACTGATGCAGTAGAAATCACTTTTTTTTATTTTTAATATCAATATAATTTACAGAAAGCTGACAAGGATATGAAACGTATCAGTAAATCGATAAAAACTCGTTGGCACGGTGCGAAACACAATTACGTTTGAATGTTTCCCACCGGCGACAGTCCTCGTTTTCATCCCCATCGTCAACGTAAATGATAACGGTAAATGTCGCCGTAGTGCACAATGTGATAGCAACTGATATCCAACACAGGGTTAGATTATTTGAAATCTCCACACATCCAATTTACGATTATTATTAATGTACAAGACTTTGTGATTAGCCAGGTTAGTCTAGATGGTTAATCATGACGAGAACTGATTATGTAACTAATGAACGAAATTTATCAAAGTGAAATAATTCGAAATAATTAAATTTAAATTATCATTTGCACGTTTTATTTTCTCATTCATTTGTATGGAATTAACATAGTTAATGTTAGAAAATAATTCAATTCTTATTATCTTTGAAGTACCAAAATCATTGGAAGATTATATTTCAGAATACTGCATTGAAAAAATTTCAAATTGTAAAAGCAATTCAAAGTATAATCGAGGTAGATTAGGGTTACATCAATTCTAATACCTCTTCTCATCATTCGGATGGCGGCTACAACTATCTTAACCGTATGAGTAAGTACAGTACCATATGTGTGTTACAGTAAACATATCTACACGTGTTCAATGTCGAACCCCGTTAACAAACTGTAGATTTTAACACACCTTAAAATATAGGTATGTTATTTTACCATGCGTTAGCTTCACAGTGTAGATTATTGCTACACGCTGCAAATCCAAAATCGCATCACACATGCTTGAAATTCACACAGATAATGTACAACGCTATAAATGAACTGTAGTAATTTTGTAGATACTCTTAACATATGTATAAAAGTCTGAAAAATTCACACACGTAGTATAGTTTGTTAATGACGTTGCATGTAACACACATCGAATGAATGAATTTCACTGGTGTGTGAATTATTTCGAATTCGCATTGTATGTATACTATAGTAGCCATACTATAAATTTTAAAGGTTAGGTATATGTGTGAAATTTATTCATATTCGACATGAATTAAAAAATTGATAGATTAACTGGAGCTATGAAAGCTACATATCTACATCACTAAAGAGTGACTCGTGACGTCACTGGATTTTGGATTTTCAATGATCTTTTCAATGAGAAAATTAATTTGAGGGGAACGGTATTGTTCCTACAACTATAAATTTTTTCTAGTGTGTATTTATTTTCAATCAACCTTTACCGTAAGAACTTGCAACTTGTAATTTTTGCTATTTTATGCGACCTTTTTATTATTTTAATATTTATTGAAGATTATTTTAATTTATAAACTCATCAAGGTAATTGGCAAATAAAATAAAATTTAATTGATGAAATTGATAAATAAAATACATTGAAATATCTGTTATATTTTAAACATTTGTACGATACAAATGTAAATTTCCGTTTTTACTTTACGGATTCAATTTTCAATTACGATTTGTCGTCGAACGAGAAGCAGCGAATAGGTGTGCAATTCCGTTTTTCATGTATTCGATCAAGTTAACGCGGTTTGCCTCGCTTGGAAATTTGCTCTTTCAATTCGTTGACTGGAGTGTTTCAAGTGAAAAATTGAGAATGTATTTGTTACAGTGATGTATATAAATACAAATAATATTATCCTACACAGGTATATCTATACAAGAGTATATATACATACGAATGTGCGAATAACAAAAAAAAGTTTTCCCAAAAGAAATAAATGAATTTATATGCTGTCATACAATTTTATCCATTGTATTAAATTATGTTTGAAGTATGATACAACAAATTATCTTAACATTGAAAATAAACTAGGCATCTCGAAAAATGTAAGAGTAATCAATATTTTCTGCTAAAACAGAATTTATTCTTAATTCAAGATATTTTTACCGTTTCTTAAAATTAATATCATAATTGAGTGTGAACAATTAAGTATGGCCTGAATATTGCTTACCTTCTATTTCATTTATGAACTCTTTTTCTAAACAAATAAGAATCCAGCTAATTTAGTTTATTTGAAATTATTTTTTATCTCTTTTATACAGCTCCCCAAAAAGTGTTCCGAAGTTGAAATATTAACAATATACTATTCAAACAAAACTTCCTTTTTAAAAAAACTACTGTTAAATATTTTATTAATATTTCATAAGTATCATAAAATTAGGACAATTTTTCTCCTCAAATTGTCTCCAAATACTTGTTCGAAACGCCCATAGTTTCCGAGATACAGTAACCTGAAAATTGCTTAGGGTTTCTGAAACCCCTATGCAATTTATTCTATCCTATGATTAACTTCAGACGTGCATAAAGGGAGCGTTAAATGGGAGCGAAAATTTCCATAAAAAAGATTGTTAAAGATTAAATAATAAAAGATTATGATTTTTACCTTACATTATAAATTAGTTCACCTTAAAAAAAATTGTAGAAGTTTTATTGGTCTTTCTGTTTTATTACTTTAGAATCTTTCAATTCTTTTAGTTTAATAGAACAAGTTTTCGAACAAAAGTATTCACCCACAATTAATTAAATACATAAACCATCGGTAAAATCCTCCAATCTTGTAAATACGGTGTACAGAGATGATTACAATTCAAGAGGAGTAATCGGATAAAATGAGAACAGCTAGATTCTATCCACGTGTTAGTTCGATAACTCTCGACGAGCTCACTTCCATAATTTGAATTGGGGCTAGCCTGCAGGCCCCTTGACAGTCGATAAAGCTAGCCCGGGCTGTCACATACTCCATCCCTCTTTCTCATGATCGAACGCATTGCGTTGTCACCGAGGAACTGTCTGAGACTTGAATAGTTTGTTGAATCAAAATCATTGGGGAAATATAGAGTGCATATGTGCCAAATATGCTCACGCTATTATAAATTGAAATTTTTTACCCGTACTGACATCTGCACATTGACGTATAAATGTCATGACGAAGAACAGAATAATCGATGATAGACTGTGAATAAAACAATAATTATAAGAATATACAAATATGCACATAGTTACTGATAGATAGTGTATTCTAAAACTAAACTCTCAAATGCTATAAATGTAAAAAAATGGATAAACAGCACTGTCAAGACCAATTCAACTCATATATATAGAGGTTATCGTATCACAAACTTTTCTTGTATTGACCATTATTCAAGAGTGCCATAGAAAAATAATTTACTTGAAACTAATAACCGTACAATATTAGCTGTACACAACAAAAAAGCCATGCGAAAGTAAACAAATTTGATAATACTTTATATCAAATCAAAATTTGAAAAATACAAAATTGATGAGAAATCTGAAACAACGAAACATCGAAATTTTATTGTAAGGAAACTTTTTTTTTATAATGAAATTACTCTTTCAATATTGACAAAATTATCTTAGTAAGATCAAAAAAATCAAAATAAACAATAAAAGCCCTAGTAACCAGTATTTACATACGTTATTAACATCAGTTTTACGTACGGTTGCTCTTAAGAAACATAGCAAACGTACGTAAAACTGACGAATGATTCTAAACGTTTTTAAATAATGTATGGACATTTTCTCTACTTTACGGAACACAGAAAACAGCTGTTGCGCAAACGCAGACACATGATGTCTTTCTCTGTGATAATGAAGACGTCACTAGCCAAGCCCAGAACTTAAAAAAAATTGTAATCTTTCAAAACAATCTAAGAAACAATTTCCTAATCCTAAAAATTTTTGCCAGCCGAATGTTTGTCACCTCTGTAAATCTCTATTTATGCTTACGATACATTAATAAACCTTGGAATACAATAAATTGAGAAATGACATATTTTACGCCTCATAAAGCGAAATAGTACATTGTTCACCAAGGGAGCAAAGTATGATATTCCGACCTGGGTGTAAAATTGAAACCCGAGCCGAAGGCGAGGGTGGCAAACACCCAGGTAAGGATATCTTACTTTGTTCCCGTAGCCAACATACTATTTTTTATCATACCACCGTCCAAAATTAAAGTTTGTTGTCTGTTTTGAGGTTAGAAAAATGACGTTCTGTCTCTCGCAGAGAAAGACAACACCCGTCTGGGCATGCGCACAGACGATTTTTTGTCTTTTTATGTGTAATAGAATACGTCGTTTTAGGACCTGAAAACGGGGAGCAAACTTTAACTTTGGGCGGGGGTATGATAAAAAAATGATTTTTCCGAGAAAGTAGTGCCTTATATTGAATGCTGTATAGTCTAATTCTTGTGCAAATGAAAGTGGGGTAATTAAGAAATTTCATTACATCCTTAAAAGCAGGGAATTTTTCACATAAAGTTTTTCATGCATTTATACAAAAAAAATATTCTACTTCAAATGATATAATGAAATTTCTTAATTACTCTATTTCTATTCGCACTAGGACTGGATTAATAGTATAAGACACCTTATTAAACCTGATGGTGCCTTAAATTTAAACCTTGAACTGCTCAGGTTTTCCTCGATAGTCGCAAAAAATAATGATTTTTTTTTCATGTAAGAAAGATAATATGAAGTCTGTATAGATGAATATCTATGTTGTTAATCGGTTCAGGAGATTTTCTAAAGATTTAAAAGAACCCAAGCAGCAGGAAATTCCTATGTTTGAGTAATGGACCATTTAGTCACCAGATCTAGATTTAATTGACAGATTTGGTAAAGTAAAACTATGTAAAGACCCAAATCACCGTATACAAGACAATTTTTTAATTTCCAACTGTATTGAACAAAAGAACGATTACAAAATTTATTCAAAATTATTCAAATAGCATTATTCATCGTATAAAAATTTCTCTATCTGAACCATTTAACACAAATATGTTTTTACAATTGTGACGAAAAATGACTTTAAAGAAGAAATCTTAGATCGTTTTTTTTATTCAATTACCCAAGCCATTATCATTTATCTATTTGCTCTGAATTTACGCTAATTACAAAAATGTATAAATTAATAACATCTAAATACGATTATTATGTTATAACGGATTAAATAATTAGTCTGCGTATGTAATAATAAATGCAACTTAACTTTGAGTGTTACTTAAATAAATTGAATTCTATTCTATATAATAAATACCAAAAATATTTCACTAAAAAAGTGTCTATTTTGTATACAAAATAATATATTAATGTGGACTTGTGAGTCGCAATTAGTGTATTTTCATTGCATTTTGGAAATAACATACTGATACTGGACATTTTTTTGTTAGAGTTAAATTGATAAATATTACTTTGAACAAAGAATTATTTATTTGCCAAAAAGATTCAGAGTGTAAAATGAATTTTAGTCAATTTAAGGTATAATTTTTTTAATCATAATTCATTTTTCTCCACTTTTCATCGGATTTAAATCTGTTGATTACTCATTTGGTATTAAATACGTGATCCCTCTAATTAGAAAATTATTACCATAAAATGAATAAATAAAATGTCGTAATTGAAATCAAAATTAACTTTATTACCCAGGCAAAAATGAATTTGGTATTTATTTAGTTAGACTAACAGGTGCTCGACATGTCTGCGAAAACATATATGGAAGTTATATATACAAAGTGTATTAATGTGGTTTCTGTAGACCTCTTTTATAAATATAAATCGATACCAACTGTGCTTTCGAAAATAACCAGAAGCTATGATGATCTTAATTATGACAGAATTATTGATTTAGGAACACGTCTGCATAAACATTTGTTCACATCAAATTACTCGTAATCGACTAGAAATTAATGAATCAACACTTAAAAAACAACTTGTTTTCTGATCAAATTCAACGAGCCGTCCTATAGAGAATTGATTTGATATAATAAAAAATTTATGTCTAAATGTTTCTGTAAAATGAATTTGTATTCAGCGTAGTTAGCACGATATTTGAATATCCATATTTTATAATACTACACGTAATACTACAAAACATTTAAAATTCAAGATTGAAATCCGGTTTAATAATCAAAAATTGTTTCAATGTAGGTACAGTCGGTTGACTGTATTCGTAAACAGAATAGTGTTCAATACTCTGCTACTGAGATTTGAAGCACGTACTACCGGAGAACGTCACCCAGCGTCCGGTCCGGATAAAAGAGAAAATATCAGTATCATAAAAATCGATACGTGCATCGTTCAAAAACCAATAGCATATTAATTTTGTTCTTCCGATTTCTGGTTTGTGATTCAGTGAAAACCTTCTCATTGGTATTCTTATCATCTACATTTTGTTTTCTTTGCAAGTAATAAAATGATGCGAGCCAATTTAATGTGTCGGAAGAAGAGAAACTTACAAAATTCATTAAGATTTTTAAAGTCTACATTAATATACATCAGTAATATATGAGTTTGACAATAAATAGACCCGCTACTTTTAAACGCTCAAAAATTTCTTCAAGGAAAGCATTCTATCTTGATCAACACTATGACGAAAGATAATAGAAAACGATCGTACTTACATAATCAAGAGGTAAATTTGTTTCATATTCCACGAAATTATATAAACTTCTATCCTGAGATTGTAGACTTCTTAGTTGCCAATTTAATACTTCCTTCTAATTATTCATACAAATATATTCTACTTCTAACTGAATATGTAGTCTAGTATACTACAGCCAAAAAAAAATACCTAAAGAATAATTGTTCAATGGAGATAAAAATGTTTCGACGACGGATGGTTGTAAGTCTTCGATAAGAGCATTTATGTAAAAAATTTTCACTTGGACTCAATTATTACTATTGATTAAACAATGTTAAACTTTCGCAACATGCATTTTTTTCTTCTCTTACAGCTTACGTGGCAAGAACGGAGACAGATAGGAGAAAAAGTAATGACACTTTTTTTTATAGAGAATCGAATTCTCTACGAAAAAGTCTACAAGAGTACCTGTTTATCTGAAACAGGTAAAAAATACAGTGCTCCGAATGCGTGCTCGAAAATGAACTATTTCAGGCGTTCTGGCAGAATGTGCCGTTGAGTGCCTTGTTGATAAACAATGCTAAAAAATATTATTTAGGAATGTATAAAATCGAAATAATTGAAGCATGTTCAGAATCGCTTTATGGACATTTCGCTATTGAAATTTAAAAAAAAAATTCCTTTCTAATTTTGTTAAGTAATTTTCAATGATTTTTTTTTGATATGTAAGGCCTTATATTTTTTGTATACAAGAATAGATTTTGATGCCAATTTAAGAACGGATAAGATTTATTATTATATTCTTCAGCTAACGAAAAATTAATAACATTATTTCCATTACTTTCACCTTTTTTAAGGGTGAAGTCACAAACATAGGTACACTGAAAAAAATAATGTTTAATTGAAGTAAGATTTACTAACAGTTCATATCGAATTTTGAAAATAAACATAACATGGTAACTATAAATAAATCCTTTTTTCAGTGTAATTACAATGCATAGTAAACTTTGATATCTTCATCTGAAGAAAATAACACAATCTTTTCCTTTATTTTGGAGTAATTGTTATAAATAATTTTTGAAAATACTAATCTAAGAAAGTTGTTTTTTCTTATGAAATAATCGTCGTTTACATGAGAATGATTCTACTTGAAAATTTTTGATTCCCTTCTTTATTCTATTTTTCCCATCTTTCTCTGTTTTTTAAACAAATTTTTTGTTATGAATAATTTTTTTCCATTGTACTATTGTTTTTTAAGAATAAGAGTATAATAGTGCTAGTTAGTAAAATTATCAGAAAACTTTTGTACTTTTTCAGAGCAGAGCTTCTTAGTCGTGAAGAGTCGCGTACACAATGCATACATTATGACTTTCGTTAATGAATACATTGATATATTAATATAAAATAATATACTTTATAGAGTCAGAAATTTACCACCAAATTTATACCAATCCTGATTGTGCTAAGAAATCCATATAGTTCTCAAAATGTACGAGCAGTTTGCCAAATTACAAATAATTTCAAGGTCAATTTTGATGATCTTTTCAATGTAAATATAAACAAAATGAACACAGAATAAGTTTTCATTTTCTATTAGAAAAGAATATTGTAAACACCAATGATGTAGGATGTTATGAACAACAAATAGAAGAGATATATTCAATGCTAGCATGTCATACAGTGTTCGCGTCATCGACCTGAAATAAGGGGACGTCAAAGAAACCGACTGTAGTCGATTCCACTCATTCTGAAAGCAATACTCTCTCCTCAAGGCCACATCATGAACAATGGACCCGACGGTTGATTCATCCATCGCGCTCACCACTTAACTCCCTCTCTATACTTTTGCTCTTACGTTCTCTTCGCATTATTATTTTGCGGTGTGGTCAAGTGCAATCATCGTTGTATTTCTCACAACGTTCAACGTTGTCCCATAACTGACTGCCAACTCTGTAGCCCACGTGATAATCATAATATGTACATTTAATTTCATACCTTTGTGCGAATATGCAATGTTTTATTCATGAAATTATTATCCATTGTTGAGGAAGAAAGAATAGATAAATAGAAAAACCAATTGGTAAGTGATAATTAAGACTAAGATTGATGGATAATAAACTTTATCCCTACGACAAATCTTTTTGAAAGTTGAATGTAGTGAATAATAATGTATTCTATACCGGATGAGTAAAATGAGACATTTCAACCTACGCTGAAAACTACTTCTGGATAAAAGGCGTATACTTAAAGACATCATACATTTACAGCCTAGGGTAGAAAAGTCGACAGGTTAAAACCACCAGTAATTAGGAGGTATAGTTTAGGGTACTTGTACAAAATCAGAGTCATCCACTTAATGGTTGACTAAACTACTGCATAACTTGCACAGGCCAATCTCTGTGGAAAAATACACTGTTGAAACAGGAAATCGAACCCAGACGTTTCTGTTATGTACTTGATGTCCATAAGGTATTCCAAACTCGTGTAAATTTTTCTATCAATTATATCTGCACACATCTTAACGTAGCTCCTGCCGATAGTGTATTGAATTTGCATTCTCCTCCTCATTCGATGCTACAGATCGCAATGTTAGTCGATTTGAAACGGAATTATTTTTCGAATGAATTATTTTTCAAGAGTATTTAAAAATGTAATTATCAGAAAAACAGTTAGGCCCTATCACAGTATAGTTTATGCAAGTAAAATCGAAAGCAAATAAATTCCTGTGAGAGTGAGAGCACAAACAATAGTGTAGTTCATAAGAGTGGGAGTTAAAAATGTACAATAAGGGAATTTAGTCAGTCCCAACACTGCAAATCCCAAGATTTCACAAACGTGTTAAAATAACACGCGTAAAGTGTGTTCAAGGTAAAAGGTCTTTAACAAACTATGTATGATTTGTAGACACTTTTTACACGTGTCATACCGTGTGGAAAATCTATAGTTTGTTTATGGCATTAAGCATTGAGCAGCTTAGCTTGTAAAAAGTGTTTACAAGAATAACACACTTGGATTTGCAGTGAAATATATCCAGTAAGGAAAACGCGACTGTGGATAGCAGAATGTTAACTTTAACGTTTCAAAAATTCTTTCTCAGAAAGAAATGTCATTATTTTTAACCCAAAGTTGAAGACAAGTTTTCATATTTTTTGGTAATACAATGAAAAATAGCTCATTCTAGTAACAATTCTGTATGTGGATTTAAAGTTTATCTGTCGTTTTCTTAATAAATACTAGAATGCCGATTATTTTAATTTCTTGCAAAAAAAAAAATAATTCACGCAAAACATCTCTTTACCGCCTTTTCACTATATTTTTCTCTGTTTAGAAGCTGGAAGGTAACATAGTTTTTGTGTCGCAAGGAAGTACGTATTGGCATTATGCCCGTAGGCGCAACCAATTTCTTTCTTTTTTATACAATATTGTTACTTTGAATGTCTGAATAAAAAAATTAACATCGTGAAATGAAAATAGTAGCAAGTTAAATCCACAAAAATGAAAAAATTTTCGATAAGAATGCCTAGAAACTAATGAAACACATATTAATTGATTCTTAACTTTTTCGACTCAGAGTGTGTAGAAACTAAACACTTAAAGTATTTGTAACGTTAAACATCATAAACGAATTATGGCAATTTTGTTGTCGACTTTTAAATGTTTCTGGCCGTTTTCCAAAGTGTTATAGTTTGTTCATGGTGTTCAACATTTTAAACACTTAGGTGTTTAATTATTGAACATTTTAAACGTTTTATTACTAAACAGTTGAATTTTTCAGGATTTGCAGTGAATTATCAATGTATTGAAAATTCTTTTTCTAACTGATAATCAATTTTCAATGATATTTAAAATTTTTCCTCACACGTGCGGGGAAACTACTACTATTCCGCACGGGTTTGAGTGTGGAAACTCCCCGATTGTCCACTGGAAGACCTGTTAACAATAACCCACTGGTAATTTTTGAGAACCCACTCGAAATTTAGAATAACGCACGGATACCTTAAATGTTAACACACTCGAAATATTTTGTTTGAAAATTTCTACACTCGCGCGTGTTAAATATCCTTTCAGAACTTTTCAAGTACCCAAAAATTTTTTTTAAGCCGGGAACGAGTAAATAACAGATGGTCATCAGGGTAGTTGAGGCCATGCAATAGGAAATTCTTTCTTTCATCTTCACTTTGAGATGACATGAAAATCATTCATTACTGTTTTTTTTTTTTAATTTCTCTATTATTTGGGAAAATGTTTACAACATAACATCAGTAGTAATATTTTCATGTAAGGTCACTGTCCCAATTGTCGCTTATGAACCTATTCTCGCTTAGTAAATTTAAAATTAATTTTTTCTTCTATAGAGAATACATGATTACATTTTTTAATGGTTGAATATTTATGAATTAATAAGAAGATACCGAAACATTTTTTATGATCAACATTTCGCAAAAAAATATTTTTTAATTTCCAGATAAAATTTACTGATCGAGAATAGGTTCATGCGCGACAATTAGGACATTGACCTCATCCACGACACGTAAGATATTTATCAAAGATTATGTATTCTGGGCATCACTATGTTATTTTGTTAATTTAATAAATAATAGAATCTCGTTATTGTATAATTTTTCAATTTTCTTGCGCTCAATATTTTCTCGTATTTCGGAAATTTTATTAAAAATTTGTTTTTTTTCATTTGCGGGGGGCTCCGCCCCGCTGACCCCCCGTCCCGCGCTCACACACGCTCCCATCCACCCCCGCCTTAGCACTTGTGAGGAAAAATAGAATGTGCAACTAGAGTGAAAACTAGCCTCATGCCCATGATGGCAGATAACGCTGCCATCGTGGGCAATCGGCTAGTTTCCACTCTAGTTGCACAATATACTATTGACGATGCCTGAGAAATAAGAGATGCTGTGATCGACATATTAGCTAAATAGCTATAATATTTGATTTTAATAATACCTGTCAATTTAAAATTTGAGATTATATTATTTGCCAGTTTATGTCTTAATTATAGTAAGCATTAAAGTACAGTTTAGATGTCGATGGAAATTAGAATTTATTAAGTTTAATAAGACTTTATTGGGTCAACGATCTTATTTAATTTAATTGGATCAAATTTTGCATAAACACATTTGTGTATTTTCTGTTTAATTAAAAAATGAGATCGATCCAATTAACTATATTATTCTTTTTATATAACTCTATTTATGGTGTTCCAATTCATGGAGAGAATTTAGTTTTAAATAAATTTTTTCTGGTTTTATCAGGTACTTAAAAATAAATGAAGATGTCTTTTTATTTTTAATTTTAAGTTGATTGTAATTACTTACAAACTGGTGTAGGTCAAGTTTATTTTGACATTGTAAAAAGGTGTCAAATAATTATCTTATTATGAATCGATAATTACTTATGAGAAACTTTAGTAAACAAGCTCAACCTTAGTATTCTAAAAGCGATTCTAAGTTTCACGAAGATTGAAGAACCTGAGATTGGTATCCGAAGCTTAACAGAAAACTTTGGTACAGAAAAAAATTAAATCTTGCCCTTTGTTGCTCAGTCGAAATTTATCTCGGGTGCGACTAGAAATTTAAGAGTGGCATTTGAGGATTCGTGGAAACTTCTACAGACTAAAAAAATACAAACTTTAGTCTTCAAAAATCAATTGAAATTTCAGTTAATTGAAATGTAAAGTCAATTATTAAATTTAATTTAATAAAAAATCAATTTTAATTTTCATAAAAAATTAATAATAAATTGATGATTATCGAGATTATCGAGTAAGTTTTTATCAGAACCAAATAAATTTGAACCTTTTTAGGACAACTATGATCATCATGAGGACTGTATTATCACTTCAAATCCAAGTGTGTTATTCTTAGAGATATTTCTAACACACTAATAAGCTGTCAATGTTAAATTTCATAATCAAATTAGAGATTTTATCACACTCAAAAGTGTCTACAAATCATGTATAGTTTGTTTATAAGTATTTACATTGAACACACTTTACGCATGTTATTTTAACACGTTTGTGTAATCTTGGATTTACAGTGTAGGTTAACCTAACAAGGGATGAACTCACGAGGCCGTAATGTCTTTTCAAATTAATTTGGCCAGAGCCTCTACTCAGATACGTATCATTAACTTAGTAAGAATTCTGATCCGTACATTATTTGAAACATCTCCATCTACGGCGAATTTTCACAGAATTGAAAAATTAATAAATTACGATGCACATTGCATGGAAGAATGTATTTATGATGACGTTCAACAAGACTTTTAACTGTACTTTTCTTTTTAATTCCTGCGATATCGTAAACTGTATGATACTTGAAAAAAATCTTTTGAAAACAATCTAAAATATTATAACTTAGTCTTTTATCATATATGTAGCTCGTTGTTATGTTACTTTTTTTACTCGGTGTGCATCCAGAGCTCAACGGATTCCCAACTGAAGCAGTGCTCTCATTGTCGCATATATTATATTGTACTGGAGTGGAATGAGAACGAAGAAAAGGATAAGGCTCTGTGAAATAGGACAATGTACTAAATATGCTTGGAATCTTCTCTTTACGTTACACAAATATGAGGAAAACATCTTTTCTGCTTTTCTGTTGTATGAATATAACATAGTATGCTTTCCGTATTTTTTATCTGAAAATTTAATAATATTTGAAATGAAAACATTGGAGTTGATGATTTGACTTGAATCATGTGAATTCCTAAATTTACTCCATGGAAATATAATTTTGTTATACTCTTTCCTACCTTTATCATAATCACATTAATTTGTGCACTAAAAAATTCTCTTTTATATTACTTTACTGCGATGGTAAGCCTGGACTATAATTCGTTTTCTTCATACAAACATTCATTACTGATAAATACAATTTTGGATTAATCAATTTTCACATTAAAATTATCAAGAATTTCATGAAAATTACTAAAATAGTTAATTATAGAGTGTATTTTTTCTATAAAATAGTTTTTTTGAAAACGGAATTTACAATCTAGGAGGGAGAGGGAACTCCAACCCTCTGACTTCAAATGATACATTGGTTGTATAAACTTAATTCCGGCATTTATAATGATATTATATAAATGTAGTATCGAGTTTGATTTTTTTTATATTAAACGTCAAGATGAAAAAGATTAAGACAATAAGAAACAACGATTGGAACTTCTCAAGACTTAAGATAAATCTTTCTAAATTCCTAAGATTAAACGATTGGAGTGAGAAGCAAATCAATGTGATAAAAAATTTAACAGAGCAGAGATAGTTGAATGATAAGCAAAGCAGAGCACACATCTGATAAAATTTTGGTAATGTTTTTAATTAATTTTAATTTCAATTTTTTCAGTCAAATGCTCTACCGATCTAATAAGCTTTTTCAGTAGCCAAAGGAAAGTAAAACAATCATACTGATGATAAGTTTAGAATAAAGCTGTGAATGGTTGCGAATAGATGAGTGAGATTGTATATTTTTGTAAGAAAATGAATGTACTTGAATATACGAAGTGTACACAGATAGTCTTATAAAAAAAATGTACATTGCTGGAATAAATCTATCTATCTATCTAACAAGCTTTCTCAAAACATTATTATGTATTCATGCGAATTTAATTGAAATGATTAAAGTATAAACAGTATAATATTTATAATATGCTCAGCACCTTTAGTTATAGTTTAAGTTTATAGCTTATGATATTCAGTTACAATTTTTCATGTTAAAAGAGAATCATAAACTTTATAGATAGTACAGTGTGTCATTGTGCCATTAAATAAAAATTTTTCTTTATTGTATAAAATTTGGAAATTGAATAAATTTGATTGATTATAGGATAAAAGTTCAAAAATTATTCAAAACAAAAATAATGCAATTCGATTCTTTTCAGGAATAAGTAATAAAAAAAGAAACAATCATTTTTGATTAATCCGATGTCATGGAAGATGATTTTCGAAACAATTTTTGATAGCATAGCATGAGTTTTTCTGATTCTAAAAAATGTTATATCAAAAAATTACGATCAATTGAGACAAAAAACCTCTTAAATTTACTCTAGAAACAAAGATTTTGAAGAATATTTTTATACGATCTAAAGTCATCTTTTGTTTCATGCATGAGACAACCGGTTATGCTCCAAGGACAAAATACTCAAAATACAATATAATATTTCATGAGCGAGCATCAGTGAGGCGTTACACCTCAATCGATCGTCGCTACAGGGTTCTAGATAAGAGAAAAAAATGGTTTTTATGTCTCATGAATTTGGGGGAGTCTAGTAAATGACCATAATTCCTCCGGTAAAATTTAAAAAATAACTGGACGTCAAAATTTTGTGAATCGAAAATTTAAGAAAAGAATTAATTATTCGATGTTTCTTAATAACATTTTTAGAATGGTAATTAAATATTTTTTATTTTAACAGCATAAAATGAAATAAGCTCCGAATTTGAATACCTAATCAATTCACTTCGATAACTAAGTTGCTACACTGAGAAAAAAATTTACTTCTAACAAAAAATATTTCATTCGATCATTAACATCGAAATTTCAAATAGTGGTAATGAAATATTTCTTTAGAATTATAAATTTTATTCACTCAAATGATTTTTCATGAAATCTTTTTCATTTGTTTTCGAACTTGTCGTAACCTTGAAAATTGGTTTTCAAGCTTGTCGTAACATTGAAGCAAATGACAAAATGTGTTTTTGATAACACTACCATTAGATCGAATAAAATATTATCTTGATAATACTCCAAGTTTCTTTTATTAATTGAATAAAAAATTGTTTCATTTAACGAAATTTTTTCCTCAGTGTAGTTTTTTAAATCAAATCAATATGAAAATAATAGAAGCTTAAATCTCCCTTACGATTAATTATTAGTCCCAATACAATAAAAGAGAAGTTCGGTTTCCATATGTATTTTTCAACATATATCTAGTAAAAGTTAGGATAGTTATTTTAGCAAAAAACATATGTTAGGATAGTTACATGTTAACCTATGTTTTTTGCTAAAATAACTATCCTAACTTTTACTAGATATATGTTGAAAAATACATATGTTTGAAGTGATATCTTTCATGAGAACCTCTCAGATGACAATTATTTCATAATGATTTGGATATGCAGGTGTGTTCAGTTATGCTTGTCGCATCTTCTATACATTTCCATATTTTCTTTTTCTGTCTCTGTTCGAGTTCCACCTACTTACATATCCTACTGGCTTTTTTGGTTTATGGTAAACATTTATAGACTGCCGACATTGTATTCAGATGTCCAGAGGTCTCAAGAAACATAGGTACTATATGTTACGCGCTCAGTGAAGCCGCTTCTCTTCATACCTACTGTACTCTTTGATGTACTTTCGTATACAAACGAATATGTGGGAAATGTTGCATCGTTCTCTCAGCATACTACAAAAGACTATGCATAAATAATTGTTAATGGCTACAGAGATGAAAAAATTAAAAGCTCTTTAATACTACTATATTCATATACACAAAAAAATGTAGTAGACTTCTCATATATTGTTTCAGGCTACGAATTTTTTTAAGTTAAAAGTAAAAATTTTACTTATTGTATTTATATCAAATATTAAACAATTTTTCCCGTTATTAAATTACAATTTGCACTCTTAATAATCAACGACATAATTGCGTAATTAAGAAAAATACACAAGCACGAATCCAATCAGAAATGTTGTCAGGCATACCTAAGCATAAATGAGGACGAAATAAGATATTCTGAATACGGAAAATTACAGTAAAACCTGAATAACTGGGAAACCCCTATCGCTAAAACTTTTTTCCTTCGTCAAAATCAAAAAGAAAAAAATGAGTCTAAACACACTTTGAAGTGCTCACACGACAAACTTCTCTTCAGGAAATTCCCGCTAGCGATATGAGTGCAAACTGTGAACACATTAATATTAAAATAAACAACTGAATTTTATTAGTTTTATTTCTTCAAAATAATTTAACATAATTTTCTATTATTATAATTTTCGAACCATTTTTGTCTATTCATGTATATTTTTGATGATGATAAAAGAGAAGTCATGATAGTTTACAATAAATTGCAATTGTTTAAAGCTCTGTAGAATTATTTATAACAATATTTTGTTAAAATAAACCAAGTTTGTTGCAATATGGATCATACTTTAAGGCGAAAATGATATTAAATCGTTGATAAACTTATTTATTTTATACATTTTTTGCAATTACAAAAATGACTCAACCGAATTTTTTCAAACTTCTTTTAGCACTTTTTCGTTGCGTTCATATTCCGAATGAAATTAATTCAAAGTGGATATCTTAATTCCGTCTCGAGATATTGAAGACCAAAAAACTTGGCATACATACATACACACATATACATATATGCATCTTTCTACAAACTTTTTAACATGCTTAAAAGTGCCTTAAGGGTTACTTAAGTTTCAGAATTGGAGAAATTAAAAAATATATCACATATGAAACAAGTACTTATTGTTAGGATTGTGAGAGTTTAGTATGATAAATTCTATCAATTTTATATATTTTTTGCATTTCAGATTTAAGGTATTCAAACAAACAAAAGGTAAAATAACATAAAATTGAAGGCAGAAATAAAAATCCGAATAGAAGCAGAGCAACTATACAACTAATAGCCAATTTATTGAAATAGTACGAAAAGAAAAGATACGATCCCGAAGGAATCACGTCTGGTGGTAACCATTGCCTTAGGAGGCAATGAGAAAACTTCAGGATAAAGGAACTTCAAACGATTACTTTCGGATTTCACGCTGAGATCGTCCTGCTAGCCAATTTAATGGTTCTTCAAGCTAAAATACAAGAGTACTTGTTTCTTTTTATACCCAACAACTTATTCCTGCAACATATACCTTAAATAGATACTATGTTTGGCACACATTCGATGTATTTGTCCACAATTCGAGTAAAAATACATTATTTTCATAGTATACACGTGATAGCTGATGAATTTTATCATAAAAAATATCCATAGTAGAATGAAGAATCATAATACATCTTTTTGTTTTTATATTTTTTGCCGAACTTAATATATTATATATTTGTAGTAAAAAATTATACTGTTCTCGTGTAAATTCTATCCTTCCATGCATAGTAATGATTTTTTACAATTCATGATATCATAAGGTTTATTATTACAGAACAGCTCTTCTTATTACTGGAGAGTCAATTTTATTGATTTTTTTTTAGAGTACCTTTCACACTCTAAAAAATAATAGTTGAGTCCCATAGTTGGATTTACAATCCTGTGTTAATTTCTCATTTGATAAAAAATAGTTGAGTCCTTTTCGAACTATTAAATCTAACTATTTATTTCTCTCAGTGCACCCTTTGATGCTCATTGTAAGACATTTTTTATTAGATAGAAATAAAAAAAGAGATGAATTACTAATTAAGTCATATTCATAAAGTTTCTGCTCATTATATTTAAGATAAAAAATTTCTTTTATCTAAGATTTTGTTTCCATCAAGTACAATATTAATTGAATAATTTAACGAGAAATTTCACTTAAAAAAATTACCTGGCAAAATTAATGTACAAATTTAGTAAATGTGTGTATGCATAAAAAAGAAATAGATGTAAAGTAATTTGGAAGGGTACTTGATTTCATTCATTAGAATGATAATAGCAGACAAAGTGAGGTTTGAAAGATTTTAAAATTTACTAATATAGGACATAAAACAGGAGTTCTTTGTGAAGATAAATTCAGACTTTATCGAAGAATCATAAAACAGACAAAATTTTCAATTTGGGGCATTGACAGTTAGTTATCAATTGATTATTGTTTCAATGTCAATTAATCATTAGACAGCTTTTTATCTGAAGGGTTTGATAGGAATTACTAGGATATTTGGCCTCAAAATTGTATGCTAACTTGCGTACACGGAGAGAATTTTTTTACGGCTGGGAAATAAAAAAAACGAGAAGTATACAATTTGAAGTTTAAAAGTAAAAACATGTGTATTCACAAGTAAATTTTGAGTTACTGTAAGTAAAACGTTGCGATATAGTGCGTAAGTTACTTTCGATAACTCAAAATTTACTTGCGAATACACATATTTTTACTTTTAAACTTCAAATAGTATATCTCTCATTTTTTTTACTTCCGAGCAGTGGAAAAATTCTCTCCGTGTACTCATACAAGGAAGCATCAATGATTGATTCGAATATATTGGTTTAAACTAAGTAAGACTTTATGGAAAACAAACGAACATAAAATGACAAAGTTTAGGGATAAGCTTAGAACTCAACTGCTCTCAGTCGCGCCCATGTTTCTATACCAACCCTCATCTAGGGACTTTCATATTTCCTCGTACAACCTGTACAAACTCTAGCTCTAACAGGTTAAATACTTTTTTCAGTTCCAAGTATTTTGTGGGTATCTGAATAACTGAATGATTCAAATTAATTAAAATTTATAATTAGAAACGCACATGAAATTTCTTAGTAGTTTATTATCACTCATCCCCAATTTTTAGTTGCACAAAATTGTTTTTTTTCTCTTCACACATCACGAGTTTCTTTAGTTTAATGTTAACTAATGTTGATAAAAAATGTTTTCACATCACACTACGCTTAATTCACTAGAAATTTTACTATTTTCAAATAAATTTTCTTCAGTTCAAATGATTCGTTTTTTTTCTCAATGATAGTTTGAGTCTGAATGAATATTGTCCCTGTAATCTCAATCAACTAGTAACCAGGAAAACAATACACATATGAAAAAACATTGAGCTTTGTAAATAGTCGATTGAAGAAGCTTTACTGCGTCCATAGTTCGATCATTTTCAATCTTCCTGAACGTTTTTGATTCAACTGAAAAAGAAGAAAAAGCATAAAACGTGTATTAAATCAAACCTTTCGTAAAAGTATCAATAGCTGCCTCTTGAGATCACGCTCCCTTTAAAATTGATTATGACATTTTATGTTAGACTTGCTGACAAACTAACAATTTTAGAAGTTCCAAATACTCGAAAAAATTTTTTAAATGTACTGTCAGAAAGTGAAAATTCAGTTTCTGGTTCTAGCCATTGTGATTTCTGATCTACAAAAATAGTATTTTTAAAACTAATATATGAGGTGAAGATTTATATTTTTTCCACACTAACGCCAAGTATTCTACACGAATTTACTTGAATTCTTTATCTGAATGTTTCCCATGCGAGTTGTATGAAGTACTATAGAGTTGTGTTGTCAATTCTGAAAAACATATTGCAAATTTTCTTCGCGTTTAACATAACATTTTGATGCGAAAATAAATACAAAGTGGTTCTTAATAGTTAATGCGTTTTTCTGGGTGTCAATTTTGTCTGAAAGATGTTTGTTCTTTTCATTGACAGTGACTTCTTGAAAACGGATATCTTGAATTACAAGATCGACTGCAATATGTTGTGAAAGAAATAAAGTGTCTTGTTTCATTAATTATATTGAGTTAAAATATTATCAAAGAAACTTGTAATAAACATTCCAATACCTAACACCTGTCAGCAGTTAATGAAATTGGACTTTCTTTATTTATAGTGTGATCATAATTTACATTAATCTATTCTCAATAAGTATTTCAATTTAAATATTTAATTAGATTTACAAATACTTGATTAACGTAAATATTGAATCAAAATCGATTAATCAACAAATGTTTATACCAAAAACAGCTTTTATTCAGGGTTGTATCTTAAATAAAATTCAGTATTTATATATTTTAATTGACAAAGAAAATAACCAAATCATAAAGATACCCATAAGTAATGAAAAATTAAATCAAAAATTCATCTTTAGTCTTTTTCATTCTGTTGCTATTTTTAAGCTGAGTCAGCAACGTTCAATTACTAATGGAAACAGAAAATCCTTCCTAGTAATAATTACCCACAAAAATAATATTTAATTGCTGAATACGAAATGAATCTAAATTTACAGTCAATTGTACAGCCAGCTTATAATAATAGTTATTGTTAATTTTCCATTAGGAAATTAGTGTGAAATTTATTTAAAAGATATTATTATAAAGAAGATCTGAAAGAAACTGGAACAAATTCAGTCGAGCCGTTTTTTTATAACAAAAATACGTATACACACAGATTTTAAAATATTCACTTTAGAAAATTCGAAAAATGATTATGTATATATTTTTTAGATTGTCAATGCCATTGATCACCAAAAATTTGGATTTAATGAAATAATGTTTCTTCATTTTTCTTTATAAATAAATTTTTCAAAACTTAATAAAATTCACTGAGGAATACAGTAAAATTTACTGACAAACATAGTAAATTTTGCTGAAAGACTCACTGAATTAATTCAGAGTAAAATTCAAAGTAAAAAAATTCAAAGTAATTCAAAGTAAAAATTTTTACTTAAAAGCTTGGTAAAATTTACTGGTAAGCGTAGTAAAAATTTATCTGGTAACCCAGTCAAATTTCGACAAATGGAAAAATTTTCTTCACCTAAGAATTTTTACTGGGTTGCCCAGCAAATTTTACTATGCCTGCGCATATGGCCCCGCGTTACTGGACTGTTTCAGTAAAATTTACAGGACTGCTTAATAAAATCTCAAAAAATATTTTCTCAGTGTGGCAAACTTAGGCCACATCCGTAAGTATACCGTCAGTCTTACGTTGATTTGACCCCTAGGGTAGTTTAATGACAAAATGTCATATATTCATTTTATGATAGAAATACAAAAATATCAACAAAATCTCAATTATGTTGGTTTTCATTAAATAATATTATTCCATCAAGCACCTGTAATAATCTGTTAACTTTCATAAATTTATGAAAAAATTTATCTTCAAGAACGCAAACACAGATGATGCAAATCAAATGAATTCAATTCCAACTATAGTGTTGCAGCATGATAATTATATAATTATCATGCTGCAACATCAAAGAAATAATTAATCATCATTACTATTATATTGCATAACTATTTGGTATTAATTACATTATAAGAATATTGAATGCTTATGCACATCCTGCTGGTCGATTACAGAAGTCAGTAAAGCAGTTTCATTCATTTCAAAGATCATACGTGTAAAAAGAGTACGTATGAATATCACATTTCTGTAGATCACACGAGTGTTATCAAATTTCAAGAACTGCAAGAGGATCCAATAATCGAAAACACGTATCTTTCTTTGTTGTGACTATTATAAATCTGTAACATACTAAAGTGTCTTTGTACCAAGAATTTGGGTATAAAATAAACAGAAAAAAATTAAAAAAGTTATTTATTTATATGTAACACAAAAAAAAAAACATAATTTAGAAAAAAACCGACAGCATTCGTCCCATGCAGGGTTTTCCAACTAGCCCAATATTGAACCATCAATTGATGCATGTTTAAAATAATCGGTCGTCTGTTAGCATCGGTCGTCTGTTTCTCCTGTTGAGAACTGGATGATAATGCCGGTCGAATGATTGAATGTTACAATTGGCCAATTATCTAAAAAGTCGTTAGGCCAATACTACTTAGTTATTGCATTTTTTTACATTCTTCACACTGGCTCATATGGGGAATAAATGACCGATACTGGACAATGAATGGGCAATAGATCAGTTAAAATTTTCATCTACTTTCATTTATTGATAATCAATCAAAAGAGTAACACCCGAAATAAAATACACTAGCAGATTTTAACGATAGAAAATATTTGTCCAAAATATTATGTTTTGTTTACAGGAAAAATGTTCATTCTTCCGAATATAATCAAACATCTATAATGAATTACTAATGAAACCACGTGATTTAATCGAGGAGCGTCTAAATTTTGTAATGTCTGTTGTCGAATTTTTTTTTTTTCGAACAGTAGATTCAAATTATCATTATTTTCAAAAGAAATGTTTTCATGAGTCGACCGATGGTGAGTCCTGTTAAGAAGACCGGCAACCTGGTGTGGGGTTATTTTATGTAAACTTCTAGAGTTGCGGGTTTCTTATTAAATATACATTGCAATTACGGTATTTTTTATGTGTAAATTTCCAGCTCATAAATATTAATTAACAAAAATATTTCATGCATCGTATGTAACTACCACAAATACCACTTTCTTATGCACTTATGCCTCTAAACTCATTTAACAAGACGACATCTGTGATATGCGGCTTTAATACAATAACGCCACATCACGATTTAATTTTCTCATCTGACTACTTTTCACTTTCTTGTCATATTTCTCATGTAGTTAGGTAGCCACATATTGCATCGGAGTACGAAGAAGGGTCAAAAAATCTCTGCTTTACTAGATAAATCACTTTTTTCAAGAAATTAATTATTTTTGATGAGGATGATAGTGAAAAGTATGAAAAGTGATAGATGAATTTTAGTTAAACATGCTTCATAACTTGGATAATTTCTAGCGTTGTTGGTTCGTTATAGTAAACTTCTCAGGAATTGTATCCGGTGATTTAAACGCGAATATTTTAATATCAAGCTGGACTCATGGTAGGCTCGCTGCGATGCGAAGTCCTTCGGTCTTAATGGATGGTTGCTGGACGCGTTTTTCATCTTTCTTCCTCCACTTGCATCGGAGCCGGACAGAGGTAGGATAAGGAAAAAGTCGATCTCATCGTGAAAGTATACAGGCAGAACAAAATTGAAGGAGCTCGTTACTCTCCATGTAGGGGCGACCAAGCATCTTTCAGATCAGAGAAAAAAGACCACTTATAAAACTCGATATTCCCAGTGTCGTGCTAACGAAACCTATCCCATTTTTTCTCATTCAATCTTATATTGATATATTCTTTTTATAAGCCACGCGACTTTATAAAACCTTCTGATGAAATGACGATTCCTGAAACGTATCTTGTCGATTAAAATCGAGTTGAAAAAGCAGTGGTATGAATACCACATCAAGTGTCAGGTTCATAATTTCACTCTGAAACATCATGATGAGCACTCAAGTGAAAAGCAAAGAACGAAAAGAAGCCGCCAACATTGCAGCTGGAACCATTAATTGATCCGTCTGATGGCCAGAGTGCCAACTAAATTAAAATACCTTCAACAACCTTATTTTCTTACACTAAAAATAATCCGAATTTTTTGTATTTTTTCAGTTTTTTCAGGTGTATTTTATTACTATAAGTATTGTACCAATGATGTCAAATACTTATGTACTCATGAAATCCTTAAGCTAACACTTATAACTAAATTATTAAACTCATATTTTACTTCAATTGATGGATTTATTCATTCGATAAATTTTGCTATCTTTAGTATTATTGTTTTCTCAAAAACATTGATTAACAATATTGAGAAGTAACAAAAAAAATGTTGTAGATAATATTTTCACACATTCGCTTTCTCAAAATTTTTGAGTTTTTTAAAACACATTTAATAGTAGAATAGTTATTAATATAATTATAACAAAATAGCTGAAAGAGCATTGGCTGTACAGAATTGTTAATAATATTCCAAGTGAAAATTTTAGTCACATTTTCAGTCGCTAAACCTATCATTCTTTTGATCTTTCATTTGCCGCTTTAAATTCGTCTACAAGATACTTAAACTAGGATGTAGAGGGCCGTGTGATGAATAGGGTCTAGCAGGTCTTTAATGGGTAAACGGAAGAAACTATTGAGAATTTTATTGCTTGACTTATTGTGTAAACTCATTACAGAAAATTTTACTTGAATTCTAGTAAAATTTTATTTGCAATCTGAAACAGTTTTTCATACTATCTGATAACTGGTATTAGAAAGAATCAAGTAGAGTCAATCTAAGGATTTTTACTCACATATGAGTAAAAATACTTAGTACACATATCCATGAATGTGTACATATAAATACATAATAATTTAAATCAAATACAATTTTTTCGGATAGCCGAATGAACTAAGGCGTCGGTTTAGTTGCGTGCGTTATAAGCGGTCGTAGGTTCGAATCTCCCCGATAGAATTCTTTTCTTTACCAGGTTTAAATCAACGTTTTCCACAATTTTTAAACTGTGTGTACGTAAAATTAGTATGTAATTACCACTACTGTTTTTTCCATGTATCCATTGAAGATATGTTAAACCCTCTAAGCTATTTATCGAAAATCTGATGGAGAGAGTCTGGCGGGTTACTCTGACATCAATTAGTTTCTTTTTTTACCGCTACTTGTCTTTCGCGACATAAGTTACTAAATCTCGGGTCATTTAGAGATTAAACTATGAAATAACTCCCTATCTTTAAATGTAATATAACCTACCAAACCTTCAATAGCGTATCTAGCGAGTCAAATTGTGATGAAAATTCCGACTCAGGATATGATCATCAAAGATACATGATTACAAATTTGCGAAAATTATTTTAATCTTTTTCATATTCATAAGAATGCTAATATTATCAACTTCACATAAAGTTACTTAGATCAGCATGTAAAATTTTCACTATAGATTTCCCTCTGTAGGATTTTCCTACATAAAAATTTTTGTACTTTTACATAAAAGGAATTTAACTTTAATTACTCATCATGTAAGGCATAATGCAATCTGTGGAAAGGTTTATTTTTTCTTTCTTGATATTTTAAAAAGAAACGAGCCATACAAATACTCTATTTGAGTTAACTTTTATGTTTAATAATTTAATTAATTGATTGTAAAGTTCAATATTTTAAAACATCATTGAAAAAATGTTTGTTACAAAGAATGAATGTTAAGTTAGAAAATTGAATATAATACATTTGTATTATATTTACTTTTATACATAATATTCGTGGACATTTATTTCGAAAAGGATTTATTTAAAACGTTTAACTTGTTACTTATTAATTCATCTCTTTCATAATTAATAAATCTTACTTATTATATATATTTTTAGAAAAATGGTGGTGTGATCACATAGCGTTGGATAAATATATGCCCTTACATATGTACAGTGATGGGATAATACATTTACCGGATATGATGGATTATACAATACGTCTAATATTAATGTCACACGAATATCAAACTAATTGAACTACTGACACGTAGACCTTAATTATGTTACTAAATCTATGCCACAGATGAAGATTGAATCAAATCTATACATATAACTTCTCGTCATGTGATTCAAATCAATGACCTCAATAAAGTGTCATTTTATTATTTTATTTCACTAAAGAAAACTATTTCATTTTGTCCAGTAAACTTTTAAAGTTGTCAGCATATTTCTCTTTGCTAACATAAGTTGACTGACCCTCTTCAAACTATGCCAGATTCACACAAAAATATTAAAAAACTGCAGAAAAGGAAAGTCACAACAAATAAAAGTTGACTGTAGTCGAAAAGGTTTTTTCACTATCAGTGAATAATCATGGGGCTCACACTGAAATTCAATAGATTTATTGATTAGAAAATACAATATACCCAGTAAACACTGTTATATTGTTGTAATATGGATGTAATGTTACTAATGTGACATACTTACATTACAGCAATGTAACATGGGAGTAACATGGATGTTACTATTTCCTACTCAGCAATGTAACAATGTAACATAACTTTGTGATATTAAAGTGACATACTCGTTACATTGTACTAAAAAAAGATTTTTAATGATTGATGTTGCTAATATAATTAAATTATACTTGTTTTATTACATTTCTTTACTTTTTAAGTTAAATTTAATTTTTTATTGTAAATAAATTTTTCTCCTACAGGGAGATTCGAACCTACGACCGCTCGCACGCATACGACTTAAACCTACGCTTTAACCCGCTTGGCCATCCTATTACTGGATATCTAAATAAGAATACAGGTCTACATATCTAAATATTCTTATTGAATTCAATAATTTCGATAACAGAACGAGTAATGATGTTATTTATTAGTATATATTTAGGTAATTTAAAAAAAACAAAAAAAAAAAAAAACGATATGATAGCATACTTGTTACAAAGTTATGTGGCATGAATGTTCCGCTTATGTA
Source organism: Chelonus formosanus (assembly GCA_028641665.1). Classification (NCBI taxonomy): domain Eukaryota; kingdom Metazoa; phylum Arthropoda; class Insecta; order Hymenoptera; family Braconidae; genus Chelonus; species Chelonus formosanus. The sequence continues at coordinate 6,326,083 of CM054002.1, forward strand.
ACATAAGATAAGTATTGCAAATATTTAATCATGTTAAGTAACTGGAGTAGCATATAAGCAACATCGCTAAGTAATGTAACAAAATATTGTCATCCTCATATGGCCAACTACCCCGGACTTACCCTATAACATAAACATAACATAGATATGTACCGCGAACAACTGATCACATTTTGTAACATGTACATCACTTGAGTTTCAAAGATGCAACATAACATGTTAATAACTATGTTACATAACATTAATGTTACATTGATGTAACTTTAGTTACATATTAAAATTTTTATGTGACATATTTGTAACAGGAGTGATATTGCTCTCATGTTACAGTGTTATATTGATGTTATGTTTTAGGGAGATAACAGTTGCAATATCATTTTGTTATATTCATCATACATTGCAATAACATAACATACACGTAACAAAGTCTTATGTCACACGTTACATTCTGTTGCTTCGATGTAACATTGCTGCAATATTCAGTGTTTACTGGGTATGTCTAAGCAGGCAACTTTAGAGCGTAAACTTACACTCATTATTGAGTTTATATTTGAGCATTTATTAAAATTACATTAATATAATTAAAGAGTTTTTAAGTCCGGGTTGAATCGGGATAAGTTAGGAATCGCTTAACTGGGATTCCGATAAGACAACCTAGTCAGGTTCGTATCAGAATAAATAAAAGACCTCCTGTACGAATTCCAAGTCAGGGCCGGATCGGGATATTTTGTGAATCTCCTAACAGGGCTTCAATGAGGCGACCGAATAAGGGTGATTTTGGGATAAGCAGGGGTTTTTGTAAAAGGTAATACTTATTACTACCATACAGGAGCCCAGTACGGATACCGTATTACGGTATCTCGAAGAGAGCCTCATACGATCCTGATACTTGTTAGGTTAGGCCCTTTTTCATTTCTACTCGGGTTAAATTGATGAGGAATCGATTCAAACTTTTTTTAAAAAACAAGGCAAAAGGTTTTGGGACGTCATGGCTAGCAATTGCTATAAAAAGAACACATGCAAATTCACGACATTCAGCTTTTGCTTTTTATCAGATATTTTTCATCGAATCAAATATTCCAAAAACTTTTTGGAAATTTTTACTACCCTATTAAGGTCTAACGGTTGAACCTAATCATAAATAAGATAGTCACTAATGAAATAGCATAATTAGGAATATGATATAGACCCGGGTTCCGATATCAACCTCATCGGAAAATTAACAAAAAGAATTTGATCAATTAACAAAATCATTCATAATTTTTGAATAATAAAAAATACGCCATCAAACAAAAGAAACGTTTAGTTAAAATTTTATAAATTATAATTTTAATTATTTAAATAACTTGTAGCTGCTCTTAATGGTTATTCTACAAGTCTTCCTGGGAGTGACTTAAGAATCTCTGGAAATCATTGGGAAAGTCGCTTTGCAAGCATTTTTCTTTGTGACCATTGAAAGCAGCTAAAAGTTATTTAAATATTTATTGTTATTTCTTAACATTCCAACTGAATGCTTTCTCTGTATGATATTTTTTGTGTAGTCCTGTTCATACTTCGATTAACTAAACCCTACTAAAACTGGCAGCCTAAACCTCGCCAGAGTTTTAGGAGGCATCAGACTGAACTCTAATCGAAAATATTAATTTTCAATAGAATCATTGAATGCAATTTGAAATGCTTTTTCAAAGATATCAAAAGTTTTTTTGAAAGGTATAATCATATGTACTCAAACATTTTTTAGCTTTTATTTATTTTGTAATTATTAAAATGTTAAAAAGATTTGAAAAAATGAAACTATGTCATCAATTAAAGATTCATGTTTTTTATTTTATCCCAATTAATATTTATCTGTCCGTAGTTTCATTTCAACATTTTTTATAGAATGAATGAATTTTTTAATACAAATTGATTGGAATTTATATGAATCAAAAAATAACTGTGACATTATGACGCTAAAATATTGAAAAATTCAAAAAAAATAAATAAAATTGTGAACAATTCAACATGAAACAAGTATAGATTGAGCTAGTTTTATAATAGCTTACGGTCAAAACCAGTGATTTATTCGCATGGCAACATTTTACGCACCATCAACTTGTTCACACTAGCATCTCTACAAATTCATGTCAACGTCCAGTGTGAAGGACGCGAGCGTATAGTTGAATAGTGGCTTAAATCTCATTATATAATCGTTTAACAGTACAATCACAGGAAAATGGACTGATTTCGAGTTGTTAAATTAATATATGACGATTTTACATTATTTATTAAATCAATTCTAAAATAACAATGTCACAGAAAATGTATGCATGTACAATTGTTCTTGAAATAGTCTCTATAAAGTTGAATAATAAAAATGGTAGTAGAAAAACTATTTGATCGATATGACCACTTATATTATAAAATATGTAAGTCTAATGCATTACTATTACCACAAAGTATTGCAGAAGTTTTACATGACTGGGCTTGTGAATAATTTATTATTATACCTTTCAAAACGATGTCTTTGTTAAAATAAAAAATAATACTGTGTTTTAGAAATGTAAAAATCGGCATGGTTAACTAGAGGATGTTGAGATCAAATTCCCACGAGATTCTTGGGGTACGAGTTTTTCTCAAGAAAGACAGGCGCAATAAATAAAGGCCATGGGATGTATGTATGTGTATAGATCTATCATTTGTCCCGTCTGCTATTGCCAAAGGAATTTTAGTGCGATATTGGATTTCGCGAAATATACCACGCCAGAAATACCAAGGGAACTAAAAAATGGAATTACTCGACCGACTCATCGGGTAGAACGTTATGGAGCAAAGGAATAAGGGCAGAAAATGAGAAAAAAAAATGAGAAAAGTTTGCCTAAGATTATTTATAAACATTATTTCAAACAATTTTTCTTACTCGAATCTGACTTTCACTGAAATGTTATTAGAATTTTCGATATTTTCGACTAATTTGTACACAATGGAAACATTAAAAACAATTTGAACAAATAAAAAACAGATAAAAGTATGATCCTGAAGACAGACACTATCATTTTCTCTGTGATACTAAATTATTACAGCTAATTTTTAATTGAAATAATATTAATACTTACTTAATGAATAACATACTGAGGAAAATATGAATTTTTAATCTATTAGAATAATTATTTATTTCAAATATTCTCACAACATTACTACATTAACAATACTATTTGTATTGATATATTCAGCTAAATAGCTGTGAGAACTATTCAAATTTGTGTGATAGCAATTCGACTATGTTATTTTGCGAATAAATTATATAAAATATCTCATGGGCTCTTAATATTGTCCATTCAGTAAACACTATGATTTGCAGTGTTAGAATTCCTGTGTAGCCAAATCACTGTAAGACTACACTGCAAATCTAAGTGTTCAGTAAAGTGTTTGCAATGTTAGACATCATAAACGAACTATGGTAATTTTTTAGACGACTTTTAAACGGTTCTTGCCGTTTACCAAAATTCTATAGTTTGCTTATGGTATTCAATATTGTCAACACTTAAGTGTTTAATTATTAAACACTTTAAACGTTTTATTGATAAACATCTAAATTTTTCGGGATTTGCAGTGTAATGACAGGTATTTGGCCTTCGTTAGATTTCTCTGTTGTTTTTAAAACGTAAAACAAACATAAGATTTTCGTTGAAAATTTAACAATACTAACCCAGAAAAGAAGCACGTGTACGTAAGTTTAATGAAAATGCTTACGTTAGTACTGTTTGGGGGAAGATCATAAACTCCAATTCCTTAATTTCATTCAATAATTAGAGAGTAATTGATTAATAATTACAGTAAACATATTCTAACTTCAACTTTGTCAATATCATAGTGTTACAGTAATTTTAATAACTCTTATGGATATCTAAAGAAAACATTCCTACAATTGTAACAAGTAAGTCATATAAAAAGATCGAAAATAACATCAATTATACTGAATATTACATTGAGTTTTCATGTTTAACTGTTTGAAGTATAGCTTTCAGAAGAATATTTTTCTTTAGGTGAATCAATGAATTTTTCAAGCACATTTCTTCTTGAAAGAAGTGTATAAATATTTTCATAGTCTTTAAACGTAAATTAAAATTTTTATTTTGAAATATATATTCACCGTAAATTTTAGTGTTTTATTTCAAAATAGTAATAGTGTTTTAATATGCCATCACCCATTTGATTACCATTGTCTTGTTTTTAAAACGTTTTTAAGTGTTTTAGATTCGAGACAATGTTAATCAAATGAGTGACATCATATTAAAACACTTTTAATGTTTTAAAATAAAACGCTAAAATATAAAGAGTTCTAATATGAAAATTAATCCTTCAAACCAATAATAAAAGTTAAAAAATGTATGACTGATTGAAAAACATCTTATATTAATAGCATTTTTCCCATGCAGAAATGATCTATAAGGCTCAAATTTTTGCGGAAACCGCGAAAAATACAATGTGCCACCCACAGTGAAGTTGATTATGCATATCCAGCTTATCAAGTTGATGTTCGAGTGTGATAATAGGACACCGTCTGCCGAATGCAAAAGAGGGTAGCAATGACGGTAAATGGAGGTTCACGTGGCAAGAGAGGGTGAAAGGGACTTGGTTTGATATTAAATCCGGCTGACTGGCATATCGTGGACGAGACGAGAAGTGAAGAGAGATCTCGTAACACCAGATGGAACTGACGTGCTGAATGACGTCAAATTAAAACACGCACCAACGCGACCATTCGACGACACTACTATTTCTACCCTTGTATGCCTCATTTCTGATTCACGTATCATGTGTTCTTTCTAGGTTTGAGTTTATTATTACTAAGTTCACTGTACTACTGTAGCATCAAAATATACCAACACAAATAACTATACAAAGCTGATTTTTTTTTTTTGAATTCTTCAACCCTGTTATAAATAAAATTACTTTACATATGTTCGGCACAAAAAATGCTCTCTCTAGAATAAAATTTAAAATTCAAAGCACTTTTACTCCATACTTTTAAATTCTACATTTAAATACTTTACATTCGAAAAAAGCCAGTTTTCATAGATGTAAGGTTTAAAAAAAGATTCTGATAGTTTCGTTTAGAAAAAAAATTTGGAGTTATTCGGAATACGTATAATAACATTTTTTTCTAAAATTCATGAAACACTTATGCGAACCTTAAATAATAAGAACACTCGCATTGAAAGTATTAATTTCATGTAATTCCTTTAAAAGTACCATTTTTAGAATATTTTTTCTTCATATTATGAACGTACATGGATTTTAAAAAGCATTCATTGCATTTAACATTCTTGATCATAAAAACGTTATTTCATTTCTAATAAAATACGTTGACAATTTTAAACAGGAATTTCGTCAAAAGTTTACGAAAATTAATTCTAAAAAGTACTTTTTTAAAATTATTTTTCACATACATTCATGTAATGTTATTAAAAGTATACCAGATTTTAGAAAATAAATTGTTAGCGCTCTTTTATATGGTAATATTTCAATTAGAGGCACAAAATGGACGATTATGTGTATTATGTTCAAACTGGAAATATTCCAAGGGCTGAAGGTCTTTAGGTGATCAGTGATTGGGGTGCGCTGAAACGGAAAAAGTGAGTAGAACAATAGTGAGATTGTGATGTCCCTAGAATGACTCACAAAGTCTCCATAATCTGTTTATCCGATTATTTATACACTCGTCAAAAAGCCAAGTTTTCTAAAACAAATTCAATTCTTATTATTGAAGAATGTAAATTTTGATCTGATTAAGTGAGATTTAACCTATGATGTATTTAACTGTCTTCGATTCTACTCCCCATTTATTATATTTTATAAATTTGCACTTTCTTTGTGTACTTATAGTAACTTATTCTTAAAAAAAAGCCAAATTCGTTAATATTAAATTTTATTAGCCAATTGATACGAAAACATGTCTCTCCGTTTCCACGTTATAAATGTCTATCTGTTACAAATTCGTAAAAATAATTAAATTTTAAATTATAGATCTCATTATTTTTGGATTGTTCAAATGGTTCGTTGTAATAAAATTAGCACTTGCATATCAACATCATTTTCGATGTTGACCTTTGTTGATACTCAATATTTACCCGAACTTGGCTTGACTGATTCAGTGTTGGGTCAAGCAATCTTGCTTCTACTATAGAAGTTTATTAATAACTTCTACATACAAGAAAATTGTAATTAAAAACTACCAAACATCTTGATTTTTCTTTTATTGTTTCAAAGTTTGAATATTAAAAAAAACTTAATTGAGTTTGAATCTTTGCTCAGTTGTTTCATGGATTAATATTGAAGATACTCAAATACAAGAGTTTTATAAAGTGCTTTAAAATGAAGGTACAATTTTACAATCTTTTGCATACATAATGAATTTATTTGTATTGCTAATTTTATTGATACTCACTTGACACTGATATATTTTTGTTGATAATAATAGTTTTAAATTCATATTGATAACATTAGACTGCTTATTGTTTGTAGCTCTTTGTTCCAGTAACTATATCTAATTACTTATAACACCAAAATATCAGCCTACTAATGATAATAATAACTTTTCTATTAATAGAATCAACGATTCTTTTACTTTATAATGTCGTGTCCGAACCATGATCGTAAAAGACTCTTATTTAAGTAGTTATACTTTTTAAATACATAGGAAAGTTCAAACTACAGTTGAATTCAATTTAGATAACAATATTTTTTTTATATTTATCACAAAATAGACATTTAAATCAGAGTATTATAAAAGATATGATTGAAGTGACGTATTCTCAAGTTGAAAAGTATTAAAACAACTTTTAGTTTCATAAAATACCATTAACATGTAAATGAAATACTTTTGATTAGATCTTTGATCTAATTCTAAACATTTCTCCACTTTAACACTAGTGAGAGTTAGAGTTAGAATTCGCCTGGTTTTGCTCCAGTAGAAGCATTGATTCAATTACTGTTTCTGCTGATACTTGTTGATTGAAAATATAAAACTATTATTGGGAAACTAAAAAAAAAAGATTTTTATGAGTCAGTTTGAACTACAATAGTGTACTTTTACTAGAATATCTTGTGCATATAATTATAAACTACTTCTATGTTAAGGACTGTCATTGATATTGATTTATAAGCAAAATTATAGTCACCAAACTTAAGATGAAAGCAGATTTCTGTACTAAATCAAGAGAGCTTATTTCACAATGCTTGTAGAATAATTGAGAGCAATATTCACTTATGAGATTATAAAGCTTATTTTTAAAGGATTGCATGGTTATGTCTCGAAATGAAAAGTCGATTGAAATATTGGTTGAATGAAAAATTGAATTGAAAGTGTGTGAGAGATTGACGTGTACACTCTCTGGTACTATTGAAGAGGAATGGATAATTGAATTCGTGTCAGTTATATTAGAATAGGTATAAAAACTGGAAAAAGTTTGAATTACGAAGCGAATTACACTTGAGTATCTTATATATATATAGATATATATACGTTAATGACATATCATCCGATATAAGAAAAGTATTACTCAACGGACACTTTGCAAAATATTTCAACATTGGAATGAGATAGAACTCAATACAGACATTTAGCTACAATAATAACTTAAGCACGTATTTATAAGCTATGACCATCATTCACTAGAATATATAGCACTATTTTGATGATAATTCTTCAGTAAGATAAAATGTATATATATATATATATAAGTTATAACGTCTAGTCTCTCGTATATTTGGTACAAGAAAAAGATGGTAGAGTTCTTTTGCTCGAGATTCTGGCGATTCGCCAATCTTTTTTTTGGTTTCTGGTGAAATAGTGTAAAAAGACATTTAAAAAACTAGATTGTAGAAGTCTGTGTAATGTCAAATTATATGAATGAGCATACACAACAAACAAATAAAATATTTCAGTAAATGCTTTATGTACAGATTTCAAATAGATTCAAGAATTGAAGTATACATTTTTCTAAAATAGTTTAATTGAATCAATTGAAAGCTTTAAAGCTTTAAAATGAAAAGAATGTGATTTGAAGTTACTTTGAAATTCAGAAGAAAATTCAATATATAATCAATGTAGAAAGAGAAAAGTGGGTCCAAGCATAAGGTAATAAAAAATTTTGAGATTCGACCAAAGCTAATTTAGCTAAAAGAGAAAGGCGAACGAACGGAAAAGCATGCAGACAAAAAAGCAGCATCTGCTACAACACGTATAGTTTCTGCTCCTTTTTCTTCATATACATTCAGAAGATTACGTACAAAGCGACAAAAAACAAAAAAAATTTTTAAATGAAGGTAAAAGATTAAAATAAATACCTTCAATAGTAATTTGAGAGAAAAAAATTTAAATTATATTTCCCCCTATTAAAAAAAATAAAAGCAACTTAAAATTGAAATTTATGGTAGCAGTAATGACATCAAGTTTGTAGTAAAGCCTAAAGATTTATCGAAAAATGGTTATTTTCAAGATTCAGTTGTAATAACGAGATACTTGATCATAAGTCATAGCTAAACTGCTCTGTAAACCCTTTAATGACTAAGAATCACATAAAACATAAAAAAATAAAATTTCGGTGAGACATCAACGAAGACAAAGCTTCACCCTTTTGTGCTCTCACTTCTTCCGGCGTCTGTCTTCCCTCGTATCGTATTTCATGGATCGGTGCATGCATAGTAAAGCTTATTAATTTCATTTAACGAACTTAAGATTTACGCTGCAAAATGAAGCCGGAGTTGGTGCCGTGTTAGAGTGACCATTGCTAGGCTTATTGTGTTTTTGCGTTGCGATTATAATAAGCATATATAAACTTGAGTGTTCATTATAAGCGTGGGAAACTATTTTTTATCGATTTCACGGTGCTTCACATCAATGAACTATTTTTCATACAAAGCTTATTTTCCGGTGAAGATTAATTGGAAACGGGTGTAAAACTTCATTTTAGCTTTAAATTGTCTTGGTGGCAACTTCAATTTAATTCCTGGTAAAGTTACTAAGATTAATACTGAAAAAAGGTATCATGATGAAGCGAATAGTTTACTTGATAAGAATTAATTAATAAAAAATGAATCTTTTTTTGAAACATTCATTGAATCATTGTAAATTAATATGTTAGTATACTATTTTTACTTTATAAAGTGAAAATGCTATAGATTATTTATATATGGGTTATCCATAGCATACAATAACAATGTAAATTGAGTGTGTTCATGTGTGTTAGTTTGTTATCATAATTTTCTTATTTTTATCATAAATAAGTTATTGAATGTCATTTCCTTATATCGGAGTTACACCAAGTTGTTGGCACATAAACAAAATTAAAAAAATAGGTCTGAACACACTTTGTGCTGACACGAAAAACTTCCCATTATTAATTATTTACAACAAATTCATATTGTTATAAATAATACGTAATTGTTAAAAGTTATTTCTCATCATAAATAACATGATTTTGTCAAAAACATCCAAGTCCATGTGATAGATGCATTAGTTGATCAATAAATACAATTTTTAATTGTTTATAACAAATTCACATTGTTATAAACAATGCGTAATTTTTAAAAGTCATATTTAGTTGTGAACAATAATGTTTAGTCAATATCTAGGTTATTTTCAAATGAAGTTGTTATTCTTTTACTTAAAAGTATTTAAAGTATACTTTAGTTATACACAAATAACTATAGTTAATCTTGTCATTTATTCATTATCAGTTTTTTTGTTATAAAAAAAACGGCTCGACTGAATGTGTTCAAATTTCTTTCAGATCTTCTTTATAACAATATCTTCCGAATAAATTTTAGTTGAATTCGATATCTCTAATAACTGTGTTTAGTTAGAAACCGAACGTTTTTTGTACATGTAAAGAATTTTTTCACTAACTATAACCGAATATGACAAGTATACTTTTTGAATAATAGAAGTACAAATATTTTTATTCACCAGTGAATTTTGAGTTTTCGTAAGAAGCTATTTCACTGCAACATCTCGTAAGTAATCAAGTTAACTTATTCTAAGAACTCAATATTCATGGTTAAATAGAAACATTTGTACTTTTAAATTTCAAAATGTGAACTTATTATTTTTTGTACTAACGGATAGTAGAAAAATGTTCGCCATGTCTTTCTAAATTATTGATTCAATTTATTTTTGCTCTAAATGACTTTTTAAAATTTAATTTTTTCAAGTTTAGTGATTCGAATGTTTTTTTTTATTAAAAAAATACTTTACTAGCAAGTTATTTAGTTATTATATCTATCACTGTAACGGTTTATGGCTGTTACACATTTTACTTTAGATTTCTCTTGGGTGATATAATTGATACTAATAAGAACCTCTTCACTAACGTTGACCAATTTTTCACAAATTAGAATTAGCTTGCGTGAGACTCGAACTCAGGCGAAAGAGCACTTTTCATAAAAAGTTCTCCAGTTTCACACTTCAAATTGTTGAATGATAATTTTAAGACAGGTAAATGTTTTTATGAAGTATGAATGTTATTTTTTTCTGAATTTAAAAATATTATTATTTTATTTATTGATTGCAATATTTTATCTAGAGAGTTTCTTTGATCAATACGACAAGATATTTAGTCAAAATGGTTAACTTTTTTAACAATCGTTTTTAAACGTCATTTGAATTTACAATTTTTCAGTGTTCAGACCCATTTTTATTTTTAAATAACTGAGAAAATCATCCATACAAATTTAACTTTTATGAAAATTGACACTTCTGCTATTGCTGGTTCTAAATTAAAAATTAAAAACAGGGAACTCGAATGTATAACAGAATTAATTTATTTTCTTTTTAAATTTAATGTTCTCCTAGAAGTAAGTAATGATTGACACCACTTCATAACAATAAAAAAAAGCTTCAAATACATATATCTCTAAAAGTTAAAACCATCAGCATTGCAAATCCAAGTTGTAGACACTTTTAGCACACTAAGTTTTTTCAATGTTAAATACCATAAACAAACTATAGATTTCACACACTACGAAACATGTAAAAAGAGTCTACATACTATGCGTAGTTTGTTTATGAACATTTTACATTGAACACACATTATGTGTGTTATTTTAACACATTTGTACAATCTTGGGATTTGCAGTGAGCTCTAGTTAAATCAGCAATTTCTACGAGATATTTATTATCGCAAGTTGTTTTGAAGAAAAAATTAACTTGACACATTCTTTATATAGAGTACATAGAGATTGACATGAGTATTTTCAAGTGTACATTAATGACTTTGTTCATGAATCAGAATAAAACAATGTAAATTATTCAAAATGCTTGAAGAGTTTATCAAGAATTATCCATGTTTAGATATTAGTCTTACAAATTAGAAAAAAAAATTAAAAACTACATATTATTTAATATTTTTCATGACACTTTTGTAATCGAGATAAATGTTAGGGACAATTAGCATTTAGTTAAAGCAATGGTGAAAAATAGACGACAACGACAATGGTAACGAGTACTAAGAAGACTCAGATAAATGACGTCCGTTGTGAATGAGGAGAAATGCACATGCTTGAAATAAACCAAAGGTAATTCCTCACAGTATACAGATCTAGAAGACTTCACAAACAATTTACGAACACTCGATGGCTTTCTGTTAACGATTCACTGTTGACGCAGTTATATTGAAATAGTATCTACCATTAGCACCTTATCTTTCACGACCAGGCGAAACTTCTGAAATATATTGGAACATCTAACACAGCATCTGAGAGTGTAAACTGGGTTTTCTTCTCTCTCTTGTGCCTCAATCTCTTCTATTTTGCCAACTCCCGTAGGAGCTAAAAGTATTACATTAAGAAAGATTGTTTTAGGAAGATTTCTTAGCTGCGTGATTTATTTGTTGCGATCGCACGAAAAATGCGGTTGCAGGTGTATTTATTTCTTCAAAAGAAAAACTTTTTAACAGATAATGTCAGCTGTATATGCATATAAATATCTAATTCCTAAGGAATGTTTTATTTATATTCTGCCTAATCTCAAGGATCGTGTGGCATGGCTTCGTGCCTCTAACTTTTCTACGTCTGGACCATTTTGTTTTACATTCATTGCATTCTTTCGTGCTAACGTTCCAGCAGTAAAGCAAATAAAAGACAAATAAGCGAAATGAAAGAAATAATAAGATACTATTGTTTTTCTACATATAGTGCAAGTGTAATTATGTGACCTTTTAATTACTTTATATTTAAAAAATATATATAATTGCAAATATTTATGTTCCTACAAATGCGAGCTAAAATTCAAATTATATTTGAATAGAATTAAACAAAAAGTAAAATTATTCATAATCATATGAGAGTAATATTTATCGTATGATGTTCGATTTCTTGATAAAGGTAAATCGGAGAACTACAGATACATCTGTATACTTGAGTACAATCCACCAATCAAAATGCTATATTGTAATGGATCAGTTTCATTCATGTTTTTAATATTTTTTCTCATGAAACCACTAAAAATAAATATTTCTCTTCCGTTTCCAGGAAAGAAAGCGAAGGATTTTTTCCTCTATAAAAATATTGCAAATTTCCTGTGCGCAAGCGCAGACAAACATTGTTTTTTGTGAAAAATAAAAAGAAGTATCGTTCTAATCTTAAGACTGCAAAAATTATTAACTTTTAGTAACAACATGATAAAAATTAGTGTATTTACCATGATCTTGATGTATAACGTTGTTTTTTATTGTTTTATGAAATTTATCTCGAATATGTCAAAAATAAATAGTGATATCATGGCGTTTTTCTCATGAAAAAAAAAACTTGTAAAAAACGGATTCCTAATATCCCCTGACTCGAATATCTTAACACGTGAGAAATAAAATAATCTAGTTATAACTGAGAAAACAGTCATGGCAATATTGCTAAAATTCTAGAAAACTTTACTTGAAACTCCTTCACTCATATGGATGATTATCGAGTCAAGCGAAATTTACTAGAAACGCAGATTTTAAGCTAGTAAAGAATATTTCTATTGGGGAGATTTGAACCTATGATCGCTTTCAACACACGCAACTTTCTAACCGATACTTAAGACCGCTTGGCTGTTCGAAGCTATTGGAAATAATCAAATTTTTTATTTATATTAAATTGTGGCAGCATGGTTATTCGAATACTGTTTATCAGAAAGTATGAGAAACTATTCCACAATACCAATAACATTTTACTAAAATTCTAGCAATATTTTCTAGAATGAGTTGACTTGACTAATCAACTAAAAAGGATCTTATTTTTGTTTGTTCATTCATTTTTATTCAACAACATAATAAAGTGATTAAGAAATATAGTAAAAAATAGGTCTGAGCACACTTTGTGCTTACATAACGAACTTCCCATTATTAATTATTTAAAACAAATTCATATTGTTATAAATAATACGTAATTGTTAAAAGTCATATTCTATCATTAATAATATTATCTCGTCGAAAGGATTCAAATCGAAGCGAAATTCGCATTGGCTAATTGATAAATACAATTTTCAATTATTTATAACAAATTCACATTTTTAGAAATAATGCGTAATTTTTTAAAGTCGGTTATTTTCAAATGACATTTTTATTCTTTTGCTCAAAAGTATTTTAAATAGTCAACCTTTTCATTTATTCATTAATAGTTTTTTTTGTAATAAAAAAAAACGGCTCCACCGAATTTGTTCAAACTTCTTTCAGATCTTCTTTATAACAATATCTTTCGAATAAATTTTGGTTAAATTCGATATCTCGATCCGTTCTTGAGATATCAAAAACAAAAAAAAAATGCTGATATTCATACATGCACACATTATTCTAAAAATTGGTCAGTATGCTTGCAAATATCTGGAAACGTGGAAATATGATGAAAATTCACATTTTACCAATCAGTCTAATTACAATACCTTCCTAATGGGAAGTTAAAAATCTTAAATTGTCTGCTTGATTTTTCTAATACTATTTATCAGATGGCATGACAAACTGTTTCACACGGCAAATAAAATTTTACTAGAATTCTAGTGATGTTTTCTAGAATAAGTTTACTTGATTAGTCAAGTAATAACGCTCTGATTATTCTTCTCCATGTGGTAAAGGCGTCTTAGGAGGTTACTCTGTAGTTTTCAAGGACTCCAAATGGGAATTTAGAAGTGTGAGTAATCTAATTTGCGCTATATCTCTTATACTTTTTTAAACATACAGTACACGGAGAGAATTTTTTCACTAAATCTAAGTACAAAAATGACAAGTGCACGTTTCGAAATTTATAAGTAAAAATATTTCTGTTCAACAGTGAATTTTGGGTTGTTGTAAGTAATTTTTGAGTTATCCCAAGTAATTATTTTACTAAGACACCTCTTAAGTACAAAATTAACTTACAAGAACTCAAAATTTACTATCGAATCGAAATATTTTTACTTATAAATTTCGCAACGTGGGCTTGTCATTTTTGCACTTAGATTTAGTGAAAAAATTCTCTCCGTGTACCAGTCAAAAGTTCTCGATCACATTCTCAAAATAGTAATTTGTACATAATTCAATAGACATCTTCATAAAAATCTGGCATTATTTATTAATAATGAACACATAAGTAGCAAAGTAGTCCAATAAATACGCTTTCTTTATAGTTTGTCGCCTCAGAACGCAAGGACTCGCCTAGCACGTTAGTGTCAGTTCAATACATATTTGTGCGTATTGTAAAATTTTACATGTGATCGAAAACTTTTGGCCGGTACTGTATATATTTAACAAACATCTATGTAAATCTTATAAAGTTTGCAAAATTCACACCATTACATTTTAAGAAATTTATGCTAAAAACTTATTATATATGATGCTCTGTCTTAATAATTATCTGATTACTGCAAATGACAGTCACTATATCTGTATTTATTTTACTTTTATTTTTTTTTAATTATCTCTTCACTTTCGAATTTATAAAAATTTGAATTTTCCAGTATACAGTCTTCATTTTGTTATCTTTATCGATTTTTTATCTGCCATTTATTCATCCTGCTTCAAAGTAAAAAAGTTGTCGTTGCATTAATAACTAGCCTGAATTGATAATTACTCAGCCCGATAACCAAATAGATCATCAATAATTGACGATAATCACATGACGGTAATTTTACCGCAAAAATGACTTCATAAAAAAATGCATTCATTTTTATCATTTCAATGTCTGCATACGTGAACAATTTGATTAAAATTCTTATCATTTTATCATTTTTTAAATACCCAAAAAAATTTTAACAATTAGTGTCACTTCGGTCTCATATTGCGGTCTGTATCATCATTTGATAATATGTAATGAGTTTATTAAATGAGATAAATTTTTGATGAATCATTGGTATTCGATTAAACTCAACTCTATTCGGAAAAGTTCGTGCGAACAAAGCGCTTTAGCATTAACACGTGCTTAAGTTTGTAATCGATATTAAATAAATCCAATGATTATTTAGTACGAAAAGATAGTTTTTCATTAAATTTTTCATCATTTTTTTTCCTCAATTCGAGAATCTTTTATCTCGGTTAATGTATTTCTTATTTTATTCTATATGTTGTAAAAAATTTTGAATTGAAATAATTGTATACAATACTGGTTATATTATCATGACCACACTGAAAATCTCGACTGTCTATCACGTGTTGTTTTTACACACCTAAGTGTGTTAGAAATTATATGACGACAATGTTAATCAGATTGGTTACGTCATTTTTAACGCACTTTGGTGTGTAAAAACAAAAATCAAAATATGGTCATTATGACAGCGAAATGATTATTTCTATAGACACAGCTATGTCTATAGCTATCGGGGTATCCTGTTAAAACATATTAATTGAACGGTCCTAAAAATTCAATCCACTCAATTCTTATGTTATTAACACTTTATAGAATGTATATAAAATTCACTAAATAGATCTTTAAAACCTTAACTTATTTACTGCTATTGTTTATTTTATTTGATTGTTTTCGTGCATGACTGTTGTTCATTTTATATTCTGTTCTTTTTTCCGAGTGTAAAATATGTATCATGGCTGATAGTGGGAAGGTAGATAGAAACCCAACGGGCAAATACAGAAGAATATTCATCATCCCTCAACTCTTGCCCCAACACTTCTCGCATCTTTTCTACAGTTTTTATTTCCTCCTCCTTATCATTTTACCTATTTCTTTGCTCTTTTTTAATCTTTGCTTTCTTTTATTTTCCACATTTTATGTAAACATTACCATTCCATTTCTATCACGAAACTCCACCATGTACTTCTTTCTACTCTTCTTTCAAATTACGTCACTACCAAATCCCTTTTGGCTTATTTAAACATGGTCGGTACACCTTCTGGTACCGGAGCTCAACGGCTAGCTCGTAAACTTGTCCTGTAGGCGCGTGAGTTTAGAACAAGAAATGTAGCGACTCTTTCCTCTGTTTCCTTGCTTTTTCTACGAGTGCAAAAGAACGAAAAAGACATGAAGAGCTTGTGCAGACAAAAAATATCTTTGCGAGAAATAGCTTTGAATGAATAATATTTCTTTCAGAGAATCATTTTATTTTAACTGGATTTTTTTTTAACAAATAAATAATATTTCAGATGGCAGCCTAATAATCATTTTTTAAACGGATAATCCAAATAGTTATTGATATTTAAAGCTTTTTTTAATCGATGAAAGTATGTATACTGAGCAGAAATTTAAGACTGAGGTCAAGCGTACATCTGGATTAACCTCATTAACTTAAAATTCTCCATCCTCGTAAAAACAATTTATAATAGAGAGGTTGGAAACGATTGGTCTACTCACATTGCCAATTTCCCATTTGGTACCTTTAAAGACTTAAGACTACTCTACTTAGTCTGTATTTGAATTATCCAGTTTTCCAGCGTTATTCTATAATTTTAGAAAAATGGCTGAATATAATGTAATTAAAACTTAATTAGCCCGTTATTATTCAATGACACGTTAAATAAGTTCACTACGAAGTTAATACCTTAGTTTATTCACAAGATCTGAGAAACCGAAAATTACTTACAGATTTTTAAGTACGTTTTTTATTAATAAAAAAATTCTCTCATTGAAATTTTGAGCAAATTCAGTCAGGTAATTTATGAAATTAGAATAAATGATTGGTGAATATTTTGCTTAAAGGATCGAGTATTTATGTCTTTACCTTACTTATCCCTATATAATATGACAGAAAAAACTTTGGTAAGCGTATCCTCAAGAAAACCATATATAACACTAACTACAAAGATTATCAATATGATAATAAATAATCAATGCCATTTCTCTTTTGGTGTAATTAAATTCCTATTTTAAGAGCAAGTCTCCAATGAATATCTTTTTAGATTTTACTTTTATAATACTTGATTAATTCTCAATGACGTTGAGAAAAATTCAACAAATTTTCATTTAGTCTGTTATCATATCATCTCTCAGTAATAATAAAATAAGTGTATTCTAAAATTATAAATGACATTATACTATCAAATCAAATGAAAAATAAAATTGAATAAAATATGTGGATTGCACTTAAATATATCTTTTACCTACTTATTCAATAATTTTTATTCAGCTTCATATAATTCAAGAAATATTTTGGCAACGTGTGGCGAAATATGAATTATACTTCACCAAGCAGGAGCTCGCTTCCTTCAAGCATTCACCTGCTCGTGCCATTTTCGTATACCAGCTGGTTCTTTACCAGCTGGCTTCAGATAGAAAAAAGGTTACGGTAAGTTTCAGAGTAATGCAAATAATCATGATAAATAATTATAATTAAAACTAAATGTGATAGTTATGAAAGTAAGTAAAAAAAATTCAATAATTCAAATGAAATGGATCTGAATAGTGATGAGACCTATTTCAAGCTGACGAGTGTAACACGCAAACGTTCAGAATAGTTTTTTTTCTGTTTTGAAGAAGTGGGTAAAAAATAAGCACCTATTAAAGTCACAAAATGAAAATATGATGCTTTCGTGTATACATTTGTACGAGAAATAGATTGTGACACAAGGAATTCTATTTTTGCACAGCCTTGGAGAGTGGTTGAAGGAAATGGGACTCGATCACGCAGGAGTTAAGCTGGTTTATCAATAGGAGAAAGTAAATACATGCTATGGCTAGCAGTCGAAATTTAAAAAGTGATTCATTTGAAATCATGAAGTTCTTAATAATTTTAGCGATACAGTACTTTTGTACTACTTTTAATAAGACAGTTCAAATATTATTGCTATCTGCCATTACGTACAGGAACAAATACCTGTCTTGTTTTTTCCCAATCATACACTACCGTGTCAAAAGTAAATAGACATCTATAGGTGTAAAGAGTTATTAAAAATATAAACGCGGGTACACGGAGAGAATTTTGGGTTATCCCAAGTGATTATTTTACTAAGACACCTCTTAAGTACAAAATTAACTTACAAGAACTCAAAATTTACTATCGAATGGAAATATTTTTACTTATAAATTTCGAAACGTGGACTTGTCATTTTTGCACTTAGATTTAGTGAAAAAATTCTCTCCGTGTATCTTGGTTTACTAACACTATTAATTATCATCTATTATTTCTTTAATTAAGTATTGAGATTCTTTGAAATAAACATTTTTTTCTCGACCCTGTCTATTTACTTTTGACGCAGTAGTGTAAAACTATAGTTAATGATACCACTTATAAATATACGATTATTATCTTACTTGCATTCAATAACATATTGAAGAGGATTATAATTAAACATTATTGTCAAAATATGAATATATTTATTCCTTCTATTTTTATTTTTGTTGACAAGTTATTCTACCGAGTAAGAATAAAAAATGGCAACCTGAATGTTTTTAAAAAATTTTTATTCAAAATATCCGAGCTGGGTATTCGGTACTTCCACTATTTTAACATAAATGGTGCGGATATACATTGTAACAGACTTCATCTCGATGACATGCTCTGAAAAATAATTATGAACAAAAATAAAAAGTGGTCGGAATTAAAGGGGAGGGGAGTCAGTGTTTGTACACTTTACGTTATTTTAAAAAGTTATAAATGATTGAAAATCAACTTCAATATTAATCAAATAAATTATGTCATTATTTTGAGTTCTAAAGAATAGATCATCGAAATTTCCAGTTTAATCATTGTTTCATATATTTATACCCGCAATATTACCCGTATCGAAAATTACTTCATGTATTTAATAATGAATTTTGTGGAACTTTTTTTTCAATAATTATAGAAATATGTAATCAGTAATGGATGCATTTAATTTAATTTTCTAACTGTAGGAAACGGCTCCTTTACCACACCTGAGTGTATACACATATAAAGTGAAATACAGCTTTACTGCAAATCCAAGTGTGTTATTTTTGTAGACACTTTTTACACGGTAAGCTACTTCAATGCTTAATGCCATAAAAAACTATAGATTTTTCACACCATATGAAACGTGTAAAAAGTGTTTACAAATCATGCATAGTTTATTAATGGGTATTTTACATTGAACACACTTTACGCGTGTTATTTTAACACGTTTATGAAATCTTGGGATTTGCAGTGTTAAAATTGAAACATAAAAGTCTAAAATTCATTTAAAGAACGAAATGAAAAATTCGATACATCGTTAGATAAAATAGAATGAGTAGACAAGTTCTTTTCAGATTTCAGCTTAGGATTGACTCACACTCCAAAAATTTAGTTTATCCTTTTTTCCCAGGCAATCACTCTCGCTCAGGTCATTCATACTGAATTCTCACACTTTCGCTCGAAAAAGTCCAGACTATTCTTATTCTATTGTGCCTTTGGAAATACAGTCGTATTCCTAATTATGCTGCCTAGACTTGATTTTATTTAATCTATCCTCAAGAATGGCTCTCACGCATATCTAAAAAAAAAAAACATTTATTTTTTTAATTACCATTCCATGTGATTTGCTGGGGAAATTGATAAATAATTTAAATGTCCAGTTGTTTAATACTGTATTTTCTAAATAGTTCTACACTCTAAAAAATAATAGTTGAGTCTCATAGCTAGATTTACAATCATGTATTAGTTTCTCATTCAACAGGAAATAGTTAAGGCCTTAAACGAATATCATCAAATATATTATTAAGGAACTCCAATGTTACCAAATATTTTATAAAACCACATATAAATATTATTTTTATATTATTACATATCAATCTAATCAAAATAATAAATATTTTATACTGTAAAAATTATCAATATTGCAAGCAATGACGTCAATGCTATCTGGTGAAATAGGAATTCCCTTGCATCACTCGATATCCATTCATATGTGCTAAAAATCAAAATGATTATGTATATAGGTGAATGAATGTAATTTTTAATAATGTATGAATAAATGAAAATATTTGCTTTACAGATTACCAAATTATTCACAAGAATAATTTAATAATTACAATTTTGTTCTACAATATGAACATTCCAACGAAATTGTAATTTAGCTCTTTTATAATTAAAATAAATACATGTTTGAAATAAAAAAGTCACAATGCAAATTTCCATCAAACTATTATGATACGAATGTATAATAATTAATAAGTATATATTAAATTGTAAGACTATGATTCAATTTTAATAATAATAATCCATCACACACTAATTATTAATTAGTAGTTAATTTTCATTACTTGAATATAAATATACAGATATTTACTAAGTCCAGTTAATTTATAGAATTGAAAGCACTCCCAATACACAGACATATTAAGTAAACTTATTCACTTATTCACTCTATTGATTTGTAAATTTGTAAAAAAAAGCTTTTTAACATTCGATTATTTCAAAATAATGTTTTAAATTTCCAATGATTTATAAGTAGTCGTTACAAGAGTAAATTTAATTGAAATTCTTACTGCGTTTATTTCCAATCACAATATCGAATTGTTTTTTTAAAAAATATTTTCAATGCTAAGAGTGAAAAAATAAAAAATACTGATAATATTTATAATAAATAAATTACGCTGTGAACAAAACTTATTTTTGTAGAAGAAGACTTTGGGATAAAAGTGCGCCATTGAAAACCTTACTTATTCTGCTCCGAATGCTTCAGTTACTTTATCCTTATAAGAGAAAGTGAGAAAAACTCTGGGTCTCGTTGAAATTTAGCATCTAACTATCTCTTTTTGTTCACCCTTAACTTTGAAGTTTTCGTATCGATTGAATCGTACGAAAAATAGCTTCCGAATAGGTCATTGGCGTTTTCCGTAAACGACAAGCTGAAAATCAAACTGAATATTTGATAGAATATATATGCACAGAAATTATTCAAACGAATATTGTTTAAAAGACTTCGTGATCAAGAAGTAAAGTCTTGACTCAATCATTTTTTCTTTTTTTGTAACAAGTGTTTTTCTAAGTCGAACTATAATTCTCTTGGAAACGAAGAATAAGAAATTTCTTTCTACCAATAATAAGAATTCGTTTACATTCATCTTAAATGAGAATAAAGTTTAAAACTCTTGTGAAATAGATAACGAGAGCAAGGTGGCCGTAGAAACAGTTCTAATATTGAAGCCAAATCTCAGAGGAGATATACATTTATAAGGCTCAACGAAGATTTCGAAGCATTTTCTTCGATGGCAATCGCAAATGTTATGTTTGTAGAAGTCCCTGGGAGATTTCTTATAGATATAATATTAGGAGTGGAACTTGTGAAGCTTACTTTAGCTCTGCAAGTTGGCCAGGTTGGGTATAATCTTTATCATTTTTATTATGTCTGTAGTACTTAATGTAAAATTTCTTGAATACACATGAGAGTATGAACTATTTAAAATAAAATATACGTTACAACATTTAATAAATACCAATTTTTTTCTTTATTATTTAAATGGATGTAGCGTATTAGTACAAGAAACGAAGCTTTAACACATTTATTTGCTGATAAACTACAGTAAAATGTTTGAAAAACAACAGTACTCTTTGTATAAACAATTTATTATTTTAAGAACTATGAATCGTAGAGAGTTACGAATAGTCTCATTTTTTCCACAAAAAAAATTTTTAAATGAATGATGATTGAAAAAAAACGATTTTTTTGGAATTGATATGATAACATTTTTATAGATTTAGTTCAGATGGTTACTTAAAATAATTAAAAAATCATTCATCAAAAAAATACATTTTGTCGATTATCCATGAAGGAAAAATTCCAATAAATATTACCGTGCTCAGAACAACAATCCACGCGCAAATGTCAATTCCTTAAAAAATTAATACAACATTCAATGATAAAGTAGTAATTCTTTTCAAATTTTTACTATAGATTCAATATTTATTAAAAAGAATAAAAGTAAAAATTCTTGTACAGTACGGTAATATTTGATAAATATTAATTTTTATTTAAACTTTAAACAAAAATCAGTAAGAAACTGGAGAAAAAAATGAAAATCTGTATATGATTAACTATAAACCGTGCGGTAAGATAAATTCCGGTGCTCTCTTATAAATTTTACTGTTCTCGAGAGTTTCCGTGCTGAGTCGGGAATCTTCGAATTATCGGTCCAACACAATCTTTCTTTGTATTGTAAGTGCTATAGTTATTTTCTCCATATTGTAAACACAGATGACATTCATATTTTTTATTATGATTTAATATTGGCGACAACACGTTATATCATCACAATTTATTATAAACTTAAATGGTGTTGTGTGCGAAAGTATTAATTAATTAGCTATAACAAAGGTAGCTATAGCTGCTCAAAAAATAAAAATTTTGTCAAAGTTAATTTCATATCATTTGTATTTAAACTTGCAATTTCGAACTAAATATCAAAATACGTTTTTCCATCAAAATTTCGTTAACTACCATAAAATATTTTCTTCCAAATATTCTAAATGTTTTTTATTTATTAAATGAATTTTTTCTCAGTATTCAGTATATTCGAATCTTCGATATGTTGTTTTCCAGATATTTAATAAAAAAATGGGTGACATGACATGTGGTCACAAATCGCTTTTACTTTTTGCTGTCACAAAAAAGAGGATTCACAAGCAAAATCGATAAAAATGTTAAAAAAACTTTTGAACCGTATTGACTGACTTATTACTCTAATATAAAGTTAAGCACCAATGTTAAGAATAAATAATTGCATGTTGTTTTAACCATAAATAATAATCACATACCATTATTATTCATACATATCAGAACGAAAAATGATTGTATCTAATTTAAGAAATATCTAAATCATTCAGAATGTAAATGCATCTGTAAGGTGCTATAATGCCTAATTAAATTTTAATCAGCGCGTCTAATCCAAAGCATGGTCTAGTTGTAAAAATGAGGACAGATGTCTTTTCGATTAGCCATGCGGTCGCTTACTTTCCACGACTCTCTCTCTTCCATCATGGAACGTCAACAAGGACAGACCTCTACATCCTCGGATCCTGATTCATTCTATTGTGATTTATTTATAAGAAATTGGCCAGTTTTCATCACAATTATATATTTTATTTGATCACGGAGATTACTTGGAATATCCCGGAACAATATAATTCCCCGGACGTCAACTATTGCAGTATACTGCAATAGTTGATGTATACGATCTTCAAAAAACAAGTATATTACGTTACCTGACACACTGGTAAGAAGAGCACTTCAATTTATATCTCACGCCGGAGAGTCATGACTAAACTTTTGTAAATTATTGAAAGTTTACTTAATTTAAATTTTGGAGTAAATCATTGATTTTGATGTATGTATGTATGACGTGTGTAGCGCGCTAGGAAATTACTCTTTTTTGCTTCTTTCATGATACATTGATGATATTTATTTTTATTTCATTTACTCTATGTATAAATAATGTTTATTTGCTCAAAACTAAGGTTCACATATAATAAAATTTCAACGTCATTTTTAAAAATTTATTAATTATAATTATTCAGTATTCCTGCTCACTACATATCATTCACTAATTAGAAAGAGGCCGCCTATGGATCTGTTAAGACTACAAACTGATTGAAGATAAGATTACGCAACCCGGTAAAAATTTTTTTCAGCGTATCCGTATTGAGCCAATAAAAATTTTTAATTCTAAAGATTTCCTATTCAAAATAATCTATAGATTCAATACTGTATTTAACAATAAACCAAATCATGTAACTTATAAAAATAAAGTTTAATGGATAATGAATATTGGTAATAAATTGACCACAATGATTGTTCGTTAACTTGATACTGGAAAGTTAGAAATGTGGATCTCCAAAGTTAGAGGTAAGTAGCGAGTAAGAGTCACATTGGGTACCAAGTTCTCTGTTCAATTTTTCAAGTTTTATGATTTCGACTTTTTAATAAAATCAATTCGTTATAACAAAAATTGTCCGATTGTTAAAAATGGAGAAAAAATTATCGTATCATTGAAATGCTCATAAGTTATATGCTTTATATAAATAATAGATATTTTTCACTCTTATAATGAGTGAAACTCTTATATATGAATTTTCTCTAAGCCGCATCGGATTAGTAATACTTGTTTCAAGCAAATTCATTCATATAAAAATCTGTATCTTAAGACGTAAGGCCGGCTCAACGTAGAACCAAGATTAAATACATTGGCCTAATGTTGAGCCAGTGATGTACCAATCTTATTTCTTACGTACTAGGGTATTTTCCGTGATTAGAAAATATATTTTTCGATATGTTAACAATCTTTTCAGTTTCAAGATAATAGATGAATGTAGAAGATTGAAATAAACTGTTTTTGAAACAGCTACGTTTTGAATATAATTTGGCACTGTCAAGAAGTTCTTTATTTTAATCTAGAAGGTGCAGCTATAATAACAAATAAACAAGCTTCTTGCATTGATCGACCCGTTGTACCACGCGACTATCGTACATCTGCTTGAACAAGATTATATACCAGTAAATGGAGAAGAAGATGCAGACGGAAAGGGCACCAGAGCACGTATTACTAGCCTGAGGCGTGCGCAAGGATAAATTGAAACGGAAAGTGTGGTTTGGCTTGAGCTGTAGCTTCTACGATTGCTTTCGAAAGCTTCTCGAAGTTGAGGATGAATCGCGAATGGATCTAGGAAAGAAAGATTATATAAGAGGTAAAAAAGGCACGAGAATTGCAACTTGTACGCGGATTCAGCGTAATCGTCCCGATACATCTTATAGCAAATCGCTTGAGGCTCTTCTAAGTTCAACGATTTAACCTAAGTTTCACTCTCAACTACTTATTGTTCGTCGAACGCAACCAGTGGTATAACCCTATCACGTTGTTAAACTCTTATTTTGAAGCACAAATTTTAATTAGAGAAGTTCATTTCGGTAAAATTACATTTGGTTCTATCTTTTTTTACGATTTCGAATTTAATTACACAAAATCAAATGTACCAATAGAAACTAAGAGGATTCGACGGATTGAATCAGCAAGTGATAAAAATAATTTGTGATTTAGTTTATCATCTTTAAGTAGATGATAGACCAACGCAATAGTGAAAAATAGGTCTGAACACACTTTGTGCTGACACGACAAACTTCCCATTATTAATTATTTATAACAAATTTATATTGTTATAAAAAATACATGATTGTCGAAAGTCATATTTCGTCATAAATAACATTATTGTGTTGAAAACATCCAAACCCATGTCATGTAAGCATTAGTTATTCGATAAATACAATTTTTAATTGTTTATAACACATTCACATTGTGATAAACAATGCGTAATTGGTGAAAATCATGAACAATGATGTCTAGTCAATATCGACTCAATTTTCAAACGAAATTATTATTCTTTCGCTTAAAAGTATTTTAAATAGTCAATCTTATCATTTATTCATTATTAGTTTTTTTGTTATAAAAAAACGGCTCGACCGAATTTGTTCGAACTTCTTTCAGATCTTCTTCATAATATGTAATATCTTTCGGGTAAATTTTGGTCGAAGTCGATATCTCGATCCGTTCTTGAGATATCGAAAATGAAAAAAATGCTGACATACATACATACGTATGTACGTACGTACACACATCATTCTAAAAATTGGTCAGTATGCTTGTAAATATTTTGAAACATAGAGATATGATGATAATTCAAATTTCACCAATCGACTTAATTATAATACCTTTTTAATGGGAAGTTAAAAAGAATATCAGCATTATTGTAGACAGTTTGTAAGTAATAAATAAAACTAACCTTGGAGTAATTAAATTGATCTGATTTGTTATTTGATCATATTTTTCAATTATTTAATTCCATTATTTATCTAAATCCTTTTACAGTCTCTTGAGTATCAATTTTATCATGTAGAATATAAACCACTATTGATTTAAAAATTATAAAAAATATATTTTCAACTAAATTATAAATAAAGTTAAGTTCGTATGAAATTTTCTTTTTATTAGTTGTAATTACTGAATTGATAATAACAATATTTAGGTTTTAAAACAGAGTAAAAACTTTTTCAACGGAATCTCAATAAAATTGCTGATAGTTCTCTGGAACAGAACTCTTTTGGAATTTCGTAGGAATTTTCTTACACGGTCTTCAAATTTAATAATATTAATTTTTCTTTTCTGAATATAAATAAGCGAATGTTTATAGAAAGCATTAAGTAAGTAAGGAAAATGAATAAATCATAGCCATATGTTTATATGGAGATAAAAACTTTTCTTTTTGGTTCTCCTCACTGCAAATCCCGAAAAATTTAGATGTTTAGTAATAAAACGTTTAAAGTGTTTATTAATTAAACACCTAAGTGTTTACAATGTTGAATAGCATAAACAAACTATAGCATTTTGATAAACGGTAAGAAACGTTTAAAAGTCGTCGACACAATTACCACAGTTCGTTTATGATGTTTAACATTGCAAACACTTTAAGTGTTAAGTTGCTAAACACTTGGATTTGCAGTGCTTCCATTTCGAATATACAATGGAGCTCCAATAATTTCGAGTTTATAAGTTTGTCTCTTCAAGGAACTCGAAATTATTGTCTTCCCCCTCCATCACTTTATAGAAAGAGACAGAACGTAGATAGAACCGCATACTGTTGCGTCGACTCGCTTATTCTGTCTTTTTCTTTTCGCGCATTACAAAGATGCGCGAGAGGAGAAATCGAAGAGTGTGGGGGTCAACTTAACTCCGCCTAGGTAGGAGCAGTCAAAATTAACGTGCTCGAAATTATTGGAGTTTCACTTTATACTTACTTATTTTACTTTATACTGGGTAATGATGAAAAGTCAATAAAAATACATATGTATATATATACGTGTGATATCATAAACCGTAATTCGAAATGAATCTTGATAATTTGAGCTGACTCAATTGGTAAACAGATTCAAACTAACTAATAATTTCACCAAATTATGACTCTCTCGGTAAACTAGCATAGTAAAAATTTTAAAGAGCATCTACATAGTTAAAATTTACATACGATATGCAACTCAAATTTTTTACCTAAAACTACAATGTATTTTCAAACATACACAAATTTATTTCTCATCTGAAATTGAATGGAAGAATTTTTATTTCTTTTGATTTAAAATCGAGCAAATTTTCATCAAAGGGTATTTTGCAACAAAGGAAGATAGTTAGACCATTGGAAGCACTATAAAGGTGACATTTCTTTTGTGTAGTTGATATAACGATGGCTTTTATTCGTTTAGTTTTCGCTTCGATGCATTGTATTGAAATAAAACGGTCAAAGGAAAATCTAATTTCTAGGTATGTATTGGAATTCACACCGGAAAATAATCGACAGGTTGTCGGATATAAAATAATGGGTATATAAAAGAAGAAAGTTTTTGTTGAACATCATTAAAAAGTGGAAAGATTTATCATTATATTGAATATATTTAATCAATTATGATAATAAAGAGGTTCATTAGATAACTAATGTTTCCTTCGTAAATAACAAGAAAGTAAGTAGTTTCAAACAAAATTATTATTAACTTGATTGTACGAACATCATTGAAAATTCCATTTCATCCAATAAAACAATGGCCAAAAACGTTTTTATTGAATTCGTAGTTTAAATTAATTGTATATACATATGCAAACAATACATATACAAACATATGTGTGGTATAAATTCAATTATAAGATATTATACATGGTATAATATAATCTAATTAATAACGCTGTCATACTAAAACATTCCAATAGTTACAATAATGAAATAACTTCACTCTAAAATGTACACATTTTATTTTAATTATTTTGAAAATTCATTTAAATAATGTGGTACACATACTCTGAAAATTTTTCCTCATAAATATTTCATGTCGTTCTTAAATTCACGTTAATCACTTGACACCTCTAGATTCTCAGATATTTTAAAAGCTATGTCCGTGAATTATTAAAGAGATCAGCTTAGATTTTACCAAGCACGTTTAGTTACATTTTTTTTGCCGTGGAAAAGTAACAGAAGTCCAGATGAATAATCACCAAATCTAAGATTAAATATTATCATCGAGTTAAATAAGCTCAACAAAGAAGCTCACATATTTACTTGGATTATAATGCATTATAATCTATAGAAGCAGCTTTTTTTATAAATTCCAAATAGACAGTTCTCAAAATTCTGATGATTGAAATCTAACCCTCATAATCTTATTAATGCAATATTATTTTTACACTAAAAAAAATCGAAATAGTTGGATTTACTACGTAATGTTAATTTTCTATTTGAGAGTTTATAGTAGAGTCCTTTTCTTATTATAAAAGGACTCAACTATGAAATGTTAAATAGAAAGTTAACATTACATAGTAAATCCAACTATTTCATTTCTCTTAGTGATACATATATGTATTAGAATGAATGTACGCCTAAGAAAAAATTTCATTCTAAAACTATTCCAAAAATGTTAATTATGAGAATGTGCTCAAATAAAAGAAAAACAAAACTTCTTCGGAACTCAGAAGTTTCTTTATGATCACTTTAGGAACCATTCCAGAATGTTTTTTTAATTCTTTTGACGCTTGAGTAAGTAAGAAAAGTAATAAAGTTTTTAGGAAAAATCAGTCAATTATCTGTTTATTAATCTAAAAGAAAGTTAAAACAATTGTTACGATTTTAAACAATTTACCTTCCTAAATTAATTTGAGGTAAATTTGAAGTAAATATGTCTGGTTGAGAACATTGTTAAATAATTCCCAAAGTGATTATTCTGCGTTCATTTTGAAACATCCCCGATAAACAACAGTTGAAATTTGAAATCAATTTGAGCTCAATATTTATGTATTACAATGAATTGAGCTTAAATTGATATCAAATTTCAGCTGTTTCCTATCGAGGATCTTGACAAAAAACACTTTTAGAGCTAATTTCTTTTCATGAGTAATTGATTTGTAAATAATAATAATTCAATTAATATTTGTTTTTATTGAATACTTCATTCATTTTTGTTCTAAAACATCGCTCATTCCTAAATCAACACTGTATGAAATTATGTTTTTTGTACAGTTTACATTATAGTAATTAAAAATTTAAATTGAGTTGGAAAAATTGAAACTTATTATCAAAACACTGCAATGCACTCCATAATATTGTATTAAAACTATGGAGATATGTATGTTACAAAATGTGAAAGCATTAATATCTGCATATATCAACTTTTTATTGAACATGAAATATGCATAATGTATGATTTCTAATGGATAGTGCTTCATAATTTAGTAATTAATCAGAAAATATCTAACATTAATGATGATAATAATTTAATCTTTTTTATTTAGGATCTCAATTCAGAGCATAAAATCGATAAGAAATAACAAAAAACGATTTTATATCAAATATCTAATTTAGTCCAATGATAAATTACTAGAACAGTACAATTTACTAAGAAAAAGAAGTTGATATGATGATAGCTGAACTTGATAGCTGTCGTCATTAATTTTTTTTAGTTGCAATTTTATGCCACAATTTGATAGTAAAGTAATTTAATAAACACAGTTCAATCTCTCTTTATCGAATAGTATTCTGTAACAGATATTTTGCCTCTAGAAAACGATAAAGATCTCAAGACATCTCGACAGTGAGAGGTTTAGAGTTATCGCAAAAGAGGATTCATTATATGATTATTGATGAATTCTAATACTTTACTTTCAGTTTACTTATTAGTAAAGTTCTCAACAGTGATATTTGTGATACCAGTCATTCTTTATATGAGACAACTCGTATATATTTTTTTGATACTATATCACAAATAAAAAATACTGCTATTAATTTTAGAAGATAACCATGTTTTTTAAGTTCAGGGAAAAATTTTTCTAGTATTCACTACAATAAATCTAGTGTCAGTCTCGCAAAATATAACGTACACCATAAATACTCTAATGATTTATGAGTTTGTCAGATTAAGATTATACTACATATGTTGATAATCTTATGTGTGAAATCGAAATCTGATGTGATTTCTATTTGATGTCATTCGTATACTATAATATACTTCATAAAGTTATTATTAATATTCAGTAATGATTTATGCCACAAGTTTTTTATTTTAATTAATTTTAGACATGATACCTGACTACTTTTTTCAAACGATTGATACAAAACTTTTATTAAAGTAATGTTTTAAAATAATAAAAAAAAATGAACTCTGAGTCAATATTTTTCGCGTAATATCGACACAACAAAGTAAATATTTCTTTCACCTGAGATATTGTTACTATCAGACTTCTGCCATTATACTTATGGTTCAAGTATCTTGGTAAATCGGTAAATTGTGTCAATAATTCGATGTCGAAAGCTTTTTTAAAATGGAATAATATAATTTTATCGTACTTGAGAAATTTTTAATTCCTAAAAAACTTGTTATTTTCAAACTCTGTATATATTGGAAAGATGTGTCCATTGATAATATTTGCAAATATACAAATCATATAACAAACTTTGCAATAACTTTTTCTTTAGTTATATGAGTTGTTTGCAAAATAACATTCAATTTTTATGAACACAAATATTGTTTTTGCAATTTTTCTTCTCGATGTATAATTCACAATTCAATAATTAATTTTGAATCATTTAAAGAACAAAATTATTCCATGATTGAAATTCAATCAGGATTTGCCCAATTTTAGTAGAGTTCTGATTTTTTTTTTAAATATAAAAATAAAACATTCTATTGTTTAATCAAGATTTAAATAACAACGATAGAATATTTTTTTAAAGTAAGCATAGTTTTTGTAAAACATTGTTTTATTGTTTACTGAAACATCGAATTTCAAAAAATATTTCACGAAAATCAACTAAATGACATTTTATTTTTTCTTTTACTTTTCGTAAAAATTGTGGAATAAGCTATTCATTCCTCCTGTATATATTTTTATGCGGTCATTCAAATTGCTATTACAACGACCATTTTCACCATTTTCTCTGTGCAGCATAACATCAAATTCTTGATATTTTTGTAGATGTATTACCGTAGATACTACATCCTATTTGATCTATGAGATGATTGAACTAATATTATTTATCATTTATAGATAGACTATATAATTTTATGGTAAAAAATATATTTTCATTTATTTGGATATTATTAGAATTAATACTCTTTAATATATATTCTGTAGAAGAGAAGGTAAGATTATGGGCCACTTTTTGTTTTTCTTTAATTACATTTTCCTCTGTTCAATTATCATCAATTGTTACTTTTCCAAGTTTCTGTTTATTGTCAAGACGTTATTTCTCAATACATAAATGAATGGGCCATATTAAAGACTAGACCATAATTTTACCTTCTCCTCTAACTCTTATCCCTCCGGTTAACTTCAAATAAAAAATTGTGGATTCATATGAATACATAGTTTTAAAATTTACGAAATCAATTTTATTAAATTTTTTAGATGTCATGAGTTGAAATTATTTCATAACTGTTATAAAATAAAAATATTTATGGTTTGTTTTAGTCTTTTTATTTTGTTATCAAAATATTTTAACTGTATGCATAAGTTTCTGCTGTCTATATCCGAATTGAACTATCTCCCCTTTTTGTTCAGCTAATCAATGTTAATTAAATTTTCATCAAGACTATGATTTATAGGATAATGGATAGTTGGCTTGTCATTAAAAGTCATAACTTCATTTGCATATGTTGATATAAGTAAACATTCGTTGTTTTATTCATTGAGACTAGCTTAGTGAAAATGACTCATAAGATTCATGATAAATGAATAAAATGAAAACTTACATGACACATTATCTAAAGTTATATTTAATAATTATATTAAATTATATAGTTTCAAATAAGAATAAAAACATTCAAATAATAATTTAGAAACCAATGAATTAATTTTAGCTCCGAGTTCGGAATGTCCCACTTGGCATCGATAGAATCTACTGCAGTAATATACATATACTCTAATGATTAGCATCGAAGACAGATGGCTTAATGGTTCTCTCTGGAATCGATCCTTTCCACATTCAAGATTCTATTCAATTCTCATCCAACTATCATCACCATACACTACGAATCTAGCCAATAGCTGAATCGAATTTTTCGCTATTGAACTGATGGATACGTTAACGCTAGCAAATTTATTCAGACTTAATGTAAGTGCGTGTCGCAAATTAAATTTTGGCAATTGAATTTTAAGTATATTAGGAATAGGAATAGGTCTGGAAAAAAAATTTGGGCTCGAATTGAGCCTCCTTTGGGTGCGCCTAAAAACTGATCATTTTTACTCAAGATCTTCGACGATGAATGAAAACAATTGATATTTTGATAGCATAATTAAATTTCATAATATTCATGATGTTAACTTTAGTAATTTTATTCAATAATAATAAAATTCATTTCATAAAGAAAAAATTAGTGGTATGACTTGCTAATTAATGAAATCAATTCAATCAATCAATTGAAGTCACAGAACAAACATGTTATTATTTATTAACATCTTTAATGCTAATTTCTGATGAGCTGGTTAATTTAGTCCATTGTTAAAAATTTTTTTGAATACACTTATGTTCAAAATTCTTTATCATTTTTTTTAAATAATCTTTCATTTCATTCAAATTTTGTTCCAGATTTTTATTAATCAAATGAAGATATAAAAATTATCTTTTGACTCTGGTAGAATAATGAAAATTAAAACTAAAAAACAACGTATAAAAATTACTGACAAAAATATTTTCTTTATTTTTGTTTTAAATTTACAACTAATGGTGAAATAATTTTTATTTAAAAACTATTTATCTATATACAGGTTTGATGCGCTCAGTTATGAGTAAGTATCTAATAATATACGAATTTTACTGATCGAAAAATAAACTGTTCCAATCGAGTACACTCTAGTAGGAAGCATAATTGGACCATCCTAGTCTAACGTTGAGCCACAGATGTCTATACTGGTCCAGTGGCGGACTAGAAATGAGCCAATCCTGCTTTTTACTCAATGTATACATTAATGCTTGAATATTAGTTTCCAATTTGATACCAATATAGGAAGCAATATTAGAAGAAAAATGTATTTAGCGTAACCATGTTGTTCCATTTTCTAAAAATGATTTTGTTAAATATACACCTTTCGAAGGTATTCAATAGTAGCATACAATCATACTTTTCTAAGTATTTTGTTATAATTTTTATTATTTCATTTTTGAAAGTATTACTTTACACCCATTATGAATTAATCGTGTTACTTTTTAAGCACCATGTAACTTGAAAAAAGCATCAATGAGAAACGAGATCATATCATCTGAAAATAATTTCAGAAACCGTATAAAATGTATAAAGGCTTGAAACCGGGAGTCATAACTTTTGATAAAATAAGCATCATGTCTAAGGGATTATTATCAACAATAACCTAGTAATGGTTTCAGGACAGGCGGAAGTGGTAGTCTCAACGTGAGTTAGTAAATCTCCGCAGTAGCAACAAGGTGAAGCCGACCTGTAATTTTACGAAAAGCTATATACCCTAAGGATTTATTCAAGCCTCTTTTAGCTCCATCTTTCTCTCTGGCCCTTTCTCTTTCTCCTGAATTGCAATTACAAATTAATAAAGGGCTTTGCGTCGCTAGTCTCTGGCTTGATCATTTTGACTTTTGATTCATATCCACACTATACATTCTAATTATCATGTAATACCTACGTGCAGAAAATTCAGTTCCATACCCTCAATGTACCTTTTATTATCTAACAATGATATTCTTGAATGAATATTTATCTAATAATATTATTTCTCTATCTTTAACTATTTCAAATGGTATTCTTGTACTTTCCTCACTCAGCTCGTTCCAAAGTTTCTAACCTTTCTAAACGTATACCAACTCTCAACTTATACGAACACGTACGAATATATCTACAAGAACTTTGGCAATAAGTTTGTCCACTACGAGTTTTCCTGCATCAGCAGTTCCGAATTCATTTGAACATTTCTCCCAGTTATACCGTTAATTCTCTCGACCGTTCTTCTATACCTCAGGTACCAATACCCCTAACAAGTCACATCATCGTTTGTCATCTCTCTTACAATGACTTATTCAAATGTCTTATTACTGAAGAAAAGTATTTTATAGTTATTAAGATGAATTTAAGTATCAAGTTATTAAACAATTGTTTAGAATATTTTAGAGTTAGGTTACAGTTGATTTCATTTTTGAAGTCATTTGTATAACTTATGTCATTTATCAACGGTAGTTTGATTGATGGATTGTTGAACTATACCTCCAATGGTATTGTGACAGCAGAAAAATGAATAGAATGTTTTAATTAAAATTATGTGTTTACCGGTAGCTCTATTTTCATAATGGTTTAATGATCTCATAGACTAGGCTTTCCACAAGTTACTAAGAACAAACAGTGGCTTTGCGCATTTCCTGAGCACAAATTATTGTAATTTGCATCGGTTAACTCTGTAATTACTCGAGTAGAGAAGGTTACGGGTTAAAGGACCATTACCGTCTCTATCTCTCTCTCTCTGTCTCTTTCTCTCTGCCATTTCCTTTAATCCCCCACTTTTAGGCTTACTCTCCAAAATACCTCAGATTTCGAGAATATCCGCAGGATCATGTTTTAACAACAGGTATATGCACCTGCTGTTTGTGATCTTCCCTATTAGTAGACCAAATCTATTTTAATGTCTCAAATGTTTGTTGAAAACTGATACTACTTAGACATTTTTCAAATATCTTTCTACATTTTATCTTTTTTTAATCTCCGTCTACTGCTGAAACATCTACAATTCATTTGAAAAAATGAAAAAAAAACCAAATAACATATCATATATTACTACAACTTTTGCGACTCAGTTTTAATTTCAGTAACTTGTTTGTTATATATTTTTTCAAGTTTCACCTCGCGTAAATCAACCTTAAATTAGAAAACAAACAATATTTTTCAGTTTGTCATTTATCAGATTTTGACCTGGCTACTTTTCGATGTTGACTCGTGGTTCTGAAGAAAACCGAGTTAACGGCTTGTGATTTATCGTCTTTGGTTGTGCCAACCCGGAAACAGTAATAACTCAGGTCACGTCATGCGGTTTAAAAAGACAACATTTAAGGTTTTTAAGCCATATCACTTGTATACTTTTTTCTACTTCTCATCTCGATTTTAATTAACTCAATATTTGTTATAAACTTATCTATATTTAATTATTTATATGAATGCAATTTCTAACAACTAGTGCTTATCAATAATCGAATAAATATAGAAAAGGGAAAAAAATCAGTGATTATCTTGAAAAGAATAGCTGAAAAAATATAATAAACCGTTGGCTACACAATTTGAATCTTAATGAAATATAAAGAAAATAACCATTAGGACGACAGAATAAAATAGTGAATAGAAAGTAGACAATGATGAAGAAAAATGCATTAAGGAAAATGAGTTAAGAAAAATTGTTGATAATAAAATGAATGAATGGTGGTGTCTCATTTTGCACATCATTAAAGCCACACAATTACCGGAAGCGCACTATACAGAAACCTTAGTACAGTTCAATGATCTAGTCAATTACCCAATTTATAGATGCAAACATCTATTCATATGTTAATTGCATAACAATATAGAGTTATGTATTTGTCAATATGAAATAGTTTTAATAAAAAAACAATTTGTAATTATTTTTTATATAACTTAACATAAAAATTCTAGTGCATTAAACATAAAGATGATTTCTCAATATTTGGAAGATCACATTTCTTAAATTGATTGATTTTGTCAATTAGTTATGAATACTATGAGAATTTACGTGTTTAATACCATTTACTGACTTATTTACTAACTCATTTATCATAAAATCTACAATACTATAACATAACGTCTCCAAGTTAAATATTTGAAATGAATATTTGGCAATTCAATACCGTAAAAATTAAGAAAAAATATTATAATTACAAGAAGTTTCTCTTACAATTAGTTTGTGGACTAAGTCGTGAGCATTAGCTAGTATTCTGAAATACAATATAAAAACTTTTTATGAATAAATGACAAGGTACTATAGTTATTCAAGTTTATTCAAAGTATAAATAATGGTATTAGATAGTGTCAATATCTAAAAATGTATATGAATTCGAGAAAACTAAGATTATTTCGATAATAAACAAAAAATTTTCGTCAAATTCTTAATATAAGTTTGACAAGTTCTATAAATTTTTAAATAAATCATCAATAAAAAGAAAGTTTCACTCCAAAAATATCCAAAGTTTCTTCGAAGAAATTTCTTCCATACGAGATTATATTTTGTTTACATTGTATACATTCTTTCTGAATAAACTTAAGATTAATACAAATTGAGATGAAGGTACAATCATCAATTCAACCTTCTTTTTTCAATTTGACTCATTTTATATATTTTCTTTTGATAAAAGTAATATTCATAACCTTGTTTTTTTGTGTGAAACAATTTTATATTCATTGAGGAAACAACAAAGAGCAAGATCACTTTCGAATGAATAACCGTTACATTTTAGTCGACAATAATTATTAAATATGATATTACAATAAGTGAGATGTAACGGCATATAATCGGAAATTCAAAGAAACCCAAAAAGATACTCACACTAAGAAATATGGATACTTTATTCTTGCTTTCCTCTTACTCACTGAATATTAGCTTCAGCCCCAAATTTCACTTAAATAAACATGCCAACAGCTGACAATATCATAATAGCTGTTCGATGACAGGTCAATAGCTGACCATCATATGAGTTTGTCAACGACTAACATCCAAATATCAACTGTATTGATACATGACAGTTTTTTGGTACTTATACTGTTAAATGTCACTGTGATCATTTCAACAGATCTGATCTTTCATTATGAATGAATTTCTTGATAAATAATATTTTAGGAAAGAAATGTCTATGATTTTTGAATATTTTTTTTTATAAATTTGTATTACATAATTTATTTATTAAAAAAATGTTTTTACTTAATTTGAGAAAAAATTCACATAACATAAAACGAATAATTATAATGAAAAAAAATTATTTTTTAGTTTTCATCAATTTACAGCAACAATTGTCGCTGAAAACTTACATTTAGAAGCAGTTAAAACTTTATAAAGTAAAAAATATGAGAAAAATTGCAAATAAACAAATACAGACTTATTTCTCTATTTTTCTGACTTATTCCCAACTATTTCAGAACTTTTGACTTGAAGTTTGTAAATATGGAACTGTTCATTATAACAATTTTGTTTAATTTCAAAAGCTTCTTTTGATAAAACCTTCAAGCATAAGTCAATTTACTCATTCTCGGAATTATTTCGAATTAATCCTTCCATTTATATCAAGTTGTTTAAACAAATAATAAGGATTTTATTTACATATTTAATTACAATAAATAAAAATTTTTCCCTACGCTACTGTACCAAATGAAAAAACTGTATTGCGATGATTGGATAAAAATTTGAATTTTTAACCAATAAGGAAGAAATGTATTTGGATTACCTAACTCCATATGTTCATGTAAATTCATACATAAGATTAGTAATTTTTTCGTTTCAGATCTTGATTATGTCTTTTTTTACTGGGATTCAGAACAACAATTCACGCGCAAATGTTAATTCCTTAAAAAATTAAGACAACCTTCAATATTAAAGTAGTAATTCTTTTCAAATTTTTTATTATAGATTCAATATTTATTAAAAAGAATAAAAGTAAAAATTCTTGTACAGTACGGTAATATTTGATAAATATTAATTTTTATTTAAACTTTAAACAAAAATCAGTAAGAAACTGGAGAAAAAAATGAAAATCTGTATATGATTTATTATGAACCGTGTGGTAGGAAAAATTCCAGTGTTCTCTTATAAATTTTACTGTTTTCGAGAGTTTCCGTGCTGAGTCGAGAATTTTCGAATTATCGGTCCAACTCAATCTTTCTTTTTCTCATACCCCCGCCCAAAATTAAAATTTACTCCCTGTTTTCAGGTCCCAAAGCAACGTATTCTATCCCGCATAAAATGACAAAAAATCGTCTGTGCGCATGCCCAGACGAGTGTTGTCTTCCTCTGTGAGAAAGAGAACGTCACTTTTCCAACCTCAAAACAGACAACAAACTTTAAATTTTTACGATGATATGATAAAAAACAGTATATTGGCCACGGGGACAAAGTAAGATATCCTTACCTGAATGTTTGCCTCTCTCACCTTCAGCTAGGGATGCAATTTTACACCCAGGTCAGAATATCGTACTTTGCTCCCTTGGTGAACAATATACTATTGTATTGTAAATAAGTAAAGTGCTATAGTTACTTTTTCTATATTGTAAACACATGACATTTATATTTTTCGTTACGATTTAATGGTTAGTGGCAACACGTTATATCATCACAATTTATTATAAACTTAAATGGTATTGTGTTACATTTATCCGTGTGACTTCATGTGAATTCATGAAAATCTCAATTAATTGCTCTGCGGAAGTATTAAGTGTATTTCTTAAGTTTTGTGCGTGTACTGACATGGTCAGATATATTTCGTTGTAGTATGCGATTGATTTTCTCATTAATAATAGGAAGAAAATAAATCATATATATGCATATTTCTATAATACTAACAAATACAGTTATTGCATGTTACTAAAGCATGTGTTGTACTCGTAAATAAGTAGCATAAAGATCTATTTGAATTAATGTTTCAACATTAGATTAACGTTACTACATTTTCAGGTGCTATGGAATACTGCATTTTCCAATGCTGCCTAAGTAATTTTTAAGAAACTGAATAATATATTTTCTTATGTTACTTATAATTGTTGTGTGTTGATCATTACTTTTACTTTTCAGTAAATTTGAACTTATATCCTTGAGCAGCACGGTAATTTTTGTGTGGATTTTTAAATAAAAATTAACGGAATTTTTGCTGCATGCCTGATACAGCTTTTAATCATAACTTTTTGAATAGCAAATAAGATTACATTTTACTGGTTTTATCTGTAGAGTACTTTATTTATTTATTTATTCAACACAGAAATAAACCCAACAGAAAGCAGTTTACAGGGTCGTATACGTGGCCAAACGGCAAAGCAGAAAATAATAAAAAACAGAAAAAATACAACAATGATAGCAATAGAAGAGTATGTAGCTCAACA
Source organism: Chelonus formosanus (assembly GCA_028641665.1). Taxonomy (NCBI): domain Eukaryota; kingdom Metazoa; phylum Arthropoda; class Insecta; order Hymenoptera; family Braconidae; genus Chelonus; species Chelonus formosanus. The sequence continues at coordinate 6,365,574 of CM054002.1, forward strand.
ATATGAAATAAAGTAAAGCAGCAACAGTACTTGCTAGTGTAAAAAACGTGTGTATTTAACATGTATGCAGAAAAATGCATGACAATTGAATCGTATCCAAACATAAAATCCTTCTACATAGAACTTACTTCAACAGAAAGCTTTTAATAACATCAACAATTCAACTTCAACAGCATAATCATGTAATGAGAAGTGATATCAATTTATTATGATCAATTATTAAACAGAAATGAAAGTCATATTAAAACTATAATTAGTTTTAAGCAAAACAACGAACATAGGAATAATCATTTGCCTAGAACTGCTAAAAAGATAGTCACTATTTAAAAACAATTCATTATAAAATATACGCTTGAGTAACGCCTGAATTTTGCATTGTTATAAATAATGATATAGTACAATCGAAAAAAATAATGAACTTTTTTAAACACTTTCTAATGATTTTTATTATATCTGAATCATATCACGATTAATGTACGTTTTGAAATTTGTATTTTATTTAATATTAAACATGTGTCAATAATCAAGACAAATTTTATAATAATGTGTAATTAAAGTTTATAATGATATCATTTACGCAATAAATAATCTCTGTTAAAATGAAAGTACGTTTGAATTGAGTGAAATTCGTGGGTAATAATAGTATTTGTGATAAAAAGCTATTGATTCAGATAATAAAAAAAAGCATCCATAATTTGGATACTTACTCGATTTTATATGCTATTAGTATTCTAAAATAAATTTGAATTCAACTTTATTTTGTTTTTAAAGCTTGAATAAATTAAAAAAATGGCAAATTTAGTTATTAAATTATTTTGAAAACATGTGGTTAGGAATATAATATGTTACATAGACATGTTTTGTTTACAAAATTCTTAATGTTTAAATTTGACAGTAATGTCTAGATTGCGTGTAGTGAATTGGAAAAATACTAACATTCTACAGAGTAAGAGCATGAGAAAGATTTTTATCTTAAAAATATTACATACTAACTATTTTATGGGTAAATATTCATTTTGAGGGTATTAACCTGGTAAATTGAAAATAAATAATCTTAAAAAAAATAGCAGAAAACGAAGAAATTAATATCACAAATTTCCAAAATTCAATAAGCTAAAAATTGATAATTGAATGAAATGTATCCATTTACTCAGTACAGATATATTTGTATATAACTGACTTGACAGCATACTCAAATTTCAAGGTCATCGGAGAGATGAAGGTTCAACGGGATAATTATCAAAAATTTTTATTATTCATACGGAACATTGAACTCTTATTATATTATACATATGATTTGAAACTTTTATGTAATTTCCTAACAAATAATTGAACCCATAATCATTTCACAACAGTTTGTAATGGATTGATGAATTTCGTCGAAAGCTACAAAAATTGTTCCACCATAGTAAACGAAGGCAGCATAAAAGCATGCAAAATTTTTTAATAAGCTATTAACAATGCAGTTGAAACCATTTATTACCTGACAAGAATAATACACTTAAAATAGCGTGCCTCACAGTAAGTGGAATCGTCCACATTCTGGTGTAACAGAATTGTGGTGCGGTTGATCCGATTCCTCTCCCTACATATATCTGTACAGATACCAAAAGTTCAATATAGGAATAGGATGCGTGAATCGCGTGTAAGGTTGAACAGCGTTCCAAACAATAAACTTACTATAGAAGGTGGTAGTACTAAGATAATGTTTTTAAATCAATTTGATATGATACATGAAAAATTTTTGATAGCCATAAATAAATCATACACTTATTAAGCATCAAGAATACTTTGAAATCCCTAGTAGAAATTTTGTCGAGGCACTGTCGAGGGGCTTTCCAGCGCTCAAAATCCCTGGAAAGACACTTTAAAGACAAAATCGAGGGACTGTCCAGGGGCCTTGGACTTGCCTCAATAATGCATCGATTTCTATCGGTAAAATAGGAATGTAATTAATCATTAACTTCAACAATAATTCTTTAGTAAATCACCGTAATTCTAAGAATCAATACCTGAAAGATGAGAATTTTTGAGAATGGAAAGTTGTTTTTGTTTTTAATTTAGTGAGGAAACTAGAAATTTCACTTCGAATGCAAGTTTAATGAAAAGTGATGGTGCGAATGAATTTTCCTGTTAAATTAAACTGCCTGTATTTCTTCCTCGTACGTGAACGAGTAGGTTCAGCAATAAACTGCAATTTCGTGTGGCAGGGTCACCAATTTGTACAACGGTGGAAAGTGTTTTCCTCGCCTCTTCTAACACCATTCTTGCGTTTACATCTGAAGAGGAGAAGATATAGCAGAAAGTGAGAATTCACTAATGAAACTGAGAGAACTAGCAATGCAGGAACTTCAGTAAAGTCGTGTTTAACATTTGGTGTAGATTTAGATATTCACAAAAAAGTGTGGCACACGTAAGTATAATTTAATGCAGTACTAGAGCAATGCAGGATACATTGATAATTAAAGATATACAGTTACACTGAGAAAAATTGAAATAGTTACAGCTACTACTTTGTTTTAACAATCGGAAAGTAGTCACACTAACTAGTTTGTCTAGTTAAAATGACTACGGAGTAGTTGCTGGTACTAGAAATAATAGTAGGACTAGTAGCAGTGACTACTTTTTTTTTGATAAAAAAAAAAAATAACTATTTAAAATAGTTGAGTTAACCAGAAATTTCTCTGAGTGTACTTATATCCATTAAGTCAACTAGATTTACTTCTCTGTTAGTACCCCATGCAAATTAAAAGTATCCAACTTCTATCTCTTATCTGTTCGGAAATTTGTAACTTGTCTAATGGGTGTTATTTTATAAAAATTTTATTCTCTACTGACAAGAATGAAATTCTGTTAAGAGCATTTTAACAGTTTTATTTCGCATGAGATATACAAAATGGCTTAAAGCATTCAATGAAGTCACATTTTAAATATAAAACACAAATATTACTTTTGTATCAATATAGTACATCAGACATTAACTTTAAACAGTTTACGTCTATATATTACCTTCTAGTAAATTGATCACACAAAAAGTGTTTTCAAAAAAAATTAGCGTGCTTTTCATCGTAATCTCTACGATACTAATCATTGTGGGTGAGTTGAAAAAAATCTTAAAATTATATTAAATTTCCTTTGAACTTTAGATTAAAATGTGTTAAAAAATTTTAATTTAAAATTCAATTATTAACTTACTTCGGAATTCAAAAATTATAAATTATATTTCAAATAGAAGATATAAGTTGAATTGGTATTATTCAAAAGGATATGATCAATAATACGCAGATGACCTTTTAAATTCGCTTTTGTTCTCTTTCGAAAACTGATATTGTTCTAATATACATTGGAAATGGGACCACGGTAATATTTATTGGTGACTAAAAATTGTTTTAATTTTAAAATTTATTACACTCATCTCAACTAGAGAATAGAAAGTCTGACTAACAGATGTTTAAAAGATATCTACAGATTTATGAACATTTTCAAGAGTTTTAAATTTTCTAGCCGAACTCTAGTTTGAATAATGTAATTTTTTTCATGATAATTGTCATAATAATATTTTCAAATCATACATTATGTTTTTAATCAATTTATTTTCGTTAATAACAAAAATATAATTTGAATATTTCAACAGTGTGTAAAAGAAATTGAAATATTTTGTAGAATACTACTTGAATGCATAGAAAGTTTATAAAAAATGTCCAGCATTTGAAGAATATTTACATTAATAATCGAAATATATTATTTAAATTCATGCCATTGACGTTTTGTGGTTTTTACTTGTAATAATATGTTAAAATACTATATTTCATTAAGCAGCAAATTAACAATGGTCAGAAATTCGATGGAATGATATGTACAAATATTGATAAGCTGTAGAATAACAAGATATTTTTGGACCTTTTATTCAGATGAATTCCAATGAGAATAAACATTTTCATAATCATAGTGCAGAATTATTAAAAGTGGATAGTAATTTTACTAGCATCAAACCACCCATATTGAAAGTTCACAACATCTGTTGTATTAATATTTCCTAACAATTTATTTTTTAATATTCGAGATTGTTTGATAGCTTGGAAAAATTAGCAAGTTAATTTAAATATTTTGGAAATAATAATAAATATATTGCAGTATATACATACACGGAGAGAATTTTTTCTCTAAATCTAAGTGCAAAAATGACAAGTGCACGTTTCGAAATTTATAAGTAAAAATATTTCTGTTCAACAGTGAATTTTGGGTTGTTGTAAGTAATTTTTGAGTTATCCTAAGTAATTATTTTACTAAGACACCTCTTAAGTACAAAATTAACTTACAAAAACTCAAAATTTACTATCGAATGAAAATATTTTTACTTATAAATTTCGAAACGTGCACTTGTCATTTTTGCACTTAGATTTAGTGAAAAAATTCTCTCCGCGCACATCATTTCAAACCATTGATCTATCTTTTTGATAATATTTTTAACTGTACAAAGAAAATTTTTTTACTGCTCAGAAGTAAAGAAAATGAGACGTATACGACTCGAGGTTTAAAAGTGAAAATGTATGTAATCATAAGTACATTTTGAGTTACTGTAAGTAACTTACGCACTATATCGCAACGTTTTACGTTTAGTTATCATAAAATTTGAACTATTGTTTTTCTTTATGAAAATTAAATTGAATGGAAATTGCTATAATTTTTCTTTTCATTTGTGGTACTGGTAACTTACATAATCAGTAAGAGTTATTTTTCAAGATGATAGAAGGAGAAGAAGAGTTATTCTTTCTATATATATATATATATATATTAATGGAATAAATTATTCTGTTATATTATTGCAACAAAATAATAAACGAAGGAATTTCATAGCGCAATTAAAGTACAAAAGAGAAATGAAAAAAGACTGTAGCTCAAATAAAAAGTCAGAAAGATAAACTATAGATATAATAGAAATCCCAGGAGACAACATCAGCCAAGATCAGTCGACGTCCTTTGTCTTCAACTCTTGAGCGAGCAGAATGATTCTTAAAAGAAATTTTTATCACAATGTAGTCAACAATACTCATATTAAAAAAAGTACATCTCTAAAAGGGACTAAAATTCGATGAAATTACTCGTTAGCAATAATCAATTTAGTATTCCGCGCAGCAATAGTCACCTACACTGATATACATTATAAAAATTTTTAATAGTTTATTTTATACTAAAAATATTAAATGCACCAACGTTGTGTACAGAAAGTCATTAATTATTATAAAAACCATTAAAACTCGACAGTTCGGAATCAAGCACGAAATTGTTTTTCATTAAAAATTTATTCTCTCAACAAATAAATCTGATCATGTTTTTTGGTACTTTCATACACTTTTCTCATCTTTCTAATTTGAAATAAAAGAATTCCATTCCGTATACTTGATATTTCATGAAAATACACGGTAAGCTAACGAATTAAGGGAGAATTAAATTGGGTAAAAAAAAGACGAAATTTGGAATAAAGAACGGAGAGCTAAAAGTGTAATAGAAAATGGAAACTCTGGGCTGAGCTGACTTAGAGGTATCGATTGAACATGCGTTCAAATATTTAAACGCTATCATTGGCAAGTCGCCTGCTACAACGATAGTATAAGAACTTACAACGTTAGTTGAGATACAAATATATAAATTACAAGGATAAACAATTATGATCAAATTAATAACAGCTCTTCTATGTAACAATTGAATTTATTTTAACTTCATCTGATTACAATGAAAACTATTAAGGGAGTCCTGCTACTGTGAAATCTAAAAAATTTTAGAAGTCCTTAAATTTTCAATTATAATTTCATTAAAATTCTATTACTTTATTATCTACACAGAATCTATCTTTAAGATATTTTACAGATGTCAGAATGAATTTTAAATACTCACGATCACAATTTAAATTAAAAACAAAATGTTGATTTTTTCGAAAAAAAATTTCATCTCATAAATATTTTAAATTGCATGTAGTGTTCTTCATTTAAGACCTCATACATGCTACTTCCATAGGAAACTTAACCATTTAAGTCAAATTTTCTCTCATATTCGTTCGTTTAGAAGATCTAACATTTTTTTTAATATCACAACTAATGACATTGCATTAAAAATTAACATTCGTAGGTCCTACGATCACCAACGGCAGAACTTTCTTCATTTAGAAAGCAAAAATATGCTAATAAAGATGAAAAAACCGAAATGATGTTTCAAATAACAATCATTAACTTGGAATTTAGCTGTAATCAACTATATAGTCTTTTATGCATGGAATGTTGATTGGCATGAGATATGGTGTTAAACCAGTGTACTGAAGGAAGAACTACTCGGCAAATCGAAACTTCCGCTCTTTCGGTGTTCTGCAGTGAAACTACCTCTCTTGTTCGTTACCACAATAACCTCTATGAGATTAAACCAATAAATATGAAGTTTACGCTTTGAACCCGACACTTTAATAATGGTCCAGTTGGTCGTTCGGATTTTCTACTTATCGGTAAAGGACATCATACAGAGACAGATATATTTCCATGTTCATGAGTACTAATACTCTACAACATACATACTCTTAATGGATTTTTTAATCTTTCATGTTACACATTTTTACAATGGATCAATAAAATTCGACATGAATGGAGTGATTTCGCGCTACAACGAGAAGCAATAAATAGATAAAATGCACTTTCACTGTTATTTATGTTTAAACGTAGCGAATTTATGTATATGAATGTATACAGTATTCTAAAGTAGAGTTGAAAACAAAAGTGACAGAAGATAATAGAACAACTTGAAGGGCGTTAATGCAAGTTAAAGTTCTCGCCTTTTTTGCATCTTATGGCGAAAAGGTAAGAGAGAAAAGTTGGACCGGAAAAGAGAGCGTATACGTTGCATGCTTCTTATCTCACACGCACACCATTCTAAAGTAACGAAATAATGAATCAACCGTTTATCTCGTCTAGTGTAGGCGTGTCTACCAACATTCCGCATTATCTTAATTTCTAACAGTATCTCATATCAACTACGTGCACTCCATAGGTAGCACGGACTCCTCTTTCAACAAAATCTTCTTATATCGTCGGCTTATCCAACTAATTTACCCCCCCCCCCCCCCCCATTGTGAATCACTTTCATCGAATTCAGCCTACGTTATCATTTTGTCATTTTTTAGACAAGTGATTAAAAGACTTACGATATAATACAAGTATATATAACTATATATACATATAATCATACCGGTGTTGTGTAGGGTTGACAGGCAAGACGAATTCCATCATGTCGTAACTTTTCTTGCAGCAACATCTTTAACTGCATCCTTGGTATCCTAACAAGTTCAGCTTTTCCTTCTTCATATTCATCAACAAATTTTGTAAGTTCTTGACCTCCACTTGATGAACTAGCAGTTGGAGATGCTCTTTGAATTTCTTTATCACTTGGTGGCCTCTCGGACGATGTTCTTGATGATTTCAAACTGACGTTATCACATAAACAATCATTCGATTCTTCAAGAGTAAAGTAAACACTTGCTGCACCTTCTTCACGAAGTGTCTTGACAGATTGTAGTAGTCTTGCACGATGATTTTGATTAAAAACACCAATGGCATCAAGATCAGGATCTCCTATTTGTTTGCATATTTCTAAATCATCGTAACCATTGTCAATAAAGGACTCTGAGTATTGACCAAGATGGAGTGACCGCAGCCACTCAACAACAATATTACTGGCAATAGTCATTTCTTCGACAAGTTTATTTGTCACGACACCTCTTAAATTTTTTAGACGTTCGAAAAAAAGAAAATTTTTGTTTACATTCCACTGCTAATAGTATCTTTATAATCGACTTTTTTCGAGTTAAAGTAAAACGTGGATTCCAGAATGAATCCGTTGACCTTTCGTGACCAAATCACCACACTGCACTCACTGAATACACAACACTTACACGAATGAAATAAGTATATCTAACAAATAGAATCCATGAGCAATTCAAAATTGAACCGATATTTGAGGTTGTACACACGGAAGATATTGAAGTGGGCGGAAGACGGTTTGAAGATTAGCTTGAGGCAAAAAAAAAAAATTTAACGAAAGGGAAGCAAAAAAAACTGTCAGGCGCTCTCGTTGTATGAGCCTGACGACCTTGGATCCCTCTCCCTCGCTGTCGTCGTCCCTTTCTTAAACTTCCACTTCTCCCTTTTGCACTACGGGTAGATTTTGCTTTCTTTGTCTATCTTTCACAAAATTAAGTGCGGGCGGTTACCCGACTACTCTTCGTCTCTTACTTCTTTACCTTTTCATCTGTGCGTCGTGTTGTCTCGTAGACACCCGATTTCATCTTTTTAAGTCACTGTTGATTTTTCTCTCGTATTGTTTCGATAAAAAATAATATCACTATTTTGGTAGAAATCAATATTTAGTTATCATAAATTAATTGGAGTTTAAATGTTATTCAACAGTTTCATAAAGAAAACAGATTTACAACTATCTGTTCGTTCGTTTGAGAACTGCTTGATCCTTTATCTTTGACGTTCTCTAGCATACGAGTAGCTTCCGAAATATACCATGCGGTACAACTTACAAATGTCTGCGCGCGCAAGTAATACTTTATTGTTAGTAATCAAAATTCTAATCTCTTATTTAAATAACTTTACTAAACTTCCACTTTTTTTGTATTAAATATAACTTTAAGCAATGCAAAGTAATCTCGAAAATGCAATTACCTAACTAAACATAATCCACCTTCTTTAGTCTATTTTTTCGCAATCTATCATCGAAGTCAATCATTCCACGATATTAAGTGTAGAATGAATCGGGAATGCACAGATATATCCAGAAGCCATTTAGAGAAACTAATTTAATTTAAAACAGTCGTAGCACATGCGGCGAAATGTGCTGAATATTTAGAACACAATAATACACCTCGCTACGACACGGCACCCGGCTTGACTGAGCTGATCTACCGGTGAAAGAGTCACTCGCCCCACTCTATACTATCCCTACCATTTCATTTTCGCCAATCAGCGGGTTGACGCGCGCGACGGTGAAACATTCCTTTTACTCCCTAACTATTTTACTTCTCAACGCAGATACGCATGCTGTATGAGCCGTTTTACTTAATTTTAATCGTTAATTATTTATTATAATTTATTTAATTACTTATAATTGGGTTGAAATACCTTTGTATAATATTGGAGTTTTTGAATTCTTTTACTTTAAACTTTTAAATTAAATGGATTAGAAAGCTATATCAGTTGGTTATCAGTATATCAAACGAAATTCGCTTCATTGCAATTACTGTAGTAATTCCTTTTTCATATTGATGACATAATGTGCAATTTTTTCAGATATTTGATTACAAGTTTGACGATATTAATTTTCAATGAGTAATATAAAGATTTTTTCACGTTTCATTCCTTAATTGTCAATAGAATATTCATCTATTGAATGCTCGTTTCTAGATAATATTAATACTTAACAATGAAATATATAAAAATAAAAGATTTCGATTGAATTTTTTCATTAATTATAGATTTTAAGTGATCAATCTTCAGATAATAGTTTGTTATAGAGATTATAAAAAAATAATATATAATAAAAACAAATAATAATAAGATATGAAATTATATTTTATCTACTAGTCTCCAGTGACCTGTGATTCATTAGTAATAGAATATCTAAAAATAAGTTTATTATTAAATAAATCTATGAATCATATTATTTAGATTTATAAAATATTTAAATTAAGAGCTTTTATTTATTATTTCTATTGAATAAGTGACTTTTGAACCAAAAAAAAAATTGAAGAATATAACTATATACGAACTCTGTAATAATTCAGTCGGTATAGTAGAAATACCACATGAATCAAATAATCTACCAATAACAGCCATGTAGACTATTATTTAAAAATCAATATATATGTTTTCAGAATAAGTAAGATTTCATGTTTAATGAAAACTTTATAGTTATGTCGAGTTTTTTGAGTATGAAAAAACACATTCCAAATGACAAGATTTTTTAATAAATCTTTTTTTTTTTTTTTAATCTTTCCATTTCTCATATATTTTTTCAAGTTATTAATTGAAATACCTTATTAACGTAAATTTATGAATGTTATGTTAAAAATGTTGAAAAAATTGGAAATCATTTCGTTGAAAAAAAACTTAAAAAGTTCAACGTAAATGTAATTAATCTTAAAATTACATAATCAAAGCATGTAGGGTAATTTTAGTAAGAATTCACAATGTTTGTCTGTGAGACATAAAATTGTCTAGATTCCTACAAAATAGTTATTATTATTTCATTTGTTCTATTTAACTGAATATCTTATATGTGAATTTTTAAGGTGACTGTTATCTCAATGGTAGCATGATAGCTGGTAAGATTGTCGATAAAAATGATGAATAGCAAATATTAATAATTTTTCCTCATCAGTAAGGAAAGCTTACGCTTTATTCATACTCCGACAAATAATATATTTTGAACTAAACACAAGCATGTTTGATTGCTCAAAAAATCAATTGTTTAATAAACAATGGACAAATATTTTTCAATTATAGATACACAATGTAACAATGGGTGAAAAGTAATACATCCCAATAAATACAACTTCAAAATTTCCTTCTTTTTGTTTTATTTTTATTTAATTGTTAATAAAAATATTCAACTTTTATCAACCGTTCGTAACTCTTAATAAAAATATTACCATTATTAAATATTTTTAATTACCCTAGTAATTAAATTGTATTTATAAATGTGCTTTATTTGGGTTTAGTTTCAGTAATTCTAAGTTGGCCCTAATAAGTAATTCCTAATCAATGCCTAATTTCGTTATGAAGTTTGGAAAGTTAATAAGGTTATCATTAGGAAGTTGTTAGGCATAACGAAATGGGGAAAATCTTGGGCTGTCCCTATAAACCTAAATAACAATTACATTGGGCATAAGTTGGGAATGCCTAATTTAGGCTTATCTAAATAATTCACAAAAATTATAAATTTCCCAAGGAAATATTATAGCTTAGCTACAAATAATTTTTATTGTTCAGCACACTAATTTTTTGAACAAAAAAAAATTGATAGAATTTTAAAGAAAATTATCGGATAAAACATACATATTACTTTTTTAAATATTGCTTTCTTTTATGCATACACACCCGATATATATAAATTAATTATTGAACAATAATTTAGATATATATATACGGTGTGTATGCGTGAAAGAAAGCAATATTTAGAAAAAAAAAAGATCCCATGCGGATTCGAACACATGGACGCTGTGTGAGCGCACCACCGACGCTCTCTTCGTTCACGTGACCTCCCGCACTAGAAGGTCTCGCCCCTTTACAGTCGCAACGTACAGAATCAAATAGTAAAAAAATTTGAAAATACTTTTGAATGAGCAAAAAATGATTGAAAAATATCCACAGGGTACCAAATCGCATTAGAAAAGTGCGTAGAATGCGTTTTTTAATATAAAAATGTAAGTTATTGTTTAGAAATTTAAAAAAAATAAAGAAATGTAAAAAATAATTTTATAATTACTAATAAGGAATGATAAAAAATTTTTAATAAACATAAATGAATGACAACTAGTTTCTAATAGTTCTAAAGTTATTGGAAAAAAATATTAGCAGTGAAAAAAATTATTAATAATAAAAACATTGTTTAAAAAACAATTAAATAAAAATATTATAATTTTTCCAGATGTATTATTAGAAAGAGCGTCACTCATTAATAAAACAGTAACTGTCTAAAAAAAATAGGTCTGAGCACACTTTGTGCTTACACGAAAAACTTCCCATTATTAAATGTTTAAAACAAATTCATATTGTTATAAACAATACGTCATATTTCGTCATAAATAACATTATTTTGTTGAAAGAATCTAAATTCATGTGATGTACGCATAAGTTACTCGATAAATACAATTTTTTATTGTTTATAACAAATTCACATTGCTATAAACAACTTATAATTGTTAAGAGTTATAGTTCATCATTAATAATATTATTTTGTCAAAAGCATCCAAGTCCATGTGCTGTCTTGCCCTTAAAAGTATTTTAAATAAAGACAATGATAATGAAAACAATCGAAAATTGGGAAAAAACAATAATAATGTTAATTTAGATAATAATAACAATAACAAAATTGATGGAATTGAAAATAATAGTAATAAATCATATAACTTTAACGTATCTGTAGAAGAATGTAAAATAGTATCTCTTCCTCAAACATATTTAAATGATAATCTCATAAATTTATTCCAAGAAATCATGAATAAAGAGTTAAAATTGCAAGGAAAGTTCCATTTAGCACAAGATGTAGGTTATATAGGTGCATTCTCTGATAATATACAACCAATACCTAGGTCGTACACAAATATCCAAATTTTATATGGTAGTGAACTAGGTGTGAATAAAATAGGTCATTGGATATGTACAAAATATGATGGTAATGGAAATGTCCACATATATGATAGTTTAAATAGAAATTGTTTAGACAAACGACAAATTCAATATTTAAATGCTTTATATCAATTTGAAAAAAATTACAAATCTCATAGAGTCCAGCAGCAAGATAATGGTATAGATTGTGGAGCATTTGCAATTTATTTTGCTACATTGTTATGTTATAATGAATTACCAAAATCATATGAACAATACGATGTATCGATAATGAGAGATCGTATAGATTGCATTCTATTAGAAAAAAATTAATACCATTTCCGGATTATGATTATCAGAAAAATTCTTGTTACATAAAATATGGCTACTATTGTATATAAAAAATGCGTAATTTTTAAAAATCATATTCCATTATTGATAATATTATCTCGTCGGAAGAATTCAAATCGGTGCAAAATTCGCATTAGTTAATTGATAATTACAATTTTCAATTGTTTATAACAAATTCACATTGTTATAAACAATGCGTAATTGTTGAAAGTTATATTTAGTTGTGAACAATAATGTTCAGTTAATATCGAGTTATTTCCAAATGAATTTGTCATTCTTTTGCTTAAAAGTATTTCAAATAGTCAATCTTGTCATTTATTTATTATTAGTTTTTTTGTTATAAAAAAAAAGGCTTCACCGAATTCGTTCAAACTTTTTTCAGATCTTCTTTATAACAATATCTTTCGAAAAAATCTTGGTTGAAATTGATATCTCGATCCGTTCTTGAGATATCGAAAACGAAAAAAATGCTGACGTCCGTCCATACATACGTACATACACACATCATTCTAAAAATTGGTCAGTATGCTTGCATATATCTTAAAACGTGGAGATATGATAAAAATTGACATTTCACCAATCGACCGAATTTCAATAACTTCCTAATGGGAAGTTAATAATAATTTTTATTATAACTATATTATTTATGAACAATTAAAAAAACTGACACGGTGGCCTAGTGGGTACAACGTCAGTCTGACGGGCCATGGATAGCGGGTTCGATTCCCGGCCACGACGAAATCATCTAATATGGTTTTTTCTCTGGCCACCGGCAGCAGGAGGCCTCTCCGAAGAGGCCGGTTGTATCGGCACAGGTTTTCTGCAGTTTCCCTCTGTCCTCGTGCAAATGCGATACTATGGTTAGGGCATAAGTCGGCTGCAGACGCAACCCGATCGACTATGTGTGCAATAGTTTATTGGGCAGGTAGGAGAGTGGTGAGTCTTCAGAGGGGGGAGAGGGGCTTAGAGGGAGTGCGCGTAGGGTCCCGGCCGTAGGGGCAAGGAGGAAGTATTATAAAACACCTGGCTCAGACCAGGTATACAATTAAAATAAATAATCAATATATAAACAATTTAAAATTCACATATTAGTAATGAATTTTTAATAAATTTAACACAGTTTTGGTATTTGTCTATATGAAATCTATGAAATAATTGAAAAAAAAATTTAAATAATTAAAATTTACGCAGTTGTTTATAAAATTTCTCATTAACAAATGCTAAAAAAAATTTTTTAAAAATTGTCTTATATTCTGCATATAAAGATATAAAACTTTGCTGTGTATCATTTTTTGATGATGCAATCATTTCACCCCCAAAATGAGGGTAAAAGAATCCAAAAACAACGTTTAGATTTTTTTTAAAAACCGAGATAGCCATTTTATAGGACAGGAAAAATTTTACCTGCATCTTAATTGGCAATAAAATGTGCCCTCAAACTGAAAAGATATAGGAGGGCAAAGTTGACGATAAAAATAAAAAAAAAAAGACACCTTAGATAATCTAAAAAATGATATTTTTTCACGATTTAAATTGGAAAATATTCAGAAAACGATTCTGAACATCCCATAATTGTTTGAGATTTTTTCTAATATTAGAAATATTTTTTTTTCAAATGTTAATTAGAAAGGCGCTCAACGGCATATTCTGCCGGAGCGCCCAAAACGCTCGATTTTTAGTGCGCCTTCGCATCTCTGTACATTTTTACCTGTCTACGATCGACAAGTGCTCTCACGGACTTTTTTTCTATCACCGTTCTCGCTACGTAAGCGGTGGAAGGTGGAAAAACGTAATTTGTCAAACTTTGACGCTTGATAATAGTAATTATTGTTTCCCAGCATTAACATTTTGCACAAATGCTCTCCTCATCACTTTCTACAAGAATCTGCAATCAAAAAATTTTTAACTCTATTCTATAATTAATGCACGATAGCATAGGGCTTAAACTTACGGCTACTGGACTAAAAATATCACTTTCTCTCTCACTCCAAGCACACAGGCGAGTAAAGGATCATATTTCTTATTTAAAATTAAATTATTGGTAGTCGGCAGAGACTACTGTGAGTTGAGTCTTTTCTCTCAAAATTTATCGCCGAATCTATTTCAATTATTTATTTTACAATATCTACAGAATTAACAAATATATTTTAGAAAACTTAAAAACATTTTCTAAAATCATACAACTTTGTGATGATAGAGGTTAAACGCATGCGCGTCCACAAAACGTCCACGTTTGTACTCGTGCGTTGTAAAAGCGGCTATACTTTTTATATAGATTTCGTTACTGTTAAAAATTACTTATTTTTCTGAAATATACTTTTCTATGAATATAGTGCATTTGAAACATATATACTGTAAAATATACGTGTGTGTCCATCTTTTGATAGATTGATAAACGACAGTTTGTTAGTTGACAACGATTACTTGATGATTAGAATGTTTATAATAACGAGGGAAGAGTTTGTTTATCTCCTGTTTAGGACTGTGACTAGCACAGATTAGACGTTACATTAGATTCTGTATTTTAAATCTGTCATTTTCAATAAACTTTCCTTTTAAATATAAGTTATCTTGATCTTATATTTTACAATACATATAAATGTGCTCAATTTAAAAGAAAAATATACAAGAAAAGTATAAGTATTATTTGATAACAACGATTATATATTAATTCCACGAAAATACTATTTCCTCTTCCGTTCAAAAACAATTCACTACAAGAAGAAGCACTTATAAACTCTCATAAAAATATTTATTCTACTGTTTAGGCAATTATTACATAAGCAAAATCTGTTGCTTAGAAATAGTATTTAAAATAATTTTAAATTACAATAACTTCCAAATGGGAAGTTAAAAATGAGAAACAAACTTATTTTCAAATACAAAAAGATAAAGTATAAATATACTTTATGCAGCAACTTCTTTCAAAAAATTGTTCAAAGAGTGAATAAATTTATCTATCGCTGGACTATTTTTTAGAAAAGTTTCTAAAATCATATTGTCAATAAAAAGTAATGTGTTATCATAAGCTGGTAGATAATCTCCATGCCATACGTTGTATGATGCCAAAAGATCACTGATTATTTTTGTAATGAACACACTTTGTTCTAATATGAGGCTTGTACTTGTAAATGAATTTTTACTCTAAATTTATTTATTTTAGCTTTATTTAACTCACACCATTTTACATAGATATTGACTATCCGCCATATATAAAAATACTACTAACACTACCAAAAATTACATGTATATAAAGACGCGCTCTGTCGTCACATATCCTCCCACCTTGAGTTGGAAGAGTCAACATATTTTAAATAATAACAAACTTTGGTGAAATACTATGAAATAACTAGAACATAGACTGCACAATAATAAAACAAAGCAAATACTTAAAATCCCTTTTTCAAAATAATAAAACTCAAAAAAAAACTAGACTATCGTCGTGAAATTGAAACTTTTAAAGGAAATACCATGAACTTAACTAATATCACGACTTTCTTTAGGATTGTTCAACTGCAAGAAATCCTAATCTATCAGGTGCTTTTACATGGTGACCTGACCGGGTATGAATATCTGTTTTAACTTCTTTATCAATTTGTTTATCTTTATTCAAAGATGGAGAAGGTTTAATGCTCTTCCTCTTACGTTCACGAACAACGTTGGTTTCTTCCAGAGAATTTATTTCCAAAGGAAATATCCGTTGTACTGGTCGTACTAGCTCTCCTGCCGCAGTTTTCAATCGAAATGAGAACAATATCTCCTACTTTAATTATTCTATAATCAGCCTTCTTTATTTGTCTCCTGGACAATTGACCGAGACACTCAATTCGAAACCGACGTCGTAACTGTTCTTTCAAATTACGACGATACTTCAGCTTCTTCCTTAAGTCAAGGTCATCAATACGATCAAGGTCAGGCACTCTACTTTCTTTATTTTCATATAAAAACATCGCAGGCGTTAGCGGGGCAGGTTCATCAGCATCCTCTGATAGGTAAGTAATCGCTCGAGAGTTTATCACTGATTCACAATCATAGAGTGTGGTACACATTTCCTCGTATGACAGACACGACTTCTTCAGCACTCTGCGTAACAGCTCCTTGATTAATCGTACTAAACGCTCCCACCATCCACCCCACCAAGCTGCTGATGGTGGATTAAAATGCCATTCTATTTTCTCAACAGTACCATATTTTTTTATCTCGTTCCAATTTATTTTTCGAAGTAAATTTTTGGTTCCCACAAAGTTCGTGCCGTTCTCACTGTAAATAACAGCTGGTCTGTCTCTTCTCGCGATGAAACGTCGTAGAACTTCTATAAACGCTTCCGTGGATAGTGATGATGTTAGTTCTAGATGGACTGCTCGAAATACCGCGCACGTGAATAAACAGATCCAAGCCTTTTGTCCGTCTTTCAGGTACAAAGGTCCAGCAAAATCTATACCAATTACTCCAAAAGCTACGGCGTCTCGTACTCTATTTTCTGGTAGAGCTGCAGGTGCTGCTTCTACACGCATGGAACTGAACCTTTTGCATGTAATACATTGCTGTATAATCTTTCGTACTGCTCTTCTTCCCATGAGAATCCAAAATCTTTCTCTTAAC
This sequence comes from Chelonus formosanus, assembly GCA_028641665.1. Classification (NCBI taxonomy): domain Eukaryota; kingdom Metazoa; phylum Arthropoda; class Insecta; order Hymenoptera; family Braconidae; genus Chelonus; species Chelonus formosanus. Next base: position 6,382,901 of record CM054002.1, read on the forward strand.
AGGTTTTAAACTGTCTGTACTCCGGCATGCTGCGATTTGATGTGGTAATGATGTATCAACCGCTGAACCAATAGATGTTGTGGATCTAGAACTACTGGTCGACGAAAATCATCTTCATCTTCACGATTAAAAACTAAAGACTTTAGTCTGATCATTCCATTCTTATCAGTAAAAGTATTTAAATGACGAATTTTGGAGTCACAGATATTTCTAAATGATTCTCTTTGTACTAGACACATCACTGTCATTTCTGCATCAGAAAATTCTCTTGCTGACAATTCTCCCTTCTTTCTCAGTTTAATACTATTTTTTGTATTGAAAGTGAAACGTCTTATCCACCCTACTAATCGTATAATTTTAGTGTATTGTGAGAAATATCGAAGATACCAGGAATGTCTTTTCAAAATTGTATTACTCATATTCGTCATTATCCGATCTTCATTTTGCTGCTGTGATGAGATTTTTATCTTTGTGGCAGATTTCTTCAATTCACTGTAAACTTCGTCTTCGTTTACTATATAATCTGTTGTAGGCCATTCATAAGGAGAATTTTTAAGCCACTCAGGACCGTCCCACCATTTTGACTCTATTAACTGCTTGGAACTGCAACCTCTTGATGGAAGATCTGCAGGGTTCATTAAACCTGGTACATGACGCCAGCGAGAACTATCAGATATTTTTCTGATTTCTTGGACTCTGTTTCACACAAATGTGGCCCACTGAGCTTGTCGATGAATCCAGGACAACACGGTACTTGAGTCTTTTAAAGACTTTTAAAGTTTTAAATCTTGTAAAAGCTCTAATTGCTCGTACCATTTGATAAATTGCCTTTTAACTTGTGGATTAACTTCTGTATCTCAATCTAAATTTACTATAGTCTGTAATAACAACTTTGGATGCAATAATACAGGACAGGCAAAACCTATGGGGTCAAAAACCTTGTGACTAACAGCTAATATAACTCTTTTAGTAATCTTCTCTGGTACTGGCTCTATAAGTGATGATTTTCTCAACATTAAAGTATCTTCTTTCTTATTCCATGTAAGACCAAGAAGTGATGTCAAACGGAAAGGTTCTTCACAACGTGAATACTCCCACCCTCTTAAGTCAAAACCTGCTGCAACCATTAATTTTATAGCTTCATCTCTAAACTGCTCCAGCTGCTCATACGTGTCAACACTCGTTACACAATTATCTACATAAAAGGACTTTTGAAGCTTTTGAATAGTACTTTTCATGTTTTTGGAGTCATCCCCGTTGTTCACTCGTTCCAAATGAAATGCAATAACAGCAGCAAGAAGAAATGGACTGCTGGTTACTCCAAACACCACTCGAGCATGCCTGTAAATTTCTACAGTGTCTGGCTTATTTTTATTCCACCAAAAGAATCTGTGGGCATCTCTATCCATAGGTGTAATACTGATCTGTAGAAAAGCTTTTTTGATATCTGAGATAACACCAATTTTCTTCTCTCTGAAACCTAGCAACATGGTCGGAATAAGTTCAATAAAATTTGGGCCTACTTCCAGGCACTGATTTAGCGATAAACTATTCTTTTCTCTCACAGACGCATCAAACACTGGTCTCAATCTTGTAGTACTGTTTTCTTTCAAGACGTGTCTATGGGGAAGATAGTGACTCCACTTACTTAATTCTGAGTCTGGTACCTTTTCAACTATTCCCTCTTTACACCATTCCTCTATAATTTAATCATATTCTTGAAATAAATTTTGATTTTGCAACTTCTTTGTAGTGGCTAGAAGCCTTTTAAAAGCTAAATCTTTATTAGTGGGAAGTGGTGGATGATTTTCTTTCCAGGGTAAGTGTACTTCATATCGACCATCATTATTTATAATCGTTGTCTGACGAAAATAGTTACAAACTTCTTGCTGATGAGCTTCTTCATATTTGACTTGAGCTGGATCAGTGATTCCTATTATATCTAAACGCCAGAAATCAGATATATCGGCTTCTTGAGCAAACATTATAGTCACTGCCAGCGCTGCATCACTACATCTACTCTCTTGATACGGCTTTTTACCCATCAAAGTCCATCCGAATAATGTTTCAACCGCAGTCAATCCGCATTCCAAATTATATACATTGCCTGTTAACAACTTTCCCAGTATGTTAGCACCTATTAATATCGAAATCAATTCTTCACCTTGCCCAACATCTGTTAATTTAATATCTGCCTTTAATAATTCTTCAACCCAGGGACCACTGTTGATGCTGGATATTCTCTGACAAATCGAAGTTTGATCAAGAGCAGTGAAATTGCACGCGTAGCTATCATTTAAACTTTTAAGATGAACTAAATAAGACTTATGAGCTTGAGGTTTTGTTTTAGTTCCTCCAAATAACAGATGAACTATCTGGTGTTCCCCATTTGATTCATAACCTATATCATCAACAGCCTGTTTAAGAATATATGACCTTTGTGAGCCGCTGTCTAACACTGCTCGTACTATACGTTCTTTTCCATGGTTGGTCATTTTTACACGTAATGTCTGAAGGAAAACATCTGGATTTATCGATAAATTAGCAAGATTAGCTTCTCTAATATTCTTCTCATGAATTTCTCTGCTTTCTGATGTTGACTTATTCTCTGACTTCTGTTTTGACGATATCTCTCGACATATTAAAATAGCGTGTTTTTTGCCACACTAATGACATTTCGCTCGAAACTTACAACGATTAATATTATGTCCTGGCGTTAGGCAGCCGAAACAACCTCCCTTTTCTTTTACTTTATTTTGTCTTTCTTCTAGTGACATTTTCTTAGCTTTGTCACATTTGAAGCTCTTGTGATTCTCATTACAAAATATACATGGGTGAGTCGTTTTGTCGCCTTTTTCTGCTAATAGTCCTGCCGCGGTCGAAATATCTGAGTTTGGAGGTTTATTCTTTTTCTTAGGTTTATCTTTGTTCTCTTGCTCATTGTTCAATGCAAATCCATTTATGGCCATGTTTATTTTTTCCTCATTTTCAACTTCTGCTTGCAAAAATTCCATAAGTTTTGATAACCTGTTTTCAGTTGCATTTGTTTTGAGAGTAGATGCATGTCGTTGCCAGATTCGTAGTAAATCTTCCGGGAGAGATGATTCCACCAATGGGTACAACATTGCAGCACATTTGTCTTTAGCTACTACAAAAGATTCCAACGCTCTCAAGTGTGATTCAAGCTTATCATAGATAGTGGATAATGGAGTCTTTTCTTTAGGCTTCATTGCATTGTTAAGTGTTAATTTCAACAATTCTCTTATATAGACGTCTACTAATAATTCTTCTTTTCCAAATCTATTTTTTAAACTATTTATTGCTTTCTCATAATTTTCACTTGTTGGTGGGAAGCTATTTATCAATTCTGCTGCTCTGGAACCTGGATTTATAATCTGAATTAAATATTGAAATTTATCTTCTGTGCTGAGCTCTACGTCTTCATGAATATTTTTAAATTGACTCGAAAATTATAACCAATCTTTGAGTTCGCCACTGATCTTTTAACCTCAATTTTTGGCAGTTTACATTTTCTTTTTGAGTCTTGTCCTTGAAATGGTGTGAGTCTCGAGTCGTTTACCGACGGTTGATTTACTATGGTTGCTCTGTTGATAATTTTACTGACCTCTAGCTTTGCACGTAGGAACTTAGCCGTATATTCCGTTGTGACGTCATATTTATCTGTTGGCTCCTCTAAATCATTTTCAGCTATAACATCCTGAATTCGTTGATCTAACGCACTTAATTCTGATGCGCTTGCTTCAAACAATCGAAAGCTAACTTGTATGTCCTCAATTATAGGGGTTTCTTGATTTAGATATTCTTGTAACGTCGTTAAGGAACGCGTGAACGCTATACGCGTCGTTCTTCGTGCTCGTCTCAACTTTTCTAGAACGGCCGCCATTGCTTATCAAAGTACGAAAGAAAAAACTTTAAGCACTCAATATTAATTATTATTTCAACTGAGTCTCGTCACGGTCGCCACAATGTGATGAACACACTTTGTTCTAATATGAATCTTGTACTTGTAAATTAATTTTTACTCTAAATTTATTTATTTTAGCTTTATTTAACTTACACTATTTTACATAGATATTGACTATCCGCCATATATAAAAATACTACTAACACTACCAAAAATTACATGTATATAAAGACGCGCTCTGTCGTCACAATTTTTTTTATCAAAGGATTTGATGTGTCTATTCTTATGTCCTTATCGGCTACAATATAAACAATGGACACTTGCTCTTCTACACAATATATAACAATTCGTGGAGTATCTTGTTCATTAGTTGTAAGATCCGTTGCAGTTGTCATTGCCTATTATTATAAATTTTCAAATATGTACTGTTCGAATCTGAGTTATGAAAGCAATGAATTCATGATAAATACGGCCCGAGTCAAAATATTAAACCTTATTTAGACCTTTTTTTCCCCAGCAGTCGAGCAGTTATAAGGATTAAAATGGTTCTGAATCCTATTTGAAATGAGGTCCTATCCAACGTCTAAAAGTGGCACAAATTTCCCTTTTTTCCATCTTTAGGCACAAAATAGGACCTCAATTTCAATCTCCGTTGAGGATTTACATTCTATTTAGTTACTAATATTATTATAATAATAATTACTACATGTATACGTTTTCAAAATAAATTAGCCAAAATCACTAAAAAAATGGATTTTTACTCGTTTGCAATTATAAGTGTACCACTATATGAATTAATGTGATAACTATAATTACAAACAAATAACCATTCATTATAACGTAATGGCAGTAACTAATTTATATGAAAAAAGTATACATGCATATTGATGAAAATCGAAAGGTTATTTATTGACTCACATTAACCCAATGATAACACGAAAAATAATGGTTAATATTATTTGTATTTTTTTTTCTTTGTTCTATCAATTCTTATATATTCATTTTTTATTTTAATTATAATGACATACAGTCCATAGAGTCATGTAAGATTTCATGTCAGCTCATGATAAAATTGGATTTTCGTTGTCCAGATGATTTGCCGTGTTCATTAACAAGAAAAGAATCTATAATACACACAAGTACATGGAAAAAAATTTGCTGTAGTATCAACAGGTTCTCGATCTGTTGGTGTTACAGAATTTTTGTTTGTAACTGTAACAGAAAAAGTCTGTAACTGTTACAAACTCAGTCTGTAACTATAACAGGAGAAAAATCTGTTGTAGTTACAGATTGAGCTCTGTAACAGTTACAAAAAATATTGTTGCAGCTACAGATAAAATCTGTAGAAAAATCGAACGATTTTCTGACCATATTAATAATATTTCCATTGAGCTTTTTTTAAAACATGATTTCTTTTTTTTTTTTTTTGATTTTGCCAGGAAACTCGGGAGAGGATATTACAGCTATACAATAAATGTCTGTATTTTTAGTGCCTGCCCGAGTCGAAATAATGGGTCTGGTTTGCATCTACAAAACCTATACATCTACTAATTCTGACAGTAGACAGAAGAACAAAATCAGTACTTGAAGTCATCTATTTATATGAAATTAAAAGCCTGGTTTAATCCTCAATTCGTCACGAATGTCCCCTTTTTCCTTCCAAAGCCTTAAACTAGTTTTTTAAAACACTGTTGAAAGTCTACAAATTCAGTCCCAAGGAAACTGAAATCCTGATTCAAGCCTGATAGGTCTGATGGTAAAAACGATTCAAAATTTACAAATTGACTATTATTATAGTTATTGATTAATATTTATAAATTATTTGAAAATTTTCGTACATAAAGTTATAACATCACAACGTTAGATACGAAAACTTCAATATAATTTATCAATATTAATCAATAACTACTATAATAGTCATTTTGTTCGAAAACAGTAAAAAATACCTTTCATACTAATTTTTTCCATTTATTTTTTTATGAACTTTGACATGATATGAAGACAATTGTTAATTACATTGAAAATAAATTAATTTATTCTTTATTTTTGGTACTCTTCACTTTTTTAGCATTGTCTTTCTTTTTTTTTCTTAGATTCCCTGATAATTTATTCATATATTTAATATAATCTGATTTTTTGATTTGATCATCTTCAGAAAAATACGCATTTAACCATTCCGTAAACAAATTATAATTTAGAATATTATTAATGCTGAGAAGAAATTGACGACCAATATTATATTGAAAACATCACTCACCATACAGAGCTTCAAATAATTCAGGGTCAATTCTGGGTTGATCACCAACTTTTCCAAGTGCACAATAATTTTTAAGTCTTTTACCATATATTTCCATTAAAGTAAGTTTGACTGCATATTTCTAATCTAGTGATCATTGAGTTGTTATGTCCGACATTTTCGCGCCTCAATTCATCTAAATATTAATTTTAACCTCATTTAAACATCTCCGAAATATGAATCCTCCTCGGTTCATCGCTCTGTTCCACATAAGAGAAATTTCCTAACTCCACAGTTTCCTCATTTCCAATGTCCTAAAATCTCGTTGCGACATTGATGTGAAAACTTGGTAGTTTTCCATTCTTGTCCTCAATTTACCCCTAAAATAGCCAGGGCCAACGCCTAACGTTGAACAGTATAAAAGCCGCCCGAAAACATTACTCGAGGCTTAATCAACTCAAGCAAACGGTAAAACGTAGGTTGATTGTTTGCGCACGTTAACCCGTCGCGTTATAAGTGATAGTCTTCAAGCATTTCTTCAGTTATCCTGAAGAAGAGTTCATTAACTTAAGTCTTTCAGGATCTGTTGAAATGTCTTCGAAATCAAATCGCGATTGGGTTCGCGTAAAGACTCAGTATGTATCGGCTTGAAACCGATAATAGTTATAGTTATTATCTAATCATTTACTTTCTGGGGTTTTCACCCTCAACAAATTATATAAATCTTGTTTTACAAATCCGATTGAGTTCGGTAAATTATAATTACAAGAATGTGTTATTAAACAGTGTTTTACATTTAAATAAAAGTGAAATTAAAGTTATTAACTTGTACTCTTCAATTCAACGCTTATCCTTCTCTTCCATCTACGATTTCGAGCCTCTAAATTGATGTCTCTTTCTCTCTCTCTCTCGTTTGGCATCGAAATTTATATTACAACTAATTGTCAACCGTAAGGATAACTTGCATATCTAACTCATATTCTTTCCTTTTCTTGTACTCAGGTGAAGAACCTCGAGCTGGACTGAGAACCAACAGACGAATCAAAGTATTTAGGAAACGACCCCACAATCATATTCGTTGATATTAGGACTAGTTCCAATATCTACAAAAACCCTCTGTTAGTCCGAGTCTCCGAAACCTTTTTGGCCGCTACCATACCAAATTTCATTTTATTATAATTATTTAGTTATTAATAATTAATTCGAACATAACAGAGTCCTACTTTTCTTAATTATGTATGCTGTTGTATCCGATGGTAGATATATTTCGTGGTTGGCACTATTTTTTGCATGAGTTTGCAAATTTGCAATAGAAAATTCTTCAGGCAACTAAATAATATGCACGGAGCGAAAATTCTTAGAATTTTAATATTGATTTTCTAGAAAAAAATTCCCATGCTCTCTGGTAATCTAGGTGCTACTTATCGGCTGAGTAAAAAATATTAAACGCAGTAGAAAAATTCCCATTCCAGGGCGGTAAAAATTACCATGCTGGTCTAGAAAAAATTTGTTATAATAATTTTTCCACTAGCTTTGTTAAATTTTTTATAATTTAAATATTCCATAATTAAAAAAATTTGTATATACTAATATGAATCTAAAAACAGAATGAAAAACAGGTATTTTCTCAAATAATGATTTTTTTTTTTTTTATTATAATTTACCAATTTTTAATTACATATTTCATACCTTTAGTTGAATAAACTAAATTTGTTATCTTAAAACTATCTAGATTCTTTACATCCAATACACACCATTCATACTTTTCATTATATAAATAATAATTTTCGCAATGTTCTTCACACGAAGTACATAATAATTTTTTAACTACAATATATATGTCTAGGGACTTTTCAATAATAATATTTTCGATCTTACAGAAAATTGGTCCATCCTCATTTGGTATCATAATAATATTATTCGTTTCAAATACATCTTCTTCATATATCAGTTTTTTAATTGTATCAATACTAATAGAGTTTTTAACTGACAGCGGTAATTTCTTTTCAATTCTAGAGTAATCTTCTAAATTAGATGTTGGAATTGTTGTTATTTTGTTTTCATCAAAAAAAATTTTTGAGTGAATATTATTCATGAAAAACCGATAATTTAAACGAAGTTGATGTTTGATTGCAATCGTTTTAGAAATATTAACGCGACTATTAGCTGCATGAGAAGTTACTTTCCCTTCTTTATGCTTTTCTTCGAATCTCATTGTGGAAATTTTCCATAGTGGACCGCAAAGAAGCAGAACTCTACTATAATGGACCAAGAAATGATGCTTCGGTTTCAGGGAACCTGGGAAGAATTCTGCCAATAATTCTAAGTATTCGGTAATTAACACTTTTAAAACATCATGGGTATGCTCATCAACTTCATAGCTCGTTAGAACATTAATTATTTTTTTCAAGGACAGTAACAATTGCCAGACACCATCTTCACGTGGTATTAAATGACCAATAATTATAGGCAAATTGATTGTGAATGTTAACATTTCTGATGCACTCATAATAATAAATCTTTTTTCAAGGTGCTTTTGAAGTATTTCTGCTGGTTTATTTTTTATTGGGCCATAATCAAAATCCTTTATGAGATTATTAGCTTCCCCTAATGTAAAATAATTCTTTTGCACATAATAATGTAGGATGAGTGCCAGATCATACCGATAAATACCTTCTAAAACGTCATGAATAAAGTCGACTGTAAGATTTGTTATTGGATGAAAATCTCCAATACTTTGCAATATACATTTCTTAACGATTCCAGTTTCCTTTGAATTGTTCAATTTGACATGAGTTTTATAATTGCATTCTGATCGTAAAATACACTTGTCTTCAGTGAAAATATAATTTCTCTGTGAATTATTAATTAAACAAAAACGACAAAACTTTTTTTGTTTGAAGCTTTCTGTAAATCCAAGCATACAGTGTAAACCTAAGTTATCTCCTATTACTAAAGATAATCGAAAATACAGTTTTCTTTTACCATCTGGAAGAGAAATAGTAATTCCTGTTTTTCACGAAAGTCTAGTTCGTCTTTAGCTCTTGAAAAAATGATATTTTTTTTTTAATTTCTGCGATCTAAATAATTAAAGAGTATGAAAAGAAAGATATTATTTAGTTTAGCTTGAAATCGTGGAGGTAGACATGGAATTGAAATATATACTGCAGCACACTTCGATATTCCTCGATGACTGCCTAACGGATTGTTATTTTCGTAATCATCAAAATATAAAAAAATAGGCAAAAATACTTTTCCATTATCGTTTATACTAAGTTTCTTCTACAACTGATCCCGAATAAAATTAGAAATAATGTTTGTTTCAGTCTTCAACGAATTCATGTAATTAACTGTTTCATAGTATATAGATGGTAGTTCGAAAAATTTTTTTAATACTAACCGAAGCGGTACAAATTGAGCAACTGCCGGGATCATTTTTAATTCAATGGAATCGTCGTGTTTCCGAAAACCTGGTCTTACACCTAATGCATATGATTGAGGTTGAATGTAATTTCCTAATTCTGTAAATTTGGAAAAAATGGTATGTTCTGAGTCTAAAAATTAAAGCTGATCTAATCGATAATCAATCAAATTTTGTATTTGATCAGATACTTTTTTCCGATCGTCGCTAGTCGAATATTCAGCGGCATCAACAATATCAGAAACTTTGTTAACAGTATCTAGTAAAGTCTGTTTAAATAGACTTCGAACATTATGCAATATCTCTAAAGACCGTTTCCCACAAACATCAGGATAATCGTATAACTTCGCTGCAAAAGTAATCCAAGAATCAGAAAATGAAAATGTAGAATATGTCATTGGGGGAGAAGGAGACTCTAATGGTGCTGATGAAGTTGATGGTTGATCATGAACAATACATTGGCTTGATTGAGACGAAATATTGAAATCATCTTTCGAATCTGTAAAATTACTTAGTGTCTGATGTTCTATTTGATTCCTCAATTTTTTAACATTTGCTAAACGCTGAGATTGTTTGTGAATTTGAATAACATGAGATCGCAGTGAATTAAAAGAGATAAATGTTCTTTGGCATGATAAGTAACTACATCGAAAACTTTTTAAACTCAAATGATTTAATTTCACGTGACTTAAAAACTTAGAACTACAGTCAAAAGTTATATCACACCACTTGCATGAAAACATTTTTCTAATCTAAGTGAGTAATGAAAATATAATAAACCTTATTAATATAAATTAAAAAAATAAAGATACAAGATAACTAATTAATAAACTATTAAAGATTAATTATATGAATAATACTATCGAAAAAGTGAAAAATATTATTCAGTTAATAATAAAAAATGAAAACATGATAAATACAGAAACTGTTATTAATTGGGCGGAATATTTTCATCACCGGCTCCACCTGCTCGTGATATTCTATCTATTAATGCCTCTGTTTCTCGAGAACATTTACCGGTATCTAAATTTATGTCATAAAAAGCTTTCTGAATGAATGTCCAGATGATTTCAGATCTCTGCATATATTTGCAGTTATGTGCAAAAATTATTTTAAATGTCAAGTCTATTGCATGCAATGTTGAAGCAGTTTGATAGATCGTGGGAGTATCTATCGAATCGTTCACATATACATAAAATGATTGCAAATTGGCCAACGGTCCAACAAAAACAGGTACAGGTTGGAATGTTAAATTTGATGCAATACACACTTCACGTTGTCTGTTAAGGGATGGTACTATATCAGATGCTGTCTGTGCATGTATGAAAAACGATTCTTGTTTTTCTCTGATTGAAATTCGCGGACCACGATTACCTCTTAGCTGAGCAATTAAATACGGTAATAAATAAAATAGTATTCGAAATTGCCATTGTGCTATGAGCACATCCTGTGGCCCTTGATGATTTTTTAGCCACTCTTCTGAAAAAATCATAATGGATTAATCAAAACATCGGTTAATGAACTAAAAACGAATAAAAATGTGTATAAGATGTTTTGAAAAAGATGAATATTCAGATGGAAGTAGTTGATAATGATTATCTTATATACCTGGGATGCCTGCTTGTTCTGCATTAACTGTATTGCTACTGCATTGATGCAACAAATTTTGTCCTCGTAATTTATCGATTAAATATACGTAATGTTCGTATAATGTACCAGATGTATTTATTCTTCGCTTCTTAATGGTTATGGATCCATCTGGTTGGACAACCCTTACACTAACCGATTTATACGGTGAATAATAAATTTTTCGACATTCACGAGGAAATATCTTGACGATATGATCAGTCCAAGTAATGAACAATTCAGGTCGTATCCTTAAAAAAACAACTTGTAGTTTTAAAATAGTCTCAGAACAATTAATTGGTATTCAATATTAGTCTTTACTTACTTGAATGATTCTTATATATCATTTCCGGGTACTTCCAAAACTCTGGCCAATCTTTGATCTTTCTCTGCATTAACGATAATGCGACTGAGTATATTTCTCAAGTTTTTCTTCAATGTACCATTGCTCATATAGAACTTGATGACACTCTTGCCCTTTCCAGTTTGCAATAATAAATTATAGATTGGCTGTAAGAAATACATATATTATGATAAGAATAAATATTTACTTTAGTTAATCTGGAATCAATTCTTTGTCGAAATAAATCAGAGAAAATCATAGTTAAGCAGTAATCAGCCACTATCTGTAGATTGTATACAAGTATAAACAACAATTAATAGTAATTGTTTGAAATTTTCTTAATTTATCTCAAAAATTTTAATGAGCAGTAAACATTAAATATTTCGCAATGAAAAAAAATTAATGAGCTAAAAAATTTTATTATAATCAAAATTTTAAAAAAAGTCTATACATACGTCTTCAACCATTTCCGGGTTTTCAAAATGTTATCGCAGCTCCTGATGTATGAATTAAAACAAGATTTAGTATTTGTAAAAAAAAATTACTGAAAATTTAAAGTTTAGATTCAAAATAAGCAGCGCATGCAATGAAACAAGTATTAAAGATGAAAGCCAATTGGAAGTTAACGTAATGATTTAACCGACATCCACATACCATATTTCTGCAAAAAAAACAAACAAAGAACATCAACAATTTGTGATATTTATCTATTATTACAGTTATGTATTGTCATCTGACAAGGAATATAAAATTTCAATTAATTTATTATCGATGCGAACGAAAACAAATAAATAATGTAAACTATTTTAAAAAATCAAAAAAACTAAATCCCGTCACGATATAAGATTTTTGAAAAACTTAAACCGATCGTTACACTTAACACGTAGCGAACAATAAAACTCTTCAATTAGTTAATAATAGATATAGAAAATTAGAAATAAGTAACAAAAATGGTTTTAAAAAATTAAAGAATATCAATGACGCAGTAAGATTTTCAGATAACTTCAATAGGTCAACACATATGAAAATAAATGCAATCATTCTTTTGAGGTTTAAACCCTTACATATTATACATAATCACTTTGTATGAATGTAATTAATATTATTATTGTGTTAAAAGAGATGAATCAATGATAAAATTAGTACTTACATTTATGAAGAATGCTAACAATTCTTACAGATGAAATGATGACCCCAATAGACAACGATGAAAATCACGACGTGAAAATAATAAAATTTTTAAATATGTGCTTAAATTTGGACTTCTTCAATTTTTATAAAATTATTAATGGAAATTAGAAGTACAATTTCTGAATTATTATGAGGTCAACATTTCCTCACAGAAAATGACAACTGTTTTACTTATTTTTACATCAATTTTCAGCACTTCCAATACTCACTGAAATTCAGTGATATTTGAGGTATCGTATGATATAAATATGATGCTGATTTTTATTAGAAATTTTTTATCATCTAATGGATTCATTCCGTATATTATTTTCAACACTTTATTTCTGTCACAGAATGAAATCATGGGTTGATGCAAATATGATGGAAACATGAAGGTAATTCTGTTCACATGTCTTAAGGGTTTTAGAAATAAAAATGAAGTGCATGAACCTACTGGATTATCGACCCTATAGGATTATAGATCTTTCCACAACCTCAGAGTTTCTTTAAAAAATCTACCCCACCTTGGTCACGGCGACCTATCGTCACTTTTCGTATAAGTTCGTAAATTTCCGAACGTTTTTTATCATGGCGTCGTGGTTTTCCCAAAAGACGCTATACTGCCATGTTTGAAGATATTTTTGGCGCGACCAAACGTTACCGTAACGTTCCTAACCTTTAAAGCGTTTTTTTTATATTGTGATTCATAATTTTGTGAATTTCTAACATATCAGTGAAGGAATTAAATTTAATTAATGTGATGGTGTTAGTGTAAGCTTACTTTTTGGTAATGATTTGTGAACTTTTGGACTTATATTTGAAAACCACTCGTTGATAGACTTCAGAAACGTTAGAGATTGTGGAAGTTTCCAGATAAAGGTAAGAATTTAAAACATTACATGTTTTTTCTGTACATCCTTACGTATTTAAATAGGTATTATCTCATTATTCCAGTAAAATGATTCGTTATCGATCAACTAAAAAACCGTCTGACAATCCATTCACCATCCGACGTAATTATTTAAAATTGCAAAAAGAAAAATTAGCCTACTTGCGAAATAAGTCCAATAATCAAAAGAAAATTGAGCTACATATTTCAATGTCTCCTAATTCCAATCATCAGAATAGTAATTTAAATATCTCTCCACTACCAGTAAACGGTGCTGTTGAAGCTACTATTAATGTTGGTACATGTAGTTCTCAAATATGTACTGAGTTTCATATTGATAATACAAGTCATTGGTTTGAAGAGAATGATTCGGATGACTTTGATGAATTTTTAAACATAGAAGAGTTATCATCAGATGATGATAGTGATGATATCAATGATAGTGAAATAACTGAATCTAATGATAGGCATGATTTGGATCAATTCAAACAGAAACTTGCACAAGTTTTTGTTACTACAAATATTACTCATGCTCAAGGAAATTAAATTTTATCAGTGTTACATTCGCATCCTTGTTTTAATGTTGCATTGTCCCGATCAATGAAAACACTACTTAGAACACCCAGAAAACCTCTTCAGACGATACGAATGTGTGAAGGAGAATATTACCATGTAGGATTAGTTGAAGAAATATTACTAAAATTAAATACTCTACAAGATTTATTGGTTAATCATTTAATACTTGATATTCACACTGATGGTATGTCTGCTCATCACAGCATTACTACTCAAATATAGCCTATTCAATTGTAGTGTTTCGCTTTATACGAGTACTCTTTATTTAAGTTATAATTAAAATGCCCGCGTGCCCTAGCCCAGAGGGCGTTGTGGCCTAATTTCGCTAAATAGGTGGCGCTAATTAGCACCTAAACGGCGATGCCACGCTGTTCCGCAGCCCTCTCTGCGCCTAGACGCCAACGTGCAAGGATATACTGCTGAAGCTCTGGCCAAGGTGTAACCTGTCATTTTGTTTGAGCTTGGAGCATATAATGCACTGATCCGGCCACATCCGCCCGTCCCAGAGAAAGATTCGAGCACCATCAACAGCGTGGCACTATCCTGGGTTGCGTGGGCAAAATTTTCGTTGTTCTCACGCGTGTCTCGCATTTAAAACTATAGAATATTTTATAAAACATTATTGCTTTTATCAAAAAAAAACGGGATTGTATATTTGCGATTCAGTGCGTAACCCTGGTCGCTAATCAAGAGGATTATAATTGTTCAACTCTTCATTTGGATACATATAATAATCGAAAATTCTGAATTTATATTTGCTCAATTATTTTTTTTTATGAAATAATATTTTGATAATTTTGGAGCATTTGTTGCATTTTTAATTTCATTGGCGATAACCTTCTATCTCCATCTCTCTCCATTACATTGTAAAATTACACAATTTAGAATAATAAACATAGCGGATGATAAACCAGCAATAATTGGTGTATATGTTGGTTCAAGAAAACCATTTGATGCAATGAAATGTTTTAAATATTTAATTGAAGAATTTAGATCTATCAGTCAGGCAGGAGGTATTTGTTACGAGAAAAAATTAATCCCAATATTTTTGCGAGGTTTAATTGCAGACGCACCTGCTCGAGCATTAGTTCTAAATCATCGAGGCCATAATGCTACAAATCCATGTTCTAAATGTAAAATATCAGGACAATCATATCAAAGAACTATGTGTTTTTTAAGCACCATCAATGAGCCTCGCACCTATGAAGAATATTATTATGCTACAGATAGAAATCATCATTTGCCAACTGGAGAATCCCCTTTAAAATATTTAGGTATTAATATGATTAAATGTGTTCCTTTCGAATACATGCATTTAATATGTTTAGGGGTTATGAAGAAATCTCTGACTGCAGTAATTGAAAAAAAATATTCGATGCCGAATTTATCAGCTACTGATCTAAAACATGTATTAGATAGATTGTTAAAAATTGAAGCTCGCTGTCCTTATGAATTTGCGCGCCATCCTAGACCATTAGAGGACTATCAACAATATAAAGCGACTGATTTCCGCCAAATATTATTATACACGGGACCAATTATTTTTCATGGAATGATAGACGACACTGCTTACAGACATTTTTTGTTATTACATACTGCTTGCCATGCACTATCAGTAACTAATCCAAATGTAACAAGCGTGGAATATGCTGAAATTGCATTAAAAGTTTATGTAGAATGTTGTTATGATATTTATGGACCTACGTTTCTCACTTACAACATACACGGACTATTACATGTTATTGATGATGTAAAAATTTTTGGAAATTTAAATACATATTCTACTTTCCCATATGAAGACAATATGACGTTTTTTAGAAAATTCTTGAGAAAACCGGGCAAATTATTACAACAATTACATAACCGGATTTCTGAAAATCGGAATTTTTGCAATATAAAACAAACTATTTCCAAGATAAAACCTCTTCATAAACATTCTAATGGACCAGTGGTATCAACTAATTGGAATTCAACTTATCAACAATTCAAAGGATTGCAATTTGAATATTTTAAACTGATGGCTAAAAATGACCGAGATGATTGCATTATTCTAAACACAGGAGTTATCTGTCGCATTTTGAATATTATAAAAATTCATTCATCAAACGAATATAGGCTCATTGTGCAGAAATATGATTCCATAAGTAATTTTTATAATATTCCTCAAGGCCCAGAATCATATTTTTTTGGAACTTATATTTGCAGTAATCTGGGTAAGGACATAGAAAAAATATCACTCAATGATTTATATGCCAAAGGTTTCAGAATGCCTTACTGGGAGAATGAAATAATACAAAATGGAACATATGTTGTGATGACGTTACTTTCTAATCATTAATATTTCTATCTATACAGTCATGTATCCACCTACATCTCATCAACCCGAGTATCAAACACCACTAGCATCAAACATTGCATTTCCAGCAGAATCATTTTATTCAGGACCACCACCACCACCACCAAATGTTGCATCTTCAACACAAACACTTTATTCTGGGGCACCACCACCACCAAACCCACCATCTTTTGGATCAACACCGCCCCAACCGATAATACCCCAAGGAACTTCAATACATTATCCTTTATCATCATTTGGGCCTGGAGAAAGTGCACCAGTAGCATCTCCAATAAATTATTCTGGCTCTTCATTACCAGCACCGAATCATTCATCATCAATTGTAGATTTGGGATCATCACCAACGCCCAGACTAACTCCACCAGTCACATCTCCAACACTATATCCTAGCTCTTCAACACCGGCACCAAATCGTGCACTTTCTGCCGTCAGCTTTGCACCACCATCAACAACCTGCGTAGTCCAATCGCCTATGACGCACTCCGAGCCATCAACCAGTTATCAACAGCCTGATAATGGACATAGAACTCAGCAGAACCCAATTGATTTAATTCCAGCAATTCCTCAGAAGGTCGATCAAATAGTGTAAGTGGAAAATGATTCGGCGTGATGTTTAGAAAAACACTGAGATCAGTAATAATAATATTAAATCATTACAGATTAGACATGGCAGCCCTGTGAAGAAAAGCAGATCAATTAGACACAGACGAAGAAGAATCATTTGAGCCACCGACAGGGTTTCCATTGAGAAATTTAGAACAATTTGATACATTCGAAAATGATCAATCTCAAATGAAATTGTTGGTATGTATGACATAATCTATCAATTATTTGACATTTGAAATATCTTTGTAATGCTGTTATGATTATTTTAAGCAACGACATCTCGAATTTATCGGTGGACATTCATCGATTTGTGCAGTCATCGATGTGTAATAATTTAGCTGAAAATTTTACATGGACCGGCAAATCCAATGGGCAACAAAACAAAAGGGCTTTGTACTCTACGAAATTAGCTAAGATTTTTTACAGTGAGTACTTTAGATTCATATATTTGTAATTATTATATTGGAATGTACGCATATACGCATACGTGGCTCACCATTATTTGTTTATAAAGTAATAACGTTTTTTTTTGTCCAGGAGCTGCCAAAAAAGTTGGAAAATTTACGGAAAGCGAATTTATTGCTAATTTAAGAGTAATCTTAAGATCCTATAAGCAGACTGCCAGAAATGCCCCATTACCATCCAGTATTTCAGGCCAACGCAAAAGAAGAAGGGAAGATGAAGAACGACTATTTCCAGATAACGACGATGATGATGATGATGATGAATAAAATGTGGACGTTAATATATAAATTAAATAATATATTGTAAAATATGCGTGTGTGTCCATCTATCGATGGATTGACAAACGACAGTTTGTTAGTTAACGACGATTGCTTGACGATTAGATTGTTTATAGCAACGAGGGGAGAGTTTGTTTATCTCCTGTTTTGTGACTGAGACTAGCACAGATTAGACGTCATATTAGATTCTGCATTTTGAATCTATCATTTTAATAAACTTTCTTTCTTAATATAAGTTGTCTTGATCTTATATTTTACATTTGGTGTCAGAAGTGATTCGTCTCACGTGACGAATTAATTTGTAGTGAATTAGTTATTGTATTAGTGAAATTTTTGAAGTTTTTGGAGAAATGCCAAGAACACCAAATCGCCGTCAAACGCGGAGGGAAACTCGGAGGACGCGATTTAAAGATTGCATTGATGATGATCACTCTTCATCATCAAATGGTGGATTATTAGCATTAGAAATGCGGATGAATCGATTGGAAGAGCAGCTTTCTCAAAATAAATTGGAGATGAATGGATTATTACAAAACTTCATGGGAGAGATAAGATCTTTCTTTTCTATCTCTAATAATAATGATAATACTGATAATAACGATAATACTAACAATAATAATAATAATTCGAGTAATAATAATAATATGAATCAAAATTTAATTATTAATAGTAATAATTCTTCAGAAATTGTTAATCCAAACATTCCTTCACATTTAATTGAATCGGTCTCTTCATCTTCCGTCGGAAATTCGTTAAATTTCGCGAAACCGGCAAAATATGATGGTTCTCACACGTGGGAGAGTTACTCACGTCTATTTGAGACCATCAGTCATTTACATAATTGGTCGAATGAAGTTAAACCTTCGATTTTAGTGTCCTGTTTGAAGAACAAAGTTCAGGAAATTTTAGAAAATTTGAGTTTAGAGGATTTGAGGAATTTTTCTATTTTATCGAAATCGTTAGAAAATCGTTTTGGTGAAGCTCAATTTTCCAGAGCTTACTTCAGTCGTTTCCAAGCTAGGAAACAAAATAAAAACGAAAGTTTGACTGATTTTTCCAATGATTTGGATAAGTTAGTCAAATATGCGTATCCTGGAGTTTCTGGCGAACAAAGAGAGCGAATGGTCGGATTGCAATTTATTGCAGGATTGCATAATCCGAAGTTACAATATTCTTTACGGTCTGAAAGGTCAGAATTTCTTCAATCGGTAACTCAACGAGCAGTTGAATTAGAGTCAATTGATAAGTTATGTTTTGGAAATCAAGAAATTAATAAAAATGATCAACTTGATAAAAATAATGATCATAAAAATGATAAAACTTCGAATTCTAATAGAAAATTTAATAATAATAATTTTAGAAATAATAAAAGAAATTTCCAAAATAATAATTTTAATTTTTCTAAAAAGAATTTAGGACATTTGATAATGGAAATTCTTTTCAAGGTTTTTAGTGTCGGGTTTGTGGACAGAAAGGTCATTCAAGAAATAATTGTAAAGTTCTTCAAGCTGTTCACGCTAGTTTGACAAATAATTCTCCAAATAATAACAATTCTTCAAATGAAAATTCTTCCAAAAAAAAATTTCGTCAGAATTAAGTCATCATTTAGTTAGCTCTTCGAAGATTCTTCAGGATTTAGATTCTTCATTCAAACCTTTACTGATACTTAAAGGTGAAATTAATGGTAAAAAATGTAACACGTTAGTCGATACTGCTGCTGATATTACGTTTCTGGTGATAAATTTGATTTTGATTTTCTTGAGACTGTAGAAATTAAAATTTCAAATATCAGGATAAGTTTAGATGTTGTCTTTGCTCAAATTCGTGAAGAATGTATTTTGGGAATAGATTTCTTGGTTAAATCAGGTTGTTGTTCCTCGAGCTAAAGTTAATGAAATATTTTCTGAAGCTCATAATTCTCCTTCTGGTGGACTTTTTGGTATTAATAAGACAATTCCTAAAATTCGTCAAAGATTCTTCTGGTCTACTCTTAAACAGGATGTTGATATCTGGTGTACGAAGTGTAAGGTTTGTTTTGCTAAAAAAGGTCCTCATAAGAAATCATGTGGTTCTCTTCAAATTTATAATGTTGGTTCTCCTTTTGAAAGAGTTGCAATCGATATTCTTGGTCCTCTTACTAAAACTTCTTCTGGAAATAAATTTCTTTTAGTTGTTACTGATTATTTTACTAGATGGCCTGAAGCAATTCCTCTTCCTAATCATCGAGCTTCTACTATTGCTGAAGCTCTAGTTTCTCAAATATTTTGTAGATATGGTGTTCCTTTAGAAATTCATTCTGATCAAGGTAGAGAATTTGAATCAGAAATCTTCAAAGAGGTTATGAATCTTTTTGGAATCAAAAAGACTAGAACTACACCTCTTCATCCTCAATCTAATGGTTTAGTTGAAAGGTTGCATAGGACTATTCTTCAATATTTATCAAAATTTATTAATAAAGATCAAAAAGATTGGGATCGTTGGATTTCTCTATTTTCGTTAGCCTATCGTTCTTCCAGACATAAGACTACAGAATTTTCTCTAGCATTGTTACTGTTAGGTCGTGAATTAAGGTTACCTTTAGATTTTCTTCGTGGAATTTCTCCTTCAGAAAACATTTCTGAAAATAATTCTACAGGTGAATATGTTTTTGATCTTCGAAAAAAATTACAATTTACTCATGATCATGTACGTCGTAATTTAGAAAATAAATCAGGCAAACTTAAATCTACTTATGATTTAAAATCTAATATTTTTTCTTATGACGTAGGTCAAAAGGTTTGGTTTTATTTTCCTAAAAGAGTTAAAGGGAAATGTCCTAAACTTCAATCAGATTGGGAAAGTCCATATATTATCAAAAATAAATTAAATAATGTCGTTCTTAGAATTCAGAAAATTCCTAATGGTCAGTTGAAAGTTGTTCATTTGAATAGACTCGCTCCTTATGATGATGATTAATTATTTTGACTCTTTTGGGATATACACGGTTGGAGTCATTGTGCCGGAATCCTTTTCTTCATTATTTGGCCAAGGTGAAGCAAAGTGAGGTACTAGATGTCCATGGTATCCTACTTGTTCGGATAGTATGCGTAACTGTGAGCCCAATTTTCAATAATTTAGTTTGCACAGTGAGCAGAGGCTATTGAACTTATTTTTGAAAATTCCTTGCAAGGTGAATCATTTGTGATTATTATTATTGAGATTTTAAGAGTCTGATTTCATAAATAGGATGCGTTGTCGGTAATTTGTTTGGAGAAATATACTCCAAGAAGTGAGACCATTCAATTAAAAAAATTATTAATTACTTTGATGCTGCAGTAATTTTAAAAATCTGTTTAGATCTCCCTTTATATGACCTCCCAGATTCTTGGCATTTCCAACTCTTATGGATTTTCATTTCGTTTCTGGATTCTTTTCAATGAAAAAGGAGGAAGGAAAAGACGAATAAATTATTTTAGAATTTTGACTGACGGACTTTGAATTTTTAAGATCTTTGAATTGTATAAAGTCACGTTTTTAGTTAGTTCAGATTATTTTGGCCTGTTTTGGAGGTTTTTACCCGCCGCTGGATTTTCCCCTCCAGAATAATTTGCTTCATTTATTTTTATGCAGGCAGCGTTGGAAAGCGGCAATATTGGAATCTAGGCTGAAGAATGATTGAATTTATTTTTTAAAATTTTTAATGAACAATTTAATTTAGATTTTGAATGTTTATTTTATTTCAGCCTAATCCAATATTTTTACCCAACAGTTAGATATTGCCAGGAGGCAATTTTTAGAAGATCGGGAGAAGTGTAAAACATGCGTGTGTGTCCATCTATTGATGGATTGACAAACGACAGTTTGTTAGTTAACGACGATTGCTTGACGATTAGATTGTTTATAGCAACGAGGGGAGAGTTTGTTTATCTCCTGTTTTGTGACTGAGACTAACACAGATTAGACGTCATATTAGATTCTGTATTTTGAATCTATCATTTTAATAAACTTTCTTTCTTAATATAAGTTGTCTTGATCTTATATTTTACAATATTTATAAATTAAGTTTATATATTTGGATACATGCAGTTTTATAATTCCTAATTTGATCTTTATATTATTTCATTTTTCATTGTATTATTATTATAATGTTTTGTAATAGATAAGTTGAAAGTTTTATAATAAAGTTTATAATTAACAACAAAATATTTTATGTTAGAATTTTAATTGAAATCTCCATACACAAATATATATAATATAGAGGCCCAGGTATATAGGGATAGATCTTTTATGACACTCATGGCATGATCCTCCTGTGATAGTCCAGTCAAATGAGGGAAATGGGATAATTTTCGGGTCCGACGGCCAAACATTCGATTCATATATCACTAGATCGGAAATTTCGCGCAGAACACGATGGTATAAGTTAAAAATCTTTGGCGCCCAGAGGGGGGAGTAAATCACGCAATCGCGAATTCCTCAATTTCTATAATAGATATGAAAAAAAGTTTCAAATAAAAGTTGTTTAAGAATTAAATTTTAATAAAGAAAGTACTGACGACTTTTTTTCATATCTATCATAGATTAAAAGATATTCGAGACTGAAGCTTCAATAGTGACGGAAGCTCCAGTCGACACTTTGAAAATTTATAAAACATAATTAAACCAAAAATATCATTTTCTGGCGATTCCTATCGAATAATTAGATGTAAGCCTTGATTTTCAGAAAAAAATAAAATTTTTTTAGTAATTTTTTCATGATCTTTATTGAAAATTAATTATTTTAATTGCTGTAATTTTCGTGAAGTAAAAATTTTCTATACGTGAATTGTTCAATTTTCGATTTTGTACATTTTGAGCCTAAAACCGGGCTGATTAGTGCATTTTTACGAAAATTACAGCAATTAAAAAGGTCTCGACTCACGGAACTCTCTGCCGATTATTAATAATTTAATTTTACGTGTGAAATATGGGCTTTCAATCGCCTGTGTGCTTGGAGTGAGAGAGAAAATGAAATTTTATCGTGCTGCAAAAGAAAAATTCTAAGACAAAAAGTAAAATGTGTATTTTATTGTCTAATTTTCCTTTAAAATTCTAGCAATCATTTTTTGTCCGTAAAATTATCGTGCTGAAATATAAAAATTATTAGCTGAACTATAATATTTCTTCGTGAATCTTATAATTTTTCATTTAAATTTTTATAAAAATGATCGAACTGACAAAGTGTATCTAGTTTATCGTTCTGGACTATAATTTTTTTATTATATTTTTCTCCGTGTAGTTATATACATTTATATCAAAACATATCTTAAGTGTATTTCTAACATCGGAAGATTACATTATATTTGTAGAGAACATTCGGAAAAAAACCTTAGTATTGCAGCACATCTTTTGAGGTCAGGCTCTACTAAGAACGATTCGATACTAAACGGCGGTTGAACTCCTTCTTTCTGAAGATAGTTTAGCAGTTTGCGGCCGTGATTATCATATAGTCTACGTTGCCATAGTACATGATTGAGATCTTCTGCCGTACCACATTTGCAGTCGGGGCTATTAACAATGTTAATTCTGAAGAGTGATGCAGCCAAGTTATAATGATTTGCTCGACACCGATTGATGGTAACCACGAATTCACGAGCTAGTCTTTTTCCAGCAAACCAGGGCTTTGTGTAAGGCCTTAGGAATTTTTTTTCCAAGAATTTTTTCTCAGTGGTTTGACCGTAGGTAACTATTTTCTGTATTGTGTTGGTGCTAGCAGTGTTTCGAAAGGCCTCGTAGTAATCCGAGTTAGGGATTTGAAGTAGCACAGCGTCAGGAGAGGTGGCAAGTGTCTTCGCCTGTCGGTTAACTTCTTTATTACCCCTAATTCCTATATGTGCAGGTAACCAGTAGAACTCGACACTATCCTGCGTGGCTTTGATGAACTCTTTAATAATGTTAAATATGTACAGATTAGTTTTTATGCCAATTTTAGGTGACTGAAGACTTTCTAGTGCACTGAGTGAGTCAGTGAAGATGAAAATTTTACAGTCGGGGTGCTCTAGGGCAGCATCCACGGCTAAGTCCATGGCTGCGCATTCTGGTGTGAATATGGAAGCCTTGGGATCAAAACATTTGGATGCTCTGATTTTTAGATCAGAAAAGAACATGGCTGCAGCTACACAGCTTGAGTTAATGTCCTTGCTGTCATCGGTGTAGATAGCAATTGCTTTATGCTCTCGCGTGAACTCCTCGATCTCCAGGCTAGAGTTCAGTGCTTCTTTGAGAGAGATCCCTAAGTCCTTAGTGAAAGGTATGGTTGTGTATAGAGTTGCATAATCTTGAAGGTTGACGAGGAAATTGCTGTATGAAAGTAAAGATGTATCTAATGACTAGGCGTGGTGAATACATTGTCTCAGAGTTCTTTTTATTCTACTAGGTTTAGATTTGTATAGTATTTTTTCGAATTTCTTAATGTTGTTCTGTTGTGTTGGTAGGTATATATAGATGCCGTTGTCAATAACAGACCTCACGAAGCTTTTGTACAAATGCAAAAGCGTGTCAGGACCAGCCCCCCACCAGGTACCACGAAGAAAATGGATTGAATTTAGTGATCTGTGACATCTGTTAATAATGTGCTGTAAATGATCTTTAAAGGAGAGTTTGTAGTCAAATATAATACCTAGAAATAGAGCTGCACTTGTGGATTTGATTAAATGAGCATCAATGTTGATTGAGATTCTACCAGGGGCAATGTTTTTATAATTAAAGTGGATTAAAGCTGTTTTGGAGGAAGTGAGAGTGAGGCCAAGCTCAGAAAGGTTACTTTGAAGAACTACAATTGCCCTTTCCAGGTTATAAAAATGTATAAATTATACTGCCGGTTACTTGGATACATTTAGTATACAGAGCTATGTCATCAGCGAACTGCAGTATGGAGATATTTTTTGAAAAATTGTTGATGATCTCAGAGACGTAGATTGTGTGGAGTAGAGGACTTGACACTCCCCCCTGTGGTACCTCTCGGTAGACTGTTCTGTGACTATCATTCAAATAATCTGTTGAGATAAATCTTTCATGAGTTAGAAATTTGACGAACTCCAAGACTTTTTTTGAGCAACCTGTAGAAGCTAATCTAGAGAGAAGAATATCAATAATGATGTTGTCAAAAGCTCCTTGAACGTCACGGAAGATTGCTAAAACTTCTTTTTTGTTCAGATATGCCTCATTGACTGCTGGTGAGAGATTTATCTGGTTATCCTTACATGATTGGCCTATTCTACATCCTCGTTGGCTGTTGGGAAGCAGACCATTGTATTCTACACACCATTGTAGCTTGTTTTTGATCAGGGATTCTAGTAATTTACAGATACAGGGAGTGAGAACAATAGGACGGACGCTGTTGCCATCTGCCTTATTGATGAAGTGGATAAAGGCATGTTTCCAGCTTACAGGAAATTGGTTCAGAGTGTACATTTTATTGAAAATATCCAGCAAGAGTAGCTTATATTTTAGAGAAAAGTTTTTTAAAATTTCGAAGTCGATTCCATCGATGCCTGGTGCTGATTTGGCTTTTTTAAGGGCAAGGGCCGCATTGAATTCAGCAAATGCAAAGTGTGAATCAAGAAATTGATTGTGGTTATGAGCAGGAAGCCAGTCGGGGTTAGTTGGAACCCAGGGGGGGACTGATTTTATTTACAGCTTCTTTTTTTTTCGTATGATTTCAAAGATTGCTGGTTGTGTGTTTGGGGCAAATCTTGATCCAACGGTTTTTGAAAATCTTACATTTATTCCACACGTGTATAGAATCCGTTCTTAGGTTTAATTTCGCAGCAAACTCCTTGAAGCTATTTCTTTTTTTTTGTCTTAATGTCTTCCTTGCTTTAGCACATATCTTTTTATAATGCTAATAGTCTGTAATATAGCCAGTACGTGTCCATTTTTTGAAGACAGATCTTCTCTTTTTCATTACAGCATTGCATTCTGCGTCCCGCCCCGAGGCTGGGTTTTTTTTGAAGACGTTTTTTTTCTTAGGAGTGCTAGTTACCACAGCATTATGCACTACATTAAGGAATGTAGAGTATCTTTCAACAGGTGGTGATTGCTCATAGTTAAGAACTAACCTCAGGGTACCATAACTCTGAGACGGCCGCTACTTTCTTCCAGTCAGTCTTTAACAATTTGATTCTAAAGGATTTTTTCTGATATGGTACTTTTTCAGCCGATACCAAAATGGAGAGTGGTAAGTGGTCTGAGCCCATTGTATACTCTTCACAGCAGATCTGAATTTCATCGCAGAGGCTTATCGAGGATAGGACCAAGTCTATTTTAGATTTTTGGTTAGTGTGTGAGTTGATATGAGTGAGTGTATTTTGGTTGTGCAGGTGAAGATCTTGCTTTTTAATTGCATTGAAGAACTTCTTACTATTACCATCATCATACCTCCAGTTCCAGGACGTGTGGTATGCATTGAAATTCCCCAGAAAGATAGTATTATCGTATTTGCTGGCTTGTTGTACTATAGAGTTTTATTTTTTTGCAGATAAAAGGTGCCCTGGTTGCCTGTAGCAAGCTATGATGTTAATTACAGGAGAGGTGTCCGTTATTTGGAGTCCACACATTTCTACGGATTGGTCAGGAGCTACAATATTATTAATTTCATGATAGCTAATATTATGACGTATTAGTATAACAATACCTCTGCCTCTTGAGTGTACACGGTCTTTTCTATAAACCACGAAACCAGGGCAATAGAATGTGTTTCCTGGGGAGAGCCAGGTTTCAACACAAATAATGATTTAATTACTTTTGTAAACTTACCTTTGAGAGTTTTTGTAGGAAGGATCTTGTACAGTTGTCTCATCATATGGGCTGAGTTTTCAGGATTTAATTGAAGCTCAAGTAGTGTGAGCTTCACGTCTTGCCGAGCAAATATTGTACTAAGGAAGCTTGTTAATTGTAAATAACTGTACTTAAAGTGCGAAGGATCTTTTTCTATTGCTAGCTCGACTTCTGGTATACTGACTATGAAGGCAGCTGCATTAGTATTGTTAAAAAGTGTCTCTGGTGCCGATGGCTTAATTTTTTTTGATACATGACTCGTAGGTATTGTGCCGAGAGCAATAAACTGGCTGCTTTGCTCGTTGGTAGAGAAAGTATTAGAAGGACTTGACGAGGGACAGTAGGAGCTCTCTAAATGCAACTCCCCTAAATGCACGAACTCTCTATTTGCAACAAGGTCATCTCTCTAAGTGCAACTTCTCCAACTCCCACTCTTATTATTGAGCTGACCAATGAAAATCAATTTTTATCGCGCGCACTTTCAAACATTACTTTTAAATGTCATGCAGTAAACAATGTATTAGCAGTCTACAACAAATATATATATATATATATACATGTATATATAGAATTTAACTACCATACATTTCAAAACCAGCTAACTGTGAAAATTCTAGAAAAGGCGCTTCTGGATCGAGTAAAGTATTTATTCTATCACGTGGAAGGAGTTTTCCTTTCCTTACATGATTTTCTCTAGCTTTTCGATTTCCTCCTTCTATTATTCTGCTAACCACTGAGCCATAATTGTTTATCAGTTGCTTCATCTCATGATAATTTCGCTTGGAAAAATTGTTTATTAATTAGTTTAGATTTGAAATTAATGTTTACACTTGAGAATATTACATCATATAAATAATTTTTGCGTAAAAATTTGTTTATTACTCGTGTCGTTGATTCCTCTTGAATACATTAAAATATATCTACACACATTTATATAGAATTTAACTACTATATGTGTGTCTAAAGTGAAAAGAATTTTCCATATATATGAGTAAAAAAAATAAATAAATATGAATTTTAGACAAATAAATGTACAAATAAAAACATATACTGTTAGATAATTTATTCCGAACTTTATATTGCAACATCGAATGAGTAATGACATAAATGAACTTCTTACATATTATTTTTCTACATATTATTATAATTATTACTGTCTTTAATATAAGAATATATTAAGGAAATATACTTCCTGAAAACTTAGTAATTTTTTGGTCATTATCTTTCTAATGTTAATAATATAACAATCGACTCGGATCTCTTTCAACAATAAATATAAAATAATCATTTAAACATTCAAATATTAAAATCAAATGACTTAGTGATACAAACTTATATATTAATCAGTCATTTCATAATATTTGAATTGTACTTTTCTCCACCGAATTTTCGTAGCACACTTCCAAGACTGGTAATATATGTTTTGATAATTCACTATTATCATGTTGATAATATTTAATTAATATATTTGTTGCTTTATATGCTTCTTGAACAGAAATCGTTGAGTAGTCTTCGTCAAAAGAACTTTCTGCATTATTCGTTTCTTTAAGATTATCATTAACTACATTTTCAGAATTATTATTTAAAATATCCTCAACAATTTCTTTATCGTTGAGTATAGCCCATCCAACTTCATCATTGTCAGATGTCACCCATTCATGTACATCTTCTGAAGATATGTCAGCAAAACCAGGAATTTTGGAAATTGAAGTTTGGGAAGTATCAAGGTCAACACATTCAATTTCTGATAAGAAAACATCATTATTCACGGGTATTAATTTTTTCCAACAGTTTCGGATATCTTGAGCAGTCAATTGTTTCCAGGCTAACTCACAAAACGATATGCATTGGCGTAAATCAAAATTCTTGAGCATATTATCTACTTCTTCAATAGTTTCTCCATGAGAAAAAATATTCTTTTATAGCACTTCTTAAATTTTTCTATTATCCCTTATAATGGATAATATGGATATTGTCCATTATAAGGATAATTTTTGTTTCACTATTATCTTCTATATTATGAAACTCTTTAACTGCCGGTAAAAAAACATCAGTATACCATTCCATCATTAGATTTCGATCCATCCATGCTTTTGGTTGATTTTTGTAGACGGCAGGTAGTTGTATGTTTCTAAAACAACGTGGGTTCTTCGACTTTCCGATGATGAATAGAGGTAGTTTATGACTGCCTGATGCATTCGAACACATCATAACAGTTAAACGATTCTTAGACAATTTTCGATTAGACGCACTTGTTTCAGTACGACTAGCTAGAGTACGCTTCGGCATTATCTTCCAATATAAAGCTGTTCCATCACAGTTGTAAATGTGATCTAGTGACAACTCAGAGATGTTTATTATAGTCTTTAATTTATCTGTAAATGCTGCAGCACCAACATTATCAGCTGATAGCTTTTCATCATGCAAGCCTATGCACCGAATTCCGTGGCGTTTTTTAAACTTGTGTAACCAACCAAAAGAAAATTTCAATGAGTTTGGTCCATTTAATATTTCATTAAAATGTTTGGCTTTTTCTTGAATTATAAAGCCTGTGGCAGGTAAGCCACAAGCTCGTTGCTGCACGAACCATTAATAGATACTTTTTTCCAGGAATGTTTGCTCTGTACCTTTGAAACGTCTCTTCGATAAGTTGCCATTACAGGATTTTAAAAATTCTTCATTATAAAGAATCAATTCTTTACTCGTTTTTATTCGGGAAATTGTCGACAAATGTACACCATATTTTGTAGCTTAATCTGATAGTTTTTCTCCGTTTTCTATTTTCTGCAAAATTTCTAATCTTTCTTGGAGTGTTAATGTTTTTTTCTTAACTGACTTCTGAAATCAAAACAGGAAACTATAGTCAATTTACTATATTCATCTATATATATTTATTTAATCACCGTAATAAAATGATAATTGAAGCAAAATCCAAAACGTGAATTTGAAGATTAACAATGTTAAACTAAAATATTATAAAGAGACTTTACATAAAGATAAAATATAAACTTACCTCATGCTCATTATGTTTGTACACTTCTGCCATTTTAAAACATATAATGTAAATAACTTTTCAATAAATAAAATTTAATATATTAAATAAACATAAAAAATGAACACTCGTGAATATTACATTTTTCTTTTTGGTTATGTTTCCACATGGCCTAATATCAGCCGTATATGGAATCATGCGCTGCGCATAGTACTCTGCGCATGAAAGAGATACATGCAAAAAGAAGGATAGCGCGATATTAAAAAGAAGTGGGGATAAAAAGTAATAGAGGAGAAGTTGCATTTAGTGAATTCCGCCGGTCCCAAATGGTTGCATTTAGAGAGGTCCTACTGTAGAAGATTGCTGTTGTTTGTTTTTCTGACCTTCTTGAATTATTTTTCCCACCGTACACTCGTTAGTGAATGTATCGCGATTGTCTATAGAAGTGTGTTTCTCGGTTATAGGACTATAAATGTTTACATTATCATCGTCATTTTGCTTAGATATGTTACTGTCTGTCTGACTAGTTAATTGGAAATAAGCTGTATTGCTGAGTGCTGCTATTAAAGTGGGGCAATATTTGGCTGAATGTCCTTCAACTTTACATACAAAACATGTGAGATTGTCAAGTGATGGGTTAATCCAGTATGCCGTATCAAAGTAATCAACTTTGATTGAGCTTGGAATTTCGTCTACGTCTTCTAGATTGATGTAAACTTGACGACAAAAGCTGCTGATATGTTGAAATCCTGGAAGAGTACATCCTGCTCGTAATGTGGAAACTCTTGATGTAAGCGTGATCTGCATTTCTTTTAATTTCTTTTCAAGAAGGTTATCAAGACTGAATGGCTGTACGTTGGATAGAATTACTCTTTTGTTGTGAGCGAGTAAAGGACGGATGGATATTTCGTGGTGCTGAATCAAAACAGATCTGTGATTGATTGTTAAGTCATTGGCCAAATTTTCTGTAGCCATATACCTACAGATTCTGTTGTTGGGGATTCTTAACATATGACGAATGTCTTCGTGGCGACAGAGTTTTGCAATAGCAACATTATATTCCTGTACAGTTATACCGTCGATAGCATCAAGGATTATGGCTTGCTCTCTGACGGGTAAATTTTCCGTTTGGATTACATTATAGAAGATCATTAGGGTGGTTGCTGAACCTTAAGGAGAATTCCCTGTACTTATAGAATTCATAGTAACACAAATTCATCTATTTTACTCTTGTTTTTTGAGACCGCTGAAAAACGGGGTGCGGCAGCACGCTCCCACAGGACGGAAAACAGCTACAGAACACTTGATTTACAGTTTATTGCGTGTTGACAATATTATCAATGGGTTAAACTATCACTGAATACAGTAAGCAAGATGCGTGAAACGAAGCGTTGATGAACACGTCCGACTCGTATCGATGCTAATCAGAGACTGCCCATGATTGTTTTTGGTAATCGATAAATTTATACTTTTATTATCCTGTTTTACCGATTAGTATAGGGGTGAGAGTTGAAAAATCGATTATTGCGAAAACCACAATTACGCAACATGTTTTTGAGATCACTTCAAAAAACATAATCATGCAATGGAACAGACCTTTTGTTTATGAATAAATGGATAGTTTTGCGGATAATATTTTAGAAGAGTGGGATTTAAGTATACTACAAAAGAATTTCGGAGGTAATTATATTTCATTATGCAAAGATATTCATCAACTCATGGTTGAATAAATTTCTTAGGTATATTAAATATAACAAATAAACAATTTAACCTCGATTGATTGTTACTATTTTCATTAGTATTTGTTTTATGATAAAATATCATAAAAGATAAAAGATTATCAGTAATCTAACATTACCAGACAATCCAGATCCAAGGAATAATTTAAATCCAGCAGATATTTTTAATCCAAGTATGTTCTTAACTAATTACTTAACATTTATCGTATATTGATTCTTATCCCCAAGATAAAACGAACTGTACGAAACGAAAAAATAAATATCTATAGGCAATTTTGGAGCAAAACCGAAACCATCATGGCTGAGTAAAAACTCAATCGTAATTGCTCTGAATGATCTCCAGGTGTTTAAAAAGATAGAGTTGAGATATTTTAGATTAGAATAAGACTATTAGTGAACTTTTTTGCACTTGGATATCATTCAGAGCAATGACGATTGAATCTTTATTCCCAAATGATTTATAAGTGCGAAATAGTTCTAAAAGTGTTGGGAGACACTTATTGATTAACAAAAAAATGACTCAAAAAAGTTTCTTACTTCACGTTGAGGTTATTTTACATATTTAGTCTTATTTGGTTAATTTGCTTTTTTGGAATAAATCAGTCATTAGTCATTGATTCATAATGTCAAACTTAGACTGAAGCTGATCTCAGGCAATTTCAATTGAAAAAGGCAGAACGTGCTACGGAGTTTACATTATCAATCCAACTGTACTTGGTAATCTGTGGTCCGATTGATAATATTCTCTACTCTGCAGTATTTGTCGATGGTGTTAAATATTGTTCTCTAAGTCCAATTGAAGCTATTGATTGTTGTATGACAATTTTTTACAGCTTAAATGCTGAGTTTCCAATAGAATGCGAACACATTTGGAAATTCTTTGCAAAATTTGTGTATGAATTACCAGTTAAAAAAATTTTTTCAACTGCTTATAGTTTAATGAAAGAAATTAAATTACAGCTTATTTTTTATTGTTAACATTGTCATCCTTTATTTATTTTGGATAATTTTTATTCTTATATCATTTGAGTTGTTAATAATACTCAACATGGAACAGTACTATCAATTGAACAAAGATATTATTAAATTAACTTACGTTTATACAATGATCCTTTACTTCCGAGAAATACAGTTTAGATCTTGATCAATTATATTCAAGATTTTA
Source organism: Chelonus formosanus (assembly GCA_028641665.1). Lineage (NCBI taxonomy): Eukaryota > Metazoa > Arthropoda > Insecta > Hymenoptera > Braconidae > Chelonus > Chelonus formosanus. The sequence goes on from CM054002.1 coordinate 6,415,484, forward strand.
TCGACACAATTTGTTTCTAATTTAGAAAATTAAATTGAACATTCATTAAAAACTCATTGTTCACAAACTGTTGTAACAGATGATGAAACAATTTTTGAATCGAATAAGGGACTATTTCAATTTGTTTCAACAGAACATTCAAGATTTGAAATTTACGGCTTAATAATTTACACCCTTTTATTCCATTCCTTAAAAGAAACAGATGAATCTAGGGGGGATAAAGAACCTTCTATCATAAAGTCAAAAAAAAAGGTGACATTTTCTCCAAAACAGCGAGATCAGACATACTCTCACTGTCTTGGGGGGATGGATGTTCAGCTTTTTCCACTTCATTGGGACGGGGATGTCGTACTCTTTTGAAGACGATGTGATCAGGATGATCTTATTGCCTTCGGGGGAACTGTTATGTCCGACATTTGCGTGTCCCAATTTATTGGATTATTTATTTCGACACTATTTAAGTATTAGCGAAATATGAATCCTCCTCGATTCAACACTCTGTTCCACATAAGAGCGATTTCAAAACTCCACAGTTTCCTCATTTCCAATGTCCTAAAAACTCATTGTGATACTGATTTGGAAACTTGGTAGTTTTTCATTGCTGTCCTACATTTTCCCATCATGTCCTCAATCCACAGGCCAATTAATTGCTATAAAAACCGTCGAAAATCATCACTCTTTGGTTGATCAGCAAACTAGTCGGTGACACGCAGGTTCGATTGCCCCGCGCTCGCTGACCACGACGCGTTAGTAAGTTCGAGAATTTTATTAAGATTTTTCACAGCAATCCTGACGAAGTGTTTGTTAACTCAAACCTCCAGGATCCGTTTAAAATCCGATATGGAATCCTCTCGGTTCGTGAGCGTACTGAGACACCTTCCAAAAAGACTCAAAACGAAATATTGTAATAAATGGATTCGTCTTTAAGACGTTGAAGAGTAAACATCAATTATTTGTGCGCTCGTCGTGATTATTCTCTATCTGGTTACTATAAGTATTCGTTTCGCTTTCTCGGGGTGCTACAACCATGAGTGGCATGGATACTACACCTTGTGCAAGTACAAGTGAAAGTGGGACAGCAGAATCTACCAAACCTATCTCAAAAAGGAAAAAAAGAGGCAGAAAATGTAAAAATCAACCAGCCGCTGTAAAATCAACGGTTCAAACACAGAAAGCAGCCTATTCTGATTCCGATGCATTCTCCCAGGCCTCATCTGTCAACTCAGGGGGTCACACTGCAAAGAAACTCTCTTAGCAAGCTCCCTCAACATCTTACTCCAATTACTCACGACGACACAAGGAACTAACACAAAAAACTACACCAATCTTTTCTTCATCAAAGCTACAAATTTAAGCAGAATTAGCCTTTCCAAGCATTGGCTTACACTCTTCAAGAAAAATGATGATATCATTTTTCAAACATCCCAAGGTTTCCTGCTTAAATCAAACACGAACAAAACAGAGCTGCACAATGCTTTGAAAAGGCTGCAAACCGAAGGGACTATTAATGACTATCAACGACCACACCAAAACACTAAGGATCCTTCCTCACAGCGAGCAGCTACATTCAGCGTTGTGATTGCCTTAGTAGAGTTTGAAATTGAGGACACTTTTCTAAGTCAACACATCAGCGATAATAACATTACTTACAGGTACTGCAAACGTATTATATCTAGAGCTATGGGTAAGCTGACTTCTCTCTTTAGAATTATTACAGGCTACGACAAATCCTTTCACAATCTAATGGAACAAGGTGTTTTTCTGCTCAATAAACACTACCCAGTCTATCCTAGTACTCCCCCTGCCTCAGCACCTTCGCCTTGCAACAACTGTGCTAATTCCACTCACACGACAGCTAGCTGTCCTAATAAACTCACGTGTCAGAGATGTCAAGGAGAACACAACACCGCTTCTTGCCCCTCGGATCTCCCGATCAAATGTGCTTCTTGTAACTCGACGGATCATGCAGCTTGGTCCTTTAAGTGCCCGAAAAGACCAACACAAGCTATTCCTGGTGTTCCAAATGCTTCAATTAAATTAATAAACAAAAAATCAGCGGAACTCGATCCAGCCATCACAAAGAACAATCCAATTCATGCGCCTATCACAATTCACGACTTTATCATCTCTAAATACATCTCGAAACTAAACAACCCGAAAAACTCAAAACGCGAAGAATTACTCTTAAAACTTAAAAAACGTTTTGTTACTGACTTCAAAATCAATACAGCGGCAGTTTTCTCCAGGAACCGGTTATAAATATTAATGTTCAACCTGGAAGCACCAGAGCAGGAATCTCCGACAGAATCAACGACAGGAAGGACTCTAATTATTAACGGAGGCAATTTATTTAGTATATTGTAACATAAACAGTTATGCTAAAAAGAAACACGTTACATATAACTTTGTAAAGAGCAATAACATACACTGCAATCTTTTCGTCGAAACTAAAGCTTCTGGTTTGACAAACACGAAATATAGAAATTGGTCGTTGATCTCAAAACTCGGCAATCCTATTGGAAGTAAGGCCAGAGGCGGGGCACTGATACAGGCTCATCCCTCGTTAAGCTTAAAAAAGGACAACGCTCAGACCATTACTTATCCTCTTAATGATATTATTCACGTCACCTTTCCATTTGCTGATGAACCTCTTCATTTATTCTTGGTCTACTGTCATAACACTGCCAAAATAGAGAATTTGCTCTTTATAAAAGCTTCGCTGTACAAATACTCAGTGATCATAGGAGACTTCAAACCAGATGCCGGCAAAAAGCAACAGATTAAGGAGTTCTTAAAATCAGGACAATTCACTCGTATTCGTACTGAGCCAACATTTATCATATCGCACAACAACGACACTACCTCTAATCTAATTTTTTGCACGCGAAATATATTAAGCCGAGTATTTAACGTCTCACTCACTCCAGACCCTAGCTCTGATCACCTTGCCATCTGCATGACGATTAAGAGAGACTCCAATCTTCCAATAGCCAACCTGCACCCTCTATTGCTTAACTTTAAGAAATCCAAGATCGCCGAAATTATCTAAGAAACTAATCAGTTCACCCAGGATCATCCAGAAATCAACGAACAAATTATCTCGCAATTTGTACACACCTCAGCTCAAGCCACGTTGAAAAATACGCCGATCATCAAATACAATTTTTTTAACGACACCTTTCCGCCATTGATAATTAGCTTAATTAAGAGAAAAAGAAAGAAGTACTGGGAATATCAAAAGTTCAAACATTGCTGAGCTTCAGTCATTAGGACTACTGTCAAAGCTAATATAAATAAGTTAAACAAGTTAATCTCCAAGCTTACGCTAGAATTCAGAACATATAAATGGCTGAGAGCCTGTAAAGAAATTCAGCGTAAAAAGGGTAGGAAATACTGGTCTAGCATCAGAAAGCTCACGAGGTACAGACCAGACTCATCAATCCCTGATATAATAACTAATAACCAGACTCTTTCCTTAGATTTTGATAAAGCTCAAGCATTCACTAGCTATTTTGAAACAACCTATCAATATTCCTCTTCCCGCCATTTTGACAAAGCAACCTACGAGCTGGTGTCGAACTAGTACGATAATTTCCTAAGCGACGCCGCTGAACCTTCAAACCTAACGAACAGTGGGTTTCCGCCTATTACTCTCACTGAAGTCAAATTAGTACTTGAAAAGTGCCGTAACTCGGCCCCAGGTTATGATAATGTAAGAATGAATATCATCAAAGGTCTCCCGCTAACGACACTAAACTATATTATAAAAATCTTCAACTTCTGTCTCTCCAATAAGTATTTCCCACCTGAGTGGAAAAATGGCACTATTATTGTTATTCCTAAAGCCAACAAAAATATTCACAAAATTGATAGCTATAGATTGATAGCGATAGACCTATTACACTCCGTCCTACTCTGGGCAAGTTATTTGAAAAAATCATCAATGACCGCTTGAACTCGATTGCTGCTTCCGCAATTCCTGCATTTCAATTTGGTTTTCGCGAAGGTAAATCTACTCTGCACCCCCTAGCTATTGTCACTTCGAATGCTCAAGCGGCCAGGTTGGGCAACTAAAAAACTGGTGTGCTCTTTCTGGACGTTTAAAAGGCTTTCGACAGTGTCTGGCACCGGGGCCTGCTTTTCAAGCTTAATAAAATCAACTGTCCCAAGTATCTTATTGACATAATTTATCAGTTCTTGTCTAACAGGTTCCTATCAATTAAAATAAAAACCCACTTCTCACAGGAATTCATTCCTCAACAAGGTGTTACTCAAGGTTCCCCTCTCTCCCCATTACTCTATAATATTTTCTGTCATGACATTTCCTTTTTTTTCCCAGTCAGAGCCAACCCAAGTCGTTATCTGGTGCAGTTTGCAGACGACACAGCGCTTATTGCTCACGGTGGGTGCTGGGAGTCTGCAGTACGGAATCTGCAAGCCCTGACGGATGCTACTCTGGCCTGGTTTAACAAATGGAGACTTCAAATGAATCCCTCCAAATCACAGTTCATGCAATTTTATCTTAATCCTAATAAATCTGAAGCTTTCATCAATATTCAAAACTCCTACATAAATTCCTGCCACCACACTCGATATCTGGGTGCCGAACTAGACCACATCCTCTCCCTCAAAATCCATACTGACATAATGAAACAAAGATGCATAGCCAGGCCTGTAAAATTTCGCTGTCTGACATTTAAAAACCGGGGTCTGAGCAAGTATCATATTGCCAAAATCTACAAAGCAATTTGTAGACCTATTCTCGACTATGCCCATCTACTGTTCCTGACTTCTTGCGCCGGCGCTTTGAAATCATTATGCGTGGCTAAAACCACGTCCTTACGCAAGATGACAAAGCTGAGGCACAAATCCAACCCACTGTTCAACCCATCCAATATAAGCCTCTACGAGTCAACTAGGTTGGACCCGATAGTGACTAGACTGGTGAACCTTTCTACGAAATTTGCTAAAGACAAGCTCGACCATATTCGCTCTCTCTGCCGTAAACGTAAATCGGGAATCACTAAAATCCCCAAAGCTCCTAAATATTCGTTGTTTAAAGAGCTGGAATTTCTAGCAGCTAAGACATAATCAGCATAAATATTTTCGCTACCTCTTTCTCTTGCTTCTGTTTATCCACGACTAATACTACTATAGTATACGCTTCTTTACTACTTACTTATTAATGCAGTCACATGTGTTACTACTGTTGTTAGATCATTGTAAATATCACTCTATGCTGTATCTATCTACTTATTGTTGTTATGTATATTTAAGATTTAATGTATAAAATATTTTGTAATTACAAGGCTGAAAGCCTTCGGGCGATGGCCGGCTGCACACCTCTGGTTGCAGTCATCACAATAAAATAAAAAAAAAATAAAATAAATAATAGTAATAAATCTCTTCTTGAGTTTTATTTCTGTTTACTAATTATAATTTGTATCGACTTGTAATTTGTGTTCAAATAAAGTGAAGTAAATAAAAGAGCATTTAGTGCGTCAAAGTCTTCTTGAGGAAGCACCCCTATCTACCTTTGTCCAAGCTCGCTTCCTGTCCAACCAATATCATAAGTCATCTTTTCAATCATCAACTGAAGTAGCTGATCAAATCGTTTCTATATTTTACGCCGACACTGTAGTGCGGTAAGTATTATAATAATTCATTTCATCACATTCATTTCATTAACTGAGGTGTGGGTTCTCGTAAGGTAGAACTTCATTTGCGACGATTCCTCATAAAAAATTCTTCTAGTATTATATATGTTAGAAGAGAAAAGCCCTGTTAGTCCAAGATCCCTCGTTCAGCCTAATGGCCGCTACCAATCCATTAAATTAATTCTTTAAATTAATTAATAAATATCTTTGGACATAATAACCTGATGAGTATATTATTGATCAGGCTTTATTGGAAAAAGTTCATAATAAACAAGTAATAACAATGAATGAAGATATTATTGGTGTAGGGGAGCAGGGGGCACATTGTTACAGGGGTAAAAAGTTACACGCGTTTTTTACCGGGATTATAAACACTTTGGTGGACATAATTGGACTGCTAGGTTGTGTGCATGTGTCCTGATTTCAACCAAGTAACTAGGAAAATCCTTTACGAAATTTTTGATTCCTGATGACTACATGTTTCATTTTGTCAAAATTTTTAACCTTGAACGTTCATAATATATCTACCTTTAATTTACGATATTAATTTATTCTACTATCGATATCCATCAGTAATGACTTCAATTTATATCAAAAGACGTGATATGGGGCAAATAGTTACAATTGTTTGGGGTAAGTCGTTACATGTAAAAATTACTATATATCTTTCTATAATCTAAGTGCCTTGACAATGTTAAGTCCAAAGTATTTTAACTTGCCAAAAGTTTAATAAAATAAAGACATGAATAAAATGAAGAAGTGAAAGTGATTTTCTACGAAAAAAACTTTAATAATCACCATAATAGTTGACAGCTTTCCCGGAAGTAATCTCAACTTGACAGCTTCAGGACAATGACCAGTCCACGAATCAGTCAAAAGTAAAGTTTTTTTTCCAACATTCGGAAAAAATACATCCGTCAACCAGATTTTGAGGCATTCTAAAAAAAATTAGTATTAAAACGTCCAGAATACATTATGTAATATAATGTTTAAATTGAATTTTTTTACCCAAACTAAATTTTCCGGATTTCGATATTTCTACGTGTATATTATCTGGCCAAAAAAGTGATGCTTCTACTCGTGGATCAAGTTGTCCAGTTGGTTCTTTTAACCCAAGAAAAAGGGAAATCTAAAGTTTTCTATTAGCTGATATCGTTGGTTGTATAGTATAACTGTGAGTTATCGGAGAAACTGATTGAACTATGCACTCTATTTTTCTTTTTATTTCTAGAGTTAACGACCTCTCTGAATGTACTTCTCATTGGAAGCCACTTTGATCAGAATTATATATGTTGTCTAAACCATATGATTAAATCTTTGATTTTACATCATTAACGAACGCTTCTGATGTTTGTTTTAATATTTTACGATCTTCAATCGTTTTTGATGATATGAATTTGTTAATTTTACAAGAAACAATACGATGAGCTTTTTTGAATAATAGCATTCACGTTGGAGATACTTGAAAACGGAGATCATCAAATTGTAAATTTTTTTTAGCTAATAATGCCCATTCTTTTAATTCGGAATCATGGATTATCATTCCAGCACCGATAGCAGTTTCAAAATTTTCCAACGTATATTTGCAGATTTGAACTATTTTTTCTTTGTATGTTCCACCTTGGTTCAATTGATATAGCCAGCGTTTTAATTGGCAAGTAGACTGTACTTTTCTAAATTATTGCTTAACATTATCGATACTTAAATTCTTTTTCTTACCACTTCGCCAATACTCAACTGCTCGCAATTTATAATCATGACTTAAGCTCTCTCCATTAGTAGTACATGCTCCATCAAAAACTTTTGGTTCGTAGATTGCAGGTGCGTGTTCTTCGTCTTCTATAATTTCTGGTTCCCAATCCTTGTATGGTTCTTCAAAATGTAATGAATTCTCCTCCATCATTTTGATATCAGTATACCTATTCATTGCATCCAATAATATTTGTTTGAAGTGATTCTTCAATTGTATTCCATCATCATTTACAGGTGTCTCCATAATTTTTATTGTTTGAAATGTCGTTAAAAGTAACCGAATATCATTGAGAGGGTTAACTTTCATCTTCAACTACTGGGTGTTACACAATTTTTAGAATAAAAGAAAATAATATTTCTATTTAAGCACACGATTTTATAACCATATAAAATAATGACTATCAATCGAAAATGAAATAAATACAAGAGAAAAAAATATTCATTTACTACAGTGTTAAAGATGCATGCAAAGAAATAATGGTACAATTTTTCAAGTGATTAAAATATGTCACATTTGTTCAAAATGCTAGCTTTGAATAATCCGTATATGACAATTACAGAAGTAATTGTCCTCAATAATGGTTCATCAGTGACTGTGATAAGAATTATATCTACGTTTGCCCACATGACGATAACAAAAAATAATATTTTGACTGATCATAAACTATTCAATCTTTAATCACGAAGTATTTTATTCGGTGATCATTGTAAATATAAATAATTCATTAATAACAATTGGAAATTTTTAAATTGCGATTGTTTCTCTGTTAATAATTTTTTTTTTGAAAATTGCAAAGGCACGTATATTGTAATTTTTTATGCTCTTTCGATTGAAATTGGTCCCATTAATAAATAATTAATAGTTTTCGAGTTATAGATTTTTTGTTATATGTAATAAAAAAAAATTGTATATCCACAAGTCTCATAAATATGTGGATAAAGGTATTTTTCATGATTTTTTATGACCTTTCTAGTGGTCAAAGTCGTTTTGTAAAATTTCGATTAGAAATATGCGAAAATTAAAAATCACCTTTATAGGGTGTCAACTTTGGGGGTAATTTTCACCTCTTTAGACCGTTTTTCCACAGAAAAAAAAATACATAGTACATCATTTTCGACGTAGATTATTACATAGAAGCCTCAGCTAAATCGGCGGTGATCACCTCACGAGGTTTCCTTGTAAGTAATTTTCGTATTTTCAAAATTCGCAAGAATATTCTCGGAGTCTAAAACATTTACATTAATATTAACCTTTTTACGATAAATTGTAAACTCGAGAATGAAATAATAATTAAATTTTCTTACTAAAACACAACTCTTATCAACTTAGAGTTGAATAAAGGTGTCTTTTGTGAAACTACTTTTCCGGTCCAGTTCCAATTGATCACTACTTCATTCGACATTGAACATCCCAGCTGAGTGTCTAGGCAGACTTTTAAGTCATGACCTCTAATGAATTCTAAATGACGTTGGTGTAATGTAAGATATAGTGAATTATTTATTGGTGCAAACATTTAATGAACTTTAAACACAAAAAAATTTTTTTTATACGAAACAAATAATTTTGGAGTTTTGTACTTTCTTCTTTAACTCGAGTAAAAAACTGTATACAATCTATGATATATAAATAAAATATATGCATGCTATACAAAAATATAAGTAATAAGACATTAATACATGAATATGTTCTTATAAATAATTTTACTGCTGAAAGGATATATAAATACACTTGCAGAATCCGGCGACTTCGTCTGCATGATTACGTTACATATTAATAGACTCATTGGGAAAGTTTTTGAATTGTAAGAACGTACTTTAAAAAAAAAGGCAATCCCATACATCGGTAGGGGTAATAGCATTGACAGAAAAGTAATGTATTGGCACTTATTAAACATCAACGAAAAAGATTTGATTTTATTTCTGATTCGTTACAACGTTATATTGCTGTGAACATAAGGAATAGGTATCATCCTTTTTATATGGCTGGTACTTTTATTTAAGTAGAAGAAAAAATATATAGCATAGATCGCTTGTCATCGTTTTCGAAAAATTCAATTGTTATAAACAAAAGGAGCCCCCCCCCCTCCCACTTTTATATCCGTCCAGTTTCATTGAAATCGGTTCAGCCATTTTCGAGATGACCCTGGGCAGATAGACAGACGGACACTTGAAATTTATATAGTAGTATAGATGTATTGCAGTAATTACAATAAGGTCTAGACTAGAACGAACTGGAGCATCTAGTCCATTCAATATGCTTTTCAAAATGAAAGTTCGTTGAACATTAACCGATTTTGGTTATTAGGTTGTTTCTAGTGACAGCAGATATCAGTATGAATCTGTGACCACATGGCTGAATGGGCTTTTTTATTTATAAAAAAATAACTTTTTTCGTATTAAATATCTTGAAAAAAACGCATTGGAGATTGAGACGTGATGAGTATAATTTTAAGAGATTTTTAAGAGAAAAACGATGAGTTTCAACTCTCTACGACTAATGGTTCTCGAGATATTTAATTGTTCATGTCAAAAGAACCACTATTTCTTTTCAACAATTGATCGCGACTCATCATCAAATAAAATTAATTAAGGTTTTTTTACTTTTAATCAGGAGTTACATTTATGCCCAATATGTAAATCAATTTGACATTCATTAGTTGTCATTACTTTTTAAGATATAAAAATAAACATGTAAATAAATTCGTACAAGAAAAGATCTCATAGATTCAAATATTCCTTCAACAACTAAAAAATAACTTTTTGACAAATAACTAAATTATTTATAAAAACAAAATTATTTATCAGATTCAATTCTATTTAGGGAAAGTACAATCTTGTACATACTTGAGATCTATTTGCACACTAATTACATATATTATTTAATGACTAACTTATTATCAGAATTATAAAATATGATTGAAAGTAACTATCACGCGAGATCCTGCACAAGAGACTATTGATGCTTCAGTAATTAAAATGCGCACCTGAGAAAATTTTATTGCTAAAAATGACTTAATGAATGAATTTCAGAAACATTATTATAAAAATGGAGAAACAAAAAACTAGTAAAAAGATTAACGTACACAATAGCTTTAGATAGAGTGTCATTTAAGAAAATAACCAATAAAATATCAGAACATGCCGAACAGATTGAAAAAACGATAGTAAAGCTATTAAGAAAAGATCACAATTTTCGAAAATTCCCGATTTCCATATTATAAATAGATTAGACGTAGATTGGATACACTGTATTGCATTGACGTTAACATTAACATTAAAGCCTATAAAATTTTTATTGATATTTTTCAATTCATTATAAAGTGTATTGAACAATTTGTTAATTGTATCGTTTAATCCTGATTTCCTCTACAACATACTAAATTTTCAATGTCATCGCAGCTGTAAGGGTTGAAGAATAAAATTACCGACAATTTATTTTATTGTATATGGTAAAAATATATTCAATAATATATATATAACTTATTGTCAATAGGCTCTTTTTCAACCAACGTTCAATCTCTCCGAGACTTTCTCTATTATCCGAAAAATCCATGGAAAAATTTCTTTTATCGTTATTCAATCAGATTCCCTGTATTTTAATTTTGACAAATGATCATGACCAAATTAAAGTTTTGTCTTTTCTCAACAATACTATTAAAATATGAACTAGAACAGAATGTTTATTCATGGACTTCATAATATAATATGCTAGTAATTTTGTAACAAATCAATTTTCCTGGTCTTAAAATTCTCACCTAACTTTCAAATTTACAATTTTAGTCTAGGATTCTTCAGCGTTAATGTAACGAGAAGGTTTTTGTTTTGTTGACATGCTTAATTCTAACCCGTATGGAAAACATTTCGTTCCCTGAATTTCGTCCTCAACATTTCGTTCGTGGGACTATGGAAAACATTTGGGGAACGGAACTTTCATTAAAAAATTTTTTTCTACTCTAAACAAACTTCAAACGTTCTCTACTTGCAATAATAATATACATAATGGAATTAATTAAATTTTTTTTATATCAATTTGACTAAATTTTTGATAATGGCAATTAAATAATGTAGCAAATAAAATGTAAATTTTTGTTTATACGCATACATATAATTTTATTTTACTAAATTTTTCAATTAAATCAAAGCTGTTCAATAGATTATGTAATCGAAATAAAAAAAATAATCAATTTCAACGAACAAAGCAAACGCTTCGAATTTTAGTAAAACATTGTTTTCATAAGAAAATATACGTTAGAATGGTTCACGTATTTACCAAATTATCGAAATCGGTTCACCCATTTCTGAGATTGCCTCGGACAGACAGACGGAACAAAAATTCTAAAAATGTCTATTTACGTTTTAACAGCATGTGAATAACTCTTTGAGCTCATTTCGAGGATGAACGAACTGTCTATATTTTACAACGCGTAATTTTTCCTTCTACCGAAGTAAAGTTACTAAGCGTGTACAATACATGAGCTATACTTTTTTGTTCATAAAAATTGAATTTGTTAAAAACAATTAAAAGCGAAACCTATGCAATATTTTCGACTTCAATCGTTCAATAGAAAATATTTTCCCTTTACCACTGGAAGTAAGTTACCAGATACGCTATATGTATAAAAATGGCCTTTTTCGTTTATGACAATTAAATTTGTTGTAAACAATTGAAAATAAGATCTTCGCAATATATATACGTTCTGCTAACGGGATATTGTTTTTCTATTGAAAACAATTGTTAGTTACTTAAGTAACTAACTTCGTAATGTAGATGCTAAAAATCTTCTTTTTCTTTGATAATTCAATTTGTTATAAACAGTTCAAAACGACACATATGTAATACATTTGAGTTGTTCACACGCGTCATTTTGTCTTTTGCTTAAAAATAGTTACTAATACCGTAGCAAGGACAGGGAGGATTTTTTCTTTTTTTTAACAATTGAACCTGTTATAAAAAATGGACGACAGGAATTATACAATATGTTGAAGTGCTTCTAACGGAATATTTTTGCTTCCATAGATAAAACCAAATTCTTTCTGTTTATAACAATTGAATTTGTTAGAAAATAATTATAGACGGGATTAATAATAGGGACATAAAGAGCTCTCTAATTAAACATTGTGACGAGATGGGTAGACCGAGTGTCTCCCAGCCCTTCAGTAGATCGATACGTTATCGACCTACCGATCAATACCTGACCTAATTTACCAATAAGGTCAAAATAATTTATTTTTGGCAGCGTTGTCATCACCACTCGGCCAACTGGCAAAAATTATTTGATAGAGACACCATTGTAAAATTTACTGTCGAACGGGAACGCATGTGGTGTAAGTTTTGTCTCTGAGATTGTCTACCATTTTCTTTCCTCCGGCGTTGCGGAGTGTAAACCATTGATTAACACTCACTGAAAAGTCTTTCGTCGTTGCGAGAGCGGTGGTTAAGTGCCCAAACTCACTGGAAGCTGGATAAAAGAACCTCAACGTTGCGAGGGAAGAATATTTTCTTGTTAGTTGGCGTTCAATGACGTGTGGGAACCAGACTATCAAACTAAGTATCAGTAGCAACACATTTCAGTTAATGTCTCGTAGCACTTGCAAGCTACGCTGGACCAGGAGGCTGGGATATCTCGCAGAAGAGGAGCTTCCGTAAGCTGATCATCTACATCTCTATCTACTATCTCTTTTTTTTCTTCTTTATATTCCCCGTGTGCGAGTGTGAGTGACAGAGCGTACATTGCGATCTGGTACCAGTAGTTTTATGGAGGACCATCTGTCCTTGTTTCTCAGTGAATAATTTCTTTATTTCAACTGAATAAGTTCTTTCGATAACGTTCTCACGTTCAATTGACATTAGTATCGTTAATTTTGCGGTATTATAATTGTTTTATTTAATAATCAATTTTTTGAGCCGAATTAATTAATTCCTTCTTTTGTGTTATTTATTTACATCGTGGTTAAGCATTTGAGTAAACAGATCTTCACATTTTGTGTTAATTGAGAAATTATTTGTTTAATTAAACATTAATTTCAAATTTGTTTTGGTATCAATATAAAATTATTGATTGAATCTACATATTCCGTGTACAGGTTATTTGTATTCACGTGATTGTTTATTGCGATTTAAATGCGATTGATTATTACGTATTATAAAAATTTATATAGTGAAAGAAACCATGAATAGGCGCAGATCAAAAAAAAAGCTGATTGATTGTTAAGAAAAAGAATATACGCGAAGATAATAAATATTAGTAAATATGTAATGATAAGCAATATTAAACATGTTATGTTATTATGCTATGTAAAGATATCAATATGTAAAACATTTGTTTTATGTCAGAGACGTTAAGTTTTTCTTTTTCGTCCTAGCCTTCTAACCAATAGACAACGATAAGAAAATCTTCTATAGCGAGAGTAAAAATGTGTGATATATATATATAAACAATAACAAAAATGATTGAATATCGCTTATTAGACTATTGTAGTAATAGTTAAAACGTTACCAACAGATGATTCCTGCAACTTGAGTTGAAATGAATTATAATTAATTGGTCTTTAGTTGATACTTTAGTCAGCGCAGTATTTACTGTTACGTATCAATTGATTTAAACATCTATTGAAAATATCAGTGCTCTTCAGTGCTCCGGGTGCGACTCAAAAGGTCCAAAATACTTATTCCTCGGTGAAAAGAATAATGAGATTTAGCTAGTTGACTATTTTTTTCAATTTTTTGATTCTACATAAAAAATAACTGGATCGATCTCACTGAAACCTGATCAGTTCTAAGCTAGTATCATTATGCATTAAATGCAATTAGTCCTACATCGATAAAAATATTTGTTTTCGATATAATCGAGCAGGAAAATAATTCCGAACGTAAGTACTCACATACGTACATACACGTACGCCGACGTTCACTGGAAAACGGTCATCTTTAACTCTGGGAACCTTAAAACATAGTCAAAATTCGGGATTCCCAAAATCAGACCCATTTCTATAACTTTCCACCGGGTATCAAAAGAAATTTAATTTGCCTAATCAAATTGACTTCGTACAAAAAATTACAATCATCGAAATATTATTAGTACTGTATTAGACAAACACGTCTTACGAATTTAAGTGATTTTCCACGACGATCTTATCTTTATCTTACTTTTTCCATAATTGACTGGTGCTTCGAAACCTCTGTATTTATGCAGTCGAATGTAAAATAATGAGAAGTCCCTTGCTTCAAACACACATAAGTCCCGTCGCATAGCCCTTCTCTTTTTAGGAAAATGTATTGTTCTTCGCATGGCAGATACACCAATTTTTTTCTAGTTTTATTGCTTTTTCGCTAGGATAAATTCAATTGTTATAAAGAAAAAATGTATGCTTACACTTATTTTATACGGTTAGTAACTTCATTTCAGTATAAAGGAAAAATTGCGTGCTAAAAGAACTCACATATACAGCACAGATCCCGTGTCTAATTATTTATAACAAATCTAATTACTCGAACATTACAAGGAAAATCTCGATGTAAATACAAGATGATTTATAATTATGTATAAAAATTTTAGACACAGGAACTAGAGTAAATTTTAAACAAAACGTACTTGGTGATTTCGCAATGTGTGCAAAAATGAGTAAGTTATTAAATTATGAAAACGACCAATTAGAAAATGTAAGAGAAGAAACTTTAACTGTTACAAATGTGTTACTGTGTAAAATAAAATTATTGAGTGACCCAAGTCCTAATACGTTCGATTGTGAACTGTATGTGGGAAGTTGCTTCTTAATGTCAGAAGTGCAGACGACAACGTATTAGTGGAGGTGTTGATTGATAGACTTAAAGAGTTGAATATTCTTAGTAAAACATCAAAATTCATTGATTATTTGAATACTGAACGTCATATTGCAATTAGACATAGTTCTATTAATTCTAGAAAACTTGTCAATAGGGGTCTATCCCAAGGGAGGGTATTCGGCTTGCTGTTGAATAGTTTATATATGCGTGACTTGTAAGAGAAGATTGATAGCTCTTATAAGATACTTTAATTTGCAGATGACATCTGTTTATCTTCTACGTCGAGTTTTTCTAGTTCTAGCTCGGTAAAACTACAACAAGTTTTCTGTTCTACCAGAGGGTTCTTGATTCTTATTCGACTGCTCAGAAGTTTGGCTAGATCTAGGATTAAGTACGGCGCCTTCTTCTTTGCCTCTGCTACTCGAATAAAAAGCGGTCTAGGTGCGACCCGAAAGGTCCACACGACTAACGTCCCTGCGGTAAGAATGATAAGATTTAACTAGTTTATCGTTTTTCCAGTTTTTTGATTCTGTATAAAAAATGGCTAGACCGATTTAGCTAAAAATTTAAACAGGTCTAAACACAATTATACGTTAAATAAAACTGGTCCTATGTCAATATCATCATTTGTTCTCGAGGTACACGAAACGAATTGAATCTGAACATACATACATACATACGTACATACATACATTCATATATGTGCACACACGAACATCCTCTTAAAAACCATACCATTCGACTCTAAAGGCCTTAAAACGTGGAGATATGTCAAAATTTTCAATTTGCAAAATCGGACTGATTACAATAGCTTCCCACTGGGAAGTTAATAAAAAACAAGTTAAGAAAGGTTTGATGGAGCCAGCCAAGGCTGTGATGAAAGATAAAGTTTTGGCGGTTTGAAACAAACATCAGTGAATAACGAGAAGAGTTTATATGGTTTGTTTCAAAAGTTAATATTAATTAATGTTCAGTCAACCGACTGACAGTTTTCCTAACCTCTGTAGGTTAGGAGAGCGCCTTGAGTTACTATCTTGGTGGCACGGCACTATGCGAAATTCTTACGTAGTGCCGTAAAAAATTTTTGAGTACCCCGTTTCTCTCCTTCAAATTTCTCCTCCACTAATTAGCATACGAGTTTCTGTCTAATAATTTGAGGAGCCAATCCGCTTGAGAGACGTCATCAACTAGAGAATTTCTGAGCCAATGACAAGAAGTTGTGTGACCAATCGAAATTTGGGGGTGATAGACCAACCTTTCCTTTCGGACTTTTACCAGTCGTCGTTTATACCTCGAGGGGCATGTATGTTTGTGTGTTCTGAGATTTTTTGAGTCATCAAAACCGAGAGTTTAAGTGCCGTTAACAATATTTGATGAGTTTGAGTATCGTCAGAGAACTGTAAAGAAGTAAATAGTAGTACGTAGTAAAGTAAAGTAAAAAGCTATCTAATCTCAACAGAAGTGAAATTCATTCAAGTAAGAAGTGATTGTGCTTAGTGACGTTAAAACGCACATGTATAAGAGTCAGACATCTTAGAGTGAGAATTATCTGACGAAAGCGATAATAAAAATCGAACTAAATAGACTGAGCATTGTGATAATAAATAAAGTGAATTACTTATTGTATCTATTGAGTGATGATTTTTAGTGATTATTCCTCACGCCTCCTCACATTCCGGTGGTTAATAATTATTCCTTTTTTCTTAGAGAAAAATTTTCTGGGCTTCACGCCACAATTGATAAATAATAAAATTTATTAGTCAACAAGTATGGAGATAATGAAAAGTTTAATGACGCAATAAGGGATAGAGGACAATCAAAGAGAGTAAGGTGCCAGGGAGGGGGCTGTCTAGTATTCTAAAATCTAAGAAACAAGAGACAGTAAAATTCTAAAAACAGAGTGATTTTTTTTTTCTTTTTAAAAAGGAGTAGAAAACAGTAAAGGCGGTCGTCAAGTCTTCGGACTGCAGGTTTTCCCAGGTTCCCAAGTTGCCTTGGTTCCCTTGTTAGCCCCGAACAGCCCCCGTTCATTCCATGGTGTTCAGTTTTTGAATCGAATTGAATCGTTATCTTTTGCCTCCGGAGATTCCGCCAGGCCTCGTGGCCCCCCGGTTGCGTTACCATCAGCTAGGCAAGATCTATAGGCCCGGTGTCAACCCAAGAGGTCGTCTACCAGCTCGCTACGAGAAATCGTCCCTTGCCTCCGGAGATTCCGCCGGTTGCCTCAAGGGTCCTGGTTTCCTCGACATCGACTAAGATAACGAGAGAGAGGGAGTGAGGAATTTTGGGGTCCACCTGGCAGAGCCTCTTGCTCAGGTAAGGCTGTATATACAATGGGGTGAGCCTGGTTCCTCTAAGGGCATCGTAGCGGTAATAGTACTTTGTACTATTCAGTCATCAGCACGATAGCTTACACTTCTGACTGCTCCCTGAGGAGGCCTTCCGCTCACCGTGGTCAGAGAAAAGACTCCAAGATAAGGTCTTGACTCAGCCGGGAATCGAACCCACTACCTATAGCGCGCACGGCTGACGCGTTACCACTAGACCACGGGTCGGTAAGAATGGAGTGATAAAATACATGTCTGATGGTTAAACAAAAACTTAACTGGCAATCTTTTGTTAACTCTAATGAAAAAGAAATAAATATGCGCAAATTTTATGAATATGTAAATAACAGTTTTTTTTAATCATTTTTTACGGTATTTTAAATATATAAGGTCGTTCGGAAAAATTTCGATTAAAAATATGTGTATATGTATCATTAAAAAAATATTTAGTACATCATTTTCGACGTATATTGTTATATAGAAGCCTCAGCTAAGTCGATGGTGACCACCCCGCAAGGCTTCCTTATAAGTATAGTTCATAAAATTCAACTAGATCAGCGATTTCATTAATCTCTACATATAATATTCTGGAATATGGTTTGTTGTTACGATTCTTCAAGGAGGTTGTTAATGAAAGCCCTACAAAGCCAGAGGACTCCACAACATGGGATAAGACACCAGTTCTTAAACTTCTAGAAAGTTTACACCAATTAGAAGAATAGAGAGCAATAAAAAGAGTAGAATAGATTTCAATCCTGTTAATATTAACTACGGTTCATAGATTTCAAACAATCTCTCGTATTAATAGTGATAATATAAAAACATCAGACACAGGTATTACAATAAAAATATCTGACAAAAAAAAGGCCATCAAACTTGGCAGCCTTCAACCAGAGTTAGTTTTACCATTCTTCAAGTATAGACCAGGACTTTGCATAGCCTTAGCAATAATAAAATATTTAGATTTCACAAAGCTCTTTAGAAACAATAAAAAAAATCTTTAAGCAATCAAAGAGCCTTTTAAAGATGTAGGGGCTCGAACTATAGCACACTCGATCAAAGCATTACTAGAGAAAGCTGGTGTTAATACAAACTAGTTTTCTGCTTATAGAACTGAACATGCGGTAGCATCAGCACCCTTCAAAAGAAGAGTAGCTATGGATACTATTAATAAGCGAATATCTACATGGTCCGAAAAGTCGGAAGTTTGCTAATTTTCATAAAAAACCAATCCAACTTAATAAAAACTTCGCTAAATCTATGATTGAAACTCAAACTCAATAGTAAGATTTAAATTATGCTACATATGAATTATGTACAGTTGCTTTGTGATCAATGAAATAAGTTTAATTAATGAATTGAACCTACTAGAAACTAATACGAAGCTTTACGACTTCAAAAATCTACAAGTGATCGTTGAGAATGAAACGCGCAAAATAATACTGGACTCCGCCCAGGATCACCACAAAATTCTAGGAAAACTCAATCAGAGACTCACGCTAAAAATATGAAATCGACTGGTGTGCAGGGCTACTACCAGAGTACCGTAAACGATCTTCGAACGAAACGTTCAACATAAGCTGGCAGCAAGTAAATTTGACGGAATTCAAACTATATTATGCACAAATAAATAAAAGCACTAGGTATTCCTATTTTTCTATTTTCAACTCTAAAAAATAAAAAATTTTGTTCTTCTACTTAGCTTGGTACTATGAAGACTTTAAAGCAGGTATAGGCAACGTTTTGAAAGTCACAGTACCCATTGTTCGAAGTTTTATAACGTAGCATACAAATTCATCACAATTACAATGATTATCATATATGTAATACGTATAATGAATAAATAATTTATCTTCTTTGTTTTAATACAAATCTAGGAAAAAAAACAATATTTTTTTTTCGATTTCGATGTTATTGTGAAAATTGCAAAGTCACGTATCTCGTCTTTTTTTATGCTTTTTCATTAAAAATTGGTCTCATTAAAAAATAATAAATGATTTTTGACTTATAAATGTTTTGTTATTTTTGATAAAAAAAAATGTATATCTACAAGTCTTATAAATATGTGGATAAATGTATTTTTCGTAATTTTTAATGCTCTTTTTTATGATAAAAGTCTTTTTGGAAAATTTTTATCAAAAATATGTGTAAACTGCAAACCGTCATTTTGGGTTACGAACTTTAAGCGTGATTTTTACCCCTTTAAAACGTTTGTTAACCAAAAAAAAAAAAAAAAAAAAATACACATCTCATCATTTTTTATGTAGATTACTGTAGTAAAGCCGCAACTAAATCGGCGAGGGACACCTCGCGAGGTTTCCTTGTAAGTACAATTTTTCATTCTCAAGCAAATTAACGCGAAAACACTACCACCAGTTTTATGATTCTAATGTAGGTGAACTTATCTATGCATGTACGGCAAGGTGGTTGAAACCTCGTCCTTTGCAAATTATTTTATTGCTAAATAGTTATTGTAGTAGAAGTACTGTCTATTATGTTATTACTTCCACAAGTTCATGAACTTGAAATTTGTCATGTTAAAACGACCCAGCATATGAAAATAGCAGGTGTTCTAACATTAGCCCAGATTATTCTCAGACTCCTATATTGGAATTTATCCCATACTAACTGTTACGATTTATTTACTTTAACCTCTCTACATTAAAGTCATCTTTATAATAACATCTTGTAACAAAATAAGTGAGTCGATTGACACTCAGCCCTTCAGTGAGTCAATACGTTATCGACTTGTCGATCATCGATTGACCTTATTTATCAATTAGGTTCAATTAATTTATTTTTAGCAATGCTATTATCACCACGTGACTAGCTGGTGAGAATATTTCTGGAAGGATGCCATTGGTAACGTGCCAGTCGGGCGCGTTATGGGTAGTAGGTTCGATTCCCGGCTGAGTCAAGACCCACTTATATATAGTCTTTTTTCTGACAACGATAAACGGGAAGCCTCTCAGAGAGCAGTCAATGATGTCAGCTATCGTGCTAATGATTCAATAGTACGAGAGTACTATTGCCACTACAATGCTCTTGGAGAACCAGGTGACACTTCATTGTATCACAGTCTTATCTGAGAAAAAGGCTCTGCACAGGTAGGCCTCAAAATTCCTCACTCTTTCCCGTCATTATAACTGATACTGAGGAAACCAGGGACCCCTGAGGTAACGGGGGAAATCTTCGGACCCAGCACAGTGGGAGCAAGGCTTAGCGCAGAGGAAGACGAGACATTTCAACACACCTTACTTCGATAAAAAAATCAAATTCACGATATTCAATTGTTATTGTCAATGTTTAATTCTTAATAACAATATTTAATCGTTATCAACGACATTCGATTATTATTAACGATATTTGATTGTAACTAACAGTGTTTGATTATTAACAACAACACATAATTACTGAACCTTTATCATTTATTGCTCGTCAATTAGTGATTTTAATAATTTAATTTTCAATTTTCCGTTATTTTCTAATATTAAATTTTTGCTCCCAGAATATTATTATTCGATACTATGAATATTTTCATAGATAAATAAGTGATAATTCAATAATCAAAAATTTGTATTTTTTTTTATGCCCAACACTGCATTAAACTAACATCTACAAGATATTACAAAAAAATCTTATTTCATCAAATGGGAACTTCATCAGCAAGTTTACAGCAGGAAGCTAGCATATTTTAGAATTACTATGAAATTCTTTGCGAAAGATTTGAAATAACACTCAAGTCGTCCTCAGTTTTTAGACCTTTACATTTTTGATTAAGTTGTGTTGGTTGTTGATAAGCCTGTTGCTAAACATGTTTTTGGTATTTTAAAATATCAAGATTAGCTATGTATTTATGGTCCATGGCATGTCTAATATTAACTACCTAATAAGGTGACCCTCCAATTTTCTGATGTATTTAACAAGGCATCATTTGATACTGCTATCTTGTTCTACTGACTCCGTAAAGCTGAGTAGTAACGCATATTGCTGGCATAATTGTGATTTGTATCTAAAATGTTTTGAGCTTGAGACCTTAGTGTCCAAAAGTTGCTGAATAAGGGTATTTATAGTACTTTTTATACTGTATCGATTGCTTCTGATCCTTTTTTGTTATTCCGGAATTCAAATGACGGGGAATATGTCGATTGAATCCGGAATCGAATTAGTCCTCTTGATAATGTTGCATTTGATATTTATATGATACACCTGTTGAAGTTAACCAATCATTACAAAAATAATCTTAAAACGTATTTATTATATTATTCCGTAAATGATCTGTTATCTCAAAGGGATGAAAAAATTAAACCGAATCATTTTGTTATTTACAAAAACTTGTCTCCTAGTTTTAACAGACTTTCAAAGTCAAATTAATGAGAAGCATGTGAAAAAAAATTACGTTAGACTCAGAACTGTTGACAGGTGCTAAATCAGGTGTGTGGATACTCAGTGTATATGGACTACCGTATAAAGAATTATTTTATAATCAATAATCCTGAGTGCATTGCTGCTGTTGTTGATGATAAATGGGATACGAGAGTAGTAATCTAGTTATGAGTACAGCACCTAATATCGGGTGAGGTTAGGTGCTGTGCTTGTTCAATATAATGAAAAAAAAAATTAAGAACATCTACACTGTTAAATTTTTCGTCAGTTATTAGAAGTTGAGCATAATTAATATACTTCTGATGAAGAGGGTTTAACTGTCAGATGAGCGGTCACCAAGCTTAGACATTTTGTTATAGGTAATTTACATTAATCATGCAGCTTTAACTTATCTTACTACCTTTTTTGACTTCGAGGGTTATCTGCCTCACTGAGCAGTTTTCGTGCCAAAGATTGATTTGAAATTCATCAAACATAAGAATACAGCAAATCAAGGACTTGATGCTTTGTCTCTTATATCCAAGGGTAATTTCCAACATGACTCTAACAATCCAATTCTTGCATATCAGGACATGCCAGATTATAGTTTTAACTTGAGTGATCTAATTCCATCAGCCTGCAGTCATTATAATAGCCTAAGTCACCGTGTTATTTCTCATGTGGTTATCAAATCATAATCTAGAAATAAATCTATTCCCAATCCTGACAGAAATGGCCATTGATATGATGTCAACAATTCTTAGAGAAAATTGGATAAAAATGCAGATTTAAGTGGGCCTAAATCAAATCCCGGAAAAGATCGAAGTGAGGAAATGAAGGAGACGGGCAAGATTAAAAACATCCTACCTTTGGAAAATGAGTCTCTTAAAGACGAATATGAGTGTTGGTATGAAAGCCGTCTCTATCATTCATCTTGTTTCCCTGAAAACAATTGGAAAAACACATGAAAGAAAAATCTTTTAGAATTAGAATATGCCTATAATTCAGCTGCTTAATCAGTTATATAATATTCACCATATTGTCTCATGTTTGGCCGTAGTCCAATGAATTATAACGACAGACATTGCAAGAGTACTTGCTGATGACATATAAAATCACTCAGAAACGTCTACAATCACTCAAGGAAACAGTGCTTTCTCCGTCACATCTCTGTGTACATCACCACTGGTTATTGACATAGAAAGAGCTAGTACTTCAATAGTAGTAAAAGCAGGAATTCATCATGGTACGGAAGGCAAACGATAGTCACTGCTAGACGAACTTTTATCAACTCTAATGTCACTCTAGCAGAAGATCCCACTGTAGAAGAGAAATTTCTGACTTGGCAAAGACAACCATTTACTAAATCTAGCAAAGATACAGTAATTATAACAATATCTATAACTGGAGAGTCTTCCAAATCTCTAGATTTCCCTGGTGTAACAATACCAAGACGAATAGTCTACTAATGTGGTAAACTAATTTAGTTATCATCGAAGAAGATCTCAAGCCTATGTTCAGTATTTTCTATATTTTACAAAAGTCAGTCAGCTTCTCTACCACAGCCAAAGAACACTGAAACTAAACATCCGAAGATTAATAAAGTACTATCATTTACAATCAAAAATAAGTCACGTGCAGTGCTCAGTCAGGACTTTTTTCGGACGATGTAGTTAATAAAAAGCTCCCACTGTGTATCGTCGAAGTCCCAAATGCGGTTAAGTTGATAAAAATATTTCAGCTTTCCGGTAGCGAAACTGGGGCACCAGTGTTCATGTTTACGACTAGACAAACTCAATGAGTCCAGCTAGAGAATAATTCCGATCCTCCTTCCTAGGAGGATGCGTATACATCAGAAGCAGGAATTTACCAAGTACTTTAAAAAAAATAGAAGTGTAGCTAAAGCCTCCGAGACACTACATGTTACATCATTCATAACAATCAAATGAAGCTGGATAAGGTTAAAAATTGTTATTAACAATTAAAAATCAAACCATTCCCAACTGCATTAATGTCATTTAATTTATATGTGATTAGTAAATAAAAGTTATATTCATTTGTTGAATGACAATGATCAATCCCCTTCATAACTCCTCTACAATGATTTTTAGAAACTTTGCCGTCGCTTGCAGATGGCTCTACTATCACTGTTTTTATGATTGGTTGAAGAGCTGCAGCCCAATTTGGAGAATGTTATTTACTTAAAAAATAGTTACTGTGTCATGTCAGTTTCTCAATCACTCATAATTGGAAACATGTATAGGCATCTATAAATTTCAGTAACCATCCATAGACAGTTTCGAGTATATTACACCATGTACAATAGTATCTACTATTAATTTGTACATCTTGTAACAAATAAATTTCCTCAAGTCTAATCCCCCAGACAATTCCCACTCTGCTTTATTATTTATACTTTTGGCCCAGGATTTTATGGCGGATATGTTATAAAATAAAAGATTGCCTACTAATTACGTTAAATAAGTTCAAACACAAAATTGATTTTACTTCTAATTTATTGATACAAATAATCCAACATTATAGCAAATCGAGTTCTATTTACAATATTTACAGACCGCTAACAAATTAGATACACAAACAGTAACCAAAATAACGCTGTATGAATATCAGACACAGCCACATACATTTACGTTGTTTGACTTTCCAATAAATTAGCTTTACAATGTCTCAAATTGTAATATAACTTATAATACTCCGCAAAAAAAGACCTTTAAAAACATTTAATACGCTTCAACTATGTTTACTATGCTTTGATTGACTCGACTCGACACGAGAGAGAGAGAAAGAGCAATACTGAGGCTCAATTGTCCCAAATAGTTGCAAATTACCCAAAAGATATGGTAACTCTAAAATCTATCTACTTGGGCAAGCTATCAACTCCTGAAAAGGAGGCTACGATTCCCCAAGCAGCCTGGCAAGCGACAATTCACCAGGGGAAAGCTATTGACTCTTTTAAGGTCTAACTTCCCATAGAATCTGGTTTTTTGGAGACTATCTGTAAGGGTGAATTATCAGGAGATATAGACTCTATAAGTAGTTATACAATGGGCATTGACCCACATGCGTGTAAAGCTAGGAAAATTGACCCACACACGCAGATAGCTGGGGGATTTCTCCCTACTTGTTTCATAGAAAAAAAAATGGGGGAGAATTCCCGTAGCTGTGGACGTTTGTAGGGGAACTCTCCTATGATAAGGTAGTGGGGAGGACTCTTGGGTGAGCTTGAGTATAGGTTGGGGGGTGTCTCTGGGACTGGGGGGGGGGCTAGCTGGGCTTTACCTCTGTATAGGCTAGTCGGAATTTGGGGTTTTTGCTGGGGGGAGGATACCATTCTCATACCTAAGGTGCTGCCTTAATGATAGCTGAGTGTAGCTATGCAGCTTAAAATTAAGAAGACGAGCATGAGGGTTTCAGAATAAATAAAAAATTCTATTATAAAGAAATGGCTTGCATTCACGTTGAACGTAGTGAAATATATTCAAGCCATTATAATATCGGGCGTCATAGACTATCTCGAGAAGATTTTAGATCGGCCCGCTTCAGTACCATGTTTGTTCATGGATTGAAAATGAGGGATGATCGCAGCCATCAACATCAAGGGGTAATCGAAGAAATATATTTTGATTGATTTGTAGCTGTCAAACTTTAATCTGGCCTTTTTCAATTTTTTTTTTTTTTTCCTTCTTTCTGTAAAAAGAGTGGGATTTTTTTTCGCATAAGTTAAAGAAATGTCATGTTCGAAACTTGATAGGTCAGAACATCTCGTGGGATAATTGATAAAATTGAAAAAGAGTACAGCCTTAGTGATAGGCCTACTGACAGCTGCATGATCTTAAGTCGTTTAGATAATCAATATGATTGAATGGAGCATGGGAAAATCCCACCAGACAATTGACGAAATTCAAAACATGTATAGACCTGCAGCCGCATAATCTTTTTTAAAGGTGAATAAATCTTCAGCCGCATAATCTTAAGCCTGCTGCTGCATGACCATGATTCAATGTGAAATGAGTTTTTTTTTTTTTTGTTAATTCATTAGAAAATAGATTTTAAAGGAAGTTTTGTATAAATTATTCAAACCATATGTCATTTATATTTTCGAATAAAGAGAGGAATGATGAGAAAGAAAGAGAAAAACCATAGCATGGAAAATGTATAAAACATGAGAACTAAAGTTAATAATTCATCAGTCGCATTTTAATCGTGAGTTCAATAAAATCATCGAAAACTAGCTGTTGAAGTTATCTACTATCATTTCTTCAATATGGCTTCTTTTTTAAAAAATAAGTGTCATTTTTGTTATTCAGAGGATTGCTATATACATATAGCAGAAAAATTAGCATTTGAACATGGAGTGGACTTGGGGCCATCTGGATATTCATGGCGATTTCTCAAAGAAGAAGGATTATATTTGGGGCTTATTCGATCCAACTGCGGGAATCACACCACTATGGGTATAAGTAAATCAACTAGTAAGTTTGATGTAGAAGAGAAAGTAAATGAATCCTAAGCATATGCCTCGAAAAAAATTGTAATACAGCTGAACAATTTAAATATTGAAGGAAGTTTCAGAATTTAAGTATTGAAGAAAATGTTCAGCTCCTCGGAGATTAAAAAATAAATTTTCTTCTTCGAAAAGGCTATGGTGCGTTGGGAGCATACATCGAAGCGCATCAAAAAATGCTTCCTAATGGAGATATAACGTCACGATTTAATAAAGATCAAAGGAAATCATGGCTCGTTGAATGGTGGTA
Source organism: Chelonus formosanus (assembly GCA_028641665.1). NCBI lineage: Eukaryota > Metazoa > Arthropoda > Insecta > Hymenoptera > Braconidae > Chelonus > Chelonus formosanus. Next base: position 6,442,143 of record CM054002.1, read on the forward strand.
TGGATGCGAGCTGAAAGAATGCTTTATAACGAAATTATGGTCATTATGCTCCAAACTCAGATACAGAGGTAGATTTCCCTGGAATTCAAAGACATCATCATCAAACAATGTGTGTATAATAAAATTTGGAGATGATCATGAAGATATCGGAGGTGATATCGGAGCTCTATGAATAAGTAAATACAGGAGAGATGGTCTGTTTACAACTGAAAATTGGGCCAAATTTTCATATAGCTCTTATGAGGCTTCCGCATATGCTGCGAAGAAAATAATCACTCAAATAATTGATCCTACGACAGCTAAAACTATACTCAACATTCTTCAAGATGATGAAATAAAACGTATGAATCAAGAAAATATGCTTGATGAGTACATCGATGAGCATCCTTAAGTTTTTCTGGACGAGGATATGAGACGCCTCTATGAAACTAAGGGTATACAAACCCAATGGTTTAATGATATAAAATAAATTTAAGATTGAAAACGATGTAATCATAAATAAATTTGTATATGCTGAATGTTTTCTCTAATAAACTACAAGTCTCACAATTTATGAGCTATTTATTTTTATTTTTTTTAATAAAAATATATTCCTTTCCAATTTTTTCCTAGTTTTTAAATTAAAGGGGCGGTGGGATCTACAACTATATTACAATTAAATGTCTCATAATAATTTTCCATTTATCCTAAAAATGATGCATCAGTATCTCTAAAACTCTCCTCCGAGTAAGATTATTCATTAGCATAAAAATGAATGCTGTTGTGGTAAACGTGCAAAGTTATACTTTTATGGCTAGTGAGTTTGTTGTTAAAGAATGTTAAGTCATCACTTTGGATAATTTCCAAGATACATCATTAGAACGCACTGTATTGTTTCAACCTCAAAAAAGTTTCTCATCTTTGGCGATTGATTATCAAAATCAAATTTCACGGGATACTTATGCCTTTCACGGAATTGATTGGGGATGTGGAGAAGTTCCATATGATGTAACGAGGTTACGTTTTTCAGGCGAATAATACAGATAAACAGTTTATTAGGCGGATCGATAAAGTATTGAACTAGTTTATCGATTCATTATTTAGAGTTATCCTCAGAGCAGGTTCGCTATTTATGGCATATGTTAGATAAAGAGAAGAATAGCAACTTATACATAGTTAAGAGAGAAAGATGTTCGTGATGGGTTTTGTTGCAATGACAACTCTCCCACACAACCTCTCACACTAGTGGTGGGGGATAGACAAGTAGATGGAGCCAAATAGTATAAAAAGGGTAGATTTTCTGGGATAGACACACTTGTCTCCGAGGTGCTGGACTGACGAGATCAACGAGAGTTGTAGCTCACGTTGAAACCACAGAGTTGTAGCTCTGGCAAAAAGGTTGTAGCCTTTTAGTTCCCTAAAGAGTTGGTAGCTCTTTAACAGTCGGGAGATAGCAGTCGCGAGTTGTAGCTCACGACCGAGTCCGTGGAGGAGTTGTAGCTCCTCGTCGACGAGTTGAAGCTCGCTGATTCACCAGGCAAGGTTGTAGCCTTCCCACTAGGAGTTGCTAGCTCCTGGAGTACCCGAGGTTGAGTTGTAGCACATCCGCGTAGTTGATAGGCCTAGGGGTTATTTATTTGGGTGGGAATCACAACCTTAAAGCATCTTCTCGGCATTCTAAATCACTAGTGTCGCCACTGTAGAGCCAACCCGGTATCAAACGCGAAAATTAGATTAAACGTGCATTATACTCGATATTTTTTCTTTGTAAAACCTTTTATTGTTTATAAAGAGCTAAATTAATGTATGTCGCGGTGTATGATATACACTCAGCTCTATTTTTGTTAATTCTTGTATTTTTTATTTATTATTGGTTTATGCTAATTATTAATCGAATGTCGTTAACTATTATTATTGTTCGTTGGAATAAATAGAACAGAAAGTAAAGTTTAAACATTGTAATTAAGGAAATAATTTTGAAACATATCCGCCATAGAATCCTGGACCTTACATTTAGAGTTTTCAAACGGTGTGGGGATTTTTCTTGAGAATTCAGCTTAAGGAAATCTATTCGTTACAATGATCATATAAAAAAAGTCATATCGAATGTGCTATAAAATGCAACATATATTTATGTATAAGCAAATAAATGTTGTTTTTTTTTTCTTTATAAAGCAATGATAAAGCATAAATATGATAACATAGATTTTTTTTATCTAATTTTTTACAAAAATGTTAAAACGTATTATAGAACATATAATGTTTATATAAAATTATACTCACATTAAATTATTTGATGTCGATTGATCAACTGTATGGTTGACATCTTTCTCTAAGGTTAACTGCAACAAAAAAAAAAAAAAAAAAACACATAAGTTATTTGAAAATAAATTTTTAAGTAGAAGACAAAATACTTACGGATAATTACATGATGAGAACATATTCTTAAAAGAATTCGAATGAGTTGCATTCATTCCCATAATATTCCATAGATAAATGGTGAGTAGCGCATGCCTTTTACATTTCAAGCAATTGTTCCTTATCGTTTGCCTCCAAAACTTTGATGATTCTCTTCGGAAGAAAAACTTTGAACTTATCGTCTAGAGTTGCCACAGCAGCATCACCGAACTTGGTAGCGATTAAATTCAATTCCGTTACTTGATATCTTTTGGATAATTCCAGATCCTTCACTTTCCGTGTTTCAATGATTTTTTCGCCGAAGTTGTTGAATTCTGATATATCCATTTTAACTCACAAGGGAAAAAAAGGTATTTTTTAGCTTACGAAAATGATAAAATATCAAACAAGTTTTCGTTTGAGAGTGATTTTCTATCTGAAAAGTCTCGGCTTTCATAGTACTTTTCACCATCAATTTTATTCCTACTATTTTTTCAAAATTTACCCTCTGTTCATTGGCTAAAGTTTTTAACTTCTCCTACTCAGGGATTCGTCAATGCACTTTTCTATGATTTTCCATCTAGAGTTATCAGCCGACATCTTAACTATTTCAACTTTACAGCTCCTTGAACAATAGATTTACATTTTTCCCTACTCTACACACTTAGGAGGGTGTTGATGCACTTTCCAACGTTTTCCTGGTCCAATGCATCCGCTTTTCCTATGCAGTCGGGGAAGAGAGGATATTCACATCTTAAGGGTCATTGACATTCTGCTCTTATGGGAAATGTTTATGGGATGGGCCTTTTGAACATTTTGTTTTTCAATCAGTACTTAATAGCTGCTCAGCGCATAGATTTTTCAGTATCTAAAACAAGTGGGTGATGCAAAAACGTAAAATATACATACAATCAACATGCAGCTCAATCCTTACTCTGGTGAAATAAGTACGTATACGAGGGGTTTCGCATATATTAATAAGCTTTACGATCTTTTGCTCTCTAAGCCAGAGTCGGTTTGTCTTCATTTTGGGAAGCAAGCGCAGTGCGATGAAGGAGCTGTTATATTTTGGTTTGATTCAGCAAATGAATATTTAATATTGCTTGAAAATGAATTAAAAGATAAATCGCTACGATTACCTCAAAAATATAAACTTTCGGGCATTATTGTGAGAGTTAAACTTATATCTGCAGAACGTGGGATCATATACCAAATATCCTAGAAGATTGTAACACATTAGAATGCAGAGATATTTTACATCCTGAACATAATTTAACTGAAGATTATAATTCTTTTGATTGTGCCTATAAGCAACTTGAAGAACTTGTGCATGGTCGTTGTGCAATGGATAATACATCTTCTATACCAACAACAACAACATGCTCAAGAGCTTCATTTTCTACAATAACAACAACAACATCATCTTCTACGATAGCAACAACACCGTCGAGAGCACCATCATCATCAACTTCTCCAATAACGGCAGCATCCTCAAGAGGAGTACCCTCAACATCATCACCACTGTTATCGGTTGCAGTACCCTCAATATCATCAGCAGCAGCGGTATCTTCGGATCTCGAATTGATAAATCTTGACAGCGCTTTCAAAAACTGCTTAAGTACTCATATTACAAGAAATCCTAAATTTGAATATTTAAATTTAAAAAATTTTCTGGAAAAATGTGAAAAATTGATGATTAATGAAATTGAAAAATATTGATTATTAAAAAAAGATTTGCTTGATTTTGAAAAAAAATTTTTTAAATTGATAAATAATTCTGTTTTAAGAAAAACCACGGAAAATGTTAAGAATCATAGAGATGTTAAACTTGCTATAAACTGGGAAAAACGCTGTGGCGCGAATTATTACATATCTAAACCCAAATATCACTCTAGCGTAATTTTAAATGAAAATTGAGTTGTAATAGAACTTGAAAAAATGACAGTAATTTTTAATAAACCGATATATATAGGATTCTGTATTCTTGATATTTCAAAAATTTATATTTATGATTTTCATTACAATTATATACTTGAAAAATATCCTCTTAAACGGGCTAAATTAATGTATACTGAAACGGATAGTTTAATTTATCATTTCAAAAATTTAGATATTTATAAACATATCAAAGAGGATATAGATAAATTTGATACTTCAGAATATAAGAAAGATAACTCATGGGGTATACCTTAAACTAATAAAAAAGTGATTGGATTAATGAAAGATGAAAATAATAGTAAAATCATGACTCATTTTATAGGCTTAAGAGCTGAAATGTATACATGTAAAGTAATGAATGATGAAGATGAAATAAAAGAAAAAGATTCGGTAGAAGTGACAGATAAAATAAAAGCGAAAGGAGTAAAGTTATCTTCTATGAAAACGATAACATTTGATCACTATAAAGAATGTTTATTTGAGGATAAGAATATATCTCGAATTGAGCATCATATAATTAGTGAAATATTAATCCACTTGTAATTACCTTGAATGGTAAATTGTTTCCACGATTTTTTAATGTACGATTAAATCGCTCACATATAGATGCTTTTAGATTTGTAAATGTCGAATACATTTTCATGTTGTATTGTTTCATAAGTGATTGAAGTTCTTTATTATGAAATTCTTTGCCTCCATCTACATGTAATCTTTGTGGTACTCGTTTCTCAATAAGCACTGATTTCATAGCAGCGGACACATCGTTACTATTTTTTGTCTTCAGCGGTACAGCCCATACATATTTTGAAAAAATATCAATAATTGTTGATAGATATTTGTATCCATTGTTGGAGGATGAATAGGCAGTTAAACCAACCAAGTCTGCTTGCCATGTTTCATCAAGCCTCCGCACATGAACTTTACGATGTTTAAAAATTTTCCGTGCAGGTCTATGCAGCTCATCGGCGATTACTTTTTTAATTTTTTCCATTCGATTCTTTATTTCAGGTTAGTCCACTAAGCAAGGAATTTAATGATTGTGACGATTTTAAGAGTGCTTCTTGTTCCCTTGATTTTCCGAAAAGGTCTATTATAGCTTGTCGGCATACATTGAATTGCGATTTCATTTAATCAGTAATGGCATCAAATTTTAAAAATTTAGATTCCGTATAAATTCTTTCTGCGAATAATCTTTTCTCCAAATTATCCAACCTTTTGTCTGAAGTAGATATAGTTTCCTTCAATGATGATAATAATATTTTACCAGATGCTGGATTTTCTATGTCGTTTATCTGTTTTCTCAAAGTAGATATAGTTTCTTTCATTAATGATGTTTTATCATGTGATGAATCTATTGCTTCGTTTATATCCGCCAGCACTATTTTATGGAAGTTTTGAAATTCTTGAGGCACAATATTATTAACACTTTTCAATGTCACTGCATCATTTAAGCCAATAGGATCAGACACATTACACAATCGTTTATCATCAATATCAAACTGATTATCATCAGTTAATTTGAAACCAACTCCTGGAGGTCCTCTAACCAGACCGCGGATACTTCCTAGACGTGTACCGAGATCAGAGTTTCGTTTGTGTTTTCAACTAGTGCACTTCGCTTGCGTGATGGGTACTCGTTGATCGTCACTTGGAAATACTTGAGAAGCGCTGTTTTTATTACTTTTATTACGTTTAGTAGAGAAATAACATCCTTATTCTCTTTTTTTTCTAAAGTCTTCTTATGCTATCTAATATGCTGAACAACGGGAATCCTAATGCTTCTAAACACAATATGAGGTTAGATTCATCCTCGAAAAGGAAAGCTGACCAGGTTGCGCATAATAACGAGACAAATCGGAAAATGGTAAGAAAGACCTTTGAGGACCTGAGAATAATTAATACAAGGTTCAACCTAACCTCGATAAAGCTAGAGTTAGATCAGTCTCATTAGAATCTATGGATACCGGCCAGAATACGCATAGTCAACTGGCGCCATCTGACGTTTCCTCACAGCCTAAAAAGACTGCGAGGCTGCCCAACCAAGTTGATAATACAGAGATCCGTACGCATAATAAATTTGCACCGCTGTCATTAAATGCTCCATGCCACTCTCTAGATGAAAGCAGCTCCCAGCAATCAACCAGCCTTCCTGGAGGTTCGGAGGTCCGCAGCGTCGAAAATGAAGCTTCTAAACCTCCCCCTATCTTTATCTACGATATTAATGTTAATGATGCTATAGGAATTTTAAAACCAAAAGGAATTGCCACCAGTAAAATTAGGATTAAGCAAATGGAGTCGGCAGTAAGCATCTCAGCCAATAGCCTCCAAGTCCATGATGATATCATTAAGATTTTGAAAGAGGAGGGAAATCACTTCTACACGTGCACCCATAAAGATAGAAAACAAAAATCATTAGTCTTAAAAGGTATTTTTGGGGGTTTTAACGAGAACGATGTGACTGAAGAGATTAATAGTTTAAACCTTCAGGATGTCCATATTGTTAGAATAACTAAAGTTATTTTCAATAAAAATAGATCTGATAATGTACAATTCCTGGTGCAATTAACAAATGATAGCAATCCAGTCAGTCTCACAAAAATTAAGCTACTCCTATCACAAAGAGTTAGCTGGGAGAAAGTACGGAAAAAACACGTCTTCCAGTGTAAGAATCGTCAGAAAGTCGGGCACGCCAGCTGTAATTGTTTTCTGAAATATAGATGTGTAAAATGTGCAGAGTCTCATGATCCTGGGAAGTGCTCAGTAAAAGAAAACTCTCCCGCTAGTGAGCTCAGATACGCGAACTGTGGCATGACGGGCCATCCAGCGTCGTATAAAGGCTGTGACTACTTGAAAAAAGCACAAGAGATAAGACATAAAGCTCTAAAGGCTAAGTTAGAGATCAAAATGAATAGGGATGCTCAGCTTAACAATTTTATCCAACCTGATGTCTCATTTGCCACCGCTATGCGTGGCAATGTTCGTAGATCCGAGAGCCCGTGCTAATTAGGAGTTCTCAGATGAGACCAGAAACGCCTAAGACTGCAATATACCTCAGGCTAATCGACATGCCAACAACGATAACAATAATATGTTCTCACACATAGAAACACTCTTCAATGATTTTAAAACATCCATGATGACTGCCATAAACCTACAATCACAAACCCTGTCGCAGAGAATCACGGAAAATTCACTCCATATTGAACATATTCTTTCTCTATTCCACTCAGATTAATGGATATTACGAACCTGCATACCTCATCTACTGATAATAACCTACCCTCCGTTTCCTACAGCACTAATAATATCTTAACAGATAGTGCAATTAACGTTAACTCTCTCTGTGTGTTAAAGAGAAGATATGATCTCCAAGTTTTCATTAACAGAAATAACTTGGATATTATCCTACTATCGGAAACTAAATTAAGTGCTAAATTCAAAAGAATTCCATTCCACAATCATAATGTTATCAGAACAGATAGACCTGCGAATAGGAGAGGAGGTGGTACGGCCATCCTAGTACATAAAAGACTGAATTATGAGCTCATCTCTTTTCCTAACTCTCACGACAATACTTTGGAGTTGACGGCTGTCCAAATTAAAACTAAGAAGAATAGGTTAATGATTTCCAGCGGATATGCTGCACCGAGAAATAAAGATACCTTCATTCTAGAGCTTAACAATTTATTCAAAGACTTTAATTTAATAAACTCAAACCAGTACTTCATCATCGCAGGAGACATAAATGCTCGCCATGTCACCTTGGGCGACTCCAGATCCAACGAGAGAGGTGCTGCTCTTGCTAATTGGTTGGTTGATAGCTACCCTGCCCTCAAGGTCACACACTATAGCTCTCTAATGCCTACCTTCCCTAGATCTGGCTCGTACTTAGATCATTGTCCTACAGATAGTAGGTTATCCTTGCTGGGTCTAATTAATAATAAAATCAATACTCTACCATATGACAGTGATCATAACGCCATCTGCTTCGCGCTTGATACTAATTCTATGCTTCAAGGTCTAGTTGTCCCACCCGATCAGGCCCACAAATATAATTATCACTGTGCTAACTGGCAGGACTTCCAGGATTACCTCATAGGAGCTAGGGAAAGCTCAGTGCAAGTTCCTAAGGATAGAAATCTAACCATTGATGAAGTCGATCATTATATAGTGCAATTTGAGAAGCTGGTTTAGAGCTCAGTAGATGCTACAATCCCCAAAGTTAGTAAGAACTTCAATCCATATGTGAGATACTCCAACAACAAGGTCAAAAAGCTACATTCTTTAAAATTTCATCTTGTCACAAGGCTGTTTCAAGTTCGTAAAGACGGAGCTGATAAGGATTTAATACTCATCTAGCAACCTGGCACATGATCCTACTAGAGAAGTCGACTCCTCCAGAGTTTTCTCCAAACACTATGAAATAGCGGCAATAATGAAACGTGCAAAGAACAAGATCTCTTCAGGCCTGGACTGCATTCCTATGATAGTCATCAGGAACTTACCGGAAGCTGTAGTTATGGACTATACCGTAATCTTCAACAATGCTCTGAACATGTCATATTATCCTGTTCGGTGGAAGCAAGCTAAAGTTATCCCTATACTGAAGAAAAATAAAGATCCGCGAGATCCCACAAGTTACCGTCCAATCAGCTTAACCTCCAACGTTAACAAAATTTTTGAAGAAATGATGATGGAGCTGATGCTAAAACACATAGAAGATAACAATTTAATTCCGGTTAACCAATTCGGGTTCCGTGCAGGACATTTAACAACGCATGCTATAAACAAATTCGCGTCGGACATCAACAGAGTTATCCTGAATGGTAAAATAGTGAGAGCTGTACTGATAGGTCTCGAAAAGGCGTTCGATTTAGTATGGTTGGACGGTCATATTTATAAGTTGATGAGCATGAAATTCCCGCAGTTCATGGTGTTACTCGTACTGGATATGGTTCATGGAAAGAATTTCATCACCTGGAATGGATCTGGTGTTTTATCTAGGTCATTCGGTATACTGGAAGGTCTCCAACAGGGCACGGTAACGTCCCCACTGTTGTTCAATCTTTTTAACAGTGATATTCTAAATCTTTTCAGTATGAATACGGTTAAGAATGTGCAGTCTTTAGCGTATGCCGATGACCTGGTGGTCTACTTCGCTGACAATAGAATTAAAAATATCTCTGATAAATTAAACGATATCGTAAATAAAATAAACATTTAATATCTAGAGTGGAACCTGAGAATCAAACCAGGAAAATGTGAAGCAATTCTATTCAGAAAAACAGTGAACGAGCTTCCATACTCAACAGTTAAAGATCTGAACTCCTTCCAGGTGACTGTTAACCCAACTTCAATTCGGAAAGAAGCTACCATCCCTACTCTCAACTCCGTTAAATATCTAGGGGTCAACTTCGATTATTTACTTCGGATGTTTAAGCACCAAGCCATTCAGCTGCAAAAAGCGAGAGTTGCGTTCTGTGCAAACTCAAGAATTTTTTAACAATAAAAATTTGGAGACCAGGGCAAAGGTCATATTGTACCAGCTACTCATCAGGCCGATCATATCTTACGCAGTTCCGGTCCTCTGGAACATGTCAGCTTCTTCTATGGAACACTTCAGAAGATTCGAGAGGGCTTGTCTCAAAGCCTGCATTAGCTAATACCGCTCAGCTGACACTAATTATCTTCATAGAATATCCAATTCTCATCTCTATAGTACTGCTAGTTTTCCAAGATTTGACATATTCACATTAAAGCTTACTAAAAACTACTTTAGCAGCCTTCAGCGCATGAAAAGTAAAAATAAGATTCCTGAAGGACTCACCTGTGATAATACAGTCGACTGTCGTAGGATGCTGAAGAAAGGCTACATACCGCCAGAACTCTTTCCCTATGCGGACAAAATTGGAGTGATCCAGGACGATTCCAATGTTCCAACAATATATCATGTCAGTATATACTGCGCAAAGAAAGCTATCCTTTTAGATGATAAGAACACCCTGGTAGGGAAAATAGTATATTCTACAGTTCTCTCTGCTAAAGACTCTTTGAGTACCGATCGCCTCAACAAAAACAACTGGTGGTTGATTGATGATGCCAAGTTTATTGAGGAAATCAGAAAAAGGGCAAAATGGAAAGCTTCATCTGCAGGAAAACATAGCCATCGACAACGTCGTAAACGTTAAGCTCATAGTTAATGAGCTTATTGCTGTTGTACATATGTATATAGTCTTTTTATAATTCCATGTAGTTTGTAAGGTCTGTTGGCTCACGAAGCTAGTTATTGTTTGATGGAGTTTTACTTTTTTTTGTTTTACCGTTATCTAAGTTTATTGTTTTATCATATCCTAATCTAGCTACTCTGTTTAACTTTTATATTCTGTACTACAGTCTGTTAGTGAGATCGTCCAAGTAACGCAGGCTAATTCGATGTATTAATATTATTGCTAAGGTCTTCGTTAGGTCGTCTGGACCTTTTCCAAGAAAATTGTATTTTTTTTTTCTATAAATAAACTTCCTATTCAAAACAAAAAAAGACGTGTACCGAGACAATGAATGCTCATTTTTACTAAGCTATGTGAACTCTATGAAGGTCAGTAACCGAATGATATGCTTTTAATTATACCTCAGATGATATATCCTTCTTAAGCATTTTATCCATTTCATTGAATTGAGTTTTGAGAGCTTCTAACATGGATTCTATTGTTAAAATTGAGTTTTCTATGGATATATAAGTTTCCAGAGTTTTTTTGATACCGATCACATCTGTTTTAATCGTGAATGTAATATCCAACATTCTTCTATTCAGGCCTTCCACTTTATCATCAATTGATTCTATTTGCTTTTTCAAGTCATCAGAAGAATCATTTAAAAATTTTAATGGTACAGCATCACTTGAATCTACAGCATCACCAATATTACACAATTTTTTACCATCAATATCATAATTACTATCACTAGTTAATTAAAAACCAATCACTGGAGGACCTTCAAGTTGATTATAACAAGGAGCCCAATGTTGGCCGAGACGATTGATACTCATTTCATAGATTGATGTGAACTGATTGATAGCCCCAAAACAACTGATGAATCCATAATTATTCTCTAGATTGAATAGTGTTGTATATCTGAATCTAGTAATGCATTTTTTTATAAAACTTTCTCTTTTCAACAAAAACTAGACCCTTAAAATGTTCGTTTCTACTTCAAGTTTATGATTCCTAAAATTTGATTTTAAAGGCCTTTTCCGTAAATCATTTATTGCCGAAAGAGTTTTTCCTGAAGACACGTAATAGTCTCAAACTTTCCCAAAGGCTTATCTTTTTGTGACGTGTTAAGTCTCCTCATGGTCCGAACACCAATATAAATAGGCACCTTTTGCAAAAGCCCTCAGACTAAATTGTGAACTTGAACAGCGAAGTTCTGCTCCGTGCATTGAAAGTTCTACCATTGACGAAATACTTAAATTGTAGTTGAATTAACGTTTGAATAAATCAAGAATCCAACATAAATTTTGGCGACGAGGATGGGATTCGTCTATCGTTTTTGAATAAAAATCTTCAAAGTAATTGTGCAAGTGCATCTTGAAGAAACAAAGACGTCAATTTCAATTGTTCAACGGACATCGCAGAGTACTTAGCAAGCGGACAGTTGTCAACTGGATCTAGCAACACCAGCACTGACCGTAGAAGTATTCATCAAATGTCTTCAACATCCTGGTGAAAACATTAGTCCTAGCAACGCCAACACAGGAAAGCAACAAACGTAAGTCAATATATTTAGTGCTCATTTTTCAACTTTTCGCAAATTCCTATTATTCTTTCTTCATTTAAATAATAAAATAGAATAATGACAGATGCTGACCAAGTAAACTCTTCTCATATTTATCCTAGAGTATCTCCACCACCTGAACATTTGAAACTAGAATTTTTAATGAAACTCATTCCTGAAAAATTTGATGGTGATCGATTTAAAATTCGCAGCTTCGTTAAGCAGGTTGATTCAGTAAGTGAAATCGTGCAGGAAAATCAAAAGACTGCACTACTCTTATTTGTTAAAAGTCGTATAACTGGTAAAGCTCGCGATCAAATAGATATACATTGTAATCTCACGTCATGGGACGAAATTTCTGATTTACTATTGAACCTTTATCAGGATAAAAAATCTTGCGATCAGTTATTAGAAGAACTGAATAACACCTCACAAGATATTAGAAAGGAAAACCTTTCTCAATATTTCCAAAGATTAGAGGAACTTTGCTCACGAATTCTCGCGGTTCTTCACTCCTCTGACCCTGATGAAGACCCCAAAAAACTTGCAGGCAGAACGAGTATGGTTATTGACATGACCATGAATAGATTCGTTTATCATTGTCACCCTAAAATATCTCAGATGCTCAGATACCGAGAGTTTAAAACAATTAATCAAGCTTTCACTGCGGGTCTTACGGAAGAAAAAGCATTAAGACTAGAATTCCCTAATAATCATATTGAAAAATGTCGAATCTGTCATAAAACCAACCACACAACGGGAAATTATTATCGAAATAAAAGATCGAAATCTCATACTAATCGTAGCGTTCACCATGTTACTCAACAAGAAATCAAATTCTGCAAATACTGCAAAAAACACGGGCATATAATCAAAGAATGTTGGAAGCGTTAATTTAATAATTCCAAGCGCAACGATCCAAACTTTAATCCAGGTGCTTTTAATAAAAATTACTATAATCCAAATAACTCTAACTCAAATAATTTAAATCATAACAGGAACCCTCGACAAAATATAAATTTTCAATCGCCTTCAAGCCCAGCTCCTGATAATACTCCTTGCAATTTTAATGTCCATGCATGTAACTTAAATCAAAGTCCAAGTACTTCTAATACAAGCGATTCGACTGATAAACTTCTTGAATCCTTTTCCAAAGCAAATATATATATCAATACATGCAGATCGATTCAAAATCCTGATGATTCTAATTCAAATGATTCAACGAATGAACCTCTCACGTCTCTATCTAAATCAAATATATACCTAGATACCAACGATTTATCATATGTCTCATTGCAATCTCCTCAATCAAGCTCTTTCGATAAAAATTTAAAATTATTTGTGGACACTGGAGCCTCCATATCCTTAGTGAAGCAACAAGCTCTAATTAAACCTACTATTTAAAACTTAAAGATAATAACACTCAATGGAATTTCCCCAAATGCTCCTCTTCGTACCTTGGGTGAAACGGAAGTTCCTTTACTGCTGAACAGTTACAAAATTACACTAAAGGCACAACTGATTGACGACCATACTAATATTCCATTCGATGGCCTCCTGGGTCAAGATTTCTTTAAACAGGAAAACGTCAATATAAATTTCGCTAAATCTCAACTAAGCATTAACTCGTTACCTTTTCCGATATTTATTTATTCTTATACTCCTCACTATCATAACTCTATAAATCTCAGCCCTAGAAGCGAAACCATTATAAAAGTAAATGTATGTAATCCTTGCAATTTATCCGAGGGAGTAATTGAAGCACGTGAAGTAAATGACATCTTAATTCCAAACTCAATTGTCAAAATATTACCTGGAAACCAAGCACTTGTAACCGCTATAAACCCATTTACCAGGTACACTCAACTTCCACTCCTCAACGTCCCTCTTGCTCCACTACCTGAAATAACTAGCGAAATCCTTTTCTCTCCTTTAGACCCTAATAAAAATAACACTAGACAAAAAGTTTTAAAAGAAAATCTACGGCTAGATCACTTGACTGATTACGAACGAAAATCGGTGACGGAAATCTGTACTCAATATCAAGATATCTTTCATTTACCGAATGATTCGCTTACCTATACTGAAACAATGACTCCCCGTACAAAAAAGAACAAACAAATTATTGACTAATAATTAGTCTATTATAAGATTTTTGAGACTTATAATAGATTAACTGTAAGCTTATGATTGAATTGTAATTGTTTAATCATAAGTTTTTAGAGGCTTACGATCACCTTACGATAGATCACTCATTAGTTAATGGTTGACTGATTATAACTCAAAAAAAATAATTTTTCTTTATAATTTAAATTTTAATATATAATTAATCAATAATTTTATATGACAATAATATAAATGCATATTAATATTAAAAATACTCTTTTAACAATATTTTTTTACATATCAATGAAGGTCAATACTACTTATAGGTAATGTTAAATGTACACTGCTACCACAATTATTCAATACACTATAACATACACATTTCAAATTAGTTATGGGAATTAAATCATGACTTTTTAATTTTCTACATAAAAATATATTCTCCACATCGATTCCTTCCAATGGGGTATTATAATTATTGACTGTAAAATATCGTTGTATAAAAACATAAAATAGAGGATGAGTATGATATGTACAAAATTTGATACAGTTACAATTTTTTAATCCAACGAATGATTCAATCATGCCAAATCGATTAACTTCTCTTTCATCTGAATACTGGACATATGAAGAATTTCTTCTTGGATAGGGTTTAGAACAATTGTTAATTTTTTTTCTTTTCAACTTCTTATATTTTAGATACTCTTCAGAATCATATGCTATATTATTTAAAAATAATCTTTCGAATTTGATAAATTTCTTCACGTTTCGTGATAAATTATTCGAAAGTAGTGCATCGTATATTTGACTATTCATCACGGATGTGATTCGAAATTTTTCAATAATGTAAACTTTATTATCAATTTGCGTAAGTTTTCTTCTATTTCTACTAGCTATTTTAAGTTTATCACAAAATGAAGTAATATTAGAATCATGGTTAAACGTGCCTAACTGTTCATTATCTGAATTAAAATATAGAGAAACTGCAGAACATATTTGAAGCTTTTAATACTCCATTTAAATGTTCAAAAGAATAGCAAGATGTAGTCCAAAGTGGTCCTAACTTTCTAACTACATTAGGGAGGTGAAGCAATTGATGCACATTACTTGTTAAGTAATGAGCTTCATATAAAATTTCGAATCGATTAAAAAATTCCGTTATAGATCGTGATGCTATTTCTATCATGTTTGAAGATATACTAGAAGTTAATAAATTTGATAAACCAACGATTAAAAGCTTGACATGTTCAAAATATTGAACTTTCATAACGTCATGCAAAAGAGGTAAACAATAGTAAAGCATGAAAATTCGAAACTCAGTAGCCTTCCAATATTTGAGTTTTGAAAATGCTTGAGGTAATCTTGGTATTGTTGAGGGTGGACATATTTTAAGTATTTTATTATCTAACTGATGTATTAGTCCATACAAAGATGCTTCATGCGTACGATGTTTAGGATCAAACCAAATTGTTAACAATTTTTTTATTACACCTAAATCAAGGCAGTGCATCACATCTATTGAAGTACTGTTGATGAAATCATAACATATTTTTGATAAGACTGTTGGACCCTTAATGCCTCCAAAAGGTTTCAAACTTCGACCAACTTCTTCTCCTATCTTAATTGTATCTTCTGTTGTTCTCATCTCTAAAGCATCATTGGTATTGTATACTTGTCTGCCTTGTATTTTTATACTTTGTATTTTACATATCTGGCATCCATATGTCGATGTATGACCGGACATATTTAAAAAAAGAGCTTTTGCTGGTAAGTCGCAAGTACCACATAATAAAATGCTACGTACCTTTTTCAAATTATTATAGCCACAAAATTTAAAGTCAATACCTTCGTATAATAATTTAAGTTCAGGAAAAAATGATTCCATAAACATGTTTGTCTGTGGCTTAGTAAAACCACCCCATAATCCAGCTAGAATAGTGTTTTCTTTTTTTATACGTTCCGGAAAAGACAATTCATTGATCCTCAAATAAAAAGGCCAAATACTATAAGTTGAATTTTTATATACGTTTGATCCATCAGAATACCACATTAATGAGATATTAGATCTATTTATTAAGGGACCATTATTTACTACGAACTGTTGATATATCGTACCATCATAAATATCTTCATAATAAGCATATATTAATTTTTGTTTTTTAAAACGATAATTAAGTAAATCATAAAATCCTTCACGATTAAACATTGTCCTTAATTGAGATAAAATTGACAATTGTATGAAATAACAGCTTCCACTTTTTGTCTTACATATATTACATTTGGATCTTTCATTTTTTAATTTTTCATAGCAATTAGAACAATAATAGTGTTGAATAAATGGCATTTTCAAATGATTTAAATTCTCTTCAAATTTATAAATAGTATTAGCACAATTATTTGGTGCTATAAGGTGGTTATTCAACCATGATAAAAGGTCATTTAACTGGATATTGAAAAAATTATGACGAATGTTCAATAATAGAGTAGATACAAGACTTTCCCGTAATGTAATCGGTGCTCCTGGATAAAGTGGCATATCCATTAAATTATTATCAGCATTTGTTGTATTGTTGATTGATTGTTGATCAGATAGGGAATTTGATTCTTCAGATAATTGATCATTCATATAAAAATTACCATCGATATACTCCTGATCATCATCTGAAGATTGATGATTCAAAATATTAGATCCATGACTATTCAGAGATGAATTGTCAGTCGATTGACTAAATAATTCACTGTCATAATCTGTATAGAAATTAATTTATAGATTAATATAAAAATAATAGAGAAAGGAATTTTCTTTTAAACTATTTTTTTTTAGTACCATCACTGCAGCTATCAAAATTAGTTGTAGTTTCACTTTCCACAGAAGATACATCACTTTTTTGGTATTTAATGATTTATTGATTTCATGCTCTTTATCTACAAAAATTGTGATATTAATTAACAAACAATATAAACATGAAAAAATATTTTTTATTACCATCATTACTAATAGCAGTGTAAGAATTATTATCGATTGAAAATGTCTTCTCAGTACTTAGGTCGGTCTCATTGAATCCCTGATAGCTATCTAGTAAAACGATGTATACCGAAGTTTTAATAATAGGATGAATTTTTAATATTCATAAATTCAACTAATAATCAAATTTTAATATACATGTAAGAATTTACATACTTATCATACCTAGTGATAAACTATTAGTTGTTAAGGAG
Organism: Chelonus formosanus; assembly: GCA_028641665.1. Classification (NCBI taxonomy): domain Eukaryota; kingdom Metazoa; phylum Arthropoda; class Insecta; order Hymenoptera; family Braconidae; genus Chelonus; species Chelonus formosanus. Next base: position 6,459,555 of record CM054002.1, read on the forward strand.
CGCTCATGTTCAGAACTTAATTCAGTTGAAGATTGAGTTCGTTTGCTTGTAAATTTTATTTTTTTATAAAAATGATTCTCTTCATTATCATTGCAAATTATTGTTCTTTTGAACATTTTAATATTTTAATTAAATCGAATGATCAGATGCTTCTTTAAATCGATGATAAAATAAATGAAATTTTATTTATGTCATCATTTGTTTTTCATGAAACGAATTAAAACATTATTTATACTCATCATATAATAATCGTTGACGTCCATTGATTAAAAATGTCTAATCTTTATGCACTAATTTTTTGGCTAACAACGAAGCAAAAAGACGTGATCAAATTCAATACAATAAAATTTAAATCCCCAGACCAACCTACAGCACCATGGAAAAATAAATACTATCCTTTGAAAATTCTACTCAAGAGTGGTATGTCAATATTATTGTTTTCTTGATTAATATAAAATTTATGTTAAATATTGGAATCTCGTCGATATATCTGTTTATATATTTCTTTTTGTCTTCTCAAAATTTTTGTTCATTGATTTTTGATAAAATAAAAAATATTAATATATATGTATTGTTAGAAAATGAATCATGGTTGGACTCTTTTGAAGTTGACACAAAAGGAAATATTATAGGTCAGAGAAATAATGAGGATACAGAAAGTTTCCAAAATAAAAAAAGAAAGGCAAAAACGAGTGAAAAAGAGCATGAAGAAGTAAACAAAAGAGTTTTGAGAAAAAGAATCTTAAATCAGCCAGTTTAAAATCAATTTTTGAAAAAAAGGATGATAATAGTGATATTCCAGAGAATGCTCAGCCATCAAGTTCAACCAGTAAATGTTCAGAGGGTTCAAAAGCTTTCAAAGGAAAAGATCCATCAGATATTAAAACAAAAACCTATAAAAGAATTAATAAAAATCCAATTGAATCTACTGATGATGAAGATAATAATAAAATAGATAGTGATGATGATAATGTTAAAAATAATAATAAAAAAGAAGAATTAAATGAACTCAATGAGACCGATAATGAAGGTGATTCATATGATTCTATTTTGTGCAGCGATAATGATAAAAAGTCACTTGGATCTAGTTTATCACACTGTGATTGTACTATTTTGGAGAATGGTATATTCAATATCTGTTATATATTCATATTTTTTCCTAAAGTAATGATAATATAGTATTAATTCTTTTTCTTAAGAAAATATAAATTTTTTAGAAAATGTACTCCAAATCATGAAAAAAAAAGAAAAGACCTTAATTAACAGAGCTAATAATAATAAGATTATTCGTGGACCATGGAACATTCCTAGAGCTGGCAAAGTATTTTTTATCGAATCAACTTTTTGTGTTAGAATTCGATTATTTCAAACTTATATATTTTGATACAAATAAATATATTAATATAGATAGAACTCATTCAAAATTCTCAAGTTTATATCGACGAGAATATCTTAAAGTATGATAAACAAAAGTTTCGTGAAGATTCCAAAGAATTGTGCCGACGATTGATAAAAAATATTATTGGGATTGATAGATTGAGTAAAATGAGCAGAACTGGAGGAAATAATTGGGAACCATTTCCACAGGATGTAATAACAACTGTGCAAAGTATATATATTTATATTTTATTAATTATTTGTGTATTAATTATTTCTAAATATTCTAAATTTCCATTTGATCATCGTTCGATTATGCTTAAACTTCTGTTAAATTATTAGTGATTTATTTCCTTTTTAAAGCTTATATATCAAAGAAAGCAAGACCACTTTTATTAATAGACCAATTCGAAAAATGTTTAACAAATCTACTTACAACAACTCGAAACAAAACAGGTCAAAAAATGTCTCAAAAACCTTCTGAAGATTGAAGAATATCGCAAGATATTTTCTTCTGAGTTCACGAGTTCAAGATATTTCTTCACCTACTTCTACTTTAATTTTCACAAAAAAAAAATAATTTCTTTATTTATATGAAAACAATGATTTAACCCTCACTATTGTAATTATTGATTTTTTGGTAGTTAATTAATAAAATTAAAAAATATATTAATGATTGAATTTATTTCATCAACAAGTAAATTGTTAAACATTAAAATCTTCTTTTAAATTGAAAACTAACGCAGATAAATAATATATTATATTAAATAAAATTTAAATCATAATATTTTTTTTTCTAAGTTTTAATTAGTTAACCATTAACTAAGGAGTGATCTATTGTGAAGTGATTATAAGCCTCTAAAAACTTACAATTAAATAATATCAGCTTAATCATCAACCTGCAGTTTATCTATTATAAGTCTCAAAAATCTTCTAATAGACTAATTATTAGTCAATAATTTGTTTGTTCATTTTTGTACGGGTCACTCTATTGATAGCACAAATGATCAGCCAATAAGGCAAAAATATATCGTTATCCTCATGTCCATAAAGAAGAAGTAAACAATCAAATAAATGGAATGTTAAAACAAGGCATAATAAAACCTTCGAATAGCCCTTGGTCAAGCCCACTATGGGTCGTGCCGAAGAAGACTGACGCCTCAGGTAAGAAGAAATGGCGTATCGTGATAGATTACCGTTTATTAAACGAAAAGAACCATAGGAGACGCGTATCCTATCCCTAATATTGAGGATATACTAGATCAACTAGGTCATTCCCAATACTTCTCGACCTTAGATCTAGCAAGTGGATTCCATCAAATCCAGATGGATCCGAAGGACGCCGCGAAAACCGCGTTCACTACTCCAGAGGGTCATTTTGAATACGTTCGAATGCCTTTCGGTCTAAAAAACGCGCCGGCAACATTCCAGCGATTAATGAAAAATGTACTCCTAGGGTTAACGGACAAACAATGTTTTGTCTACATAGATGATATTGTTATTTACGGTTCCTCTTTAGAAATTCATAATGAACGTCTTACTAAGGTTTTTTCTCGCCTTCGAGAACATAATCTCAAACTCCAACCTGACAAGTGCGAGTTCCTTAGACCTGCTTGTCTTTACTTCATATCATAGGTCATATCATTAGCCGAGATGGAGTAAAACCCCAAAAAGGTAGATGCTATTAAGAGAATGCTGGTACCTAAGAATGCAAAGGATATTAAGGTTTTTCTCGGTATGACCGGTTACTATCGAAAATTCAGTGAAAATTATTCCACCATCGTAAAATCATTAACTTTATTATTACAAAAAGATTCTCCCTTTGTTTGGACAGAACAACAAGACAAAGCCTTCAATATATCAAAATAAAAGTTAATAAGCAATCCAATTTTACAATACCCAGACTTTAATCTACCCTTTATTTTAACGTGTGATGCGTCAAACAGTAACGCTGATGGTTTATCGCGTATTCCTATCGATCAAGCTGAAGCAAATTCCTTTGAAATTTACAGGGCGCAAATATCGCTAAATCCAGCTGATCAATCATATGAAGATTTTATAAAGCATCACTACATAAACTCAGATGTAATTGAGTATGAATTATAGAATACTCCGTTCGAAAAGATTAAACAAATAATCGTTCTTTTTTGGTCTTTAGATCTTGACGAATCTAATCAGTACTGTCAAGCAATACAGGAAAACTTTGACTTAATACATCTAGAGCCTACACTTAATGGCGCTCATGAATTAAGTAATAAAAATCAAACTATATACATCTTATTTCCAAAAAACTACCACCACGATAAGTTAGAATACAAACATCTCTTCAACTCACTTCAGGCATTAAAGAAACTAATAAAAAATATACCTTTTATATTAGGACCACCTAACAAAGATAACCACATTAAACCAGGACTTTTAAATGAAATGATAAAGTATATCTTTCCAAAAACAGCAGTTAAAATCCTAAATAATCATAGAATATCTCCTAAAAATCAAGATGAAATTTAGGTAATTCTCGAGGAAAAACACAAAAGCAAATTATCAGGTCATTACGGTTTTAATAAAACATATAGAAAAATTAAAGAAAGGTCTTTCTGGTCCAACATGAAAGCTGACATTCGAAAGTACATAAATTTTTGTCATTCATGTCAAATCAATAAGACAAATTTTAAGCCTACTAAACAACCTATGGAGATCACTACAACCTTTGATAAACTGTTTGAACGTTTAGCTATCGACATAGTCGGTCCACTACCTGTAACAGAAGCCGGAAATAAATTTATCCTCACAGCTCAGGACGACTCTACAAAGTTCTCTTTCCTATATGCAATTCCTAACCATGAAGCAGCTACTGTAGCTTCAATTCTCGTAAAAATATTCACTAGCTTCGGGATGCCTACATCTTTCCTTACGGATCAAGGAACAGACTTCATGTCTAATCTCATCAAAGAACTAAGTGCTTTATTTAAAACCAAATATATTTCTACTACTCCTTATCACCTTCAGACGAATGGTGGACTCGAATGTTCCCATTTGACATTAAAAGATTATCTGAAACATGACATAAGAGGTGATCACTCAGATTGGGACGAATACCTGCCATTCGCGATGTTTTGCTATGATACTTCAGTTCATAGAGCTACACATCTCACACCATACGAACTCCTTTTTAGTCGCAAAGCTTACCTTCCTTCTTCAATAACTTAGGAGCCTAAGCTCCACTATACGTATGATGACTACATAAAAACCTTACAATCCCGATTAAATACCTCATTCACGTTAGCTCGCGAACACATAATTGCTGCAAAAAACCAAAGTAAAGAATATTACGATCGAAACGCTAATCCTACAGAATACAAAGTTGGTGACAAAGTTCTTCTATATGAAAAACAAATGAAACAAGGGTTATCCAAAAAATAAAGCAGTAAATTTAAAGGTCCTTTTAAAATAACCGAAGTATTTCCAAATCAAACAGTAGAAATACAAATAAAGAAAAACAAAAGATCTAGATACCATACTAACATGCTCAAATTATACTTTACAGATGAACATGTCAATCTGGCTACTCCTTTTCCTTCCTCACCTAGTATTTAATTATCACTACATTAACAACCCTATACCCTATAGTGGAGGATTATTCTTCAATAAAAAGGGAACAGCTAAAATTTTTAATTCTAAATTCACCTTGCTAACTCACCTCAATGTCAGTCACCTATTTGAATCACGCAAAATTATCATTAGTTTAATAGGAATTACTGAAAAATTATGCTCTGGAAATATTGTCAGTACACTTGAATCTTCCCAGGTTAGCTGTAAGAAAACTATAAAATTAATACGCGAAGACCTCGACATAATTAATAGAAACAGAGAAATTTTAAACGAAATGATCGCAAATATCAGTCCAAGGAAACCTTGTGGTCCTATCAACGGTGTTTCTTATGCTCTCAATTGGTTATTTGGAACCCCTGATGCAGACGACGCGCAGTTTTATACGGACAGTATCAATATGCTCATAAATGATAACAAACAAACTCAGACGTTATTAAAATCACAAATACAGATTATCACAAGTACAATCAGAAATTTCAATTCTTCTCTCACTTCGTTAGAAACTCAAGAGAAAACTCTTAATGACAATCTAAAACTAATTAATGAATTTGAACATCAATCTTTAGATATGATTCAACAACTCTAGTATGATAATCTTGTGCTTGATCATATTACGACATTGTCCATTTTAACAAATAAGATATCTAAAGAATTCGTTGAAACAATAGAATATAAAAATTTAGCTAAAAATAATATTTTATCTCCTTTTCTCATTGATCCAAAAGACTTTCTTAACAAACTTTCGAGATACAAAGATAATAATGAATTATTCATGGAACCATTACGTGAAAACAGTCACACTATAGATAAATTATTGACTATTAGTACATTTTCCCATAAAAATTTGGTCATATTCGCATTACACGTACCTACTGTAAAGAAACAATTATATGAACTTCATCAACTGATCCCATTACCTATGCAACATCAAAATACTTCAATCTTTTCCTACATTGTACCTAGAGCTCCTTACTTACTGATTTCCCAATCATAATCCCACTATACCTTCCTGCGAGAGTTGTCAGATTGCACTGAATATTTGGCAGGACACTACATTTGCTACCATGTTTACACCGTGAAGATAAGTGAGTCAACATCATGTGAAATCGCGTTGTACTCTCCACATACCAACACCATTCTTGCTGATTGTAATACAAAAACAATCAAGGCTGTCATCGAGTCATGGACTTATATCAACGTCAACCGATGGCTTTATGTTCTGCAACATCCAACCACATTAACTCTACTTTGCAAGGACAAACATATGGAAAACCTAGTACTACATCAAACGGGTGTCATCGAGTTACAGAATGACTGTAAGAGTTATACAAATCTTTGCTTATTGGAACCACTGGATTACGCTACCAAAAACGCAACATATTACATACCATCTCCAAGCATCATTGACCACGACTGTTGTACCACTATACCGAAAAGACACACAAAATTGATTCCAGATCTTAAACCAGTTCACCTTACAAATATTGATTTATCAGATTTCCAATATGCTGATAAAAAACTAGAAGATATTAACGAAGTCTTGACAAAACGGCTCAGGGAATCGTTCATCGTCAGTCACTCTCATTGGTATACCATTACCTTAATTGGTATTGCTACAATAATAGCTCTCATTGTATTATGCAATTGTCTCCGATGTCTCTACTGGCTACGACGCCTTTGCTGCTTTACGAGAAGTCCTCGAAATGGAGAAATACTTCCACCGATCATCAAGAATTTTGTAAATTGTCACTTCGATTCCGATCTACGTCGAGAATATCATCAACCTTCACACGATTTCACTCTCTGTGAAATTGCTTTACCAGCGACAAAAATGATAGAGCAAGCTGTAACAACTCCGGAACCTAATCTACAACCTATCAATCGTCAACCATTACGCAGATCCAGCAGAAGCAAGAGTACCATTCCATTGTAAATACTACGTAAAATATTAACACATTACAAGAACACATATTTACAACTAACACTTTTACTTAATCTAACATATTTGAATCTATCAGATAAGAATCCTTTTTTCATCAAATATTTCATATTCTAATTTTAATTACTCATTAATTTATATTATATCTATTCAATCAAGATTTTTATATGATACTTCCACCTTATATTACATTCATTTTTCATTTATTAGTTGTAAATTGATATTCTAATTGTGAATTAATCAAATACTTTATATTATACTTCAACTTATTTAATCGAAGTTTCTAAATTGTATAATGTTATCGTACCTTATGTTACTCATTTTAATTAATTTTGAAGAAAATTAATATTACAATTGTAGCCTTCTAATTATGTAATCCGAAGTTGTCAATCACTGTTGTAAGGTCAATGCTAACTCAATCAGTAATCAACAGTATGTCAGACTCAGTCTTCATACTTAAAGGAGGAGATGTTGTATATCTGAATCTAGTAATGCATTTTTTATAAAACTTTCTCTTTTCAACAAAAACTAAACTCTTAAAATGTTCATTTCTACTTTAAGTTTATGATTCCTAAAATTTGATTTTAAAGACCTTTTCCGTAAATTACTTTATTGCCGAAAGAGTTTTTCCTGAAGACACGTAATAGTCTCAAACTTTCCCAAAGGCTTATCTTTTCGTGACGTCTCAAGTCTCATCATGGTCCGAACACCAATATAAATAGGTACCGTGGATTGAAAGTTCTAGCAGTGACTAAATACTTAAGTTGTAGTTGAATTAACGTTTGAATAAATCAAGAATCCAACAATAACCTAAAAAATTTTTGGGTAAGATTTCTGTTTAAAAACTTTTTTTCAGTAAATTTTAAGTAAATTTTGGGTAAAATTTTTACTTTATTATATTTGCTTCTTTAAGTTCTTCGAAAATTGAAATTATTTCATTCGAATGAGCATTATTTCCCACATTGTAAGAAGCCATAAGCAGTCGCAATCAACAAGCTCATTAGGATCATCCCGATAAGTAAAGTTTGTTGCTTGATTTTGTATAGACACTTTAAATTGTGGTAAAAATTTCCTCATTTTTGTCAATAATCCACGACCGATGTACTTTGCAACATACATATTGTATTTTTTGCTATGATCAGTTCTCAATTCTTGCTTTGGATCATAATTTTTTCTAGCTCAGCTTGTATATTAAGCGATTTCACCATAAATTCTTTCATCTTTCTCATTAACAACGAATTTGTTGGGTAGTTTATTGAATAATAATTCAAGTAGTCCAGGCGTAGTCCTATAAACTCGATCAGCAATGAGAATTTTATTACCCTGAAAAATGATTTTTGAATCACCGATATAAAGAGTGTGTTCTGTAATATTCACTAGTGTACTGGCCAGTGCTGATGACGTCATAAATTGACGCCATATTGAACTGGTAAAACGGGCATGACAGTGTACATGTGTTCACCGGGTGTTTATGCAAGAAATTTATTTATTTATTGTTCATTAAGAAGGAATAATGGCATCTGAAAAAGACTTACTCGTAATTGACGAATACAATAAAAAATCTTATGCGCTCAAAGTAACTCCTGAAGAGTTTCATGGAGCAAATACAGGTAAGTTATTTTGTTGACTAACCTAAAATTGATTGTTTTCATTAAAATGATTTCTTTACAGAACCCGGTTATACAGAGATTTTGTTCGCAGAATATTTACAAAAAGGTATAATAATAATAATAATTTATTCAAGTATACTCAATTGGGTTTTTACATTGCAACTCTATACATTAAATTAAAACCAACTTATATCTAAACGTGTTCAGGCTTAAACTTGATAAGATTACCATTTTGCAATCTTAAACTAGAGTCCATCTCAATTCTCATCGTGCTCTCCCTCCCCTCAACTCATAGCCTTCCATGCAACCCACACTCCACCTTTTCTACGAATTCACACAGCTCAAAACAAATGTTTTCCTTCAGCAATTCAATAATGAGACTTTAAATCTCGAATTCGCCCTGGTCCCCCTTCCACTCAAATACAAATTTTTTAATTTTTTCTGGTTGTAGTCTATTGGCCTCACTGCAACATAACAAATGACATAATGTCTCACTGCTCCCTCCGCACAGTCTACATGACCAGTCCCTCCAGCCTTTTTTACCACCTCTTCCCAAATTACCACACCTGATCCTGGCCCAGGTCTCTTTATATGTAGAGTTTTTTATTCTTTGGTTCCAGTACCCAGCGCCATTATCACCAGTTTTCAGTATTGTATATATGGGATTGTATGTAGACCTCAGAATTAGATCCCACTCCTTATCTTTGTACTGTCTTTCTAGTTTATCAAGGCCACAGGCAAATCGAGCTGCTATCGCACTTGCAGCAACTCCATTTCTTATATCTTGTATTATCTCAGCGTCCTCTATTTCATTACAAAATTCTGCAAATGTTCTTCCCCATGCTGATTCTTTATTGTTCACTATACCCCTCACTTCTTCCAGTCAGCATATCTTCGGCCAGCGGTCATCGTCCATCTCCAAAACTTCCCATATGTATCTACAGGCATGTTCCTTGCGTATAAATTCTATCTCTCTTACTCCAAGCTCATTTCTCCAAATATACTTGGGCGTGTCTCTAGCAACGCCGAGGATTGCCTTGCAATATCTGCTTTGCACCTTTTGAAGCCTCTCAATTTTTCCCAGTCCCCAGATCTCTACACCATATACTGCTATGGCTCTAACTATTGTTTCCATTAGGTAAATTCTCTCACCTCTTAGATCCCTGCCCGCTCTCTTGAACAACCCCTATGTTGCGTTTGTAGCTTTTTGGGCTTTACTCGCCATTCTCTTGTAACGAGATGGGTAGACCGAGTGTCACCCAGCCCTTCAGCAGGTCGATATGTTGTCGACCTGTCGATCATTGATTGACCTAATTTACCAATTAGGTCAAAATAGTTTATTTTTGGCGGCGCTATCATCACCACGTGGTCAGCCGGCTGGAAATTTTCCATTGAGACGCCATTGTGGAATTGTCATTAAACGAGAACGCACGTGGTGTGGATTTTTTCTGGGTGAATAATCTACAATCGCTTTTTCTCCGACGTTGCGGAGTGTTCATTATAACAAAAATTATTAAAACAAGTCTCTCGACGTTGCGAGAGCAACAGTGAAGTGCCAGTTAGGCTAAATAAATTGAAAAGTCCTCGACGTTGCGAGGTGAAGTTTTCCATTATTGGTCGGCGTGTTCCTGACCAGTGAAAAGGACCAGTTATTTGAGTACCAGTAGCAGACGAAATTTTTGATGTTCCGCCGAGGAGGCAAGCCCCGTTGGACCAGGGGTCTGGGATATTTAGACGACGAGGATCTTCCGTAAGCTAAAACATCTACATCTGTCTCTATCTCTTTCCTTTCTATATTCCCTGTGAGCGAGTGTGAGAAAGAGAGTGTGTGTACACTGCGATCTGGTACCAGTAATTTTGCCTAGGACCATCTGTCCTTGTTCCTCGCTGAGGAATTTCTTTATTCAAAGACATAAATACTTTCGAGAACGTTCTCGCGAGATTATTATTATTATCAATTGATTTTGAGTATACGTATTATCCTAATGGTTAATTATTTTCATCATTATTCTGCGATTTAGTTCGAATCAAAGTTGAATTTAGTTAAACTTATAAATTGTTTAAATTAAATTAATAAATTTGTTTTTCTTGGCGTTACTCAAACGGTTAATTGAGAAATTGCTTTCTGTCATTGATTGGATTCATATAAATTGATTTTTGTGTCAATAAAATTATTTAATTGAACCTAAATAATTAGTGTAAAGATTATTTGTGTTCGCGCGAGTATTTTTCGCGGTTTTCAGATAAACCCGAGCTAGCCGGCTTGGCCAGGTTTCTCGTTTTCTGGCCTAAAAACGAGTGGCGTCCACAGGTAAGGTTATAAATAAAAATAAATATTGTTGGGTAGATTGGCACCTATACGGTCAGGGATTGAGGCAACTTGCCCTGATCGCGGTAGCGTTGCACTCTTTACATGTACTGAAGCTTTATTTGCCGCTATGAACCAGTAGCCCAGGTATTTAAATTCCTTCACCACTTCTATAATGTTCTCCTTAAAATGCCAACTCTCGTTGCTTTTAACTCTACCCCCATTTCTAAACACCATGATCTTTGTTTTCTTGACATTGACCTCTAGCTTATTATAGTCCACATATCTTTCCAACGACTTCAACATCTTGGCCAACTCCTCTCCATTTTCAGCTACTATTGCTATATCGTCTGCATATTTCAAAGCTCTTACCTTTGCTTTGCCCATCACAGTGCCACCTTCTCCATTTCTTTCCCATATTTCATCTATGTCATCAATAAATATGTCAAACAGAGCTGAGCTAAGCGCACAGCCCTGCCTAACTCCTACTTTGCATGTGAATTCCGTTGATACGCCACCATTTACCTGGACTTCTGCTCTTGTTTACAAAAAGGTATATTATTTATTAAAAAACATAACAAAAACATCATTTTTATATACATCTACAAGATTTACTCTGACATTACTAAAAGCAATATCTAAATCGTTCATCTCATTATTATCAACAGGTCGTCCTATTCGTATGGAATCTATTGAAACTCTGGAAAATCTGTGTAATGAAAACATTCCATCCAACCAGCAAAATAGTCAACCTTCTGGGATCGACATCATAGACGACGAACCTATTGATGCGTCATGTAAAAAAAATATTCCAGATAATTCTAAAAATAGTGAAGATTGTAAGTAAATTTTACTGTTTTTAATGTACAATCAATTTGTTCACTTTTATTTCTATGGTAATTTTCGCTTAGTAAATTCCATGATATTATTTTTCTGTATATAAGAGTTATACTTTTCAATTTCACTATTTAAATGATCTGACTACTTCATTTAAATTGCATAAATTCCAGAAACTCCACATAACTGGACGCCAGATGAAACTTTTCTTCTCATTGATTGTTATGAAAAAGAAGGTGTTCGCTTGGTAGCACAAAAAAAAGACATTTCGACTGCCTTACATAAATGCGTCAAAAGATTTAATGCCATTTTGTTTGAAAAAAAACGTCGAAGTATATCATTTTCCAAGTGTTCCTCGAAAATAGACAGTCTTAAACGGATATACCGAGAAAAACTGGATTTGCAAAATAAGTCGGGTGGACAACCTTCTTCATGGACTTATTTTGAGGTAAACATTTAGAATAATGTCTCTTAGCTAATTTTATTTATTCAATTGAATAATATTGATGCGTTTTTAACTTATTCTTGAACAGGTTTTACATAATCTTTTTCATAAAGAACGCTGGGTGAAGCCATTGTCTACTGCTGGATGTGGTCGCTCAGATCTTATAGATAATGTTTTCGTAATTTTTGGATTGAACGTCAATTTATTTAATTTTTTGTGTAGATCTCGAGGTTGTTAAACCAAATCCCAAGCGAACGAAACCACTGGATGCATATCTAGAAGAAATGGCGGTTAATAGACGTTTGAAACAAGAAGCTGATGCATTAAAACATCGCGAAAAAATGGCCAGATTGGATCGTTTTAACGATTCTATGGAATCTGCAACACAGAGCTTAAATATTATTGCTGCAGTCAAGAAGGCAAAATTAGATCGTAATAATTAATGTTTTATTGTGATTAGAATAATTTTTAATCACTTCAAAGTTTAAATATTGCAATTATTTGAAAGACTGCCATTGAATGACCAAAAAAGGCAATCTAATCACTATATTAAGTTATATTTTTTTATAAAATTGTTATGTTTTCAAATGATTAGTAATTAGTTTGACTAATTTCTTAAAAAATAGATACAGATATACTAAAAGTATTTCTATTCAATAATTCGAAAATAATCGTAAAGTTAATGTTAAACATGTTTTTAAGCCTCTTATGATTTCCGCATAACTAAGAATCGGTGAATGTTCAAATTAATAATTTCTTGTTGATAAGATTACTAAATGACACTTTTCTATTTTATTGAAAACGGACAGAATGGATTTAGTTTATGTTACTTCAAACCGATTTCTTTCTTGCATTATTTCTTTAAACTTTGGATTCTATATGTGTAAGTTTTTTTCGAATAATAAGATATTTGTTCTTTTGTGTGAAGAAATATGTTAATGGAACGTTTCATAAAACAAAAATGAGTAATAAAGGTACAAAAGAATTTTTTTCATTGAAAAATACTCTTTTGTTACTAAAATATCTGAAAACAATGATACATTTCTCAGTACAGAATTATGTTGAACAAATTTTATGTTCAAATGAAATTAAATATAATAATATTTCTCATAAATAATATTTCTACAAGACATTTTTGATTACATGCATAATGAAGTTTTATTGTATCAAAATAAAACTGTTATTAACGATAATGGCAACAAAATGTTACATTAGACAAAAATTTACAGGTACTAGATATGAAATAAAATATCATTCTCAGTTAATTGTTACTTTGAAAGAAATTTATAGTCGTAACATATCATTAGAAATCAAGAATACGTTGTAATTCAAATAATTTCATTTTGTATGTGTAAATTTGAATTATTCTTAGCAAACATAAGAAGATCAAAATACTTATTCCTAGTTTTAAGTTTAAAAAAATGTTGATATTTGAGTTTGTATGTTAATAAAGTTTGATTTTCTGTAATTGTGGAAATTATTGTTACTTTAAGTTACTATTAGAGTTACCACTAAATAATGTCGATATTTTAACCATAATAAGTCGCTTCTACAAATAAGAATGAGTTTTATGAAGTTTTCTAGAAATTGGTTGACAAACTAAATAATTGAACTAATGAATAATTATAAGCCATTACGGTTACAGAAATTACCACGAAGTAGAGGAAAGTGTTTTAATATTATTTTATTCAATTGAATACTGCAAATTGTATTAAAAAAATATATATATTCAACAAAAAAAAAAAAAATAAAATTACAAAAATATTTACCGCATAAATATAAAAATGCTTTAAAACGACAATTTGCTGAATATTTAATTATAAAGCGTCTTTTATTTGATTTCTTCTAGCATTACCCATCATCCGTAATTGATTATTGATTACCTGCGGTATATGAGGTGGATTTCTAACGTTACCATTAATGATTATTGGAATTTGAATTAAATCATATTGCAAAATACAAATATTGTGCAAAATACAACAGGAAACAATGTAATAGGGTATTAGATCCGTACGTCTAACCGGCAGTTTGTCTAGAAGACTACGAAATCTTCCTTTTAGCAAACCAATAGAACGTTCAACAATTATACGTGCGGATGAGTGAACTGTAATGAAGTTCAGCATTATCCAGGTGTCGATTGGTTTTATGAGGCACCATTACACACGGTTGTAATATATATGCCTGATCACCCAAGAGATGACTGTTTTGAGGAAAATTTGCAGGAGTACAGAGATCTTGCAATTCTGAAAGTCGAAAAACTCTCGCGTCGTGGACCGATCCTACTTCACTAGCATAAACATGGATGAATTCCAAAGTATGGTCGCAAACAACCTAAAAATAAAGTGAATAATGAATGCAAGAAAAGCATTTTGTATAGAAATGAAAGGAACTTCAGATTCACTAATATTTAATAAAGGAAAAGCGGTCACAATTACTTGTGTCTGTATAGAATGCACCCCTTTCCTGTTGATGTAATTATGTGGATTTTCATGAGGTGCTGCAATGCTTATATGGGTTCCATCAACAGCTCCTATTACTCCTGGAAAACCAAATCTCCTTTCAATATGAGCTGAAGTAATTAGAGCTCCTTGGTTAGTAGGCAACTTGATGAATGTTGGTAAATATTTGTATAAAGCGCCTAGAAATCTCCAAACCGTTCTCCAACCAGTTGCTTTGCCAATATCTAAACGCTCACAAACAGATCTGTAAATGTGAACATCAATACAGTTGTATAATCATATATTTTACAAAATGACATCAGTTTCTTAACTTACCGATAAGAATCTGGTGTGGCCATCATCCAAAGAGCCATAAGAATTTGCGTGTAAATGGGAAGAGGACGTCTACCAACACTGCCGATCGGCACAGATAAATCTAATCCCAATAAATCCATTAAAAAATCAACAGTACTTCTTTCAACTCTGAAATAAATGACATCAACATTTGAAGTAAAACATGACAGATTTTATTTTTTAATACTATTACAAATTACCTAAAATGACTCTTAAATGTCTTATCAGACATTCGCATAACAGTATGTGCTATGTAATTTTCAATCTTCGGAATCTCTTCTCTGCTATTTCCATAATAATGTTGTAACATCTCATCATCATCATTATCATCTGAATCACTGTCAGATGAGTCAAATTGTACTTCAGCAAAAACATGAGATGCGGTTAAAATTGTGAAAACTTCCATTTTATTCTAATACGACCAATGTATGCAAATTAATATTGTTTGTTATCGAACTTCTAATAACTTTTGGAGCACAAACGTAAACAAACACTGCTTTCTAATATGGCGTCAGTTTATGACGTCACGCACTGGCCAGTATATTTCGAAACGATTTACCAGTATGGCGTCGATTTATGACGTCATCAGCACTGGCCAGTACACTGGTGAATATTACGGAACACGCTCAAAGTATACTTCCTCGAAGTTTTCTCACACCACACTTTGTATCCATATTTTGATTATTGTCTTTAAGCATTTTCATGTATTTATTTATCATTTCTGTAACTTTGAGCGGGGCGCTCACAGTTGGCTTTAGCTCTCGATTTTCTTCCTCTTCTACAATCTCCATTCTTTCTACAGCTCCCTTCTCCGCCGCTTATTCTTCCTCGCATATAGCTTTATCATCTTTTCTCCCTACTGCTCCTTCTTCTTTATCTTGTGCTTTTAAATTTTCCTCTATTTCTTGCTTCATAAAATCCATAGGAATTGGCCTTTTCATAGCTTTAAATATTGCTCTAACTTCTGTAGCTTGATTGATCTCTTCATGTTTCTTTTTTTTCCTATTATTATTATAAATACAATGCCACAGGAGAATGATGATGCTCCTACCGCTGGTCATCTAGGGCTTTAGCAAGGATCTATCAACGTTACTACTGGCCTAAGATGAGACAAGAAATCATCAATTATGTTAAACGTTGTCCCAGCTGTCAACAGCATAAGCCGCTGCATCGACAAATTCCTGGGAAAATGGGTACGATCATTAGGTCTATCCTATGGAAAGTTGTGTCTATGGATTTAATTGGGCCAATGACAAGATCGTCGAAAGGGCACAAATACGCACTAGTGGTTCAAGACAAGTTTATCAAATAGACTGAATTACAGCCATTGTGACAAAGCACTGCAAAGTCTATTTGTGATCATTTTAGAGAGAGGACTATCTGTCGTTTTGGTAGTCCACAAATCGTTATTTCCGATAATGGTACTCAATTTGTGAGTCGTGAATTTACTAATTTATTGTCTAGTTGTGGCATACAACGCATGAGGACTCCTCCTTATTCTCCTCAGTGCAATCCTGTTGAGCGTACGAACCGTGTCTTTAAGACAATGATAGCACGATTCATTAAAGGAACTCAGAGGTCGTGGGATAAAGTCCTGCCGGAGTTGTCATTCGCTTACAACACTTCACTGCATGAATCTACGGGTTTTTCACCTGCTTTCCTGAACTTTGGTCGTGAGCTGATTCCTCCAAATACTTTATGTTCTCGTGTAGGTCAAGCTAATACATCCTCGGAAGATCGTTTCCAGAATCTTGATGTTCTTCAACAGGTCTATGGAATAGTAAGATCGAATTTAGCTCAAGCTTTTCATAAGCAAACATTGTATTATGACGACAAATGGCATGAATGGTTGCCAGCGGTCAGAGACAGTGTTTCTAAGAGAGAACATACTTTATCTTCGGCAATTGATGGTATTTCCACCAAATTAAACCCCAAATTTCGGGTCGTTCTACTGTAAAAACGATTTTACATCCTAAATTATTTTTTTTTTATCGATAATAATGGAAAAACCCAGAGAGTCAAAGACGTTAAACCTTGGAGCGATGGCTCAAATAACTGTTAATTTTTCATGCACTTTACATTAATCTGTGATACCGTTAACAAATTAACTGTCTATCTCGTTTATACTTATGCTTGCGCATTTTAATTTTTGATTGCGATTTTCGCTGCATTACCTTAAGATTTCTTATTTCCACTTGCTTGCTTACCGAATAATAATCATGGACCCTCCCTATAGTCCGAAACCTGTTTCTACTAATTCAGAATGTGCACCTATGCAGAACTATGTTTTTACTCCAATTGTAAGGTTGGAAAGGATTTCTATACCGACACTTGAAGTACAGGAAAACCAGACAAGAGGAGCCGCTCCGACCACCGTTCAATCATCCAAGAAGGGTAAAAGAATCGCTCACGGCCATACCGATCCCCAGATTGAGGTTATTACACTTCCCCGGGAAGCCACAGACGTCATTGCATTGGTAGAACTGACCGATTCACCTTATAGGCAGAAAGACTTGCGACGTTTATACAAGTCACGACCGACGAGCACGAGAAAGCCGTTCGACCAATTTTACCTGGAACCGTGCGGCCCATCTACGTGTCGAAGGAGGCTGTCCATGAAGTCTGCTGTCCCTATAGCATTATCGCATAAGACTCCTCCTGTTACTGGTTCGTTGTCACCAATTCACCAAGAAATTCTACTGCCAGCATTAGAAGACCTATGATTCTAGGATTCTTGGGCAAACCGGCCTTAAAAAAACCGGATTTTTTTCCACCCATTGTGGCAACGACACCTCCCCGTATGGATGTAATTGAAGGTCCTTCCTTGGCTATAACACTTGTCAATGCATCAGCACTAGAACCTCCACAAGTCATTATGTCGATAGACACTGCTAGTTGCAGTGTAACCGAAGCGGTAACATCATCATCCGCTCAAGAAACCCGACCTGTACAACAACCTCAGATCGATTGGTACAGACATATGGAGGTATCATACACTGAAAGAGTGGTAAGGAGTAATCAACTCCTTTACTTCCGAGATCCGAGAGGAGTCTCTAGACAAAAAGATGACCGGAGAAGCTTTTATCGTGCTCAAGTCACCACTGCACAATACTTGCCACTGAAGGGGACAAAATTGGGCGTCGCACCTCCTACACAATTTTTCAAGAGTACGACTCAGCCAAAAAGAAGATACAGTGTGATAATCTCTTATCTTGTCAAAAATCCGTCATCAATTGACCAAACTATGGACTGCAGTGGAGTGATATACCTTCCTGAATTCTACATCCGACTGATTTTACCATATAAAAAACTGAAATGGACTTTTCTATCACGGAGGACCATTGTGGAGGCGTGCTATCTAGTCAACTTTTGCAGAAAGGAAGAACTCGTCGACGAGCCCAAGTAGCTCGGATTCATCGTTTCGTTGCGTTCTTGTATTTGTTCATCAGCATCTTCCGATTTTTCGTAACCGCCGACTGGAGACGGGAGCATTCCCCTCATCAGTCAAAACTTGTAGTGCGGGAACATTTCCCTACTTCAAGTGCTTTGGGCTTTAAGGAGAGCGGGAGCATTTCCCTTCTTCTTCCACAAGCCGCGACCGGCATCTGGGTAAGCCATTTCTGTATGTGTTTTGTTAAATTACCGTTCTGATTACCATTTCATAATTATCGCGCAATTTGTTTCGTAAGACACGTACTTTCTGAACAATCGCGATTTTATATTGTTCAATTATTCTTTAATTGTTTTTATTTATTTATGTATATTTTGCCGGCATGAAAATATATAGCCAACATTCCGTTACTGTACCTAGTCGAGTTCCGCGATTATAAAAAAACGGTAAATTTAAAAATCTAGTAAAATCAGTTAGTTGAGATAGAATCTAGAGGCTGGTAAACTAGTCTGTTTATTCATCATTTATAAATATTACCGATTTTTCTATTACCGATAGAAGAATACTCAATACTTAACTGTAAATATATTGTTATTGAAATTTTAAGTCTTTTTTAGATAAATCTGTATGAATTGTTCAAACTAAACAAACTTAGTCATATTTCTTTAGTGTTTAGAAACCCAATTTATTGTCGAAGGCCGAAATTTACTGTTGAATGATAAATTAGCATCACTAATTACTCGATTTGTTGCATTTCTGGAGAATGACATTCTTGGTAAAACTCAGGACAGACTGGGCATAAACATTATTCAAAACACTTTCCATCTGAACTTGTCTAACTTTTATCAATAATTATTGGGGATAATTAGTAGTAAAATTGAACATCATTTTCAATAATTAATGGAATTGATTAATAGTTAAATTTCAAATTGTTTACTTAAAATTTCCTAAAAAAACCACGAATCAACCGTGACAGATTAATTAGACATCGTTTTATGATTCTGCCATTTAAATAGATTATCTTTTTTAATATCTGTACTTTCAATCTCATCTCATATTGATGTCAGAAATTATCCGTCTTACGCGTCACATAGTTTAATATTTTTGTGTTTAAAATAATTAATTATGTCAAGAAATCACATGAAGTAGTTTTTATTTTGATTTTACAAAACCTGTCAATTAGTGTTTTGCTTTTAAGAATCAAAGTTAATTTCTAAAATTTTAACTTAATTAGGAAGTCCGTACATGATTTAAAATTCTGAATGGTCAGTAAACAGTTATTTATTGGAATAGATTCACTTCTTATAGAGATGTGTTATGACGATTGGCATTATAAGAACAAAAAGAGTAGAAGGCACAAGAGTATTAGGAAAGCAGAGAAGAAAAAGGGTACGTAGGTATTCTAAAAAAAACGGATGATAGAAAATTTGTGACGCAAGGAAAAGCGCGTCGAGAGGCTAGCTCAAGTAGACATTACGTGGGGGATATCAAGCTTCAAAATGGAAGGAAGACGTATGATGCATTAGCACAGATAAACTCTGCATAGGGAAATTTTAGAGCCGGAAGATGTGCTGAGGCCTAGACAAAGAGAAGGAGAATTGGAATGTGTAAATGATTAGGCACCCAGACGCTTCACGAACAGCACAATGAAAACTAAGGATTTAGCCACCAACAACACTTTCTTTCGAAATTTTACTGAGCACAGTACAATCCGAACTCACAAGGAAACTTCGCAAGTTGTCCCTTACCGATTGAGTTATGGTTTTACTATCATAATCTACATAAAAAATGATGAGATATGTATTTTTTTTTTTTTTTTTTTTTTGGCTACCAGACGTTTTAAAGGGGTGAAAATCAGGCTTAAAGTTCGTACCCTAAAATGACGGTTTGCAATTTTCACATGTGTCTAATAAAAATTTTCTAAAAAAGACTTTAACCATAAAAAAGAGAATACTTTATTCAAGCCATCCAAGGAGTCAACGACAATCCTTCAAAAAGGTAGCTAAAATATCAACTACCCAGCGCTGAGAGCCGAGAACATCCATTTGGTTCGTCAGCTTTATTGCTTGCTTTATTCGTGGCTTTATTGCTTTTACGGTACCACTAAAATCATGCCAACAGTTATGATTGTCTACAGAAATACCTTTGCACTTTACTACATCGCATTTTTTATACTGACGATTGCAAGTAGAATAGTCTAAAACCAGTTCACTCAAAACACTAATTATTGCACTGAAACTATTGAAAATAATTCTAGCTCTGTTTTTACACACTCACAAGAATGAACATGAAGAAAAGCCATTATGATTATTTTAATATATCTGCTACAAGTCGTGATTTCTTGCCAACTTGTTTCTTGATTTTTTTGTCATCTTGACCTTCTTTCTTTTAATCTTAGGAGCTTTACTCTTTTTCTCCTTTCCTTTACGGAGCTGTTTTTTTGATTTTTTGACTTTTTTAACAGAGCGTTTTCTTCTCTTTTCGAAACGGATGTTCTCTAAGCGACTGCCATGTAGCAACTGTTGATTTGGTGCTGAACCTAGTGGTATATAGCCCGAACCGTTCATTAAGCTATCAATTTTCTGTGGCTTTTCGTTTTAAATTTCGTCCAGACTCTTATAAACGTGCTCGAGCAGATTCTTTGAATGACAGGCCATTATCAAGGATATCATCGGCAATATTCAAACCTGATTTCAAAGCTTCTTTAGCTATAATTTTTGCACCATTTTTCAGAAAAAGCAGTGTAGATCTTAATATACCCCTTAAAAACTGCCGATACAATGACCCCGCTGATTGAGTATTCCAATGTCAATTTGACTAATACTACTGTATCCACTATGGCTAAAGCCGGCTTGTGGAATATCATAGGCAACTTCTTGATACATGTTTATCTCAATTTTTTGAAATGTAACGTTACAGTCAGCGTACCGTGTTCAAATGGTACAGCTTGACCAAATTTATCTCTTATATCTATCATTATTGTACGAATATTTGACATTGAAAGAGAAATGTAGCGCATTGTTAAAAACGAGATCATACGCTGTAACGTTATTTTTCTGCCCTAAAAGGGTTCACTCCATAACGCACCATTCTTCAGGTGGGCATCCTGATTAGAACCATCCTTCGTACACTGAAACTATTTTACCTAGGGCGCCAAGTTATTTGTAATGACCAGAATATCCAAACTGGTGTATCTCACAACTAATACCAACTTAAACCTAAACTCAATGTCTCACAACTTACTAGCTAACTCAAAAACATCTCAATACTTAAAATTGAAAATCAATACTCAAATCTAGTCTTAAACTTAACCTTGAATCTCAAACTTACAACTCACTTAACTGATATAGTTCTAGATCAAAATTCAGGATCCTGCTGAACAGGGCATGTCCTGGCCCTCAGTGGTGTAGGTTGTGGAGAGGGGTCGTGTCCAGCCAACAAAACAAATTAAATGAAAATAAACCGAAGAACTGAAGAGCGAATCTCATAAATGAATCACGACATTGGTTGAAAGTTCTCTTCTACCATAAATAATTTAACAACTTTATTTTTCTTAATCGTTTAATTTTATTCTAATACTTCTACTGAATTAATTTTCTTAACAATGACTGGAGCTCAAAACATAATCATAAATGTCTTTTTCTCAAATAATCAAATAACGTAATTATAAACTTCAAGATGAGTCAATAAATTTCTACATTGTTACACTTCTGGACTCAAACAAATTTCACACAAACTAAGGAGCAATTCCTTAACAAAATATTTCTCAATAAATCATAATTCAAAAATTCTAATCTAACAATAACTCAATATCTTAAACTTGAACAATAAAAAAAAAAATCTTTCAACTCAAATTAACTAAACTAAATCTCGATTTTCTTTAACTGAATTCATAATTAAACTTAAACTAACGAGTACGAGAGCAGACCAAGCCTCACGGATTTTCTATCATTCAACAAAATCATTCAATTACAAATAAATTTACCTTTCAACTCATTTTGAATCAATCCTCAATAACTTACAATTTCCGCAGAGAGCTTACGATGTTTAGCTTTTGTCATACCTGGTCCGGGTGTTCTGGTGTTCCTTAACTGGGATAGAGCATCTTGGCTGGTCTCCATTCTGCATTCTGGATCTCTGCTATCTTCTCGTTCACCAAGTTGGTAACGCTTGACTTCCCATGAGCCCAATCCGCAATCGACCCGCCATGAGCTCGGCTCACCATCGACTCTCGACTTCAGCACCGCTCGTACTTGACTACCTCGAAAACGCCTCTTCAGAAATCTTCCATCGTCAATTTCTTTATTATCTTTATTATCTTCTCCCTTCTAACTCAAAATTCCTTCAATCCGTCGTAAAATTATTGGTGGTTATCTTCACGTAACTTCTCCCAGATTTTCCCATGGAGGGGTCACTTAAATCTAATGTGCACCAAAACTTACTTCCAAACTCAAAATTTAATGTCTAAACTCAAAAACTTAATCCTACGACCTCTTCCATACTTTCATCTTTTTGTTGGAGCCCCATTTTACTGGCAACAGCCTCGTGACTACAATCCTTAGGGCTAGGACGTCTCTCAACATGGGAAAACTGCAGGGTGATACGTTACTTTGGTCCTCTACTCCACTTCAGCCTCCCAACTCTCCCGTCAACACTCCATATTGCTGACAAATCTACTTCTTGATCACAACTCTGCTTTTCATTGTGTTATTGAGATTTTTGACACTATTCTACTTACTAATTAAATCAATCAGCCTTGGTTTGCAATCAATATAATAATTCTAACTTATAACTAACTATTTCACATCAATCAAATTATAACTTTGAATGAAATCAAGCTAAATAAGAAATTAACAACAAAAATATACAGGAATGTAGTTAGATAATATTAAAGACTCGTGAATTAAAACAAAAATAATAGAGTAATTGCTTGATTAAATATTTTTGGCGTAGGAAAAATAAATATAATTAACTTGACATTGAAATAAACGAACCTCTGACTATAAGAGTCAGTATAATTGATTGAATGAGTCCTAAGTAACTAAGTATTTTCATCATTCCGTCACTGGAACATATTATATTGGCCATTATCAGCCGCAAAATATTCGATAAAATATTTCTAGAACTGACAAGGGGACGTTATCACAAAAATGACTCTACAACGCATTGAACCATATGTATAATTATGCATGTCAAGGGGCACAATGCGTAATAATGGCGTCTGTACATCGCCTGTTACATAATTTTTACAAACATGTGTAAACAAATAAGCTACACGGGATAGACGCGTATATATTTGCTGGACGTGTACTTTTTAGAAGTGGTAATAATGATGAGTGATCTTCAGCTGGAAATCCAAGAATCTGTTGGAGATGTGGCAATAATTGAACTAAGTAAGCGCGGTTACAGCTGTCCTCGCAAACCATTGCAGCTTTTGTATAGCCACCCGGATTCAGCTCCCATTTTATATGCTCACTGATAATAACAAGCTTATTCAACTCAGCGATCAGATGATTAAGTATTTGATACACACCCGGGGGCAAACGGGATGCATGATTTTCAGCATTTTCAAAATTATGAACATCAGGAACATTTACTTTGAAAAAATCTAAAAGATCAGCATTATGCATGAGTGTGAATAAAACAGTAGCATGTTTTACGGGGAAATTAAAAAAATTTATTGCAATGCTTATTTCTTCTAGAGACGCACCCCACTCGCCAGTTAATTTCAGAGGTTGGGATAACTGTGTAATACAGTGTGTTGTTGTGTTATCAAGAAAATAAAGCATGCTACTATTACTGGGTAATATTATGTCGAACTCGTCTTTTTGTAAGGCCATTTTTATTTTTGCTGTTTTGATTCTTGACCAACTTTTGATAGTGCATCGGCATAAGAAAAACCGTCGATATCTTGATGATGAAGATCTTGAAGTATGTAAACAGGTAGCAATCGGATCGCTGATATGCGAATAATTTTGGAAATTTCTTTACTCTAACCGCTCGTATATCCTTTCGTGAAAGCTGCCTTTGCTTTACTGACGCGAACGAGATCACCAACAATATATTTAGGCCTTTTTGATGCTTTCTTGAAACGTTTATTGTTTTCATATCTATGCTTTATGCGTAAGAAAGCTGCTAATTCATTGTTAAAATCGATTTCAACAGGCATGAGTTTTCTTGCACTTGTTTAGTATTATTGTAAGCAGCGACAATTTTCTGTAAAAAGTCAATGTATCGTTTTGTATGTGAGTATGTAAAATAACGCCACATTCGCTCTTTCAAAGTACGATTAAATCGTTCAACAACAGCCGCTTTGACATCCGAATTTCTTACAGTTCTAAAAATAATTCCTTTTTTATTTGAAACATTTTGAAAATCAGAGCCCAAAAATTCTCTATCGTGATCTGTTGGTAATATGTGTAGCAATCTTTTAATATTATGCCTGAAAATAGACTCCATTGCTCGAGCAACAGTCATACTTGTTTTATTATTCAATGGTTCAACCCATACAAATTTACTTAAAACATCAATAACAATTAATGAATATTTTGATTTTGATATTATGATATTATGATATATGATAATAAATTTAATGTTATCATTATAAGTAGCACTATTACGTATATCAACGATATCTGCCTCCCATACATCCTCAATATGTGAAACATTATATGGGCGTCGATATTATGATTAGACGATTTATATATTGATTCATCTGTTTCGTCATCATCGGTCGACGCTTTTTCATTGGCATTTTGAGTCAAAGGCTGACTCACTACAGGACGACTTTCATGGTTGATTAGATGCAAATACCTTTCTAACACTTGTGAGTAGGCATTTCACTTCTCACGTTCATTTTGATAAACTGCAGAGCATAATATTTCATTCATCTCTTGATGAAGCTGCATTGAAACGGTATCATAACTTTTATCCGACCCGTTCATCAATAATTTTGTGTCTGCTGCTTGTAAATTCTTTATAGTCTTTTCAGGTATTAATAACATTTTTTAGCATGATCCATTTTTCGCCGTTAATCAGCTTTGATATTAAGCTGCCAAGAATAGGTGCCAAAAGAACTGGCAAAAAACCACCTTCTTTCTGTAAAATAATTTTCTTCCTCCTCTTAGCACAACCACGTGAAGCTAGACGTCGTTGAAGTTAATTTACGTTTTTGCTCAGCTGTCAACGACACGTTACCCCGTAAAATATTAAAAGCACATTCACATATATATCACACTAGTTGAGGATCAGCTTTCCGTAATATAGCAGCACGTTGTTCTTTGCTTAGATAAAATCAAGAACCGAGAATTGCAGCTTTTTTCTTTCGCGGTGCATTCGCAGCCATTACTAACTCACAACTGGTAAATTGTGATTATGTGGGCTCTTATATATAGGTTTACGCGGCACATAAACATAGTGCTTTGGGTCTTCTAGAAAAATACATGTGTGGAAACGACAATTTTCAGGTGTTGATTGTTGGACCACAAATAATTGAAGCCCACGGATCTTTCCAACGTGGATTTATAATTATAAATAGCTCTAATCAAAAATGACTATTATTTTTATGTTATAAAAGTTTTAAGAGATATATACAAAAACGTATGATCATCTGCATCTTTTTGATGTCGCTCGACACAGGTCTTATCATCATGGTCATATGATCTTATAAGAAGGCCTCTGAACATTGTGAATTTTTTCTGGATGATTAATTTATTAAAAAGCATTAGTAGCGAAAAGACTTTCACAGAGTTCAAAGCAATTAAGCAACCATTCAAAAATGTTTCAATTTGTGCTAAGCAACTTTTTTAAATTTAAATAGTATATTAAGCAACAAGGGCGGTAACTAGCCGATTGCCCACGGTGGCAGTGTTACACGAGCGAAGCGAGTGCGTTTACTGCCACCATGGGCAATCGGCTAGTTACCGCCCGTGTTGCGTATGCTATTTTTCATCACAAGTGCGGCGGGGGGGGGGGGGGCGCAAAAAAAAAAATTTTAATTTAAATTATTTTTTTTTTCCACTGTTTATGTAAATCTTTATGTGAGGACAATTAGTAAATTGTAAGTGAATTTCTTTTCCGTTATCCAATTTAATTTTTTTAATCTGTTCTGTTTTTCCTTTTTCCTCTTCTTGATCAGTTGGGCGTTTCGTACTTATTTCCAGATATTCTTCAGACTCTTCTGATTCATTGCTTGACTCTTCAATGATGTCTCTCGCATCCAAAGAAACCGATGACGTCAGGAATGATAGTGTTATTACACATTGTTTTTTCCATTTTATTTAAAATAATTTGTATCACTGAGGGAAAACACAAGATTTTGCTCAACTGCACTCTTCGGAATTCTTGGAAAGAATGTTTTTCAAACAAAAACTGTATTTCAAATGACGAGAAGATTTGTTTAAAAAAGTAGAAAGGGAAAGTTTTTATTATTTTTTAAAACAAACATTGCTACAATAAACAATATGTCAGTTTCTCCAAAAGTATTAAATTGTAATAAAATAAATGGACAAAGGGATGGGATTTTCCAACCAAGTACTCTAAATTTGTTGATAAACCGAACTAACGTGAGTTATTCCTAAGCCTTCGTGAGTAATCCTTAGGTACCCGTGCGTTATTTTAAAAATCTGGGGTTTTATGGCTCATAAGCCTACCGTGGGCAATCGGAGAGTTACCGCATGGAAATCCGTGCGGTAACCTAGTAGTTACCTCGCACGTGTGATGAAAAAGTACATTGTGTGGTGTATGTAGGCAATATTCAATATTTGCTGTGATGAAATATCAGCAAGAGTTTAATCATTTTTTGGAGACCTTAGCTATAAAAAATTTACGTAAAATTTACGAGTGTTATAACTTAACAAGAAAAGGCCGTTTTTGTGAAAATCATGAAAAAATACGACAATAAACGCATGACCACTATCATTTCCTCCGAAATTTTCAATTTTTTACTTGGGATATTCGAGGTACTGAAGATTCAACTAGTGTTAAAATCGCAGCTATTGAATGCGAGCTGGCGATGCGAGAAGTGTATGAACACAAATTTAGATTCAAACCAAATTATGGCCATAAACAGTGGAAGACGATGCTTATACACGAACTCTATAAATTAAACGCTGTGAGTTGTGACCGTCAATTCTGCTCGAGTCCTGTATATTACCGTCAAGACGGACGTGAACCAATCATGCAGCAGCTTCATTTGGATCATGTCAAGGTACCCGGAAATTTTGATGATATTTCTATCTGGGGACTGTCTAAAGAAGAGTCGAAAATTGGCCTAGGCAGGTTGTCAATCAACGAATATTGTTTTGACTATCACTTATGGACTTACAGTAGTGATAAAGGTGCTGTAGTCAAGCTCTACGACCTTCAAATAGACCTTGAAATCTGATTGTAAGCATGTGCTGTTCACAGCTTAATAATTGTAAAAAGATCAATTGAAGATTAACAAAAAATTTATTTTCCAGTAAAAGCACTGCAGATGACTCAACGAGGGCCAGTCGAAATGTTTTATATTGTAATATTTTGAATGTTTTTAATATGTAAAAGAATTTGTGTATTTAAGACCTTATTACTTGGAGAAACACGTTACTATCCTAACTTATTCTATTCAAGAATAAGTTTTCATTACAGCAAACGCCTCTCCTACTTTCAAACAGACAAAAATGCTTAAAAAGGTGTCCTTAAAGTATACTTTTCGACGATGCACTCAAAAAAGCAACCTAAAATTACTGAAAATTGAAATATCGGAAAAGATAGGGATCAGTTGAAAAATATTTTTATTGACATTTTATTATCATAGTGCAGTTTGATACATAGATTTTCGTATAAAAATTAATTGCAACAATTTTACCAGTAGTATGATAAATATATATAAAAATTTTTAGAGCATCGTTTCACTCACAACGTGGTCATTAAAATGCTGACAAATTCTTGAGCGATGATCTCGACGTCCATAACTGATACAAACGTTGAAGTTTTGTAGATAGATTCCAGTTGTACATGAATTTTTGTCATTATTTCCGCTCGTTGAACGTAATTGGCTGAAAATGTATATATTAAATCAACAGACAATTGTTTAGTATTGATAGTATCTTGAATTACCGGTATTTCATTTTTTAGGGCTTCGATCATCACCCCCATGCATTTAGTGAACACAGGTATGATTGCTTGGAGCTGCTCTAAGCGTTCTTGAATTGAATTCTTCATACGTCTAACGTATTCAAGCACTTCTCTGTATGAAAAATTGCCGAGATGCATTCTGCGAAGAGTTGTTAGTAGTATCTTGTATTTTCAGCATTCGGCTCCCGTATTTCGTTCCACCTAGAACCATAAAAGTATATGAATAACCAACACAGCTGTTTTCTTCATTGATTAGTTTTCGAAAAGCAGAATTAGAGTTGTCAAAGCACTTAATCAATTGTGGGAGATTCTCCATGGACTCTAACCAATTTTCAGCATTAACAAGTACTCCTGAACATTTAGTGTCAACGATTGAAACAAAAGCTTCGAAATTATTGCTGACGTGATTCAAGTGCACAGCCGTAATAATTGCTTACGATCGTGAAGCGTTTAATCTATAAGTTGTTGAAAACCGGGACTTGAAAATTTCTCCACATGGTGTATATTTTTGTGATGATGTTTCAGAAGTATCCATCTCATCCCGTTGCTCAGCGGTTGTCGAAGATTCAAATTGTTGACTTGATGATGCCATGTTATAACTGTTGACTGTTTTACTTTCAACGATACGAGACTGAATGAGCTGTTTGTAAAGCTTTGTAAAAAACTATTAATTGTTTCACTGCCAACAACATGAGACTAAATGAGTTGTTTGTAAGGCTTTGTAATTTGAAACATTGTAGCCCCTCTCTGTCGAATATGTAACTTAGGCCACGGTAACACGTGGCTTGTTAACATTAAATTTTACGATTATGCATGAAGCTGCTGAGGCTTTAATGAGCAGTAAAAAAGAAAATTCTGTGTGTGTTTTGCCTTTTCTCAGTTACTATGATAAGCTGTTCTTAAGTTATTATGGTAAGAAGTTCTTCATGTTTATGTACTTGTTAAATGATGCACATTTCTAATAGTCTTTGTATTACATAACGACGATACAAATATATCCTCTTAGCTTCTGCTTCTTAAACTGAAGAAGCAGATAGTAGTCCTAAAGCTAAAAAGATTAAAATTCAAGAAAACAAACATGAAGCTGAAATTGAAAATCCTCAACCATCTACTTCTACTAACATTATTAACATTTATCAGCCTCAGCCATCAACTTCAACGGCGGCTGGTGTCTTTTATGAAACTGTATTAGACAATTGGATTCAAGCACGCGGATCACCACCTTTAACCGTAAAACCTAAAGACATCCCTTTGAATCTTAGCAAAGGGCGATGGTTCAATGTTGATTATGGCGATAAAATTATGGCCGAGTTTCATGGTCCTTGGAACGTCGGTGACGACAGTGCGCCATCTACAACCTCCTGTTCATATCTACAGTGTAGCGGTGATATCAGTATTCCTTATAGGCTTGATATTGAAGAAGAAACTGATGACAACATGCCTTCAGACGGTTTGCATCTAACTTGTGAGACATCATCGTCAAGCGTATCATTAGTCGATACTTTTGAGAAAAGTGATGATGAAGTACTGAATTCAGAAATGGACACCAATGCTGATTACCCTCGTGAACCAAGATCATCATCCTCAGAAAATAAGTACCTTTGAATTTACTTATGTTAAAATTATGTCTATTACAATGCTTAAATTTATGTAGGTTTTGAATATTACGATTGGGGGCCACGTGAAGCATAATGCTGTCTACAACTATCAAATTTATTATGGATATTTAGCGTGGTGGTGCTGTAACCAGATCTACAGCAAAAAAAATTCACGACTCACACATCAAGGGCACCTTTTCACCAAGTACCTCATCAGACAACTTTGCGGCTATCTATCCACCGGGATATCGGATTATTATCGACAGTGAGCGGGCAAAAATTTCAAAAAGTTTCAAATTACAGATAAAGAATGACTAGTTAAAATACCTCTGTCGCCCTGGAGTCAAAATCATTCAGAATGGTTTGAGGCTACTCTAGCTGATATTAACACATACATTACATAAGGTTGTACATCACGTGATAGAATAGCCTTTACTATTAGTTATAAAAAGTTGAGAAGTAGGCCAATATGGTCTCGTTTGAGGCCACCACAACAATATACAAGTAACGCTTTGTGGGAGCTACTTTGCAAAATTGCCCAAAGTGCAGGAGGTTTAAATAGTGACAATAATATTGTTTTGACGGTTCCAATCGTTCGAGGAGTTGAAGGATGCGGTCGTAAAAAGCTGACTTTCGAAAATATTTTCAAACGTTCTATATTAGTTATCACGAATAACGATAATTTATGTTTTCCACGCTCACTCGTTGTCGCTGATCTTTATGCTGAACGCGGCGAAATTCGTACAGATAATCCACAAAGACGTTGAAAGATAATGTGTGACTGGCGGTGTAATTTGCAACGTGAAGCAGCCTTAGAACTAGTAAGTAGAGCTGGCGTTAAAACACCCCGTCAAGGCTGTGGTCTTGATGAAATCAATGTTTTCCAACGATAGTTTGCCCACAAGGGTACGGCTATTGTTGTGTTCGAATTCCACTCCTTAGGAGAAGAAAGTCCATCCTTTTTTAATGGTCAGCGGGTCGTTGAGAAGTATTATGGTTCTCTCAGGCTGATAGTATCAGTCAAACCCTATTCATTTTAGATTATCAGCAAACATACCATTATGAACCTATATTGAATCTCAGTGCAACAATAGGCTCGCGTTCTTTTTGTTCGGCTTTCAATAAACGTTATGCTACGCCTCCTGGCTTACATTGTTGTGTTTCTAAATGTCCGCGGTGTGGTAGTGCACCTGTTTGTAAAACTGTAAAACAGCGAATGTATTATGAGTGTAATAGATATTTTGTAAGTGATAGCTGCTATGATAAACATCTATTAAAGGGGTCTGATTTACTTAATGGCAAAGATAAAGATTTAATTATTTGTAATCTAATACAAATTTGTAAAAAAAGTTTTCATCTAAAAATATACAGTACATCTGAATCGAAACAGCATGTGTGTAATAAATCTTTTTGTCGTATTTGTAATTGTAGCCGGCCAATGAATCATCGCTGGTAGATGAGCCCTCTTGAACCAACGCGGCCTCAAAAAGTAGTATTTTTATTTTATGATTTCGAAACACAACAACACGAGCATATTAAAGGTGATAAAGTGACAAAATTACATGTCCCTTATCTTCGCGTTGTTCAGAAAGTATGTTTTGTGCTGGAAATAATAAGTTATCACAAAACTGTACATTTTGTGGTAATCGCGAATATGTGTTTCATGACAACCCGATCGGTAATCTTGTAGATCTAGCATTTCAAACATATAAATATTTTACTAAAATAATATGTATCGCCCATAATGGAATATATGCGGCACTTCTACTCTGGAATTCCAGTGCCTCCTTGGTGGAAAGGATTTACAAGTTTGAAAGAAATTGTCTCAGACCTTGCTATTTTGCTATATTATCTTTACACATTAATCCGCCTAAAATTTTTCAGAAGAGTGAGCAATAAGTTTATATATAATAGAGCGAATATCTCTCGGATAGATAATTTCGTACTTAACTAGAAACTACTTCCTTGCTACCAAGGATAGAACAAACCCCATGGTAGTATGCTTAAGTAGATTCGACCCTGACACTATTGAAAAACAATGTGACGAGGGGTATATTTAACCCCAAACATTTACTTTCACTAACAAAAATACATTAATTCAACATACTGATAATGTTCCTCTCATCGTTCATTGGCGTCGTAACAAAGCGGAAAATAGAATAAATATTAACTCGACTGAAGCTAACATCCCTCGAAATTTAGTATACCTGATCGGAATTTCAATAATTGTAAGAGAATAGCCTCTATTAATGATGTAAATAGATACTGGTGGATGGATCTAGCTCATTCCAGTCAGATAGCCTTGGCTAGCAGGAAACTTCAAGAATCGAGACCATTGACAAGAGCGCGCTTCCTAATACGTAGATATTAGTTGAGATATAAAGGTGGTAACCTATTATCATTATCTTTCTCATTTACACATGAAAGCCTTGATTTGTAATAGTTCTTGTTTTCTTTGAGCTTCTACTTTTTCTTACCTCTCAGTAGACTGGCAGTTCTACGAAGGGTTTAATATACTCCCAATTCTTATATTTTCGTACAAATTCTGTCATTTCTTCTTTATTTTTTTACCTTTGATTTACAGTGTTGAAATTTTAAATAACCGAAGCTAAGACTTATTCATTTGTTATTATAAGCTAGCCTCCTGGCTATCAAAATATTGTTTAACTTCAGTACAGTTTGTCATCTGTCTTGAGATTATATTATCTTTATACTGTTGTTATATAAATAGTAGATAAGGTCTAGTTAATAAGTTTTCTTGTCCGTACCTTTCATATGATTAGATTTGTATCAATGTTTTTCTCAATAAAAATATAATGTCTGAGTGTATTTCAATTATTTTATATAATTATTCAATATATACATATGTTTCTAAAGGAGGTTAAAAATGAAACTCAATGATTGAGGTTAACGATTATTACTTGAATATTTTTTTCGTTTAATTCCGTTCAAGCAGAAAAGAATTCGGAGAATAATTAAGAAAATCGTCTTTTAGGCATTTTATTGCTTTGGAAAACCCACGTGGCAAAAAAGCAATAAAAGTTTAAAAAAGAGTGCGTGACGAAAGTAGAGCATTTCAAAATGCTCTTCAATAGCTTTTCAAAAAAGAAAAGGACCATGTGAAGGGACTTGTGCGTGCCTGAAGCAAGGTACTTCTAATAATATCACCCTCGACTAAATAAATACGTGAGATTTGATGCATCATTCAGTTGTCGAAAAAGTAAGATCGAGATCAGATCATCGTGAAACATCGCTCGAAAATTGTAAGTCTTATTTTGTCTTGGATCAATAATTTTGTTGAAGTTAGTAAATTTTCTATGTGAAGCCAATATAATTTTTAAAATTGTTCACAACGAATATTTAAATAAATTCGCGAGTTAAAAAGAAAATATCACGCTGACTGGAGCATCAACGGAGGACCAATTAATTTTAATACATTTTTACCAGAGCAAAAAAAAACATCTGTTGGTAACGTTTTAATTTATATGATAATTCTTTCAATAATTTTTATTTAATAAGCTTTGTTATTGTTGTATATAAATCACACATTTTAACTTTCTCCATCGAAGATCCCCTCATACCTGTCTATTGGTCGAAAGGCTAGGCCTAAAAGAGGAATCTAAAGTCTCTAAGGTTAAGCATATGCATCTCATATTGACACCTTCAAAGAACAAAATTACATAACAAATAACTTTAGAAAAAAAACTAAATCATTTTTTTGTCAATGACTGCATCTCGTGCGATATCTTTCAATTTCGAGCAAACTCCTTTGAAGAAAGCATCTTTAAAATTCTCTGGTACAGAAATAAATCCATGTATCACGCCTCAAAGAAATCGTTTTAATGGTATGTTTGTGCCATCAAAAGTTGGGACTTAAAGCATAGCTTGTTGAAGAGCCATTTTTTCACTCATATTAGTGAGCATTGCATCAGTAATTCATTGATGTAAGTAAGATTATTTAATAGTTTTTTTGTCATTTTGAGAAGATTTTATTCAATTGATATAGTAAATAATATTATAAATTCATTATAAAGAGAACTACGAATTTAAATGAGAATATCTGAAGTGTATCCCACTTCCGACACCAAAATGTTTCTATGTCGTTCAAATGAACGTCCTTTCATTATTTAATTAAAATTATATGCGAAGTTATTAGAAAATTGACAGTCAGACATTGATCTACTACTGAATCTTTTTCTCAACACTGGTAGACGAGGTTCATCGAGTAAGAACACCGGTTCGGATACATTTATGGTCTCGTAAAATCCAATTATGTTCTTTCAAGTTGTTTTCTCCGAATAAATAAAATCAGTTTGGCTTAATGAATTTATTTATAATTCAAGGATGGCTGTTTTAACAACAAAATTTTAAAATTATATTATCATTACTTAAGAGGTTATTGAGTTACCAATAATTTTCTTATAGCAAGATATTACTCACTTTAATATTAATAAAGTTATAACAATAAAGACTCTAGGTGTGATTACTTTTGAACCAATGTCCCGATTATCAGTCTAAGACAGACGTACGGCTGTAATAATAGGGTAGAGCCTGCTCAGAGTTCACAAGATTCCGTTTAAGGGTGAAATGGCATCTCTTTGATTTTCAATCTTACCTCGAAGCAAAGTTAAACAGCTTCTGTAGAGTGTTTAAGAATAAAGGGGAAATGAAGGATAGGTTACCGATGAATCTGAGTTCCAGGAAAAGACTGACAATTGAAAGTTAGATCAGAGTCAACACCAGAAACAGACTGATCATTTTCAGAAAAAAAGCTTTTTCTATATCAAATGAGGCCTACTTACACATGTTATTATGAAGTGTATGGATAGGAGTCTTTATTGTGTTGGTATGTAGATGTGGAAATTTTTTTGGTTTGGTACAATGCACCAAATCTAAATGTTTTTATCATCCGATTTGTGCCGGAGTTACTTCTATACCAACAGGTGGGTTCTCTCGATGTTGTGGTCCTAGAAAATCAACTAGGTCTCCCATTACTCCTGACCCACCGGCTGTTAGTCCTGCTACAAATGCCAATACAAATACTATAGTACCTGTTGACTCAATCAGGACCTTTTCGCGAAGGAGTTCACTACACTTAAGCAACATATTGACTCGGGTAGTCAAAATCTCTCCAATGAAATTTCTTAAGTTTAAAATTCTGTCAACTCTCTGATCTTTAAGATTAATGCAGTCTGGGCTCGAGTTGATGTTAACTTCCAGAATATAACTGCTAACACACAAGACATTGCTACTAATCAGCTAGAAATCTCTTCTGCCGAGAATGATATTGAAATCATTAAAGAGGTTACTGAGTCTTTAAAAGGTAGGCTTTATGATACTGATAGCAAAGCCAACTAGCAAGAAAATATTCAAGGCGCAATTATATCGCCAAATTTAAGGCAACATTATGACGATCGAAAAATGATTTTTTTTTGTCATTGTTTTCTAGTCTAAAGGGTATCTTAGAGACAACTTTTCAGTATCTTAAAAATGGATGACATAGAACTATCGGTAAAATAGTTATCTGAGCTTTTCGTACCAATTGATTTTTCTTTTTGGTTGTTACTCTACAGATGTTACTAGCACTGATGTCTTATTCGAATTTGGAGTAATTTCACCAAGATGTAACATTTCTTATTGCATCATTATTGTGAAATGTTATATTGTAACTGGATTAAATATATTCACTAATATTATTTATCTACATCACAGAGTATACCATTTTTACTTGACGCGTTTGCATAAGTTATTTGATTGAATGTCATTCAGATTACGATTATACTAATACATTTGTGCAACAGGAAAAATTCTTCTCACAAGTATGATAGTGCTCTAATATCATATTGTATTCAAAACTATATAAAAATTAGTCAATAAATTCATTGTTGCAGTCAAGTAAGTGCTAAGTATCTTTTAAATAAACCTGAAGATACTTCTCATGGTTGGATATTCAATAATGAATATTAGTTTAAAATGACTTTTCCAATAAAATGGAAAAAGTATTTTAATCTTTCTCGCAGACGAAAATTACGCCGTATACAAAGTTCATATTTGTATACACGAAGTTCACCTACACATTTGGCTCCACCTAGTTTTGAACATAATAGTCCGCAATTTTTCATAAATTCATCTACTCTTTCCATTAATTACAATCAAATTGTTGATAATGATTTTGCAACGAGCTCCAATAGTCCAATAGATTTCACGTCCAGCAACGACAATTATTTGGATGAAGAAAGTAATCCCACAGAAATTCAAGATTTTTTGAGATAATGAGCTCTTAAAAACAATATTACTCATAGTGCATTAGATCAATTATGAGTAGGTTTGTCGGAAAGTGGAATTTTTCCTTTCTCGTTTTGCCAAAACACTACTACAAAATTCTACTAAATATACGATTTAAGTACTTGCCGGTGGTAAGTTCGTTTACTACGGGAGAAAAGAATCTCTTTCGAATCAATTGATTCATGTAGGTTACAAAAAATTTCTTCCGCAAATTTTTCTAGACATTAATACTGATGGTATCAGTATTTCCAAAAGGGCATGTAGTGAGATGTAATTAATTTTAGAACGTTTTGTAGACAATTCATTCCTTAATTCCGATAACCCATTGAATGTTGCGGCTTATCACGGTACTAGGAAACCGAAAAATAGATCTGAATTTCTATCAGACTTTTGAATAGAAAATGAATTATTACACACGAAAGGATATGTATTTAATGATAAAACTTTTGCTATAAATATCAGAGGATTTATATGTGATACTCCAGCGAGAAATTTTTTACTTTCATTTTTACTACTTAATAGTCGATGTGGCGAATGTTTACAAGAGGAACAGACATTCTGTAGTAGAAGCCTATTTTTAGATATTAATGTGCAACTTCTGAATGATGAAACTTTCAGAAATAACGTGTCTGTTAAGTATCAACTCATACCACCATTAGGAGAGAAATTTTTTGTAACATTTTTGACTATATGCTTGGTATGTTTAGGAGTAACCTAAAAATCGAGAGAAATTTATTTAAGTATATGTATAGTGAATAACAGAACTGATCAAGCCTTATTTGAGACATATTTTATGGACTTAAATCAATTCATGCAGTTGGAATTTCCCCGAAAACCGTGATCATTTAATGAGATACACCGTTGGAAAGCCGTAGAAGTCCGTCTAATTTTTCTGTGCCCAGATCCAATCGTCTGACGCTATGCTCATCAGCTACAAAAATGAAACATTCCATAATATTACACTGCGTCATACGGATTTCAAGTGATCACGATTTTTATAAATTTAATTATTCTTATGCCAGAGATCTAGTAGAATATTTTGTAAAAATAGCGAGAATATTATATGGTGATTGGACACAAACATTAAATCTTCAGAATCTTATTCCCCTCGCATCAGATTTTTCATCTTTTAGGCCAGTCGATAGTTTCAGTTGCTTTCCGCATGAAGATTATCTGTATTAAATGAAATTAACTATTTGTCAAGGTAATAAACCACTAGCTCAAGCGATCCGTAGAATTTCAAAGATGTCAATTCTAGCTCCATCAGAAAAAAATGGCTTCTTTGCGCTTCTATTTACAATATCCTGTTGCAGATGATTCAAGTTTTCCAGAAGGTTTCACTAATTTTTATAAACAAATAAGATTTCGTCATTTTATTGTCATAAATAAATTTCCTTATAATTGTGTTTATTCAGAAAAGGATTGAGTTGTTTTTATTCAATAGATTTGTTTTAAAAGCTCAGACAAAGATCCTTTAATAATAGGTCCCGAAGTTATCAATCCTCCGCTTTATCTAGCGCTCCCTACTCTTTCGCAACTACACTGTACAAGATCAGTACTGAAGATTATGTATAATCTCTACCCCACTCTGGTTTAAAGTCTATCATCCCAAACATCTTCGGAATATTCACCCAATGACACGGTGCATTCTGGTAGATATACTGTGCTAACTTTTTCGTCTGGTTCATCTTTTATTAGGCAATGGCGTGGATGTAAGACTTCGATTGTAAGTCGATTCGTGCAATACACGAAATGTAAGTGCATATATCATTTTACTTGTGCTGAAGTCACACCCATTCTTCCTACTGGTGGGTTCAGTCAATGCTGTTGCCCTAAAAAATTATTCAAGCCGCTGATAACTTCTGACCCTTCAACTGTTAATGCTGCTATAAATGCCGTTGTTTTTATGGATCTAACCAAGGACCTGTTTGCGAAGGAGTTCGCTAGTCCCAAACAAATTATTGCTTCCAGGAATCGAGGTCGCTCTGATGATCTTTCCGCTAAGATTTTTAAAGTTCAGAGTTCCGTCAACTCCCTGATTTTCAAGATTGACGCTGTCTAGTCTAGAATAGATAATAAATCACACAAAGTAGCTGTCAACACTCAAAACATTACTGCTAATCGACTGAAAGTTACCCGTTGAGAATGAAATTAAGGTTATTAAAGAGCTTACTTAGTCTTTAAGAAGTAGGCTTCACGGTTTGAGGCTAATGTTGTCTCCATTAATAAATAACTGACTTCTGATCCTTTGGTACCTTCTAACATTGATGATGTAGTTGCTTCTTGCCTGCAACTTATAGCTGATAAGGGAGCCAGAAAAAAAAATAATATAGTCTTTAGGCAGGAAGAAGGAGTTACTGGTACTAGTGCAAAGGAATCCTCTAAAGAGGCTAGTCTTAAGCACGTCTATAACCTATTTAACTTGATTGGATTCTATATACCTCAAATCTGTTACGACCTTCAGATTGGAGAAATTCTCCAGATCATCTCCAATCCTTGTTCTCATAGGCTGTCTCCTACTCATTGTAACTGAGCATCGTCTTTGCTACAGAAGCTTAAATATAAGAGAACTTAGTCCTTTTGAGAGCCTTGCATTCCCGCCCTGAAAAGGACGTTTCAGTTAAATTTTTCACCCTACCGGACTTAAGGTATTTCGATAGGCATTAACGTTGTCTTAAGATTCTCTTCTTACCACATTAAAATTAAAGATGATAAGAAAACAAAACGTTTGTTTGAATAAAAAAAAATCGATCAACAGTCTAGAACTCGAGTTATTCAAAATCAAAGTTGATTCTTTTCTCTATTTGAACCAATGATAATTGACTACAAAATTAGGGTTTTTAATTCTCATTTAAAAACCGTTATTCAAATTTTAGTAAAAAAAATGTATAGTGTTAATGCATTTGAAACAAATACTTTGTCAAAGAAACCTGCTACGATCGTACCGTTCTTAAAAAAATTAATTATTAATTATATTCTAAACTTTTCTATAAAATAGGCATTTACCTTTTTTTGTTAATATTTTTAAGTAGTAGAATACAAATTTATTGATATGCAAAAGGCTAGTGTGTATATTTCACGAAAAAAATTAATTTTGTTTCGAAGGGCCCTGGATCTTATTCGTTGATACGGCCCGGAATGATCAAAATACCTTTACTCTGGAAATTAAGACGTAATAATCTCATGTCTTCAAAAGGCACGACGATACACATATCTTGTCTGAGGCCTGATCGTACTACGAGTCCAACCTCAATTGACCGAAAGCATTGGGTTCTACACATCATTTTTTTACTGTGCCATCCCAGATACGGGCTTGGATTTTGGTCTCCCGTAGTATCAGTTTTTTCTGATTTGATCGCTTGCCCCAGCTTTCATGGTGGACAAGTTGGATTGATTTCAATTATATATTGTACCATCCAAACATTGTCCAGTCTATTCGTATCAGTGCGGGGTGTATATCGCGCATTGAGATCATCAACCGCTATGCGTATAGGCGTAACCTTCTATGTATTGTTAGACAAGTAAAGTAGTTGAGACCCTAATGCATTCGCAAGAGGTGTCTCAATTTATGGAATGCACCCGTTGCTTATGTATATAAGTTGATATTTTAAGGTCTCTGCCGAACCAGCCCTCCAAGTACCTAACTACCTTTGGAAACTCAATCTCATCTCCTTCTGTTGTTATCTTTGGTGGTTTAGATTCATGCCTATCTTTCTTTTTTTAAGGGTCAGTTTTTTATCCTCTGAGCTTGACTTCACGCTTAATAAAAATTGTCATCATCTTTGTTTTTGAGAATTAAAGCTCGGTGTTCTTGCACCATGTAAGTATTGTATGAACAACTGCTTGTCTTTTAGTTTCTAGAATTTTCCTAGGGTTATCATCTATGATTACGATTATATTGTCCGCGTACGCGGCATAACGCTTTTAGAAACTGTAAGTATTGTATCTACTATTGACTGTCTTCCCATAAATCCATATTGGTAGTCTGAAATATTCTCTTATTTAAGTATGTTAGTTAGAAAACGAATTTTTGTTAGTCTTCCGAAGATTTTTTCTTATACTGAAAAAAGACATACAATCCAGCTCTAACTTCAATCTCAATTCAACATTTTCAGAATCTGAAGATTAAATTGCAGACACGGACAGCAGCTGGGGAATCAGGCCTTCGAATTGATTACTAGAATGGCATATAACAGCTAATTAAAGTAAAATACCTACAACAGTCCAGCAACACTTTGAGATAGTAATTGTTTCAATCAAGCTGAGTTCTAGGAATCTACAAGTTTTCATCCTACATTATCAGCCAGATCTTCCTTTGAACTCATTCACTTAATACATGGACATCATTTCCTCATTGGATGGTCGCGTAGTTCTCTTGGGTTCAATGCTCCCTACTTTCTTGAAAGTCACTTTAGTATCAGATCTGTTTGTAAGTCTCAAGCACTCAGTGACTTTGTGTGCTTCCTTGGTCTTAACCAATCTAATTTCGTAAAGAATTCTCGTGGTTAGTGTTCGGGCCTAGTTTCTTCTTCATACGAACTCACTGTCCCAGCCTTAGACTGTCATATTCGTACACCTGATGTCCATTATTCATCTATTATTGTTGAGGTAAATCTGGCTGGTATTTAACCGGTTAAGGACTCCTGCTTCACAAAAGGACAATCTAAGTTCCCTCGCTGGGATTTTGATCTGCTCACGCTGAAATGAGTACAACTATATATAATCTATTATTCGTATTTTACAACTCTTAAGAGCTGTGGCATATCGTAGATGACAGAAGAATTTTCAGTAACATCAATTTCTATGTGGCATTAGCTTAGAGGACAACATGAGTTACTTCTATAAAAATCTTCGGATGTCTTATTACTCATTTTAACAATTTCATTATCAGCTTTCTGAAGAAGATAAGATCCTCAGTCCTAATATTTATAAAGAAAATAGTATAATGAAGCTAAACAGAAGCAATAAGGATGGGCTTCTTTCAAAAGCTAAGGAAAATTATCCGATAACATAATATAAAGATAATCAGCTAAAATCCTTTAATTCCCGCAAAAAGTCAATACAAATTATACTTTATATACCAAACTAATAGGAAAATATTGCTAATCATGCATTTCAGTGTTCTGTCTTTCCTCCCCCTCATTACAGTCCACTACGATTTGTGCATGCCTATGTTCTTAGAAAAAAGTAACTTGGTGAGACCGAGACTTGAACTCAGATCCTCCTAGTTACATATTAGGATGATCTACCACTTAAGCAATCCCACACTTGCGTCTTGTTTTTTACCATTCGTGCATGCACTCATCGTGGCTCTCCGTGGCCTGCCGTCCCTCTTACGGCCTAAATTAGAGTATTTTGAACAATATATCTCAATCTCAATGAAATTGAAAATGAGAGGCAAAAATATATTTATGATCAAATTTATCATCATCATTGAATGTCATTAACTTGAAAGATTTAGAAGCAAAATGATACAAAATGCCACTTTGGTTAAATGAAACACAAAATGTCGAATCACAGTGATATATTTCAGTGGT
Source organism: Chelonus formosanus (assembly GCA_028641665.1). Classification (NCBI taxonomy): domain Eukaryota; kingdom Metazoa; phylum Arthropoda; class Insecta; order Hymenoptera; family Braconidae; genus Chelonus; species Chelonus formosanus. Next base: position 6,501,402 of record CM054002.1, read on the forward strand.
GTTATTATCAACAGAAAAATAATAACGGTGTTTGAGTTAATTCTAGTTAAAGTCAATGATATTTATCTACAAAAATAGATTGAAACAAGGAAAAAATTAAACGTAGTCATTTGCACCAAATACCCAATGGCTTTCTACTTGCAACAACTAATGAGTTTGTTTTGGCTTCGATAAGCTGGCGGAAAGAAAATAAAATAAGATTACAGGTGGACGGTAATCAGAGATAAATGTGGACTGTATATCTTAAGATAATTGGATGCTAGAACAGTCGGGGCTGGTGAACGGATGTAAATGAGTCAGCTGACACTTTTTAACAGTGACAATTAACAATTCATTAATAACTAAATAAACAGTAACAGAAAAATAACAATAAGAGAGTCTATCTGATCAATATATAAGGTTAATTCACTAGACAGAAAGTCTTTGAATTGTCCGTACAATGTTGTGTTTACTTGTAGTTTATACAGAGAGTGCACTGATATTTTACACAAGGAGTTGACGGGTATTTCGCATAATGAGTTTACTGATAATTTGTCTGATGATTAGAAATCCCTGAAAAGTTGTATGTTTTCCGGGACGAGTCCCTGGACCAGGAGTTTTCTAAGCTTTTATGAGTTGGCGTCAGTCACGAAGACACAAGCGAGTGATACTGGTGTGGGTCTTGTGTGAGTGACTGTCCATGAAGCTGTTAGGCATTGAAGCCGACATCGTTCACGTCTCTTTTAGCGAAGATGTGTTATCAGACCAACTTGAGATGACTAATGATATCTGATGAAAGTTAGACTGCCTTATGATTGACTGAGGAGTTATTCTATTTTTGAGGAATCTTCTGGAGGGTCTGCTAGTTTTTCACTGAACAGTTTGTCTGTGTAAGTTGTCTGATAGTACACACGTACCGAGTTGACTTCCATACCGAGAGGTCTGTCAGTTGGCGTCATCCGATGATGCCAATGAGTCGTCCGAATACTAACACGTACAAAAATTGACTAGTAATCAACAATAACTGATAGTAACCGACATTAACCGGTGTTTACAGACGAATACAAATGAAGACTGACTGATATACTCGAAACTCAGTGTTTTCGAAGCTCTAAGGTCCTTTGAGAAGGGGTATCGACGCCTAGAAATTAATTAGAGTAGTCTAGTTAGTGAGGATGAATTGGCAGGAGAGACCTTGAGTTGTCTAATTCTTCGGTAGGAAGAAAAATTTCAGGCTATAGATGAAATACTCCTGACCAAGTCAGAACAGAGTTCAAGACATTTTCTGCATGAAAATCTACCTATTACCGATTGATATTAAAAAATATGTTAAAAATAAGTGTTCATTTATAGCGGAAAAATTCGATATACGTAATTGTATATTGGATGTACGAATAAGTGTTGAGGGGTTTACAAAAGATGGCATAACTAGTACTACATCGCATCGAACTATCTTAAAACTTGCGTATTCATGCTTAAACGTAACCATTTTTCTCTCATCGTACGTTTTATTTGGTTAAAGTGTAAAGAACACGCATTTTTGTACCAACTGAACAACTTTTGCGGAAAGCATTGCTTTTTTGCTTCGATTTGAAAAGAAAAGCAGCTGAAGGGCATCGACTGCTATATAAAGCGTATAGAGAGCATGCTTTATCAATAAGAACATGTGAGTATTGATTTTGGCGTTTTAAAAGTGGTGACTTCGACGTCAGTGATAATGAATACATCGAATAGTGGCAGGAAACGAAAATTGGATCCAATACGACAATCCAAAGCGTAGAAAATCGTGGGGTAAGCACGGCTATGCCCCAACTTTAACTGCCAAACTGAGTATTCATGGCAAGAAGATAATGCTGTGCATCCGGTGAGATCAACTTGGAGTTATTTACTATGAGCTACTCCAGCCTAACGAAAATATCGCTGTGGAACGTTATCAACAACAATTGATGCAATTCAGTCGAACAATAAAGCTTAAACGACCCAATGAACCAAAAGGCAGGACAGAGAGATCTTTTAACACAACAACACATGTTGCTAAAGTTGTCAAGGAAACTCTGGAGGCACTGGACTGGGATGTTCTATTTCACACGCCGCATCCGTCAGAAATTGGTCCTTCGGACTACTACTTGTTCCAGTTGATGGCTCATAGGTGGTCTGAGCAGCAAATCAGTTCTTACGAAGATGTGAAAAATTGGTTCGATTCTTGGATCGCTGTGTGAGGTTCCATTGTATCACGATGCGTCCTTTTATCAATAACAAACGCCAATCGATTTTGCTGTGTATTCACTACATATATTATATAATACTTTGATAACTATTAAAGAACTATTTAGAGTGTTAAATAAACATAGTTTCATATCATCCCAGTGCTTATGATTTAATGAAATCAAGTTCTTCCAGACCTACAATCCAACAACGATACATGATAAAATATATAATAATCATGTTAAGAATTCTATATTTGAGAAATTGATACATGCAACTTCGGCAGATATGATATATATATATATCATATTGTATTCATACATCATATAATATATATATATATATATATCATATTGTATTCATACATCATATAATATATATATATATATACACATAAATACATATACATTCGAGTATTCAATGATTTCAATTATTTTATTATCTCCAGGAGTATTACGAAATAATTATTAACAAATTATAAAAAGAATGGTCAATTAACCTGATAACTTCAAGGTCTTTGAAACAAATCTTCAAGTTAATTACAATAAGTATTCCTTTATTTTGTTTGATATCATCTGAAACTTTGCTCAGTCTCTGTGTTTTCATAAAACTATTTTCTTGACAGGTCGATCGAAAAACCTTTTTTTATAGAGAGCGATGGATATAAATTAATAAGTTTTTCTTTTTTTAATCTTCCGGAACATATCAATTATCTGCTGTAATCGATTGACCTTCTTGTCTTAGTTTGTCTTTTACCTTTCCCCCTGTTCTTTAGACGTTTCACTGACGATTTCTCGTTATTCTCATACTTACATTGTAACATTGAAAACAAGGTCTAAGATCAAATTGATTTCTTTCCAAACGTCGTTATAACCGTCGAGAAAACGGGAAGTTTTACCTTGTGACTTGAAAAACTTTTACTTTTCGTCCTTCTACCTTTGCTGATGAAATATCCAAGTCCAAAACTAGTCAGAAGGCAAGATACCTTTCAACTTTTAAACTTTGTGCAAAAATTTGATTTGAAGTAAAAAGAACTCGCAATGGTTCAATAAGATGTTTATAAAGATACTTTTCATTGATATAATGGAGCAACATTGGTGAAAAAATTGTGTAATAAATACCGATATATTTTGAAACGTTTCACGCGCTGGATGCGTGTCTCTGCAGAATTTCGTAGATCGTGTGTAGGAATTCAATAAATTCTGTATCAAAAATTTTTTTGATGAACTACTACTCTGAAATGTGATGGAAAGTGTGGAGAATCAAAGTTGATTGTACATTAAAAAAATTTTGATACACAAAAAAGTTTAATTAATAGTCTAAAGTATTCTGTCGATAGATTTTCTACATTATATTCAGAGTCGATTACGTTCAGCTTCCTGATTCGTCTTTTCTATTTTAATAAGTATCCAACTTGACTACTAACCTAAAAGAATGCAATCGGTATCGGCTGGACGGTTTCATCTGTCGCTGTTATTTTAATTCATTAATGGTTATTTTATACTTTCGCGGTCCTCTCGTTTTTCAGCTCTTGAAAATCGAAAAATCATCCGATTTACATGAATTCTTTTTAAATCCTTGTTTTTACAGCAAATTTATAAAAAATTATAAGAAATATCTCATCTGGTGATTTATATAGTCTTATGACTATAAATTTAATCATAAACGGACTTCTTGAGATATAATCATTCATAACTATTTTGCAAAGCATCAAACGCAGTTGACATACTTTTTCTATTCATCTATACGGAAAAATGGGGATTTTATAAAAATATTGAAAAATGTTTGTTTATTTATTTTTCATTTCACTCAACGATTTTATATGGTTCTCTGACTTTAAATGCTATCATACACGCTCTAGACAATCGGACAATCATTCGATTTCGATAAATTTTTTTTCAAAATCTTCGTTTGTACGGCGAATTTATGTGGAAAAATATTAAAATATCTTGCCCCAAAATTTTATTTGGTTTCATGACTTTCATTGCAGTCATAAATGCACTTCTTGAGATATAATCGTTCATAACTTTTGTGCCAAGCATTAAACGAAGTCCATATGTTTTTTTTTGTTAATCAACAAAAAAAAACGAATATCTTTAAATAAAAATCACATAATAATGTTTATTTCTTAATTTTTTACAAAATTAACTTTTATCGTTGATAATGGTCCATGAAATTTATGTGCATAGTCAAATTATAAATATTGCTTTGGTCGCCTTCTTTTGTCTTCTTTTGTACAAGTGATAATTTTTGAATAATAAGTAACTTAAGGTATTCCTATCATTAAAAAAAATTTTTTTTTTCGACAGAGATGATTGTAAGAAGAAATAAAGATTCATATGAAAAACGACGTTACCAAAAATGAGGAAAACATTTTGATAAAATAATGAGCAATAATAAAATCTCTAGAAAATGGTGTTAATGGCTCTATAAACGCACGAAAATGTATCGAGTTAAATGATAGGAAAAAAAATTATAGTTGTCGGATCGTTTGATGAAATAATTTAGTTTAAAGTAACAGAAATGCACACATTGTAAGTCATAAGATAAAACGAAACACATTTGACAACGTCGCACAGCCAAACACCTATCATTTGAAAACGCGTCAGTTATTTGTGGTTTGAAACTTGATGAATGACATAAAGTAATGCACGATGTTTTTTTTTATCACATTTTTTACTACATCGAGAATCATTGTTATTATTTAAATTAAGTAAAATATTTTCGATAATTTGCACATTTTTAGTGATAAGAAGTTTACCAACCACATCTTTTCCAAGTATTAACCTCATACTTTCGTCACTACCCTGAGTGTATGCTTATTGAAGCATATTCAAATCAATGCCAGCCTTGGCAATTTTTAACTTCATAATATTGGAAACTTTTTTTAGGGTAATAGATGAAGCTTTATTTATTGATGTATTAATTGTCAGAATTTCTGATTGTAGAATATTAGTAACATTTTTAGCATGTCGTTTTATTGTATCTGTATCGATACGAACTTTTTTCAATACCATTTCTAATACGGAAATATCGACAGAAGCATTATGTAGATCCTGAGCTGAATTAGAACAAAGTAAATCCAAAAAAAAATCCGTCGAAGATCTGTTTTATAATGATTTGTAAGAACCGGTATGATGATATTACACTTCCAACAAACATAAAAAATACTGGCAACTCCGAACTGTTCTTCTCTTGTAATATGGTTTCATGAGATTGGAACCTTACAACTCTTACTCCATAGCTCAGAACCAAGTGTATTAACCTCAACAATTCCTCGTCCGTCAATATTACAATAAAGTAGTGTTGGTTCTTTCAGCTAAAATAAAAATGAGTAAACTTATAACGTGCTTATCATTATCTTTAAAAATTTATAAGAATTAAATCATTACCGTTGGACTTTTACAGGATCTTTTTTTTGTAGCATTCACAATTTAATTACAAAAACAAAAAAAGATCGAAATTGGGTGATTATCTAAAAATCATTCCCCACCTCCTATCGACTTGGAGTTGTAGAAGATGTTAGAGGGAGGTAATTACAATATATGAGCGGTGGAATCAGCCGTCGGTCACTGTTTTTTACAATTTTATACGACTGAAAATTTTTGAAAATAATTCATTTTAGTTGATCACTTATTATCAATTATGATCATCATCATAATAAATCGGAAACAATAATTTTTACATTAAAAATAGGGTAAAAGAAGAAGCAGAAGGTACGGGGACAGGGGGGAGGGGTAAAAGAGAATTAAACAATCAACATTGTTGAAATGTCATGAATATTTTTTTTAAAAATAAATGATTACATCAAAGCTACTTGAGAAAACTGATTTTACAGGATCTTTTCATGCTCATTGGACCTCCCCCCCCCTCCCGACGCCGCAACCGCACTCGCTGCTCTTTGGTTTACCTTATTGTACCGTGAAAATATAGTTATAAAATTGTCAATTTTTTTATGTTTTTTTTCTCATCAAGAAATAATTCAGTTTACTCACTTTAATTATTAATTACGATGAGGCATAATTATAATGAATTAATTCTATATATTTTTTTCACTACTCAGCTGTATTTTTTATTCGTGAATATTCAAATGAGTGGCGTCCACAGGTAGAGTTATTAATTGATTAATTTTTGTTGGGTAAATTGGCACCTACACGGTCAGGGATTGAGGCAACTTGCCTTGATTGCGATAGCGTTGCAGTATGAAAGCTCTTCTTTTAATTTAAATATACTGGATTTGTTATTAGCGTCTTAAAAAAGACCTACGTTCTGAATAACGTTGTAAAGGAGTAGAAACGAAATTTCACGCTAAATTCTAATCTTTTTCTTGAACGTTCAATACCTCCGAGTACATCACGGTTCTGCTATTACTATGACACTACAATCGGTATCTGGGAGAAGCTCACTATTCAAACTACGAACGTACTACGCAAAAATGGTCTAGATCAGTTCATCATTTTGTAACATAATTATGCACATTACACAGACGATGTCGCAGAAGTCTGCTGCACGGAGAGAAAATTCATATAAAAATTACAGTGTTCAGCACTACAATCGACGCGTATAAGCCGAACATATACAATTTTATACGGCAAAAACATAAAAATTATAATCAATCATAAAAAATTTAAAGGATAAAATATTCTATCTTAAAATGTAGCTTCGTAAAATTTGTAGAACAGCACAGCAAAAAGTTCCATTCCTGACAGAAAAATATTTTTTGATTGTTTTTTTTACAAAAATCACTATTTAAGCTGCCATAGAGTCCTCGACGGACTCATAAATTTTACCATGCAGTCTTAGAATTTTTCAAATGCTATCTACCAATAGTAGAAAGAAAGAAAGATCAAGGAGGTATCAACGCTGTTGAGAATGATAATGATTTTGAACAAAAACAATGATATCTGATTAACTACTAATCGTAGAGAGGCTTATATGAGATCATTTTATTCGAAAAACGATTTTCTAACAATCATACGCATTATGTCTAGATCTCGGATTCATGATTTTCGACATATTCTACTATTCAGTAAAACGTGCATTTTGCTATTAGGAGAAGAAAGAATTGAAGATCGGAAAAGATCGGACATCTTCGAAATTTTTCGAAGCTGGTTTGAATACGTTCATTGTTCCTCAGTGCGAAATTGACTGTGTTATCAATAGGGAGTGACACATAATACATCATACAATGGCATAGGAACGTGCGTACTTTTATGACGACATAAGTGTTTTTTTTATAAATGTCAATAACAATAATTAACTGATTTTTGTATTATTTTTTATTTACAGTGAAATGGTAAGTAGTTCATACTAAATAGTCTAACTCCCAAAACACATCTTCTAAGCTTTTTGTGATCGAAAAAATGACAACATTTGAAAATATTAAATCAATGTTTGATTAATAGCGATGTCATAGAAATTGGAAACATTATTATGGTGCCACATAAAGATGCTCCTATTTTTTACAAAGGAGATAATATTATTGTTTGTAGCAAAATTAAAATATATCTTATTGTTAAAAAATTAATAAATACATTTCTCTACGAGAAAACTGAATGTTATCGAGTGCGCAACGATCAGTTTACATGGGATGTACTAAATTTAGATAAGCTATTTAGCTATAAGACTACGAATCTTATAAGAGCATCTAATGGTGCGAAGTTTATTCTTAAAAATTGGTTTTAATCTAAATAAAGATATATTTAATAATTTATAAAAATGTTTCATCTATATTAAAATCCAACCGATTCCTTAATTTCCGTAAATCGAAAAAAAAAAAATCAATTTCTTAATCTTACAACCTTTTTTTTAATCGAAAATAAAAAATTAGTCTGAGCACACTTTGTCTGTGCTTACACGACGAATTTCCCATTATTATAACAAATTCATATTGTTATAAGCAGTTTGTATTTGTTAAAAGTCACATCTCGTAATAAATCATATTATTTTGTTAGAAACATCCAAATTCATGTGATATATGCATTAGTTATTCGATAAATACAATTTTCAATTGTTTATGACAAATTCATATTGTTATAACCAATGTGTAATTGTTGGAAGTCATGTTTAGTTGTCAACAATAATGTTTAGTCAATATCGTGTTAATTTTCAAATAAAACCGTTATTTTTTTGCTTAAAAGAATTTTAATAAATAGTCAATCTTTTCATTTATTCATTATTAGTTTTTTGTCAAAAAAAAACAGCTTGACCGAATTTGTTTAAACGTCTTCCAGATCTTTCTCATAACAATATCTTTCGAATAAATTTTGGTTGAAGTCGATATCTTAATCCATTCTTAAGATATCGAAAACGAAAAAAATGCTGACATACGTACGTATGTACACACACACATCATTTTAAAAGTTGGTCAGTATGCTTGCAAATATCTTAAAACGTAGAGATGTGATAAGAATTCAGATTTCACCAATCGCCCCAATTTCAATAACTTCTTAAAAGGAAGTTAATACAAATATGCTGTAGAAAAATTTATACATGGCTATATAAATATTTCTAAGCATACTTAGAAATTTTACTAAATCGATAAGGAAGTTTTCTAATACAGCACACTAAATTTTACCTTGGGAGCACAACAATTTTTACAAAGCTATGACGAATACCACTTAGGTTTCAATTTAATAATATTTACATGATGATAGAATATTTTCTACTTTGGTCGTCGATCGCGCACGCATTATAAGAGAGCATGGTAATTTTTCTCAAATTTTCTCTACGAAAATTATACGATTTTTCTCTCCGTGTAGTATTATAATAAATGTATCACAAATCATAAACTGGAATGACTTCCTAAGGAGATTCAACATAATGCCAAAAACTCATCGGTAAGAGAAGTTTGTTATGTGTAATTTGCTTATGGAAAATTCTTGTTATACACTATTATCCATAAAAACATCTCCAGAGTTCTGAAAAAATTTCAGAACCCCTCTCTCTCGATACAACCTACAAAGTCAATGAATTGAGACTCGTCAAAACGAAAAAATATGGATATGCTGTTCCTGGACGATTGAAGAAAAAAGATGAAGAAAATGTGGACGTTTTTTTACCATCATGCATAATTGAAGTGTATTTACAAGCAATTATGGAAAACACTTAAATGAATGGGCTACAAAAGGCTAGTTATTCTCAGAATATTTCGATGGTGATTATAATAAATTTGATTTTTTTACAGCGGATCAATTGTGCTAAATGAATGAAAAAAGTGTAAATAAATTATGTAAAATCATTTGGAGTTTGATCATTTTTCCCGCTCTGCGTCACAAACGTGTCCGATCCTGTTTACTCACGGAGTAATCTTCAAAAAATTACACATCCTAGAAGTCATCGATGTTGGGAAAAGGAATATCGCACATTTAATGTGAAATTTTTCATATTTAATGTCTTATATTTAATATAAAGTATCTCCTATTTAATATAAAATATTTAGCATTTAATATAAAAAATCTTACATCCAATATAACATTTGTTTGTGAAATTTTATGACGTCATCAGCAAGTTTAAACTTGTATCTGTGTAGTTTGATGACGTCATAAAAAAGTTGTGACTTGTACCTGCGTAATATCGATATACTCACCTCATCACATAATAGTAGTATGGAGCAACTTCGGCAGACCCCCACTCCTATCCCCACCACAAAGTGGGGATGAATTTGTGTCCGTTGGAGCCGTGCCGCGGGCGGTGGGGATAGGCGCGTAGCGCAAAGTGGGGGTGTATATTTACACATGTAAACAGAGTTATATTAATAATTACCCGCTAAAATTAGAATTTTTATTGTAATTAGTCTGCTTTTCGATTATAAGAAATACAATAAGTACTTAAATTACTGAAATTATTTGATTTGATGATGATGATGATGAAATTATTTTAATATTCATGTCTTATTGACGCATGCGCACGACAAGAGCCCTATATTGCAATTGAAAGCCTGAAATGCATGAAAAAGCATCGACGTGCCATCTAACGTTAAAAAATATAACGTTTAACTTGACATGTACGCTGGCAGTGCCTGTGTGTAGTCCGTTATTCAGGCGCAAGTAATGGGGGTGTCGTGTGGTGGGGCCTGATGCAGCCGCTGCGAGCTGTCTGAGTACAGTTTTTAGCGTTTAGACCCGCCAGGCGAGGGCTTATGAACGGGTGGCGTGTTATTGCCGCTCCGTTCAAGAGGTTCCCACGTTCGCTCCTTTAATGAACAAAAAAGTTCTCCGTCTCATGAAAGACGAAAACAACAAAGAAATTATAATAGAATTTGTTTGGCTCCATGCCAAGCTATATTTGTTTAAGCTTTTAGATGATAATAAAGGTACGAGAAAGAGGTAAGAAGACCGAAAAGAAGATAAGAACGAGGAGAACCATCACATTTGATGATTTCAAACGATGTTTGAATGATCATGTTGATAGTGTTAAGGAGCAGTATTTAATAAGAAGCGTTATACATGACGTTCAAACTCTTATACAAGAAAAATTAGCATCAAGTTGCAAATGACACTAAACGTCAATTGACTGATGATTCTACAGATACTCTTCCGTGGGGGTATTAAGAATAAAGTCCAATTTATTTGTAAATTTTTCTTTATTCAATTAGCGGTACAAATTGTTTTTTTTATAAATAAATATAATATGTTGTCAAAGTCGACATACTGAACAATATGAGGGGGATTGAGAAGCGCACTTGAGTGAGAACCGCGCGAAAATATGAGTAAAAAACACGGGAAATAGGGGACTGTATGGTAAAGGGAATTGAAGTAGAGAAGGAATAGGGTAGGGGATGATGACGGGTTTAAGGGCACGACAAGGGGTGGGGGGTTAAAAAAAAATCAATGAGTAATTAGAGAAGAAGTTTATCAATAATATCGTGATAATAGAAAAATATAATAGAAGCCAATTATAATGTTTAATAATTATGTTTTCAACGAATCATGATTTATGATTGTAACAAATCATCTATAGCGAGGGGGTAATGACGAGCGTTTCGAAAGAAACGCTTCGAAACGTTCAGAATATGAAAAAGCGCTCTTAAATAGCAATTCAGCAATATATAAATGGTAGTGACGGCGAATCACCCCGTACGTAGGTATGTTATCATAAAGATCCCGCCATAATCTCTCAATATTCTGAGTGCGAGCTCTTGTTACAGGATCCGCGAAATTTACACAGTGGTTGACTGTTAGGTAGAACCAACTGTGTTTCCGAAGATTCCGGTAGCCTGGTCAAGAGTCCGACATGAAACACTCCTTATTAACGGTGTCAATTCCTTCAAAAATTCAGTCCCCTTCGAGCAATCGACCATGACCATATTTACCGTGGCCGCCAATCTTGGTCTCATCAATGTGGACGGTGTGATTAGGGCCACTGATTCGGTGAGATGTACGTTTTACCTATTTAAGACAGATCTATGTGAAAGAGAGAGAGAGAGAGAGAGAGAGAGAGGGAGAGAGAGTGAAAGTTAAGATATGATGTCGAAAAATATTAAAAGTAAGAATAATATAATATATAAGTCAAGATGATAGAGTAAAAAGTAATAAAATACCTTGCGAGAACGCGTTATCTATTTGTTTGTAGCTTGATCGTGTATGCCAAGGTCTTCTATGATCTTCTCCTGATGTGGTGGGCGATGGCTCAAGAAGATAAAGATAAGTTGACAAAGTGTAGGGAGCGCCAAACAAGTGCCCCTAAACCATGAGCTATGTAGAGCAGATAGCCCCTCATTACACCAAACTTGCCGTGTTTTCTGTCGTCGGTGGTGGATCATTTGAGAAGATGTGCAATGTAATTGTAGACGTTCGCGTGAAAATTTCATCAATGAACCGCACTCGCGACAAATCAATTCGGAGCGTAACACTGATAAATCAGCCAAAAAGTTGATCAAATTATCGTTATCTTCGTGCTAACGATGAAAATCGTGAGATTTCATGGTAAAAATTATAAGAAGTTAACGAAATGAGGTGATAACCCAGCAAATAAATCAGAGCAACTGACGTGAAAAGTGACGAAACATGATCGATAGAGTCACAAAATAAGGAATTCCAGAAAGAGTCAACAGTGGGTATGCATGAGAAATGCAGAAAAAAAAATATATCAAAGCGATACAAATGAATGTTGTACGCATTAGTAGAATGTAAACAGTGATCGACTGTGTTTACAAATGTACGGAATGCCTGATAATGCATGGTAAAGACATATTAGAAGATGAAGAATAAGTATAATGTGTGAAACCGAGAAATGAAAATCGTCAATTTTTAACAGAAAAAAAAATGGAAAGAGGTGCAAGCACGCTTAAAAAATTACATCAGCGTGCTCAAAATAGCTTCAAAAATGACATATTCCAAGGTCATCCCCTTCCGCGAGTTGTAAGCTAAAAGACATAATTACCATTATCAATAGCTGTCAGCAAATATTGATATTACTCTGATTAGTGTACTTTGATGGGCTTCGCTTATTGGCATATTCTGAGTAGATTTAAAAGACTCATCATCAGTCATAAGATCACCGTACATCCTATAATTAACAGCATTGTCATTTGCTTGGAAACTCACGGGTTCTTCTTTTTTTGGCTCCTCTTTAGTTGGCTTTTCTTTTCTAATACTTGCATCAAACTCTTTTTTAATCGGTATTTTCGCAACTAATTGTCGCAAAGAAGCCACAACGGGTATAAAAATTACATCCATAGCTTGTTCGGTATTTTCTCGACCATGTTCGATCGCTTTATGTTTTCGCCGTATTGCATCACTAGCTCTAGCAATTTGATGCAATATATTTCCTTTTTTTGCACTTTCGTTGACTTCATAGTGTCACTTTAATGATCTCTACTCGAATGGTCTTGTTTTCCTTTTTTTGATTAATTTATATGTTAACGAAGCAATCAAATCCCTTTCTGTAACGTCCACAATTTATTCCACTATTTTTGTCTATAACTACAAATTCGTACTTATTCTTTAAACATTCTGAGCAAAGATCTCGAAATTCTGTGCATGAGATGTTTGTGTTTACGTGATCATCATAAATCTGCTTTAGATTCATATCATCATGTCGAAAAAGCACAAGAAAATTTTTCTTATCTCGCACTACATGTTTAAGAGTACGTGCATAAATTTGACAGTTATAAAAACTATCTACATCTCTGTGTCGTCCCATACAAAAATATGCACGCATATTATCTTGCTTCTCACATGCTACATCATCAAAGATCATTATTGAATTGGGTTTTGCTTGATCAGGTTTTACAACCTCTTCGTGTTCATTGGAAGGGAAATAATCCATTCCTTCGATAGGTTTGAGTGATTTTTCTAAAAATTAATACTTTGGTTGATGCATAGATTTGGAATATAAATGTACATTCTCCAATCATGAACCATTCGAATGAATGATAAGGGCCAAGAGTGCATTTTTTTCCCACAATTCAAAGCACTACATATTACTTTGCGAACATTACTCAGCAATAAATTACCGTGACATTGAATTTCTACAGTTTGTGGCACAAAATTGTCAAAATTTGTCACCAGTAATTGCATTCTCCGTTGCTCGAACCTCATCTTGACGACAACTGACGAGCTAGAGTATAAATTCGCGACTTTTATAGATGTTGTTTTAGTTTCGGCAACGTTATGATAGAGTGCAGACGTGGAGCTGGCTTAGTGAATTCAATCATCAATAAATTTCCATTTGAGTTGCATGTTCCCGGTTATCGGTACTGCAGACCTGGTACGAAATTACAGAAAAAATTAGCATGTGGAGATCCTGGTGTTGATCCGTTGGACGCAAAATGTAAAGAGCACCATATTGCATATTCAAAAATACGAGAAGACATAGAAGTAAGGATCGCTGCTGATAGAGTGCTTGCTGAAAAAGCTCGACAAAGAATGTTTGCTAACAACGCAAATCTCGGTGAGAGAGTCACTGCCTTAGGAGTTACAAATACCATGAAAATTAAATCGAAATTCTAAATGAGCTTGAAGAAAAAAGTGGAAAATAAAAAAGTTGGACAGGGTTCGAAGAAAAAACCTTTCAGACAGATTGTGGATTCGGCCAAGTTGATGATAAATTCGAGTGCCGATCCTATAAAATCAGCAGTGATAGCTGCACGAAAGGCTAATAAAACGATTGGTGGAAAAAAGAATGTTAAAATTCCACAAGTATTACCTGTACCCACTAGAGTTAGTGGTGTTCTACAACTTATTCCGATATTTGCCGGTTCGAGTGCGATTGGTGCTCTAGCTGGTGGAGCTTCAGGTATAACGAAAGTAGTCAATTATACTAAAGCTGCTCAATGCCAATTGGCTGAAGCAGAACGACATAATGAGAAAGTGAAACAAATAGCTTGAGGACAAGGTCTACGTTTTAAATGCCGGAAATAAGAATATCGATTGTACTCAAAACCGGCCAAAAAAATGCACAGAGCTACTGCATCGAGCGTTAAGTAGCATCGATATTCTAAAGTATGCAAAAATCATGGAAATTTTAGGTTTTTATGGTGTTTTTATGAAGAATGATTCACTGAAATCGAAACCCAGGAAAAATAAATCAACTATAATTAATCTTGATGATAAAGGTGGACCTGGAACTCACTGGGTGGCGTATAAAAATTGTAGGAATAAAGTCATATACTTTAATAGTTTTGGAAATCTAAAACCCCCACCAGAACTCAAAAAATATCTCGATGTTGGTAGTATACTTTACAATCATACAAAGCATTAAGCTTATTCAACGACAAATTGTGGACATTTATGTTTGAAGTTTCTAAAAAGTATAAAAGAACAGTAAAATGATGAAACTACTTTAGTTATGTACGATTCTTCCACAAACACTGTCTAAGCAGTCATCCATATTGGCGGCTTATTATTTCCTGCCGATTGAATTAACAAAGTCCAAAAATTATGTATTGGGATATGCTGAATTATCAACATTTAATCCTATCCCACATATTTATCGAGGGAATAATAAGTTTATCATGTAGTAAAGAATAATAAGAGAACTATCGGAATATCTATTGGGAGCTACAAAATTGAAAATTATTTGAAGAAAGCTGATCCTCAATTATCCATTACTATTAGGCCTAACAACAATGAGTTACACAGTGAAATTTATCGTGAAAACGCACTCATAAATTTTGTACCAGACAATTTGATTGGTCGTTTGATGGAGTTCAGTTCACGATTTGTTTCTCCCAATTCAAATCAAATATCCGATTTCCCAGTGTCTATCTTGAAAATTAATGCACTAAGAGTTAAGTGTAACATTACGACTGGAGCGTACATAAATAATGAATTAGTGCATATGATTCATGAATTATTTAATCCGGTTCCTCCAGGATATAAAATCATTGAAATGCTACCCAACGTCATTTATTTGCCAATTGCCGTGCAAGCGATACATCACATACAATTGATGATAGTTGATCAAGAGAAAGAATTAGTTAATTTCCAAGGAGAAACAATAACAATACGATTACATGTAAAATTCGTGAAGTAATGGGAATTGTTCACAAACCAATCATTGAAAGCAGCTATAAGAATGAGTTACCATGCCGAAATATCATCAGTCAACAACAAACACCCAAACAACTAAGTCATCAGAACTATTGATTTCTGAAAAGCTTAGGCCTAAAACCACGCAAACAAATCAAGTAAAAGTGTGCTGCTTTGCATGTCTACTACCATGGCTGCGGAAGAAGAAATCTTAGCTATCAATAGAGGCGTGATATT
The DNA here is from genome assembly GCA_028641665.1 of Chelonus formosanus. Taxonomy (NCBI): domain Eukaryota; kingdom Metazoa; phylum Arthropoda; class Insecta; order Hymenoptera; family Braconidae; genus Chelonus; species Chelonus formosanus. The sequence continues at coordinate 6,517,298 of CM054002.1, forward strand.
TGATGAGTCCATTTCACATTATGAAGTGCACGATCATCAGCTATACGCTTCTGCAACATTCAACAGCAATGATGAAAAATTTACCATACTCAATGACCAAGCAGTCGCAGCTTCATCAAAACTTGGAAATATAGCAGGAAATATAACAACAATAGTAGAGCTATATGCTATTTATTTGAAGAAATTCGATATGAACTTAATGGCGTAGAAATTGATCGCAACAAAAATGTCGACCTCACAAGTTTCATGAAAGGCAACTCATCTTTTCAGCCTGAACAGAAAATTCATTGTATAATGCCGACTGGTTAGATGATGGACAACAATGGTACGATGATGACGAAAATTTGGACATTTTTATTCCATTGAAGATGTTATTGGGATTTGCTAAAGATTATCAGCGAGTTCTTGTCAATTCAAAACATGAATTATTATGACACGTGCAAATACAGATCTAAATGCCATAAAACAAGATCTAGCTGATCCAAATGAAAAAATTTTCCTCATAAAAATTGAATGGACAATTCCTTACATCACGGTCTCACATATATAAGAAAAGTGAATTTCTCAAATTTTATCGCAAAAGATTTGGCAATGAGGCTAAGTTTCAGATCTTAAAATTGTATGAATATCCATCGCTTTTAAGAACAACAAAACATGTGTGGGCTGTAAAGACATCAACACAACTCGAAACACCTAGATATGTCATACTTGCATTTCAGACTGCTTGTAAAAATGATGCTACAAAAGAAGCGAGTAAATTTGATCACTGTTATTGTGGAGAAGGCAAATTGTTTCTCAATTCACAATTTTACCCATTCGGCAACATGAATCACGACATAACTCATAATCAGTATGCATTGTAATAAGACATGTACAAAGATCTTCAAGTATCATACTACGGCAGAAAAGCTACTCTCGAAGAAGCAATGTTCGGAATCATCACCTTTAATCGTAATTGATTGCTCGAAGCAAAACGAATCTTTGAAATCGGGACCTGTTGATGGTTGACTGGAATTTGAATCAACGAAACAATTTCCCGCTGATACATCAGCTTAATGTCTAATTATTCACGATCGCATCATAGAATATAAGCCATTGAGTGGACAAGGACGAAAATTAATGTAAGTTTACAATCTAGAGGTAGAAGCTGCTAGAGAGATTCAAAAAACATAATCTTAAATAAATCAATGTAATCAAAAAAGAATTGAACGTTCATTACATGAATTTTTATTTATTTTTTTCTTGACACTTTATACATTTTTTTTTATGAGAAAATAGATTTTCGATGACATCATCTGACGTTGACGTATAATGGCCTTCACATTGTAAATAATTGATAGATCTTTGATCTTTTTGTAGTTGCGTTGGTAATTGTAACCAAATTGCGCAAATTTTAGGATCCACAAATTGGAATATAAAATTTTCATCGGAATAAGCAATGTCAATTGGTGACATTTTTCGTAAACTGTGCAGGTGATGGAATAGCTGTAATGATTTCTCTTCTGATCGGCTTCAATGAGACTTGAACCACTCTTTCATGCATTGTACATTTTTATGTGTACATCCAAATTTTTTTTTATTCAATCCTTCGTTTTCCAGATAATTTCTCTATTGTATTTAACCGACATCAATTATTGGTTTATTGACAAAAACTCTTAACCACTCTACTTTTTCTGCCCCAAAATCGTACAATTATAGACTGTAGATAAAACAGAAATATTGACGATCAGTAAACTCGGTCTGTAATGCAGAGCAGCCAGCAGTTAGTAATTTAGCACGAACACAAACCTCGATCTGTTTTATCGGGTGGGAGAACACTACTAGCTTATCGACTTTGATCATATCTAGCCTTCTTTTATGTTCTTTTACTTAAAAGGGTTTTTTCCTGGTTTTTTTAAAAATTAGTTGACATAAACAATTGATGATAGAAATTAAAGCTTTGTCAACTCTAATATCTTTTTTCTGATTTCTGCTGTGATTTGTTATAAATGGTTGAGCGTTTGCAAAAGGAGTTTAGAACGACAGTAGGACGAACGGAGATGCTAAACAGAGATATTCACGTTATAACAGCGTGCAAATGACCATAAAAGTTCGGTTAGAAAGCTTCCTCAATATCGCATATAGACAATACGATTTTTATGTACATTAATCAATTTTTCCGGAAGTTAACCCTTCAGAAACCTCGCTTCGACAAAAAATCTCACACCTTTCTTTTATCCTTTCACCTTGATATCTGAGAATCAGTTCAAATCATTCATGATCTTCTTAATTTTCCTTCGAATTCTTTCGATTGGCCGAAAAATCGAAAATAATCAAGAATTTTTATAATACTTGATGAATGTCCTTGAAACTTACGAAAATTTATAAAAATTTTTGAGAAAGTTCAACTAACAGTATTTGAAGTGTTCTTAATTTTTTGGATTTCTTTGCTTCATAAATGTCCGAGCTGGTGTGTTACGAATGAATATTACTTTTATTTTCTTTTATCATAGTACCATTTGATAATAAATCATTCACTTCAACAATAAATTTATGTAAATATTAATAAACGTATCTCGGTTTATCTTTTTTTAAAAATAATGAAATTACGAAAGGTTGATATTTCGCTGAATGTGAGTGTAATTTGAAAGTAATCAGCTCAATGCATCGACAACTTGACTTTGATAATGACAGGCCATTACAATTAAATTATAGGTTAATAATGCTTCTCGGATGTGCATTGATATTCACACATGAACAAAGACCTGTTTTTATACCAAAATATACATATTCTCCAAAATAACCATTTCCAGAGCTGTCTTTCATTAAAACAATCTGATATTGGGCTTTAGTAGTTCCCAAAAATGTTTGTAATAGCAATGGTAATGTTAGTAGTAATCTTGATTTAAAAATACTAAGAAGAATATCCAAATGAATGTATAGAACTTTCGATTGTATTCCTCATTTTCGTAGTAGGATAATTTCTGGATTACGTTCAAATGATGTTACTTTTTTAAGCTTGTTACTTATCCTTTTTTCTCGTCTAAATTCATAACCTTTACGCTTATCTTCTGTTCGAACTTAATTGTTATTAAAAAAGTTGTCACTGATGCTGTGTAACATACCATTCGCTTCATCATGATCTAGTGAATAGAAACTATTACTCATCTCTATTCTATCACTTCCAGCAAATTTATTAACATGATCAAAAATATGCTCATGTTCTTAAGCATGTATTTCTAGTTCTCTACGAAGTCTCTTCGTTATAAATTATCTCCATTGAATTAAACGATAATTTATACAACAGTAGTATAGGTATAGTCCACATATTTTTGGGACCTGACGAACAATAATAGCCAGCACCAATGCACAATGTTGCGCAGTGACATTCCCAAGGCGTAAAAATTGAACTTATTTTGAAGCTGCTCACACTGAAATAAACTTTTTTTTACACTGAATGTTCTAAATGATCGTAAAATCAATGTAAATAACCTACTATCATACTGAACACACTTGTTTAGGATATGCAGTGTCAAAACAGGTTCAATTTGATGAATCCTTTTTCTGAAATTGCAGTTAAGACTGATCAGTTTAATTATAGTATAGTCATTTAGATACAAATTGAAAACTTTAATTGAAACTGGGCCTGCTTTAACATTGCATATCTTACTTTTACTCGAATAATTTCAAAAAAGGATTTCTAACTATCAATTATTTATTCATTTGACATATTAAATATGAACATTCGATTTGATTAACTTTGTATTATCTATGTCCGATAATATATGACCAATAAACTGTAAAACTCTATGGAAAAAAAATTCCATATAATTATTAGTGATATAAATATTATTCGTATAAAAATCGTCTTAGAATTATGATTTGTAAATGAGTTACACAATTTCCTTATACTTTTATTACTATTCTAATTCTTTATCATTTATTGGACTAACAAAATATTGTATTTGGTTTATATTTATGTATATACAAGATGTAATAATATTTTTAATTTAAATTACATGGAAATAGTTTGAATCATGACATGCATGTATAAAACCATTGCTATTATATGTAAAATGATTACCTTCTGTTACATATACATTGTCATTAACAACCTGTTTGATTACCGCAAAAAATTCAAAATTACAATTGCAATTACGTCTGTTACATGTACAATATAAGTATGTTATAAAGCAAAAGATCAAACCTATTTTCTCTTCTCCATTAGATTTATATCTAACAACAGAACTACATGTTTGCATAGGACGTGTATATAGTTTACCTACATGTAATTTACCGTTTTTCAATAATCTCAAAAATTGATATAAAACAGCACCATTAATCACTCTTTAACTATTATTGAAAGCAGTTACTATTGAATTAGAAAAATGTGTTCCAAATACTTCATATTTTCCCACACTGTATGAATCATCAGTTATTTTCTCTGTTATCATGACTTGTTTTTTTCGGTGCAAGCAAAACCATTTACTTAAGGATTTTGAACGTTTTCTAAGTAGTTTTCTAATTTAATAGTTTGCAAATGTCAATAGGCACAATGGGCCTAAATCTTTAACACAATTTGCTAAATGAAGCAACAAATGGACGATAATAGAAAAATATCTTGCATAATACAGTTCTTCAAATTCTTCGAAAAATTTTTTTAAGAAGTCGTCTGCAACTTCTGTCATATCATGTGAAATTTTATCTTTGCTTACTATGTTAATCACCATCAGTAACAGCAACCAGTGTTTGAAATAATTAATAGGCATTATTCAATCAAATACGGTAACGGAATAATAAAAAAAGAAAGTTCTGAATTCTGAAGTCTTCCAATGAATAACATCTTCCATCACTTGAACCATACGATGCGAAAATTTCGGGTTGATGCCCTGCATCCCTTGATGAGCAAAAAGGTACAACACAACTGGACGACATTTTGAGTTAAAATTATTCAAGATACTGGCTTCTCAAGTAATATAAACCCACATAAATTCACTATATTTTTTATCTTCACCAACAGCACCGCCACACTAGTGGATTTTTATTCAACTGCTCAGAATACCCCTTATTGTATAAGTGTTTATAAATACATATTCATTTTTTAACTCTCTGCCAGCCAAACGCGCATATATTGTGATTCTATCTGAAAAGTAAATTTAACAATAATTAAGTTCACTAACGATCAGATTTGCCTTTACCACTTTTCAAATCCTCGTTATAATTACGTTAAAATACATTCAATTCTACATTCGTGACTTAAATTTTAGGTACCGATGACTTGCATTAAGTTAAAAGAGCATCATAGCTGCGTGAAAAAGACTTTTTTTTTTAACTGTCAATCATAATCAATCAAAAAAATTTCAAGTATCTAGATCTTACGTTACCGAATAAATAGAGCAAAAAAATGGTTATAAGCTATTACTCCAGTAACCAGTTCTGACGTAAGAATTTGAATCAAGCTTACGAACATCTATTTCTTATCTGACAAGGAAACCTCGCGAGGAGGTCACTGTCGATTTAGCTGATATTTTTTGATAATAATCTACGTCACAAATGATAAACTACGTTTTTATTTGCGGCAAAACGTTTTAAAGAGGTCAAAATCATCTCCGAAGTTGACACCCTATAAAGGTCATTTTTAATTTTCACATATTTCTAATCGAAATTTTCCAAAACAGGCTTATACGTTCTAAACAACATAAAAAATGATGAAAAATGCCGTTATTTACATCTGTATAAAACTTGCAGATATACATTTTATCCCGTGTAAAAAAAATTTGTTCCGGAGGCATGCCGCCAGAGTTCCAAATCTTAATGCCTCCGCTGAGACGGAGCGGTACAAATTTGGAACTTTTTGGTAATATTTTTTCATGAAAAAAATCCAAAAAATTCCAAATGGTTCCAAATTTAGGACGTTCTATAAAATAAAAATTTTTTGCATGAAAAAATTCTTAATTTAAGTTTGAACAATTTATTATAAATGGAATAATCTTTTTGAAATAATAAAATTTTATTAATAATTTCTACAAAAAAATTTTCTTACAATATTTTTACAATTTAAATTCTTTTAACCTGGACAAAAAAATTAACATATAAAATACAATAAAACATTTTCAATCAATAATAATTTAAATTAATTAACACTCAATAATTATAAACACAATTTTAATTTTCTATAGATTATTTTCACTCATCACGGATTTTTAGTTACACAAAACGATATTTTTTCTTACACTTCACTAGTTTTTGTGGTTTAATGCTGACTTATGTCAATAAAAAATGTTTCTACGTCGCACTTCACTTAACTTATGAATAATTTTACTACTTTTTTAAAAATTTTCATCAGTTCAAATGATTTTTTTCAATGACAGTTTGAAACGCTAAATGTTTTTCCGCATGTGTATTGTTTCCCTAGTTACGCGTTGATTGAGTTTAAAAGGACAACATTTATTCGGCTCAATTGTCATTAAGAAAAGGAGGAATCATTTGAATTGAAGAAAGTTTTTTTAAAAATAGTAAAATTTTTAGTGAGTTAAGTGTAGTGCAGCATGAAAATATTGTTCAACAACATTAATTAACATTAAACTAAAGAAACTAGTGTAGTGCAAAGAAAAAAACAGTGTTATGTGATTAAAGACTGAGGATGAGTGAAAAAAATCTATTAGGCAATTAAATGAGCGTTTATAATTATCAAGTTTTGATTAGCTTGAATTCTTATTTCTTTACAATCATTAAAATCATATATTAATTGTTGTTTAATGTAGGTTATAAAAATTGTAAAATTTTGTAAGAAAATATTTCTTCTGCAATATATTAATAAAATTGAATGATTAAAAAGAAAATTATATTGACAATAAATTGTTCAAACGCTTTCAAAAACCCAAAACCTGGATTTAAAATTTTTTTATGCAAAAAATTTTTATTTCGTAGAACGTTCTAAATTTGGAACCATTTGGAATTTTTTGGATTTTTTTTATGAAAAAATTTTACCAAAAAGTTCCAAATTTTCACCGCTCTGTCTCAGCGGAGGCATCAAGATTTGGAACTCCGGCGGCATGCCTCCGGAACACATTTTTTTTACACGGGATTTTTATTTTTATCAAAATGAAGAAGGTGAATTCTTTATTTTACGTAGTATTTGGCAGATGTGACAGCTACAGAACAATGTCGAGTCCACAATCATTCGAAAGTAAATTTTTTCTCCAACATTCGGGAAAAATACATCTATCAACCAGATATTGAAGTGTTCTAAAAAAAATCGGTACGTGAACTTTTAGAATATATCATATAATATAACATTCGAATTTAATTTCTTAGTAAGTAAGTTTTCCAGATTTCGGTATTGTTATGCGTACATTATTTGGTCTAAAAAGCAATGCTTATACCTGTGTACCGAGTTTTCCAGTTGGCTATTTTAACACAAGAAAAAGGAACCTAAGAAGTTTTTCATCAGCAGATATCGTTGGTTGTATAGTATAACTGTGAGTTGTTGAAGAAACTGATTGAACTGTGCACTTTCTCTTTTTTCTTCTTCTGGAGCTGAAGTCCTTTCTGTATGAACTTTTAATTGAAAGCTACTTGGATCAGAGTTATATATAATAATAATGCCCATTTTTTCAAATCGGAATCATAGACCATCATCCCAGCATCGATAGCAGTTTCAAAATCTTCCGACTTATATTTGCAAATTTGATCTTTTTTTTCATATGTTCCACCGTGGTTTAATTGCTGTGCTTAGCGTTTTAATTGACTTAACTTTTTAAAATTTTTGCTTAACATTATCGATACTTAATATTTTATTCTTACCACTTCGCCAATACTCAACTGCTCGCAATTTATAATCATGACTTAAGCTCTCTTTATCAGTCGAACATGTTTTATCAGATACTTTTGTTCCATGAATTGCAGATGCATATTCTTTGGTTTCTATAATTTTTGGTTTCCAATCCTTATATGATTTTTCACAATGTAATGAATCCTCTTCTATCATTTCAATATCAGTATACCCATTCATTGCATTCAATAATATTTGTTCAAAGCAATTCTTCAATCGTATATTGGCATCATTCACAGATGTCTCCATAATTTTCATAGTTTGAAATGTTCTTAAAAATAACCAAATGACATTGAGAAGGTTAACTTCTTTCTTAACTAACGAGTGTTATACAATGTTTAAAATAAACTAGATTCCCGTAGCTTTATCCGCATACTGTTCATGATTAAGTTACATAATAGTAAACTGATCTGGCAAGTTTTTACCTAGTACGGTCATGGTTTAAATAATAAGCTGATTCCAGACACCATTTTACTGTCATAGTGAAGACAGAACCGTAATGAACTCACAAGTACTTATCATCAATGGAATAAATTTAAATTTCAACGTGTAATTTTTTTCGCTTCTTTAAAACCTTTTTCATAGCGTTTTTAACATTTCACATAAACATATAGTAGTTTTATAACCTTCCTGACGACCCCCTCTACATGTCTACAAAATTTTGTTGCAATCGGATTAGCCGCTTCGGAGATTACGGCTAACGAACAGACAGACACTAGAAATTTATAAGTAGTATATAGAAAAAAAAATATTTCTATCTCATTCACACGATTTTATACACATATAACATAATGAGTAATAACCAAAATTGAAATAAAAACAAGAGAAAAAAATATCCATCCACTTCAGTATTACACATAAATGCAGAAAAATAATGTTACAATATTTTGAAGGATTGAAATATGTCACATTCGTTCAAAATGTTAGAATCGAAAAATCTGTATTTTACAATCACAGAAATGATTTTCCTCTAAAATAGTTAATCAGTCACTGTGATCGAAATTATATCTATGTTTGCCCACATGACGATTACAAAAAAAAATTTTTCGACTAATCATAAACTGTTTAGTCTCTTTTTACAACGTATCTTATTCAGTGATTATTGTGACTATGAATAATTAATCAATAACAATTAAAAATTTTTCAATTGCGATTTTGTTTACTGTCGATAATGTTATTTTAAAAATTGCAAAGACACGTATCTCGTGATTTTTTATGCTTTATCGAATGAAATTGTTCCCATTGAAAAAAATGAATAGTTTTTGAATTATAAATGTTATTTTCGAAAAAAAAAAATGTATATCCAAGTTTTATAAATGTATAAATAACGATATTTCGTAATTTTTTTTCTATTGTTGTGAAATTCATTTTTTGGAGCACACAAAATTCTCTAAATAGGTGAGAGCGGGGCAAGACGGCCCCCATAGAGCAAGACGGACATTTCGATTTTTAGTAACTTAGTGAGGCAAAACGGATTCTTTCATTTAGATTGTGTACAGAAAAAATGCTAACATGCCATTATCCATAATGCACGTTCATATATATTCACCATTATCTAAATAAATACATACACTCTGAAAGAACATAGCCACTATTATCTTCCAACTGCACATAAGATACAAAGGAAAGTCGGATGATTTTCATTATTCTCTAATTTGTCGATAATTAGTAGAAATATAATTTCTGTTATACGTCATTTTTTAATAATTGAGACTGTTAACTTATTTTCAAATAAATTTTCTACGACTTGGCCTAATTCTTGAGCTTAATTTTTAAGGCAATCATGATCAATTCTATCTGCTTACGCGTAGGTGGGCAATATCAAATTCAAGTATCTGAAGGTCATTTGAATGTAAGCTTGGCGTCAATTTTTACAGATATTCAGAAATATCCGTTTTGTCTGCATAGTTGTTGACGTTATATCATTCTCTTCATTTTAAGTTGAGAAGTGTTGAAACAAACTACTCTTCCGAAGCGAAGTTTTTCAATTTTCTACTCCTGCAATACATACAAAATAAAAGCGATTCATCATAATTTACACAATCAAATCTGGAGTTTCTAAATTCAAGACTACTTTCAATATTAAGCCTCGTTCATGAATATCTCTCAATCACTTGTCTTATCAACATATGCCAATTATGCCAATATCATTGCTCATGTGCTTTATTCAAGCACAATTTGATTAAGCAAAATGCCTACAATTCACATGTGTGACTGCAGTGATCACTTGAAAATTACTCGAGCTCGTCATGTTACTGAGAGTTAGATGAGTGACTTTTGACATACCTTGATGAGCTTATTCTCTTGCATTTTCCGTCTCTTTCTACTATACTAATTTTTCCAATGTACTGATTATTCACCTCAATAAACATGAAAATTTTATAAAGTATGCTGTATTGCATATTTATTTCTTTATCTCTAAAAGTCATGACAATTAATCAATGCTAAGTTGGTTTACATATTTGGCATCAAAGTAGATGCCGATTAAAAAATAAAAACTTCAGAAAGTTTATTTGTTAATGAGTTACAATCAATTGTTCAAAAAACAGTGGTTCTGTTGACATCAACGAATAAATATTTCGGGAATCATTAGTTGTAGAGAGTTGAGACTAGTCTCATTGATTTTTCCATAAAAAGCTCTAAGAGTTATTCGCATTGTGTCTCGATTTCCGATGCATTTGTTTCGAGATATTTAATCCAAAATAAGCTATTTTTTCATAAACAAAATAGCACGTTTTTTCATGCGGTCACAAATTCATACTGACGTCTACCATCCCTGGAAAAGACCGAACGAACAAAACCAGCTAATGTTCAACGAAGTTCTATTTTAAAGAGCATATTGACTGAATTGTATTAAACGAATGAAAATTGAAATAATCACATTTCTTCTGATGCAATAACTTTATTCATTTTCAAATTTCCAATACAAAATGTTTTACTATTTCATTTGGTTCTAAATCAATTTTTTTGACTTTTGTAAAAAAAATACGATTTTAAATAAAATTTATTTTTCTGACTTTTCTACGTATCATTGATGTTCGAAGAAGCGAAACCCCGCAACAGTTATGTCCTGATAAAACTAGCAGTTTTTTCTTTTGTTATCGAATAATCGATTTAATAACCAATTAATGAAATTAAAGGTAATTTTATACTTTCGCGGTCCCCTCGTTTTTTGGCCCTAGAAAATCGAAAAATCATCCGATTTCGATGAATTATTTTTTAAAATCTTCGTTGTTATGGCGGGCTTATGAAAAAAATTATGAAAAATATCTCACTTAAAGATTTCATATACTTTTATGACTTCAAATGTGATCATAAACGCACTTTATCGCATAAAATCGTTCATAACTTTTTTACAAAGCTTTAAACGCTGTTCATACATTTTTATTGTTAATCTACACAAAAAAACAAACAATTTAAGCGAGAACTTTTTCATAACTGTAAGTATTCATTTATGACAAAAAACATTCATACACATGAAACAAAAAAAAACTAAGTTGTCAGAAATAACCTCGCGTAAAGATTTCACAAGAATTTCACAAAAAGAATAAAGCATATAAACAACCTTTATAAGCAGATATCGTCCAATATCTGTAAAAAAAAAATGGCGCTACGTCACTGTTGATTGGAAGTCCGATGTTTTTAAATTGGTCTACATGCAAAAAATGTTTGGAATCATCAAATTGCGCTAAGTTCGCGCACGTTTATCAGTAGGGAACATTACGAAAATTTGGCCACATTTGATGAAATTTTTTCCAACTAACTACTTTCTCAAATTAAATGAAAATTAATTTCAAAATATCAGTGCTCTCCAGTGATCTGAGGGGAACCCAAAAGGTCTATACGACTAACTTCGCAGTGGAAAGAATGATAAGATTTAACTAATTTACCATTTTCTCCAGTTTTTTGATTCTGCGAAAAACATGGCTAGACCGACTTTGCTAGAAACTCAATTAGTTTTGGGTCACGTCATTATGCGTCAAATAATGTACTTGGTCCCATGTCAATATCATCTTTTGTTCTCGAGATAATCGAGCCGAAAAATAGTTCCGAACGCAGATATGAACATACTTTAACGGGGCTTCCTGGATAAAAAAAAATTTGCAGCGGGAGAAATTTTAAGAAATCAAATGTCAGTGGTACCTCAATCATACTATGAATTACTCGTTAATTATTCACCGGAAATGCAGTATAATTGACCACTAAACATTGTTATCTATAATAATTATTGAACAGCAAGTACGTTAGGTATGGAAAGAAGTATTTTTCGTGCTACTGGGCTCAGCTATAACGATTCGTTAACTACTAAATTGACAGGAATAATTAAGATAATAAGAAAAGAGGATGTTTGAGAATCGTCTAACACGAGTTCACTGAAACTGAGTATATGAAATATCTGTACACAGTCTTGAATTCACTGAGAGTTTATATTAAGTGTTTACTGATAGTTCTGATAATAAGTTCACCGATGAGTAAAAGATCACAAGAAAGTCGTGAGTTTTTCAGGACTCGTTTCTGCACTAAAAATAGTCCGAGTTTTTATGAATAGTTTGATTTTCAATGAGTTACCGTCAACCACACAGATACAATCGAGTTGTTCTGATAGGTTTCGTATGTGTGTCTGTTTATAAGCCTGTACGGTGTCTAAGCCGATATTGATCGCACCTTTTGTACGAAGATGGTGAACTAGAGTTTACTAACGATGTATGATGAGAGTTGGACTGACTAATGAGTTCACAATCATCACTATCGATGTTTGACTGTTGAGTTATCCCATTTCTGAGGAACATTCTAAAGAGTTCCTTGATTTCTACCTCAAGGGTTCGTCTGTGTAAGTTTCCTGATAGTACACACGTACTGAGTTGACCGTTACGATGAGTTGTCTGTCCGTTGGCATCATCCGGCGGGAGAGACCTTGAGTAGTCTAATTATTCGGTGAGGAGAAAAATGTTAGGCTATAGATGAAATACTCATGACCAAGTCAGAACAGTAGGATTCATGTAGTCCTGTTGATGTTTAAATGTAAATCTAGTATTATTTGTATCTAAAACTAATCGATAATTCCTTAATCTTCTTCTTCATCACCAACGAAAGTGAGGTCTCCGCTCTCGTGAAAGTAAGTAAAGCTCTTTCACTGTACTTAAATTAAGAGACTGCTATCCAGTTGCGGGAGCGTAACATTAGAATAGACTGTCTAGAATATCCCTCGTCGATAGATGAATCTTCTGTAAACAGCAATGAATGCCTCAGATAAACGGTCATTAACTGCTTCGAGATAAACTGCAGAAGTTGACAGGTAGACAAACACACAGACCCAAGCTTTCCTTGTCTTGGCTCCTCCGCCTGATGATGTGAACGGCCCAGCATAATCAATGACTGTATAAGTGAATAGTCTTGAGGTGGTGAGGCTGGATTGGACATCTTCCTGATTCACGAAGATTTCCCCATCAAGAAATATTGACAGGGATGTAAATGAGTGATAGTCTGTTGGCACTATATCTGGTGAGTGTGGCTGGTGTGGAAAAGTGATCCGTGCCAGCTCCGATAATTTTTGACACGACCTTATGGTAACATCGGGCCGGGCATTATCATGTAAAAAAAACATCTTGCGGTATCCTCCTCGAAGTTTTTCGGCAAGTTTTTCTAATCGGTTGCAGTAAACTTCCGTCGTTATTGTGTTATTAGCCGGTAGGAGTTCTCAATAACTCCTCTTATACCTTACCATACGGACAGCATCATTTTGTTTGACATACGATTTATTTTTGATGTTGGTATTCCAGTTTCTTCAGGGCCACTTTCGATGCTGTGAATAATTTATGTAAGTGACCCACTTCTCGTCACCAGTAATGAGATTCCGGAGTCACTCTGTATTCCTTTTTTATGGCCACAAATTTAAGCTGACGTCCATTCGCGTCTGAAGGTGAGTTTCGGTCAGCTCATGTCGTATCCGTGCGTTATATTTCCATGACTTTCCAAGCTCGTGAAGATGATTAGTTACTGTTGCGTGTGAGCATTTTAAGTGCCCCACTAATTCTCGAGACGTCAGTCGTGGCCTTCTTTTTACATGTCGTTGGAGTTCTGTACCATCGATTTCAACAGGTCTACCGGAAATAGATTTATCTTTTAAGTCCAATGTTCTTTGATTGAACTTCCTAAACCATCGTTCAGCAGTAGCAAGAGAGACGGAATTTTCACCCATGCGTTGACATATATTTTGAACAGCTGCGCTTGCAATAATGCCAGAACGATACTCATAATAAAGCAGCAATCGATTTTGTTCACGAGCAAGTTCCATTTTTGCCTGAACCATATGCTACAAGGTCGTATGCGTAAATAACCGCGTAGAGCGTCGATCGCCCTTTGTATAGCCTACGCGATGCATTCTAGAATGTATTACAAATTCAAAGAGCATGGCTTAGAACACTTGGCTCAATCTTTTCTTAACAACCCAGCAGAGATTGGTTTTAATTCTATTAAAACTTTTAATTAATAACGCACATCTGCACGTAGAATGTTCTGTTAAACCTATCATTACATAGAAAGGGGTTTTTTCTTTCCTTTATGGATCATATAATGCATTATTTAAAATAAACTCCTCATTCTTAGATCCATTACTTTTTCGGCGCTTATATATTCATCATGGTCATCAGGTCCATCATTAACTACATAAGGAATATCATTATTATTGAACTCATAATCAAATAACTTTGAGGAAAAGATCTTCAGGTATTTATTAATTTCTGTATTACTTCATGCCGGTTTCGAATCATTGTCATCACAAAACTTATCATTTGAATTAGAATTATAATTTTTTAATGATTCTCGTATCACTTTAGCACATTCTTTGAATAAATTTGTCGGGGAAGATACAGTTTTCAGAATGAAATATAAATCAATCGATTGACTAAATACAATCGTTAGCCTATTACCATCTTTCAGTATAATGTACTATCGTTGTTTATTGTAATATTTGTCGATAATTATTTGTATATATCTGTTTACTGCGGGAGATATCAAATTTAATTCTTTCGCCGAATAACGTATGTCAGTTAAAGTATATATCCTTCTATCTTCAATATCGTTTAAAATTGAGTTAATGACTTTCTGAATCGTTATCAATTTGAATAAACTTTGATGTTTTTCGTGTACATCAGTATTACTGGAATACGCTGGATCATTAGATTTTTCAGTAGTGTGCTTCATATCAATTGTTATGCTACTTTTATCGTACCAATCTTGAAAAATACAGCTCCAGCAACAAGAATATGAATGAAATTTTAGATAATATTTATAATTATATTAAGAAGAATTATCAAGAGAAATCGCCATTTTCGTGGAAAGATCTTGAATTAATTATCGGAAATAAATCGGTGCATCGTCAAACTGTATACAAAAAATTAAAAGAAAAGTATGGAGCAGATCTTTATATTTCTGAGGGAGTTTGGACATCAGCAAAAATATTTTATAAAAATTTCGATGATCAAATGATAAAATTTGATTGGGTATATAATCGCAAGTCACTTACTTCATCACAAAAAAATCTTCTTCTAGACACTGTCGCTCATATCTTGAGAGGAGATATTCTTAATGCGCAACATGACAATGAATTTTTGGATAATATTCATTCAGACACACCTCGGTCATTAATGGTAATTCCGAGAAAAAAATTAACTTCGTGAAATGCGATGCAATCGCTCATGCAATTATTACCGCCATTTACCCTATTTTTGTCATTTCACACCGGCAATTAGCCGTAGGAACTTACATTTATAACAAAACTGGATTGCAATTGATTATTGGTTTACTATCGAAACTAGGAATGTGCTCAACGTATTATTACTTACAATTAATAGAAGTAAAAGTTTATTATAAACGCAGAAGAACGAAACGTAGGCGATTCTTATGTCCAATTCGTATTTGACAATACTGATCACAATGTTGCAACATGAAACGTAAATAATATGTTTCATAATCTTGTCGGCATCGCTGTTATAGACTTCAGAGCGAAGTATCCATAAGTGAGAAATGTAAAAAACTGAATACAATGCCAATTGCATCTGCTTTAGCATCGATATGTACTATTGAGACAAAACCAAACTCAGATATGTCACTCAATTCAATGAAAAATATTATTTTTAAAGATTTCAGCATGGTATTTCCCAATGAATATGAAAAAGTATCCAATCACTATGCCGCAGATCTATGGGCTCTTACAACGACTAATCGCAAGTTTCATCTCTGAAGAGGTTTTACGTAGATTTTGACGCAAAATTGTAGCTATGAAATGTCAAAAATCACATGTTTACCCATTATCACCCCACCACCATCTAAGCCTACTACCATTTATACAGCTCTCCATTACTCGATACAACAATAAAAAAAACTTGTACAAAAGACATGCTTTGTAATGTTTGATCAGCCAGTGTACATTGAGGCACGGGAAATAGTTGCTAGCCAACCAGAAGAAATGAATAACGTCATTGTTAGATTGGGAGGATTTCACATGCTTATGTCATTTCTTGGTTCTATTGGGCATATTATGCAGGGTGACGGTTTAGAAGAATTGTGGTCGCTTAGATATGTTCAACAATCAGTCGCGAAAATGTTGAACGGACATGAATTTTCGCGATCATTACGGCCCCATTTTCTTACATTTACTGTAATAGGTGGTGAAATTTGTAAGCTCATTAATGACGAAGAAAAAAAAGAATATAATACCTTTCTAGCCAAGTTTTTTAATGATTTAAAGAATACACCACCCAACGTAGGCATCTATAAAAATAACCACATAATTGAGGAATTGACACAATTTCTCCTAAATCGTATGGACACCTTAAAAGGAAATGGACCAACTGAGCAGTTATGGCTCCAATAAGAGAGACCGGGGCTGGTTGACTATAGGGGTAGGTTGACTAACTAGCAAAAACTTGTCCAACGCAATAGCTTCAAGCTAACCCGTGAGATACGAACGTTCGGCACCTCCCCCCGCTCAGGCACCAGGAACGCGGTGTCGCACACGCACGTCGTTCGAAAGAAAGAACGTATCGTTAAAAAATAACTCACGTAAGCGATTATTCTTGTTGTAATGTTATTTGTAACAATGCCTTTTTATTCATTGTTATTGTTAGTCAAAGCATTTATAACGAATGTTTGATCCATGCTCTTTTCATGTACTATTCTATTTGATTTCGTTGCAGTTTGGAGGTTAAGACGTATGCTTAAAAATTAAAAGGTGGTGTTGGGCTCATAGACTAATGTATAACAGAGCTGGTTAACAACCTTGTCAATCAGGCCCATCATGTTATGGAAATTCTACACATGAAATGAAGTTAATAGTTTTGAAATTTTATCTAAAATTTTGTTTTTTTAGTACCATATGAACATACAAGAGAAAGACTGATAGAGGGAGTGCACCCAAAGATGTTATAGATAACGCAAGTCAGCAAGTTATCTTTGACGAAAAAAGTATTAATTCTACGGCGAAAAAAATTGCTATACCGTATAAAGTACTACAATGCCACATCGTGAATGTGAAGAGAAAATTAGAAAAAAATCCTAAATTATCGAAAACCGAATAAACTTTAGACAGCGTTGGTTACAGAAGAAACAGATGAATATTTAGTGACGAGGAAGAACTTGCTTTGGAGAGTGACTTGAAGACAACAGCAGACATTTATTACGGACTAAAGCCATATGAAATCCGAAAGTTTGTGTATGAATTTGGCAAAAAAAAAATAACAAATCCGTACCTAACTCATGGGATAAAAAATTGGTTGCTGGTGAAGATTGGTTGGGGCATTTTCTTGAACGTCATCCTGCACTTTCTATAAAAACTCCTCAAGCTACTAGATTATCTCGTGCCACATCTTTCAACAAAACTAACATTAATTTGTTCTTTGACAACTTGAAAACCGTTTATCATCGCCATAATCTAAGTCCTAGTGATATTTAGAACGTACATGAAACAGGACTGACAACCGTACATGTTTCTAACAATTAAGAACTTGGGAAAAATGACTTCCGCTGAACGAGATACGCTGGTGGCGGTCGTGGTTGCTATCTCAGCTCTTAGTCATATGGTACCTCCATTCTTTGTTTTCCCACGAGTTCACTATGAAGAACACCTCATCAGAGGTGGCTCAGTGGGCTCAAATGGCGATGCTTATCCTTCTGGGTGGATGAAAGAAGACAATTTTCGGAAATTTGCTAGACACTTCGTAAAATACCCCAAACATAGTAGAGACACCCCGGTTTTATTACTTCTCGATAACCATGACTCGTATCTGTCTATGGGAGTGCTTGATTATTGCAAAGAAAATGGGGTTACAATTTTATCATGTCCTCCCCGCAGCAGCCATAAGCTGCAGCCTCTAGATAGAACAGTTTATGGGCCACTAAAAAAGTATTACAATCGAGCAACCGATAATTTGTTAGTAAGTCATGCGGAAAAGACTATAACAATTTATGACATTCCCGAGCTGGTAAGAACATCATTGCCATTAGCAGCTACTATGGATAATATTCAATCTGAATTCCGTGTGACTGGGATATCACCACTCATCGAAAATATATTCCCTAACTCAGAGTTTAACGGGTCATATATGACTGACAGGCCAGCACCGGATGTGTTTCCTGCTCTAACTTCAGCATCGGTAACTGTAAGTGCTTCACCATCACATGCCCTAAGCAACCGAACTGATACATGTACTTTACCTATCCAAGATGATGCTATTTTTCTTAGGACTGTCACACCACCCACTTCGCATGCGTTTTTTAAAGTTCTTTCTACTTCTGATGCCTTTTTAGTAACCAATGCAGATCACTGATTCTAAACCCCCGAGAAAAGTCGAGTAACTGGAGAAAGAAATTTGGATATGCCAAACAGATCGTTTACTTGACTTGAAGATATTAGACCCTTTCCAAAAGGTGGACCACGTTTGGAAAATAAAAGAAATATTCGAAAAAGAAATAACCCTATTCACACAGACACACCAGAAAAAGAAAATATTCTGCAACTTAAGGCAAAACGACAATCTAGTAAGGCGCTGACCAAGAAGACAAAAAAGCCTAAAATAACAGGCGGAAGAACTACAGGAACTCGGAACAACGCAAAAGATAAAGGAAAAAAACTCTTCATGAAGCTAATAAGAAAAAAAGTGGCGACGATGAAAGTGATGAGGATGAAACATTTTGTTTGAGATGCACTGAATCCTATAGCTCTAATATTTTAGTAGAAGAATAGGTTCGATACACTACGAGCAAGTTGTGGGTACACATAACATGTGTAAATGGGAACACATTGTTCTATGAATGCAACAATTGCACGTCCGATTTAGAAGACTGATTGATAATATGTATTCAGTCTACAGACTGACAGGTTTCCTAACCTAGAGAAAGACCGCTTCTGAGAGACCTTTTCCAGGCTGGAACGTCTGAGAACGAGAGCATCTAAAAGAATTGCTTCTAAAGGATGGGACTAATTGGCAATTTAACCCTTTAAGCGCTCTTCACTTTGGTAGCAAGCGAGAAACAGCGGTAAAATCGTTATAATTTCATCTAAGAAGTGTCAAACGTGAAACACTACTCACCTATGATGAGTTATCTACACTACTAACACAAATTGAGTCCATGTTAAATTCGAGACCACTGAACCCATTTTCTGAGGATCCATCTGACCTGAGAGCACTAACACCAGGTTATTTTCTTATCGGAGAGCCACTGAATACATTACCTGAGCCTTTTCTACTGAAGTTTTCTGAGTCGAAACTTTTCAAATAGCAGTTAATTTAACAAAAGCTCCAACAAACAATTTCTAAATGGCATCGCCCATCTAACGAGATCAGGGTTGGGTCCATGGTACTACTAACCGATGAATGATTTCCCCCGAGTAAATAGCCACTTGCACGAGTTGAGGAGCAACATCCAGGAGCTGATGGTCTAACGAGAGTTGTCACCATCAGGACAGCTACACGCCACAGTATGATCTTAATATAAATAATTTTATTGATACCAAATAATAAATTTTATAATTATATTAGTTGAACAGGATTATTCGTTACCAAATGGTTGAAGTTTATGAGAAGTTCTTTCGTTTTGTTTTAAATATTCAATAAGAAGATAGTTTATTTTTGGGTACTTGAATTACCTAATGTTGAATGTTGATTGTTTATTCTTGTAATTTAATGTGTTTGATTGAAGTGGTATAAGCTCGATTATTAGTTTCAATAAAAGAAATAAGTAATACTTACATTTTTGTGTTTTTTTTTATTCTATTTCCTTATAGGTTGTGCCTTGACAACTTCATAGGTCAACTTACCCCGGGTGACTAGTCAACCTGCCCTAAGCATGGGGTAGGTTGACCGATTTTTCCTATTATACAAGAACTGACCTGTACTTTATATCACAATGATTAAAGTGATTGTTGCCACTTGTTTCTAAAGCTTAACAATATATCTATTCAGTGAACTCGCTTTTAAATTAGTATCCACTAAGGAACTAAGAATAAATAGCTTTAGGCCGAATTTTCGTCAACCAGCCCTGTTCTCCCCTACCTGCATATGTTGACCATAATGCTTTAATTTATTAAAGCGGAAAGAGCTGAAAATTGGCAACTTCATTTAGAGAGTGTACGAAAAATGATACTTTTCTTTCATGCATCAGGTCATTTCCAATATGCTAGAAGTTCACGCATCTATCTTCAGGATATGACGACGTTGAAAACAGTCCTTGAGAAAGATCATGCAGACATGATAGAAATGAAGAAATGGCTGGAAGAATATACACAATTCGCATAAAAACCCTCACTATCATCTCTAACGTTAGGCATTATGGGGGAAAACAATATTACGTGCCATCAAGCCAAAGAAATTGGTGTGAAAAGTTTACAATCAACTACTGGAGTATCTGTTTCAATGATCACATTAAAAAAGGCTTTTATTGTAAAAAATCTAAATCATGCTCATAATAGTATCCATATTAATTCAAAATATACATCGATAGACACTGGTCTGCTGTTCCAGCGGATATGTGTTTTGTGTAAAAACGATGATAAGATGTTATTGAAATGCTTTAATCACAACCTTGCGCCTGTTCCATTATATCTATTTGACAATACCGGATTCATGAGAAAAACGAAGAAGTCTGATCTATATTGCATCTTTCAAGAAGCCTATTCTTCTTTATCATTTTTGGGAACGTGTAAGTTTGTAGTAGCTGGAGGCTTTCTTTTGCACCACGTAGCATGGCCGACATCATAAACATTCCAGCAAATAATAGATTTATATGTCGCATACATAATATATCGTTATGCAAGTAATGTGACAATCGTCTTTGATGGCTATCACTATGAATTTATGGGTGTGAAATCATATGAGAGGTAACGGAAAAATGAAATGAACGTATCGGCGACTTTTCATATTACACTACATACAATAGTATTCACTTCGCAAGAAATATTCTTGAGCAACGTATGCAATGAGCATAGATTTGTGAAGAGGTTGGCACAGTATTTAACGCATAAAAATATCAAATTAGAAGAAGCACCGATGCTCTCCTCGTTCACGTGACCTCCCGCACTAGAAGGTTTCACCTCCTTACGGTCACAACGTGCAGAATCAAATAGTAAAAAGATTTGAAAATACTTTTGAATAAGTGAAAAATAATTAAAAAATATCCACAGGATACCAAATCGCATTAGAAAAAAACGTAGAATACCTTTTTTAATATATAAATGTAGATGATTGTCTAAAAATTTGAAAAAAAAGAAACGTAGAAAACGATTTTATAGTTACTAATAAGTAATAATAAAAAATTTTTACTAAACATTAATGAATGACAGCTGGTTTCTAATAATACTAAAGTTATTCAAAAAAAATATTAGAAGTAAAAAAAATTAATAAAAATAAAAAAATGGTTGAAAAAACAATTAAATAAAAAAATTGTAATTTTTCCAGAAGTATTATTAGAAAGAGCGTCGCTCATCATTAAAACAATAACTGTTTAAAAATGATAATTTTTATTACAACTATATTATTTATAAACAATAAAAAATTCACATATTACTAATGAATTTTTAATAAATTCAATACAGTGTTGGTGTTGGTCTATATAAAATCTATGAATTAATTTTAAAAAAAATCTAAATAATGAAAACTTACGCAAATGGTTTATAAAATATCTTAATAACAAATGCAAAAAAAAAATTTTTAGAAATTGTTTTATATGCTTTATATGAAGATATAAAACTTCGCTGTGTACTATTTTTTGATTATGCAATAATTTTACGCCCAAAATAAGGGTAAAAGAATTCAAAAACAACGTTAAGATTTTTTGTTATACCAAAAAAAAATTTTTTTAAAAACTGAGATAACCATTTTATAGAGCAGGAAAAATCCTACCTGCTCCTAGAGTAGCAATAAAATGTGTCTTGAAACTAAAAAGATATGAGGGCGCAAGGTTGACAAAAAAAATTTGAAAAAAAAAAAAAAACCCTTTAGATAACCTAAAAAATCTGAAAATTCACAAGTAGATATACTATGAGAGTTCTAGAACAAAGCGTACCCAGCGATGAGAATTCTATTACACTTTTCCCATGGAAAAGTGTTCCAGAACTCTCATTGCTGTGTACGCATTATTCCATAATTCTTATAGCTGTGTACGTGAAAATAGGGATGAAGATTGGCTTTCTTAGGTTTGAGGATGGAAGGGAGGGGCTGGTGTCTTCTTAGGTTTTGATTGGGTGGGAGGATTCTGGGCCTTGTTCGGGCATAGGCTGGGGGGATGGCTTGGAGCTGAGGTTTCGGATGGGGGTTGGATGTTGCCTTGGCTTCACCTGAGTGTAGGTGGGAGAGCGGGGGTTATCACCCTCACACCTGAGATTCTGCCTCGGCGTTAGCCTAGCATGCATAAGTGGTTATCGATGGTATTGCTATTTAATTGTGGAAAAATGTTAGTGACCGATTTAAATGATAGGATATTTTATCTCTGTGTCAGCCTGCAGGTGCATCGTCTTAAGATTTAACAATAGAATATCTTAAGATGCTCATAAGTTTTCTTGTATAAAACAGAGGGCGGCTGCATGACCTTAATCTAAAATAACATAAGTTTCTTTGTTATTTTCATAGAAAATAAATATGGAAGGAATTTTTAAAATCAACTATATCTTTGCATGAGAGTGGAATGATGGGGAAGAAAAAAACCAGAACGTGGGAATTGTATAAAACATAAGACCCAAAGTCGATAATCCATCAGATACGTTTCAATCGCGAGTGGAAATGGATTGCTATATATCTATAACGGAAAAATTAGCATGTGAACATAGTGTGGACTTGGGGCCATGTGGATATTCATGGCAATTTCTTGAAGAAGAAGGATTATATTTGAAGCCTATTCGATCTAACTGTGGGAATTACGCCACCCTGGGTATAAGTAAATCAACTAGCGAGTTTGATGTAGCAGAAAAAGAACATGAATCTCTCGCATATGCTGCGAAGAAAATTGTAATACAGCTAAACAATTTAAATATTGATGGAAATTTCAGGAATTTAAGTATTGAAGAAAATTTTCAGATCCTTGGAGATCAAAGAATAGATTTTCTACTTCGAGAAGGCTATGGTGCGTTGGGAGCCTACATCGAAGCACATCCAGAAATGATTCCTAATGGCAATATAACGTCACGATTCAATGAAGATCAAATAAAATCATGGCTCGTTGAATGGTGCTATGGATGTGAGCTAAAAGAATGTTTCATTACAAAATTATGGTCATTATACTCCAAATTCCGATACGAAGGCAGGTTTACTTGAAGTTCTCTGACGTCATCATCAAACAATGTGTGTATCATAGAATTTGAAGATGATCATAAAGATATAGGAAGCGATATCGGAGCTCTGGGGATAAGTAAATACAGGAGAGATGATCTGTTTACAACGGAAAATTGGGCGGAATTTTCATATAGCTCTCATGCGGCTTCAGCATATGCTGCAAAAAAAATAATCGCTCAAATAATTGATCCGGCAACAGCTAAAACTATATCCAACATTCTTCAAGATGATGAAATCAAACATCTGAATCAAGAAAATATACTTGATAAGTACAATGGTTTGATGGCATAAAATAAATTTAAGAGTAAAAACGATGCAATCATAAATAAATTTATGTATACCAAATGTTTTCTATAATAAACTTCAAGTCTCACAATTTGTGGGCTATTCAATTTATGTTTTTTTTTAATAAATAAATTCCATTATAATTTTTTCTAGTTTCCAAATTGAAGCGGTAGGGGATCTATAGCTATATTACAATTAAATGTAATAATTTTCTATTCATTCTGAAAATGCTGAATTAGTATCTCTAAAACTTCCATTCGAGTAAGATTATTCTCTAGCATAAAAATGAATGCTGTTGTGGTAAACGTGCAAGGTTATACTTTTATGGATAGCGAGTTTGTTGTTAAAGAAATTTTAGTCATCACTTCGAATAATTTTCAAGATGAATCAATAGAACGCACTGTGCTGTTTCAACCTCTAAAAAGTTTCTCATCCTTGGCGACTGATTATCAAAATCAAATTTCACGGGATACTTATGCCATTTATGTAATTGATTGGGGATGTGGGGAAGTTCCATATGATCATATGAAAAAAGTCATGTCGAATGCATTACAAAATGCAACATATATTTATGTTGCTGATGGTTTACAAAAAAATTTTTTCCTGAAATTTTCAACACCAACTCAAATAATAATTGATATTTCAATTTTTGGATATGGAACATCGAACATGACATCATCACACAAACTGGAATGTTGTACATATCATAATAAACATAAGGAGAATATCTCTAATGAACAAAATATGTATCATTTGTTCCAAGTCAACTATAAATATAGCAAAAAACAACTACACTTCGAAGAATATACGTATCCATATGATTGTGCTAGACTCGCTGTACAGCTGCAATGGTTCTATATAGATAAATTCATAAACTTAATATCAAGGCGAAATTTTCTATCTTTGATGAATTTAAACTTGGGAAGTATAGCTCTAATGGAAACTGAAGACATTTTCGAACTCGGCTTCCAAACAATAGTGACCAATGCCTA
The DNA here is from genome assembly GCA_028641665.1 of Chelonus formosanus. Classification (NCBI taxonomy): domain Eukaryota; kingdom Metazoa; phylum Arthropoda; class Insecta; order Hymenoptera; family Braconidae; genus Chelonus; species Chelonus formosanus. The sequence continues at coordinate 6,542,209 of CM054002.1, forward strand.
CAATGAAATCGATTATGTTTGGGAAAAGATGCCGTTTGCATGGAAACACCCCCCACTGATAATTGGATACAAGCGATGTTTCGATCATCATCAGATTTTCCTGGCCCTATAACTATTATTCCTATTAATAACGAAAAATATATATCATTCACCAAAACAGTTGAAATCGATAAAAAAAGAAATTCCAAAAGACCACGTGATGATGATGATAATGATGACGATGTAAAAAAGAAGAAAAATTTAAGCATACGACTTCGTTTTATAGATTTATTCCGTTTTATGAGCGATAGTATCGATAAAATATCTAAATTTTTATCTAATGATAATAAAATATTAACGCGCAGGAGTTGAACCGACCCGTGGTCTAGTGGTAACGCGTCAGCCTGGCGCGCTATAGGTAGCGGGTTCGATTCCCGGCCGAGACAAAACCTTATCTTGTAGTCTTTTCTCTAACCACGGTGTGCGGGAGGCCTCTCCAGGGAGCAGTCAAAAGTGTAAGCTATCGTGCTGATGACTGAAAAGTACAAAGTACTATTGCCGCTACGATGCTCTTGGAGAAACCAGGCGACACCCCATTGTATACAGCCTTACCTGAGCAAGAGGCTCTGCCAGGTGGACTCCAAAATTCCTCACTCTCTCTCTCGTTATCTTAGCCGATGCTGAGGAAACCAGGACCCTTGAGGTAACCGGCGGAATCTCCGGAAGCAAGGACGATTTCTTGTGGAACTGGGTTGACCTCTCAGGTTAATACTGGGCCTATAGATCTTGCCTTGCTGATGGTGAGGAAACCGGGGAGCCACAGGGCTGGCAGAATCTCCGGAAGCAAACGACCACCTTTACTGTGGAAACAGACCCAGCACAATGGCCCAATGTATGGCTCAGCGCAGGGGAAGGCGGGACATTCAAAGACACCTGACTTCATGTAGTCTCTACCCCTTTTAAAAAAAAAAAAAAAAAAACGCAGGAGTTTCCCAGATGAAAAATCATTTGAATTGGTAACACGTAAAGGTATATTTCCATATGAATATTGTAGTAGTTGGGAAAAACTTGAAGAAAATCAATCACCGGATAAAGAATTTTTTTATTCTTCTTTAAATAATTCAGATATCACTGACGGTCAATATTAAAGGGCACTTAAAATATGGTCTCACTTCAATGTAAAAACATTGGGTGATTATTACGATTTATATTTGACTATAGATGTTTGCTTTTTAACTGATATATTTGAAAATTTTAGAATGAATTGTATAAGAACTTATGATTTAGATCCCTTACATTACTACACAGCGCCTGGATTAGCATTTGATGCTATGCTTAAATGCACAGGTGTTGAATCAGATATTTTAAATGGTGGTGAAATGGTATTATTCATCGAGAAAGGAATTAGAGGGGGCGTATCACAATGCTCCAATAATTATGCCGAAGCTAATAATGAATATATAGGTGACAATTATCAGCCACATAAAGAAATTTCATACTCAATGTATTATGACGTAAATAATTTGTATGGAGCAGCCATGAGCTCTTCGTTACCATATGGATGTTTTCAATGGGTTACGGAAGAAATCGATATGACGGCAATTGGTGATCACGGTCCTATAGGTTATGTGCTCGAAATTGATTTAGAATATCCTCAAAGTTTATTTGAGAAGCATAAAGTTCTACCGCTTAGCCCCGAACATTTCCCAGCGCCTAATTCAAAACTTCCTAAATTAATGACGACTTTACATGATAAAAAAAAATACATTATTCACTATAGAAATTTAAAGCAATATATTGAATTAGGATTGATAGTAACAAAAATACATAGAGTTTTGGAATTCAAGCAATCTCAATGTTTAAAGTAATATATAGACTTGAATACTAATAAACGAAAGGATGCAAGAAATGAATTTAAAAAAATTTTTTTAAATTAATAAATAATTCTGTTTTCGGAAAAACTATGGAGAATGTTAGAAATCATATAGATGTCAAACTTGCTACACATTGGGAAAAACGCTATGGTGCAAATTATTACATATCTGAATCCAATTCTCACTCTAGCGCAATTTTTCATGAAAAATTAATTGCAGTAGGACTTAAGAAAATGACAGTAGTTTTTAATAAACCGATATATATTGGATTCTGTATTCTCGATATTTCGGAAATATATATTTACGATTTTCATTACAATTATATACGTCAAAAATATCCTCTTAATCAGGTTAAATTAAAGTATACTGACACAGACAGTTTAATTTATCATTTCGAAAATCCATATATCTATAAACATATCAGAAAGGAAATAAATAGATTTAACACTTCAGAATATAAGAAAGATAATCCACGGGGTACACCTCCTGCAAATAAAACAGTAATTCGATTAATGAAAGATGAAAATAATGGTGAAATCATGACCCATTTTATAGGTTTAAGAGCTAAAATGTATGCATATAAGGTGATAAATGATAAAGATGAAATAAAAGAAAAAGAATTGGAAAAAGTGGCAGATAAAATAAAAGCTAAGGAGGTAAAGTCATCTGTTATGAAAACGATTACATTTAATCATTATTAAGAATGTTTATTTGAGGATAAGCAAATATCTCGGATTGAGCATCATATAGTTAGTAAAAAACATCAAGTAAGCACAATTTCTCGAAAAAAAATAGCTTTACGTGCAGAGGATGATAAGCGAATGGTACAAGAAGGGGGAACTGATATATTTCCATGGGGGTATTAAAATAATAATACGCCAATCATTTTAAAACAATGGAAAAAAAGAGGAAATAGTGAATAAGTAGAAATATGTATAGATATTATCATTCATTACGATCAGTTGATGTTACAAATTGTATTTCTTTTTTCAAATGAATAAAATTACAAATCTCTTACATCTATCCAACTGTTATGTGATTTATCAAATCCCAACCATTTAACATATGCTTTATTTTTCTGCTTTTTTAACACTTTTTCAACAAGGTAGACATTTAGATACTGGACTTCCGTTAATTTTTCAGTGTAGAATCGTCCCTCAATCGGCTGATCTTGATAATCAATCAATTCATATGTTACAGGTTTTGTATTTTTAATGGCTTCAATGGTAAAAATTGCAGTTGTCCAATTGGGTGTATATCCTTTTTCAAATGCATGTTTACACTTACTTATACGTACTTTATCGCTAATTTTATATTTTAATTTCAATTTTTCATTCACCATATGTAAATGTTTATTTATTATAAATATCATAAAGTAGCTGTTTTTCATTGTTGTATGTTACATCTTTCGGCTTCATCATAATTGTACGACGTTTCGTATTATTGTATAATTTCATTAAATTCGGTAAAATATCAACCCACTTGTAATTACCGCAAATGGTTATTTGTTTCCAGATTTTATTTTTTAAAATATCAGTTTATTTTTTCATTTTGCTTGATAATCCACGACCAAAATACTTTGCAACATACATATTGTATTTTTTGCTATGATCCGTTCTCAATTCTTGCTTTGGATCATAATTTTTCCGAGCTAAGTTTGTGTATTGAGCGATTGTACTATAAATTCGTTCATCTTTCACATCAACAACGAATTTGTAGGGTAGTTTTTTGAATAATGATTCAAGTAGACCCGGTGTAGTCCTATAAACTCGATCAGCAATGAGAATTTTATTACCCTGAAAAATAATTTTTGAATCACCGATATAAAGTATACTTCCTCGAAGTTTTCTCACGCCACACTTTGTATCCATATTTTGATTATTATCGTTAAGCATTTTTATGTATTTATTCATTATTTCTGTAGCTTTGAGCGGGGTGCTCACAGCTGGCTTTAGCCCCCAATTTTCTTCCGCTTCTACAACCTCCATTCTTTCTACAGCCCCCTTCTCCGCCGCTTCTTCTTCCTCGCCTATAGCTTTATCATCTTTTCCCCTTACTGCTCCTCCTTGTTTATCTTGTGCTTTTGAATTTTCCTCTATTTCTTGCTTCATAATATCCGTAGGAATTGGCCTTTTCATAGCTTTAAATATTGCTCTAACTTTTTTACGATTTAATGGCGGTGGTGACAACTCCACCTGAGAAAGGTGTAAGAGTTTTTAAATGTCATCCTAATCTCAAAGTCCCAAATATCGTGGTTTGTGCAATATGTGAAAGTGTTTTTTATGCTGGTGATTTCAATAAATATTCTAAAGGTCATTATGTTAGTGATATACTTGTGATTTGTCCAAAACACCATGACGACAATCTAACCTCCAAACAAGATTTCACTGGTTATGTTCTGGATGAAGAAGCAAGGAAAATAATTGCACAAGTTAAACTTTTTGAAAAGGAAGAAGCAAAAAATCTTTTATATAATAGTCTTTCGACAAGTAGAGATATCTCGCTGGATGATGTTACAGCTGATGACAATACTGCACTGAAGATGGAAAATGAGCTGCTGAAACAATTAAATGCTGAACTAAAGGATAAAAATAATTTGTTAAAAGATCTCCTAGATGCTAAAAATAATATGTTTGATGAAAAAAAGATGATTAATTCATATGCTAACACTGTAAAACTGAACCAAGTTAATACATGTGAAAGCAACGTTCCTTGTATTATTGTGAAAGCAAAAGCTGATAACCTCAATGCTATGGAAAATGTCAAATTAAAACTAACACATGATTCTGCTATACCTATCAAAAGAGTTAAGTCAACTAAAGATGGGACTGTATTAGTAAGCTGTGAAAACAAAGAGGATGTGAATAGGACCAAAGACATATTGCATGATAAACTAGGTTCTAATTTCAATGTTACTCTTGAAAGTAAAAGTCTACCAAAAGTGAAAATTGTAAACATTGACAATGATTTATCTAAAGAAGACTTATGTGATGATTTATATAATAGAAACTTTCTCGAATTTGATGGAGGTTTTAATGTTGTGGCTGATTATAAAAATTATCTGAATAAGCGAACGTTAATTCTTGAAGTTACCCCAGAATCTTACTTATATATAAGGAATAATGGATATAAAATATATGTGGGACACCAATGTTGTGCTGTATATGATGAATTAAACCTTAATTTATGTTTTAAATGTGGCAGAACAAACCATAGCCAGAAAAAATGCTCTAATGATACAAAATGTCTGAATTGTTCTGAGGACCATGACACTGGATGCTGCAAAAGTGAGATTAAACAATGTGTAAATTGTACCTTCTATAATGTTCGCTACAATAAGAATAGAGCTGCTGATCATGATGCAACAGATGTTAGTAAATGTGAATACCTTAAATTTAAGTTAAATAAGATAATTAACACCACTGATTATCCAGTTTTACCTATGTTGCCAGATAAAATTGGGAGAATAAATCATAAAAGAGTAGCTCATCCTATAAATAGTAAACATAACCTCAATGGAGTTTGAAGACACATCAACGTATCTGATTGAAGAACAGGTTGATAAGATTGAATCTTTGAACCTACATCTTGACCAAGATGACTTGATACTTGTCCACCTCAATGTCAGATCTTTAAATGCCAATTTTGAACGCTTGGAACTCTTTGTTGATAGACTTTATGTCAAGCCTGATGTAATAATTTGCACAGAAACTTGGGTATTGTTATGCCCTGATTTTTATAAACTAGATAACTATAAGATGTTGTATAATAATAGCCAAATAAACAGGGCAGATGGAGTTGTTATTTATGTCAAAGATTGCTTGACGCAATCTGCTATAGTTGAAACTATTGGGAGTATTAAATTTCTCACTGTAACTTTGAAAGTTAATAATAATAAGCCTTTCAAAATAAGTGGTGTCTATCGTTGCCACGATATTAATATCAAGGATTTCATACCAACTTTAAAGCTTTTCTTAAATGGACACAGTCAAACATCTAGCCATATAGTTGTTGGTGATTTTAATATAAACCTGTTTAAATCTGACGTGCTAGTTGATGAATTCATAAATAACTTTATGGTTATGGGATATATTCAGTATTTCAATGGAGAAACCAGGCCTAATGATAGTGATAGCTCATGTATTGATAATTTCTTTGTAAAATCATCACATAAAAACTTTAAATCTTATACACTTACTCACATTTTTACTGATCACTTTCCATTATTTTTTGTGATAAAACTGCATAAGGATTTCAAGAGCAATAATGATCAAATACCTATTGATTATAATTTAATGGGAAAAATCAGTCGTAAATTTAATTGGTCTGATGTGCTGCATATGCAAGATCCAGATTGTGCTACAAACGTGCTAATTCAGAATCTAGCTGATATTATAGATCAGTCCAGATGTAAGAGGAAACGGAGTAAACGGGTTTCTAAGCCAAGGAAAAGCTGGATTACACCAGGTTTGATCAAGTCGTGTCAGACAAAAGAAACATTATATAGACTATGGAATAAAAGTAGGTTAAATTCTTCTCTAAAAAAGGAGTATGTGAGATATTGTAAAGTTTTGAGTAAGCTTATTAAATTAGCTAAAATTTTATTTGATAAAAATAATGTTATTATCAACTGTAATGATAGTAAAAAGCTTTGGAAGTTTATCAATAGTAAAATTGGTAAGGATAATTGTAAAGACAGTTCTATTGACTATGTTCTTACTGAAAATGGTATTATCTCTGAAAATTCAGGTATTGCTAACAGCTTTGTTAATTTTTTTACTAATATTGGTATCAACCTTGCTAATAAAATTGTAATGCCAAATGAAGACTGCACCGCCAAACTTGTTAATCATAATAACAGCTCTATTTTTCTTAAGCCAACATCGAGCTTCGAAATTGAAAAAGTAATAGCAGGTCTTAAGGTCAAGTCTGGAGGAGTTGATGGTATTGGCTGTAAAGTATTAAAGTTACTAGTAAAAGACATTAGTACCGTACTTGAATATATTTTTAATAGCTGTATAAGTATAGGGTGTTGGCCTAAAGCACTAAAAACTGCTGAAATTATTCCTGTATATAAATCTGGTGACAGACATCAACTGACTAATTATAGACCGATCTCTTTAATCTCAAATGTTGCCAAAGTATTTGAAAAGATTGTTTGTATAAGACTTAGCGATTTTCTTGGGGATAATCATGTTATCTCGGATAAACAGTTTGGTTTCATGAAGGAGAGAGGCACATCCGATGCACTAGCTTTTGTATCTGAATATATCTATAAAAACGTAGATGTTGAGAGACCAACTATTCTGACTTTTCTAGATCTTGCCAAAGCTTTTGACACTGTCAATCATAATATACTGCTGTCTAAACTTGAAGGATATGGGGTCAGAGGACTACCTCTTGAATTAATTAGAAGTTATTTAACTGATAGATCTCAGTTTGTAAGGTATAATGGGTGCTTGAGTGCATCAATGAATGTCAAAATAGGAGTGCCCCAAGGTACTGTTCTTGGTCCACTCCTTTTTATTATTTATATTAATGATATATTTAATACTACTCCTAGTGGAAATCTGGTCTCTTATGCAGACGATACGATTGTTTTGAGCTCGGGAAATACATGGACTGAGGTGACTGAGATTGCATCATGCTGGTTGAATGATATTAGTAATTGGCTAAAATTAAATCAGCTATCTTTGAATATTAGTAAAACTACTTTTATTACTTTTGGCTCGTATAGCGATAGTGTCCCAACAGATTTGGTGATTTATATTGATCATACTAAGATTGAACGAGTTAGGTTTTGTAAATATTTAGGTATTCTGTTTGATTTCAATATGAAATGGCATCGTCACATCTGTGAGATTATAAAAAAACTCAGGTACCTGGCTTTTGTATTTTTCAAGCTTAAACAAGTATTAACAGCTAGTCAACTTAAATTAGTTTATCATGCTCTGGGAGAGAGTATACTCAGATATGGAATTATTGCTTGGGGTGGTGCGTATGATAATGCTCTCAATCCACTGATGGCAGTACAAAGTAGACTGATAAAATTATTTATTAAACCTGGTATGTGCAAACCATTGAGTGTTAAGAATGCGTTTGAGCTTATGGCTCTGCAGTTTTACTACTGTGATTGTAGAAAAATGTTTCTAGAATCTAGTAGTAGATCTAGGTCTAAGTCTATTATTTTGCCAAAGACTAGTAAAAGTATAAGTTGTAAGCGAGCGTTTCTGATTGCCATTAAGCTGTTCAATATGCTACCTTTGCATCTAAAGAATATTAATGGAAATAAGTTTGTAAGAAAGAAAGCTCTAACAACATGGTACAGATTGAACAGAGGGTAATGTATCAATTGGTATTAATTAGATATTTTTTCTAGCTGTAGTCATAAACTTCATAAATATGTGCGTCATACTATTTTTTATGGGACATGATGTTACTTTAAATTAACTTAGTTTATAAGAAAAGTTTTTGTTTACAGTGATTTTTCACTGTAGGTATTTTTGTACCAGGCCCATCCACAGGCGTTTCTCTGTACGCCTCTATGGGACATTTTATGCGAAATGTTATTATTTTGTGTATGATGTATTATTTCTGGTCAAATAAATTCTAAAATTCTAAATTCTGTAGCTTGATTGATCTCGTCATGTTTCTTTTTTTTTCTTATTATCATTATAAATAGAGTAAATATCTGCCTTTTGACGATTGAATGTTCTTTTCCTCGAAAGAGCATATTGTTTTTCATTCATAGATGTATTTGCAACATTATCATTGTTTAATAATAATAAATTAGGAGAGGTATTTTTTTCCTTTATGAGTTGATGTAATGGCGTTACAACTGGCTTAAAAAATTCATTTAATGAATATTCACTATCACACTTTCCCTGTTTAATCATTTCATGTTTTCGACGCATAATATCACTGACTTTTGTTAATTTTTCCAAGACATTGACAGCCTCCCCCAGTTTCCCACTCAATTCACTCATATTAATGATGTTCACTTGACAAACAATTATTTACAAATGTATATTTTAAAAAATAAAACACTCAATTTATACATATGAAACAATCGAAACCTCTTCTATATCGTCCATTATTGATTTCGCTATCTTTATCGATTCCACGCAAGAAATCTTCAATTGCCCCTTGATGTTGATGCTTGCAGTCATCTTCCATTTTCAACCCATGAACAAACATGGTACAGAAGCGTGCCGATGTAAAATCTTCTCGAGATAGTCTATGACGTCCAATATTATAATGACTTGAATATATTTCGCCACTTTCAACTCGAATGCATGCTATTTCTGTACAGTAGAATTTTTTATTAATTATGAAGGTATGCATATTAATGATTTGAGTTATTTTAGAATGATTTTCCATGGTAAAAAATTTTAGATCAGAATGCTACTCGACTAGCTCTGACAACCGACAAGTTTTACTGATACATCATCATGAGACATTCCTCTAATTTATACAGAAAAACCTATAAGCATCTTAAGACATTCTATTGTTAAATCGCATGCACCTACAGGGTAACATGGAGCTAAAATACCCTATTGGTCAGTGACCTTTTCCCCCAGTTAAAAATCAAGGCTAACGCCGAGGCAGCATCTCAGGTGTAAGGGTGTTAACCCCCGCTCTCCCACCTACACTCAGGTGAAGCCAAGGCAACATCCAACCCCCATCCGAAACCTCAGCTCCAAGCCATCCCCCCAGCCTATGCCCAAACAAGGCCCAGAATCCTCCCACCCAATTAAAACCTAAGAAGACACCAGCCTCTCTCCTCCATCCTCAAACCTAAGAAAGCTAATCTTCATCCCTATTTTTCACGTACACAGCTATAAGAATTATGGAATAATGCGTACACACCAATGAGAATTTTGGAACAATGCGTACACACCAATGAGAATTCTTAAACAACGCGTACACAGTAATAAGAATTCTATTACACTTTTCCCATGGAAAAGTATTCCAGAACTCTCATTGCTGTGTACGCTTTGTTCCAGAACTCTCATAGTATATCTACTTTAATATTTTTTTACGATTTTAATTGGAAAATATTCAGAAAACGATTTTGAACATTCCATAATATTGTGAGATTTTTTCTAATATTAGAAATTTTTTTTTTCCCTAATGTTAATTAAAAAGGTGCTCAACGGCATATTTTGCCGGAGCGCCCCAAACGCTCAATTTTCAGCGCGCCTTCGCGGAGGTTTAATAAATGATAATCATTTATTTATTACTTTTTCTACAGGAATTAATGAAAACACTTTGTTGCTGTTGTCTTTATCAAACCATAAAGATAATGAATACTTTACTACTCCCCCCCCCCCCCCCCTATGCATATGATTTATTGGTATTCTTGTGGAAAAGTTTGGTATTACCTCCGAAAAAATGCATGGACCTTTGACGCCCATATATAGAACTTCTAAATCTTTATAGTAACCTCTTAATGTTCGTATCACTGGATCAGAAATATACGGATATACATGAGTTGTTCCGAATTTCGATTAAAAGTTCTACTTTGACAGTAGCAAGACGAACAGCCATATGCTTCATTAAACTGTATCATATTAGGACATTGTGATCTTGCAGGTTAATCACACGTACTTATCAGAAGAGTTCCTTGTACTTTAAGTCGACGCCCATCGCATGTAGTGATGTTTATTTCACTTTTCAATTCCTCGAATTGCTTGTGAAACTTGAGAATGAATAAATTAGCATTCGGCTTTTTATTGCCAAACGAAGGGCCAACTAATAATATATTTTGCCCGTAGGTTCGTTCATGAAATGGTTATCTATTTATACTTAATAATAGCGGCCACACACTCATCATTGACGATTTAAAAATCGGTACTCCATCTGCATACCACGTGAAAGAAATATTTTTTCGATTCGCTAAAAAACCATTGTTTATCACAGATGAATATAATCTTCCTTTATACAAATCCGTCAAGTCATTTTGATGATTTCCTTCTGTTCTTAAATGTCTATGTTGTAATGCATGACAGAAATCTTGTCACTTGTACAATGTCTGTCATTCCGGCTTAATAGATATTTCGACAGAATATAATTGGTTCTCTTTTCTAACTATCTGACAATTACTGTAAACATATTCATCATAATTGAGACTTTATTTACACGATTTACAGTAATAATACCTTTTATACTTACATTTATCTTTTCCCAATCGAAAAAATTTTTTAAATTTGTTTACGTTATTTTCGTAAAGCCATTCAGGCCTACAATGTGCATTCACAACGTAAATTAAATCTGCAAGACAGGTTTGTGCTAGATTATGTGTAAAAAAAATAGTGAAAATAAGAGCCATGCTTTCAGAGACTGATAAAACTGCTCTATCGTAAAAAGTTTCATTAAAATTAATGTCAAAGTAGTCATCAATATTATCATCATCTGAACTAATTTCTTGGTCGTCATTTGTGTCCAGTACCTTCATCATCGTCATTATTAGTATTTTTTTCTTCATTATTATCGTCATTACTATTGTTGTAAAGTAAATTTTTATTTCTAATTTGATGTTCTCTTTGATGCTCTCTATTATTTTCATTGACATCTATGATCGGCAAATGATCATTTTTCACCCTGACTTCACCTTGGACTTCAATGTTTTCATCTACTTTCAGATTTTCTTTATTATAATGTGCAACATAAATAGCGCTATTATTAATATTTTTCAATTACTTCGAGAATCGTTGCTCCTATTTGCTCCAATGCTGGCGACAGCCTGTGTACAAACCAATGTATTTTATTATATAAAATGGATGTTATACAACTTAATGAGAAATTTAATGTAACAATAAAATAGACGAAGGGTTTGAATGATAATAAATAGGTCTGAGCACGTTTTGGTTGTGCTCACACGAGAAACTTTCCATTATCAATTGTTTATAACAAATTCACATTGTTTTAAACAATACGTCATATTGCGTCATAAATAACATTATTTTGTCGATAACATCCAAGTCCATGTAATGTACGCATAGGTTACTCGATTAATACAATTTTTACTTGTTTATAACAAATTCATATTGTTATAAACAATTTATTATTGGTAAGAGTCATAGTTCATCATTAATAATATTATTTAGTCAAAAGCATTTAAATCCATATGCTGTCTTACGCTTAAACGTATTTTAAATAATCAATCTTTCTATTTATTCATTATTAATTTTTTTGTTATAATAAAAAACGGCTCGACCGAATTTGTTAAAATTTTTTTCAGATTTTCTTTATAATAATATCTTTCGAATAAATTTTGGTTGAAGCCGATATCTGAATCCGTTCTTGAGATATCAAAAACGAATAAAATGCTGACGTCTGCACATACATATGTACGTACGTACGTACACACACACATCATTCAAAAAATTGGTCAGTGTGCTTGAAATATTTTGGAAAGTGGAGATATGATGAAAATTCACATTTCACCAATCGACCCAATTACAATAACTTCCTTATAGAGAGTTAAAAAAACAAACTATACCACAAACATACCTCATTAAGTTCTTCTTATTCTTGTACATTATCATCATTTAATATTATTTGGTTATCAGAATCACTATTGTCTCTTAGTCTATGATACATGTCATTGAAGATGGATCTTCTTCGTTTTGTTAGAAGATCACTAGAACACTTTCGTGACATGATAAATTCGAAATTTTATTGTATGATTGACTACAGATAATATATGAAAACTCGAAAATTGAAGAAAAATTCAAAATACGGGATCAAGCCTTATGCTTTATTGCTTGAAAATGAGTCAAATATGCTTTATAAATGTCCGGAAGTATCCTTTCAATCAGAATTTGGTGGTTAAAAACTATAAATCAGCACTAGTTTCAAATTCTATATCAACTCTAAAATTTGCCGACCATGTTTGACGATCAGCAATCACATCTGCGTGTCCAATTCTGCCGGGGCGACATCAGCGCCCAAATGCAAACGCTATTTCTTATGTAAAGGAGCAATACTAAAAATAAGATGCAGAATCATTGAAAACCAGTATTTCTGTTTAAAATTTACGTACTGATTTCATAGTTTATATTTTCAATAAATAATACCACCAATGAAGTTATGAAGAATAACGCAGAAACAAGTGCCTTTAACAGTGCTATGTATGCATTGCTGTAGTGGGTAAACAGTGCTTACAAAGATGTTGATGTGACTTACATCATAATCCTAACGATCATAATAATATAGTCCATTATGTCGGCGGTGATTCCTCTTGCACATACTTATCATTATAAAAATAGTGTATCATACATTCATAATTAATTGAATAATTATTTTGGTTTTATTAGTACATTTATAGCAAGTATTTATAATTCTGCATAGATGTACCGGTATTAGACCCGCTTATCATAAAATGAAGAAAAACAACAAATCGTACTTATTTTTCATCAATAATTATCCATTTGTATATTCTTCATAACTAGATGTAACGAGTTATAGTTATTTATATTAAATAAATATTATGTGTCATTTATTTTTCATTTCATAATGAACAGGCCTAAAACTGGTACATTTTTGCAATTTCCTCCGCCTCTCCTATACTCTTGAAATATGAGAATTTTAAAGATTTATTTAATGTTAAGAGGGGTTTGGAAACTTTTATGGGTTTAATTCTATTTTAATTATTGAGACTTTTAAGGGTTGAAATTGAATGAATAAAGCTAGTTTCAGTCCTCCAAGTGCGGAATCGGTGCGTAACTACAACTTTGACAACTAAACCTGTTTTTAAATTATATGTAAAATATATATATATATATAAATTTACCGATTTAGGAATTCTTGGATAAATCTTAAAATCTTCATTGAGGAGTTCGAAGATGAAGAATGACCGACCCGATCGTTTCGGGTTTACGATAATAGCATTTTAAAACAAAGATTACCGTCCTAGTCATTTAAACTCGGCGCGTAATTTTGTTTAGTCTATGGCTGTTTTCAGTATGATTTCTCATTTATGATGGTACCAGGAATTTTTTTTCTGGGTAGATAAAATTAACGATAATCTGGAAAAAAAATATGCAAGTCAGTTGCAGAAATAACATATCAGTCTGTTCGATTAATTTACCAGAGATATTCCAATGGAGACAATTTGTAAATAAATAAATGTTCATTCAATGGAAATCGAAGTAGATGTATGCACATGTTTGAATTTTCTATGAAAACAGCTCATATGTTGTTGAAGTAAATAAACGGTTTATCGGATTTAACCTTCAAAATAAAATATGCTTGCTAGCATGGTAATTATCCGAATGTGACAGTAGACTGCTAATTCGACATTTAGAATGAGACTAGCCGATTCCCGTGACTACGTCCGCGTAATTACGTTATGTAATAATGGACTTTTTTAAGAAGTTTTTAATTAGTGAATTCGTACATTGAATGATAGGCCAATTTCAGGTACTAATTACAGTGTAATAGTACCGATAGCACTGCAAATTTTAGTGTCACACTTTAAAACATTAAAATCGTTTTAATATGACGTCATCTTCTTGATTATCACTGTCTCGATTTTAAAACGTTTTTTAGTGTTTTAGAATCAGGAGAATGTTAATCAAATGGGTTGCGTCATATTAAAACGATTCCAATGTTTTAAAATAAGATACTAAAATTTACAGTGAGAAGAGTGATGTAAGATAGTTTGCATTATTATTTGAGTAAAATAAGGAATTACGCGTCGGAAGAACTCAAAGATATTGCATAAATCCTGTTTCTCATTCGTTATAATAAATTTAACTGTAACTGAGAAATAAAAGAGGTTTCTATACGTATTATGTGGTTTGTAAATTTATTTTTGTAAAAAAAAAATTGTCTCGTTGGAGAGATTTCAATACATTTCATAGATCCCATTTTTTATTTTTAGTACAAATTCAATCATTATGAACGAAAGGAGTAGGTTATCATTTTTTTACCTGGTCAGTGGCTCTATTTCAGTAGAGAAAAATTACACGTTGAAAGAACTTCAGTATATAGTATAGATTATATAATCTTTCTAACAACCCTTTCTACGTGTCTGAAAAATTTAGTTGCACTTAGATTAACCATTTCGGAGATGACCGCAGACAGATAAACAGACAAACACCAGAATTTTACATAGTAGTATTGCGCAATTTCTGTAATGTTCTCTATTGGTAGAAAATTTCTTGACATAATGCTCAAAAATTACGCTAATTCTTATAACAATAGTTTTTAACTAACTACTTATTCAAATGAAGTAAAAGGAATTGCAAAAAAAACTTATAGTACATTTTTATCCACGGAATTACTATTTCAATTATCTAAAAAAAATTAGAGAAAGTATTTTCTTACATTATTCATCGAAAGTAAAAAAGTAAAAGTTAAAGTAAAAAATGATTCGATTTTATTGACCATATGGCATTTTATTTGATTTCGAATTTTTTTGCAATTTAAAATTCTTCTAATCAGTTATTTAAAAAACAAATTTTTAACTTCCTAGTGCGAAGTTATTGTAATGGGTTCGATTTTGCAAATTAAAAATTTTGACGTATCTCAACGTTTCAAGGCCTTTAGAGTCGAATAGTATGGTTTTTGACAGGATGTCCGTGTGTGCACATGTATGTATTGTGACGTTATTTTCTTAATAACGTCCCATTGACAGCTCCAGTTATACTTTATTGCATATTTTGAGGCTGATAATAGTCAATATAGTATGTTCTAGTAACAAAATACGGAAAATATTGTGTTATTTAAGGCTCATTTAATCAATTATACTGACTCTCATAGTCAGAGGTTCATTCATTTCAATGTCAAGTTAATCATATTTATTTTCCCTACACCAAAAATATTTAATCAAGCAATTACTCTATTATTTTTGTTTCAATTTATGAGTCTTTCTCATTATCTAGTTTGATTTCCGTATATTTTTGTTGTTAATTTCATATTTAGCTTAATTTTGATTGGCGTAGAATAGTTAGTTATAAGTTATAATTATTATATTAAATGCAAACCAAGGCTGATCGATTTAATTAGTAAGAAAAGTAGTGTAAAAATCTCAATAACCCAATGAGAAGCAGAGTTGTGATCAAGAAGTAGATTTGTCAATAATGTGGACGATTGAGAGGAGAGTTGGGAGGCTGTGGAGTAGAGGACTAAAGTAACGTGTCACACTACAGTTTTCCGATGTTGGGAGAAGTCCTAGCCCTAAGGGTTGTAGTCACGAGGCTGTTGCCAGTAAAATGGGACTCCAGCAAGAAGATGGAAGTATGGAAGAGGCCGTAGGATTAAGTTTTCGAGATTAGACACTAAGTTTCGGAGTTTAAAATTGAGTTTTAGTGCACATTAATTTATGTGACCCCTCCATATGAAAATCTGGGAGAAGTCACATGAAGATAGCCACCAATAAGAAGTATTGTATGACGGATTGAAGGAATTTTGAGTTTGGAGGGAGAAGAAAATGAAGATAATAAAGAAATTGAAGATAAGGGATTTTTGATATACGTTTTGGAGATGGAGTGAGCGGAGTGGGTCGAGAGCAGTGAGTCGAGAGTCAAGTAAGAGCGGTGTGGAAGTCGAGAGCAGTCAGTTGAGAGTAGAGTGTGAGCAATGCTCATGGAGATAGTCGAGTGCAGGCCTCGCCTGTGAAGAGTTGAGAGAATCAGGAAGAAGAGCCGAGATCCAGCAGGCAGAATGAAGACCAGCAATGATTTCCCATTCCAGTAGAAAAAAGTCCAGAACATCCGGATCAGATCTGATAAAAGTTAAACATCAGTAGCTCTCTGCGGAAGTTGTAAGTTATTGAGGATTGATTTTAAATGGGTTAAAAGGTAAATTTGTTTGTAGTTAAAATATTATATGGAAAAGAAAATCCGTGAGGCTTGGTTCGCTCTCGTACTCGTTAGTTTAGGTTTAATTATGTATTCAGTTAAAGAAGATTGTGATTTAGTTGAGTTAATTTGATTTAAAGATTTGTTTTATTGTTTAAGATTAAGATATTATGTTATTGAGTTTAGAATTCTGAGGTATGATTTATTGATAAATTTTGTTGAAGGAATCCTTTTCGTTAATATGATATTTGTTTGAGCTCCAGCATTGTGATGTTGTAGAGATTTGTTGTTATTTGCTCATTCAAGATGAAGGAATGTATAATTATGTTTTGAGTTCCAGTAATCGCTAAAAGAATTAATTGAGTAGAAGTATATGATCATTTATTTTAATTGTATACCTGGTTTCAGCCAGGTGTTTTACAATACTTCCTCCTTATCCCTACGATCGGGATCCTACGCGCACTCCCTCTAAGCCCCCCTCCCCCCTCTAAAGACTCACCACCTTCCTACCTGCCCGATAAACTATTACACACATAGTCCATCGGGTTGCGTCTGCAGCCGACTTACGCCCTAACCATTGTATTGCATTTGCACGAGGACACAGGGAAACTGCAGAAAACCTGTGCCGATACAACCGGCCTCTCCGGAGAAGCCTCCTGCTCACGGTGGCCAGAGAAAAAACCATATTAAATGATTTCGTCCCGGCCGGGAATCGAACCCGCTACCCATGGCGCGTCAGGCTGACGCTGTACTCACTAGGCCACCGTGTCAGTTAATTGAGTAGAAGTATTAAAATAAAATTAAAAAATTGAGAGAAGATGAACTCGTTAAATAATTTAAAGTAGTTGGGAACCTTTAACCAATTTCGTGATTAGGTTATCTCATTCGTTCTTCGATTCTTTTGTTGTTTTATTTGATTTGTTTTGTTGGCCGGATACGACCCCTCTCCGCAACCTACACAACTGAAGGCCAGGACATGCCCTGTTCAGGAGGACCCTGATTTTTGATCTAGAACCATCTTAGTTAAATTAGTAATAAGGTTAAGATCTTAAGATATTTTGTGAGATTTTAGGATTTAGTTTTAAGTATTGAGATGTTTTTGAGTTAGTTATTAAGTTTCTGAGATATTGAGTTTAGGTTTAAGTCGAGATTAGTTTTAAGGTATACCAGTTTAGTTATTCTGGTTATTAAAAATAACTTGGTGCCTTAAGTGAAGTAGTTGTAGTTCCCCAGGGATAGTTCTAATCAGGATGCCCACCTGAAGAAAAGTGCGTTATGGAGTTAACCCTTTTGGGGCAGAAAAATAACGTTACAGTATGTATGTATGTATGTTCGGATTCAATTTTCGTCTCGTGTATCTCGAGAACAAATGATGATATTGACATGGGACCAGTTTTATTCAACGCATAATTATGTAACTGAGACCTGATAAAATTTTCAGCAAAATCGGTCTAGCCATTTTTTATGCAGAATCAACAAACTGGAATAACGGTAAACTAGCTAAATCTTATCATTCTTTCCGCTGGGAAGTTAGTCGTGTGGACCTTTCGGGTCGCACCTAGACCGCTTTTTATAATTTGCAGTTTCATTGAGGACGTGCACATGGCGTGATTTTTCGCTAACATCCGAAGATGGCAGTTTTGGTAGAATTTATGTTATTTTTCTTCATTACTAGCTTATATTCATAACTTCGTCTACATTAGTGTTCAGTACTAGCCATATATATCATCCCAGACAAGTGAAAAAATAGCTGCTTGTTGTCTATGTATTGCAGAAAAAGTTTATTTACTGAAACACTTAACTACAAGCTATAACGCATATTAAAAACAGAGCGGGGCTGAAAGTGCTGATTTTGACAAATCCATATATAATTTGGATGAAACAAGTACGGGAAGTAGTGATTCATCCCAAGCTAAATTTAGTCTATAATACAGATTCACTTACATATTTTGCAGATTTTTAACAGTTCTTGAGAATTTTTGATTTTGTTAAACAGCGGTAGCAAAGCACTACCAACTCTACTTTGTTATAAACAATCAAAATGGCATCGATGCAATACATTTAATTTGTTTCCACGCATCATTTTGTCTTTTGCTTAAAATGTGTTATTAACACCATAGTAGGAACAGAGAGGAACTCTTTTGTTCTATATCAATTTCACTCGTTAGGAAAAATCGATGACGGTATTTATGCAATGTATTCGAGTACTTCCAACGGAATACTTGTTCTTTTTCCTAAAAATAAATTCTTACCGTGTAGCATAGATAGAATCGAATTCTTTCTGTTTATAATAATCGAATTAACAATTAAAGACGGAATCTATGCTATTAGTTGAAGTGTTGTTTGATTGGAATTCATTTATTTGAATAAAAAACAGTTTCCATTCACTAGAAGTTACAAATTTGTATTCAATACTTTTATTTTAATACCATAGTAGATAAAAAAAAGATACATAAACGGCTAGTATTCGAATTGCTTATTAATCATTTTTATTTATTGATAATTTTTGCTACATGATTGGTACATAAAGTAACTTTTGGTTACAGGAATCAAAATTTCTGTGAAGTTCTTTAGTAAATTGACACACTCATAAATATTTAAAGAAAAAAATGCATTTATAAATTCATACATTGATACAAAAAATTAGTAACATCCTTATCCCTCAGGGATTTTATCGTCGTAAAGTAATTTTACGCACGAATGCTTAGTACGCCTCGAAATTGATCGGATAATAGGTTTCTACTCGAAAACACCTAACATGAAACTCTTCTCACCATCATCACTGTAAAAGTGTAAGAAACATGATTAAAAAAGAGATCAAGAATCAAGAAAATATTAACAATTCATTGTAGCTATAAGTATCTAAAAATCACAATCAAACGAGTAAATGATGACAATTTAAGTATCTGATACAATTTATAAAACTGTAAATAAAAAGTTTATAATAGAAATGAAAGTCCTTTAGATCTATCATTCAGTACTCTATGAACTAGTGAGTTATTGGATATGAGAACATCAAAAAAACCTTTGATATGCAAAGCATTAATGGATCTTTTTTTTACGACATTACCATCGATAATGTCGTATTTCAAACTTCCATTAAGCACTTAAAAATAATTACGTTATCGATCTGTCTAAAATGCAAATCAGTTGAATTCGTAAATATTCCCTAGTACCTTCTCATTGACTGATGTCATCAGCTCACGCGTGAATACTTTTCACTTTTTGAATACTCTTCATTACTTCTCTAAGATTCAATACCCTTCAAAAATTTTCAACGAAGTATCAATATAATTTAAATTAACCGATTAGATGTAGAAAGTTCGAATTTAATACTATCGATGTATAGGTATAAAAGAAACTCAACTTTGGTTCAAAATCATTAAAAATGTTTTCGTATTATAATATGTTATTATAAAGTTTATTATTATTACGAAATATCATTTTTTGGCCTGCAATAGTCCTCCATATGATCATGTATGGGAAACTGGATTTACATAGTTCATGTATGATCTTACATTGAATGGATATGGGATACAGGATTTTATATGGATTTTTTGTAGAACACATAAGATCGTATACGTCATATATAAGGTCAATAAAGTAACATGTATGGTCATAAAAAAAAAATTCATAAAAAAAATTAATAAGAATCCACTTAAATTGTGCTTGTATATACTACACTGAAAAAAGGATTTATTTATTTATTTATGCGTCCAGACCCATTTTTCTTTTTTTCACGTTGAGCTCGGCCACCTTCTCTGTCTTTCACACCTGATAAAAATAGACTCACCCAACTGATTATCTGCAGTTTATCTGTCGAGGCATAATATTTAGCCTGAAGAAATTCTAGAACAATAAATACAGTTGTAAAATCAAAATTAACATTTAAATGAATCTAAGTGAAATCATTTACTTACTTTCCATTATTTGAAAATACTCTGTGTCTTTGGAACTTCTTTTTCTAACTTCCTCGATTTTCTTGCCACATTCGCTATATTGGAGCTGGACACTCTTTCTTATCAGTTCTGCCATTATTTTTTGAACATCATTTTCACAATCAGTAAATCCAGCTGTGATCATTTGGAAGACATCAATCTATAATTAATTAAAAGATAATATTTAGATTATTTGTAAATAACATACATAACTTAAGAGTAGCATTTAAATAATCAATAAGTAATCTTTGTATTTAAAATTTCCATATATTTTGTAATTACCAGTTATTTTTTTTTCAGCTCATCTTCTATGAGAGATTCTCTAAAAGTTAAAATTCTTTCCATAGAATCAAATGGCAAATCATTGCCAAGGTCCTGTCAAGCTTTCTGTTCCGTAGGTGGATCAGCCGAATATTGAATGGTTTTCAGAACTTGCTTAAACTGATGACCCATGGAGAGTTCTCGACTTTGCTTCATTTTCTTGAAATCTTTTTGGATGACACCTTCCAAGTAATTGGCAACACCTTTAAGATCGACAATTTCTGTAAATCGTACAAAAAGGTTGCCATGATGTAAATATTATAAGTGTTACAAATTATAATAGATAGGTGGAGTAATGATGATTATAACATAACAGTAATAATAATCACGTTTATACAGTATAAATGTATTATCATTACTATGAATATTATTGATTTCATTTATTATAAGAATCTATGTATAAGAATCTATAAGAACAATTTGTATCGTTTTTATCGGAATCTATCTTTGCACCACAAAAAAATTAGTTTAAACACAAAGAGTTTTGAATTCGCTCTAGATGTTTTTTATTTATACGGATTTGTTGTTCAAATATACTCCTGAAATTGAAGTTATTAGTAACTTTATCCGAAAATATCCTGCTAATGGTGAGATTCGATCCTTGCATCCTCGGGTCCACAGTCCAGTACGCTGCCGACTAAGCTATTTTGTAACATATAGATATGATTTTCGTCTAATCTATTCGAGTTGAACATTTGAAACAAATTAAACATTAAATAAGTTTGCTTCCTAGCAAGTACTTTAGATTGTATTTCATCCGAAAACAGAACATTAGAACAATTCCAGACAGAAATTAATAAATTCTTATTGGTAAATAGTTTTGATCGACAAAACAACTATTTTATGGGAAACGTTGGGACTGTGTCTTATAAAAACCTGTAAGAATTTATTAGTTAATGATGCTGATTGATATATCGTCTGATTCTGTACGATTCTATCAGAATGAATAATAAATTGACAAAACAACTATTTGTATAACAACTGTTGAGACTGTACACGTGTCTTATAAGAATGTCTAAGAATTTATCAGTTAATAACGCCGTTCGATGTATATACTGAATATGAAATCAACAGAATAATCCTTAGGTTGTAAATAACTTATTTTTAAGATAATTCATATTATGATATGATTATAATATATATACATACATATATGTATACATAATTATTCTATGTATTATGCTTATAAGATAATCTGTATTATCATTTAATTAATAAGTATTGATATTTCTGAATGAAATGAATAAGAATGAATGAATTCAATGTCGAATTACGATTAGACTTATAATCTATACTACTTATAAATTTCGGGTGTCTCTCTGTCTGTCTGTCTGTTCACAGTAATCTCCAACATGGCCAATCCGATTACCACCAAACTTTGCAGACATGTAAAAGGGGTTGTCAGAAAGGTTATAGACTACTTTTTGTTTCTGTAAATTATTAATAACAATTGAATTCGTTATAAACAATAGTAAACAAGATCTATTTAACGTATTTGGATTTTTCTAACACGAAAATTTTTCTTCCACTAGAATAAAGTTAGAAACCATGTGAAATGTCTGGGAACTGAATTCCTTTTGTTAATAATAGTTGAATATGTTATCATCATCGGAAAAGGCGATCTATTCAATGTATCTAGGTCCTTCCAAAGCGTTATTTTTTTGTTTTACTGAAATAATGTTACAAAATGAGTGGAATGTAAGGGAAACTATTCTATTTGTTTCAAAATATTGGATTTGGTATAAGCATTATAACACAGACCTACGCTATGCAAAAAGGTTGTAAAGAAGAAGAAATATAGTTACACGTTGAAATTCGAATTTTTTTTGTCGATGTTTAAGTACTTGCGAATACATTACGGTTCTGTTTTCACTATGACATTACAATCGGGATCTGTTAGTGATTACATACATGTATTCGTACGTATATGAATGTATAAATATATTGTCTTCTTTACTAATCTAATAAGTCACTGGTTTAACTAGTGAAATTTTACTATTTTCTATTGCATCACTTAAAAGTGCTACCAATAGTAAATATTCACTTGAAATTAATAAATAGTTAGGAATTTCTTCTTAGAGAGCAGCCAAAAAAATATTTGCTTTTACAAAAAGTATAATAGCAAAATATAGATTTTTATCGGAATTGAGAATAAATATTATAAACCCATAGAATTCTGATTTCTCCTTTTCACCAATTTAAATAGAATCTAAACATTTGAAAAATAAACTGGCAATAAAATCGGAAATCTATAAATGCTACAGAATATTAGATTCAAGTTTGAACTAGATTAAAGTTTATTCAATCAGAAAATATAATTCAAACGATTGCCGTTTGATTGGGAGAAAATAATGAAATATATTTGAATAGGATGAGATATTATTAGATTGTTTCACCGGGGTTATTCAATCAAATAATATATTTTCTGATTGAATTCTATACATTCAGATGAGAAATCAAACAAAGTTACTTACTTATTAATTCTTATAGGATCTTATTTAGAACAGTCTCATAGTTCCTTGTAAACATAAGTGATATGTTAATGGAAATGATTTACCAATAAGTTCTTATTCAATCTTATTAATATTCTTTCTTATTGAATTCTATACATTCGGATGAGAAATCATACGGCGTTACATACTTATTAATTCTTATTGGATCTCATTGAAAACGGTCTTACATTTTTCTATAAATCAGTTTAGAAATTAAAAAATATTATTTGCTCATTGCTTCTTACAAAGTCTTATAGCCTTTTTTCTTGTAAAATCTTATAGCTCAGGATAAAATGAAAAGTTATCACTATACCAATAGATTCTCATTGTATCTTATTATATTTTTCCGATACATTCTTATAAAACAAGTTCCAAAATAATGAAATATTATTTCTTATTGAAACTTATCATATTATTCATTCTTACATATACTTATAAAATCATCGCAAAGTTTTTTTACTCTTACAAATTCCGATTAATTCTTATTTATCGCTTATAAGAACATCTTTGGTCTTCTTATAGACCCAATACGTTCTTATGCATGCTTCAAAATTGTGTATTAGAATCTATCGGAAATTATAAGTTTTTTTCGGTTTGTTTTACCAGAGTAAGCGTTCAAAAGCTTTGAGAACTGTTTAAGCAACTTGACTCCAAGAAGGTCATTAATGATGATGGGTTAGTTGCAGTTCTCAAGTCAGCTGTTTTCTGCGAATTATCATCAATTATTGGAAAGTTAGAATTGATTATGAGAAACCATGAAATAAAAATAGCACTCTTGATGATTTCTGTGCTGGATTATTGTTATTTACCATCGATTTGACTGCGATATGGAAGGATGTTGAGATTGAAGAAGTCACCTGCAATTGTAAGAATGGTACATTAATGTCAGTGTGTACGTTAAAGCGGAAAACCTGGACCAATTATCTGTTCAATGAAATTTTAAAAAAAACCAAAATGAACTGCCCTCTCTCATTCAGACATAACAGATTCAGTAAGCCAGGATATGCTTTAACAGTTACTGCAGTTTGCACTGAGTGCAACGCCGAATTTATGAGAATTATTGCAAACGACTCTCTTGAGAACGAAAAAATTTTGATGGAATGTCAGGTAGAAGATTAGGACGAAACATTTATTCACAAAAGAAAACGTTAGCTAAAAGAGTCTAGGAGGAAAGAAGTTGCGACTGAGCTCGTTGAGGGAAAAGTTTTACTTTCTATTTGAAGGCGGAATGAGGTGAACAGACTAATGGGATATGGAGATAAAAAACCACTACATCTATTTAGGACCTCGACTCTCAGAAAGGCAAAACAAGAACATCAAGACAAGCTGCTTGGAATAACAAAATCGAATGTGTATGAAAGTCTGCATAATTTGAAATATGCATCCAATACTGAAGGTGTAATTAGATTAATTGGACTAGATCCTTTTTTCATTCACTACTTCACCAACGAAAAAATCGGAGTTTTCCAGAAATATCAAAAATTGGGAATGGGATGTACGTACCTGTTTGTCAAAGGGTGTCAGCTTCCCAGAATACAAACACCATTTCATACTAGCTTTTCGAATTTTTGCGCATTGGGTCAACACATACATCTACATTTCCGGTTCCGAAGGAAGTGGTCACCGATTTTAGTAAAACATTAGTAGGAGCAGTCACTAGAGCGTTTGCATGAAAAAAATTATCTCGCCGATTATGTGACACATTGTTTTCAATTGCTGTTGCAGACTGGAACAGTAGCTCCAACTTGTCTAATTCGGTTAGATGTAGGCCATTTTATATATATGGTTCCTAGATGAAATTGTGGGCACAACTGTCCAAAAAAGAATCAAACAATTCTATCTTCGAAGTATTGCTGTTTTACGAGAACATGATAGTCTGGAAGGTGTCGAAAACTATGCCGCAGCAATCTTTATGGTAGCTCAAAATGAGTGTCAAAATACTAATAACATCATAGATAAATCGAAGCAATTTCTATGTCATTCTGTGAGAGGAACTGATGTAGAAGAGAAGTATTTACATATAGAAGAAGAGAATGATGACGCAGTTGATGATCTCGAATTCAGTGACACTAATGCTTTTCAATGAGCAAATAATTTCCTAGAAAGAACCAAACGCGAAATTGCAGATCAGAACGAAACTGGAGGTATAAACCCGTATGATTGTCCAAAGGTTGCTGAAAATTTGAAAAAGCTGTTACGATATTTTCCTCTTTTTAGTGACGTTATGGTTCCCATCTTCAAGTACGGCAACGAGAGACCAACATCTGCAGAGGTAGAGTCGGAATTCAATGATCTGAAAAATAGAGTTCCTCAGGATGTAACAACCATGTGAGTTGAAAAGTTTATCCTCCAACACATTTCTCCGTTTCCAGGAAAATTAAACATTGGACTCGCCCAGGAAGAGTCTAAAACTGAAAATACACTCATTAAAGCAAATCTAAATAAAGTCTGACATTCTGAAAAACCAAAAATTAACGATTGTAATGATGTTGCAGAAATCACTGAATTAAATTAGGAAGAAAATTGGCGCCAAAAAAACAAACGACGAAAATATACTGAATATGTGGATCACGTACTGGAATATAATTTGAATCAAGATTTATTTACAACATTACCTGTAATTTTGAATGGGACTTTCTGTAAAAATGTACGTGCAAACGGTAAAATTTATATTATCAACAATACTTGCGCTTTTAACACCATTTGTCAAATTATCGCGACTGCGTTGCAAAATTGAGCTAAGTACCAAGAGTTAGTAGAGCCTTCAAATATTGGAGGGGTAAGTGCTGCATCAACACTCAATATGGATGGATTGAAAAGTAATAAATTTTCTACAGAACGAGCATAAATTTTCAGAAATTTAACGTTATATAACAAAGAAAGTAATCGATCTAATATCATGAAAATTGATAGCAATATTAACGTAGGAAATTTGGTGAGCTCATTATCTCAAAGTTGCTGCAGTTGCAAGGTCACTAAAATATGAATAAAATGCAATAAAACCGCCTATAGAGACCATGTAACAATTTGCGCTGATCTAGAAATAATTAAGACAGATTTAAATAGAATTAAAGAAGCAATAATGAATGCTTTTAAAGAACCAGGACAATGTTGTGGAAAAAAAAGAAAATTTCTTATCAGCTACGGACCACACTTAATAGTAGAAACCGAACTTCTCATGATATACCCCTACATTCAATTCCTCAAACACTAGCAATAGCAGATGACAGAAGCTATCGTCTAGTAGGTGTTGTTGCATACTCAGGTGCGTTTAACGAAAAGGCAATAGGTCATTACGCAGCATATATTTCTATAGCAGATTGTTGGCAACAATTTGATGATGCATTCGTTAAAAGTTCTTGACATACCGCTGAAAACACTAAAAATGCACTTGTAAGTACTGTACATGCATATATGTATACTTTTATAAGTACTGTGAATACATTTGTAAATTTTGTAAGTAATCATGTGAAAACTGTGCGTGCTTACATAAATATTTCTATGAATAAATTTGTAAATATTGTAGATATTCCTGTAAAAACTGTACATAGTCACATACACACTTCTGTAAATATTGTAAACACGTCTGTAAATATTTTCATATCCCTGTAAATAAGGTACACATTGTGGTTTTGTACCTTTTTCAGTTCATTGGCGTGTAAATACAAAATATACCTATGTTAAGTATGTATATACTTCTGTATATAATGTACACATTAAACGTTGCTCATAAAACTAATAAAATGATTGTAATTTCATTACCAATTATATAATATTTATACCATCACGAACAATCCATTTGGACTAATGTTTTCATTGTTTTCAAGAAAAATATTTAACTTCTTGAGAGCATTGACTTTGCTGTTTCTATGTATATTTTTTTATTTTCTCATTCCTATGCATACTCATGCTTATTTTGAGGCTGCACACCTTTGTGCAATTAGAGCATATTGCAATGTAATTGAGTTTTCTAAGTTTGGGCCTAAAAGTGGGTCAACTATCCGGAGTAACAAGTTTTGTAGGTTTTATTTCTTGTGAACGTAAAAAATTGCGTCGCTCTGTGCAGCACATCCATCTGCATTTAGAGCAAAATGCAGCTCCGCAAAGGTTTCTGTTTTTAATAAAAAAAAAAAGTCAACTTAAGGGATAAATTTTTTTTTCTTGTCCGGTAAATTCGTTTTTTATTTTTCTATCAAATGCTTTTCGGCACATGGTAGCATATACTGAGCACATTCAGGCACAATCTTTGTGGTTTGATTAAAATTGTGTAGCGTGGTCAAGTTCAGTTGAAAAAATGGACCTTCCTATAAAAATGGCATCTTCGGAGTAATTTTTTTTTTTAAGTGACACATGATAGCACAAACCAAGCACATTTTAGCACATTTTTTTTTTCATAAAAGTTTTTATGGGGTGGGTCCAACTTTATGGACATAAGATTGATACTTCACCAGAAGCTTCACTCGGTGGTTACCTGTCTACTGATATTGATACTTAGCGGTTGCCTGTTCAGTAAGAAAGACATTACCCTCGGCGTTTGACCGGTTTTACTGAAAAAGCATCACTAAGATTTGTGAGTCTTACAATCGTTTGTACAAAAGTAAACGTTTGTGAAGTTTGAGAAAAAATCCATTGTATCATTGGGTTCATTTTTACTGTCGATAAGTTGTTGATAGCCAGAAGGGAATCGTTCGGGAAAGTACTCAGTAAAACTGCATATTCAGCTATATGTGGTGGAGCAGACCACAACAGCTCCAAAGAGAGCCATCTGATGACCCATGGTGCAACGTAGGACATTGCTTGTAAGCTGTATGTTCATTTCTGCTAATCGATCTACTATTGTAAAGCGAGTATGATTGTATCGCGTATTTTTATTGTATAATTTATTGAGAGTGATACGGGGGTATTAAGGAATGCCGTAGTCGGAAATTTTAACGGCAACGAGTATTTGTCGTGCCGTATCTTTAGATCTCTCTTAAGACTGGAACTAGACCCATGAGTCATTCGATCGATGGTTCATAGATTCTATAACTTGTTTGATATTTCATTGTTTTATATCCAAAATACATATTGCACAATCTCGTTGATACTTAATTATCTACTTTGATGAAACTTAGCCACTTTGGCAGCATTATTGTTATTTATAGAGAAACTAATTACGTCGTTTGTGACATTGATGAGTCGTATTTCATAGTAATAACTAATTTAGTTGCTTAATTTGTTAAGCTGCGTGCAAAATTCTACAAATAATTGTTTTTAATTCGAACGTACGGAGAGATTCTGTTATTGAGCGGTCGACGCGCATTAAATCTGTTGATAATTATGACTGTGCATGCGTTGAACCATTAGAGCCATAATATTATGAATTAACGAATAATTTCTAAATCCCCACATATCTCAAAATTGAGGGTCTATTTGGCCAGCATCTGATATCAGCCGACTGCACCTGTAAAAAAGATCTGAGCAGCAAGTATAAACGTATTAGTGCTGTTTTTTATTCCATGAATTCTTCAAAAAGTAGTAGTTTAAAATCAAGTAAATCTCAAAAATAAGGGAAGCTATCTAAATCCAAGCTGGAACAACATGAGACACCGTTAGAATTAAAATATTTATTCCTGTCACCACTACCTTTAAGTGATGAAACAAAAGTTCAACCTCATACTAGCACTTCTAAAGGCCTGCAAAATGCTAGATTGACATATCACTCCTTGTATTTTACATGTAAACTCGAAGAAAGAGATAAGAAAGAAATCATCGCAGTCGAAAAACTTCTTATTCAAACTTAAATAATTAACAACAAAAAAATCACTAAAGTAATTGCGAAAGTTATACCGGATTGAGTATTGTTGCAGTTAATAAATAGAATTTGGACAGTACCTTTAATATTTATTTCTCCTGAAAAATACCAATTTTATTTTCAAAAAGTTGTGTGTCAAAATTATCATTTAATTATTAGAATTTATGTTAATATGGCTGGACAAGCAGAATCTGAAACATGGTTCCACGAAAGGAAATTACGGTTGACTGCGACTAATGCACACAAAATCAGAGCAAAACATAAAGACAAAGATAAATTTATCAAAACTATGTTATTATATAATAGTAATAATGGTTATTCTCGCGACACTCCTGATGTATACAGATATTCAATGAGTCTGTAAATTATGCTTTCCGTAATTTATTTATTATAGTAGATAATTCAATTGTTTTTGCACTAAAACTAAGTGAGTGCTTGATTTAGAAGGCTTCATTCGAAATCGGACTGATTTCATTGAGTTGTATCGCGAATTATACATTGTACATACATCCATGTATTGATTGTGTATGGGACATATTTAATTTTATATGGACTGTATACGAAACGTATAAGTAACATATATGATCAACAAAACCCGAGTAGAATTTACTTTGGGCATGTCTGAAGTTTCATTGGGCCCTTATCGGGCATTGTTTAGATCAGCCTAAATTGGGCATTCCCAACTTATGCTCGATGAAATTGTTATTCAGGTTTATAGGGACAGCCAAGATTTTTCCTATTTTGTCTTGCCTAACAACTTTGTAATAATAACCTTATTAACTTTTCGAATTTTATGACAAAGTTAGTCATTGGTTAGGAATTACTTATTAGAGCCAACTCGGAATTCTTTTAATAATAGTTATTGTTTTCAACAAACCTTAACTGACTTATGTTGATTACAGGTATATTGCGTTTTAAGAGAAATTCATAATTTAACGGTGTCAAAATATTTGAACCATTAACATTATTTATTATTCTGATTTGAAGTAAATAATTATTTTTGAAAATATTTTAGAAAATTTTCCATATGGATTCGTTCATATCAATGGAATAGTAATAATTTTTTAATTAAATGAACATCAAAGTGGGTAAAGGCACTGGTCTCTGATGCGAGCAAGGTAGTAGTTGTAGGTTCAAATCCCCCTAGAACCAAATTTCCAGTATATGTATTTCTGTAGAAATTCAATGAAAATACGTTTAATAATTGAGTATTTCAACAATACAACAATGTAAAAGCAACAACGAAGAAGATAATCAAATTAATTAGTTTTTAAATTTAACTCGCCCTGGTTCGGCATTCCTTACTTGGTCTTAATAGGAAAAAGCGTTACATTCCTAATGTGGGCTACATGTGTAATGACTGTAATGACAGTCAGATACCAATCTGCTACTGAATCTTTCCTTCAACACTGGTAGACAAGGATCAGTTATAACTCACGTACCAGTTCCCTACAATAATTTCTTGTGTATATAGTTGCGTTTTTTGTCATGTAGAAACACAGGCTCGAGTACACTTATGGTCTCGTAAAACCTAAATAAGTTCTTTCAGGTGTTTTCTTTAAATGAAAAAAAATAAGTTTGACTAAATGAATTTATTTGTGATTTGGAAACAGATGTTAAATAATGTGTCTGAGCACACTTTGTGCTCACACAACGAACTTCCTATTATTTATTGTTTATAACGAATTTATATTGTTATAAACAATATTTAATTGTCAAAAGACATTTCTTATCATCAATAATGTTATTTTGTTGAAAAGATTCAACCCTATGTGATAATTGCATACGTTATTCAATAAATACAATTTTCAATTGTTATAAACAATACGTAATTGTTAAAAGTCATATAAAGTTGTGAAGAATAATGTTTAGTCACTCTAGAGTTAATTTTTAAATAAAATTGTTACTTTTTCGCTTAAAAGTATTTTAAATATTTAATCGTGTCATTTATTTATGATTAGTTTCTTTAGTAAAAAAAAAAACGTCTCCACCGAATTCGTTCAAACATCTTTTAGATTTTCTTTGTAACAACATTTTTTGAAAAAATCTTGGTTGAAGTCAATGTCTCAATCCGTTCTTGAGATACGAAAAATGAAAAAAATACTAACGTCCGTACATACGTACATACATACATACATACATACATACGTACGTATTTATACACATCATTCTAAAAATTGGTCAGTATGCTTGTAAATATCTTAAAACATGGACATATGATGTAAATTCATATTTTATCAATCAACCCAAAACCAATAATTCCATTAGAGGAAGTTAATTAACAAGTTAAATTGAAACCATTCTGGCCCGGTGGAATAAACTAGAACAGAAATCGGCAAGGTAGGAGACCGGAGAGGTTAAAGGTCAAACGCCAAAGGTTGCAGTTCTAGTTTCTTTCACTTTTCTCTCCGAGTTTCTTGTAGGATTTTTACAAGGTATGCAGATGGGAGTGTTCCCTGGAAAACCTCGCTATATCAACTTATCTTATCAACTCGTTGTCGATGTAACTTAGCTGAATAAGAATTTAGCAGCAAAATATGTAATACGAAGTAAGACAATTAAATAACATATACAGGGTGATCTAAAATTATTATCACAAGGAAAACATGTAGAAACTAGAGAGAATTTGGATCACATTGGCGTTTGCAAATTTTATAAATTCACAAAAATAGAGGAGTTATTAAATAATATAAACGACCAATCAGATAACGGAGATAACAAGAAAGAGTTAACCAGGGAGGGGAGACTTTATCGATAAAAAATGAATTACTGTGTATAAGATTGCAAAGTGACTAATATCACTCGGCACCAATTCCAGTTGATTTCTCAACTATAACAATAGGTAAACATTAAAGTGAGACAACTTCACATGTACAAGCTGTTATCCTTGTTTATCGAGCCCGAATACACCGCACACGTAAAATGATACTTAGAATTAAAAATAATTCTACAGCTTTTTTTAATATTATTTGAAAATAATTTTGGAAGACTTAGAAATAAAATTTCTTCACTATTTTCATTTTTTCAACAAATAAATTACTATGTACTTATGGACTACTTTCTTTCAGACTTCCATCAATATTATTCCCTGTACTTTTTCCAGGACTAGTCCCGGGACTTTCTCCGGTAAGTACCGGAAATAGTACCGAAAAGTCCCTAATAATCAGGTAGAGCCTGCTCAGTGTTCACTGGATATTATTAAGGATAAAGTGATATTCTCTCTTAATTTCAACTTTACTTTAAAGCAGAATTAATTAGCTTCCATAGAATGTTGAAACAATACGAAGGAAATAGGTTACCAGTGATCAGAGTTCCGGAGGAGACAGACAGTCAGAGTACAAGTTAGAGTTAACGCCAGAAATTAGACTAATTATTCTCTAAAAAGCGGCCCTTTTAAATTTAAATGAGTCTTACTTACACATGTTATCATAAGATGTATGTATAAGAGTTTTAATTGTAGTAGTGTGTAAACGTGGAAACCTTCTGGTTTTTTTGACGTCAATGATTTCTACATCTATTGTTTCATAAGGTCTTTGATAAACCAGCATGCTGTGATCTCGTCCATTACTTAATGTCTTAATAGACATACATACATCAGTAGAATGCTGCCACTTTGGCGGACCCCACTCCCATCCCCACCACAAAGTGGGGATGAATTTGTGTCAGCCGGAGCAGTTTCATAAGGAGTGGGGCTAGCCGTGTAGCATTGCGTGGGACGGCAAGATCGCGGGTGGGGGTAAAGAATTAAAAATTTTGTAATTATTATTTAATAATTAATATATATACATTTTGATTATTATTTAATGATAATTATGTGATTCGTTTCGGGTGACATAATTTTTTAATATTCATTTATCATTAACGCAGGCGTTCAGCTTCGCACTTAGCGTGGTTTAGCTAAAAGGCCTTGACAAGCCATCTAGCGGTTGACCGCGGTGGTATGGCTCACGGCTGGTAAACAGCAAGCAGATGCTGTGTTACCACGCTCGAGAGTAAGAGTGGTTGGGCTGGCGCGTAGTGGGACTAAGTCCGATTCATGCAAGCGGACGACCATATCACAAGAATTTAATCTCTAGCTTAGAAAAATGCTTATGCAGGGGATGACGGTAAACTCATCGCAGAGATGACCTAAGATTTGACGTAGCAGGGGTAAAATGTAATGAAAACATCAGGCTGCAACAGTAGGAAAAAAGCGTTGCTAACAGCTGCACAGCCATTTTTTCGAAGCAAAAAATTTTAGTCGAAGATGTTTTTTCTGGGGGAGTTTTTTATTATAATTATTATTGGGGGTATCCGACGTGCAGGTGAATAATTTATTTTATAAAGTGTATATTGTTATATTCTTATTTTGTAAGATAGGTGTTTGTAGATCGTCTACATAGTACGGTCTATTTTGGATTTACTGCTGCGAAGGTCGGTCACAGTAAGTCAGGCGAAAACCCTTATTAGTGACCTAGGTTTGGTTTGTGGAGGCGAAGTGCCCCGGGAAATCGAAAAAATTTTGCCATGGCTTACGACCGAAGCCTTCATAGACACTGCTAGCACACGAAAGGTCGTGATCAAGGATCACAGCCTCCATGCACTCTTAGGGTGTATAGAGAATCATCTGAGACAGTTCGAGTGCGAGCCTAGGTACGCAGTTTTGCGAGGAATGTAGTTTTGATGATTTATAAAGGATTATAACAGTTCGTTTACCAGCATGTATGCCGATAATGGTTTATATACTTTCTAATAGATTAATAGTTTTAAACAGAGTAAAATTTTATAAATTTTTGTATTTTGAAGTTTTCATTACAAAGCACATCCCAAATTTTCCCTTATTATTTCCTTACAACATGAAAAAAGAAGAAAATTTTACATAAGTTGAAGCTCTAGGTTTCTTCAGTCAACCTGGGAGCAACGAAACACCTTAAAAGGGCTAAAATTATGCGTACAAAGAATTATTTCGACGGTTTATTATTATAAACACTCATGAAGTACTGTCACTTTAACTATAAAAATATTTCTAACATTATATAAACCATATGCGGATCTAAAAGACTGATAAAAGGCCATGACGAACCATCTAGCGGTTGACCGCGTTGGTATGGCTCTCGGCTGGTATACAGCAAGCAGATGCTGTGTTACTACGCTCAAGAGTAAGAGTGGTGGGGCTGGCGCGTGGTGGGACTAAGTCCGGTTTACGCCGGCTGAGCGCCGTTTTGAGCGTCCAGTCTTGCCCAACCAGGGCGTACTCATGGGGGGCCTGTTGCTGTCGCTCGCTACACGGGAAAATGAGACTGAAGGAAGCTGCGCACGAACGCGTTACCGTATTTACGGCCGCTACGCGCAGATATGGATGCTCCAACAGCCTTTCAGTTACAGGTGTGGCGCTTAAGCAGTTAATTATGGGAGTGAGAGCACAACAACACCGCAGCTAATAAATGCATAGAAAAAAGATAGGTATATGTTTGATGCTACGCGGCACGTGTATCGCACGCTAATGTTTGACGCCGTTGCTTAGCAACGCGGGATGATGGCCGACACATATACACGTGCTCATAGCAAATTTTTGACCATGCAAACGTAATTAAATATAATAAGGCCCTTCGTTATTGTTTATAACAGCATATATTTATTTCTATTTTATTGAAATATATCGATATATGTTTACATTAGTTCAACATTGTCATGCCTCAAAAATACATAGTAAAAATTATAAAAATACAGCGATGTAGTATTTAAAGATGTTTTATATTCAATTACTTGTTCGATATCCAAAAGGAAGTCATCTTTAAGGTGCCGCTTTTTATTGTGTATACGGATTGTTTTTGTTTTACGACGTGTAACCACTTGATTGAAGGATGTTCGTGTAATTGCATCAAACGTAATTACTATAGGCGCCGTACGTTTACCAGTAATCAGCTATCGTATTGTTTCATAATTAATATAATTACTAGTTGTGTAATTCAGAGTTACAGCTTTCACTTTACATACTTCAACTGTTGAACCGTCAGACTTTTGTACGATGTATGCATAAAATTTCGGGCCACCAGAAATAAATGATTTCATGTAACTACCTGTACCATAGCTTTTCAGCTCAGCAGTTAAATCACCCAGGTAGTTGCCTGTTTCGAGATCGACACTATTTTCATTAGAAATATAAATAACTGAATCAGTATCACAATACACAGTATTGTTACACTGTTGTGTAAGCTGCTATAACAACATTTGTAGTAAGGTGTGACTCAAGAGCTTCTTCTTTTTGTACGTATGACACATACAAAATATCATTATCAGCGCAGTGTAAACCTATGATATCGATCTCAGGGAACTCATGACATCGATCGATTTGTCAGTAATTCCATAAGCTTAACACGATTATTTACTATTTGAGTTTGGGTAAGATTTTCACGCTGCCCAAATTTACTCCATAACGAATTCAGAAATAATTTTGCACCTGATCGCAAACCGGGATTATGTATTATTTTGTCCCTCGCTAATTTGATGCCTTCAGCTTTTTTATAATTTTCTAGATATAATTTTTGTTCCATTGGATTATTTTCACATTGTTTTGGCCAGCCGCTTGCTTCTTGTTTAATTTTTGGAAAAGTGTTAATATCATCAGTAAAATGACCTCAAACGCCTGTGTCACATAAAATCATCTCATATTGCCATATTTTTAATACATTTAAAACTCTACAGCCTTTTTCTATAGCTTTACGTACTTCGTCAACGACCCATGCGCCCTGTAATACACGCTCAGCTATATCATTATGATAACAGCTACCCTGATTAATTGTTCCAGCACATGTTCTGCATAAAACAAATAAAAGTTTACAGTGAAATGTTGCCGGTAAAACAGGGTATAAAAGATCTCGGGGTGGTAAGATTGTACATTTAACAAGCCTTTCAATTTGATCAAAATTATTTTCATTTTTAAGAATTTCATTACATTCATTGCCGACATAAATTGTAGGGTGACCAATCGGAAATTTATCTGTTTTGCACACGTAAGGATAAAGTAGGCATCCATCAACATATTTAATTTTTTCGGCACTATTAGCATCGTGTAATGATACAAAGTTTTCTGTACGACCGCCAAAGAAAGCATCACGCGGTTTAAGAGGTGTATTTTGTAATAAGGAGTGAGAATTAATCGATATTTCCGAACTAGGATTGTTTTTCAGAAACTGTCGGAAGTTACATTCCCACTCCTCAATAAGAGTATACCCTGTTGAACGTATTCTATTTCTATGGCCCATGTTAATTCTAACCGTTGATCGAGTGTTTCACCTGTATGAAGTTGTTGATCTCTGTTTACGCGATAACACATTATACATCCATGCCAATAACACCCATGGAATTGGAATACAACTTTTACCTGAGTGTCTGGATTATGATAGTAACCATCGACTAAAGTACCACAAGGTAACCGGATCTTTTTACGGCATGATCTGTAATGTGACCACCTTTTTTCTCCTGGAATATTAACCATGAAATCGCTATTAATGATTGATTGAATGACCACCGATATGCACCCCGTGGCGGTAAAAGGCCAATTTTTAAGCATGTTGATGCTAATGTACAACATTCAGAGAAAGGACAAACGTCACCACATTTAAGTATCATATCTCTGAAAGCTATACAGGCACGTCTGAACACGATAACATCATCACGACAGTCGTAAATGAATTCTTTTTGAAAATTAAAAGTACAGTTAGCCTGTTTCTTTTCATTATACCATGTTTTGAAAGACTGGCATTCTTTATTATGCATTGTATCAAAGGAGTAATATTTCATGTCAGGAAGAGGACCTTCATAATTGATGTTTTCAGGAGTTTTCAATAAATGTGGAAAAAAACCTTTAGTTATCTCACTGTCAAAACCAAATGCTTTGGGTAGGGCCTTTAAAGACATTTGTAAATAAGTTAAACTATCAAAAAATGTTACATTATCTATTGTCATGACACTAATCTTTTTCCCGTTCAAAATAAGGTTTGGAATACGTATTTTTTATTTTCTCCTAAATAACGAAGAATAAACATCGCTCATAATGCATCAAAACTTCGAGCATTATGAGCGATACATATTATTTTAGTAAAATATTTATATGTTTGAAATGGTAGGTCTACAAGATTACCGATCGGGTTGTCATGAAACACATATTCGCGTTTACCACAAGATGCACAGTTTTATAAGAAATTATAATTTTTAGCACAAAACACACATACTTTTTGAACAACGCAAAGATTAGGGACATGTAATTTTGTCATTTTATCACCTTTGACATGCTCGTGTTGTTGTGTTTCAAAATCATAAAATAAAAATACTACTTTTTAAGGCCGCGTTGGTTCAAGAGGGCTCATATAACAGTGATGATTCATTGGCCGGCTACAATTACAAATACGACAAAAAGATTCATTACACACATGCGGTTTCGATTCGGATCTTCTATATATTTTTAGATGAAAACTTTTTTCACAAGTGAAGCAGACCCCTTCAATAGATGTTTATCATAGCAGCTATCACTTACAAAATATCTGTTACGCTCATTACACATTCGCTGTTTTACAGTTTCACAAACAGGTGCACTACCACACCGTGGACATTTAGAAACACAACGATGTAAAGCAAGAAACGTAGCATAACTTATATTGCAAGCCGAACAAAAAGAACGTGAACCTATTACCGCACTGAGATTCAATATATGTGTATAATGGTGTGTTTGCTGATAATATAAAATGAATAAGGTTTGGCTGATAGAACCATAATACTCCTCAACGACCCGTCGACCATCAAGTAAGGGTGGACTTCTTTTTCCTAAGGTGTAAAATTTGAACACAACAATAGCTGTACCCTTGCAGGCAAAATATCGTTGGAAAACATTGATTTCATCAAGACCACCGCCTTGACGGGATATTTTAACGCCGGCTCTGCTTACTAGTTTTAAGGCTGCTTCACGTTGCAAATTACACCGCCGGTCACACATTATCTTCCAACGTTTTTGTAAATTACCTGTACGAATTCCGCCGCGTTCAGCATAAAGATCAGTGACAACGAGTGATTGTGAAAAACATAAATTATCGTTATCCGTGATACTTCATATAGAACGCTTGGAAATATCTTCGAAAGTCAGCTTTTTACGGCCGCGTCCTTCTACTCCTCGAACAATTGAAACCGTCAAAATAATATTATCGTCACTATTTAAACCTCCTGCACTTTGGGCAATTTTGCAAAGTAGCTCCCACAAATCGTTGCTTGCATATTGCTGTGGTGGCCTAAAACGAGACCATATTGGCTGACTTGTCAACTTCTATAATTAACAGTAAAAACTATTCTATCACGCGATATACAACTCCGTGTAATGTATGTGATGATTTCAGCTAAAGCACCCTCAAACCATCCTAAATGATTTTGACTCCGGGGCGGCTGGGGTATTTTAACCAGACATTCTTTACCTGTAATTTGAACCTTTTTGAAATTTTTTACCTGCTCTCTATCGATAATAAACCGATGTCCCGGTGGATAGATAGCTGCAAAGTTGGCTGTTGAAGTACTTGGTGAAAAGTTGCCTTTGACATTAGAGTCGTGAATTTTTTTCACTGTAGATCTGGTAACAGCACCGCCACCCTGAATATCTGTAATAAATTTGATAGTTGTAAACAGCATTATTCTTCACGTGCCCGCCAATCTTAATATTCAAAACCTACATAAATTTAAGCATTGTAATAGACATAAATTTAACATAAGTAAATTCAAAGATATTTATTTTCTAAGGATGATGATCTTGGTTCACGAGGGTGATCAGCATTGGTGTCCATTTCTAAATCCGGTCCTTCATCATCGCCTTCCTCAAAAGTATCGGCTAATGATACGCTTGACGATGATGACTCAGGAGTTGGATGTAAACCGTTTGAAGGCATGTTGTCATCAGTTTCTTCTTCACTATTAAGCCTATAAGGAATACTGATATCACAGCTACACTGTGAATAGGAACAGAAGGTTGTAGATGGCGCACTGTCGTCATCGACGTTCCAAGGACCATGAAACTCGGCCATAATTTTATCGCCATAATCAACATTGAACCATCGCCCTTTGCTAAGATTCAAAGGCATGTCCCCAGGTTTTACGGTTAAAGGTGGCGATCCGCGTGCTTGAATCCAATTGTCTAATACAGTTTCATAAAAGACACCGGCCGCCGTTGAAGTTGATGGCTGAGGCTGATCAATGTTAATAATGTCAGTAGAAGTAGATGGTTGAGGATTTTCAATTTCAGTTTTATGTTTGTTTTTTTCAATTTTAATCTTTTTAGCTTTAGGGCTACTATCTGCGTCTTCAGTATTAGAATCAGAAGCTAGGAGGATATATTTGTATGGCCGTTCTGTAATACAAAGACTTTTAGAAGTGTACATCATTTAACAGGTACATAAAGATTAAGAACTTCTTACCATAATAACTTAAGAACAGCTTATCATAGTAACTGAGAAAAGGCAAAACACACAGCATTTCCTTTTATACTGCTCATTAAGGCCTCAGCAGCTTCATGCATAATCGGAAAATTAGATGTTAACAAGCCACGTGTATGTGCACGGGCTAATAAACGACATGACACAAGTAATATAATACATCCAAGGAGTCTCAATAAACACGCTCGTGATAAATTATTCCATCGTTCAAGTCTAGACTCGGGATAGAACCGACTAATCGCTGGTGATCGATCACAAAAATAACGCACAAGCGTTAACAAAGCAATCATGAAAGGCGTAGCGTTCGAATTATCCACGTTGAATGATGAAAAATACACTTTCACAACTAATGAACAATTAGAGAATATGCTCACTTTGAAACGCTTCAGGGACTGACGATTAAAGAATTATGTTTGAAAAGGCAGCGGCACTTGTTTACATATCGTGCATATTCATTGCTCTTAAGAAAAGAAATATAATATTCTCTCCTAAAAATCTTACGAATGCTAAATTATACAAATCTTCGGTAAATATTTTTACACGAACAAAATAGACATAAAATAATTAATTTTTCAAAATTCTTACGTTTGCAAAAACCATATTCAAGGTTATTTACTGCGAACGCCTGATGTTACAGAAATCAGCGTTTTTCAGTGGCCTAAGTTACATATTCAACAGAAAGGGCCTACAATGTTTCAAATTACAAAGCCTTACGAACAACTCATTTAGTCCCGTGTCGTTGGCAGTAAAACAACTAATAGTTATTTACAAAGCTTTACAAACAGCTCATTCAGTATCGTATCGTTGAAAGTAAAACAGTCAACAGTTATATCATGGCATCATCAAGTCAACAATTTGAATTTTCGACAACCGCCGAGCAACGGGATGAGATGGATACTTCTGAAACATCATCACAAAAATATACACCACGTGGAGAAATCTTTTAGTTTCTGTTTTCAACAACTTATGGATTAAACTCATCACGATCAAAAGCAATAATCACGGGTGTGCGCTTGAATCACGTCAGTAATAATTTCGAAGCTTGTGTTTCAATCGTTGATACTAAATGTTCAGGAGTACTTTTTAATGCTGAAAATTGGTTAGAGTTCATGGAGAATCTCCCACAATTGATTAAGTGCTTTGACAATGCTGAAAATACAAGATACTACTAACAACTCTTCGCAGAATGCATCTCGGCAATTCTTGATACAAAGAGGTACTCTTGAATACGTTATACGTATAAAGAATTTAATTCAAAAACGCTTAGAGCAGCTCCGAGGAATCATACCTGTAGTCACTAAATGCATGGAGTTGATGGTGGCAGCCCTAAACAATGAAATACCGGCAATTCAACATACTATGAATACTATACAATTGCCTGTTGACCTAATATATACATTTGGAGCCAATTACCTTCAACGAGCGGAAATAATGACAAAAATTCTTGAACAACTGGAATCTATCTACAAAAAATTAACGTTTGTATCAGTTACGGACGTTGAGATCATTGCTCAAGAATTGTGTCAGCTATTGAATGAACACATTGTGAGTGAAACGATGCTCTAAAAATTTTTATATATTTTTATCATACCACGGGTAAAATTGTTGCAATTAATTTTTATACAAACATTTATGTATCAAACTATGCTATGATAATAAAATGTCAATTAAATATTTTGCAACTGATCCCTATCCCTTTTAAGATTTCATTTTTTATTAATTTTAGGTTGCTTTTTTAAGTATATCATCTAAAAGTCTGCTTTAATGATATCTTTTTAATTTTCATAAAGGAGTCTTTTGTAAGATATCATGAAATGAGAAAAGAGCGTGGCGCCAGTGCTAGTGTCTACACGTTACTACCTCAACAGTATTACGTTGCTTTTCTGTCTCGACCTCAAATGAGCATTTTTGACTGTTTGGAAGTGGGAGGGGCGTTTGCTGTAATGACGACTTATTCTTGGATAGGCTAGGATAGTAACGTGTTTCTTCAAGTAATAAGGTCTTGAGTACACAAATTTTTTCATCAATGAAAAACATTCAAAATATTACAATATAAAACATTTCGACTGGCCCTCGTTGAGTTATCTGCGGTGCCATTACTGAAAAATAAATTTTTTGTTGATCTTTAATTAATCTTTTTACAATTATTAAGCTGTAAACAGCACATGCTTACAATCAGATTTCAAGGTCTATTTAAAGGTCGTAGAGCTTGACTACAGCACCTTTATCACTACTGTAAGTGCATGAGTGATAGTCAAAACAATTTAAATTCTTAACAGTATTAACAATAATTATGTCGAGTTTTGAGTTGATCTAAATCATAGGACCGGAGTTACGAGTGATTGAGTACGTATTGAGTATGTAAGGCCGTTTTTGTGAAAATCATGAAAGAATAGGAAAATTAACGCATGACCACTATCATTTCGTTCGAAATTTTCCATTTTTTATTTGGGATATTCGAGGTATTGAAGATTCAACTGGTGTTAAAATCGCAGCTATTAAATGCGAGCTGGCGATGCGAGAGGCGTTTGAGCACTAATTTAGATTTAAACCAGATTATGGCCATGAACAGTGGGAGACAATGCTTAAACACGAACTTTATAAATTGAACCCTGTGAGTTGTGACCGTGAATTCTGCTGGAGTCGTGTATGTTACCGTCAAGACGGACGTGAACCAATCATTCAGCAGCTTTATTTGGATCATGTCAAGGTACCCGAAAAATTTTTATGATGTTTCTATCTGAGGACCGTCTGAAGTGGAGTCGAAAGTTGGCCTAGGCAGGTTGTCAATTAGCGAATATTGTTTTGACTATCACTTATGCACTTACAGTAGTGATAAAGGTGCTGTAGTCAAGCTCTACGACCTTTCAATAGACCTTGAAATCTGATTGTAAGCATGTGCTGTTCACAGCTTGATAATTGTAGTTTCGAGTTGATCTAAATCATAGGACCGGAGTTACGAGTGATTCAGTATATCCATTGACTCTATTTTTCACCTTTTTTATTTTTTGAAAATTCGCACGACCGTCTTCCAGTCACTTTGGAGACTTCTATATTTGCATACTTATTCTTAACAGTATTAACAATAATTATGTCGAGTTCCGAGTTGATCTAAATCATATGATAGGAGTTACATTCTCTTTCATATCTGATTTAGTCCATTTTTGTGATTTTTGATTTCTGATTAATTTACATTGGCGGATCTTTAGTTTTTTGGCAATATTCCTCCACTATATACTTTTTTTCTACATGATCGCCTGTTTTTTTTTTGTTTTGAAAATTTTTTTTTTTCGGTCATTAGAACGATCGAAACTTCAGCTACTTGCACAATGTACTTTATAAATTGAAAAAAGTTTCTTAGCATAAATTGGAAAATTTTTGAATGGTTGTTTGATCGCTTTGAACTCTGTCAAAGCCTTTTCGTTACTTATCCTTTTTTAATAAATTAATCATCCAGAAAAAATTCACGATGTTCAGGGGCCTTCTTAAAAGATCATATGACCATGATGATAAGACCTGTGTCGAGCGTCAACACAAAGATGCTAATGATCATGCGTTTTTGTATATATCTCTTAAAATTTTTATAACATAAAAATAATAGTCATTTTTTATGAGAGCCATTTATAATTATGGATCTACGCTGG
The DNA here is from genome assembly GCA_028641665.1 of Chelonus formosanus. Classification (NCBI taxonomy): domain Eukaryota; kingdom Metazoa; phylum Arthropoda; class Insecta; order Hymenoptera; family Braconidae; genus Chelonus; species Chelonus formosanus. The sequence goes on from CM054002.1 coordinate 6,585,509, forward strand.
AAACATCCTTGGACGTCAATTATTTGTGGTCCTATAGGGTGCAGTCAGATTGTTTTCGTAAAAAAGTTTATTAGCACTATAAATCACATGAGTGATTTACGCTTTTCAAAAATCATATTTCATTATGCTGAATGGCAAACGAGTTATAATAATTATCCAAAATTTCTACCCCTTCAATTCAAAGAAGGACTACCATCTCGTGATGCTTATACGTCCGATTACACTCCAAAATTGATTATCATTGATGATCTTATGCGTGTATCATCAAGTAGTACAATTATTGGGCTTTTTACGAAGGGCAGCCATCATCGTAATTTGAGCATTATATGTATAACACAAAATTTATTTCATCAAGGAAAGGGACAACGACACATTTCTTCACATGCTAACAACATTGTGATTTTTAAAAACCCCCGTGACCGCTCACAGATCCAACATTATGCCCGGCAAGTGTGCCAAGAAAACACCCGTGACTTCCAAGAAATATATTATGACGCAATAGCTCAACCGCACGGTTACTTATTGCTAGACTCGAAACAATCAATACCTGACAATTGTCGTTTTCGCACATGTATTTTCCCAGAGGACCCGAAGCACTATGTTTACGTGCAGCGTAAACCTATAAATAAGAGCCCACATAATCACAATTTACCAGTTGTGAGTTAGTTATAGCTGCGAATGCATCGCGAAAAAAAGAAATTCTTAGTTCTTTATTTCATCTTAGCAAAGAATAACGTGCTGCTATGTTACGGAAAGCTGATCCTCAACTAGTGCGATATGTATGTGAATGTGCTCTTAATATTTTACGGGGTAACGTGTCGTTGATAGCTGAGCAAAAACGTAAATAAAAGTGACACGCTTTTCTTTTAGGACGTCTAGCTTCACGTGGTTGTGCCAAGAGAAAAAAGAAAATCATTTTACAGAAGGGGGGTGGTTTTTTGCCAGTTCTTTTGGCACCTATTTTTGGTAGCTTAATATCAAAGCTGATAAACGGCTACAAATGGACTATGCTAAAAAAATGGTTTTAATACCTGAAGAGACAATAACGAATTTACAAGCAGCAGACACAAAGTTATTGATGAACAGGTCAGATAGAAGTTATGATACCGTTTTAACGTAGCTTGATCAAGAGATGAATCAAATATTATGCTCTACAGCTGATTAAACTGAACGTGAGAAGTGGAATGCCTACTGACAAGTGTTAGAAAGGTATTTGCGTCTAATCAACCATGAATGTCGTCCTGTAGTGAGTCAGCCTTTGACTCAAAACGCCAATGAAAAAGCATGGACGTATGACGGCGAAATAGATGAGTCAATATATAAATCGCCTGACCATAATATAGACCAATCTGTTATTGACAGTGTGCCGAAAAAATTTCAATCAAAAGCAAAACTTCTTTACAGGCGCTTAAAAAACATGCCTGATAACATTATCTCGTAGGATAACTCAGGCATCGTTAGTATTGAGAGTCAACTTATACCAGGCTCAAATATTATTGATCTTTTAAATGACGCTGTGAGGTCTAAAAAAAACGAATATGCTATAGGAAGAGATCATTATGTACGGGTTATTCATAACGGTTACGTACCACGGGAATACATAGGAAATAAAGAATCATTTGATACTGAAAAAGTAGAAACGTCCCCGCGAACAGGTGTATCACGGAGACGGCGGCTCATCATACCGGATATAATAGCTGAAGGCTCTTCATCACTGAAATCACAAACCGAGTCCGAGCCCCATGATGCTGCTGATTTTTTGAGCGCTCGTAGCAGTAGATCTCAAATAGGTTCAGGGGTTTCAAAGCAAAAGTGTAAAAATAAATGATTGGGATTTTCGTTTAAGTAATGAACGCTTAAAAAGATATATTACAGCCCTAAACATCCAGCCGGTTTTGCTGGTGCAAATCAATTGCTAAATTATACAAAAAACATACATCGTGATAATGTGAAGGAATGGCTGGAAAATCAAGATGCTTACACGTTACACTGCCCAAACAAGGCACCGATTTTCAAGACGCACATATAATGTTTCACATATTGACGATGTATCGGAGGCAGATTTAGTTGATCTACGTAATATTGCTACTTCTTATGATAACATTAAATATTTATTAATTGTTATTGATGTTTTGAGTAAATTAGTATGGGTTGAACCTTTGAATAATAAAAAAAGTATAACTGTCACTCGAGCAATAAAGCGTATTTTCAGGCGTAGTAATAAAATATTACCACACATATTACGAACAGATAACGGTAGAGAATTTTTAAACTCTGATTTTCAAAAAGTTTTAAAGAAAAAAGAAATTATTTTTAGAACTGTAAGAAATCCGGATGTCGGAGCGGCTGTTGTTGAACGATTTAATCGTACTTTGAAAGAGCGAATGTGGCGTTTTTTCATATACACGCATACAAAACGATACATCGACGTTTTACGAAAAATTGTCGCTGCTTACAATAATGTTTAACATAGTGTGACAAAACTCATGCCTGTTGAAATCGATTTTGACAACGAGTTAACAGCTTTCTTAAACATGAAGCATAGATATGAAAACAATAAACGTTTCAAAAAAGCATCAAAACGGCCTAAATATATTGTTGGTGATCTCGTTCGCGTCAGTAAAGCGAAAGCAGCTTCCACGAAAGGATATACAAGCGGATGGAGTGAAGGAATTTTCAAAATTATTCGCATATTAACGATCCGCTTGCCACCCGTTTACATACTTCAAGATCTTGATCATCAAGATATCGACGGTATTTTTTATGCCGAAGAACTATCAAGAGTTGGTCGAGAATCGAAACAGCACAAATAAATATGGCCTTACAAAAAGACGAGTTCTACATAATATTACCCAGTAAAAGTAGCATGTTTTATTTTCCTGATAACACCACAACACACTGTATTACACAGTTATTCCAACCCCTGAAATTAACTGGCAAGTGAGGTGCGTCTCTAGAAGAAATAAGCATTGCAATAAATTTTTTGAATTTACTTGTAAAGCATGCTACTGTTTCATTCACACGCATACATAATGCTGATTTTTTAGATTTTTCCAAAGTAAATGTTCCTGATGTTCATAATTTGGAAAATGCTGAAAATCACGCAGCCCGTTTGCCCCCGGATGTGTATCAAAGACTCGATCATCCGATCGCTGAGTTGCATAAGCTCGTTATTATCAGTGAGCATATAAAATGGGAGTTGAATCCTGGTGGCTATATAGAAGCTACATTGGTTTCCGAGGACAACTGGAACGGGGCTCACTTAGTTCAATTATCGCCATATCTCCAACAGATTCTTGGATTTCCAGCTGAAGATAAACCATCGTTATTACCACTTCTAAAAAGTACACGTCCAGCAAATATATACGCGTCTATCCCATGTAGCTCATTTGTTGACACAGATGTTTGTGAAAATTATGTAACAGGCGATGTACAGACGCCATTATTACGCATTGTGCCCCTTGACATGCAAAATTATACATATGGTTCAATGCGTATCAAATCGTTTTCAAAAATGCGCTACATTCCTCTTTTAAAGTCAGATATTCGTACAATAGAAATAGATATGAGAGGTCAAGCTATAACATTTGAACACGGTACGCTGCCTGTAACGTTACATTTTAAAAAATTAAGATAAACATGTATCAAGAAGTTTTTTATGATATTCCACAAGCCGGCTACGGCCGTAGTGGATACAGTAGTACTAGTCAAATTTACATTGGAATACCCAATCAGCGGGGTCATTGTATCGGCCGTTTTTCAAGAGGTTTATTTAGATCTGTACTGCCTTTTCTGAAGAGTGGTGCAAAAATTATAGGTAATGAAGTTTTGAAATCAGATTTGAGTATTGCCGATGATGTCCTTGATAATAGCCTGTCATTTAAAGAATCTGCTCGAGCACGTTTATAAGAGTCTGAACGAAATTTAAAACGGAAAGCCACAGAAAAAATTGATAGCTTAATGAGCGGTTCGGGCTATATACCACTAGGTTCAGCACCAAATCAACAGTTGCTACATGGCAGTCGCTTAGAGAACATCCGTTTCTTAAAGAGAAGAAAATGCTCCGTTAACAAAGTCAAAAAATCAAAAAAACAGCTCCGTAAAGGAAGAAAGAAAAAGAGTAAAGCCCCTAAGATTAAAAGAAAGAAGGTCAAGATGACAAAAAAAATCAAGAAACAAGTTGGCAAGAAATCACGACTTGTAGCAGATATATTTAAATAATCATAATGGCTTTGCTTCATGTTCATTCTTGTGAGTGTGCAAAAACAGAGCGAGAATTATCTTCTGTTTCACCGACACAAACAACAATTGAGGACTCTCAATGGGTATTTTATAAACCAATTTCGTCATTAACAGATAATTCACCCATCGAATTTGTTGTACAAGGTCGAGATGAATACATTGACCTTGCGCATAGTATGTTAAATTGAAAAGTCAAAATTACATTTCGTGAATCGTTACAACCCGATAGTTATCTAAAAACATTAAATATTAATGCTAGGCCTATGAATAATTTTAAGCATTCTCTGTTCAATCAAGTTGATGTCTTTTTCAATCAAAAATGTGTATCACCCCTTAATAATTTACATGCTTATAGAGCATACATCGCAACACTTTTAAATTATGGCCGTGATGCAAAGAATTCTCATCTGAGTACTGTTGGATGGTCTCAAGACACGCCCGCTAAAATGGATAGTTTTACAGATGAAAATGAAGGTTTGAAAAAACGGCGTCAATATTTATCATATAGAAGTTAAGGCTGTTTCTATACATGGTGGTGTTCATGGCGAAACTATTGACAATGTTATTTTGGGGCAATTACCACGACGAATAATCATAGGTTTTATTGATAATAAAGCTTTTAACGGTGATCCAATATTGAATCATTTTTATTTTCATCTTTATAAAATTAATTATCTGTCATTATATGTCGATGGCCGTCAAATTCCTTCAAAACCTCTCCAACCAGATTTTACTAAAAATTCTCTGTATGTTGATTGTTATCACACACTGTTCTCAGGAACAAGCATACATTTTCTCAATGAAGGAAGCGGCATTAATCGTATGGACTATCCAAATGGCTACTGCTTATTTGTTTTTGATTTGACACCTGATCTTTCTGCAAATAGCAATACACACTGGAATCTGATCAGGCATGACAGTGTCCGTCTAGAAGTACGCTTTTATAACGCCTTAGCTTCAGCTATAAATTGTATTATTTATGCTAAATATAAAAAAATTTTCTTGAAATTGATTCATCTCGGCAAATTATTGTGGATTCTGCTGGCTAAGTATATTTTCAATAAAGTAGTGTCATATTGTTCAACAAAGAGCTCAGTATCAAGCTAACCGTCTGTCGTATAACACTTTTTAAGTAGTAAGCATTATTTTTACTCAAGATGAAGTTTGTAATTGATATACAAGGATTTTTCAATAACGACGCTGATTTTCTACCGAAAGAAATTCCCCTGCTTGCTTTAGAAGCTAATATGATTGGCCATTGAATGATTGCTCCTGAATTTTCTTACTCATTATTATCGGAATCAAAACAACGCGCAAATATCATATTGACATCACAACATGGTATACCATGGTACGAAGGCTCATCATCAATCAAGGCGGGATACAACAATTTATGGTCTATTACACACAATGCTGAGCAGATTTTTACTCGTGGAGATCGTTTGTTGATATCACTCTGCTCTAAGGACCGTGCTTAGAGGTCACTGTTCAATGTCAGCTGCTCATTATTACCGTAGTTGGCTATAAAATAATTCATCAATGTACATTAAATCTACGGCTGCTCTAACAGCCAAGCAAAATTTAAATTGTGTCGATAATAACTGTGAAGCATGTAATGAATACACTGCAAATTATAGAAGCTCTTCAGTACATCCCGGCTTATACAATAGGCGTATATCCAGCTGACAAGATTCCGAAGGTGTGGAAGAAACCGACAGCATTTGTAGTTAATACAGATGGCCACAAACAACCAGGGCATCATTGGGTAACCATGTACGGCAATCGAGATGACATCGGCTGCTACTTTGACAGCTATGAAATGCCACCAATTATTTCAGAACACCTTAAGAAACTTGGAAAAAATCACTGATACTTTCGCCACTCCGTCAAACATCTACAACAGGAAGATTCTCAAGTGTGTGGCCAATATTGTATCATGTTTTTGCATGCTATCCCCACTAAATACTTAGACAACTCTAGATCTCTCCTGCTAATCCATCTTTGCTAATTAGACTACTCTAGGCGTCGATATCCCTTCCGAAGGACCTAGAAACTCCGAGAACACAGAGTTCCGGGTATATTAGTCAGTATTCATCGGTATTCTTCAGTTACTGTTAGTGTTATCGTCTCGGTCTGTAGATACTTGTCGGTACTGTGTTCGTACGTGTATGTACTCGGACGACTCATTGGCATTATAGGATGGTGCCAACCGATAGACAACTCGTTATAATAGTCAACTCGGTACATGTGTACTAATGAACAACTCACCCAGACAAACTTGATAGTGAAAAATTAGAAGACTCTCCAAAATGTTCCTCAGAAAATGTAATAACTCAACAGTCAATCATCTACAGAAATGATTGTGACTTCATCAAGCAGCCCAATTCTCATCAGTTATTCTCAGTCATCCCAAGTTGGTCCGATTACACATCTTCGTTGAAAACGACGCTAACAATGTCGGCTTCGACGCCTCATGGCCTCATGGACAGTCACACACACAAGATCCACACCCGAATAACTCGCTTGTGTCGTTGTGACTGATGCCAACTCACAAACACTCAGACTACTCCTGGTTCAGGGGACCAGTTCTGGAAAACTTACAACTTTCCAGGGATTTCCACGCATCAAACAAATCATCCGTAAACTCATGATGAAAGATATCAGTTAACTTCTTGTGTAAAATATCAGTGAACTCTATATGTAAACGACTAGTGAACTCACAACGGTACAGACAATTCAAAGACGTTGTTTTCAGTGAGCTCATATCAGCCAACTCTTAGACAGACTTGTTGATTAATTACTTTACCTATTACTGTTATGTTAGTGTCCAATACATTGTTAATTATTACTGTTAAATAGTGTCAGCCAAATCATTTTGGTTGTCCATTAAACTACCCACTGGATTTGAAGTTAAACCAGCGGAATATGCTAACACGAAGGCAAAGTTAGTATTAACGATAGACTCAGTTTTGTATGTGCACATCAGGAATACACAGAGCTCAGTGGAATTATGGGCTGAATTGAAGACCATGTATGACGACTATAGTTTCTCAAAAAAGATCATCTAGCTTCGACATTTGATATCCATTAGACTTGAAAATTGTGATTCAATGGCTACATATGTGACTCAAATGGTCGACACAGCTCAACGATTGAATGGCACGGGATTTACAATAACGGACGAGTGGGTAGAATCATTATTATTAACAGGTTCGCTAATCGATATTCCTCGATGATTATGGCAATTGAGCATTCGGGTATTTCAATAACAGTTGACGTAATAAAGTCAAAATTACTTGACATGGAGGTTGTTAGTGATTCTGAAGGAACTGGCGCTGCATTTGCCGCGAAAAACAAAGATTACTTTGGCAACGCAAAGACGAAGAAACATGAGTCAACATCAAATGAGAAAGGGTCAATGACAGATACATCAACAACAGTAGAAGAGATTACTTGTTATAAGTGTAAGAGACATGGACATTACAGAAATCAGTGTCCGATGCTGTAGAATAATGCGAATAAATGTGTATTCAATGTTGTTTTTCTGAATAGAAAGTTTAACGAAGATGATTTCTACGTAGACAGCGGCACAAGCGCTTATCGCACAGTAAACAAGGATTGGCTGAAGGATACAAGTTTCTCGGCGTGTTTACCTGAAATATTTTTCGCTAGCGATAAAAAAGTTACAGTTATTTGTTCCGAAGACGTAGACATTGTATCAAATTTGGCTTGTCACATAATAGTAAAGAATATTCTATATGTGCCGAATTCGACAACAAACTTGTTATCAGTCAGCAAGCTCATTAAGAATGGCAACAATGTTACATTTAAAGAAATATATTATTATATACCTGATAGAAATGACGATTTGGTTACAATAGCTGACCTAACCCCTAGTGTTCACAAGTTGGAGTTACAAAAGCCAAGTTGTTTGTTGGTCGCCCAAGCAGTTACAGGAAAGTTATGGCACGAAAGTTTAACTCACATCAACAGTCAAAATATGAACGGAATGAAAAATGGTTTAGTCGATGGCCTGTCATATGAGAGTTCGTTTGACATAACATAGTCACAATGTAAAACGTGTTGTAAAAGAAAATAAATGAGGTTGCCTTTTTTTTACAAAGGTGAAAGGAGCACTGAAGTTTGTCACAGAATACACAGTGATTTATGTGGACTTATGGAGGTTAACTTGTTAAATGGCAGTCGGTACTTTATACTGTTTATTGATGACTGTAGTCGAATGACTTTCATTTATTTTCTGAAAAAGAAGAGTGAAGTTTTCAACAAATTTAAAGAATTTAAATTGCTTGTAGTTCAGTCAACAGACTGACAGCTTCCCTAACCTCTCTAGGTTAGGAGAGCCCCTTGAGTTATTATCTTGGTGGCACGGCACTACACAAAATTCTCAAGTAGTGCCGTAGAAAATTTCTGAGTATCCCTTTTCTCTCCTTCAAATGTTTCCTCCACTAATTAACATTGGAGTTTCTATCTAGTAACTTGAGGAGCCAATCAGCTGAGGAGACGTCATCATCTAGCGAAATCCAGAACCACTCACAACGATCTGAGTGACCAATCAAATTTTGGGGTTGATAGTCCAACCTTTCTTTTTAGACTTTCGGGTGTTGCCATTGTTATCTCGTAGAGAAAGCACGTAGCTGAGTTTTAAGTTTTCTTAAGCGAGCTAAATACAAGGATTTATCTACATCTAACCATTACCTTGAGTGCAATTGGCTTCAGAAAGACTAGCAGAGTAAACCTGAGTAGTTTTAGAGTAAGTGTTGTGCACGTCCAAAGATTAACGAGTGATTTTCTAGTGACGCCACAACACGTGGTTGAGAGTTGGACAAAGACTGAGAGTGAATTATCTAAACCAACTTGAGTGTAACATACAACTAAATAGACTGAGCATTGTGATCAAAAAATAAATTAAATTATTTATTGTATCGGTCGAGTAATTATTATTCAGTGATTATTCCTCATCCCTTCTCACATTCGGTACCCGAGCAATTATCCTTTTTTTTTAAAAATTTTTCTGGGCTGCACGCCACACTTGTTGAAAACTAACACAATAAAAAGATTTAAATTTTCCACACAAACCAAGGCTTGGAATTTTGCAATCGTGAATCTGATCATTACCTTGAAACCTCTGGAATAATACATCAAACTACCAATTGTTACCCGCCAGAACAAAATGCTTTTTGTGAGCGCGCTAATAGAATGGTGGCACAGAAAGCCAGATGTTTGCTCTATGATGCAAAGCTAGATAAGAGATTTTGAGCAGAGGTGGCCAGGACTGCAGTTTACCTAAAAAATAGCTCAATTGTGTCAGAAGTGGAAAAAACACCGTTTGAAATGAAGTACGGTACCAAACCAAACCTTAGTCATATTCGATTGTTTGGCAATAATGTGATGGTGCATATCGCTGAGGAGAAACACTTAAAATGGGACAAAAAAGCTGTGCAGCATATCTTAGTGGGATATGGAGAAAATGTCAAAAGATACAGACGGTATAATCCCCCTAAGAAAACTATCTTCACTAGCAGAGACGTCATTGTGATGGAAGGTGAGACTATGGACAGTTACTCAGATGAAGATTTGGTCACCTGGATAACAGATAGTGAGGCAACATTAAACAGTGGGGAGATGAAGAGCAAGGATTCAGTGGAGGAGACCTGTCCTGATCTGTTGGATGAGGAGAAGGATCCTGAAGAGTCTTCAACTTCTTCTGTGTACACTGATGTTGTTGAAAACTTGACCGAATCTCTGTCGGGTGTAGAGCCCGAATAAGTTATCTAGAATCTATCAATACCAAGGCAATCTAATAAACGACTTAGAAGGAAACCTGAGCGGTATAGACTAAGCAACATGTGTATTTCTAATTCAGTTCTAGCAACTGAAGAAATCTCACTCTGAGAGGCTCTTGAAGGGTCTGAAAAGCAGCAGTGGAGTCGTGCTATGGCGAAGGAATCTAAGTCGTGGGAGAACAATGATGCGTGGGAACTAGTCGAACACCCAGGTAATGTGTCAATAGTGAAGTGTCGATGGGTGTTTAATAAAAAGTTTGATGCAAACAACAAAGTGAGGTATAGAGCAAGACTTGTAGCCAACGGCTTTACACAAAAGCCGGGTATAGACTACTCAGAAACATTCTCTCCGGTAGTGCGTCATTCAACTCTAAGTTATTGTTTGCTCTTAGAGTAAAGTCGAAAATGAGTGTAACGCATTTCGACGTTACTACAGAATTCTTAAATAGCTTCTTGAAAAAAGACATTTATATGTCGATCCTTGACGGCTTTGCAAACAAAAGTGGGGGAAATATATTAAAATTGACGCGGGCTATTCATGGTTTAAAGCAGTCTTCATTCGTGTGGTATAGGAAAATCAAAGATTGTCTTTATAATATAGACTTTGAAAATTCAGAACATGAACCATGTTTGTTTAGAACATGAACCGTGTTTGTTTACTAATAGTAAAGTTGAAATTATGGTTGCATTGTATGTCGATGATTTTTAACTTCCCAGTGGAAAGTTATTGTAATGGGCCCAATTTTGCAAATTGGAAATTTTGACATATCTCCACGTTTCAAAGCCTTTAGGATCAAATGGTATGGTTTTTAAAAGGATGTCCGTATGTGCACATATATGTATGTATGTATGTTCGGAATCAATTTTCGTCTCGTGTATCTTGAGAACAAATGATGATATTGACATTGAACAAGTTTTATTCAACGCATATTTATGTAACTTAGGCCTGATAAAAATTTTAGCAGAATCGGTCTAGCCTTTTTTAATGCAGAATTAAATAACTGGAAAAACGGTAAACTAGCTAAATCTTATCATTCTTTTTGCTGGGAAGTTAGTCATGTGGACCTTTCGGGTCACAACTAGACCGCTTTTTTAATTTTTTCCAACGGTAACATTGAAACAGAAAAATTAAAAAATGTTTTAAGGTTAGAGTTCAGATTAAAAGACTAGAACCTGTAAGACAGTATTCAGGCATGAGAGTCAATGTTGATAAAATAAAAATATGATAACTATAGATCAACAACAATATATTGAACAATTAGCTTCTAACTGAAGTTGAATGAAGCAAAATCTGAAAATGTGCATCTCATGTTCGCTATCAAAAACTTATTGGAAGTTTAACAGACTTGGCAGTTTTAACGAGGCCAGACATAGCCTACGCAGTCAGTTATCTTAGCTACCTAATAATTGTTATAATGCTAACTGTTATAATTATTCACAAAGAGTTTTGAGATACTTGTCGAGTACGAAGAATTACTGTTTAAAATGTACTGGTAACAATACTCATTTACAGGGTTTTGTAGACAGTGATTGGGTAAGTGATGGTTTGGATAGAAAATCTTACACTGGTTTCTGTTTTGTTATGTCCGGGTGGGTCTGCCGTTTCTAGTCCAGTCAAATGAGGAAAATGGGATAATTTTTGGGTCCAACGGCCAAACATTCGCTTCATACATCACTAGATTGAAAATTTCACGAGGAACACGATGGTATAATTTCTGTGATAGATATAAAAAAAAAGTTTCAAATAAAAGTTGTTTAAAATTAAATTTTAGTAAAAAAAGTATTGATGACTTTTTTTCATATCTATCATATATTAAAAGATATTCGAGACTGAAGCTTCAATACCAACAGAAGCTCCAGTCGACACTTTGAAAATTTATAAAACATAATTAAACCAAAAATATCATATTCTGGCGATTCCTATCGAATAATTAGATGTAAGCCTTGATTTTCAGAAAGAATAAAATTTTTTTAGTAATTTTTTCATGATTTTTATTGAAAATTAATTATTTTAATTGCTGTAATTTTCGTAAAAATGCACTAATCAGCCCGGTTTTGGGCTCAAAATGTACAGAATCGAAAATTGAACAATCCACGTATAGAAAATTTTTACTTCACGAAATTTTTACTTCACATTTTATACTTATACTCTGAGTCAGAGTACAATGCATTGTCTGAAACGTCCAGGGAAGCTGCATACTCAAGGAATTTATTACATGAAATTACAGGAAACTCGTATGTAACCGATTTTCGTTATGATTACCAAAGTGCATTGAAATTAGCATATCGTCATAATATTCATAGTAGGTCTAAACACATAGATGTACGCCATCATTATATCAGAGATGCTGTAAAGAATAATTTCGTTGAAATCAAATGTGTACCTACAAACAAAATACCTGCAGACATATTAACAGAAGGCCTGTGTTTAGTTAAGGACTATAAATTTTTGCAAATGCTTGGTTTAGCTCCAATGTAATTTCTTATTTTAATAATGTTTACCTTATTTTGATAAGTGAGGGTGTTATTATGGTGAATCAAAATTTGCAATTATTAATTTACTGCTAAGGTACTGCTAACTTGTTTCGAAGTTTTTTTTTTGTATTGAGACAGAGCGACTAGAACTATGCCAACAATATTTAGGGAAATGTTAATTAAACAATTATAATATACGAATCATATATCATGTATTCCTGTTTCTCTTAGTTTTTGAAACGCTATTAAATCGCTGTATTCACGAATTATCAAATTAAAAAATTGTTCTGGACGCACTTCGTGCGCACACGATGAACTTCCCATTATAGTCTTTTTGAAAATACCGCTTAATAACGCTTAGCGCTCACACGGTAGTGTATAAAACTAATATTTGACATGCTCTCAAATTTTGCAACACGATTTTTAATTGTTGATAACAAATTCACATTGTTATAAACAATTTATGTATGTTAAGAGTCATATCTCGTCATGAATAATATTATTTTGTTGAAAACATCCAAGTCCATGTGGTAGATGCGTTAGTTAATCGATAAATACAATTTTCAATTGTTTGTAACAAATTCACATTCGTATAAACAATTTGTATTTGTTAATTATCATATTCCATCATTCATAATATTATCTCGTCGAAGGAATTCAAATTAGTGCATCAAATCAGTCTACGTACGTACGTACATACACACATCATTCTAAAAATTGGTCAGTATGCTTGTAATATCTTAAAACGTGGAAATATGATAAAAATTTACATTTCATCAATCGACTCAATTCTAATAACTTCCTAATGAGAAGTTAAAAATTCACTCTTTCATTTTAGTCGTAGGCATTTACTAAAGATATAGATGGTCTATCGTTGTTTCTGATCTCCGGCAATCCCGAGTATTATTGTGGCAATTATGTCCAAGGTTAATAAAAATCTTTTTATTTGTTAGTCATCGTTTTAGAGGAATCTTCTGACATGCATATCCCGAGATATCTATGAACTCTTAGACAAATTATCGAAAAGTTTTGTTTTGAAGTTTTTTTCTTTTTTTTTAGTATCAAGACTAAACGACTGAAATTATGCTAACAATATTTAGGGAAATATTGAATAAATAACAACAGCAAAGGAAAATGGACACTATTTAAAATGTTGAGTTAATAAAAAGGCTTTTTTTTAACTATTTTCATTGATATATCACTTCTGCTATGAACTTAGCATCATGAATTTTCATGATGTATGATGTTCTGAATCCTACATAGAGCACCATCAATCAGTATACAACAAATATTTTTTTCTCTAATTGATAAATCATAGTTATCAAAACAAATTCGGCTGTATTGTCGGTAGCAGGCTGGATTGGCTTTAATTAGAAGTGGTCGTCTTTGGTGAGCGTTAAATACAGTTATCGAATCGCATTCATTTTCTCTACTCGTTCCACGGATATTGAAAGCATGACTCTCGTCATATCTTAATACGTACTGTTGAAAAGGACAGTTACAATGTCTAATTCTGTGGCGGATCTTTCCCATATTGTTTCCGAAGGGGAACCCGGAAAATGAATCTCGAGGACCAAATTCACGAATACCCCCCGTTAAATATCATAATCTATGGATATTATAGCTAACAAATAAGCGTCCATACAATATTTCAGACTGATTTATAAATATTTTCAAATACTTGTCGGCGAAATCTTATGAGAAAAAAGAGGGAGATAGCATTGTCAGAACTCTTATTACGATATGGAGTAATAAAAAATGCTCATAGACATCAATTGACAGGTTATTGAAAAGGCTATTCGGACCGGTATACAATAGAAAATGCCTGAATTCTGTGGCTTTATATGTTTTTAATTTGGCTATAGGAGTGGGTCGGCGAATGAATTCGCGAAGGCACCAAAAATTTTAATTTTTTTACCGAGAAGAGAGCGATGCTATATTTTGATAATTTAATTTACATAGACGTTGATATCCGATATATTTCTCTTCTACCAAAGCGTCTATTAATTTTTTCATTACACCTAAACAAACAAGGTGCATATAATCAAATGGAACACCAGTTTCAGGTGAAATTCCCATTGTTAATAAAGGAGAACAGCCTTCTTTCTGATGTTTCACTTCAATGCGCCGACTATAATCGTCATCTGTTCTCGAATGAAATGTATCACTCAAAAACGTCATACGATTCGAATCGCTCATAGCAGAGATATTACGTTTAGAACATGGATTAGCAGATGTATGGCTACGATGATTTGATATGAATACCCGTGATGACGTATCATCAATAAAACCACATAATCTGATATTTATTACTTTGCTATTCCCAACGATACCTCCTTTTTTTTCAATATACAATAAACCTGTAACGAAATATTGAAAGAATACATTCAAATCGTTCGGTTTTTCGCTTCCATAATACAGACCGACAATTACTGGCAATGAGTTAGAAATGTTTTGAACTTCCAATTAAATTGGCCAGTATTGCTTGGTTTGCTGCCCATTAGCAGCAGCACCATCGGTACTTTCGACATGTTGTCAGTAATGTTTGCGTAGTGTCAGGAAAATTTCCGAAACAAGGATGCTGTCGTAAAATTACAAACAAATTGTTTACCTGAATTCTATTAATGTTGTTATTAAGTATCCACTTGGCGATTAAAAAATTGAAAGAATTATTGTGTTTGGGAGTACTTTTTGAATCATAAGAAATCGTTTTTTGTTTTCCAATTTTTATCCCTAACATTTCATAGGACCTACGAATGACGGCATAAATGTCATCAGGAATGCAATCAACATTAATAACAGGATCATTGGACATATCAGATAAATGTGTTGCATGATCATTCATTTTGTCAACTTTGTCCGAAAAATTTATATCATTCCTAGTTCCCAAAAATGTTTTCGAAATGCTTTTCCCATGTTTTCGATTAAAAATTCGAGAAAAGAAACAAAAGAAACTCGAAATACTCAATGTAAAGTTAGCTACTACTTGCCTTCTGCCGCAATTAGGTTGAAAAAAATGCACTCCCAAATGATTGAACGAAAAATACTAGAATAAGAAAAATCACAATGTTATAGAGATGAAAGTACATTGATGACGTTATTAGTAGAATAAAAGTTACATATAAATCAAACATCATCTACATGAATACAGTAGAAGATATTGCGTGTTAAATCAAAATACACTAAATGTAGTATTTAGTCCTGTTGGGTCGAGTTGCACACGTGGACGCATGCATCACGGGTGAGAAGCGCTCGGATACAACCGCGTCATTAACTTCGACAATGTCCGGCCATTGTCTCAATTAACTTCGGGAAATATTCGGGTGTCGCGTGGTGGGGACCGCCGGCCCACGCCGGGACTGCTCTAGTTCCGTTGCTAGGCCCTCCGGCAGTCTGGCAATTGATCGCCTATTGATTGCACGCATGAGTCTAATCGTCTCGGTTAAAACATAGTTTCTATCGAGTTGTCTTGCTTAACTTATTGATTATACGCCATATTCTAAATTCAGTTCACTCTAGTCTTTGTGATTACGATTAACAAGTCTAATCTTACGTTAGTGTCGCGTTTTCATCATTACTAACGTGAAATCTCTATCAATTACGCTCACGGTTGTGCCACGCTTCTCGACCCATAGCCATTAACGGCTTTCTTTTCTATTTTCACAGCCATTGCGGCTTATACTACGGCCCTAGTGCCAATAATTAGTTGCTCACGACTTAGTCCAGCACTAATTTCTTAACACACGTAGTCAAAACGATCCACAAGCGTGTCTTTTCACGAGACAACGCTTTCTCACTCATACACACATACTTACTCAATCATACACACAATCTCTGTAATAATCTTATCATTCAGAAGGTTTTTTTACTTGGTTCTTGCCAAGTTTTTCCTCCTAGGGGGCAACAAATTTCTTCATAGTACCCCAACATCGAGTCTCATCATTTATAAATCCCTCGCATTCTTCACAACAATTAATTAAAAATTAAAACACGTGGCCTCGGCTCAGTGACGAGGTTACGACAAACTAGTCCTAAAAACAGCACAGTTTAACATTCTACAATAACTACTATAAATGTGTATGTTTAAAAGTTGGTACGTTCAGAATGAAACAAAAAAATTAAACAAAGAAGAATAGTGATAAAACGGACTAAGATTTCAAGTTTATATAAACTAGACGAATGATTGTAAGAACTAAATTAAAGCTTATACTACGTGTTTCGGTTACAAACTTGATAAACTTGACTCACAAAACATCATAAAAACGACATATATCTAATATATCTACGAAATCGTGAAAACAAACAACATCGTTAACATAATTTTTGTAGAATCAGAATTTCTTGCGAACAAACGGAATTTCAACTTCTATATCGTAGTTTCATCATTAGTGCTAACACATTTACTACAAAATATTCCTTGACAGTTCAAAGATGAAACCTAATATACAGCAATGAACAAATTAAAATTTTACTAAACGTGAGGAATTCGTTTGGAGAAAACAGAATAAAACTCATGTAATTACGTCACGTAATGACAAATGTCAATAACGCTTTTCATGATAAATTATTGATGGCTGCGTACTTTTTCACCCACGGACAAAACCCTCGTGACAGAATACCCTCGACAAAATCCCCGTAAATCAAAATCTCCTCCCCAAAATAACTGTACGAAAATCACCCTCATTACAAAGTTACCCTTCATCAAAAATATCCTTATCTTAACTGAAAGCCACTGATTGGGATATGCTACAAGTCACTTGAAATATGCTATATTAATGGGATAATTAACCAACAACAAACCAAGAACGATTTTTTTCTACATTGAAAACGTTCCAGGACCGTTTACTACTGCCAACAATAATGAGAATATTACAACAAAATAAAGAATCAAAATTCTAGTTTAAAATATAATTTTTTATCACTTTTATAATTCCTGATGAACATACACCATATAAATGTTCAGTTTATGTCTTACAAAATTACATTTTTTACAAATACTAAAGAATTATTCTATATTTGTCAAAAAAGAAAATGTAATTTTCAACATAAGACTAGAATGAGCAGTAAGAAATTGCAGAAAAATATTCACTCTGTACTTGCTTCATGCACAATACACGCACTAATGTACAACAAAATATACACTTCTCCATTCTTCAACGGTATTCGATACACCTTATTACGGCATGATCGCGAACTAAAAGCAGTAATGTTGCTAATTTAAGATAATTTACCGACAGACAATTTCCGTAATCAAATCAGCTACTTCTACAGCGGGAATTTCGTCTACCGATTATTTTCAACACGGGTATTATAACTATAAAAAAAGTACCGATAAATGCGAAAGCGGTTTTTTTTTAATAATGAAGAATATTTTTATGAGTCATGATTCAGAAGCAAGAAGAAAAATTCCAAAAAAGTTATAAAAAATACATGTTTCAAAATTTGAAGTGAATCCTTACCGAAAATTGTAGGGACAGTGAATCGAACAAATGTCAGAAAAGTTTTCGATGAGCCGATATTGATTTTTATCATCCGCTAGATCACGTTCAATCGTATCACTCCTTCAGATTACATCCTAAATCACAATTACTCCCACAGCGAATGTTAATCAATCACAGATAATGACAAAAACTGCCAGAAACAATATTGACCATAAGCACGTTTAACACATGAAATTTGTTAATATAGCCGTGAATAGGACAAGTTCTACAAAAATACCATTGTCGAGTGATAAAAAATACCTTTTACTTCGTGGAGTTTTCGCCCTAGTCGTCAAAAAAACTTCGAATAAACGACATTATTTTTTACTAAGGTTACTTCTTACATTTAGATCGTTAATAGTGTTCATTTGTCTGTATTATTTTTTTTAGTTAACTCACAAATTATGAAGGTGAAGTTTTAATATTAGAATTCGTAGACAAAAATGTATATCGAAAATTACAAATTGAATCAACTTACAAAATACGATAAAATTTTTTTTGTTTATTTTAACCTCAAATTACGATCTGTTTATAAACAATGAGTAATCTCGCTGGCTTGCGTTTAAAGCGATGTCAGTGGGCCTGTTTATTAGGACTAGAGAGTCATATTGATTTTTATTCTAAGAATCTTTCTGGGAGATCTAGTGGCTTGAATCTTTTCTTTAGTCTGCGGGATTCCTCCCTCCTGTCCAGGATTGCTGTTGCCAGTTCGTTGGGGTGGGTAAAGAGCCTTTCTCTGTCTCTTGAACTGAATTGTTTGATTTCATTTTTAATTGTTGGTATGCCAAGGTCATTGTGTCACACCTTGTTTGTTACAAACCAAGGAGCATTAGCAAGGATTCTAAGTGCTTTAGACCGGAATCTCTGGATGATTTGGATGAAACTTGTACAGGCTTAGCCCTAAAGTTGAATGCCGTATGTCCAAATCGGTACAATGATGACTTTATACAGGGTGTAAAAAAAATCGCGTACGTGGACCATATCACCGTGTTCTGCAGATCAATCTGAACAGAAAATGTCTGTGCGAGAAATGCACTGGATGCATATCTGCAGAGATATAATAATTATAAGTTGACCAATCACGAACGAGTCGCCGGCGACAAGTTAATCAGCCTTAAGCAGAGTGCATAATTTTTTTTTATTATTTTTGTAGATATGTTCACTACACAAGCGCGTGAACATCGTTATTAAATTGACTATCAGTTTAATAACCTGCATTGTACGACATGGTATGTACGTCTCTCAACTAATAAATTAAATAACTACGTGACGAGATCTCGTACAGATTTGAAGAATCTGAAGAAAAATAAATAATAAGTGGATTAATGAAAATGCATTATTAGGGTAATGTCAAAAAAATATGTTCGTCACGATAGGAGTTCGTCATCCATCCACTACTTCAATCTCTTTCCTCTCATTCACCCACTCATTCCATCTCTTTCTTTCCTTTCATTCATCCACTCACTCATACTCTCCCTTTTCTCTCATCCATCCACTCATTAAATTCTCTCTCATCCATCTACTCATTGAATTATTCTCTTTTCTCTCATTCATCCACTCACTCATGCTTTCTCTTTTCTCTCATCCATCCACTCACTCATACTCTCCCTTTTCTCTCATCCATCCACTCATTAAATTCTCTCTCATCCATCTACTCATTGAATTATTCTCTTTTCTCTCATTCATCCACTCACTCATGCTTTCTCTTTTCTCTCATCCATCCACTCACTCATACTCTCTCTTTTTTCTCATTCATCCACTCATTCCATCTCTTTCTTTCCTTTCATTCATCCACTTACTCATGCTTTCTCTTTTCTCTCATCCATCCACTCATTCCATCTCTTTCTTTCGTTTCATTCATCCACTCACTCATACTCTCCCTTTTCTCTCATCCATCCACTCATTAAATTCTCTCTCATCCATCTACTCATTGAATTATTCTCTTTTCTCTCATTCATCCACTCACTCATGCTTTCTCTTTTCTCTCATCCATCCACTCATTAAATTCTCTCTCATCCATCTACTCATTGAATTATTCTCTTTTCTCTCATTCATCCACTCACTCATGCTTTCTCTTTTCTCTCATCCATCCACTCATTCCATCTCTTTCTTTCCTTTCATTCATCCACTCACTCATACTCTCCCTTTTCTCTCATCCATCCACTCATTAAATTCTCTCTCATCCATCTACTCATTGAATTATTCTCTTTTCTCTCATTCATCCACTCACTCATGCTTTCTCTTTTCTCTCATCCATCCACTCACTCATACTCTCTCTTTTTTCTCATTCATCCACTCATTCCATCTCTTTCTTTCCTTTCATTCATCCACTTACTCATGCTTTCTCTTTTCTCTCATCCATCCACTCATTCCATCTCTTTCTTTCCTTTCATTCATCCACTCACTCATACTCTCCCTTTTCTCTCATCCATCCACTCATTAAATTCTCTCTCATCCATCTACTCATTGAATTATTCTCTTTTCTCTCATTCATCCACTCACTCATGCTTTCTCTTTTCTCTCATTCATCTACTCACTCATATTCTCTCTTTTTTCTCATTCATCCACTCATTCCATCTCTTTCTTTCCTTTCATTCATCCACTCACTCATACTCTCCCTTTTCTCTCATCCATCCACTCATTAAATTCTCTCTTATCCATCCATTCATTAAATTCTCTCTCATCCATCTACTCATTGAATTATTCTCTTTTCTCTCATTCATCCACTCACTCATGCTTTCTCTTTTCTCTCATCCATCCACTCATTCCATCTCTTTCTTTCCTTTCATTCATCCACTCACTCATACTCTCCCTTTTCTCTCATCCATCCACTCATTAAATTCTCTCTCATCCATCTACTCATTGAATTATTCTCTTTTCTCTCATTCATCCACTCACTCATGCTTTCTCTTTTCTCTCATCTATCCACTCACTCATACTCTCTCTTTCTTCTCATTCATCCACTCATTCCATCTCTTTCTTTCCTTTCATTCATCCACTCACTCATACTCTCCCTTTTCTCTCATCCATCCACTCATTAAATTCTCAATTAGTCAATTTAATAACGATGTTCACGCGCTTGTGTAGTGAACATATCTACAAAAATAATAAAAAAAAATTATGCACTCTGCTTAAGGCTGATTAACTTGTCGCCGGCGACTCGTTCGTGATTGGTCAACTTATAATTATTATATCTCTGCAGATATGCATCCAGTGCATTTCTCGCACAGACCTTTTTTGTTTAGATTGACCTGCAGAACACGGTGATATGGTCCACGTACGCGATTTTTTTTACACCCTGTATATCATTACCTTATTTTCTAGAGATAATCAGGATCTTCTTCCTATCAGCCAGTGCAGTTTTTTGAACCTGAGCTCAAGCTCTTTTCTATTTGTTGCTATGTACTTATTCTAGTTAAGTCTTCGATCCAGGTACATTTCCAAGTATCTTCCCTCAATAACTTCAGGAAGAGATTGTCTGTTGAGCGTTATTGGTGAGCATGACCCAGGTCTAAGCGTAAATGTGATGTGTTGAGATTTCGTAGGGTTTGCTTTCATCTTCCATCTATTGAGCCATGTTCCCACTTCTTCTACACCTCTCTGCAACAGTCTGGATGCCTCACTTGGGTTTTCATGTGGTACCATAAGCGCGGTGTTGTCAGCAAACGTTGCTACTGTGATTTGTTCAGGAGTAGGAGTATCTGCTGTGTATATGGCGTCGAGTATTAGTCCTAGTACACTTCCTTGAGGGACTGCTGATTGGATTGGATAAAAATTGAATGCAAACTGTCCACATTGCACTTGAAAACATCTATTTGATAAGTACGATTTCATCAATAGAAAGTACTTTGGTAAGGTTAATCTGACTTTTAATAGGAGTCCTTTGTGCCAGACTTTATCAAAGGCTTGTTCTATGTCTAAGAACACTGCTGTGCAGTATTTTTTCTTTTCGAGAGAGTCGTTTATAAGGTTGACTACTCAATGGACCTGCTGTATTGGTATATCTACCCGTAGTGGGGATTCCAAGAGTTGTGAAATTTCATTATCGGAGTCATTCTCTGTTGAGTTCAGTGTTATTGGTTGAAACACTTTTTCTAAGTGCTTAGCAAAAGTTTCAGCTTTGTCTTCGTCACTGCGGGCCCAGGAATCATCTTGTTTTCTTACTGGGTTGTTTTTTATCTGTGGACGTCTAATGTGTTTTGTCATTTTTCATAGGGAATAGTCAGTATCTTTATAATTTGCTGATTTTTTTTTTTTTTTTAACACTGAGAATTTGCAATCATTTGTATTTCACGATGTTTTGATTCAAATCGCATGCTAAATAAATGCACTAACAGACCGTTCTGAAGCATGATGCGTCCATAATGAACTAAGTGATGGGATTTTTGAGTTAAATTTTCTGAATATTTTATGTACAATAAATTATACTCTTTAGTCAAGTCATTTAAAATAATACCATGAGAACTTAAAATTTGTGGTGATGTAATTATGTCAACTAATTGTCTTAATTTCAAATAAAAACTCCATATTTCGTTATCTCGAGGCATTAAATCTCCTATCATCAATTCTAAATATCGAATAAAGCGCATTATTTCAGATGCAGACATTTTTAAAATTTTCTTATCTCGAATTTTCTCTAATGTAGGTGGAGGTGGTCTATTCACAATTTCTAATAAACCATATTGAAAAGTTTCTATACGATTGAGTAATAAAGAATAATTTAATATTTTATCAACAAAAATAAGATGATGCGAAATAGCTGTCATGGCATAGTTCCTTGAACCCTCAAATACATCATGCATGACATTTACAGATTGGTTGGTACATACATGATAATCAGTAACTTTATGAAAAACACATTGTTCTTTAATTCCTGTTTCAGAGACGTTATTTTTTTTAACATCTCATTTATAATTATCGATTGTTCTCAATAGCTGTAGATTTTCTGATGTTGATGTTATCATCTCAGACTTATTTATATTGCATATTCTGCATGGATGATTAGCAGAAAATGATTCAACAAATCCTAAAATTCCATTTAATCCTAGATTATCTCCTAGAAACAATGTACATTCGGAATAAATTTTTTTTTGTATATTATTATGTATTATATCAAGTCAATTAGTTTTCAATTCGTTGAGTTTGTCAATTAACTTCTTAAAAACCCAGAAATTGCCAAAAATTGTTCTGTCATCACTGTAAAAAACCGTACATAGAAAAATACTATTCAATCTAGAAACAAGGTGGAGTGGTAAACATGGAATAGATGCATAGGTCATCCCAAGTTTCTTTCGACCTGTGTGACTACTAAGTATGTTCCCTGTTTCTAAATCATTGAAAAAAATGTTTAAAGGCAAGACAAACTTATCATGATGTGACGTAGATTTACTTTTCTATAAATTTCCTTGAATAAAATTGCTAATTATATTATGTCTGTTATTTAGTTTATAAATATAAGCTATTAATTGATCGAAAATGTAAGGTCTTTCTAAAAATAATTTCAAACTCCTGATAAGAGATACATGGACACCAAAAATTTCTTCGTTTACTGAAATTACCTGTTCGTGTTTAATTTTTTCTACTAATGCCTGACCAATAATGAATTTGTCAGGTTTTATAGATATACCTATCGATTCATAAATTTTGAATTTTAAATATTCTGTTAAAACAAACTGAAGTGGTTATTTATCCGATTTGAAAGTTGTTTCCACATCTGTAATTAAATTTTGTGAACAAGTTTTATTTAATAAGATTTTAAGTTGAATTTCTAAGTTTGGAGCAAAAATTTTTTCTATGAAATCAGAAATGTATTCTATGACAATTTGAACTATATTTCTCGGAAGTACCGAGTTATCATATAAACTTAACGTGAATTTAATTATCTCTTGGTAAAATTTATTATATTTATTCATTTTGAGTATAAGAAGTAATCTAAGTTATATAAAAATAATAAGAAGAAAAGTAAAATAACGACAAAAAAATATTCAACTTAATTCATTGATCAGAAGGATAGTGATTAATTTCTTTGATTAAATTATATACTGCTGAAAATTTTTGGCAACTGGTAATTCATAAACAAATTATACGAGAAATATCCAAACGTGTTCATATTCAACGGGAAATATCACATTTAAACTATAGAAAATTTCAAAACAATTATCAATAGCATCAATAGGATTTTCAAAACTATATTTGACGTTATCGATAAATACTGCTGAATAGGTAGATTCATCAACTGGTCCACAAATTACCACATATGTTTGAATTGTCAACGGGAACTCTGCTGAATATTCAGCTCTTTCAATTTGATGCTTTTTGAGTTCAGCTTCAGTCTAAAAATAGTGTGTGGATTCTTAGCCTATCAATTTATTTTTATGGAGCAGATTAAATGGATAATAAACATGATTACAAATCACCTCAACGTGCAGCAGAAAACTTTATTAAGTTGATTTTTTTATCAATCATTAAGTGTTTGCCCACACTTTTTGATTTAAATAATCTTCTATCAATTTCCAATGGCAATAACAGAAAAGCTAGCAATTCTGTCTTTCTTAGAAAAACAATGATAATGAATAATTGAAATAAGTTTGATCATAATGAAAATCAGTTAAAAATATATACATTGTTTCATACCTGAATCTTCTAAATCACTGTAACTTTATAAACATTCTTGTACACTGCAAATCTTAATGAATTAATTTAACTCACTTAAATGCATTATTTTTTTGTAGTCACTTTTTACTCATTTTCGTGTGTGTTATTTGATAACACATTTTCAATATGTTATTTTAATACATATTTTTACTCGGTTTGTGTGTTATATTAACACAAAATATAATAGTATAAAAATTCATTGTAATAATTTTTTTAAATTAATCTGAACGAATCAAATGTTGAATCGAATTATTTTTTTATTAATAAAGAAATAGTAAGATACACATGAAAATTTTTTTGTAGTGAATCGTTTTGAATATGTACTAACGAACTGTAGTACAGAATAATTCTAATATAAAAAGTTATAAAACTGAAATAATCAATGAAATTATTGACATTATTTATGAGTATTTACCTTACGCATGAATTTACTAATGATTATTTTATTACTTGATATTTGTTTATTTAAAATTTCGTGATCAAAATAAATAAAGACATCTTTGTAGGCTATTGGGTAATTCCTGTGCCACACGTAATATGGCAGTAAAGCTGCAGCAATAAGTTTTTTCAGGCATGGATCCGGAACCTGAACTCGGATGTTCTCATCTGCAACTATGTATGCTTCACTAATTTCATCTTTTGAAATGTACACAACTATCCGTGGGGCGTCATCTTCACAAGTTGGTAATTCTTTTAAAGACTTTCTCACCTGAGAAAGATTTGATTCAAAAATTATCAATTTGAAATAAACAATCCAAAAAAAACAGTTGAACACACAATCAACAAATGATAAAATTAATAATAACTGATAAAAAAAAAAATAGTATATAGAAACATACCTCTATAATTGAAAATAACTCTGGAATTTTGTTCTTGTATTTTTTATAAGATAATTAACTGCACAGACGTGTGATAACTGATGATTGAGTTTTGAAGTTAGTTGGCGAAATTTCATAATAAACCGTTAGTTTATTAACCATACAGTCAATTTTATAGAATAAATTTTCTTCTTCTATATCTAGTAAATTTAAAAATTCTGAAAGCATCCGCAAAATACACATAAAATATATATTAACGGCTCGTGTTCAACTTCCAAGTATGCATATAATAATAAAAACTTATACGTAATATATAATTACATAGTACGTACTATATCATAATTTTTTAGAGCTAGATATTTTTTTACAATGTCTGAAATTCTGATAGCTTCATTTTCTATCTATTGTCTTCGATGACTCAGTGTGATTTCCAATAATTTTTTTACGTGATTAGTATTTTTTCCATCAACGAATTTTTTTTCTAATTCTTTTAGAACGTTTGTTACATCGGTGTGTGTATCGGATAATCTATACAAAGATATAAAATAAATCATTTTTTCATCTATCAATTATGTTATCAAAAAATTACTATTATAAAAAAATTCAAATAGACAGTTTGTTACAAATATTATGACAGAAAAGAAAAATCTATTGCGCAGAGTACCAAAACTTAATTAGAATATTTCATAAATTATCAACATGTGTTTAGATTGAAAACATTCATAGAAAATCGATTCATTAGTTGTGTTATCAAGTAAAGCTATCCAAGACACAAATAAAAATTAAATAAACAATTATCCCTCTATTTAATATACTAATTTGTAAAAAAAACTGACGATTCTTTTACAACAAAAGCTGCTTGTGTGACTGGTTCTTTCAAACTACCTTTATGATCTCTCTTAGCAGCTTGTCTTTTTAAGGTAGATCGGTGATTCCGAATCCAGTTGCTTAATTGTGTTTTCACTATTCCCTGTGAATAAACGAAAATGAATGATTACACTGATTGGAAAATATTTAAATAAACTGTAAAATTACTTACGCATTCAGTTTTAATGCCTCCTTTGAGTTCAGGATAAGCGCGAATGATGGCTGTTGAAAGATTATTATAATCTTGCCTTGAAGGTATGCCATTTGTGATTTGCCACAAATATGAGCCCCAAAAATCTATAAAATATTGTTGGGCTTGGAGAATTCCGACTTCTTGAAGCTTTTTCTGCACGTCCATAGTAAGAGGTGGTAGTGATGATGAAGATGATACTAATGGTGTAGAAGGTTCTTTTTTTTATCGTTTTTAAGCAACTAGTATTCGCATCACTTGTACTCGGCTTTTCTGAACTTTCTTGAGTTATCTCCAGTAGCAATAAAAAAAATAAAATAAATATAAAATTGAGAAAGCCTGTTTTTATATATAATATATATTTTTACTTAGTAATCATAATAGAACATACCGTTTTACTTTCATCTTCTATTTTTGTGAGTTGAAGTGGATCTTCAACTATTTGTAAATCTTTTGAACAATCAGCCATATACAAAACATCCAAGTTCATCGTCATAGTTTTATCCTCTGGCACAATAGACAATAATTTATTACTCTCAAATGATGGAATTAACACAACCCAGACATCACTTTTATCAGGAATTACATCACTTTCATCTATATCACACATTTTTTTATTTCTATCTGGGTCTTCTTTTTGTAAAATAATTAATTTTCCTTGAAGCATCATTTTTAACATGTTGTCATTGGTTGCTGCTTGTTCAAGTCCTTCACGTATCAATTCTAGATCCGATACATCGTTTTTTGATGAATATTTGATGCATTTACGCCTTTCACCTATTAGACAGTAAACTCGCTTTTCCATATTCATTCAATATCAATGGAATACACAAAGTAAACTTATGTTCGATCAAGATTATCGAAAATATTAAAAAATGTCGATCAAATAAATGCAGCACACAACAGGCAGAAAATACGATTGAAACAAAGAAGGCTCGCAATGACGCTAGCGCCACCTTGTTTTTGAATTAAGAATAAGGGAGAGCGAACATAATACCAAGAGTAGAGAGACAAAGATAGTATGTTTACTGGCTTCAAGGGACGATGCGTGTTAGTTGTGATCTGTTTATGTTTTGTACATTTGAATCGCCAACGAACTTCTATCAACGACAGAAACTTTGTGCGACAGTAAATAATTTATTAAGAAATTGGTTTCTAATTTTCTCCGTTATTAAGATGGAAATATCTTGTTGTATGTGCTATTTTACATGTACATCTCATATTTATTTGATGGAGCATATAATAAGATATCATCGTTTTGATCCGCAATTCAATGTTTAATGTGTACATGATGGTTGTGCTAGAAGTTTTCACAAGTGGAAGTCATTCCGACAACATCTGTATCGAAAACCGCGGCATTCAACATTATTAGCAATGTGTCGTACACTACTTTTCTTGATCCCACCGAAAGTAAGTTCGGTAATCAGTTGATAAGCTAAACAGTTGTACGGGGGATGCCCGTCCGACTGCTAGTTGGGGGCGGGCGTCAGCAAAAAGTTCGGAGTCAGAAATTCGTTAAAAATGATTTACAGATAATTGATAGTAATCTTGATATAAAATTATTCTACATATTTAACGAAGTATGTTCTTTTCCGTAATAACAAAAATTAAAATTAAAAATACCATCGTTGAACATACAATTTTCAAACTTTACCTCTTGTTTATGTAATTGAGCACTTATATCATTGTCATTTTTGGTGTCTAATTCTTCATTCGTTTATCTTAAAGATGAGGAAATATTCATTTTCAAAAATTTTCTTCTTCTCTTATCCACAAAAATTACAACGAACTATTCTATCTAAATTATATTTGTTCTATGATTAGTACTGAATCGTATTCAAATCTGGTTACCTTATGGGTTATCAATCAAAACAATCCTCCTTCAGAATACTCTTTGAACTCAAGTGTTCTTTTTTTCAGTACTTGGTGAACTCATTGTGTACTCATTTATATATTATTAGCATTCTGATACTCATCCTAACTTTAAGTTAAAAACGCGGACTAACCACTTATGTTATATTGCGTTTTATTTTCACCATTGTGATCATTGACACTGAATTACAATAGACAGAAGGTGGTCTAGGTGCGACACGAAAGGTCCACACGACTAACTTCCCAGCAGAAAGAATGATAAGATTTAGCTAGTTTACCGTTTTTCCAGTTTTTGATTCTGCGTAAAAAATGGCTGGACCGATTTTGCTAAAAATTTCTATCAGGTCTAAGTTACATAATTATGCGTTGAATAAAGCTGGTTTCATGTCAATATCATCATTTGTTCTCGAAATACACGAGACGAAAATTGAATCCGAACATACATACGTACAGACATACAT
The DNA here is from genome assembly GCA_028641665.1 of Chelonus formosanus. Classification (NCBI taxonomy): domain Eukaryota; kingdom Metazoa; phylum Arthropoda; class Insecta; order Hymenoptera; family Braconidae; genus Chelonus; species Chelonus formosanus. The sequence continues at coordinate 6,614,372 of CM054002.1, forward strand.
GTACACACACGGACATCCTCTCAAAAACTATACCATTCGACTCTAAAGGACTTGAAACGTGGAGATATGTCAAAATTTCCAATTTGCAAAATCGGATCCATTACAATAACTTTCCACTGGGAAGTTAATTGTATTTATTAGTGCACTCAGTGCGTTAGTGAACTTATTTTGTAATTAATCTGAACTATGATTACTGTTGCTTATTGTTTAAATAAAATTTATAAGTGTTAAACAATTGGGCTTCAACTTTGATTAAGTTAACCCGGCATTTTCTTATCCTAACATAATTACTGTACAATATTACTTTTCAATTATTAAAAATCAAATTAAGAAATTTAATTAAAAAATAAAAAATGCATTTAAAATGAAGAATAATAGTTATTCCAATATTGTTAACTAAACTTTATTTTAACTAACTAGTTAATTAAAGAAAAACTATTTCTGGCATGCAGATGTTCGAAGAATTGAATGCATCTTTTGTCCTTCATTTATGTTTTATTACTTTGTAAACGTTTTACGATTTAATATCCTCAATAGATTGTATTAGATTACGTTTTCGAGCCACAAAAATCTAGTAGTCAATCGAAGCACGCATGAAATCGAGCAGGCGACAAAAGTGGTTGTTTTAGGAGTGAAATGCAACCCAGAAGGCTATACTTTTAGCCAAGGGATCAAGAAAAAAATTTTGTGGAATGAAAGAACTTTTTATTCAATTTAGGGTAAAGTCGGGATACTTGCCACCTCTAAGGATGAAGGTAAATAAAAGTATTTTATTTTATTTTAGTCAAATAAAAATTATAGGTATCTAAAATTCAAACATCATGCAGTGGATACATCTAGTTACTACTAATTTTTTTTAACTCTAAATATTTATTTTGACCATATTAAAGAAAAGGAAGATTTGGCCAAATATACCTACTACATGGGATATCTGCCTAAGGGCTTGGGATATTTGCCACAATGTATACACAGGTATAGTTGATATTTGTAGTCATCAAGTTAAAGCTCGATTAATGATTCCCATCAGTTTTTATTACAAAAAAGTTGATTTAGTAACAGTAGTTTGAATATTCTCATAAAATAGTTATCAGTCTTCTTCTTAACGTTCGTGCTGGGATGTTGAATACTTTACTCGCTTTATTGACACTCAATGATTTACTATTAATATTTAATATTGCACTTTTTAAATCATCTTCAGACCATTGAACATTAGCTCTCGCATTTGGCTTCCGCTTATATTTTCTTGGCATAATTTTCCTAGATATTAAGATAAAAAATAAACATTAGATTCGTGGCAAATGTCCCTGAGCAGAAGCTGGTCACTTATCCCTAATTCCTTGATAAGTAATAAATTGATTTTATTTAATGTTAAATTACTTAATTTTACAATCAGGAAGATGTAAAGGTCATAACAAATATTATCAGAACGAGATGATCAATAATGAAAGATTATTTAAATTACAAATATTTTTTTATAAGCTTATGTATTACGAGGAAAAATATCATATTCCGGGTAGGAGCTGCCAGAGTTAAACAACGGGCCAAATCTGGGCCCGTTTACGCCAGCCCAGCCTCGGTCAGTTAATGTTGGTTCAAGTCTGGGCCAGTTCTAAATGCCAAGACTCAACTAAGATTTAGTTTATTTTTATAAAAATAAACTCAAAATAATTGATTATCTTGGTTTTTTTTAATATAATCCTTTCAACAACCTGTTTTATAGTTTTTAACAGGACAATTTTCCAGCCTCTCGCTGAAGAGAATATGTATACAAAAAAATGTGATTGAGCAATTAAAAATATCAGAAATATACCATTGAATGCTGTAACAGAGCTCCTAGAAATTCTCAAGAGTAGAGTGAAAACATCACTCTTAACTGTTCATCAAATTAATCATGACTTTCAGAATAAAAAATGCATAAATATTTTACTTAGCTGCATTGTTCATGATAAGAAATGTATCCAAAGTTTAGTTACAAAAATGTAGAATTTACAGAATTAATTTTATTTTTCAAATGTTTAAGTTAAATGTCGGAAGTAAAAATAAATATGCTTTATATTATACTTAAAAAATGATATATCTTTTATTATCATACGGTTTGTTATATTATTAATGAATTTACATGAAGCTTGGACAACAATTGGTTTGCTAGATCTGGCCCAAGTCTGACACACCAGGCTCAGCCCCAGGAGATTATTCCAAACCTAATTCAACCTTGGGCCATCGGGAAATGTCAAGTCTGACTTAAACTCCAAGAGCTGTGGCGCGGACTCGGTCCAGGTTTGGTCCCTTGGTTTTTTCCTACCCGGGATGTAACCAAGATTTACGTACCCGATTTATAATAATTTTTTTCGTTAATAATTATTCATTTAAATATGATATACTTTTTAACTTCCCATTAGGAAGTTATTGAAATTGGGTCGATTGGTGAAATGTGAATTTTCATCATCTCTCCACGTTTTAAGATATTTGCAAGCATACTGACCAACTTTTAAAATGATATGTGTGTACGTACGTACGTATGTCAGCATTTTTTTCGTTTTCGATATCTCAAGAACGGATTGAGATATCGACTTTAACCAAAATTTATTTGAATGATATTGTTATAAAGAAGATCTGAAAGAAATTGAAAAGAGTGACTATTTAAAATACTTTTAAGCAAAAGAAGAACATTTTCATTTGAAAATTAACTCGATATTGAATAAACATCATTGTTTATAACTAAATATGACTTGTAACAATTGCACATTGTTTATAACAATATTAATTTGTTTTAAACAATTGAAAATTGTATTTATCGAATAATTAATGCATATATCACATAAATTCTGATGTTTCTAACAAAATAATATGATTTATAGCAAGATATGAGTTTCAACAATTACACATTGTTTATAACAATACAAATTTTTATTATTATTATTATTATTATTATTATTAACTTCCCACAAGGGTGTTATATTATTGTAATTGGGTCGATTGGTAAAATAAGAGTTTTCATCATATCTCTACCTTTCAAGATATTTCAATGGATTAAGATATCGACTTTAACCCAAATTTATTCGAAAGATATTATTATAGAGAAGATCTGAGAAACATTTGAACAAATTCAGTCAATCCGTTTTTTTTTTAACAAAAAAACTGATAATGAATAAATGGAACGATTGACTATTTAAAAGACTTTTAAGCGCAAGACAGCACATGGATTTGAATGCTCTCGACGAAATAATATTATTAATAATGAACTATGACACTTAACAATTAGAAATTGTTTATAACAATATGAATTTGTTAGAAACAATTAATAATAGTAAGTTCGTCCTGTAAGCAGAGATAAAGTGTGCTCCGACCTATTTTTTAAGTTCACATTTCGTATTTTAGTGTACCTTTTTATAATACTAGATGGCTTGAAAAAATGTTTATTTGTTATATCTAAGCAATTAGGCAAGTATTCCGACTTTACCCTATGGAATAAGTTGTTTCCTTAATGTACTTTATTTGTATAAGATCATACACGTTTCATATATGATCATATATGTAACTTTTATTGGTAAAATATTAATATGCACAACCTCAAATGCAATAGAATGATCATTTAAATGGAAAAATCAATGATAAAAATTATTATTCTTACGCGGAATTGTGAATGAATCTATTTCATTGTATATAATTATGGAGAATTTTATCAAATATTATTGTTTACTCCGAATAGATATAGCTGTAGAAAATCGTATGAAATCTTCATTTGTCTAAAAATTCATGTTATGGTACAGAACATTTTTTATCGGGTAAGCGCTTGCAGTTATTTATCAACAGTTGAAAATGTAATTGCCAGTGCTCCAATCATACACATTTTTATTCGTATTACAAGAAAACTGAAATTTCGTAAAAAATGAATAATGAAACCGTGTGAAACTATATTATAAATATTTACAACCTCATTAACTCAAACATACATTAAATTATGAAACTTTCTCACATCTAATCTTGAAAGTTTCTCTGACATTTTACCTTATCTACATGCTACTATATTAATATAAATCAATTCTTCCTAATAATTATTAGTAAAGAACGTATTTGAAGAGGATGATTCAGACTCTACATTGCTAAAATTTACCTGAGACCGTAATTTGGATCCTCATTAAAACAATAAGGATGATCCGTTATGCATCCATTTATGCAGGTAATTTTAGAGGTTGCACATAGGACGCATAAACACACATGTATATACATATTAACGATCTCTATCCGTAGGGTGAATCCCTAATAGTTCATACGTAGTCCACGATTGCTAGTATCTCCTAGACAGATCAATTTCTATGTCTCCCAGATCCTGTGATGGCAGATGAGCGTGTAATTGGGTGGCCTAGATCTGGGATGAACTGCCTGAAGGGTGTACTCGTGCTCAACACCTTCACGTATCGTAAATGTCCAATAGTCCTCTCAATATCTGATTAAATTGATCTCGAATAAGTTATTTCCCAACGATTATCATTACATCATCATTATTAATACAAATGATTTTTATAAATTTATCTTAGAGAAATTATCAAAGAATTACCAAAAAAAAGTAAATGCATTTACGTACACAATAATATTTTTAAAAAACGCCTCCGAATCACGTACAATTTACTCAGCTAAGGAATATATCTTACTTCGTCCCGTATGAGAAAACCTTTTTCTTTGAATTTAATTTTTATTTGAAGCCTTATATGTTTTACAGAGAGTGTCTCATAAATAATGCCGATTTCCAATATTCACTTTGCTTATTGAATAATGATACAAAAAGTAAGCCTTAATTAGCTTCCCAGTGGGAAGTTATTGTAATGGGTCCGATTTTGCAAATTGGAAATTTTGACATATCTCCACGTTTCAAGTCCTTTAGAGTCGAATGGTATAGTTTTTAAGAGGATGTCCGTGTGTGTACATGTATGTCTGTATGTATGTATGTTCGGATTCAATTTTCGTCTCGTGTATCTCGAGAACAAATGATGATATTCAACGTATAATTATATAACTTAGACCTGATAAAATTTTTAGCAAAATCGGCCCAGCCATTTTTTATGCAGAATCAAAAAACTGGAAAAATGGTAAACTATCTAAATCCTATCATTCTTTCCGCTGGGAAGTTAGTCGTGTGGACCTTTCGGGTCGCACCTAGACCGCTTTTTTTCAAAGTACAGCTCATCGTATTCTATGGTTATCGTATTCTACAGAGACTAGTCTTAATAATGTATGAGTACGTTAAAGCATTATTGTCGAAGTAAGAGACCGATTATGTAATTTTTGAATATTTCAAATGATGGTATTACTTATTAAATATACAGTTTCATCAGCTTCTTATAGAAATGAAGAGTCTTGAGCATACAGTTTTCTGAGAAAGCGTTGAAAATTTTTAACTGTCGCATACAAATTAATTTGTATCTTCTATCCTTCGACAGTGATGGATCATTTAGGATTTTTTATAGTGGAAAGTCACCAAATATGGAATATCATTTTTTTTTTGGAATATAAAACAGGACTGCACATTAATTAAATCAGTTTAATGTTTTCACTAACCAGTCAGACATTTATATGTAGTAATTAACAGCCTTTAATCAAATATATTAGTTATCAAATTAAAATCTAAAAAGCGGTCTAGGTGCGAAAGAATGATAAGATTTAGATAGTTTACCATTTTTCCAGTTTTTTGATTCTGCATAAAAAATGGCTGGGCCGATTTTGCTAAAAATTTTATCAGGTCTAAGTTACATAATTATACGTTGAATATCATCATTTGTTCTCGAGATACACGAGACGAAAATTGAATCCGAACATACATACATACAGACATACATGTACACACACGGACATCCTCTTAAAAACTATACCATTCGACTCTAAAGGACTTGAAACGTGGAGATATGTCAAAATTTCCAATTTGCAAAATCGGACCCATTACTATAACTTCCCACTGGGAAGTAAAAAAACAAAATCACAAATTAAGAAATGAAGGTATTCCATATTAAGGACACTATTCCATATTTGGTGACTTTCCTCTACTAAACAATCCATGTAACTTTGTGTCAAATTCTTCAATTGGTTAATAGAAATTAAATATTGAACATACTCGATGTGAGTTATTCTCACACACCCTGGAAATATTAAATTTTCAGGGTATGATTTTTTAATTTAATACGTGCTTCTTTAAAAGATCAATAAAAGTAATACAATAATTATAAATTCAGTGTTGATCAAACGTTGTAATCTACTTACAAACGTTCAAATGTGTTTACTAAAAATTCTACGGTTTTTTATGGCATTTAATACTGTAAATAATTTAGGTATTCAGTTTTTGTAAACACTTGTTCAATACTGAATTAACAGTGATGTATCTTTCATTTCATATAATTCTTTATATACTCGAGTCGAAAAATTTCGCCTGTTTTATGTCTAAAATGGAGGATTTTACCTGTTTTAAGTCTAAATGGCGTAGTGGCAACGTGTTGGACTTAAAATTCTAAGGATCGCAAGTTCGAATCCAGATAAAACAAAAATACTTTGTGTCACTTCTCTTAACATTCTTCTTCATACGTTCATGAGTATAGTCTTTCTGATGAGTGTGTAAGTAGAAGAAACAATATAATTGAAAGATCGTGGGTTAAATTCATATAAATCTTGAGAAAAAGCCATACAATGCAACAAATAAACGAATAATGATAATAATTTTTATAGCAATTTCGTTATTAGTATCGGCTACTGCTATTTTTCATTGTATTTTATTTTTAAATTATTTGTTAATTGTTTATTAAATGTAGTTTTACATTTAATATATGTATTTGTACATAATAAATAAATGTACTACTCATGGACTTATTTAACCTCAATTTGTCAATTCGAAGGACAAAATTAGACGAAAAAAAGACCTATACTTCTGCTTATTATTGAAAATGGCGGAGAAGAACAGCCTTAAATATTTCATGGTATCAGGAATAAAACAGAAGTGTTTGAGGACAAACTCAGTCTTCATCAAATAGTCGTAAAACAGGTGAAATTTTTCGACTCGGGATATATTCATGTTGATTGTGTATCATAATATGCAAGTATTTAAATCAATTTTAAATACTATCACTTTTTATTTAAAAATGTGTACTGATAGCTGGAATTAATTTTACTTCTTTTAATACAACCCATGTTATTTTATTATTTATCATAACGAAATGACTCCAACAACCAACATATCTGAAATTCTTCCAATAGTTATAATATTATAAAGATAAAGTAATGATAAAAAACATTTTTATTCAAAAAATCTTAGGGGAAATGACTTTTCTAAATATTCTTTCGTAGATAAAAAATACTGACATGAATGGAAAGCTATTTGCATTATCAGCAAATATAGCAACTTCGGTTGTTGGTCCAGTGCCCGAAGAAGTCGATTATCGTTTCCTGATGAAAACTTTTCCTTCCAGACATCCATGTACTATTTATAAAGTGTGTTGTACTATTTTTATCTTTCTACCTCTAGGCAGTTACTTCTATTGAATACATGGTTTGATAAAACCAATATACTACCCTCTTTAAATTGTATTTACTCGCTTATTCACAATATTTCGATACAAAATATGATGTAAGTATTTTTATTTTAGAAATGATTGCGTTATAATTTATGCTCTTTTACTAACAAACATGTAAAAAGAATTTTTGTTTTTCAGAATAATAACATCGTTTTACACATAATATAAAAGAAGATATGTTTAAAGGGATTTTATTTAGTTCATTGTTTTGAGATGTGATATACCTATGATAAAATTTTGAAAAAAACTACAATAGTTGGAAGAAAAGTAATTACTGCAATAGTACAGTTTATTATTGGAGTTATATACTTAACACACATCAGAAAAGTGAATGGCACATGTGTGTGAATGATCTTGGATTTGTAGTACACAGAGAGAATTTTTTCACTAAATCTAAGTGCAAAAATGACAAGTCCACGTTTCAAAATTTATAAGTACAAATATTTCCGTTCAACAGTAAATTTTAAGTTGTTATAAGTAATTTTTGACTTATCCTAAGTAATCATTTTACTAATACACCTTTTAAGTACAAAATTAACTTATAAGAACTCAAAATTTACTATCGAATGGAAATATTTTTACTTATAAATTTCGAAACGTGGACTTGTCATTTTTGCACATAGATTTAGTGGAAAAATTCTCTCCGTGTATAGACTTAGACTATTATTTTTTTTGACTTGAAATCACATGTTAGAATTCTCTAGATAGCATTTACTTCGACTCGTATTACAATGATTTGTGGGATAAACAGTTCCCGCTTTATAAATGATTTTTTTTATTTTTGTTGGCGATTTATATTGAAGTTTTATCAAATTTTAATGAATAAATGAAAAAAAAGATTCATTTTATTGAATTCGTGGTTCAAGCTGTTGAGATATATGACAAATTTCAAGAAAGATATTTGGAACAAATTACAGAACAAAAATAGAGTTAATAAAAAAGTTTTTTATTGAAAATGAATTTTTTGATGTGGTTTATTTCTCTGTAGGCTTTTCTTCTCTCCCAGTCTCTCTGTTATCTTCATCGAAGTAACTGAAGCTTTATAGATTTCAAACGTAGTGTAGTCGTCTTCTGTACATGAGCATACACTGATGCTTTTAATGTTACCCCCGTAAATGCTTTTAGTCCTAGTGTCATGGTTGAACGAGTGGTTTCGAAAGGTTAGGAAAAGTTATGGAAATGTAAATATTCGGGTTTGCCTGATGCTCTTTTTTATTTCAATTTTTTTTTTTCTACTTTATATTGATGATCTTCTTTTTATCTTCACGCACATTGCCTATCCCTTATGAGAAATAGCAGAGATCGGGTGTGGAAAAGTTTTCATCACGTAATATGTTGTGATCCTTTGATGCTAAAAAGTTCATTCAAAACGATATTATTAAAATGGACTGCAATTTAAATTCATTTGATTATATATCGGACTTTTTTCAAATATTTAATAGGTTTGTAAAATTATCTCTTATACTTACACCTTTTTCATTGTTTTTATTATACATGATTTTCAATTGAATCGCTGTCACATTAAAACATAAAAAAATATGTGTAGAACTCAAATATCTTGTTAACTTCCCATTAGGAATCTATTGTAATGGAATCGATTTTTGAAATTCGTAATTTCATAATATCTTTACGTTTTGTGACATTTGTAAACATATTAGAAGGTTAAAAAACACATGTATGTATGTGTATACGTACATGCGTGCATATGTCAGGTTTTTTTTGTTTTCAATATAATTTGGTTCTTAATAGCATCATATAACTTTGAACAATTACGTATTGTTTATAACAATTTAAATTTATTATAAACAATTGAAAATACAGTGAATTTATTGAATTATTATGACTATGATTATATTCGATAAATATTGATAAAACATTGTTATAAATCACTTAATATGATGAAACAATTGTATATTGTTTATTACAATAGTAATTTTTTATAAACAAAAATACCCAAAGATGACAAAATTACGGATTTCAATTAATGGGGAGTTCGTCGTCAGGGCACATACTAAGCCCAGACCCATTTTATATATCCCGTTTTTAATTGTTTATCAAGAAATGCATTGTTGCAAACAATTCAGTTCATTTATACTAATTGTTTCAAACAAAAAGAGTAAGAGTCTATACGATAGTGTTCACATTCTTTCTGTTATTATTGATGCACAAATTAATTACTCTTTTTTTGTACTATCACATAGCAATGCGTCTCTTTCTCAAGTCTTTAAAATATTCTTGATTGATTTATTGTTATGTAACCTTACTCTACATGTTACGAGGATGAAGTCGCGAGAATCAGCTATCCATACATACGAATATATACAATTCTGGTGTCTGTCTATCCGTGCTTATCTGGAAAAAGCTAAATCTCTAAAACGGCTAATCTGATGGTAATCAGACTTTGCAGACACGTCGAAGGGAATATCAAGAAGGTTTACTTTTCATTTATGTAAACGGTTTCTAACAATTGAATTTGCTATAAACAATTAAGAACGCAATCTTTGCTGTATACTTGAGTTCTTTTAACGCGAAAATCATTGTTTCACTGGAAAAATGTTACTTACTAGGTAACATAAATATATAACGAACTTTTTGTCTTTCTAAAAATTAAATCAAAATAGACTGAGAACTGTGTAACATATGTTATATAAATGAATCGAAGATCTACCAATAAGATGTTTTTTTACGACATAACGTTATGTACTGACTATGTAACATAAATATGATGGACTTTTTTTGCTCATGACAATTCAATTATTATAAAGAAGCGAAAATTGAATTTTACAATATAATTTGAATTTTTTTCGTCTGTTGTCGATTTTTACGATTATATTACTTTTTTTTAATGCTATCTCCTTGCAATACGTAGTTAACTCATTCAAACCACAAAATTACTATTTGAACCTATTTTCTATAAATCGATTATTACACGAAGAAAAAATTCTGTTAATTTTTATTTAAAAATCCATACAAAAATTTTTGTGCTGCTCAAGAATGTGAGTTCAAACTTACTGAAAAGTAAAAATTAATAATCAACATACAAAAATTATAAGTTACATAAGGAAATGTATCATTCAATTTCTTAAAAATTACTTAGGCAGCACCGGAAAATTTAGTGTTCCACAGCACCTGAAAATTTAGTAACGTTAGCTGTGATAACTACGTTACCGATAAACAATTTTATGCAAGTTTAGTGATAATTTTTTTTATCAAAAAAAATTTTTTTATTTAAACAAAATATGTATATACATACAATATAATAAAATTTACATATGTATATATTATTAATATAGTTTATCAAAAAATAATAGAAATTATATGAAAAACACACAATACAACATGTTTCTAAACAAATCCAAGAAGAAACTCATACAATAAAATATAAAGTAATTTATAATATTGATTAATCGTAATTCTATTTAACACACATAAAACAATATATTTTAAAATATTTTTTAAGGAAACACACGAATTTTAAATGAAAAAAACGGAATGTATAACACTCGATCACCTTACAACATAATATTCTGACTATGTTAGTACACGCACAAAACTTAAGAGACAACATTAATACTCACGCAGAGTAATTAATTAAGATTTACATTCATTAATTACATTAATTCACATTAAGTCACACAAATAAACTTAACACAACACCGTTTAACTTTATATTAAATTGTGATGATATGACATGTTGCAACCAATATTAAATCGTAACAAAAAAATGAATTTCATCTGTGTTTACAGGATGGAAAAAATAACTATAGCACTTATAATACAAAGAAACATTGTGTTGCTCGATAATGCGAAGATTCCCGACCCAGTACGGAAACTCTCGAGAACAGTAAAATTTATCAGAGAGCACCGGAATTTTTTGTACCACACGGTTCATAATAAATCATATACAGATTTTCATTTTTTTCTAGTCACTTACTAATTTTTATTTAAAGTTTTAAAAATTAATATTTATCGAATATTACCGTGCTGTATAAGAATTTTTACTTTTACTTTTCTCAATAAATATTGAATCTATAATAAAAATTTTAAAATGATTACTGATTTTTCTTTAAAGGTTGTCTTAATTTTTTAGGGAATTGACTTTTGCGCGTGAATTGTTGTGCTGAGCACAGTAATTTTTATTGGAATTTTTTCTCCATGTACATAACGTAATTATAGACATTACGCCGACAGAGTCGCGAGAATCAGCTAATATATTAGTATAGATAAATATGTGTAGGGGAAGGCAGGAATAACTGGAACGCAGGAGCAAGGTAAAACACCAAAAAATTATTTTTTATCGAGACAAAATGGAATAATATGGAATTAACCTATTAAAAACTATTTTACGGATTCCCTTTACTTACACTGAGAAAAATGAAATAGTTGGATTTACTATGTAATGTTAATTTTCCATTTAACATTTCATAGTTGAGTCCTTTCATAGTAAGAGAAGAACTCTACTATGAGTTCTCAAATGGAAAATTAACATTACGTAGTAAATCCAACTATTTTAATTTTTTTCAGTGTACACTCCTTTTTTAATTGCTCCGCTGCGATTAAAATTATGCTAGGTTGCGATTATATATACTTTTTCTCCCTCGTATAATTGTTTGACTAAAAATTGATCAATATTTCAATGACTACAACACATTTTTTTTCGTAAAAATTTTTTCAACTCTGATCGATTATATGTTTGCAAATTTTATGAAGACTTATAAGATATTACGAACAAAAAGACATCAAATTCGGCTGAATAGCATCTAAAAAATAATGAAATATGAAAAATCTGGAACGAGTTTTATTATATTTGATCAAACAATTTTTTTAAATAAAAAACGATAAATGATACAAATTTCAGAATAGAATTTATCTCAACTTCCTTGAGTTAACAGCACGTATACAAGAACGTATAACTTTCATTATCAATTTATCATTCGATAACAACAAATGGACCATCGACAACAGAAACTTAAAATAAGCAATAGTGTGAGTGAAACGTCGAACGTTAATTCAATCAACTTTTGAATAACATTTAAAAGTCTTCGAATACATTTTTAAAATCAATAATAATATCAATTTATTCTTCAAAGAGAGAAATAGTTCTTCAAAAATAAGGTTTTAAAACCTAAGCATGAGATACTAAAGCGTTGATGTGTTAGTTCTTTTAGTCTAACTAAATATTAAACTAAATTTAAAATTCGAATTAATTGTTTGTTAATTTGAATTTGAGTCCATGTCTTTGCTTGCACCAATCGAAAATAGCATTTATATTATTGATTTTAATGTAAAAATGTAAAATTATTAACTGAGTGGTGATTGAACAAATGAATTTGTAAATTATATCCAGAATTCATCAGTTTATTACTCATAAAAAAGTAAAGGTAAACTTCCGATGAAGTGTCACCTCCAAAATTAAATCATTTCTGCTGGGATCCTATAAATTTGTGAATAAATTTATTTAGGCCGTATGAGGGACGGCGGAGATGAAGACGTGAGCCTCGCTAGACGAATGTAGGCACGATTCGAAGCTAATTATATTACATGAAGGCATAGCTAAATTGGTAGAGTAGCCAGCGCGTAACTGGAAGGTCCGGGTTCGATTCCCGATCTCAACAGAATATATTTTTCGCTAAGAATCATCTTGAGCTAGCTGTGGAGTAGTCCATATGTGTTGAAGAATTGACAAAATGAAGTGACGTCTAATTGGAAGGTTATCCAATAATTATATCAATAATTAAGTACTTAATCCTAATGAAGTTCTGTTATGTGTTTATTTTAAAACGTCTTCATAAAAAATAATTTCAAAACCAATTACTTCTACCTAGATCTTAAATGAAATTTTATCCTGCCTGTACACGAAAAAAAGAATCCATGAAATTTTACTGGGGAACCCAGTAATTTTTACTGTGATCGCGCAGTTATGCGGGACCATATGCGCAAACCTAAGAAAATTTACTTTGTAACCCAGTAAAAATTCTTGGGCAAAAAGAAATTGTCTGACCAATTAAAATTAAATTAATTATTTAAAAAAAAGTTTATAATAATTTTTTTTTTTTATTTACTAATTACATTTCTCAGTTTTGCCATTAAAAATTTATGTAGAATCTTCAGAAACATTTGTGTCTTCTTAAAGGCCATGTGTGTAAACAATTAATTGTCCTGAATACATCATTTTATTTTTCAAACCAAAGAAAATTTAGTGCGTTACAAAGGAAAATTTACTAAGGAATACCGTAAAATTTACTAGAGAGCTCAGTAAAAATTCACTCGGTAACCCATTAAAATTTGTAAGGTCAGACAATTCTTTTTTGTCTCAGAATTTTTACTGGGTTACAAAGTAAATTTTCTTAGGTTTGCGCATATGGTCCCGCATAACTGCGCGATCACAGTAAAAATTACTAGGTTCCTCAGTAAAATTTCATTGATTCTTTTTTCCATGTAGGTGCCTTTTTTTCTTTCACATCATTCACATTGTTTTCACTAAACTCAACACGAAATACTTAATTTTAGCAAGTTTACGCTGAATTCGATAAAAATACATTAATTTAAGGTTATTCGATGGTTAGACGAATTTTAAGATTAATCTATGAAAATTTCAAAAGTGATAGGTATTAATTTAAAGAAATCAAGTTTGCTTTATCTATATATTCTACCGTTTAGTTTAGCAAATAATAAATGGGTAAAGTTCAGTTAAAAGTTAGGTTAAACACTAAATCTAACGGCACAGATATATACAGATTTCTTGTAAACAAAACGATAGAAAGTTTTATAATTTTATAATTAATCAATTCTAATTGTCAAGTTTTATTTAATATCAAATATTTTCATTTATCTGTACATTAAAATTTAACATAGGTTTTCCCTATACTATACTATTACTTGTGATCGAACAACCTTAATACTCCTCAGAAAGAAAAATTAATTTAACAACAAATAATCGTTTCACTATCTACCAGTCGTTTTTTTAAGTTTAACTTTTAGTCGTATTAACACATCGAATTGAACACAAAGATGGCTCAATCTTTTCTAGTTGAAAGTACACAAATTTCAACAGTAACAATGGAGAGAGAATCCTCATATAACGTTGGATGATAACGTGGGTATAATCTTTTCAAAATAAGCTGGCTAAACAGAGATTACACCTTTTAACTTCTGAACGTTAATTTCGTTCTGTAATTTCAGTACTCACCTTTTCAAATAGTCAAGTCACTGCAGTTAGAGTCTCTAAATCATACTTTAAAGTACTTTGTTTTCGGATAAGTTTAACATGATTTGTTCGTTTTGCTGCGTACTAATCCTGTCAGAAAATGTACTCGACGAGTAAGATCATTAAAGTCTACAAATTTACATTTTACTAAATATCAAAATATTATATTGCAAAAGTAAATACCAAAAATGCTTATATTACAGGATTGAGATTATTGACTCGTTGATTTAATGTTTACAACTAATTATTATCAATTATCACCTGGATATATAGAAGGATATAACTGCATATTGCGAATTATAAAGAGATGGTACCATTGCTGATATATAAACGAGAGCCCAACAAACTAAATTAACCTTTCACGAGAAGCGAAACCACACTAAATGAAGGGTAGAGCTTCCGCATTCAAGTAATATCTCATGATTAATTTATTCAATGTTTAATTAACAGACTACTCTAGAGATTTCGTTACTAAATATTTCAGTGAACAAGAAAAGTGTAAAAGTTCTTTTTTTTGAAAGAATAAACTTTTGACTCTACTGTAAATAATGGAATCGTTATAATGTATTTAAAATACGAAATCGATAAAATCATTGGAAATTGATAAGATTTTTCAGTATTTCATGGCTGAATTTTTCGTGACTGAATTCATCGAATTCTTTATTTTAAGAATATTTAACTATCAACAAAACATGAGCCCTTTTTGGTTCGACATTAGAGCGATTTCCAAACTTCACTGTGTAGTTTCTTCATTTCATGGAAACTTGATAGTTTTCTATTTCCGTTCTCAATTTACCCTTAAAAATATTGAAGTCACCTCGAAACGTTCCTCGAAGCGTATTACCTACAACCTACCGTAAAACGTTAGTCTATTGTCCGCGCACGTTAACCCTTCGCGTTACAACGGAAAGCTATCAAGCATTTCTTCAGTTGTTCTGGAGAAAAGTTTGTTAACTCGAGCCTCTCAGAATCTGTTCATTGTCTTCGAAATCGAATAGCGATTGAGTTCGGGTGAAGACTCAATGTATATCGGCTTAAAACTGATCACAGTTATTATTATTATTCAATGATTTACTTTCTGCAAAGCAAAGTTCATTAAGTAAACGATCCCACAATCTTATTCGTTGATGTTAATACTAGTTTTAATATCGACAACAACTTCCTGTTTGATCAAATCTGTTCATTTATTAATAATTTATTTGGACTTAACAGTTACATGCTTTAAAAAAAGTCAAGTTCAGAATCACTTTAAGGAGCTAGTGAGGATGGCAAATTAGCCTGTTAAGACGTGTTTATTTGTCACAAGTAGGAATGGGTAATATTAAAAAAAAATATCGACATATGAACATCGATGTTTTAAAATTTTTAGTATCATTCTTTTGTTTAAAAACATTAATGTATGGACATCGACTGGAGGGCGCGAAAATTTTAATTAAAAAATTTTTAATAAAAAGATCATTTCAAGAAAAGGATAGATTAAAAAAAAAAAATATCAGTGCTCTCCAGAGGTCTGGGAGGAACCCAAAAAGTCCACACTACTAACTTCCCAGCGGGGAGAATGATAAGATTTAGCTAATTTACCATTATTTCCCGTTTTTTAATTCTGCATAAAAAATGGCTGGACCGATTTCGTTGAAAACTTAATCAATTCAAAGTTGCATAATTATGTGCCGAATGCAATTGGTCCCATGTCGATATGATTTTTTGTTCTCAAGATAATCGAGCCAACAAATAATTCCGAACGCACATACGAACATACAGACGCCCACTCTGTAAAGTATTGTATTTGACTCTGAGGGTCTTGAAACATAAAGATATGTTAAAATTCAGAATTTACGAAATCGGACCCATTACTATAACTTTCCACAGGGAAGTAAAAAAACAATTATAGAAGTGTAACAAATATTGACTTTATTTAGATATTGTTTTGTAGAGACATCTTGAAATTCAATATAACATAAGGGCGAGTGGGGCAAGACGGTCTTATGAATTGTAAAATGACTAATACATATAATAATGCCATTCGAACAATAAGTATGGTTTTAAATCTATTGTTAACTTCTGTATCAACAGCCTCGATGAATCCGTTTTGCCTCACTAAGTTGCTACACCAAAAATCGAAAAGTCCGTCTTGCTTCATGACGGCCGTCTTGCCCCACTCACCCCTATTTATTATCCTGTTATCATCATCTCCATGAATGGGCTTACTGAAAACGTTTGGAGAAATTTTTTGTGTTCAATCAAATGAAATTACGATTGAATATCATGTATTTAATTGAAAATTACTCAAGAAAATACATAGAGGGCACAGTATCGATGTTAAGGTACGTCCTCATTATGCAAATGCAACGTGAACTTGGCTGTTTTTTTTTGTATCAAATAAAATGCAGTACTTGAATATAATATTGTACTATACGTTTCGATAAAGACAAGTTCCATTTTCGTTTTCTTATTCTTCGACTCAGATTTAAAATAGAGAAGTTAGAGGAATTACATTTGTTCTCATAAGTTATGAAAATATCCTAAAGTTTTTACAAAGATCTTGTCTCTTTACTTTGTCTACCTCGTTATAATATTGATCTTGACTCTTGTCTTATTTTAAATTACTAGAAACTTGAGCCACTGAGAAAGTCTCTTGAAAAACCGCCTACAACTCAGAAAAAGTCTTCAATAAATTCCAACTTTAAATGCGCACAATCAGAGCTTTTAGATGCTGCTTACTCGAGTCACGGCCGAATGGATCTTTTTAAACGGTATGGCATTGGTAAGTCGAATGACAGAGTGAAGAAATGGTAGAACGTTGGCTCAAGGCATTTCGAATGTACGATTTACATTCACAAATTGCCCCCTGGCTAACCCCTTTCCATCTCTTCTTCTCTCTTATTTTCTCTTCCTGTTAGATTAAGCTTCGTGCTATTTTTCACTTGAATAAATTCGAATAGAAAACATTTACCACGTAAAAAATCTACGGTGTAGAAACTTTTTCTATAAATAGGGTGAGAGTTAGTGAATTCTTTACCTTATACTACAAAGCACAAAAACACTTTTAATCTTGACTTCGAAATTATTAATTATAGTTCAGTCCGATAATTTCTATTCAGTTTTTGAATTTTATACATCTTTCAATAATTCTGTATATTGATTTTGATGTAATATACGGTTTCCGTATAAATAGAAATATCGAATCGGAGACAAAATTTTTCCATGTACAGCCGAGATTATAATAGACTTATAATATTCATCATTTTGAAAGTTTCTGAAAATAATCTAGATAAGAATAGATAAAAAAAGATGTTTCGGTAAATCTTTCGAACAGTCGTTTCAAAGAATATAATGAATACAACTTACTACAACATGTACACCAGGTAAAGCCTTCAAGGCGTCATAGAGATGTTATCATATCTACTGTCAACATTAGACTAATATTGCGCACAACGGTGTCAGGTGAATTGAAAGCATTCTTTAGAGCGTCTGAACATTTTCAACAAGTTCTAAATTGCATTCAACAAAATGTATAAGACTTAAACTATCCCGTATGTCTTAAAATGTAAGTTGAAGGGAAACAATAAAATAATATTCATAAGAATAGTAATTTTGTAAGAATATTTTTCAAAAAGATTATTGTGAGTAACGAAGTCACGAAAATCTTGAACTCTAGAAATATTTTGTTGAAAATATCGAACTCTAGAAACATTCTGAAATCCTTTTCATGGAACGATTGAATACATTAACTATAAGGTGAAATAAGGAATAATGCAATATGTTTTCTGAAGAATCAATATTTTTCGATATAATTAATATTAAACTATTATCATTTTTCCTACAAGTACATTATTATGCGGTTTTTTCGATGATAGTTCAAGTCATCACAATAAAAATACAACTGTCACTTAGATTTCAACCTCAAAAAAGATTAAATACAGTAACTATACTAATAGGTCTAGAAAACTTATGATTATCGTACAGCTCTATCCCCTTTCTGAGTCGAAAATAAAAACCTGATTTAGTTCGATAAGTTGGAATTTTCTTTGAAGTTTAACTTGCCACCATACAGATAATTTTTGTCAAAAATTGATCAATCCTACTGGTACAATAAATACATCTTAACCAGCATTTGAAATACTGGAATAGGTTGACAAGCCGTTACGATTTAACATTTGAAACTATTGGTGAAATTAAGTACATTTTCATCTTAAATCTGTATTGAATATCTTGAAATCATTCTCATTTTATACTGATTATTCTGACGTCAATATTTTTAACATAAAATCAGAATAACTTCTTTAAATGAGTATTATGAATCTATGCTGACTATTCTGAAATCATATTTATTTTATATTGAAGATATTGACAGAGTTTTTGTTATATTGACCTTATATTGATGATTCTGACATCAATATTTTCAATATAAAATCAGAATAAGTTTTTAAATTATTTTACTGAATGATCTAAAATAGTTAACAATTAATTAAACAGTTTCAGTTAATAAACTATTTTATTTGCAATATATACTTTAAAGTTACATTTAATCAATATTAATATAATTATGATTATGAAAATTACTTATTCTACTTCTTTCGTATTGACTGTACTTATCAAATATATATTTTTATCAATATTAATTTGAATACATGGTGAAATTAAATTTTGAATTCCTATTGCTTTAATCACAAGTGTTTCCTCACATTTATGAATAAATCCTGAAGTATTGTAACTGAATTTATAACTTTGTGCGCTGTAAACTGCTACACTTCTTACTTCACGAATAATTGCCCAATACTCGTAATCACAAATACAATTTTGGTTATTGCATTGGCAGTACAAATATTTGATGAAACAATATATAAAACCCATTTTATACATATTCGAATCAATATATTTCGCTGCAACGCTATATGTTTCTGATGATCTTGTGTATATTTCTGATATATATAATTTATTTTTTTTTAAACATCTTGCGAATTGAACAATGTGCACATTGTCGAAAGGCGTTTGTCTATTGCTTAAAGCTTTTTTTATTACCTCCTGAATTTCATCGAGGGATATGTAAATTCCGACAGAATATGTATTTTTATCAATTTCTTGAGTGATTTTTACCTGTATTTTCTTTTCCAAACAAAAATTTTTTAAATCCTCATTATTAATTCTTTCTATATTATTTATCATTCTTATTAATTGATTATGACTTTCGGCTATTTGAGAATGAATATCTCCTGTTCCATGAATAAGATTCAAAATTTCACCATTCATATTTTCATATTCATAACATGTATAACTCCAAAGTGGTCCATGTTCTCTTGCACAATGAGCTAAATGTATGAGTAAATGAAAATTGATTGTTAGATATTTAAGGTCGTACAGATGTTCAAATTCTGCAAGAAATCGATTTAATAAGTCTTCTGCGACAACAATCATTATATGTGTAATCTTTTCAGAATTTAAAATGGAAATACCAACTACTAATAATGTGAAATGATTGAAATACTGAAGGTCCATAATTCCTTCCAATATTGGCAATGAATAATAAAATAAGGCATTCGATGGATAAATTTTGTTGTTTTAATCATTTTTAATCGATTATTAGCTTCATCAATCGTGGTATATAATGAAAATGGAAACTCCAAATTGAGGATTGTTTTTTGTTGCAATTCTTGTATAGGCGAGACATTTTTCTGATGTTCTAAATTCATAACTATTATTGTAAGGGTATATTTGAGGATAAGATCTTGGTCCAATTTGTAATCTGTCACCAGTATCAAAATATACTGGACAACCATACTCGCCATTTAATTGTTTGAAATTGAGACATTCAGACTTCGCTAGTAAGTCGCAAACTCCCATAAGTAAAACACTCTTTACAGTGATTGTACGTTCGTCAGGCAGTGTAACTCTGATACCTTTCAATAATGTCTGAAACGTTGATCTGAAACTGTAAAAAAAAAGATTGAAATCGGGTTTTTTTTCTCCGTACCAAAGTCCTAATATCAGAGTGTTATGCCTCTTCTTTCTATCTTTGAATGGCAATTCATTGATGGTGAGATATATTGGCCAAGCACTTATTTTCGATGATGAAAACACCGGAATGCCATCAGCGTACCAGCTGAACGAAATATTGTTTTTGTTTGACAGAAAACCATTATTAACCCATTCTTGATATAATTTTCCATCATAAATATCACATATGGTATTTCTTTCATTGGGCAACTGAAATCTTCTTTGTAATAAATTGAAAAAGTCTATTCGTTGGTACATCATGCGAATTTGGCTGATAATTGGCATTTCGATAAAATCTGATGATTTGCTATTCGAACATGTTGCACACACTTCATATTCAGATTTTAATTTATTTGTACAAGATGAACAGTAATAGTGTTTTTTGTAAGTCATTTCTCCAAAGTTAAAAAACTTTTGAAATTTATATAAACTGTTTTTTACTAATCCTGTACTCGGACAGTGCATTTCAACTGTCCTGATTAAATCTGATATACAAGTCTTTGTTAAGTGATGTTTTAAGCACATTGATAAAATGGCTAACATACTTTCTTCAACTGTTATTTCAGCGTCAAAATATAATGGAGTATTGCGACTGTTATCATCAGTTTCATTATTGGGTATTTCATCTTCACCATTATATTCTTCTTCATCGTCATTATCATCAGCAATAGCGAATACAGAACCTTCTTCAGTAGTATCATTGGTATCGAGTCGTTCGTTAGCTTCAAGCATTTCACCTACAAGTCTGAAAAATGGAAATATTTGATATTTTTTTAAATTAAATTACTGTAACTTCTATAGCCAATTGTCTTACAGATGTTCTTCTCCAATATCATTATTATTGCCCGTTAACATAGCATATATTTCTTCGATATTTCCTATTCCTTCTGGTTCTACGCTCCGGTCATCACTGTTTTTCAATAAACACATAATGAAATATATAATATTAATAGAATAATTATAGAAAAAAAATGTAAAAATAGTTATACTTACATTGACATTCTTCTTAATAATTCTACTTCTGCAGTAATTTTTACTAATTTATTTTCAGTGAATATATAATCCTTATTCCGTACCGAATATCCTGAATTTGTATTGATTCTATACTAAACATTCTGAGCCTGTATTGATTCTTTACTGAAAATATTGAGTAAAAATTTAGAAATTCAGTAATGTCAGTATAGATTCAATATAGAATCATTTTTTTCCATACTGAATTTATCTTGACAATTTTGGAAACGGAATTATTCAGATGTGTTCAATATAAATTCAGTAAAAATCTCTTTATAAAATTAATACTGGTTAAATATTTAATTTATATTGAATATATTGAATTTTTCAATATATTCAATATAAAGTTAATATAAAAATTTCGACTCGGGCATGAATTAATTTTAAAAATTGCCCGTTTAAATCTTCATATTTGTAACACATGTAAGCCCACAAAGGACCATTATATCTTACACATTGTGTTAGATGAAGCAATTGATGTATGTTCATAGAACAGAATTCAAGTCCATATATTTCTTGAAAATCTCGTACAATTTTTTGTGAAAAATTCTGAGCTAAATGAATCATTGTAACTGTTACTACATTACTATTGAGGTATGTTACTGCAGCAACAAGTAGTAAAAAATGTTGAAAATATTGAGGCGTCATTATATCAGCTAAAATGGGGATTGAATAATAAAATAACCATGATTTCAGTTCAGATATCTTCCAATGAGAAAGGTCTTTAACGCTCCGTGACATGCGATAAATAAATTTTGGTGGTTTAATCAATTTTCAACGCTCATCAATAACATCAATAACTGGATACAGTGAAAAAGCTTTATCATTGTAAGTTGAATCGAATCACAAAGTTAAGAGTTTCTTCATTACTCCGCCATCAACACCATGCATCCTGTCAATTGTAGTCCCAGTAATAAAATCTGGCATTAAATTTGCAAACGCACATAGTCCTTTCACGCCCATCACAGGGTTGTTTGCTCCTGCAGATATTTCAGCATATCGTCTCATACTTTCACATGTTCTTAAAGTTAAATTTTCAGAGTATGGAAAAATCCAAGGGTGTCCACCAGAATTTAATGCAAAATTATTCCCAGAACATTCACACCAAGAGCATCCATATTCACCGTTGAACTGGACCAAATTTAGCAATTGTGCTTTAGCGGGTAAATCGCACGTACCGTAAAGTAAAACACACCTTATTCTTTTTCTTGTCCCATCATGTAACAGAAAATCATAACTTAAATAAAGATCGTCTAATTCTGATTGAAGTTTTTCCAAAAATAAATTGGCACTTGGTTTATTTTTGCCAAACCAAAGAGCAGCAACTATCAGATTCGATCGTTTCTTCCTTTCAGATATTGGTAGTTCATTTATTATTAGGTACAATGGCCACATTGAAGTTTTCGATTATTTAAAAACTGGTATCCATCAGTATACCATGTGAAACTAATATTATCGTTATTTTTTAAAAATCTATTATGAATCATTTCTCTATATAAGCATCCATCATAAATATCATTCAAAGTACCTAAATTGTTCTCATTTCCTTGAAAAGGATGTTGCAACTGATTATAGAAATTAGACCTCCTAAACATTTCTTGTAACTGTAATGATATTGGTATTTCAATAAAATATGAAACATCAACCATTCCTAATACTTCACACTCTTCACACAGCTCTCGACTTGAAGCAAGACTTCTCATACATGATGAACAATAAAAATGCTTGATTACAACTGCATCATTTTCTCCTGATAATGAGAAACATTTCTTAAATTTATGGAGTGAGTGATAAAATGTCTCATCGCTATTTTTACTGTGCAAATTAATAACTTGCAAAATATCAGACAATGATGTTTGCGTAATATGGTGTTTTGCATAAAGATTTACAACTAAAATCATGCTTTCGTTGACAGTTAATGGTGCTTCTATATACAAGGGCTCACTGAAACGATCGTCTTCTTCATCATTGTCATTTTCTGAAGTATCATTTTCACTTTCTTGATTGTTAACTTCACCATTATTTTCATCTTGAATAAAACCATCACCACTAAGACGATCATCAACTTCTAATCAAAACTTTGCATTACTCCAAAAATTAAATTACCTGATTTTTATCATGAATCTCTACTTCACTACTCAATGATGATGCATTATCAATGCTAGGTGGAAAAATATGATTGAGATAATCTTTTTTTCTCCTTTTTGATAACTCAGCATAAGGTTTTCTTGACATAGCTAATAATTTTTCAAAATTTACTTAATTTATCTGTAATGTATCAAATGAAATAGTTATTGTTATAACCAAAGAAGTGTGTTGGATACTTTAAATCCTTTACAGAAGTTGATAAACTAACTGTTTTTTTAACTTTTTTAAATTATATAAATATAAATGTATATCACACTTTATTTTTATTAATATCAAAGAATTCAAATCGAATTTATTAGTTATCTAAAAAGATCTCTAATGTTTTCAAACAATCTCTGTCAGTAAGTTACACGATAAAATGAGAGTGCCCTCTATGTCACGGGGCCTATACACACTTATCGGTTCACGTATTGTACATCGTCGAGCTGCGGTATCATGTAATGGCGTTTTCCCAATAGAAAACAGTAAACAGTGACATATTCGAAACATCGAAATTACTCAAAACGAAAAGAAAGAAAAATTATGTAGCTACAGTCATATGGACAAATCATGAAACCGGCAAAGATGTTCGTGACCAAGTGAAAATACTGGAATTTGGAAGTATGTTAACGTATTTCTCTTTAGTTTAATAGTTGTCAAAAAATTTTCCTTCGATGTTAAAAATAATCCTTCGTTCAACTCCTATCCTTCCATATTTTTAGGTAATGAAGACCTCATGAAAATTCGTCTGGATAATAAAGGAAATATTTGCGACAGTAATACGAAATTGTTTATCATCCAACTGTAGAGAGAAAAAGAAAACTAAAAGAAGATGAAAAAGTTCATGGAGTAATTATTAAAAAGTGAAATCAGATTTAGAGAACAAACTGGGAAAACAAGTTCCTTTGGTCACTATGGATAAACCGTGTGAAGATCAAGAATTACAAAAATCGCATCCTAGAAAAGTGCCCACTAGAAGAACCCAGGTTAGGTCCAAAAAATGTCAATCTCAAAAAAATACAAAATCAAATGAAATTGAGAAACAAAATAAATCTCAATCCAAAAAGGCAAATTCTCAAAACGTTCATCTCAGTAATACAGAAGATAGAACGACAATATCTAATAAAAGAAATTCTTCAAATAATACCAGTTCAAGTGGAATAGGGAAAAGAAAAAATTTCTTCCAACGTCTAAAAATGTTCAAAAATCTTTTCTTCATTCAGACAATAATCACACAAATAAGCTTTCAATATCTCAAACAAATGAACCTTAAGAAAACATGATCATGAAGAAAACAACAGAACAAGAAAATCTTATTTTGAAATGTAACAATAGCCAAAAATGTAATTACAGTAACTTAGAAAATGAAAAATCGACATCTACCTGTCACGTTTATCAAATAAATACAGAGGGGCTATCTAAACTTCATAATAATATTATAACTGAAATAAAATGATAATCGATCACCACTTAAAGAATCCAACCCTTTTAGCATATCAAATATTTTAACAAAACCCATCTCTCAATCAAAAGAAAATGTAAACAGAAATTTTTATACTTCAAATGATCAATTTTCAAATGTCTATGTAAAAGACATTCCAGTTACTTCTGGTTTTCAAACAACAATAACTGCATTTTTTCCACCAACATATTATCAACAGTTCTTTGAAGACTTTTTTAATGAAAATAATCCAAATGAAATAAAAGATACTTTCACTACTCCACTTTTTTTAAGTTCAGTGGCAGAAAATAAAAATTGTAACTCAACTAATGTATTTAATCCTGAATTGATACCATTTAATTCTAACTTTGTCAATGAATCATTGTTTAATCAATCGCTTGGTTTATACAGCAATACAAATGTACCTTTAACAAAATCCACCAATACGTCATTAGATTAATCGGTTTGTGAAAATAATGCCCGTTATTCTTTTTCGGATCCAGTAGTAGACCCTACTGATCTAGCTTTCCAAGATACCCATAATCCAAGTGTAAGTGAAAAAGAATGCACAGAGCAACAATATGTCGCAAACACACAGAAAAGTTATTTAAATGATGTAACTGATGAACCAAATTCAGATTCTTATGTTTCTGACGATGAAGATATAATTGGTGTATTACACACTTATTTTCCGAATGACGGTTATTGATTAGTCATGAAACCGCTTTTGTTTCTAGAATATCGTAAATAAATCTTCAAAAAATTAATTTCAATCTATTACAGTTACAGAGCAAAATGTTAATTTTATACAAATGATAGAGGCATCATTGGAAATGATGTATCATTCAAAACAAAAAGAGAAACTAGATAGAACGGCATCCTTAAAGCTAAACCAATTCAAATAATCATGGGGAAATAAGGTATTGTCTTTGAAATAAAATTTTTGAAGAATTAAGATAGTTTAGAACAAGAACGATGATAAACTACCAATCGAATGTAATTTTATAATCTTTTAAATGTTATGTTAATTGTAAGGATTTAGAAATTCAATTATAAGTTATCTTTTTTTTCTTAAAAACGATAGTAATTAAAAAATTACATTTTGTTTCTAGCTTTGTAATCGTTTTTATTTTATATATTATTTGTTGAAAATTTCTAATTCATTATTTTAGAAATGTTCCATTCGATTTTTGATACTATTTGCAGAAAAGAATTGATCCTAATTGTAATATATATTTTCCATCAAATATTATCCAAGAAATTGAGAAAGAAACAGAAATAGAACTAGGGATTTCAGATTGGCCGAAATTAGTAACATTAGCATTGACCCATGTGTATGGTGATCACTTGTCATTTTATACTGCCTCAGGCGGATTATCATCTCAGCCTGGTATAGATCAAAAAATAAGAAACGGTTGTTATGCCCGCCATTTTCGCGTCTCAATTCATCTAAATATTAATTTTAACCTTATTTAAACATTAGCGGAATATGAACCCTCCTCGGTTCAACGCTCTGTTCCACATAAGAGAAACTTCCTAACTCCACAGTTTCCTCATTTCCAATGTCCTAAAATCTCGTTGCGACGTTGATGTGGAAACTTGGTAGTTTTCCATTCTTGTCCTCAATTTACCCCTGAAATAGCCAGGGCCAACGCCTCACGTTGAACAGTATAAAAGCCGCCTCAAAACATTACTCGAGGCTTAATCAACTCAAGCAAACGGTAAAACGTAGGTTGATTGCCCGCGCATGTTAACCCGTCGCGTTATAAGTGATAATCTTCGAGCATTTCTTCAGTTATCCTGAAGATGAGTTCATGAACTTAAGTCTTTCAGGATCTGTTGAAATGTCTTTGAAATCAAATCGCGATTGAGTTCGCGTAAAGACTCAGGTTGTATCGGCTTGAAACCGATAATAATTATAGTTATTATTCAACCATTTACTTTTTGGGGTTTTTCACCCTCAACAAATCATATAAATCTTATTTTACAATTCCGATTGAGTTCGGTAAATTACAAGTACAAGAATGTGTTGTTAAACAGTGTTTTACATTTAAACAAAAGTGAAATTAAAGTTATTAACTTGTACTTTTCAATTCAACGCTTATCCTTCTCTTTCATCCACGATTTCGCGCCTCTAAATTGATCTCTCTCTCTCTCTCTCTCTCTCCTTTGGCATCAAAATTCATATTACAACTAATTGTCAACAGTAAGTATAACTTGCATATCTAACACATATTCTTTCTTTTACTCAGGTGTAGAACCTCGAGCTGGACTGAGAACCAACAGACGAATCAAAGTATTTAGGAAACAATCCCACAATCATATTCGTTGATATAAGGACTAGTTCCAATATCTACAAAAACTCTCTGTTAGTCCGAGTCTCTGAAACTCTTTTGGCCGCTACCATACCAAATTACATTTTATTATTATTATTTAGTTATTAATAATTAATTCGGACATAACACGGTATTTTAGGTAATCAAAGATTTTATACGTACTAAACAATGTATTGAAATAAAATTAAATTGACGATTCTTATTTTCCCATTTTGATTTTAGAATGGGCAAGATCTAGTTATAAACACAAGATTAGAAAAGAAAGTTTCGTTAACCACGTCAATGAACTAAGCACTTTATGGTCAGTAATATTTATCTTACGTCTTATTTAACTCTGAAAAAATATTAATTTTATTTTTTTACCATAGAATGGGCGAATTCATTTATGAAAGAGGGCTCGAAAATTACAAAAAAGGATTATAATGGATGTATTAATTAATTTACAAGTAAAAAAAGAAAGAAGATGAAAAATACTAAAAAAACTAGAGATGGAACATCAACATCTAACTTAACCTGACTAGAGTATTTATAGCAAATAATATTTAAGGACAATTATTAAAATTGTATCATTTATTATATGTGTAAAAATAAAAAAGTCTTAAAAATAATTTAGAATGATTTTAAATTAATAAATTTAAACCAGCATTTCGTGAACCGGTATAACTGTACGATTTAGTACAATTGGTAAAGTAATACCAGACTTTTGAATGTCTGGGATAATTTTAGATTTGATAAAAAGAGACATAAGTGACTTGTTAAAGACTATTCCAAACATTCATTTGTATGTCAAATCTATATCTTACAATACTGGAATGAATCTTCCAAACGTGCTAACAGAAGGAAATTTAGAAATTATTACATTCAAACCAGGCTTTTATTGTCGACTCGGGTTACTTTCAATGACTTTTAAATTCTATTCTGTTGATCAATTTGATGTACACATATGGGGTGCGGAAAGTATATCTTCACACAGTTATAAATAACAAGATTTTCTTTTAAATAATTCCATCTTATTAATAATATGCACAAAAAAATTTCTCACAATGTTTTACAATCAACATTTTTATAACCTACACATAGAAATTAATATATAAAATACAATAAATGATTCTAAATAAATAATAATTTAAGTAAATCAAAACCTCATAATTGTGAACTTTAAATAATTTCAAATTCCTTATTTAAAACTTTAACTGTATCCATAAATCTATATTTCAACAAGATAATATTGACTTCTATCTGAAGAGACTCTGAAAATTAAAATCAATAGTAATAAATCCTCTTTTTGAAAACTTCAAATAACATTCACTTTCAACCGTATCTTTGAGTATAGTTCACTGATAACCATCGATTCCTGTTAATAACTAACAGAGAAAATTATTCATTACTCAACCTAGTGATTATAAGACAGATAGTTATTAATGAAAAGTGAGTGAAACTTTTTAGAAAATTATCGTTCGAAAAAACTTAATTTTTGTTTAAATTCCAATATCCATCAACGAAAATAACAGACATCGTGGTCCGAACAAATCGAAACCTTTCTCAATTTTGCAACACTCTATTTTATTTTTAGAAAAAGTCTGAGTGCTCAAATTGAATCTTAAGGTGACTGTGCTTCGACTTCTAAAAGAAATCGCGTAGCAAAAAAATACTTCATGTAGGGAATATTTTTTCAAGTTAAATTTGGTTGGCCTCATCATTTACTCGATACAGCTATAAAAACCTTCAATTTGCTGTTTCATTAGAATAAGATTTTTCTTATGAAACAATTTCCTTATTTGTTCTTTGAAAACTTTGAAAGTATATATTTTTTCATTCATCAAAAACGTTTGTCGACAGCTTCGCGTAGACAAGACAAGAGATTTGTGAAGTTCTCGTTTAAAGTTTCATTGACTCTCTCCGTATAATTAAAAGTAAATATATAATCTCAGTAAAGTTGCTATAAGGGGAATAGAAACCAGCATTATCTGTACCAAGACGGCGAAACCTTCATGACGAAAAGGAGTCACGAAACCCTTCAACTCAGCTTGATACTTTTTACTCGAGTCTATGTACTGTTTCTCTCTTTAACCATTGTCATTCTCTATTGCTCCCGTCCTTTTGTTATTAATATATTTTTTTTCCTTTTATTATTTGAAGGGACTAGAGCCGTCCCATTCAAGTTATTTTAACTGGTTGCTTTTGGCGGTGTCATTTTTCACATTCTGTGTTAAAAGTTGGATCGTCCTAACTAGCCAAAAAAATTGCCTGCAGAAAAGCCACGCAACTTTCTACCAACTCATTTGTTTCCTTCTGCATACAAATTTGTTTTATCACTTGTTTCATTTCACGTAACGATTATTTATTAGTTTTTACATTTCCCTTTATTTCCTACTTCTATCGTTCTTTTTATTTTATATTTTATTACTTGGTTTTAAGCGGCATTTTCAGAACTTTAACTTTATTCAATAGTTCCTACTACATTGAATATGTTATTTGATGTTCTCATTATCAATTTTATTTTTAGGTAACTTGTCATTAAATATGATTAATTTTTTTTTTGACTCACGTTTGATTCGTTGGCATTCATTAGCAATTAATTTAGAAGTTTATGAAAGTTGACAACAATGTATTCTGACAGATTTTTTTGCAAGTGTCATGCGTAAACAAAATTCTTTCTAATGAAACCATTGATAGAATAAAAAAAATTTTCAACTACAAAATTGTAATTAAAAATATTTAAGTTCTAATTTAAATAAAAAATTCTGGAATGATTTCTTGAAATATGATGATGACATCGACAGCTACACTACAAATCCAAGTATGTTATCTTCGTAGATAGTTCTTGATATACTAAACCTGCTCAATATTAAATTCTCTGAAAAAACTATAGACTCAAATGCGCATAAGGTGTCCATAAGAGAGGTGTAATTTGTTTTCACATATTTTACATCGTATACACTGTAGTGTACATATATATGCCTGTTGCTTTAACACGTTCGTAGAATTTTTAATTGGCAGTGTGAAATAAAGTTCTTCGGACTAGTTTAGAATAACAAAACCTTCAATTTCCATTCAGAATTGGGTCTACAGACGAAAATTGTTAAAAAAAATTTTTTATGCGCTTGGAGTTATTTCCAAGGGTAAAAATAGTAAATTTGAGACTAGTAAGATATATTATTGCTGTTATTCTATACATTACATGGTATGAATTACATATGATAAACCGATGAATTTCAATGAGATCGTTGATCGCACATTTTAAAACGTAGCAAAGAGACATCAGGGGGAAGTGTCTATAATTTCGTCAACGTTCACTCGCAAGACGTGGCGTGTTAAGAGAGCATAAATAATTCAGTATTTATTAAAATGTTTTCAAGTGGTGCAAATTTTTTTGGAGCAATTGTTGTTGGAGCCTTGAATCTAGATTATTACCAAATCTTTAATTAAATAAAGAATATCTACAATAAAATAAATTCATCTACGGAAATTACAAAATCGAAGGACTTAAAGAGTTTAAAATTTAAACTGAACTTTCGATTTTTGACAATTTCAGAAGAAAATTGTATAGAAAATAACGTTCCAGTGATCAAGTCCAAAGAAAAGCAGGAAAATTATTCCGAAAGTCAGGCGAAAAACCCATAATTTCATTTTTAACGCTATTGTCAACTAACTTATACTCGCGACATTATTTATGCTGAATATGAAAAAAAAAATTTGCAAACTTATTTTAATTTTTCGATCGAAATAATCAGCCCACGACCTAAAAGTTGTGCATTTCGCATCGCATAGGCAAGTTTTAACTCATAAACTCTTTCTGAGAATGTAGTGACATTCTTTACATCATCAAAGGTGACCTCCCAGTTTCTTACGAGATCGAGTAATTAAAGATCTGCACAGGAAGAAAGTGGAAGAGGCTTGGACTCGACACCCTCGAAAATATTGATCACTCCTTTGACAAGGAGGATTACGGTTAAAAAATAAACGCATATGGCTGGTTCCTACCATTCCTGCACTCGTTTCAGTATCATCTATTGGATCCCTAGGTCTTCGAACCTCACGTTCCAATGTAGTACTCGGTCTCAAGTCAAGCCGTAAAGTCTTTTATCCCTTAAAATCATTAAATAATAATTCATCCTCATCGACTCTCGAATGAGAGTATCATCGGGAAATATAATTAGAAGTGCGCACTGCACGAATTGAATGGAAATGCAACCTGGAACCGGAAATTAGTCACAGAAGAATGATTGAAAGGAAATTCACACCAATTTTTTTTTATGCTTTTTAGCTAGATAGCCTAGAAAACCGAAGTGCAGCAAATATACATTTCTGAGAAGAGTTGCAACAATATTAATTCATGAGTAGTTTATTTACAATGCACTTATTACAGAAACGCATTCCGCAGCCTCTCGTATTGTGAATAGATTCGCGAACCAGTATCGGTAGACACAGTGCATCGTAAAAAGCAAATTTTCTAATGCAAATGTATCTCGGATAACAGGTCATTTCTCGACAATAATTATCTTTAATTACCATGAATGCAACAGTTCTTTCATGATTTTTTTTATATTGAGAAAAGGAGGTGGGCCTCGGCTAACTGCCATTCAGCCCTCTGTTGATGCAAAATAGAATAAGTGTACAAAAATATACATTACAAAGACTGCAAAATTTGAATCGGCTTATAACACTAACAACGAACATGTGATTTACTATAAACATTTTGATAAACATAGCAATTTTTTTTAACATAAATAAATTTATCAATATAAGAATTAAGTATAAATATTTGAGTGTAAACATTTTATAAGCTACATATGTGAATGAGTATTCCTTACGTACGTATTTAGAATACAAATGATTAATAATTAAAAATAACCATTTTCGATTGGTTGGACATTACTATTTATAATACAAAAATAAATTCTTCGTTTGGATTAATTCTGATGTAATAATAGAAAAAATTCAGGTATTCTATTGATAAATTTTCCTTACTCTATGATAATACTATGATTGCAGTTAGTAATATATGATTTTATACTATAAGGAGGGAACTCACCCAGGAATCTTAAAGATCTAAATAAGCTTTCTCTCTCAGCATCATGAAACGGATATTGCCGGAACACATGTTCATCGGTTTCTTCATCAGTATTACAGTCGCACTTAGGCGATCCAACAATATTTAAACAGTTAAGACTGGCTTTGGGAGAAGTATGTTCAGATTTTAGTCGATTAATGGTTACAATTGCCTTTCTATTGAGCTTAAGTTTATTAAACCCACAGTGAGTTGAGTTACTAGAGTAGTGAGCAAAAAAGGATTTGTCTTTACCTTCATTTACGAATTTCTGAAGATCCCATTACAGAGAATCTTTTTTCATATTGGATCTCCAGGTTGTTTTAAAGTCATCTAAAAATAGCAGAACTAGTGAGTCTCTACCGGTATTCATAGAGTCTTCAGCAACTGAGTCAACCTTTTCATTCCACTCAAGACCTACCTGGTCTGGGACCCACCGCAGTTTAACATCCCCCCCCTCTCCTAGTTTGAGTTTATAAATTAAGTCTTCGACATGCATAATAAGGCATAAGCTTGTTTCGAGTTTTGGTTTGGCATTGAGTGCTTTTAAAACACTTCTTGAGTCCGAGACTTGGTATAATATGGAGCGGTGATCATCGAAAGGGTTTCAACTAATGCTAAAGCCTCTGCTGTAAAGACTGGAGCGAAAGAGGAAGTACGCCATTTAAAGACAGAATCATCATTTCCTCTCACAGTCGCGAAACCCATAAAAAGTCTATCTGGCATCTTAGAGCCATCAGTGATTTCACTGTCTCTACCACGCTCGCGAGGGGTCATCACAAGTGTTGTAATTAGGAATGGAGTCATTCCCGTGATACCACATCCAACTGCGAAATTATTTTCTGAGCCTCATGGCACCGGCCTGGCAACACGACTACCAGACTACAGCTCTTCATCCTGGGAATTTTGTGGAGCCTTATTTTATTTTTTGATTGATCTTGCTTTCATGTCGTTGGGGATTGAATACCAACACGACACCTGAATTATAACTTCGCAGCTTCTGGGAGGCTTCATCGATACAGCACGAGAAGTATCACAGGAATACGGTATAAAGGGTACAATTATTAAACCTTCATTTTCATTTTGATAACCTTTTGCCGTCAGCGTTTTTACGCCGTCACAGCTAATATGATAAATAATTTTTCATGTCTTTTGTTACTCAAATTTGAGTGAATGTATCATTATTGATATTTATCTGATTTATTTTGTGCTCATGAACTAAATTTTTCTTTTATATTAATTTATGTAAATTAAATAAGTAGAAGAAACATATCATCTTCATGAAAATTGATTACAAATTTTAATATTTTTGTGCAGTGATGATTTTTTGGTTAATACAACTATATAAAAACATTACATTTTTAGCGCCCGACGTGGGGCAAAGACTCACTCATATAAAAATTAGACTCTACCAACTAAGTTACATGATATATTATATGCTAATTTTGAGATTAATTTTTTTATAAAAGTTATGGTCGTGTTTCATATCTTTAAAATTTGTACATAAGTGTAATCGATGAAAATTGAAATCGAAATTCGTTTTTTAAATAACTAGACTAAATGAAAATACGAAAATCAGAGAGACTTGAAATGGAAAAAACAAGTGGGGCAGCAAGAGATAATTTCAATGACAGAATTTCTCATGGATCTAGAATTTGTAGGAAAAAGAAAGCAGAGGTTATACAAATGGCTCAAACTCAGAAAATTCAGGAGGAATGGGAACGAATAAGGCGGACGAAGCAGTTAAGACTAAAATTTCAATAGGAAAATGATATTCAGGCTACAACGGAAAATAAAATATTTGATAGCTTGGTGAGTCAATTTCAGTACTTACAAACAAATATTAAGGTACCTAAATTTAGTGAAGATACAAACCTTCTTGAATTTCTTGAAAAAATTGAATAATATTTACGATTGAATAGTATGCGTGTGGAGCATCGGTTGATGGTCATAGATAGTTTGTTAGAACTACCCACTCAAAGGTCTTACCTTAAAACCCTGAGGCGTCCCCCAGCATCCGTGTGAGATTTTATCCACTAGAGGATCGTAACCCTGTAACTGCTGAGGTAACTCACAGCATTCTCTAACCAGAAAAACAGACCAAGAATACTTATATAGAGAATAACAAATATATATCATCGACTATTCAGTCTCTAATTACGACGTATTTTATTCATTGATTATCGTGACTGTAAATAATTAATCCATAACAATTAAAATTTCTAAATTGCAATTTTTTTCACTGTCTTAATATTATTTTAAAAATTGCAACGACATATATGTCCTAAGTTTTTATGCTCTTTCGATTGAAATTGGTCTCATCAAAAAATATTCAATAGTTTTCGAGTTATAGATTTTTTGTTATTTTTAATGAAAAAAAATGTGTATCCCATCAAATATCTTGAAACGTAAACACATGATGAAAATTCAGATTTTACTGATCGACCTAATTTCAATAACTTCCTAATGAGAAGTTAAATATGTAAGTAGAAATCGGCTTTTACAATGTTAAAAAAGAATAACCGGTTTAAAGTACAAACAACAGTCGACAACATTCTGCCACTTTCAATTTAGCGTAATAATTGATAGATTGTGAACGACGAGCAAATTCGATAGGACAGTATGCCTGTAATAACAATATGCGGGAAGTTATCTTGTCAATGTCGGATTTTGTAAATTTTTTTAAATTATAGTGATTCTTCATTATTACTGAACCTTAAAAAAATAAGACGCATCTACTCGAATGGAACACATGTTACTGTAGAGCAATGTTACAATCACGATGAAGATTGATGAAGTTGGCAGTGATTTTTTTTATTAATCACATTTATATAGTTTATATCAGAACGCAAACGAGCATCAAGGTCTGTAAAACACGCAGTTTTTCCTTTAAGTGTATACTTCAAACATGGTTGAGTTCCATTATGGTCTTTATGATTAAGTATAAATGTTCTGCTGGGGCATCAGCGATGAATGCTCTCATAAATACAGAAATAAGTTTTTTATTAAATTTAATTCCTCTAGCATTTTTAATTTCTTGAATAAAAAACTAGAAAAACTAAATAGGGTTCGAAAGCTTTTTCTTTCCTTCATATATACTAATAATTGCAGGAGTGCCATTTCGAACAGAGACTATACGAAACTGGACAGGCCACAATTGTATGCCTAAAGTACTGTATATAGACATTCCATCAGTGTGTAAGTCTATTTGTGAATAATTTGGTATTATTCGTACGAAAAGTA
Organism: Chelonus formosanus; assembly: GCA_028641665.1. Lineage (NCBI taxonomy): Eukaryota > Metazoa > Arthropoda > Insecta > Hymenoptera > Braconidae > Chelonus > Chelonus formosanus. The sequence goes on from CM054002.1 coordinate 6,650,334, forward strand.
GTAGTAACTTGTCAATTATTTGTGTTTTAAAACCAACATGACAATATTCACTATCAGGATCCATCGGTACAGTTCAATGATGTTGACGAAGAGTATGAAATAGAGATCTCGTTGAACGAAGTCAACTATGGAAACAATGATGTCTACGGAGAGATGCTACGATCTGATCATCTTAAGTATGATTAATATTGCTTGGACAAAAATAGCAAGGAGTAGCAAGATTTTTCTGAAAATCTTCCGAACTAGTGCTGTTACTCGAATTGTCTTAAAAATTATCATCGATGTCACTGTAACATTCAAAGTTGTTGTAATCACTATCACGACCACTTTTAACATTATAATTAACAAAACTCTCATCATGATCATTATTTACAAAACTTTCATTGCCATCAATGTTGTGACTATAAGATCTATTTGGTTCTGCACTATGATCATTTGATGAAGGATTTTTTGTTAGATGATGTAAATGTTAAGATCGTCTAGTTTCAATCAAGTACATATTAGATTTTCTTCTTTAACTATACCTAATCATAAAGACGACAAGAGTTACAAAAAAAATTAGCATAGTAAGAAACAGAGCCATTATATCTGTAATTAAAACATTACACGGAGAGAATTTTTTCACTAAATCTAAGTGCAAGAATGACAAGTCCACGTTTCGAAATTTATGAATAAAAATATTTTCGTTCAACAGTGAATTTTGGGTTGTTGTCAGTAATTTTTGAGTTATCCCAGGTAATTATTTTACTAAGACACCTCTTAAGTACAAAATTAACCTAGAAGGACTCAAAATTTACTATTGAATGGAAATATTTTTACTTATAAATTTCGAAACGTGGATTTGTCATTTTTGCACTTAGATTTGATGAAAAAATTCTCTCCGTGTACAGTTAATATTATTATGGATTCCCGTGTAAAAAAAATTTGTTCCGGAGGCATGCCGCCGGAGTTCCAAATCTTGATGCCTCCGCTGAGACGGAGCGGTAAAAATTTGGAACTTTTTGGTAAAATTTTTTTATAAAAAAAAATCAAAAAATTCCAAATGGTTCCAAATTTAGTACGTTCTATAAAATAAAAATTTTTTGCATAAAAAAATTCTTAATTTAAGTTTGAACAATATATTATAAATTGAATAATTGTTTTGAAATAATAAAATTTTATTAATAATTTCTACAAAAAAATTGTCTTACAATATTTTTACAATTTGAATTCTTTTAACCTGGACAAAAAAAGTACGTGTTTTAAAAGTATTTTTTTAAGATTTGGTTAATTACTTTAATTACTTATATTTCAATTATTATAAGATACATTTCTATAAAAGAAAACAATTTCCTTGTAAATTTATTGACAATTTTTTTTTTTTTAACTTAGATAATACTTCTTCGCCAACTGACACGATGTCCTAGTGAGTACAGCGTCAGCCTGGCGTGGTAAGGGTAGCGGATTCGATTCCCAGCCGTGACGAAATCAATTGATATGGTTTTTTCTCTGGTCACCGTGAGCAGGAGGCCTCTCTGGAAAGGCCGGTTGTTTCGGCACAGGTTTTTCGCAGTTTCCCTGTGTGTTCATGCAAATGCGATACAATTGTTAGGGTGTAAATCGGCTGCAGACGCAACTCGATGGACTATGTGTGTAATAGTTAATCGCGCAGGCAGGAGGGTGGTGGGTCGCTAGAGGGGGGAGGGGGGCTCAGAGGGAGTGCGCGTAGGGTTCCGACTGTAGGGTTAAGAAGGAAGTATTGTGAAACACCTGGCTCAAGCCAGGTATACAATTAAAATAAATGAGAAATATATATATATATATATATATATATATATATATATATATAATACTTTCTCGCCTGTGATTACCGTCCCTTCCCTTCCTCAATAATTTTATTCTTGATCATTTATAACGTAACCTTCAAAAAATCATTTAATTTAATTTTCAAAATACAATCTTGATAATTCTTATTATCTAATGATTGTTATCTCTGGTAATACTTATCTTTGATTTATCTTTACATCGTTTTTTTCTTTGATAATTATTGTAACAGTTTATCTATTTGTATTTTTTATTCTTTTCTTATGATAGCAACAGCTTTTCTTTTATTTCGAGATTAACTTTATGCGTATATTACTTATTCGTAGTTGTGATGTTTTTTTTTCCTTTATATATAAAATTTATTCTACTTATCAAGTTCGTTTTATTAAAAATCAATAGAATTTTATTGTTTATAACTGTTTTTTTTAAATATTAATATATATGTATGTATGCATGAATGTATAGATCTGGTTTGAGTGAATTGTAGGGACCTGTAGGATATCAAGTGGTACTTACGAGGACTACGTAATTTCAATGGAATTTTGAACATGGATAAAAGTTAGAGCAGTGGTCTACTGTAATTGCATCCACTGTACTTACAAGGTTATTCTTCTTCGTTTAACAGCATCTAATAGGAACCGTCCTCATATATACCACTATATATGGTTATATAAGTATATACACGGAGAAAAAATTCCATGAAATTTTACAGGAAAACCCAGTAATTTTTACTGGGATCGCGCAGTTATGCGGGACCATATGCGCAAACTTGAGGAAATTTACTTGGTAACCCAGTAAAAATTCTTAGACAAAAAAAAATTGTCTGACCTTTCAAATTTTAATGGGTTATTGAGTGAATTTTTACTGGGTTCCCCAGTAAATTTTACTGTATTTTAAAATAAATTCTCCTTAGGTTACAGACTAAATTTTTTTTGGTTTGAAAAAAAAAATCGTGTATTCAGGACAATTGATTGTCCATACACATGGGCTCGAAGGAGACACAAATGTTTTTAAATATCGTACATAAATTTTAGATGATAAAGATATTCATCATGAAGAGTTTGTTGACAAAGAAACATCTTTCTTTACTGCTCTTACGTAGTGCAATTAATATTTTTATGTTCTTTAGCCTTGAATCCCCGATTTACGCAGATACTCAAACTGAACTTGAAGAGTAAAGTTTATGATTCAAATGCATGTGGTGTACACGTTGTTTGTTGTTAGATAAAAAAAATTTTCACGGTTAAACATTTTTCCTCAGGGAACAGATCAGTTTAACCCGAACTTCCAAACTGTTTGGTAATAAAGTTGTGAGTGCTTTAGTGAAGTTTATGAAGATTTTCCTTGTGTAATTTTGTTCAGGTGATAATTGTGTAATATACTTTATTGGTGATATACATTAATTATTAGTTACATAGTGACGTTGAACGATTTTTTTGAAAACATGAATCCTAATGCGCCAGTTGCTGTAAGTATTTTTAAAGTGTAAATTATTATATTATATTTACAACTTATAAAGAATTAGTTGTTGGCTTCTTTTTTCAATATATTCTTATATAACATTAGATCATTACAATATTAGTATACTTTTTATGTAACTGGATGACTAAAGGTATTGACTGATGAACAGCGAGATAATGATAACTCATCATCTATCTTGATGCCCCTTCAACCTGCGAGCTCTTCAAGTTCGTTAGAAATTTTAACACCACCTGCACAATCATTGCATGATATTTCCGATTCCGACCAAAGCCAAAATCACTTGCATCAGTCTTCAAATTCATTTGGGCCTGTATCCATACCTTTACAACTGTCTAATACTACATCTACTGGTTCATCAAGTTTATCAGCATCTTTGCTTCTACCATTGGAAGATGTATCGAATCAATCCTCGGCAAATTCGTCCAATTCCTTACCTGATAATAAAGATACAGTAATTATTCAATTATAATGATATATTTTGAAGTATATAATTTAAAGTTTTTTGTTTCTTTTTGAATTCTTTGGGAATGACATTATTTTTCTTATTTTTTTCATAGTTACTGTATCAATTGTTAAAAAAAGCCGGGAAAGGACTGATGATTATAAATGCTGAACGAGAATTTGGAAAGTTTTTTACTAATCAAACGCGCTATAGGCTTACAAGATTCATTATTCAACTAGAAATAGATGATGCTGTAAAACATGATCTCGTTAATGACAAGTTGAAAGCTTGGAAGTAGGAATTTCATGATTAATTCTTATGTTGATTCCAATTGCAAGAATTTAATTAAAATATTTTTGTAAGATTATCTTCTGAACGTTTGATAAAGTGGTCTCAAGAAATCTCTAGAACTTTTCCATACAAAAATCCGGATGCACATTACGCGCCATACACAAAAACAGGAAAGGATGCCATCGAAGCTCATGGGAAATTATTATTTCATTACGAATATATGAAAGGAGTTATACAGGAAAGTCGAGTTTTACAAGAGAGAGATTCTACCTCCTTAGTACCTCCAACTCCTAATGAAACCAATCAATTAAGTGATCTGCAGAACAAAGTAGATCCATGGTTAGAAGGTGTGAATTTATGGAAAGAAACATATGAGGTTAGACGACGAATGCTGAAAAGCAATATCGGTGTTGCTGAATACATAAATTCTTTTGCGTGTCTTCGCTGCAATCAAGCACCCCAATTGGTAAGAAATTGGCAATATTTATTATTTTTGGATGAATTACAACTTAATTTATCGTTATTATAAATAATTTATATTTTCAACAGTTTGAAACTGACTTCAAACAATTATTTCCGGAGTCTTCATCTTTACTCGAGGATAATTGGCCAAAAACTAGAAATTATTTCATTGAAAAATTAGAAAAAGCTCCCATAAAAATTTCTCAACATCTCGGTTTAGTGAATTTAATTCCAACCCTACCTTGCGGTACATATTATAATTAAATTAATATTGATTTACACATGTGAACATATGTATTTATAATTTTTCAATCTGCAGATATTCAAGACGTGATTATTCTTTATCTGCTCCCTTATTTATTTGGCGGAGAAAGTAATTGTGGGAGGAAACGTCGACATAGTTCAATTGACGCAGAAAATAATTCATCAACTGCAACTGTAAGAAAACTAACTATTCAGGAACGTCAAGATGGATTCATCGTTAATATTAAAGTATGTATTTATGTATGATCATTTTTTGCTTTTTATACTAGTCAAGTACATTGTCACTACGAATTCATTAAAAATTAATAATTGATTTGATATTAATATAATTTGTCATAAAATTTTCTGTTTAGAATGCTATCGAGATAGAAAAAATCATTGAAGAAGCTGGGAAACGATCTGCAGCAGCCACCTTGAAGCATCAGCCTGTTCCAGTAATAGTTGGAACTCTTATTAATCCAAGTAAAATTTATATAATAATAAATAATAAATCTTATGAGGCAAGTAATGCATTAAATGCTATTGACATCGTTTTCAAATCTTGTTGGGCATTGGATTGCAAGTATCCCATCAATGCAGTAAATATATGGTCATTTCTTCAGAAAGCGTATTATAATATCGATCAAAAAACAAAACTGTCAAATAGAATGAATTGCATGATAGGCGTGATTAAGGGTTTGATTAAATCGTAATATGCAACTTGTAGTGTGTATTATTTTTATCTTTAGTATTTCAGTATGATTTGTTGTACTTTTTGTGAACAAACTTTTATATCGAATAAATATTTATTAACCCATATAAAAGTTTACCATTCCCAAGTAAAAATATTTCAATGTTTTGAAAAAGATTGTAATCGTAGCTTTTCGATATTTAGATCGTTTCGAAGACATCGATATAATGTTCATGGTTGTGATAAAAACCAAAGAATATTAGAACAGCCTAATCAAATAACTCTATCACTTTTCGAATTGGAAAAAAATAATACAAGCCTCGATCATTTTCTTAATAATGATATCACAAACGATCCTTTAGATGCAATATTCTCAAGCGATAATGAGGAAAAAAATCAAGATCAAGATAATATATTCAAAAAAGAAATTTCAAATCTAAGCGATGATCCTAATTTATTAATTGATGGACTCAAATTATTTCATGAACAATTAATATTTTTTATTGGACAATTATACAATAATGAGGGTATTTCTAGAAGTAAAATAAACATTATAATTGAAAATATGATAATATTATTTAAATGTACTTTAGAAAATCTAAAAAAAAATATTACTCATATTTTACAATTGTCTAAAATGCAGGAACATTTGAATTCCGAAATCTCTAATATTTTCGAGAGGTATATAAATAAATTTAGTTTATTTAATTCCAAAACAAAAAGAGTAAATGAGCTAAAGAATTTAAAATCTTATATTTCACCGACCCAACGAATTATCGGTGAACGTGAAGAATTAAAGGAAGAAAACGGTTGTAAAGTATATAAATATGTTCTAGTAACTATTCAAATTATTCCATTAACCAAAACATTTCAATCATTTTTTGAATTGTCTGGAATGTATGATAAGATAATTGAATATGTTCATGAATTAGATATGCCCTCACAAATTATTTCAAATTATATTCAAGGTAGTTCATAGAAAGCCAAAAAAGCAAATTTCAATAATAAAATTGTTTTTCCTTTCTTTTTATTTTATGACGATTCTAAACCGAATAATGTTCTTGGAAATCATCGGAGTATATCGAAAATTGGAGTAGTTCATGCTAATATTCCATGTATTCCTCCTGAACTACAATCCAAAGTCGAAAATATTTTTCTCGTTATGCTTTTTAACACACTCGATAAACAAATGTTGGGAAATAAAGCTGTATTTTCAGAATTAATAACAGAAATAAATATATTACAATCAAATGGTCTTATAATCAACAACAACGGTCAAGAAATTCATATTTATTTTTCTTTAGAACTTATTATTGGGGACAACTTAGGAATACATTCTTTGTTAGGATTTAATGAGTCTTTTCGTTCCAACTATCCTAGTAGATTTTGCTTAATAAATAAAAATCAATTAAATAACATATTCTATGAAGATAATTGTATTCTTAGAAATACTGACAATTATAATTTCCATATTAAAAATCCGAACCCATCTTCCAGTGGTATCAAAGACGTTTGTGTTTTTCATGAAATAAAATCTTTTCATTTACTTTAAAACCGTAATATTGACATAATGCATGATCTTTTAGAAGGCGTATGTCAATACGATTTGGGACTTGTACTAAATCATTTCATTTTTGAAGATAAAACGATAGATTTAACATTGCAAACTCTCAATATGTTATTAGAAAGTTATTGTTACGATATTAATAAGAGGAGTCGACCAGTTGAGTTGCCTGAAGCCCATATTAGGAACGAATGTATACTGGTGAAATGCATTGTTTAGTTTTTAATTTAAGTTTAATGATTGGTCATTTAATACCTCATAAAAATCCATATTGGCAAATGTATTTAATTCTCAAGAGAATCATAATAATCACCCATAGTAAACGCATTCACCAGAACGATCACTCAGTATTGAAGACGTTAATTGAGGAATACTTAGCTGAACGAAAAAGTCTCTTTCCCAAAAATAAAAGAAATAGCGTTAAACACCATTTGTTAATTCATTATGCAGCTATAATGGAACAAGTAGGTCCATTAGGAAATACATCAGCAATGAGATTTGAAAGTAAACATCGTGAAGGAAAAATAGCAGCAAGAGCCGCTCTTTATCGTGTTAATATATATTCAAGTATAGCGATAAGAAATCAGCTTAAATTAAGCTTTCGCCTCTCAGATCATCGAGTAAAGAGCAGATTTACTTTTGGTCCGACAATTAATAACGTAATTAGTTATTTTCCTCCTCAACTCGAAACTTTTCTAACGTCAATAAAATATACTGAGAATATTGTAACACTAAAATGGATCAAACGTGATAGATACATTATTAAAAATGATAGTATTTTAAAAGAACCATCGGAGAATGGTCCAAAATTTTATATAATTAAACACATCATATTTGAAAGTGAATTTGATGTTTTTCTTTATGGAAATTTATGTAACTCTGAGTATGATATTCATTATGATGCTTATAGAATTAAGACTGATTTTCCATTCGATTATAAAATATTCTCTTTAGAAGACATAAGTAATAATTCTGTATATATTAGTGGAGTCATTAATGGCATCGATAAGAAAAAATATGTAATAAAAAAATGGATTTAATTTTTAGAAACAAGATTTTTTTTATTGATTCACTGAACCTTTCAGTTTAATCTTCAAAAATTTATGTCCGATATTTAAAAACATTTGTGTCTCCTTCGAGCCCATGTGTATGGACAATCAATTGTTCTGAATACACAATTTTTTTTTTTTTCAAACCAAAAAAAATTTAGTCTGTAACCTAAGGAGAATTTATTTTAAAATACAGTAAAATTTACTGGGGAACCCAGTAAAAATTCACTCAATAACCCATTAATATTTGAAAGGTTAAACAATTTTTTTTTATCTAAGAATTTTTACTGGGTTACCAAGTAAATTTTCTCAAGTTTGCGCATATGGTCCCGCATAACTGCGCGATCCCAGTAAAAATTACTGGGTTCCCCAGTAAAATTTTATGGATTCTTTTTTCCGTGTATGTATTGTTACGCCGTAACTACCCTACACCGTTTGGGTATTAAAATTATGCTGACATTAATATTCTTACGCTTTTGTCTCAAGACTTAGAACTACTATCTTACTTATTTTTCTCAAGTGTAGTAATATTTTTGCGAGGAACTACTTTTGTACTTTAATAATTTTAAGTTAGTCAATAGAAAGCCTTATACAGAAGTAGAACCAGAATTTTAGAGTTTTCTCGACTCATAAGAATTATAATATTGTTAAGAAGTTACGAGTATTCGATCACAAATAGAAGTGATTAAACTAATATATTATTGTGAACTATAATAATCTTTAGTGTTAAACATTTTAGTGTAATGAAATTTTGAGAGTGACAATAAACTTGTGACTGTTCAAATAAATTTGTGTGTGAAAATTGACTAAAATCCTTAATCCTATCTACGGCATAACAGTATACATGTGAGTGGGCGTATGTTTATTCATCACCAAATGTGGGGGTGGTAATATCAGTACGCACATCAAGCTTAGTAATCTCAGATATATGTTGTGGCAAATTTCATTAGATTCGGAGTTACCGTGAAATGTTTTACTCGGACGGTCAAATTTTATGTTCTATATATCAAGATAGGAACTTTACAGTAGTATTAATTTTATAAAACAAAAATGTATATTTGAGCAGAAAAAATTTGTATTCTTTTAAGGTTTGCATATAGGGACAAGGCCAATGATTTATTTTTCCAAATAATTGATTTAAAAAGGCAGTAGCATACCTAATCTTTTAGTCAAGGAGTAAATGAATGAGGTTTTCCGAAGTTATTATAGCATATTTTGTAGTTATTATAGTGAAGAATGTTTAATTTTAAAGTGCACAGTCTCAACAGACGATATTATAGCCCCAGAATTCTTGCTGGAGCTATGGGCCGAAAAGAGACACGGTAGTGCCTTCATCACTACGATTTGAACTTGATGCAGAAGACACTACGGTATTAAACGTATCTCCTAATAAATTTCTGGTGTTTGTCTATCTGTTCACGCTTTTTTTCTTTATAATGATTGCATCGGTCATAAACAATCAAAAGTTGAGTTTTGTTTAAATTAAATTTAGAAATCTACAGTTTGTCTATAGTAATTGTAATCGATATTAACAATTGAAACTATGGCCTAACAGTAGAATCCAGATTTCTGATATGATACATTACATTACATTTCACGTAATTAATAGAAATAGTGTTGTTGATAGTCATTATTCGACGGTGAAAAATATAATGTGTTTCGATATACTGTATCAATTATAAATAGAAAGAAATGAAGTCTACTAATAAGGACTGAATTTTTTCCACCTCAAATTGTTCATTCAGTCTGAATTATATAAGCAGTCAAATTGCGTTCAAAAGAAAAATATGTCGTTTATGCTTGAATTGTTTTTATGACTCCGAAGAATGTAAAGATGATTGTTTACTTGAGCTTACACACTCCTCTTCCTTCACGTTGCAGTCCACCACAAAGTGTACAGACCTACTTTTCCAGAAAAAACCCGAGTCGAAATTTTAGTTTATTTTTAAGTCTCAAAAGTCCTCATTTCTTTGATGTTTCAATATGCCGCCTAGAATTTAGTACAAATATAGTCCTCTAAAAACTTCAATAAGGATTTTGAGAATCAAATAAGTATTTATTGATAATTTGAATCCTGAAATAGGACTCAAAATTCTCAAAACGATTGCAACCAAAGTTTAAATTAAAATCTCAAAATTCTCAATGAGGTTTATGAGAACTATATAGAAGTTCAAATGATTATTTTAGCCTAAAGTAAAATTTCGAAAGTTTCAATGAGGTTTTTGAGGACAACATAGAAGTTTAAATAATTATTTAAACCCAAAGAAAAAACTCAAAGTTCTCAATGAAGTTTTCGAGAGCAGTGTCGAAGAATTTTCTTTAATTACAATTCAAGTTCGAGTCTCTATTCTCAATTTGCCAGTTTCATTAGAAAGTAAATATCTGAAAGACCAAGATATGTTTTTCATTAGTTTACTGATGGGAATTTATTTAAAATTTTTTATATGAATAAAATGAAAATTAGAATTCCATTATTATCATAAAGGGATGCATAGGTATTGATAAAACTAGTCGTGTGCTTATGATTAATATGTTCTTTATTGAATTATATTTTTATTTCTTATAATTTGATATTATTTTTGGTAATTGAATTTATCTTCCCTTCAAATTATATAAAATGAGCTTCAAAAATTCACTTCATATCTAATGTATTTTATTATAACCTTTAAGAAACATAATTGTAAAAAATTATTTACAAGTATTTATTAGCAAAATTACATGCGAAAATGACAAAATACGGATTTTTCTTATTCAAATTCTTTTGTATTAATTGGGATGGCAATATACTTATGTGTTACATTTGTCAAATCGTCTGTGAAATTAAAACATATTAAATGAAGATTTGAAATAGGAACAGCGATAAAGTCATCCAATTTCTGATATTCATGAATATGTGGAAGATCTGTCATTATACCATCAGTGCCAAGTGCTACAAAAGGTCTTGCCCATTGAAATTTTTGTATGATCGCAACATGAGTTGGATGACAGTCACAGTTATCACTATTGTTATGTGCATAATGTGCAATTTTTAAAAAGCACTTTATCAATCCAAAACATAGCTCCATACAGATGTTATACATAACATGTGAAGACGAAGTCAGAAGTGCTCGGGTGTACTTTTCACTTACATACAGTTTACCATCCTTTAACAAACGTAAGTAGCATTGAACTGAATCTGGTGGTAAAGGCAACAAATGACTAATTGCTCGTTCAATCGCCGGGTTCATTTCTAGTAATAAATGATAGACTCTTACACTGTAGCAATTGCAGAGTAAATTTTCATTTAATCTTACACCATGCCTAGTATCAAAACAGAAGTCTCGGATTGGTCTTTCTTGAAGTTCATTTAAGCACCGTTGTATTTTCAACCATCTACTATGAGCATTGATGACTTGACTGTCGATGTGTCGTGTTCCATGAATTATTTTTAGGAACTTTCCGTTTAAATCTTCATATGGATAGCAGCTATAACCCCATAATGGGCCTAAGTTGCATACACACTCGGTCAGGTGCAATATTAAGTGAATGTTGATGGAGCAATGTCGTAAGCCATACAAGTATTGGAATTCGACAACAAATTTATGTAGAAGATTCGATGCTTCATCGATATTTCTATCAGATATATTATTAGTACTTAATAATGTGATACCAGCAACAAGACGTAACAAATTTTCGAAGTATTCTTGGCACATTATGCCATATAAAATTGGAATTGCATAATAGAGCAACCATATTTTCAATTCTGATGCTTTCCAATGCTCAAACTCTTCTATTTTTCGAGGCATGCGGTGAACAAATTTTGGTGGTTTGATCTTCAATAATCGTTCATTTATTACATCTTTTACTGCTAATAATGAAAATACTTCATTGTTAAACTCTCTATCAAACTAGAGTGATAACAATTTTTTTACTACTCCTCCATCTATACAGTGCATGCGATCTATTGCCATTCCTCTAAATAAGTCTGGCATTAATTTAGAAAAAATGCATGGTCCTTTAACACCCATATGTGTTACTTCTACATCTTCATTATATCCTCTTAATGTTCGCATTACCGGATCAGCAACATATGGATATACATGAGTTGTTCCACCTGAATTTAAATAAAAAGTTTCACCTCGACAATAACATGATAAACAACCATATGCTCCATTAAATTGAATCATATTGAGACATAATGATTTTGCAGGTAAATCAAATGTACCTACAAGAAGGGCTCCTTGTACTTTGATTCGGCTTCCATCATATAAGGTGACGTTTATTCCACGTTTTAGCTCTTCGAATTGCTCATAAAGTTTGAGAATAAATAAATTACCATCGGGCTTTTCATTGCCATAAAAACAATTTTTGTTGGTTATTTTTATGCGAGAGTCTCCTATGAAGTGGACGATTGTCCCACCCCCAGGAGACCGAGAGTTAGGAAATTTATATTCTAGGATTTTTACAGTGAGGACTCTAGATGATTTAATATCACTTCTGTAAGTTTATTAATGATTAGTTGCTTGCAAAGTTATAAAATTTTGTTTAATCGCTAGCAAATAATTAGAGTCGTGCTCCGCTTTGACTGAGCATTTGATTACTACAATATTAATACATTACACGGATCTTCTTCACGTCGGTGGGACTTTGGCTGTGACCATTCGTGTTTTCGGAGATCCAGTGAAGGTGAAGATGAGCTGTCCGCTGCTGCAGTGCCTCTGGAGTATACGTTGGAACTTTCTTTTTGGTTCCAGGACTCCTTGGACTTCCTTCTTTAGGTATTTTTAGGCTTGGTGATTTACTGAAGCCGTTGTAGGTTTCTCTAAGTACGTTGAGGATCTGGACACCTCTTGGAGGCTCGCTGTGCCCTCCCGGAAGAATTATTTTGGAGGCACCCCACGACAGATTGGCACTCACGGCTCGGTTTGTCCTTGGTGGCGGTGAACTCCTCACCGTATGGACCACCGGAGGTAGCTCTGGTCACCTTCTCTGAGTTACTCGCAGAAATCTTAGGTGTGGAAAACCACTGGCTTGCACGTAGTCACTTAGTTTCTTCACCCACTGGTTTACGAAGATCTTACAATAATAAATTTGAATGTACGAGTTTTATAAAAGAGGTTACGCTACGACTCTGTCGACAATAATTGTTTGGCAATTACTGCAAACGTTTTCATCAAAATTGAGATATTTCTTGCATGATTTGCAATAATAATGTTTTTTATATTTACATTTATCCTTGTTTAATGAAAAAAATTTCTTGAATTTATTTAAATTATTTCTATGAAGTCCTTCAGGTCTGCAGTGTAAATTTATCACATGTATCAGTTCTTCAAGACAGAATTGGGTTATGTTATGGTTAACAAAAAGAGTAAGAATTAATGACAAACTTTTAGACACTGATAAAGGAGCTTCATCATATAGTGGCTCATTCGAGTTATCATCGAAGTCGTCATCATTATTATCATCATCATTTAATTCAATTTCTTCATCATCACTCGAATCAGTATCTTCATCTTCACCATTGTTATCATTGTTGTCTTCAATATCATCACCATTGCCAGTATTACTGTGTAATAGATTTTCATTTTCTATATTATGTTCAACGTTATTTTCATTGACATTTATCGTTGGTCGTCTGATATGAATAATACTATCATTGAAATTCTCTGATTTATTTTGCAAATTGTTGAAATTTTCCCTTTCTTGAATGTCAGCGACTACTTACATGTGTATAAAAATAGGTATTACATTATATAAAAATAAACATTATTCAGGTTTATTTTTTTATTTTTTTTAAGCAATAAAATATATAACAATTAGAAAAAGTAATCAAAATTACTAAAATTTACTTCATTGGACTCTTCTTGTACTTGCACATCATCATGACCAAAGCCCATTTGATTTTCAGCATCATTACGTTTACACACTCTACGATACAGATCATTGAAAACACTTCCTCTTCGTTTTTTCGAAAGATCATCAAAATATTTACGTGACATAATTTTCCAATTTTATGATTCAATTATGAATATTTTATTTAGTCAAAAATTATGCAAACAATAGAACGAATACTCTACGAAACGTACGACGTAAATGCTCGTTGCATCTTTTAAAATAAAATTTGGTGTTTAGAAGCCATGATTCAGCACAAGTTTGGAATTTGGAGTAATTTTTACATAGTAAGCCACATTTCAGCATCAAGCATTCACATCTTAATTCAAAACTCTGCCGGTGCGCCACCAGCGCCCAAGCACAGACGCCATTTTGTATGTAAAAGAAGGACGCAAATGACGCAATTTCCTAAGAACCAGTATTTGTGAAGTTTGAAATTCTTAACGTTTTTGAATACACTGAACAATTTATTAACAATATTAGTAAATAATAATGCCGCCTAAAGCTATAAAAAAAATCAACTCAAATTCAAGTGCTGTGTATGCCTTGATATGGTGGATAAACAGTGCTTATAAAGATGTTATAGAAACAAATTTGTGACCAAAAACACGAAGAAAGGTAGGAAATGTGGTACAATTACCTTGGGTTGACAAAAAAAAGGGTATTTCAAAAAAGTTCAGTGCCAGAATTATTGAATTTAGTGGTAAGTACATAGATTACGTATGTTTTATGATGATTTATTTCGAAACAATTTGTTATTCTTGTAATCAGCAGTAATTTGAACCTATGCTTCGTATTTCTTACAGACAATAAAGATGAATTGGAAAAAATACCTTTAGATTCAAATGGAATCATACAAGATTCGAATACAAAATTATTCACAGAGTCTGTCATTGAAAAAAAACGACAATTAGATTTAACAAAAAAAGAACAAAATCGTTTCGCGAAGAGGATAAAAAAAACTGTGGAACAGAATATAAATGAAATACCACAAATGTGGTCTGAAAGAAATATACAATCAAGTAATAATGACAATTATAATAAAGAAAATAACAGTGATGGTAATAGTTATGTTATTAACACTATAGATACTAAATTATCGAAATCATTTTCACAAAATGTAGTACCATTACTAGAAGACCACCTTCAAATGTGAAATTAACTATTGACAAATGTAAAGATTATCAGCCTCTGGATCTCAGGAAATTAAATACTCAAATGCCGAAAATATCGTTGGAAAAAAATAAAAAATTTTCGTTTAACAAGAATGACCAACATAAACCGGTAGATGTTCAAAAACACATACCAATGCAGTCTACAACTAAGCATTCATATATACGTCCAATAATAATATCGGATATTAGCCTCTCACCTGGAAAACAAATACTGAAAACAGTTCCGAAAAATTCAATAAAATCAAGAAAAACTTCAAATACAAAATTTATAAATCAAAAAGAGTTATCCTTTCATCATGACATTGCAGCTCATGGTTTATCTACTGATACATCATTAAAACAGCCTCAGCAAATAGCACAAAAAGTTAACGTACAAGTGAACCAGAATGATTTACCAATAGATCCTGATATTGAAGTTTATAATTCGTCTTATAGTGGAACATTCCAACATGCTCAACCTATAGAATATCCAGTCTATCTACAGACAAACCAGGATAGGTTATCATCAAATCATAGCATTGAAACTCATAGCTTACCCTCTAGTTCAGAATTTCAACATTCTCAGCTAATAGAACCGTCAGTCAGTCAAATTGAAGAACAAAATTTAAATAGTGAATCTGTTAGTTCAGATGATCCAGATACAAATGAGTCTAATTCCGATGGAAGGAATATCGGAGCTTTACAGACATTTATGCCAATTGAAGGTAAATTTGTTTATTGTTTCATAATTTCACGATTATCGTAATTATGATGATCATGATTCAGCCTTTATTTAACGATTTCTGTAGTTTCGGATGAAAATATCCAGTTTTTTCAAAGTGTGTTAGATGGACTAGAGAGAGCTTTTCAATGTCAACAAAAATTTAATACACATTCTACAGTAACTCTCCAGGTAAATTTTATAGTTTATTTTACACTTTTTTCCTATATGACTTATTTTCTATTGATCTACTTTTTAGCTGTCAGACTTCTACAAAACTCCCGGAGAAACTAAGGTCAGAATAAATGCATTAATTATAGTGCTATAAATTCATAGCAGAGTTGATACAATAGCTAATAGTTTTGTATTTCAATTTTAGAGAGAATTAATAGCAAATAGTGGAATTTATTTGCCACTGAAAACAATGGATAATATTGAAAAAATAACTTTGGATGAAAAGGTATTGAAATAAATTTAAAGATATTTCATTTCTGGCCTGTTTATATTTTAAATTGTTAAATTATATTATAACTGTATTGAATCACTGTATAGATATTTGATATTAACCACAAATTTAGTTTCAGAAAGCAACATTAAATTTTTTAAGAAAGTGCTTAATGCATTAAATATGGATAAAACCTGGCAGAATGAATCCAATAGTACTGAAAATAATCCCGATAGACCTGCAGAATTTAAGCAATCCGGAACAAATAAAGTAATGTATTGCCTTTTGACAATGAAATCATTTAGATGATTGTTCTATTAATAAAACATATATCATTATTTCCATGTAGATAGAAATCTCAGAAAAATATAATATTTACCTTCCCACAAATGTGAAAAATGTTCTTGAATTAAAACCGAAATTGAAGAAGGTATTTCCGACTGGAAAGAATTGGTGAGCTTAACACTACAGAAGATTTATGGGAAGAGTTTGAAAAATTATTGTGCCAAAGGAAAGAGCAATAACAGAGAGGGAATTGATTCACAATTATATCTTGCTTTATTTGGTGAGTTATCAATAGTTTTATATTTACATTGAATATCATTGATAATTTTGACACTAATATTATAAGTTGCCTATGAAATAATTTCTTTATTCTTCAAGATTGGATAAATAGCCGACCAAAAGAAGAAATCAGTGAGAAACAATACACCAAATATATAAATAAAATCACATGCAATAAAAGAAGACCTCCACAGAAAAAAAAAAGACAAACATTATCTCATGAAACATCACACACCTCTGAAAATGCCGAACAGCAAAATAAAATAATACATATTAAAGATGGCAACAGTTCAAAATCTTATGTATCATTATAATTGAGTATAAAAATAAATTCTATTTTATCATTATTTCTATTTAACTTTGAGTTAATTTTGAAAATTCACAAAAAAGCAAAAGTATGCTATTCTTGATTCTGTTAATCATAAAATGAAGAAAAATAGCAATTAATATCTATTTTACATAGATATGTATTTATTTTTGTACTTCTCGGTACAATTCATCAATTAATAACAAAACACATGCTATGTGTATGTGTCACATAGCTACTTGCAATAAATGAATGTTATTGACTATTTTTCTACATTGTATGATAAACGAATCCAAAATTAGCATACTTTTGCGATCCTTTACCCTACTTCCCGACCTCTGAAAGCAATTGAGACTTTTGAGGACTAACGTGAAGTTATGAGGATTTTGAGGGTTTCTGCGGGGTTAATATTTTCAGTTTTTTGAGACTTTTGAGGACTACAACTGAATTAATAAAATCAATTTTAGTCCTCAAAGTACCAATTCGGCGCGTAACGAGAACTATGAGGACTAAATCTGGTTTTAAATATAATATATTTATCTATCCATAAATTCCCATTTGAGTCTCAAAATCCTCACAGAGGAGCTTGAAAACAAAATATAAATTTATATTTCGACTCGGGAACTTGGTTAGACTGAAGTCAAACCCAGATGCTTCTAGTTACGCACTAAGATATTCTCTCTCTTAAGCTATCCTACACTTATGTCTTGAATCTTTCTATTCGTACCTGCACTAATCGCGGCTGTACGCGGTCCACCGTCTCTCTTACGGCCTATACAGAAGTAGATTTGACAATATATTTCGATCCGGGTAAAATAGAAGAATTTGTCAGTGCAATTAAAAAATTACCAATGTGGCGAAAATAAACAATTACCTAAGAATATAATAACATTTAATGCTGCTCAATGTACAAATACAGTCGACGCTCTTTGTACAGTCAAACTCCTATAATTTGTCAAAGAGCGTACCAATTATTTTCCGAAACCAGACTATAGGAGTTCTCCTACTAACTCAGAATAGAAATAGAAAGAAAATATTCGTTTCTTCTTATTCTTAGCGCGGAAAGAGGAAATACCACGAATACGCGGGCTAAATGAATGAGTAACCTCAGGCATACATAACCTAAGAAAGGTTCTATGAAAAATAGTAAGATAAAATTAACTTGCAACTTTTTCTATTTTTATAAACCATGAAAATCAATCGTATTCGAAAATCAAATCATCTATGGCTAAATGATTCATGTTTCATAACAATTTTAATGTATTATAAAATATAAATTTTTTAAACATTTGAATTATCGTCAAAATTACATTTATACAATAAATTTTCTTGATATTTTATTTGAATCCTTTAATAGACTTTTCATGAATGATTCTTTCTGGATTGAAGAAATTATCTTCATCCGAAATATTGCCATTCAATAAGTTATCAATAATATCCAGAGCATTACAACTCTCTTCATAACAATCTTCATTGCACCCCTTTTTTTAATTATTTAAAATCATAACTGTGCTTCTTCTTTCGAGACTTCTTGTAAGATTTCTGTACATGTAGATCCTCTGGTTTAACAATACCATAGAAACCAATTAGAAAAAAATTTATGAGAATAAATCCGAAAAATGCATCAGAAATTGAACTTATTTTATGAGAATCTATAAGGAAATTTCTTATAGGATCTTATACGAAGAGTCAAATTTCTGATGCATTTTTCAAATTCAATCCCATACATTCTATTTTTTTTACTTTTTATGAGAACTTGACGCAGAAATTCGTGGACGACGATTTATAAGAATATACAAAAATTTATCGGATATAGATATTGAATTCTGTAGGAATGAATAAGAAATTTGTAGATGACTGTTCATAAGAATATATAAAAATCTAACGGGCAGGTAATTGATATATTTGTATCTTTTTCTATCGGAATTTATAAGAATTTATTGAGAATATTCTGATCGCTTCGTATAAGAATCTATAAGCAATATTTATATCGTTTTCTATTGGAATTTATCTTCTTACCACAAAAAAAACATCAGTTTGAATAAAAGGAAATTTCTAATTGATCTTGATGTTAGAATTCAATGTATTTTTCAGTCTGTTGGAAGAACCCAAAGCCTGAACAAACTTATAAAATTTTATTGCTTGAGTTTTTTGTAATCCTTTCCGCATCCAGACTTATCACGGTGCACTGCCGTAAGATGCACACATGTTGAACTCTTAGGGTTTTGCCCAAACCTCTTTTTCGTTTTTATTGCTTTTCCCTCCCTTTTTTTATTTAGCTCTGTTCTGACTTGGTCATGAGTAATTCATCTATAGCCTGACATTTTTCTCCCCACCGAATAACTAGACAACTCAAGGTCTCTCCTGCCAACTCATCTTTGCCAATTAGACTACTCTAATTAATTTCTAGGCGTAGATATTTCTTCCGAAGGACCTAGAAGCTTCGAGAACTCAGAGTCAGTATTCGTCTGTTATTGTCAGTTATTGTCTTGATCAATAGTCACCAGGTATTCGCAGGTTATGGTCAATATTTGTAGGTGTTAGTACTCGGACGACTCATTGGCATCATCGAATGATGTCAACCGATAGACAACTCGTTATAATAGTCAACTTGTTACGTATGTACTAATGGACAACTCACATAGACAAACTCGCGAGTGAAAAACCAGAAGACTCTCCAGAAGATCCCTCAGAAATGGAATAACTCAACGGTCAATCATGTACAGAGATGATTGTAAACTCACCAAGCAGTCTAACTCACATCAAACAGTACCAGTCATCTCAAGTTGGTCCGATCATGCATCTTCGCTGAAAAAGACGCGAATGATGTCGGCTTCGACGCTTAAAGGCCTCAAGGACAGTCACTCACACAAGGTCTACACCAGAACAACTCGCTTGTATCGCTGTGATTGACACCAACTCACACACACTCAGACTACTCCTGGTCCAAGGGACCAGTCCTTGAAAACTTACAACTTTCCAGGGATTTCTACTTATCAGACAATTCATCAGTGAACTCACCATATAGAAGATCAGAGAATTCAGATCAGACAATTCTTAGGCAGACTATCTCTCGCTATATTTGTGTTACTGTGTCTTTTGTTATGAATAAATTGTTATTTGTTACTAAAAAAAATAGTGTCTCAGCCGATTCATTTACAACCGTTCAACAGTCCCGACTGTTCTAGCATCCAACCTCTCCTCAAAATACAGTCCACTTAATTTTCTGATTACCGTCCACCTGTAATCTTTTTCTATCTTTTTTCACATGCTCATCGAAGCCGCAACAAGCTCCTTTCCACGATTTTACCAACAAATCAAAATTGTTGAAAACCTAAAAAACACTCCTCCTTGTGACCATCGTCCTGGCGTCCTACCTATCTGCCAGTCAGTCTTTTTTGGCACCTCGTAGAGTGTACTCTAATTGACAGTGAGTGAGTGAGTTTCCTAGAATTAACTTATTATCAGTAACCATAGCTCAAGTCTAAACTAAAAATTTGATTCCTTTTTGGCTCGCTGGGACCCAACATGTGGCGAGGCTAGTCCACCTAGATCAGCAAGTTATCATTACTACGTAAGTTTGATCACTCACTCGTTTATCCATTATCTATCTTGTTAATCTATCTCTACAAAGTAACTATCAGGTCATTTACTAATCTCAACCGGACTTTTTTCGACGATAAACAAAGGAACACAATAAACTCTGATCACCACAACTATGCAATAGTATATGTGTATTCATTTTATGTACGTTCAATAAATAAAAGATAGAAACAGTTTGACATTAATCAACTCGTCTTTAACTTCAATCTAAAAAAGTTCCCTAATGATCCATCTCCTCATAACTTAACACTAGACGTTCATTATTTATCAAATTTTTTTGTTCAAATATACACCTGAAATAAAATTTATTAGTAACATTGTCCGAAAAAATCCTGTTGATGGTGAGATTCGATCCCGGCATCCTCGGGTCCACAGACCAGTACGCTGCTCACTGAGCTATTCTAAAACATGGAGACATAATTTCGGCTCATCTATTTGAGTTGAAAATTGATAATAATTTAAACATCAATCAAGTTTGCTTCCTAGTCAGTATTTCAAAGCAGAAATAGAATGATTGTCATTCATAAAGATACCACAGTTGAAATGCAACTTAAAAACTATATCTTTATCCCAAGATCCCATGTTCTTATATTATCATGAGAAACTATAGGACCGTTTCTCAGAAAATCCTATCGGAATTTATGAAAAGTGATGCCGTTTGTGAGGAAGAATTTCATGAGTTACTGAAAGAGCGGATAGCTAAATAATATTTTCTAACTTATTATCTCATTTAATGCGAATCATTGAGAGGCATCGAATAAATCTTTATAAGAACGGATAAGTAAATAATATTTTATAATTTATAATATCCTTCAATGAGAATCATTCAGAGGCATCGTATAAGTCTCTACAAGAACGGATAGGTAAATAATATTTTATAATTCATAACCTCTCTCAATGAGAATCGGAGAAAGGCATCGTATGAGTCTGTTTGAACCAATTCTCTTTGAAAGAGGTTATGAATTATAAAATATTATTTTTCTATTCGTTCTTGTAGAGACTTATACGATGCCTCTGAATGACTCTTATTAAAAGAGAGGATAAATTAAAAAATATTATTTACCTATTCATACTCATAAGGCTTCATAGGATTGACCCTTTTATTCTCTATAATGGCGCAGGAGCCATTTGCCGTGTTTTATTTTTGGTCAGCGGCCATTCGTGGGAAATTGGTCATTTACCGACCGAAAACCCATAGGATAAATAGGCATTTTCTCCGCATGCGTGGTAAAAAATAATTTTTTTAATTCATAAGCTCAAGTCATTAGTTCAAGATCCGTAGATTTTTTCATTTTTATAGAGACTGATGAACGTCTAAATATTGGATGACGGTCAACTTACTCTAAAAAGACACTTGGGGACGCCATTTTACGTCACTGAGGCACGAGTAAAACATCTCCATTATAAATAAATAAAATATACATCAAAAATATATTTTTTAGATTTTTTGGTAAGTAATACTCAATAATTGATTATTAATCTCAACTTTGTTTCAATAAATTCATTCGTGTATTGCTATAGTGTCAATTAATCTTTATTTTACTCAATAGATATCGACTGCATTTAACCACGCCAAAACGAGAGAGTCTTGTTTGGCAATATTTTAATGTGTTACCTAAAACTGAGGGTGATTCTAATTATAAAATTGGAAGCTGTAAGTTCTGCAGTATCAATTACGTTTCTAATGCTTCTCGTATGGAACGGCATTTGGTTTTTAAATGCTAAACAGCTCCAGCTGACGTGAAATCTTTATTCTCAGATAATTTAACCGAAGTAGATGATTCAGTGACTGATAATGATGAAGTCAATCCAAAATATGTTGAGATAAATATTTGAAACTAATCAATTCAGACTTTAATGAGTATAAAATAATTTATTGCTACATAAAAAATGAATTAATTATAAATTTTAAAAAAATGCTAAAAAATAATTTAAATTTGGCTAAACTATTTACAAAATAAATTTTAACAGAGTGCTGAATCACCTGCACCGCTTCCTCAAGGCCGAGTAGCTCGCAGTCATGGGACTAACATGAATTGTTTTATTGACACTATGCCAGTAGCAACAAAAGAAAAACTCGATGCTGCTTTTGCACGTGCTGTTTATGCTTTAGCAGCTCCTCGTTCAATAACTGAAAAAATTTACTGGCAAGAATTTTTCAAGTTGTTGAGGCCAGCTTACACACTTCTATCTTGACATCATTTATCGAAACCATTATTAGATGTAGAGCATAACCTAATCCACTCGGACCGGCATAAATGGAACGTCATTAGTCAATATACTTTTTTCCACACCTCAACCAGTTTTTTGGTCAGCTGTTCAAACGAAAGATAATTCTTGTACTGCGACCTATATTTCTCATATACTCGAACAAGCTATTCGCGAAGTTGGAGAAGATAAAGTTCATGGACTTGTTACAGATAATGCAGCAAACATGAAAGCTGCTTGGGCTTCATTAGAACAAAGATTTCCACATATAATTACATATGGTTGTGCTGCTTACGGCATTGATCTTGTTATAAAAGATATCGTCTCTATATCGTCTGTAAAAGACATTCTCAACAATGTCAACGATGTTGTTAATTTTTTCCGTAATCGTCATATGGCGAAAGAGATTTTGATAAAAATTCAACTTCAACAGTACAAGAATGCGATTGCTCTACTCCAACCTGTTGAAACTCGTTGGGGATCATATTTTCAAACTCTTTCTAGTCTTCTCCATTCACGAAATGCATTGCAAATCTCCATTATCAAGAAATAATAAATATTACACCTGCTGGTGTTAGACGAAATATCAGCGATAATGATCTTTTTGGAAGATGGTTCAAAATCTCCATGATTTACTTAAAGAACCAAGTAATCTAATAAAAGACATTGAAGGAGATCATCCTAATTTGTCGTACTTCGCTATTCGAACAAGAAAAATGTTTGATTTTCTGAACAACAGTTTGTATTTCTTGAGTGCAGAGGAAGAAGACTTATTAAAACAGAAATTTGTTGATCGTCAAGAATTTTTAAGTCATCCAGTTCAATCGGCAGCTTATTTACTAAATCCCAAATGCAGAAATAACCCATTAGATGGAGCAGATGAACAAGCAGCCATAAACTTTATTCATCAACGAGCTGAATTACTTAAACTTGATGTTATGGAGATAGGTGTTGATCTCTGTAAATAATTTTTCTCACAAATATTAAAATAAATATATTTATATCCATACTGTCATATAAGATATGTTTGAAACTGTTTATTGAATTATAGGTGAATATATAGGCAAATCATCTATTAGGGCAAATGATAAAATTTGGGATGCTGTACCAAACATGGATCTAGTAGTATGGTGAAAAGGATATTGCAGCCGACAAAAATTAATAAAAATTGCAGTAATTTTTCTTAGTTTCTCGTGTAGTTCTGCAGCATGTGAAATAAGTTGAAGTACTTACAGCAATGTCAAAACTAAAAAAAGAAATCGGCTAGAGGTTGATCGAGCAACGAAGTTAGTATCCATTAAATATAATCTTCGGCTCCTTGCACCGCAAAAAAATAAACCCAAAAAAAAAGTTGAAATTGGAGATAACGTTCCTTTGAATGATCGCTGCAGCGATGAAAGTAGTACTGAATATGAAGATGAAGAATGGCTCGACGACAATTGGAATGGTGATGAATGGGCTTTTAGCGAGTGTGCTAATGATAATAGTGTCTCAGCTGCCTAAAGTATCATTTATATAATTTTAATTGCTTTATTTATTTTTTTTTTTTTTTATTATGATACGTACTAAGAGTATTACTGTTGAAACGTATTATGATACTATTCAAATAAAAAATTTATATTGATGTCATTAATATAATACATTTTATAATAAAGACTTATAATAGTCTACGAATTGATAGTTTATTTTTTTTATCGTTATTCCTTTCTTATTTATTCACTTTTTTCAGGTAATTTTTCAATACATTCAGTTACTGAGATTTTATTCTTTCACTTTAAAGAATATTCTATATTGGAATTTTCGCGGTGGCCGCCATCTTGTAGCGCCATTTTGATGAATAAATAGCCGGTTAATTAACCAGTAAAATAGTCACTAACGAGAAAAGGTGGCAATTTTACACCACTACTTCATCCTTTCCCCACATAGCCCACATTCCCAATCTCGAAAACCTTTTTTATATGCTCTTCCTACATTGCCACACCGCATCCTCGCCCACATTTCTTTGTCCCAGCCACTGTATTCCCACTTATTCCAATACTCTACTCCCGTACTTCCAGGCTGTATCATTTTATAAATTTTGTTATATGTTGACCTATTTACTTTCTCATTTTCTTCTTCTAGTTCCTTTTTCCACAGTTTATCCAGTTCCTTATACACAATCTAATGAACTTTTGCTGTCAAATATTAACCGAGCAATTTCTCCTGCTTCCATTTTTTGTAGCAGTACCTTTACTTCTCTTCCCCATTTCGATGCATCATCATTGATAATGTCCCTCATTTCCTCCCTTAGGCAGATCTTCGGCCACCTATCCTCACTCATACCTATTACTTCCATAACATACCTCACTGCCCTTTCCCTTATTGTATGTTCAAATGTTTCTATTCCCAATTCCCTTTTCCAAACATATCGTGGCGTGTTACCCGCTAATCCTATGGCCATTTTGCAGAATCTATCCTGCAGTTTTGCTATTTTTAAGACATTACCCCATCCCCATATCTCTACCTCGTAACTGGCCCCCGACTTCGCCAAGGTATTCATTAGATATAACCTATTTTTAATCCTGTGCCTCCTGCATTTTTTATAGAGCCTCCACGTGACATTGATTGCCTTCTCCATTTTTGCAATCATCTCGTTCTTGTGTTTTGAGTCACTATTTTTTTCCGTGAACCAGCATCCCAAGTATTTGAAACTATTCACTACTTCTATCTCCTACCCTCTGAACTTTTCTTATACTTGATTTTCCTCCTCCCATTCTTGAACACCATGATTTTTGTTTTGTTACCTACATTAACCTCTAGCTGGTTCTTTTCCACATATTTTTCCGTATCTTTTAGCATTTTTTGAAGCTCACATTCAACGTTTGCCACCATCGCAATATCATCTGCATATTTGGCCACATAAAATTTTTTTCCTCCCATCATAGTTCCCTCGATCTTTTTCCTCTCTATTTCATCCTCAAAATTGTTTATAAATATATCGAACAATATTGAATTTAATGCGCACCCTTGCCTTACTCCCTGACTAGCCCTGATCTTATTTGTGATCTTTCTTCCCAGCTGTATTTCACTCTGTGTATCTCTGTATATCTTCTTAATCATGTTCAGCCTTCTCGCCCTTATTCCATACCTTTCTAATTTCTTAATTAATATTTCCCTATTTACCTTGTCGAAGGCCACTTTGAAGTCCAGAAAGACGACAAATAATTTCCTCCCTTTGACTTTTCACCTATTATTAATTAGCGCATTTAACACAAAGATATGATCCCTCGCCCCCCTTACCCTTCTAAAACTCGCTTGACTTTCTTTAATGATTCTATTGTTTTCAGCCCAGTCACTCACTCTCCTTGCCATTATGGATGTCAGCACCTTGTATCCCGCATCCAGGAGCGATATCCCCCTGTAGTTTTCAGGTTTATTTTCGCCCCCTCCCCTTCAATATAGGTACTATCCTTGCTATCTCCCATCCCTCTGGTAGAGCTGCCCCCTTCCATATCTCGTCGATTATCTCCTTCATTACCTCTTTGCAACTCCCAGCTAATGTTTTTAACATCTCCGCTCTTATACCGTCCTCCCCGGTGCCTTTTCATTTCCCAGCCTTCCCAGTGCTATTCTAATATCAAACATATCTATTTTCGCGTTTAGTTATTTTGGCTCATCTTCATCTCTCTCCCCCTGCTCATTCATGTTCACCTCTCTATCGATCTCCCCTAAAATCTCTCCTGGATCCTGTAGCAGTTTCGTAAAATGTGCTTCCCACTGTTCTCCCTTTATTTTCTCCGTGACCCCCTTCCTTTGTACTCTCCTATATTTATTTATAGCCCCCCATCCTTTGCTTGGTTAATCTCTTTCCATTTTTTATCTTCCCATTTTTTACGTTCTCTTTTGCAAATAGCTTTGTAGTTTTTTTTACATTGCACAAAAATCTTTTTTTTTTCCACGCTTCTACTCCTTTTGTGAAGTTTTTTAAAGACCTCCACACCTCTCTTTTTGCATCCTTACACTCCTCACTGTACCAAGGCTTGCCCTGCATCCCTCCTCCTCCTTCTTCCTTTCCCCCCCGCATCTCCCGCACTCTTTATCATTCCAGTTTATTCTGCTGCACTCTTAACTATTTCTTTCTTTTAAGCCTTCTCGCCCCTTCCCTACATAATATTCTTCGCTACCTTCTACTATCACGTGGCTCACCTCCATGTATTCCTGTATTTTTTCTTTCTTCCATTTATATCCCCCCTCGAGATTTCTTAAAGCTGCTTTTCACTCCCTGCTATTTGTTGTCCTTCTCTTCCTCCTTTCCCCTCTTCATGCAACCCCCTTTGTCTACCATTATCTTTACTTTCAATTATTTTTTTAATGTCTGTTGATAGTGGAAGATAATCAGATTCCACTCTGTCTATTACCTCTAGTTTCATAAGCCCATCCTCCTTGCATCTATCAACTACCATAACCAGATCTAAAACTGACCCACAATACTCTTCCGCCTCTCCAACAAATGTTACCCTCCCCTCATAATCCCTTTCAACCCTTCCATTTAAGATTTTCAGCCCTAGATCATTACATATCCTTAATAGTTTTCTCCCTTCTTGGTTGCATGTTTTATCAAATAATTTTCTTAATCTTATTTTATCGCAGTCATTCTCAATCTCACATACTCCTTGGCCCCCCCACCATTCTAGCAAATAAATCTCCCATGATATGTACTCTATGGGATTCGTCTGCGGCTTTCCTGATGCATTCTGTTAGCTTACTCTTTATTTTCTTTATCCCGATGTTATTGTACACGCTTATTATTGTTATTCTTCCCTTTTTGCTTATTTCCATTTTTTTAATGATCATTCCATATTCCCATTCGCTCACCTTCCATTCTTGCTGACAAGAATCCCTAATGCCCACAAGATGGCCTCCTTTTGCCCTCCCCCTTTTTTTATTTGCCCCTTTTTCCGCACGCTTGATCCACTATTTATAACTCCCGAAAATACTCTTTAACCCCTTAATTACTGTTTTTTTTTTTTTTATCAGTTACGTAGGTTTTCATCATCACAATAATATCATGTTTTTTTAGCCATCTTGCTGCCTCGCGGATTCTTGTCAGCCCCACAACATTCCACACTGCCACTTTAATTTTATCTTGCTTTTTTTTACCTTTTTTTTATTTTTTTACATCATTTTTATTTACCCTTCTTTTTTGATGATGATTCCCCTCCCCTTGTTGTTCTTGTGTAGCCATCTGATGCTCGTCTCACCTGCTCCTCTGTCTTTCTTCTTCCCTTCGAAACTTGCCGCCCTCTTTGCTCCATTTCCATCTTCTTCCATTCCTTTCAATTTTTTGATAGGAGACTCGGACGCTATTTCCTTCTTCTCTCGCGTGTTGAACCTCATCTCTTAACCATTTCTGCACTTCTATTTCTCTACCCGTTCTATCATCATCGAGCCATATATCTGTGCGCCTAAGCTTGCCCTTGACTCTCATCATGCTAATTTTTTCTCTCAAGCTAACGCAGTAAAGCACTATTTGGTTCCCTGCTCCAAAGCATGTTTTTTTGGCTTATGTGCACACCAAGCTTCTCCTGCAATATTTTAATCACCTGTTCATGTTTATCTATTCTTTGTCTTGGTATATACCTTACATTGATATTTAGTTTTGTCTTTCTTCTTTCCTCCATCTCTTTCCTACACCCCTCGCTACTTAGTGGCGTTGTCTTCCACCACCCCCTCTGCAGGCTCCTCGCGCGCTTTCTTGTCTCCTTATTAACGTATTCCCTTGCTTCGATTTCATATTCTCTCATGAGCTCTGCGCTATAAGCCCCTTCTATATGCTGACCTGAGTTGCGTCCCCCACATTCCTTAGTCACCTGGGCCTTATTTTGCGTTCTGTTTTGCCCATGTCTACTCTTCCTCTCTTGCGCATTTCCATTCCTCCACACATCATGCTGCTGCCTTGTGTCAATTCCCGCTCCCGTGCCACTTGCGTTGCCTAACGCTCTGTCCCCACTGCCGCTGAAACACCGCTGTCTTCCTTGCCTGTTGTCAACTCCGCATGATGTACTATGTGTCCACACTTCACTCTCTCTTTCGTTGCATATTTTTTCTAATCTATCCCTGTCTTTTTTCAGCTCTTTTACGCTCGCCTTAATTGTATAAATTTCGTATCCCATATTCGTGATTTTGCTTTCTGCTTTCGCCACCTCTTCCTGATTTTTTCTTAGCTCATATTCATACTGCTCTTTATTTTTCTTCATTTTCTCCGTTAGTACCTCACAGTTTGTAAACTTTTTCCTCATTCCCATTTCATCAATCTGCTTTTTAACTTCCCATAGTATCTCAATTTTCCATGAGTAAAGCTGTGATCCTAGCATATTTATTTGCCCCGCAACATCGTAGCAGATGTGCTCTGCAGTCAATATTCTGTTTAGTATTTGCTTCATATTTTCCTTTACTAGTCGACTGACTATCTCCTTCGTCCCTTTGACGACACGTGCAGGCGCTCTTGTGGTACTTTATTTCCCTACTCCTCCTCGCTCGTGATTGGATTTGGCCCCGTATACCTCTGTCGTTCGGCTGCTCTTGATGCGCATGCACCTTCGCCCCCCCCCCCACTTCTACTCCTTTCTCTCTTCTGCACTCATCACACTTGCCCTACTCACTTCCTCTTCGTTGCAGTTCTCTTACTTTATCACCCCTATTCTTTTCACTGTTCCCCTCATTATTATTGTTATCCCTGTCATTACTAATTTCGCTCAGCTTATAATTCACTTTACAATCACCTGTGTTTTTATTTCTAAAAACCTCTTTATTCTTTTCACTATCGCTAGTACGTTTACTCACTCTTACCTTGCCCACCCCCAGTATGCCTGCATTGCCTCTTTCTGATCTATCCCTGTGAGTTTTGACATTAAATGCATTCACCTGTTTGTCTTTTTTTCTTTGCACCTCGCCTTTCTCACTCTTTGGTGAGCTGCTTATTTCTATCCTGTCCGTGTCACCTCTACTTCCTTTGCTCAATTTCTTTTTTAAACTCATATATCCTGCTATTCCAGGCTGGTCATCTTTGAGGACCCGGCACGCGCACATCTTGACCACCACCTTTTTTCCCACTTTCTTTACAGCATGTTCTTTTGGCGGGCGCCCCCTTTGTTCCCTGTTTTTGGTGTTCCTGTTGTTGCCTCCATGTGTACCTCATCACCTATGTCCTCATATTCTTCATTCCTATTATCATTCCCCGTGTTGCATATTTCTGCTTTTATCCTCCATGCTCACTATCTTTACAGCTTCAGAGATTCACATGTACTTGTTACACTTTATTTTGTACTTCTTGCAATAAACTTTACTTGTTTTCGCACTTCACTTTACTAAAAATAGAGGACCGACTTAACACACGTCTTGTTCTGTGCACCACACGGCACCCTCAAAAACGTAAATAACTATTTTCAGAGTATTGTTTGTCTGTCTGTCTGAGGTAATCTCAGAATAGGCTGAACCGATTTTGATGAAACTTTGTTAACATAAAGAGCAAGTGGTCAGGAGTAAAATATGCTGCTTGTTGTTTACGTAAATTGTTTATAACAATTGCATTCGTTATAAACAATTAAAAACGGGTATCTATGTAAGATATACGAGTCTCACCAATGCGATCTTTTTTCTTTTACTAAAATTCAGTAATTAACCGTTTTAATTGGATAGAAACCTATTCTTTCTGTGTATGAAAATTGAATTTGTCAGACACAATTAAAGGCGAGTTCTCTATTTAGTGCATTCGCGTTCTTTTGACTGGAAATTTTTTCCTCCACTAAAAGTAAGTTATTACATAATACCGACTCGTAGTCCAGTGGTAACGCGTCAGCCTGGCGCGCTATAGGTAGTGGGTTCGATTCCCGGCTGAGACCAGACCTTATCTCGTAGTCTTTTCTCTGACCACGGTGAGCGAAAGGCCTCTCCAGGGAGCAGTCAAAAGTGTAAGCTATCGTGCTGATGACTGAATAGTACAGAGTACTATTGCCACTACGATGCCCTTGGAGAAACCAGGCTCATCCCATTGTATATACAGCCTTACCTGAGCAAGAGGCTCTATCAGGTGGACCCCAAAATTTCTTACTCTCTCTCTCTCTCTCTCTCTGTAAATAAAGTTTGACGTGTTTTTCTGTGCTCCTATATTCAGTGCTCTTTCTGCCTATTTTTGCCCTCGGGCGCTTTTTGTTCCAGTTCTTGTGCATGCATAAAAGTGCCCTGTACATCTTGAGTCATTCGAGTGTCCTGGCATTTGCTTATTTATCATCCTATCTACTTTTTATGGTGCCGGGTGTAACTTTAGAGGTTATCGTTGGCTGCTGTCTGTGGTATTCTATCTCTCTTCACCTCTTCACTGTGGCGCTCCTGTGTGTGGCACGACTTCTACGTCAATCACCGCTGCTAGCTTATCTGATCTGCGGTCGATAATAACGGGGCCTTATCAACTTATCAACGGCTACCGGCGTCGGTTAGTAAGGCTACTTTTCAATCTTTCTCCTACTGCATGCACTCGGCTGCCTCACTTCTGCTGCAATGTCTCTGCCACTTGGAACTGCTCCTGCTACCGCTCACCAGTCTTCCGAAGACTCCGATTCATCAGTTGCTTCCTCTGTGGCCTCCTCATCTGCATCTAAGCGTCCACTGAGTGGGGACGAGGATAAAGACAAGCTATTTGTGAAGCCTAAACGCACTAGGGGACGTAAGCCTAAAAATGCTGATGCTGCTGGCACCCTCACAGTACCTCCGCCAGGTTCTCTCAGTATGTCAGCTCTCACAGCCACCACTACAACCGCGACAACAACAACTACCACGACTACTTCAACTGCTTCGTTTGCTGCCTTATCCACCTCTACTACTTTAGCAGTCTCGACGCCAATCTGCTCTAACCTCATCACCTCTGCTACCTCTGCGACCGTCACCCTTGAAATGCTCATGGAGGGTATCAATGCTACTCGTGCCAGCTGTGAACGCGATAGCTGCTTGCTAGAGTCTCTATCTGGACTTCCTGCTAAGGTTGATGCTAACTGCTTGGATATTGCTGCTCTCAAAGCTGCCAATGAAGAGCGCGAAGCTGAATATCGCGGCGTCAAGGCTTCTCTTGCTCAGCTTGAGGACAAATTTGCCAAACTAAGGGCGTCAGTCAACGCTTCCACTCACCCACGTGAGACTGGGTCTGCTACTACCGACTTCGTCGACGTCTCTCGCCTCACTGCTGCTTCACAATCTCAAACGGCCTGTCTGCAACGACTTCTTCATTCCAAGCAGGAGTCACACGAGCTAGTAATCAGTGGACTTCCAGACGTAGATACTTTTACTGAGCCCCTACCACTGGTACACGCTCTTCTTGGTGCGCTAAAAGTCTCGCTTCTGCCATCCGACACCATTGAAGCACGGATTATGAGAAAGCGTCCTGATCCTAATGCTGCTCCCTCTTCCGCTGTACCTGCTTCATCATCTGGACCTAGAAACGGTGCTCCTCGCATCTCCGTCGCAGTTAAATGCTCACGTAGCTCTTCTGTCACTGACGTCATTAATGCTAAGCGTAGCGCTGGTACTATCAAACTCTCTGCGCTTGACATCTCTGCCCTGAGTGGTGCTGCTGTACCTACTACTGCTGGGACCTCAGATTTCATTATCAATGTCAACGAACTCCTGCCCCACGCTACTTTTAAACTGTTACGTAAAGCTAAAGCAGCGCTCAAAACCAAAGGCTTCAAGTATGTTTGGGCACGCAACCTCATTGTGCAAGCCAAGTTCTGCGACGGAGGCATATCGCACATCGTCAACAGCTCTCTCGACATAGACAGACTCATTGCATTATATTGCCCTGCTGAACAATGACTGCCTCTTACTTGCAACACCTCTATCATTCAACCATCTACTACTAGCTCCATCAAGCGCGACTGTGCTCTCAATATCTGCTGCCTCAACTCCAACTCACTGCGCTCTCACTTGGACCCCATTAAAGTCTATCTTGACAGTATACCGGCAGTATGTCATGCTCTAGCGATAACTGAAACTTGGCTCAGTGAGGATATACCAGACTCTGTCATTGCTCTCCCAGGATATAACATTCTACGCAATGACCGTAATGTCCATGGTGGTGGTGTTGCCTTATATGTTCATGAATCCTGCACAGCTTCTATACTCGCCTCCTCTGACCATACATGGACTGGAAAACCGGGCCAGTTGGAATACATCTTCTGCGAGCTCAATATCAAAGGGATTGCCCCGGTGTTTGTTGCAGTTATCTATCGCCCCCCACATGCTCCTTTCAACACCCCGCAAGAGTTTGCCTCTGTTCTTGCTGGTGCTATGGATAGTTACAAACACAAAGTCATCCTTGGGGACTTTAATGCTGACCAACTTTCAAACAGTCATGATGCCAACTATATGCGCGCTCTTGCACTGGACCTTTCGCTCACGCTTGTAGATCATGGAGCTACTCACATCACTGCAACTTCTTCCACTTGGCTTGATCTATGCTACATTGATGAGTGTGACACCTTAATCACTGCAGGCAAATCACCCTCCCCTCTCGCTGCTGGTCATCATCTCATCTCAGCGTCACTAAGGCTCTCTGTTACCGCACCTCGTCCCAAGATCATTCGGTCTAGGTGTTTATCTCATCTCAAGTTGCCTGACGCCACCAATGACTTCAGCTCTCTCACTCTTTCTATTGATTGTCCAGCTGGCTCTCGTACCGACATGCAAACCACCGCCTTCTGCTCCGACTTCATGCACCTTGTCGATCGCTATGCTCCTGTGAGGCAACTGACTGTCAATTCAACTAAACTGGCCCCCTGGCGGTTTCCTGCGCTTCGCGTCTTGGAACGTCGGGTCCATTTATGTTACCGACGCTATGCCAGGTTCAAACTACCCTCACTACTTCATGTCTTTCGCGAAGCTAGAGCTATCTATCAACACAAACTCTCTACTGCACGTGCGGAATACTACAGGTCCAGGCTCGCCGGTCTTAATGGGGCCTTGGTGTGGCGTGAGTTGACTCGTCTTTCTCTCATAACTTCCCAGTCTGTCATGCCGCTCACTGTGCCCGCTGAAGAACTCAACCAACATTTCACCTCTGTCTCTACCACTGCTCGCTCCTGTTCGCCTGAAGAAGTTGCAGCTGCTTCTGCCCATCTCATCTCTCCTATGCACACATTCCATCTTTCCGAGGTTTCTGCTCATGAAGTTCAGGACGTCTTGATCTCCATCAAATCTGACGCCATCGGTGCCGATGGTATTTCCCGCAGGATGATTCTCTCAACCCTGCATCTTGTCTTGCCGCTGATCACTCAACTCTTCAATTCGTCACTCAAGAATTGTATCTTCCCTGCTGTCTGGAAGCGTGCTCTCATCGTGCCGATCAACAAAGTGAAAAGCCCAAAAACACCGAGCGACTACCGTCCTATTGCTCTGCTGCCTTTCTTGAGCAAGGTCCTCGAACGCCTGGTCTACGATCAGCTGTCCACTTTCTTCTTGCAACATAACTTGCTAGACCCGCATCAATGTGGCTTCAGACCTGGGCACAGCACGCAGACAGCCCTGCTGCGATTAGTTAATGACGTGCGAGCGAATATTGACAATCGTAGAGTCACTGTTCTCATTCTTTTTGACTTCTCCAAAGCATTCGACACTGTCAACCACTCGCTGCTACTCGCCAAACTTGCTAAACTGGGGCTCTCGACGGAAACCATCGCTTGGCTCCACTCCTATTTGTCTGGTCGCACGCAGGCGGTAAAACATCATGATGGCACTCTCACGTCTTGGAGGCAAGTCAATTTGGGCGTTCCTCAGGGCTCCATACTTGGTCCGCTGCTCTTCTCGGTCTTCATAAATGACATTAGTTCCTGCATACGTGAGGCTGCACACCTTCTCTACGCTGACGACCTACAGATCTATCGCAGCTGTGCGCCTAATGATCTCCCTGACTGCTTTCTTCGCTTAAACCGCGACATCCAACGTATCTCCGACTGGGCATTGATCAACGGCCTCAACCTAAACCTAGGGAAGACGAAAGCTATCATTCTTGGTGCTTGTCGGTTCATCAACGACATTAATAGTTGCCCGTTACCATCTATCGGACTTAATGACCATCTCATACCTTTCGTTAGCTGTGTGCGCAACCTCGGAGTGCTGCTTGATTCCAAACTTTCATTTACAGACCATGTGCGGTCTGTAACTAAAAAAGTTAACTCTGCTTTTCACCAGCTATACAGTATTCGTCGCTACACCGACATCGGACTTCGTCGGACTCTTGGGAATGCATTGATTCTACCGCACATCCACTACTGTCTGCTAGTGCTACAGGGCGCGGGTGCTCTTCTTGACCTCTAGCTTCAACGTCTCATCAACCGTGGAGTCCGCTTCATCCTTGGGCTGCCTCGCGATGCATCAATCTCGCAGGCCCGCCGTGATCTCGGCTTCCTGACTATTGAGGGCTATCGCAGGCTGTTTCTCGGTCCTATCATCTACCGAGCAGTACATGCGCACCAACCTTCATACCTGGCTGAGTTACTCAGTGTCTATATCTCCAATCGCCCTAGCAGGCAGCGATCTAGCACTGTCCACCTTGTCATCCCAAGCTACCGCACTGAGACCTTCAAAGAGTCTTTTTCTGTCGTTGCACCACGACTCTGGAATGCCCTACCTGATCATGTCAGGCTCGCTACCACAGTCAACTCCTTTAAATCGTTGCTGAGAAGCTGGCTGTCTAAATTGGATGTGGGCTAGGGTGATGCCATGGCACTACCACCCTACACTGTCATGTCATTTCTTTACTTACTACTTATGTATTATTTTTGTTGTGTATTTTCTTTTTTCTTTTTTTGCTCTTATTCTCATTGCTTACTGTACTCTGTATGTTAATTTGTTTAATTCCCTAAACAATAAACTCTTTATCTAATCTAATCTAATCTCTCTCTCGTTATCTTAGCCGATGTCAAGAAAACCAGGAACCTTGGGGCAACCGGCGGAATTTCCAGAGGCAAGGGACGATTTCTTGTAGCGAGCTGGTAGACCACCTCTAAGGTTGACACACCGGGCCTATATAACGATTCAATTCAATTCCAAACTGAACACCATGGAATGAACAGGGGCTAACAAGGGAACCAAGGCAACTTGGGAACCTGGGAGAACCTGCAGTCTTAAGACTTGACGACCGCCTTTACTGTGAAAACAGACCCAGCACAATGGCCCCGTGGCTCAGCGTAGGGGAAGGCGGGACATTCAAAAAGACACCTTACTCCATGAGGAGGTAGTCTTCTACCCCTTTTTTATTTGTAAAAAATTACTTTTCGGCTTAACAATTAGATTTGTTATAAACAATTCACAATGGTGCGTATGATATACATTCAAGTTGTTCTAACTCGTTATTTTGTTTTATGCTTAAAGAGAATTTGTAACACCATAGTAGGGACAAAGAGGAACCATCCTATTTTGTAACAATTTAACCTGTTATAAAAAATAAACAACGGGATTTATACAAAGTATTAAGTATGTCTAATGGGATATTTTTGCTTCGTCTAAAAAAGAGTTTCTTACTGTGTAGCCAAGATAGAATCCAATTCTTTCTGTTTATAAGAATAAAATGTGTTAGAAAACAATTGAAAACGGGATCTATGCTTTTTTTTTAGTGTTGAGACTAAATATAAATCACTTGAAATTGCTTATTTAAATTTGATACTTTTTTTTTAGTACCATCACAAAGCAATGCGTATTTGGCATAAGCTTATTGATACTACAAATTTACCATTATAATCTTTCTCCGATCAATCTGTTGGTCTCTCAATATGTAAGAGAATTTTGCAAATTGTTCGGACAAAGCCGCCGAAATCAGCTAGTCTACAATACAAATTACAGTTACGATGAAAAAAAAACACTGAACAATAATTTAATAATTATAAAGCACAAATTGACCTACGCTATAAATAACGTTGTGAAGGAGCAGAAATACAATCGCACATTAAAATTCAAATCTTTTTCGTTGATGTTCAATTTTCGCAAATACATTACGATTCTGTCATTGTTATGACGCTACGATCGGTATCTGGGAGTTTCTAATTATTAAAACTACAAACCTTCAACGTAAAAATTTTTCAGATCAGTTTATCATTATGTAACTTGATGATGCACATTACGAGGATGACATCGCAGGAATCTGCTAGTGATTTACAAAAATAATGAAATAGCAGCTGTTCGGAATAAATATTTGAGGAAAAATAAAAAAATTGAAAATTTAACTACAGTAATTGAGAAATTGAAGAAGATGAAAAATTTTACAGCTGCTAAATTTTTACCTGCTACGTGGTTGATAGTATATAATCCATTATTATATGTTATTACATAACCATGGTATATTCCGGGTAGCTTTACATATCTGTGTGTAATTTTAATATCAAAAATGAAATTTATTTACTATATCTTACAGTAAATGCTTGTATATTTAAGTGTGCTAATGTAGATTTCAATTTTTAAGCGTTTCAAAATTTCGTAGTAGTATTTATATTCAATTTGTATTTGCTTGGAATTACCTAAGCATTTAAAAGAACTAATTTCAAGAATAAAGAATAAAACATCTACACAGCCCTTATCATCCAATTTAAAAAATTTTGCTAGATCCTTGCATTCCTATTCTCTAACTGCGTATGAGATGGTCAGACGTTCTTTTTGCAAATGCTTGCCGTGTATTGAGACTTTAAATCACTGGAACTCGAGCAAAATCCTGTAGTGTGTGAATCCTACATGTATGTAGTCCTATAATCCTGGAGTGTGTGAAGAAGTAGTAGGTCATATTTCAAAAATAGTAGATAAAGAATTAAAACGAGGGAGGAAATTTTTTTTTTAATATGTCTTTTGATGAAATGAGTATAAAAAAATGGGCATTATATTGCAAAAAAACTCATGAGTAAAAAGGCCCAGTGGATTAAGGTGGGCAATTAAGTGAATTCAAAAAATATAGTAAATCTGGAAAAGCAACAAAAGCTCTAGTGTATTCATGTTAGTCAATATCAATGGTGGTTTCAAAGCCTCTATTGCGTATTATTTCACGAACTCGTTAAGTGGCAATGAGAAAGCTCCTCTTTTAAAAGATTTATTTGTGAAATTAACCCAAAGAAATATTAATGTGGTTAGCGTAATTTTTAATGGCAAAGCATCTAATCAAAGGGCATGTACAATTATAGAAGCAAATTTTAATTATCATGATTCAAAAAAGTGTAAATCCCATTTTAGTACTCCTCATGCGTGGAGATCAATTTATATATTTTTTGATCCCTGTCACATGTTAAAATTAGTTCAAAACAATTTTGCCATAAAAAGTCTTATTTTTTATAATAAGTCTGATAGTACAAAATAGGAATTTATAGATAAATTAAATAATAGACAATATACTGAAGGACTGCACTATCCATATAAAATTAAAAATAGACATGTAAATTTTTATAGTAAAAAAATACAGTTTTCCTGTCATCGCAAGTGTTAAGTTCAAGGGCTTCAGCAGCACCAAACTATTTGGAATATGAATTAAAAGATAATGAGTTCAAAAATGCTTCTCCAACAGCTAGTTCTTTGAAGAAATTTTATGATGTTTTTGAGTTATTGAATACGAAGAATATGTTGTGTGAAACACCTGGAAGAATGAGTTTAACAGAAAATTCATTATCAGAACTAGAAACGAAAACTGATATTGATGATTGTATTACTTATATAGAAAAATTAGAAATTGATGTCTGAATTAAAATCAAGATTAATAAAATAGGGCAATCTAATAAAGAGAATGATTTATCAAACCAACTACAGTATTACTATGAAATCAATTTTAAGTCTATTCTGAAATCATCTTTGGTTCGTACTGGTTTTTTAGATTTTATAATTCATCGAAAGAATTTATACACTTTACGTCAAGTTCACATTCTCAGACAGACTCTCTGTCATTATTTTATTGTCACTGTTTACTTATTTGTCAATAAATTGTTAATTGTTAGTGTCAAATAGTGTCAACTAACTCATTTAACGCCCATTGAATATTCCCGACTGGCAGACTTGTAAAGTATTTGGGTAAAAGTATTTCAGAATACAAATACAAATACTTTTTTAGTATTTGTATTTGTATTTCAAATACTTTCTTATATAAGTATTTATTATTTGTATTTAAATACTTAAAATCAAGTATTTTTTACAAGTATATACTCGCTTCAAATATTAAAATTTTTCTCTTTCTCTGAAGAGCTCCTTTTAAACTTCGCGCGTGCGTTTGTTTGAAGCAACGGCCGTAAAACGCTCCCTGTGACCTTCCAGCTCTGTTTTCTATAGTGCGCTATAATGCCTAGAATATAACCTCAGGCCCAAAGTTCCATGTGTAAATCATTTGCATTGTTCAGTAATAGTGATAAGAAGCTTTTTTTTCACATATTTTAAGAAAATAATTTAAATGCTGATATGGAATCTGAAGTAAACGTTGAGAAAGATGACTTCAAATTACCTTGGGCCGTGTGCTAACATTTCAAAAGAAAAGTTAATTGATAATGAAATATTTTTACATTTCTCAACTCCAATAATATCTTTAGAAGATACAAATGGAAAAGATACTGCAAATTACGTAAACCATTTGAGAAGAACTCCAAATATTGAAGCCATTTTCTTAGAATATAATACGCCACTGCCAAGGAGTGGACCAGTTGAACGTCTCTTTAGTGTAGCTGGCTGTGTATTTACCAAAAAGAGAGGAAGATTGACTGATAATAATTTTGAAAAAGTATTATTATATAAATATAATAATAAGATTATATAAAAGAAATTTATATCAAAAATGTTATTTATATGAAGTTTATTTAAAGAAAAATAATAAAATGTTCGCGTTTTCATACAGAAAAATTTTCTACTACGATTTTGACGACCTCGCCTATGTTTGTATTTGTATTTAAATACTCAAAATTGAGTATTTTTTACAAGTATATACTTGCTTAAGAATAATTTGTTAATTATCTAAGCGAGTATTTGTATTTGTATTTAAATACTCAAAATTGAGTATTTTTTCAAGTATGTACTTGCTTAAGAATAATTCGTTAATTATCTAAGCGAGTATTTGTATTTGTATTTAAATACTCAAAATTGAGTATTTTTTACAAGTATATACTTGCTTAAGAATAATTTTTTAATTAGCTAAGCAAGTGTTTTTTTTTTGGTATTTCAAATACTTTCGGAGTATTTGTATTTGTATTTAAATACTCAATGAAGCAAAAGTATTTGTATTTGTATTTAAATACTCAATGAAGCAAGAGTATTTGTATTTGTATTTAAATACTTTTGAAAAGTATTTTTTACAAGTCTGCCGACTGGTCTAGTATCTAAATATCTTATAAAAAATACAGTCCACATTTATCTCTAAATACTTTCCACCTGTAATTCCATTCCGTCTTTTTCCACCAGCTCACCA
This sequence comes from Chelonus formosanus, assembly GCA_028641665.1. Taxonomy (NCBI): domain Eukaryota; kingdom Metazoa; phylum Arthropoda; class Insecta; order Hymenoptera; family Braconidae; genus Chelonus; species Chelonus formosanus. The sequence continues at coordinate 6,690,674 of CM054002.1, forward strand.
AAGTCAAAACATATAGAATGTTATGCCATGGATAGGGTTCGGGATTTCAGTCAATCTTCACACACAAATTTATTTGAACAGTCACAAGTTTATTGTCACTCTCAAAGTTTTAACTTCTTAACAATATTATAATTCTTATGAATCGAGAAAACTGTCTCAAATTCTGGTTCTACTTCTGAGAAGGCTTTCTATCGACCAAGTGAAAATGATTAAGGTACAAAAGTAGTTCTTCGCAAAAATATTACTACGCTTGAGAAAATTAAGAGAGTTGCACTAACCCATGTAGGAACTGCCAGAGTTGACGATCGGGTGACCTTTGGTCTGACACTGGGTTGTCCAACTTTGGCTGAACAGAGTTCATCTCAGGTTGGACCAAGTTAGACATATAATTGATCTACCACGAATGGGCAGTTTTCTCTGTCCCAGGCTTGAACCAAAGTTGGGTATATTACCTTTGGCTGATTAATCTTGGGCCAGCTATCCTTAAATTTAAATAAAGTGATATCTAGGATGATTAAACAAAACTATCAACTATTGTTTAGCAGCATTGACTTGTAATTTTTTAAATATGATTTTATCATGAATTTATATTAAAATTTTGAATTATTAAAATGAAATTAATAAATAATAGTATAATATTATTGTAATTAATATTTTATCTTCCATTAATTACAAAGAAATTAATAGTACTGTTTAAATAGTTGTATCTGTTGATATATATGTAGATGTCATATTGTATTTAATAAGTCGATAGCCGAGCGGATGAAGACACCGGTTTAAGATGGGGAAAGTAGTGGTCGTAGGGTCGAATCTCCCTGAGTACAATTTTTAATTGTTGAATTTTCTGCGAACATGACATTAATTATAATTTATTAACTATATCTCTCTTATAAAAATCATAAAAAGAAATTGTTCAAGTATTTTTTGCTTATAATAAAAAAAAAAAAAATCTGGCACATCTTTGAGATGCCATGGCTGGGCCAAGGTTGTATGTCAAGCCAGGCCCGATGGTATCATTTGATAGTTCAGCCATATCTGGCCCAGAGTTGTGATTCAATTTTGTCCCAGAGTTCATGAACTGGCAAGCCAACTTTGGCCCATACTTAACCCAATCGTACTTTCCTACATGGGAAGTCTTGAGACAGAGACATAAGAATATTCATGTCAGCGTAATTTTGATATGTCCATGATATAACGTAACTACGGCTTAACAAGAAATACATTTAAACATAAAAGTAATAAATTAAATAACTTAACGTATAAAATTAGAATATACTATAATAAGTTAACTATCTTTGAAGGGTAATGAAAATTTTTAATTTGTTTGACATACTTGAAATATAATGACAAAATTGCAATATATTGCAAAGTCAAAAAGAAAGGAAAAAGTTGAATAGGATTATAAAGTTCATATTAAAATCCTATAAAAATTTTTCCATTCCTATAGAAAAACTGAAAAGGATTCAGTACATCTCTATGGGACAATTCAATAGGATTTAATGGATTTCTATAGGAAATACAGTTCCAATAGGATTCAATAGGAAATTTCCGATGCAATTTTCCCATTCCATCTTCATTTCCCAATAGGATCGTTTAAGCAGGGCATATATAACGTTCACGTTTTTATTTTCAAATACCGTTATTCTGGTAGAAAAATACAAACACTAATTATGGCAAATCATTAATCATATAAAATATACATAATAATATCTGTATCGATACAGATACAGAAAAGAAAAAAGATAAAAACAATCGTTTTTTCTTTCTTTTTTTTTTAATAACCTAAATATATACTCATATATAACATAACAATTCGTCCTGCTATCGATATTATTAAATTTAATCGAAATATTTGCATATGTAGGCCTACATTTTTATTTAGATACGAAGTACTATAATAGCCGAGCGGATTAAGGCGTATGTTTAAGACGTATGCGTGCGAATGGTCGTAGGTTCAAATCCTCCCGTAGGAAAAAAATTTATTAATAAATTTATTAGAAATTATTAGAAATTTCTAATAAAAAATTAGATTCAAATTAAAAAGTAAAGAAATGTAATAAAATAAGCATAATTTAATTATATCAGCAACATCAATCATTAAACAATTTTTTTGGTCCAATATAACGAGTATGTCACGTTAATGTCACAGTGATGTCACATTGTCAATTGTTGAGTAGGAAATAGTAACATCTATGGTACTTCCATGTTACATTACTACAATATAAGTATGTCATATTAGTAACATTATATGCATATTACAACAATATAACAGTGTTTACTGAAAATATTACAATATTTTTCTCTATAAGTAACATCAAAGTTATATTTTTCTGAAATGTAACAAGAACATAACAATGTTACGTCACATTGTTACGTTTATGAGTAGGAAATTGTAAGTTACATGTGACTCACATTTTATATAACACGTGACTTTCAGTTCTGTCACGATGACATAAAATTTACAAAACAGTGTTCACTGGGTGTATTTCGTTAATATCCCAAATATATTTTGCAATTACAGAGATAGACTCGGACATGAAAAAATCCGCTAAAAGTATAATCCTGAATATTCTTTTATGTATCTAGATATCTATTGAATATATTTTAGGTACATTTTATTCATCTTTGGATATATTATGGATATATAAGATTTTCATATGGGTTACCGAACATTTATTCAACACTACGTCAGAAAAAATGTACGATTCATATTACAAAATCAAATTAGATTACTTTATAAGTTGTTATTAATCATTACGCAAGTCAACAAAAACTCTGTTATCATGAGAATAGAAATATAAGTAACTTCGATTATGTATTTATATATATTAAGTATACTTCAATGATTACTTCGAAATATTTCAGAAACTACTTGCCATGATTGAGACATGTTGAGCTTTTAGGAAAAAAGTTTATTGAATTTCAACAAGAATATAAGTAATAGATGTTTACTATTCAAGAAATGTGAATTTTGGATATCTCTCTGTTTCTTGAAAACTAAATTGGAGCATGAGTGCATCGGACCACAATGAAAATTTTTTGGAGTAGTTCCAAGCATTCAAGAAAAATAATTCTTACGCAGGCAGTATCTTAACTTTTATTATTAGAGCAACAACAGTGGTATTTTTTCATTCTCTTTCAAAAAAAATTGAATGAAATGAAATATAACACAAATAAAAAAGAAGTATTTTTTACCTTGAGTAATTATTATCAACTTTTGAATAGCTTTGCAAGATATCAAAAGTTCAACAAATGCTGACAAACATCATTTAATGCTGACCCATCCTCCATAGAATGATAAAATCTCTGCTTATGAAGCACCAGGCTTATCTTTTGCTCTGCAGTAGATCTTTCTCAGTACACGAAAGCTGTATTATATTCGATACAGACCCTTTTATATCTATGTTTTAAAAAACTGTTGACACCTTTGAGTATACAAAAACAATGAGTTCAAAAAATTGATATTTATTCATAACTTGCGTGTGAAGCACTGTCATATTTAATAAAATATCTCTGCTTTATGCAATTAACTAATATTATGATGACTTACTAAAAACGGTTTACCATCATGGTTTTTTTGTAAAATTATTTAAGTAACATTCTATGTTATATATTTGATGATAAAACTCCATAAGATAAAAACAATCTCATACTCCCTTAAATTCTATCAGTGGAGTAACCTAATTAACACTGAAAAATCAATTAATAATCACTGAAGTCAGTGATAGAATATAAGAATACAGAGCCGTGATATACGTAATTGTCTTTTAAATTGTTTTGAAATAATTATGAATATAATTATTATACTAGTAAATTATATTGTGATGTTAAATAGGACGAAAAAATTATTCTTTACTATCTTTGTATACCTCAATATGTCAATTTTTTAGTACATTTACGCAAGTACTCTGGTATTATTTTATGTGCAATAAAAAAGCCAGGCTAAAAAATAAGTGAGTTTTATTCACCTAATTTTTTTTGAGTATTGTAACAAAATATAAATATTTTAATGTAAAATACAAAGATCATTTATTATTTTAATCACTAAAGCTAACGCTGTTTCAGCATATTTCATCATTTGAATAACAATCAAAGCATGTAAAATCAAAAGTAAAATTTCTATTTTATACATATACTGTAATCTATCCATCAATGCAAAATAAATTCTTTTAGATGCTTTGCTTCCGAATTCACTAAGTCTTATAATTGTGTGATGTAATTTAACGGATTCGTTGCAATCGTCTTCTGTAAGAAATAAACAATGTAGATCACAAACTGATTGACTGAAATAAATTTACCCTCCACAAATTAAATACTAATTTCTTACCCAAATCACTATAAATTTCATCTTCTAAAGCGGGTAAATATTTATCGAGCATTAATTCTGCTAGACCAGTAGTATTATCTACTGTCTTTAGTATATTTATTCCAGTCTCAGTGGACATGACTTTGTCTGCTTGCTGCCAGCTATAAACTCTCAAGTAATGAACTCTATAGTAAGTATGTAGAGTTATAATTTTCACTTTATGCTTTGTTTCTTGTTTTAAATCTATGAATATTTGAACAGCAGGACGAAGTCTCTTTAAAACGAGAGATTTAGTCTTGTTAAGTATCTGAAACATCAAAAATGATTTTGTATTAAATTTTAGAAAACATCAAAAGTACGAAGAAAATGATAAAATAATGATTTTTTTGATTTTTAACATAGAAAAACGTAATGAAAATATGTAAAAATTTATGATTCAAAGCATGTAAACATCTTTCGTTGTTGAAAAAATTTCAATAATGACTTACATGACAAAAATAATGACCAACAGATATTATTTCTGTGATGATAAAATTACTTAGAAATTTATGTATTCTGTTAAGATGATTAAAAAATCTATAAAATTATAATGTACATCTACCATTCATATTACGAGTTTGTTTGATCAAAATATGTATTTCGAGGAAAAAGTTTTGTTTCTTTTATACAAGCATTCTATGGCTTATACCGAGCAGATTACCAATTAAGATATTTATGCTGATCAATCTAGCAATAAAAAAAAAGATGGGCAAATATGAAAGTTTTTTATGCTTGCTTTAAAGTGTCAGTCAGCTATATTTGTAATTTTTTCAACTGAGTATAAAGTGATTTTTAATAAATTCCTCTAGAATTTCCTAAATGATATGAACTTCCCTTGTATTTAAACAATTAAAATTGATTTTTGAACTTGAAAAATCGTTCTATTTAAATATTCTTTTCGACAAAATCGAATTTTTAGTAAACCTACCTGTTTTGGATCTTCTCTAATGATAGGTAGTTTAACTTCAACAAAATCGAAACCATGGCAAAGAGTTTTATCGAGATTATAAATCGGCTTCTCCATGAGTTTAGTTACAGGTACAGATTTTTCAATAACTGTAGCCAAAACCATTTCAATAGTTTCTAGAGCCCAATTTGTAAATGGACTCGCACTTTTTACTTTTTCATAGACTTCCGTAGATTTATCCCAAAGATAATTAACGCTTGGAATTTGAAGAGCTCTATTAAATGCCTGAATTCTGGGATGATTTTCTATTTGTAATGAATCCATGATTGTGTGTATTTGCTCTTTAAGAAAATGTTAGATTTAATAAATTTAATAATGTTTAATAAAAGCATATACTAATAAGTGATGTGTAGATAATTATTCAATAATTTTATCAATAAATGAAAAAGGTTTACTCCAAAAATATACATACATAACGTGTCCAATAGTATTTGAAAATATCAATTTTATAATTTCTTTCCTTCTCTTTTTCGAATTGGGTCATTGACAATCAAGAACTGTACCCTGATCTCTGACTCATATCAATATACAACTTAATTGCATTAATGTGTTGTACTAAATGTATTATGCATTTTTTAATTTACTCATATCACCATATTTTGTTACATACTTCTTGCTTATATTTGATACTCTTAGGTACTGATAAAGCATTGAAATTAGTTAAAGTGTCTGTCACTAAATAACCAACTTTCTTTTATGTAATGTGTAACATCAAGTTTTCAACGTTAATAAAGGGAATTTAATTACAAAAATCTTATATTTAAAAAAAAAAAAACGAAAAATACTTCTTATGTTTCAATGCAATATTTTATTTTTAATGATGACAACAATGCTATAACATAATACCAAACTGAACTCACTGACTATGCTACAACATAATACAGACCACAATCCCACTTTAGTTTCTTTTACAGTAAAAAATAATTTGAGGGCACTGCAGTAGAATAACAATATTTTCTTCAGTACCATTATCGACTGTAAAAGAAATTCTTTTTATCTACATCAGATAACATTTTTCGTCATATTTTCGACGTTACTTTTAGAGTAGAGGGAAACATCGTCAAAAGTATTGTAAATGGCCGAATAGGTCATTATTTTTCTAGAATATTTATCGATTTAGGACAGCTAATATTTTAATAATAAATCTTATACAATTGGAATGTCTTTATAATTAAATTGCCAATAACATTTGTAAGTAATTTTAGTGTTCAATGTACGTTACAATAATAGTGTACATTATGGTAAATAAATTAAATTCATTTACTGCTCGATTGATTAGTATTTAGTTCACCATTCTTGATAAATGAATGATGATCATTTAGAACATTTATTTGTAGTTTATTCAGTAAGTTTTTATTCAACTTCTGTTATAAATTATTCTATAATTAACATCATATTATAAACTTATTATTAAACTTATTCTAATTATTCGGGCACAATTAAACTACCAATTTATGTTTTTAAAGGGGAAAAATTACTTCTTATGGTAAATGATTTATTAGTAAATAAATACAAATTAATATACATGAAAAGTTAATATTTAATTATTTATCTAGAAACAATATGCAATGAAATCAAATATCAATCACTTAAATTAAATATGCAAATGTTGAGTTTATTTAATTTTTGGTAATAACTTGTTTAGCCTGAATTAGTTTAATCTTGATTTATGATGTTGTAAAGATAATGTTAAAGAAATGTATTTTATATACAAAAAAATATTTAAAATGTTAGAAGTGAAAGTGCCAAATGTGGTTAATTTGTTAATAATAAGAGAATAAAAGAAAATATAAGTTGACAATAGTTTATTTATTGGAAAATGTAAAGTGTTAATTCAGACTAGAATTTCCTTAGTAGCCAAACCAACGTAAGACTGACAGCAGATTCAGATATTTTGACCCACGTTTATCATTTACGTATTTATCTAAAAAAAATTTTCACGTCAGGGCTGGCTACTAAGTTTCTTTGCATTTGGTAAATATAAGTGCATAATAAACAGATATCGCACTTCAACCAATATCTAATTATGTTATAATAATACAGAAAATTGATGATAATATGTTCTTTTTATTTTAGTAATTTGTGGTTTCAAGAGGTAAAAAGTTGAACAAAGAAACAATCATGAAGGAGGAAATGTCATACACTGGCGGGGTCAAACCCATGCCCATTGCAGGTCGTATGGTTCGTCAACGTGAACGTCTTCTTGGAATGACTGATGAAGAACGAGCTTGGCGTGCACAATGGTTAAAAGATCAGCATTTAGCTCCTGAAGAGCCGGTTCATAATCCGGAATACTATAAACAACGTTATAATGCGTTTAGAAGATTTTATAGATGGCCCTTAGATCAGCTTGAAAATTATTTGATACCCAAAATAGGAACTGATTGGGCTTATTGCTGTCGTCATGGGATAAGCAAAACATTCTTTACTTTAATGTTTACATATTACATGGTTTATTACTTCAAGTATAATTCAAATGATTGGACAAGAGTTGGGGGATTAAAAGTGTCAACGTCAAGACCTGTAATGTATAAAGACGATCCAAACTTTCCCAATTTTCAAGAAAAAACTACCAGAGAATTTGCTGACTATGGTTTCAGTAAATCTCCACTTTAAGTTGAATTTGGTTGTAAATATAGTATGATGAGGAATAAATGTATTAAATAATATTAAATATCGAAAAATTCTATTATTTTTTCCAATACTAATCATTTACAAGTTAAACTTTTACATAATAGTTATATAAAGATATAAAAATAACTTTTTAGTACAATTTTTATGGGTTTATCGTTTAATTGAAAATGGTTAAACAATTAATTTTTGGTGATATGTTTTACAAATTTATTTTAATGATCTTTTTTTTCTTCAACGGCTGGTGAATTGGTAATTTCCTTATCAAGATTCAAAAAATGTGTTAGATGAAGAATAGAAATAACACTAGAAATATAACTCTCTACGTCTTCTTTTTTTACAGTTTTTAATTGAGCAGAAACTGAATGATATACACGATTAGCCATCTTTGTTGACAATTGACCAACAGTTTGAACTGCATGAAGAACTTTATTTTCATCTGCTGATACGGGAGCTGTAAAAAATTTATAGTTAATTACTAAAAAAATTTTTATTTCATTTTGTTCATTATTTTTTAGAATTTTCTATTCATTTAATACCGGGTTGACTTTCTTCACCAGGAACTGGAGGAAAATAATGATCAAGTAATTTATTCACAAGAGCACTTGTATTTTCCACTCCTTGTACAGCTAATGAACCATAATGAGTACTTAGAAGTTCATTTGCTTTACTGACACTTATTTCTTTAAGTGCAGTAGCCTGATTTGCAGCAGATTCTTTGATAGAGATTAATTTTTCAACGGTTGGTTGAAGTGAACTACTCATCACATTTCTTGCAGCAACGTAAATCTGAAAACACCAACAGCAAATTTTTTACAACTTCGTATTCATCGATTTATTTTTTTTAATGATTATTCATTTTTATAGCTGCAGAGTTAATATACTGATGATATAATTATATTGTGACATAGTGAAGATCAATATCTTATTGATTTAGTTCATTGCCATGAATTAAATTCTATTGTTCATTTGATTAATTAAAAAAATTTTGATGTCAATTACTACTATTGTTAATCTCTTATATATTTTATTAATGTTTTTTAATTTACTTTAATCATATAAATTTTTGTTCTTATGAAGGATAGAGTAATAGTTTTAATTAATCTTCATAACTTACTTCTTCAGGTGGTTGTTTAACAATAGGAACTGTCTGCTCAACGATATCTAATCCTTGACACAATTTTTGGTCGACAGAATGTATTTGATCTTCAAATTTTTTGGCTAGAGGATTTGCTATTGGAGCTGCTGTAGCAGTTGCATAATGAAGTCCAGCTTCAGCAAAGCTTAATGCCCAATTTACAAGATGATGAGAGTCTTTTAGATATGAGTATGTAGAACCAGTTTTTTCTATTGCTGAATGTACCGCTGGAATATTTTTTACGCGATCAAGTACTTCTAAACGCGGTCCTTGACTTGTTGGACTTTGTACTGTTGGATCTGTCATGATTGCTAAGATAATTTTTCTGATTATTTTATGCTCAGAGATGAATAACAAAATATATTCAAGCACTTACTATAATTATTGTTTAATCTATTTACATAAAATTAAACTGAAATAAGCTTCAAGAATATTATTGTTTTGAAATAAATAAGTTTTGTATCAGAAAACTTAAAATGTAGCCTAGAAAGTTCCGGTAAGTATGATGTTAAAAAGTATTCGTATCATTTACGAAAATAGTTTTAACAATGTTATAAATTATAATAAATATACTCGAACTTACATGTTTCAATAATAAGTTGTAAATTAAAATATTGTTTCTGGCTTAAAAAATTATCAGTTTCTTCTGTATCCAAATATGAACTAACGTCTTGTGTGTATATTACTTGATTAAATACCTTTGCTTGGTACAGAAAAGTGGGAGAATCTCTCAGGAGCGTATGCTATGCATGGTTTCTTTTAGGTCTGACAGAAGTTTCTTTTTATTATTACTAATTTACTAATAAAATATTTGTTTAGATATTTTTTAGTTTATCAGAGAAATAGAAAAAAAAAAAATTATTAATTATAAGTGAAATATGTTAGTATTTTCGTATTTAATTAGAGTAATTGAAAAAACTCGTAATTATTTACTGATATAAAGCCCTGTCGTTTAAACATTGACGTGGGGGTCACAAATACATTAAAATAATTTATATATCATTCCTGTAATTATGTATTTCAATACGTGGTGATTTATAAATATTTTTATGAATCATTAATTTCAAAGCGATGACAAAACTTTCATCATTTAAAGATCAATGTTCAAAATTAATTAACTATATAGATGAGTTAGTAATTATTTTTATAAATTTATCTTCAAACTGTCTTTGCTAATTATGAGTATCAGTAGCAACTTGTCATTTCTTAAAATTGATGTGAAAATAATTTATTTTTTTCTTAACAAAAAATGTTTTCACCAGAAGAACATGTAATTGAAACAGTCTAAGTCACTTTTAATAGTAATTAGTACTTAAGAAAAATTTAAATTCCTATCTTTATTAAATTATTAAGTACAAAAAATTAATAATTAATGTAATAAGATAAATTTAGATTCTTATTTTTAATTTTTTTTTTTATGATAGTAAAGTTTATATAAATTATATCTTTTGAATTAATTAAAAATGAATTTTAACGTATCAAAAATCTATGTGAAATATGAAAACTTTATGATTATTTATAAAATTGTTTCAGTACATTAACAAGTATTAAATAATAGCTTTCACTCTGTTTTGACATGGCCATTAGTTTTTTGAGAATCATTTTCATTTTTTCTAGGACTCGTGAATTTGTGAACTTTATTGTTGATTACATGAAGACATTGGGAGACGTGTAAAAATTCTACGACAGTATTTATGTAGGTCTTTACTGCATACTTATTGATTGTTTTAAGATTTCGAATAACATTGGTATAAACTCGCCGAGCTGCTTTATTCGACAGTTTTCCAATAGTCTGTAGAGTATGTAAAAGTTTGTCTTCTTCCACTGAGGTTGGTTCTAAAATTAGCATCAACATGTTGGCAAAGTTTTCCTTATTAGCAGTTACAATGTAATTATCAGTGTTAAAAATAGCAAATAAAAAAAGATGTATTATAGTTACAGTCAAAACTTACCAACAAATTCTTCATTATCAGTAGCAGGAAAGTATCTATCAAGTAATTTATCAACCACAAGAACTGTATTATCAAATCCTTGTAGAGCTGCAGTTCCGTAATGAGAATCAAGAATTTGATTTGCTCTATTCCAGCTACGTTCTTTTAACACTAAAGCTTGAGTTATAATTAAATCATTAGCGTAAGTGATGGTAGATACTGCTGGTCTTACAGTTTGCAATGCAAACATGTATCCTTTTTCCATTATCTAAACGATGAAAATTTTATAAATATCAACATGAGTAAAAATTAATAATAACTTACTATGTATGTTCATCACAAATGATAAAGGAATACCTGCTCTGGTGAATCTTTTACGATTGGAACAGACTCTTCGATCTTGTCCAACCCTATACAGAGGGTATAATCAACGAAATGGATTGGAATCTCTAATTTCATGGCGATTGGTGCAGCAAAAGGTGCTGCTTGTTTAGTTGCATTACTCAATGAATTTTCAGCCGCAGAGAGAATCCAATTGATTAATTGATGAGAGCTTTTGACACGAGAATATGTTGATGCTGATTTAGCTAATGCTCGTTCTACTAATGGAAGTCCACAGACTCGATGAAAAGCTTCAAATTGTGGCAGTTGAAGCATTGTTTCAGTCGCTGTTGCCATTGGAAGGTTTTAGATGATGGGAATTGTTCTACTCAACTAACTTATAGGCCTGTAGTTAATGATTCTCTTCTAAGAAACCTTTCACTCAGTGGAATTTTATTGATATTTTCTCTTCCGCAATTTCTCCGAATCTTATGAGACCAGTACTTGAAAAAAAATCACTTTCTCTGAAGAATCCTCTGGAATAGTTACAAAATTTGAGAAAGATATTTTGAATGGATTGTTCGAGAACAGGAGATTAGTCGGTCTTTTAAGATTGATCAATTAGAATTGAGGAAAAATCAATAGCTATTAACTGATAATATTAGTCTCAATTGTATAAATGAAAATCTGTAAAATATACTCAAATAATCAGTACACGAAGAGAATTTTTTCACTAAATCTAAGTGCAAAAATGACAAGTCCAAGTTTCGAAATTTATAAGTAAAAATATTTCTGTTCAACAGTGAATTTTAGGTTGTCATAAGTAATTTTTGACTTATCCTAAGTAATTATTTTACTAAGACACCTCTTAAGTACAAAATTAACTTACAAGAACTCAAAATTTACTATCGAATAGAAATATTTTTACTTATAAATTTCGAAACGTGCACTTGTCATTTTTGCACTTAGATTTAGTGAAAAAATTCTCTCCGTGTACAATCAGTTTTGATTAATTTATTTAATCAGAATTTTAAGCAAACTGAATAATATTTTAGCTAACTGATCCAATAAATTTTTTTGCTTCTATTAATATTTCATTGAAAAATCTTGTTATGATTATTATTAGTGTTCACTGCAAATTGTAGTGTTTTATTTTAATGCACTTAAAGTGTCTGAAAAGCTACTACAATGTTAATCAAATGGATGATGTCATTTTAAAACACTTTAAGTGTATTAAAATAAAACACTACGATTTGCACTGTTCAGTTCATAAAATTAATAAAAAGGGACATTTTCACACGAAGAGAATTTTTTCACTAAATCTAAGTGCAAAAATGACAAGTGCACGTTTCGAAATTTATAAGTAAAAATATTTCTATTCGATAGTAAATTTTGAGTCCTTGTAGATTAATTCTGTACTTAAGAGGTGTCTTAGTAAAATAATTACTTAGGATAAGTCAAAAATTACTTATGACAACCTAAAATTCACTGTTGAACAGAAATATTTTTACTTATAAATTTCGAAACGTGGACTTGTCATTTTTGCACTTAGATTTAGTGAAAAAATTCTCTCCGTGTGTAACTGAAAGACATATGTACCATTTTTGACATAATATTCATGATTGATGTAGCAATTTGATTTAAAAGTTCGTTTATGTGTAAGCTAATATAATTTTCAACATATATGAAAATGTAATTAAGATTAATTTATATTTTTTGGATAATAATTTTTCACTGATGTTAGAAGAAAAAAGAGAAAAAATAAGGATAGTCATAATACTCTATATAATTACAGATACGAATACTTATTATATAGAGCATTCTACTTTAAGACTATGACATACCGATAAACAATAATTTAAATCTCAATAAACATAATAAACGAATGACATGAGCTTAAAAATAAGTGAATTATTGTCAAATGATATCTAAAAATGCTCACCGATTGCGTAAAAATCATGTAAAGAAATTATAAAAAATAATTAATTTATGTATAAACTCACACTTGATATTTACAACCGAAGTTATAAAAGATAAATATGTTTTGACACACGCACAAACTTTATTGGTATTTCTACACGGTCTGTGATATCAATGAGAATGATTGCCGGAGAGTCATGCGACTTATATGAATATGAGCAGAGGGAGAGTGTAGTGCTAGTCTGCAAATATTCCAGAAGAAAAACTACCACACGTAAAGATTGTATTCCTCATGAACACTGGTTTACTCTGATACATTCTACTTTTCTGTCTATGAAAGTTCAAAGTCCAACAAATATCTTTCCGAGCTTCATCACTACGTTTTATGATATAATTTCCAAACTCTGTTATCGGGGTAACAGATAAAAGAGATTACAAGCAACTATTGTTTTCATTAAAATATATTATATTTAATAACGAGATTAGTCGTGACTTTGAAAGATATAGCAAGCAGTCGATAAATCGATTGGTCAAGTTTCACGGAAATCTAAAGACAAGCACTATCGTGAAAGGAAAAGACAGTATATACACATACGAAATATAATAAGTATATTTGTGGCTTGTGGTGTCTTGTCTGGAAAAATTTCCTCTGTGAATCATGCAAAGAGTATACAAATAATCAGCTTATCATGTTGCAGACCAGACGATAGAGAATTTTTTTTCTTTTTCAAAAGACTTTTTCAGTTCTATTAATTATGTCGTTAATGATGATTGTTTACAAAAATGTAAAATGCTCCGTTAGTCTAGACATCTTTGTCATTGAGGTCATTAAATGAGTGAATATTCATTTTATTATCTCAAAGAATATCAGCGACAAGTGTTTATCAACAATAAGTTTAATTTATTTTAATACAACTCTTCAATCGATACCATTTGAAGGACGATTTACACATTGGGACATGTGATTATTATGATTTTGTGATGTTAACTTTTTAGGTTTAGGACGTCCAGCTAAGAATATGGCAGTTTTTTCCTGAAATTATATTTGTTATATTTATATGGAATGTCTTTTTATAAATAAATGTGCTTCGCAAAAGTTTTGTAAATTTTTTTCAAAATGAATGTTCATGTAAAATAATAATATAGTTGATATAAAATAAGATATTTTTTATTTAATTGTATATTTTTTAATAGAGTAATTTTTTAAGTATGATACACAAATTTTTGTTGTTTCTTCGTATGCATTTAGTTTGATGTAGTTTTTAATGTATGTTTGATTAAATATCTGAAACTTTACATTTAAAATATTAAAAATTTTTTTCGTCATGACCCCTCCGAAACTTAAAGTTTCGTCCCGATTCTGAAGTGCGAAAGCGACGAATCTCCTCCCCAGCGAAAGTCAGAAAAATCGTCTGCGCGTAAGCACAGACAAGTGCTGTCTTTCTCTGTGGGAGAGAGATAGTCACCTTTCTAACCTCAAAACTGGAAAGAAATTTTAAATTTTGGGGACGTTCTGACATAAAAAAGTATACTCACCTCAGGATTAAAGTGAGCTATATTATACCACGTGCTTGCCACCCTTGCCTTCGGCTCGGGTTGAAATTTTGCACGTAGTATGATATAGCTCAGTTTCACCCCGTGGTGTGTAATATACTATTTTTCTTATACCCCCGTTCAAAGTTGAAATTTACTCCCTGTTTTCAGGTCCTAAAGCGACGTATTCTATCCCGCAAAAAAGACAAAAAATCGTCTATGCGCGTGCCCAGACGGATATTGTCTTTCTCTGCAAGAAAGAAAACGTCACTTTTCCAACCTTAAAATAGACCACAAACTTTAAATTTTGATGGTTGTATGATAAAAAATCGCCTTCGGCTAGAGATGCAATTTTATACCCAAGTCAGAATATTATACTTGGCTCTCTTGGTGAACAATGTACTATCCCAGTAAACACTGTTATATTATTGTAATATGGATGTAATGTTACTAATGTGACATACTAATATTACAGCAATGTAACATGGATGTTACTATTTCCTACTTAGCATTGTAGCAATGTAACATAACTTGGTGATATCAAAGTGACATACTCGTTAGATTGTACTAAAAAAAGTTTTTTAGTGAATGATGTTGCTAATATAATTAAATTATACTTGTTTTATTACATTTTTTTACTTTTAAAATTGAATTGAATTTTTTATTGTAAATAAATTTTTCTTCTACAGGGAGATTCGAACCTACGACCGCTAGCACGCATACGACTTAAACCTACGCTTTAACCCGCTTGGCCATCCTATTACTGGATATCTAAACAAGAATATAGGTCTATATATCTAAATATTCTTTTTGAATTCAATAATTTCGATAACAGAACGAGTAATCATGTTATTTATTAGTATATTTTTAGGTAATTTAAAAAAAAAAAAAAAAAAGAAAAATGACACGATAGCATACTTGTAACAAAGTTATGTGGCATGAATGTTCCGCTTATGTAACATAAGATATGTATTGCAAATATTTAATCATGTTAAGTAACTGGAGTAGCATATAAGCAACATCGCTAAGTAATGTAACAAAATATTGTCATCCCCATATGGCCAACTACCCCGGACTTGCCCTATAACATTAATGTAACGTAAGTTACATGACACTGATGTGACTTCATTTTCTTGATACTATGTTACACTGAGGTAATGGCTGTGACATAACATAAACATAATATAGATATGTACCGCAAACAACTGATCCCATTTTGTAACATGTACATCACTTGAGTGTCATAGATGCAACATAACATGTTAATAACTATATTACATAACATTAATGTTACATTGATGTAACTTTAGTTACATATTAAAATTTTTTATGTAACATATTTATAACAGGAGTGATGTTGCTCTCATGTTACAATGTTATATCGATATTATGTTTCAGGGAGATAACAGTTGCAATATTATTTTGTTACATTCATCATACATTGCAACAACATTACATACATGTAACAAAGTGTTATGTCACACGTTACATTCTGTTACTTCAATGTAACATTGCTGCAATATTCAGTGTTTACTGGGATTATTTCAAAAAGTGAATATTTATTGTGAAAAGTATTTATAAAACTTTTGCTAAAGAAACGTTTTTGACGTGTTTTTATTCTCAAGGAAGCTATAACTTACTAAAAATGCATTAGTTGAAGTGTTAAGTCTTTGAACTGCTGTTTTTAAAATAGAAGCTTGAGGTTCTTGTACTTCTTGCTTGTAAGTAATTGAAGCTACCTACAAAATAACCACAATTAATAATCCCTACAGTTTTCAGTAAAAGGAAAATACGATATTGTATTACTTGAAGAATTACGTCAGTTATTGAGAGCAATTGATGTGAAATAGTTGTAAAAATAACTTCAAAATAATGAGGGCTCTTTGTTGCAAATATTGTTGCCGCATTTATTAAATGTACAATTCTGCGTGCAGATTCTCGTGTCAGTAAAACCAACAGTTGCTCAAGAGTCTTCGGACGTTGTTGATTTTCTGGTTCTGGAAGGCTTAACAACGCCCAAAGTTCTTTGGATTTCTGATAAGCTGTTTTAGGATCAGTTATAGCCTGAAACGTAAATAACATTAAGTGAAAAATAAGAAAAAAAATTTAATATTCAATGAAAAAATACTCATAGAAATTCAGGAATTCCAATAAGAAAACTGAAAGATTTGTAAGATTATGTGTGCGTAATTTATTTTTCCTCACACGTGCGTGAAAACTACTACTATTCCGCACGGGTTTGAGTGTGAAAACGCCCCGATTGTTCACTGTAAGGCTTGGCAACAATAACCCACTGGTAATTTTCAAATATCCTTTCAGAACTTTTCAGGTACCCAAAAATTTTTTTCAAGCCGAGTACGAGTAAATAACAGATGGTCATCAGGGTTGTTGAGGTCATGTAATGCAATAGGAAATTATTTCTTTCATCTTTCATCTTCACTGTGAGATGATATACAAACCATTCATTACCATGTTTTTTTTTAATTTATCTATTATCTTGGGAAACGTTTACAACATAACGTCAGTAGTAATATTTTCATGCAAGGTCGCTGTCCCAATTATCGCTCATGAACCTATTCTCGCTCAGTAAATTTAAAATTAATTTTTTCTTCTATAGAGAATACATGATTACATTTTTTAATGATTGAATATTTATGAATTGATAAGAAGATATCGAAACATTTTTTATGATCAACATTTCGCAAAAGAATATTTTTTAATTACCAAACAAAATTTGCTGATCGAGAATAGGTTCATGAGCGACAATTGGGATATTGAACTTATCTACGAGACGTAAGATATTTATCGAAGATTACGTATTCTGGGCATCATTATGTTATTTTGTTAATTTAATTAATAATAAAGTCTCGTTATTGTAAAATCTTTTCAATTTTCTTACACTTAATATTTTCTCGTATTTTGAAACTTTCATTAAAAATTAATTTTTTTGTCAATTGCGGGGGGCTCCACCCCCGCAGACCCCCGTCCCGCGCTCACACACGCTCCCATTCACCCCCGCCTTAATGAACCCATCGTCGCACTTGTAAGGAAAAATAGAATGTGCAACTAGAGTCAAAACTAGCCTCATGCCCATGATGGCAGATAACGCTGACGTCTAACACTGCCATCGTGGATAATCGGCTAGTTTCCACTCTAGTTGCACAATATACTATTATAACGATCTGTAATTTCTATGAGTTTGTTTTATTAGAAATATTGACTTTATTTTTAATTATTTTGTACTGCAATCAACCTTTGTAACTGTAACTATAAAAAATTAATTAAAATTATTAACTTTTTATATGCTAGTTATTGTAATGAGTTCAATTTTAAATTGTAAATTTTAAGTGAAAGTGAGTATATACAAATATATGTATAAAATTCATTATTACATTAAAACTTATTAAACACTCTATACTAACACATTGATTGACCATACTCATTTTCGGCGCATTTATAAAAAGAAAAAAAAATTCACTTATAACTGCAAATCCATGCTAAATAAAATAATGCACATGAAATGTGTTCAATAGTATAACTCAGTATACAAACTACTTTGAAATGGTTCAATTCTATGACGGGAATTTAATACTGGACACACCTGATGTAATGTTTTAACAAGTTCTTTAAATTTTGAATTTGTTGTTTGATAATCGTTTTTAAAATTTCGTAATATCTCTTTACTGAAATTAATTCTTGTTGATTCAAAATGCAAACATGTTGCAATGATATGAATAAAAAAACTTACAATTTATTAACTTTTATGAAAATTTTTATAGCACGAAACGTAATCTTGTAAAATTGTTGTAGCTACTCAAGCTGATTACAGTCTACAAACGTAACAAAATATTAGTGTTAAATCTGACCAACTTCATGACTTTTATAAGAATATGAAGGCATTCAATTCCTTGATTCTTCAAAGCTCGTGCCTCTGCCAACGTACGACGAGTAAGTCTTCTTTGCACTTTCCTTGAAAGTCTAGCGCCATGTTCCAACGTTTGAGCTGCCTTACTGTTTACTTTAATTACACTTGCATTGACCTCTGTTACTTGATGATGAGAAGAAAAAATTATTTAGAGGAGCAAAAAAAACTTTTTTGACTATTCGAAGAAAAGGAAAATTTTTGTCAATCTACGGAAAATTATTTGAATCGTTTTTGAACATTGTAATCTTCAAAAACTAAACAATGAAAATCGTTAAAAATCACTTCAAGATAGTGAAGATAATAAAATTTTTTGAAACAGTTATATTTCAATCAATAACTGCAGAATTAGTGAATAGTCATTATTTCGCAGTTGTTTTTAACAATTTTTTCTGTGATATTTTAAGAGACTATAAATTTGTATTCAAAATTCAGTATAACTTTATTTAATTTGTTCTGATAAAAGTGGAAAATATTTTTTGTTAGTCCAAAATTTATTAATAACAAGCCAAAAGTTCCATGTCACCAGCAAAACTATCGAAAAATGGTTATGGACAGACATTTACTCTACCGTTTTTAGTAACCTACACTGAGAAAAAAATTTACTTCATTCAAGAAATATTTCATTCGATCATTAACATCGAAATTTCAAATAGTGGCAATGAAATATTTCTTTGAAATTATGAATTTTTGATTGGAACCCTTTTATTTACTCAAATGAATAAAATTTCATTTGTTTTCAAACTTGTCGTAACATTGAAGCAAACGCCAAAATGAATTTTCAATAACACTGCTACTAGATTGAATAAAATATTATTTTGAGAATACTCTAAGTTTCTTTTATTAATTGAATGAAAAATTCTTCCATCTAACGAAATTTTTTTCTCAGTATAGAAAGTCATCGACAAATGAAATTTATGTAGGGTAAAGAGAGTTATTAAATGATATAGGCAATTTGGTGATAGACTTTTGAAAGGATTCCAAATCGTTATCTATGCATGCAGTAACGCAGAATGATGCAGCCGATTCACCACAAAGGTATAACAGACGTAGGATTAGACATATTATTACGAGAAATTGCGTGCATAGGTAATGTTTTAGAAGACTTTTAAGAGTCTATCACCGAATAACTTCTCTTTACCCTACTATTTTATTTAGATAGTTATATTTTAAAATTCACTTGTCACTATCTTTTCGAATACAAATCTCTAGAATTATTTATTTAAATAAACAAATATATGGATTACACAGATTAAGGTTTAATAAAGTAAATTATAATTCTGAATAAAAATAATATAAATTGACACGAAATAACAGAATTTTCTGAAAACTTTTTCGATGAATTGTGCAACGATATTCTAATTATGTAAAGTCACGTAGGGCACGTGTTCGTAGCAGGTAAGTGTACGCACTCGATATAGTTTAAATGTACGAACTTATCCGAAGATACTGCGAGTGCGTGCACTTACCCGCTTCGCACACTTGCCCCACGCGACTCTAATTAACTATTAAAATAATGATGTCTTTCTGAATTGTCATCTTCCGCTAGTATTTTTTTTTTTACTTCTACTGAAAATGAAAATATTTGCGTTTGTATCGTTTATAAATTTTTTATTATTTGTCTACACATGTGATCGGAAAGATTGTATAATTTATTAAATATTTTTAGCTAGATAGTTTATCTATATTTTTTTTTCTACAGAAAAAGACGTAATCTTTGTACATTTCGTTAAATTATAACGAAACCTTTTTTTTAAAGCACGTCATCACTTGATAGTCCTTTTTTATCCTATCTTGAATAAAAGTACAATTGCAGACATTAAATCTAACAATACAATGATTTTCCGTGAATATATATGATAAAAATTTCGTATTTTGCACATTATCCATTATGAATTTTCATTAGAAATATTCTGTACGAAAATGTTAGCAAAATAGAAATAATAAGCATCAGCTACACGGAGAGAATTTTTTCACTAAATCTAAGTGCAAGAATGACAAGTCCACGTTTCGAAATTTATGAATAAAAATATTTTTATTCAACAGTGAATTTTGGATTGCTGTGAGTAATTTTTGAGTTATCCCAAGTAATTATTTTACTAAGACACCTCTTGAGTACAAAATTAACCTACAAGGACTCAAAATTTACTATTGAATGGAAATATTTTTACTTATAAATTTCGAAACGTGGATTTGTCATTTTTGCACTTAGATTTGGTGAAAAAATTCTCTCTGTGTACAGCTTGATAGTTGATGTTTATTTTTAAGCGTCATCGATCATTTCTCTGAGTGAACACATGCTTTAGTTACCGATTTTGTTAATTGAATGTATATTATGTAGAGGCGTAGAAATTTTATTAAATGATTTATAGTTTATAAATCATACTCTCTAAAAATGGAACAGTGAAAATAATGAAATACACTGCAAAATCAGTGAATACTCATTGATTTTACAGTGTATTTTATTATTTTCACTGTTTTATTTTTAGAGAGCACTTTAATTGTATACAAAAACAATTATTAAAATATGCCTTGAAAGTTATTAACGATAATCATTAAGCCCTTAAATTCAAACGGGTATCATTTTTTAATTAATAAAAATATTTTACCTTCTCCTCTTTTATCAGTTGGATCAGCTGGTAAATAAAGATCAACATATCCATCAGCAACAGTAAACGCATCGTCCAAAGTTTCTGCGGCTACAGCAGCTGCTTGACTACCGATTTGCGTTACACTTCCGGCTCGTTTGATTACTGGTTTCACGAACTTATCATTCATATATTCTCGTGTGTTTATGTAAAGCTTCGTGCAAGTAATTGAATTTAACGTCAATTACGTAACTGACTTATTCGTTTTATCGTATATACATTCTACGTTTTCAAAAATTAAACATAGAAAATATAAATAATTTTAAACTTACAATTTGAGGTGGTAAATTCACAGATGGTACTCTCAACTCAATAATATCAATTCCTCGACAAATCATTTGGTCAATTACAGACGTAATTTTATTGAACGATAATAAAGCAGGTTTAGCTGATGCTGTTGCAAGTGCCAATGATTGTTCTACGGTATCCAAACTCCAGTTTATTAACGAATTTGATTTCTACGTAAACATATAATAAATACTAAAATCATAAATTGCTTCTTCTGATGATAAACATGCTAGTAAAATTTGTACCAATTTTATTATTCTTATAGAATTTTCAAGTTTAATGAATTTAATATTACCTTTATTTTGCCATAGATATTAGAAGTGAAATTGATACCAGATTCGATAGCTGGAATATTTGAAATTCGAGTGATGGATTCTAAATGAACATCTGTGTGACGTCGCTGGAGTGATTTCTTTGCCATTTTTAGCTATTAGTTCTCTGAAAAGTAATTTTTCAATTGTAAATATTAATATTACTTTTATTGTAGGTACAATGGAAATAGCAGCTTTCTATACAGTCGAAAAAACAAAATTAATGAAATTCATGTTCAGGACGAAAATAGTCGCAGCATCGAGTCACACATCATAAACTAACTCACTTAAAATGAAATTGTACAATTGATTAGAAATCACTGTAAAAAAAAACATTAATAGCGTTGCAGGAATATTCTTTATATTTAAAGAGAATGGTTTCTGTTAGGTTGGACTTTTGTTACGTAGATAATTAGCGTTGAAACCAGTTTTATTTCTTATTTATTAAACCATAAGGATGTAAAAAATTACTGCAAATCCAGTGTTTAACAAGCGTTTGAAGAGAATTAAACATTTACAGTGTTCTCAATATTAAACGCCATAAATAAACTAGAATTTTCAGTAAAAATTTCTAAACGTTTAACAGTTGACTACAAACACTGTAACACTTTAAATGTTTAATTCTCTTTAAACACTGGATTTGCCGTGATATTTAGATTTCTACTATTCTCTTCAAATATTGGAATTTATCTCGACCCGATGATTGATAAAACTAATCATTTTCACAATAGCCTATTTCACTCGAATTCTTTGAAAAAGAAAACAATTTATAATTCGTAGAAATATTATTTTTTATTTACATTTGATCATTATATAAGTTCATATAAACTTACAGAATTTTAACAAAGCTCGTCAGTGTCACTCAGAAAATACTTTATTTACTGCAAGTAAAAGACCATAAATGGTATCTCATCAATTTGACCTATGACACATGATTATAAGTAACATATGATCTTAAAAGTTTGTCGTGCAATGATAAATATTCAATACATTTTCTTTCATGTTTATTTTAATGAGCATAATTTTTGGCTGTTTATTTCTGTTTAAATTCCATAAACTGTTGACAAATCAACACTGTACCACGTACTGAGGGGAAACAAATTCTTTCTCTCAAAAAATGAATTTAAGATAGTTTTTTTTATTGTAATCAGTACAGAAGAAGAATATTTACATTATTCGATAACCGTTGTCCATCTCAGTGATAATTAACATGGAATTAGTTAGTCGGTGCAAAGGTTATAAAAGCTCGATAGTACTTTGTATTCTATAATATATATTTGTAACAATCAAATGAATCGATAAAAAAAAAGAAAACTAAAACTGTTTTATGATTTGAGAGGGCGCTCGCCATTGATTTTATAAATTTGTCAGTTAATAATTTTGTTTGTAAATTAAATAAATTAAGTTTTGCCTGGAGCTTGTTTTCAAGCGGTTTTGAACTTCTGGAAATACTTTGTTTAACTCATATATAATTTGCAATTATATCCCATCACTTGGTTTAATATTCAAATACAGCTATCAACTAATCTAGAAGTTCCAGAAAGATTATGAGTAATAGGGGTGACTCATAGCCTAACCGAGTGAGTACTAATGAGGAATGTGATCCAATGAGTGTGACTAACGACGAGCAAGATGAAATGTTAATTGATCAATGTCTCGAGAGTTTAGAGAAAGAGGCCCAAAAGCCCCTCAGAAGAAAGAATTAAAATAATTACAAGAAAAGTAGAAGAGCTCAAGAGCAAGTTGGTAGTGCCAATAGTGATAGCTCTAAACATTTTAAAGTTGATACTAAGAAAAAGAAAAACAAACTAAGCACAGTGGAGATGTTAAACCTGAAGGTACGATGAAAAGTGGCCCAATGAAGACAAAAAGTGTAACAGAAGGGAGCCAAGATGATATGGAAACCGCTCAAAGTGTAAGCAGAACGAAAGAAGGGACCCTACATAGTTCATGTAAGATAAACTGAAGATGAAGAAAAAAGACATCTCCTGCTTTTGGAGGTCGCACGACCCTGGTAGAAATTAGACCGGGCAAACCCCGTTACCGACAAGACCCGGCCGGGGTTAACAAGGGGTAATCTAATTAGGTTTTTCCAGTGGGGGCCTTGATTGTGTCTGTTCAGGAGTGTCTGGTTAAATTCTAACCTGGCTTAGCCTAACCAAGGCCTGGCCAGAAACTAGCTGAATTCTTTTTGCCAAATCGGGACCCGACTAAGAACACTTTGGCCTATAAGTATATAGTGACCGTAGTGGGAAACGATGCTTTCGTCAGTTGTGAAGATTATAACATACTTAAAATATATATAAATAATTGAATAATAGTTAATTGATTAACTATTCATTAAATTAATTAACAAAAACAATTGTTAACGTCCCATTAGGAAGTTATTGTAAAGGGGCTGATTTTTGAAATTTGTAGTTTTATTATATCTTTACGTTTCAAGACATTTGAAAGCATATTAGAAGGTTTAAAAATGGATGTATGTATGTATGTACGTATGTGCGTGCGTGCGCCACGCCATAGGTATGTATCCCATGGCTAGGCAAGATCGGTAAATCTGTACCAGCCTGCGCCATAGCCGCTCCCCGCCCATCTGCAACATGACCGGATGCACTCCGTCTGTGCCCGGGCTTTTGTAGCGATCGAAGGTGCCGAGTACCCACTTGACCCGATCGTATTTTACCACTCGCTTGGCGGTGTCCTAGTTGGCCATTACAAGCCCACCCGGACTCTCAGCCTCACTTGTGGTTACTTGCACTGGGGTTGATCCCGGAAAGTGCATTCTAATGAGAAGCTCCAGTATACCCTGATGATCATCGATCATCCTTCTTTCAGGGGATCCCAGGCCACGGAGCGCCAAATTCCTGCCTGGAGTGAGCAGCTTGCGGATCCTGGTTACCTCTGGAAGCGCCTCCAGTTCCTCACAGTAGCTCCTCCAGGCTCGCCTCTTCGCCGACTTGATCAGGGACTTGAATTGCCTTTGCGAGGCCTTATATTCAGCCCATCCCTGATCTGTCTTGAGCTTACTAACTCTGTTGAAGAATCTCCTGGCCTCCCTGCGAGTTTGATCAAGCTTCCTGTTCCACCAGGGGACTTTTCTTCCGTCATGCTTCACACTGGCTGGGCATGCGCAGCTCTAGGCCTCTTCAATGGCGTCCTGTAGGTCCAGCACTGCCTTGTCGAGGCCAGCCGGTGTCCCTACGCGTCCCTTCAGGTCCCCCATGAGCCTTTCCAGTTCCTGCCGAAACAGGACCCAGTAGTCAGTTCTCCGCGGGTTCCTTCAGACTTGCGGTTCCGTGCTGCTCACTTCCCTTGCCAGCGTGAAGTTAATGCGTCGATGGTCCGATAGGATTACCTCTTCGTCCACCTCCCATCCCCTGACGAAATCATATATTCATAAAAGTATATTACAAAATTATACATACGGAGTTGTTTATATTCATATAATAGTAGTAATTTTTTAATTAAATGGATAGCCAAGCAAGTAAAGGCACCGGTCTCAGATGCAAATAAGCTAGCAATCGTAGGTTCGAATCCCCCTAGGAACAAATTTCAGCATATGTATATTCACGTAAATTTAATGAAAATACGTTTATAGTCTAGTAGCTGTAAGTTTAAGCGCTATGCTATCGTGCATCAATTATAGAATAGAGTTAAAAATTTTTTTAATGCAGATTCTTGTAGAGGGTGATGAGGAGAGCATTTGTGAAAAATGTTAATGTTGGGAAACAAAAATTACTATTGTTTAGCGAGTGTCAAAGTTTGACAAATTGCGTTTTTCCACCTTTCTCCGCTTACGTAGCGAGAACGGTGATAGATAAAAAAGAAAGCTAATATCTTTTTTGTAGAGAATCGAATCCTCTATAAAGAAGTCCACGAAAGCACCTGTCTATCGTGGACAGGTAAAAATGTACAGTGCTGTGAAGGCGCGCTGAAAATCGAGCGTATTGGGCGCTCCGGCAGAATATGCCGTCGAGCGCCTTTTGAATTAATATTTGAAAAAAAAAATATTTCTAATGTTAGAAAAGATCTTAAAAAATTATGGAATGTTCAGGATCGTTTTCTGAACATTTTTCAATTCAAATCGTAAAAAAATATTAATTTTT
Source organism: Chelonus formosanus (assembly GCA_028641665.1). Lineage (NCBI taxonomy): Eukaryota > Metazoa > Arthropoda > Insecta > Hymenoptera > Braconidae > Chelonus > Chelonus formosanus. The sequence goes on from CM054002.1 coordinate 6,716,735, forward strand.
AGATTTTTTAAAATCATCTTTCTTTTTTAATTTTTTTGTCAACTTTGCACAATTATATCTTTTTAGTTTAGAGACACGTTTCATTGCTAGTTTAGAAGCAGGTAGAATTTTCCCTGCTCTATAAAATGGGTATCTCAGTTTTTTAAAAAAAATTCTTTTTCGTATCAAAAAAAATCCAAACGTTGTTTTTGGATTCTTTTATCTGTTATGTCTAAAGATATTTATTATTAATTAATCTGAGGAATTAATTAAACGGATTAGTAGCGGCCAAAAGGCCAAACGAGAAATTTTGGATTAACCGGGCTTTTCTCTTCTAACATATACAATACTAGAAGAATTTGTTATTTAAAAAGGAATTGTCGCAATGAAGTTTTACCTTGTGAGAAGCCACGCCTCAATAAATGAAATTTATGAAATGATATGAATTATTTTAATACTTACCGTACAGCAGTATCAGCTTGAAGTATGTGTACATATGTTTTAATGGATCTACTCAGCAACTTCAGCTGATGATCAAAGAGTTGACTTATGATATTGGTTTGACAAGAAGCGAGCTTGGACAAAGGTAGATAGAGGTGACTCCTCAAGAAGACTTTGAGGCACTAAAAAAAGTACTCTTTTGTTCACTTCAGTTTATTTAAACACAATTTACAAGTCGATACAAATTATAATTAGTCAACAGAAATAAAACTCAAGGAGAGATTCATTACTATCTTTCGTTTTGAGTCTTTTTAGAAGGCGTCTTAGTACACACATCAACCGAGAGGATTCCATATCAGATTTTAAACAGATCCTGAAGGTTTGAGTTAACAAACACATCGTCAGGATAACTGAGAAAAATCTTAATAGAATTCTCGAACTTACTAACGCGTCGTGGTCAGCGAGCGCGAGGCAATCGAGCCTGCGTGTCACTGACTAGTTCGCTCATTAACCAAAGAGTGATGATTCTTGACGGTTTTTATATCAATTAATTGGCCTATGAATTGAGGACATTATGGGGAAATATAGGACAGCAATGAAAAACTACCAAGTTTCTAAATCAGTGTCACAATGAGTTTTTAGGACATTGAAAATGAGGAAACTGTGGAATTTTAAAATCGCTCTTATGTGGATCAGAGTGTTGAATCGAGAAGAATTCATATTTTACTGATGCTTACATATTGATAAAATAAATAATCCAATAAATTGGGACACTAAGATGTCGGACATAACACACCCGTATTTTGACGGTGAAATTATTGCATCATCAAAAAATAATACACAGCAAAATTTTATGTCTTCATATGAAGAATATGAAACAATTTTAAAAAAACTTTTTTTTAGCATTTGTTATTAAGAAATTTTATAAACAAATGCGTAAATTTGATTATTTAAAATTTTTTTTTTTAAAGCATTCATCGACGTTTTATCGACAAATAACAACACTGTGTTGGATTTATTAAAAATTCATTGGTAATTTATAAATTTCTAATTGTTTATAAATAAAATAGTTTTGATACAAATTATGGTTTTTAGACAGTTATTGTTTTAATAATGAGCAATGCTCTTTCTGATAATATATCTGGAGGAATAATAATATTTTTATTTGATTGTTTTCCAAACAATTTTTTTTACTTCTAATATTTTTTTCCAATAACTTGAGTATTATTAGAAACCAATTGTCACTTATTTATGTTTATTAAAAATTTTTTATCATTACTTATTAGTAATTGTAAAATTATTTTTTATATTTTTTCTTTTTTTTCCAAATTTTTAAACAATTGCTTACATTTGTACATTAAAAAACGCATTCTATGCACTTTTCCTATGCGATTCGGTACCCTGTGGATGTTTTTTCATCTTTTTTTACTCTTTCAAAAGTATTTTTAAATTTTTCGACTATTTAATTCTGCACGTTACGACTACACAGGGGTGGGACCTTCCAGTGGAAGGTCACGTAGACGATGAGAGCGTCAGTAGCGCGTTCACACAAGGTCCATATGTTCGAATCCACATGAGATCTTTTTTTTTTTGTTCTTTAAATATTGTCGACGTTAATACAAATTACTCATATTCATCAATTGAAAAAAAAAAAAAAACAGTATTACAATAATTTATGTAAGCAGACAATTTATTTATTGTAGTATTAAAAAAAAATAGTTGATTAACATAAATGTACGAGAACAAATATGAAAATAATGAACAAATGTCAATGCCTTTATGTAAATCCGCCGTGGGTGGTAAGAGTACGGCCGATGTTGAAAAAAAGTAGCGGTAAACCGTGTCTGGAAATGCCTTTCTCCTAAGAAGGATTCGGGGCAGCTCTCAATTGTGTTAGACGGAATAGTTGTCCAGGCATCGACCACATTAATTATGGGGTTATCAAAACCTTCCTTTCAGAAATGAGGGCATTGTAGCTTAGGTTGTTTTATGAGATTCTGGCTACGGATTCGTTTTCAAACGAGCGGCGTAATTAAGCAGTCTTCTTCATTCTCAAAAACGAGGGTGTCAGTGTCCGTCCAATCTCGTCAGCACCTTGTCCGCTTAAGATCATGGAACGCATGATAAACAACTTTGCTGGTGACTGAAGTATCATAACAAACTCCCAAACACTTAATTTGAGTTTTGCCGACAGCGGTCATGTATGATTATTTCCAATACCTTCAGACAGCTGAGCAGGCTAACACTAGTACAAATTCACTCGATTCCCCCTGGATTCTTTAAAGGCACGATCTAGGCAACTCATGAAATCACGCAATCTACGACTTGAAAATGATTTAGCATGGTTAAGCTACGTAATAAAATAATATAATAGTTGCTTAAATTGGACAATATTTCGTCAAAACAAAATAAGATTAGAACAATTTGAAAAATGAAATTTTTTATTATTTTTTCAGATTAGTCAGCTGATTTATACAATATAGAACAATTTTGAACTCGCTCATGTGTAGTAATAATTAATATCAATATGTAATATTCTATATCAAGATTTTTTAAACTATTTGAAATCTTGAAAGTTGATTCAGATCTAAAATGTGCTGAGGATCTCCATAAGAACTCAATAAATTCTCTCAATATGATGGAAATATAAATATAATAAATATCACAATATTATTGTCGTAAGAAATTGCCCTAACAATTCGATTTGATTGAATCAATAAATTTGTAATTAGAAAGTAATTCAAATATAACGCATGTAAATGACTGCTATTTACATTAACTCATTGTAAAATCAGAAATTTCTTTTGAGTCATTTTTTAAATTATTTATTTGAATACGGTGATTTAATGGAAAAGTATTGTTGAGGCTACTGATAGCCCTGGACAGTCCCTTGATTTTCCCTTTAAAGTGCCTTTCCAGTCATTTTGAGCGCTGGAAAGCCCGTCGACAAAATTTTTACTAGGGAAAGCGTCGGACAAAATTTCTACTAAATTCTATTTCAGGTGTATATCAAGCGATACGGTAGTGTCTCGTGCGCCAAGCATAAATCGCCGCCATGTTGCTCTTACGGCACGACAAGGCACTGCCATGTCTCTGTGCAAGTTATAAGATGATTTTTACAGGTTATCATTTTTAAAATTGCAATATTTTTCTAATTATGACGTAAACATGGGCTAAAATTAAGAATTCGCTAAAATTAAGAATTTTATGAAATATCATCATTGTTTCATTGATAATGTACGAAATTGAAAAATTTCGTGGCGCAAAATGGAATAAAATAAGAGTTTATTCATGGAGCAACGATACGCTTTTTTTTATCAAGTTGGTGATCAGAGTTTTTGATTGCCATGAAGTTTCCTTACTAACGGATCATAAAGTTGGTAACAAGTTAATGTTGCTCGAGCGCGAATATACAAATAATTAAAGTATTTTCTAAACAGATATTTTTTTTTTTTAATATTCTTTTTCAGTTAATATGTACAAAAAATCGTGAAATCCCACCAAAAATAGCTCCCTCCTTCTGGGCTGTACAAAAATGTGCGTGACTGTTAAGATTCTATAGAAGTATAAAATTTCGATTATCTTGGAAATATCTAAGTCACTTCATAAGTAACAGTCACGCCTAGTTTTTGGTTGTTATGTTTTTTGTTATATAACGTACTAAATTTTTTTTCAAAAAAAAACAACTCAAAAATAAAGTTCATTTCAATTATTGTTGATTTTTAGATTTGAAAACTTGACGTTTAAGATTTTAGGGCTTTTTGTGATTATATCATTGTCGTTATTTATGTTTGGCTCACATTTTTGTACAGCCCAGAAGGAGGGGGCTGTTTTTAGTGGGATTCAAACAAAAAATCCCTATAAATAAAAAACCTCTGAAGCGAATTAAAATTTCTTTTTGTTTAAACTGATTTTTTTTGGTACTAATAAGATCCTATCGAAACGTTCAATAGGTTTACCCTTAATTTGATAGGAAACATTTACGATTGATTACGACAAGACACGACAGGATGTTCTAGGATGAATGAAATATATACGAAAGGTTACGACAGAACATGACAGGATATTCTTCAGGAAGCATAACATTCACGATGGATTACGATCGGGGACGACAGATGTTCTTCTAGATTTCTGTATTTAATCCTGTTTAACTATCATAGGTTACTATTCAGAAACCATCATGATTACAACAAAAAATTTCTCTATCGTTTTCTATATGGATCTGTCGTTTTTTTTACAACGGGTGTTAGACACGGTCAATCCAAGAACGTGAGACGCTCTCCCCCGCCGCGAAGTCGTCGTTCTGCAAGTCGGAAATTTGCCCGCGACTTGTCCCGTAAAATCAACCCTTTTGGCTACCGTTTGATATTTTCTTTCTCTTTTTCTTAAAGAACTAGCCGTTTGCTTGAAATTTAATTAAATTAGTGTTCAATTTTACAATTATTCATTGTAATCCGTATTATTATTTAAAAATCTTGTACAATTGTTTGATTATTTAATTGACGTCATAAAAATCATTTATATATATATATATATATATAAAAGTAACTATATAAAGTTCATTATTTTTGTTAATGAAATATTTCTTAATTCAAATAAACACGCTTGATCATTCAATTTGAATAAAATTAAGATTCAAAGTTTTCTACTTTACCGGCCACCCAAAGAACTTTGGAAGCTGACGAGCCGGAGGAAATAATTCAGTAAATTAATTTCAAATAAAACCGTTACAGTATCAAAAACCTAAGAAGATGTTTCCATCTTGAAAGAAGGTCTACGAGTTATGTCAACGCCTGAATATCTGCAAGTTGGAGCTGGTCTAACAACTTCTAATTTAGTTCTTCTGTTCTGTCTGATCTTATAATCTTATCATTTTCACTTTCTTGTTATTTTGTTTTTTTATGTAATCTTTTGTTTGTTTTTTGTTAAAAAAAAAAAATGTTCAAAAAAAGGGAGTGTGAAGGAAATTCCCCTCACAAGTCTTAAAAAGGAATAAGTCTATATGTAAGTTCGATTCCGCGCTCACGCTACTAGGTGACTACTGCTGGACTGTTTTGCGTACGATATTAGTGGGCGAATTGAACCATATAGTAAGAGCGGTTTTTAAAAATTTAATAATCAATAATTAATAATTAAATAAAAAGTTAAATTAAATATCATAAAAGTAGCTCCTGTTTTTCTGTTTGAAAAAATTTTTTCTAGTCAAGTCATGGAGGAAGATACGAATATTTTATAGATGATAACCTAACCTCCGAAGGGGTTAGATTTTTGAATAAGCTGGATGCTGATAAGGACAATTTTGATATTAGCAAGAGAAAAAAAAAGGAAAAAAAGAATAAAAAAGATGACGAAGACAGTAAACGAAATAATAATGAAGGTGATAGTCAAGTAAAAAAAAGGAGAAACAGAAGCAATCTTAGATTAAAATCTAGCAGCGAAGAGTATAGTCAAGAGGATCTGGAGGTACGACTGTGAAGAGGAAGAAGACTAAGATAATAAATGTTGAGCTTGGTAGCATTAAAAATAGCGGCAGGGTTTTTTCAAGCTCTTCTAATAATAATGTTCAAGGTTCTAGTCCTTTAAGTGGTCAAGTACTCTACAACAGGTCAGATAAAGGGCCATTCATAGTGCATATAAAGAAGAAAATAGTACAAGACAGTGATTCTATGGACAAAGTATTGCAAGATGTTGATCCTAAAAAGAAGAAAAGCCTTAGGAATTTTTGAGTCGCTCGTTTATTAAAACTGTTTGGAATCTAGAAGTTTAATTTATTGGAAAAATTCTCAAAAAATATTTGGCAAATTACTTGTGAAAGTTATAAAGAAGCTAATCGTGCCTTAGTAAATAAGTTTCTTAAAAAGAATAACTCGGAAAGTTACATATTTTATATGTATATGATGCATTATTAATATGTATTACACAACTATTTTGTAAAGAAATTGTTAAAGAAGTACCTTCAGATGTAGATATTAAAGAACTGCTGAATGAGATTAACAACTACACCAATAATCCTAAAAGCGTGAAAGCATACAAATTAAGACGGAAAGTCTTTCCAGAAGGCAAGGTTGATTAGTGTGTGATACCTATTCGGTATGTGTCACTTTTCGAAGTAGCCAAGTTTCCAAAGCCATTACATTGTGGAGCTGCAGGGTTAAGGTGGATTACTTTATTCCAAATATAAGACAATGATTTAAGTGTGGTAAAACGGGACAAAACAGTAATTTTTGTAAAGAAGGCAAAGAAAAATGTCTCTGCTGTGGACAAGATAAGCACAATAATTTTAAAGACTGCAATAGAACACCTAAATGTGTAAACTGTAATGGTGAGCACGAAAATTTAAACAAAGACTGCATAGTTGTAATAAAATTAAGAGAAATTAGTCAAATGATGAATAGGAAGAATATATCCTTTATTAATGCAAGAAACAAGTACGAAAATAATGTTAAAAAGAATCTACTTCCTGAGAAATCACTACATCATTTTCCAAGATTGTCTTCCAATGTAGAAGGAGTCATTTGCTGGTACGGTCATAAAAGACGATATAATGAAAAAATTATTTGCTGATAGAAATCCTGGAGAAAAAGTAATATCAGAAAAGAATAAGATTGCACTTAAATTGCTTCTCGAAGCTATTCCCCAGGTTCCAGACATTACTAACTTATGGCCACGGTTATGGGAAGTTATGTCATTACATATTTCTCTAAATAATAGAGCCTTACAAAAATAACCTTAGGATCCTCCAATAAAACTGTAGAACTATTGAGAAGAAGCTACCGGAACTCCAGTTTAAGGCTCGGGAGCATGACTTCATATCGTTATCTGAAACCTGGTTAAACAGGGACAAGAACATTTATGTACGTGGTTTTGATGTATTAAGGAAAGACAGAGTTACTTAAGCTGTTGGTGGTGTGGTTATTCTAATCAGGAACGGATTTAAATATAGGACAGTTAATAACAGCTACGATTGAAATGGTAAGATAGAGATCCTTGCTGTAGAACTCTTAATCGAAAAAGAATGGTACCTTTTTGTTTTTCGTTACAGAGCTCAAGATGCTTGCATTCGTGAGGCTGAGTGGATACGTTTCGTCGATCAATTTGGTCGTTCTTTTTTTCCGTATTCAAAACGACCAGATTTCTGGTTGCGTTTAGTGACGATAGATTACACTAAGCTTTCTAATCATTATTTACGACAAGAAACGATATAATACGACAAAAAATGTGTCTCAGATTTACGTTTAAATATTTCCGGATGGATTACGATAGATTACGATTCAAATCTCTTTTCGAAATTAATTTTTTTTTCTAGGTACGATAGCGTACAATAAAGTTATGCACAACCGGTTAGACATCCTGTCGTTTTCTGTCCGGTTCTATCGGTTGGTTTTACAGGGGACGAGTCTTAAGGGTAATGAGGATAGTAGTGTATTACACTTAGGGCTAGTTCGACCACAAAGGTATTAACTTTCCTACCAACTAACTTCGGTACTAAGTAGTGGTACCAACTCTGAATTTAAGAAAAAAAAAGAAGTAGATAGTAACGCTATCCTACAGATTTTTCATAAGCTGTATTATAACAACAACGTAACCAACTCTGTACACTAATCTGAATTAAAATTGTTTATATCTATCTTGATACACGAATAATTTCTACAGTATTCCTTTATACATATCTTTCTTGTCTGATTGCATAAATTTTCATAATTGTGCTACTATTTACTTCTTTTTTTTGGTTGGTACCACTATTTAGTACCGAACTCAATAGGTAGGAAAGTTAGTACCTTTGTGGTCGAACTAGCCCTTACTCTCCTAGAGTTGATGGTTCAGAGTCTTACTCTTGTTCCACCGGGGGAATGAATGCTCTCAATCGCTCGCAGGCCTCGTTTCTATATATTTTTTCCCATTAGTTTGTTTGGAGCGAATGTAGCCACCTATCGGAGGTTTGAGAACTAGTGTTTGGTGTTTTACTGAATGTATATCTAAATATTTTTTTTTTTTAAAGCCGCAACTTCTTCATATGAAGAGTTATTTGGCATATTCAAATAATAGAGTACAATATAGTGTTATTTACAAGCATTTAACGCATTAGACTTATGTTCCTGATAACTTTACATTCAGATTGACAAACCTATCTTATTGAAAAATTTACAAATTCATACACATCCAAGTACGTTGGGTTTCTTTAATAAATTTTCAACTTTGTCATAGGGATTTAATTTTAGATTTTTTATTTTTTCAGTTAGAAAGTGTCTCTCTTCAATGTACAGTGGACAGTACCACAGCACATGATTGGGATCTTGGCTGTGGTACCCGCACTTGCATCTTGGGGAGTCTATTAAATTTAATCGATGAAGGGATTTCCCTAGGCTGTGGTGGTTGGCTCTGAGTCGGTTAATGGTTGTGATGGTTTCTCGCGTGAGATTCGTTTTATAGTACCAGGGTTTTGATTTATTTTTTCTGAAGTATAATTTGAAAAAATGTTTTCCTGCCTCTTTATTTTTATCAATTAAAAATTGTATTGTGTCTGAGCTACATTTTTGCTTTAGGGTTTCACGAAGGTCAGTGAAGGGAAGAGAGTTGGGATAGTTTGGCGAGGATCTGGTAGCTATTTTAGCCAAGTCGTCAGCATTTTCATTTCCTCTGATTCCATCATGTGATAGGACCCAGAAAATTTTTATATTGTTATCATTATTCGCTAGAGTGAGAAACTGATTGTACTTTTTAGTGATTTCGAGGATATAAGGATTTATTCTGACGTCATACTTAGGATTTTGTAAGCTTATAATTGCACTTAGAGAGTCGGTAAAAATTCTGAAGTTTTTATTGGTGTTAGCTAAGGCTATATCCATTGCTTTGCTAATTGCAAGACATTCAGCAGTGTAAACTGAGGCTAGATTAGGGATAATGATTTTTTCATATATACCTAGATCATCGCAGACTACCGCTGCTCCTACTGATTTGTTCTTAGGGATTTTACTGCCATCAGTGAATATTTTTATGGAGTTATCATTTTTGAATTTGTCCTGAATCAGAGCATTAGGATTGGAACTATTTTTCAGCACCAGTCCGAAGCTAGTGTCAGTGGGAATGGCTGCTACTATGACTTTGTAATCTAAATTATAAATATTGTAGTGTTCCTTAGCGAGCAGTGTTTCTCTATATTGGACAGTATTTTCAATACAGTGATTGAGAAGTCTATACTTCTGCTCATTCACTTTCTTTAATTTTTCTGAAATTTGGTTAATCGTTCTAGTGATTCGCATGTGCGTATTGGTGAGAATTTTGACTATGTAGTTATTCCCAAGGTATTCTGCACGGTGGCGTATCGCGGGTACCTTGGATTCTCCTAGAAGAATATTGAGAGGAGTGGTGACGCGATAACCGAGAGCCGCTCTGATGAATTTATACTGTATTTTTTCCCGTTTTCCTGTTAGTAGCTTCGTAGTGGGGTAATATATAAAACTACCATAATCTATTAACGACCGAACAAAGCTTTTATAGAAAATCGTTAACGTTTAAGACATTTACTTTGAACTAGATCAGTGTGTGCATTGAAAGTTAGCCTATAATCAAAATTAATCCCGAGCCATCGAGCTTGTTCACATGATTTTATAGTATAGTCATCTATTTTGATTTCTACAGAACCTGGAGTAATTTGTTTTCTATTAAAATGTACTAGTTTTGTTTTTTTAGGGCATAATTCTAGTCCTATATTAGCTAGGTTTTCTCTAATTGTTTTAATTGATTTAGTGATTAAGTTTTTCGACCTTTGTAGAGATTTATTTTTACAGTATATAGCTACATCGTCAGCAAACTGCGAGACTGTTACACTCTTGGGTAGATTGGCTGTGATATCAGCAACATATATAATATAAAGGAGGGGGCTGAGGACTCCACCTTGCGGTACACCCTTATTTGCTGCTATAGTTCTTTCCCCCAGGATCTGCGTGTAGACTTTTCTGTCGCACATAATAAATTTAATGAATTCTATCACCTGTTTGGAGCATCCAACGCTAGCCAGCTTATCTAAGAGCAGGTTGCATTGGACGTTGTCAAATGCACCCTGCACATCAAGAAAGGCCCCGACTGTGTCCCTGCGGTTAAAAAATCCATCTTCTATATATAGGGAAAAATTAGCCAAGTTATCAATGCAAGACTGCCCTTTACGAAATCCTGATTGGCTATCTGGTATGTGTCTATAATGTTCTACCCACCACTGCAGGCGACCCTTTATCATAGTCTCGAACAGCTTACATAAACACGAAGTGAGGGCTATTGGACGAACGCTAGTTTTGTCGGCTTTATTTATGAAGTGGAGGAAGGATTTTTTACAATCTTGAGGATATTTGTTAGTAGTGAATGCTTCGTTAAATATATCTAGTAAAATCAATTTGTATTTAATAGGCAGTTTTTTTAATAACTCGTATGTGATTCCATCAATGCCCGGGGACGACTTGACTTTTCGAGAGTCTAATGCAATGTTAAACTCGGCGAGTTAAAAGTGAGCATCAAAAAATTCGTTTAAAGAACATTGGGAAAGGTAGTGAGGGTTGGTAGGGGCCCAGGGGGGACATAATTTATCTAGTGCGCTCTCAATTTTGTCTTTGACCTGCAGGTTTTTCGTATTATTGGTAAGGTATGTCCTAACCTATTTGTTCTTTAATATTTTAGCGGTATTCCAAGTGTAACTAATATCATTTCTGAAATCATTACTAGATGCAAATTCTTTGAAACATTTTTTTTTTTTTCTTGAATAATCTTCTAGCTTGGGCGGTAATTTTTTTATAACTAATTAAGTCTCTCATTTCTTTAGTTTTGCACCATTTTTTAAAAGCTTCCTTTTTTTTTGTTTGAGCTCCGCGAGTCCCACCACTTGACTGGATTCCTGTGTATTCGGTTACTTACTATTTTTCTGACAGGAGTGTTATCTTTTATAGCTTTAGTTACTATGTCTACAAACATTTTGTACTTTTCATCTGCATCAGCTTGTTCAAATTCTATGTTTAAGAATTTTTCATAATACTGTTCAAGATCTTTACCTACTTTCTCCCAGTCAGTTCTAATAGAGTCTAACTTAAAGGTTTTTTTTCTATAATAATTTTTCTTTATGTTAAGGTTGATGTTAATAGGGAAGTGGTCAGAGCCCAAGGTCTCTTCTCTAACTGCTACGCTGACCTTATCAGATAAGCTGTGGGTCGTCATGATTAAATCTATGTTTAATTTCTTATTTTTGTAAATATCAATACGTGTTGAGGTATCTAGATTTGTGAATTATTAAGTTTTGATTTTCAACTGCCTGGAGAAGACGTTCTCCGTTGTTGTCTGTGCCATCATAGTTCCAGCAACCGTGATGCGCGTTAAAATCCCCCATTAGTATATAATTATCTCTACAATTGACATTTTCAATAATTGTATCCCATTGAGCTTGGGTGAGAGTGAGACCTGGGGCTCTGTAACATACTAGTAATTTAAAAGAAGGGTTGAGACCATTGAAATGAAGACCACAAAGTTCAACTGAGACGTCTGGGGTATTGAGATTGTCGATTTCTTCAAATGCTAGTTTTTTACGGACGAGAATTAGTATTCCACCTCCTGGAGCTTGGATACGATCTTTTCTGTAAGTCAGAAAGCCTGAAAATTGTATATCTTTTTCTAAAGTGAGCCATGACTCCACACACACAAAAATATCTATTTTTTCTTCTTTTAAGATGTATTCAAGCTCTAAGAGGTTTTTATTTACACTACGTGCGTTCCAGAAAATAATGCGAAGGTCCTTGGAAGTAGACTGCTTCTTTGTTAATGAGTGTTCGATGTCTTGATCTTGATTGTTGTCCATCTTGGCCTTGATTGATTTTTGAATAAGTTTGGTGAGGGGGATTTGAAGGTTTAATTCTCGATACCCCCAAACTCTGAGTCACTAGAGGTAGCCCTTAGTGATTCTCCTGTGAGCCCTCATGAATCGATGTGTTTAATTATTTTGGAAAATTTCGTTTTCATACCTCTGTTGATCAATGATCCATAGAGTTTTCTAAGATTCCTTGCCAAGATGAGTCTGTTATCAGTAAATCCAAGAGCTAAATCTTTTGTATTTTTTGCTCCGCATGTGCTTTTAATAAACGATTCAAATCCGGGATAGCTGAAGTTGTAGTTGTCTGGTTCTGCTTCCAGGATATCTTTGACAGGTTTCAGGGCTTCTTCTATTGGTATTTTTGGAACAGATGGTGATGCCTTTGGTTTTTTATTGATGTGGGCTGGCATTTTAAAGTTTTCTGAGTCTTTATTAGTTATTGTAGACTGCGTTGGTTGTTTAAAAATATCAGATAAGGCTCTCTTACTTGTTATTTTTTTTGTTGCTTCTGCCATTTGTACATCAAAGGGCTGAATTGAGCTTGTGTTCGTTAGCTGGGACTGTTGTGATGTAGAAAACGATAATGGTATTTCAATATTTTGTATTGGTTGAGTGTTATCTTTATTATGATTCATTAAACTTTCTTGTGTTTCCACTTGATTAACCGTTGGCTGAGAGTGTGGTAAGTTGTTCATAGAGTTTTGACAGTTTTTGGCAAGGTGGCTTTCCCCCTTGCACACAAAACAAACTAGAGAGTCTCCTGATAGATATATCCAGTACGCTGTTCCGTCGTTGTGAATTTGAATTGCTGAGGGTAATTTTGATTCATCTTCCGGTTTGATGTACATTTGTCGTCTAAAGCTATATAAATGGTGAAATTCACTGTCGTTCAAGCTTGCTTTAAGAAAAGTGATTTTGGAAGTGGGGATAATACCAAGTTTGATCATGGCTCCTTCTATTTCAATATTTGTTATGAAAGGATGAACGTTGGAAATTATAATTCTCTTGTTCTTGGAAATTAATGGTCTGATGGTTAATAACTTATCATCGATGACTATTTGCTTATGTCTGTTTACCAGTTCTTCTCTCTGCTTTTTTGTTGCGACGTAAATACATATTCTACCGTTCGAGATTTTAGAGATGAATCTGACGGATTTTGGACCAGTTTTAGAGCCGATGGCTCTTGCGTACTCTAGTATGGGGACATTTACGAGTGCTTCTATTATAATTCCTTGGTCTTTCGTCGGGAACACTTCGGTTTGAGTTACAGTTGAGTAGCTTACTTGAGAAGATGACATTTTGTAGGCTTCAACTTGAGTTTCTCTGTACTCAGAGAAATCAAGTTATTTTTCTTCCTCTAAAGATGTAGGAGCTTCACCTTATTGTTGCGGTACTTTATTATAGCTTGATATTTCACTCACACACTATTAGGTGCACCAGCACGGTTTGGTAACTCGCGGACTAATAGCACGCACAACCTGTCGCTTCGGCTGTTGCCAGTCGAATCATATCTATATTTATTTTGCACTGGAAATACCTAAATAATGAATTGGAAACTAGGGAAAGCTTAAATGATGAGTACGTACACTATTTTATTGGCAGTTTATTTATGTTTATCATAATTTCCCCTCTTTCTTGACAAAAAAAAAATATATTTATTATTTTTGTTTTTTAGGCTGCAGGTGTAGATTTCATAGCTCTACTTAAAGCATAACTCGAAAATAACATCATTCTTATTTTAAATGGACTTTTTCTATATTTAAATTTCTTGTTATCTTTCTCGGGTGGTTGACAAGTAGTTTTTGGAGGGAGTTCTTCATTTTTTTAGGGAAACATTCAGAATCTGTGGTCGTCTAGAATTAGAAATTAGATATCCGTGAACTCTTTCTCTTCTTCAAATTTCGTAATTTGCTGTTCTTTTATAGTAGTTAAATAGATGATTTATCCGATGATTCCATACACAAATACCTCTAAGATCTCGAAAAATATATGGATTCATTGGAACTGGTGCAGAAGGAATAATATTAGTAATCATTTTAGGTTGACTCCATGGAATTTGTCTTACCATCATCCTTTCTTCGGCATGCTTTTCTTTGGTGATTACTTTTTGATAATTATCTTTAAGTCATCTTCAAAACGTTCAGTTCTAATTCAGGACCTAGAATATTATTCAATGTTCTTTGAATAGTAGAAGATGCGGAATGTAAGCCAAAAGGCATTACTTCAAATTGATAAAGACCTCGGCCAGGTCCTCCAAAGGCGGTGACTGGTTTCCTTGATTCAGCTAGTGGTATTTGCCAATACCCATTCTTCAAATATAATGTTGAAAAATATTTTGCATCTCTTAATTCATCGAGAGTTGCATTTACATACGGAAGAGGATAAGCATGTCTTTCGGAAACTTGATTGACTTTTCTAAAGTCAATACAAAATCGGTATTCTTTGTTCTTCCTTTCAACTAGAATTATAGGGGAACACCAGGGGCATAATGATGGCTCGACAACTTCTTCCTTTAGCATTTTATTAACAAAAGAGTCACAATTAATTGCATTGCAGGATTTCTAGGAGTATAATGAGTCTTAATAGGTGCAATGCCTTCTTTGATTTTTATGTCATGTTGTGACACGCTGGTTGGCCGTTTTATTGTATGCAATTTTTCAATTTCTTTTTTAATGATGGCTTTGGCGGTTTCTTTATTATCGATATTACTTGGCATGTTAATCATAATTTCAGATTGGTTTAAAGTTGAAAAGTTAATTTAATAATTGATTTTTCCTAGATTATCAACTCCAAGAACGATTTTATCAGCAATGTCAGGCATGATAGCAAATGGTAAGACATATTGTTTTTTATCTCTTTCCAAAGCTAGTTCGGTAGCTCCGGTAACTGAAACATCTCTTCCATCAGGAACTTGTGCTGTAGATTCCATAGGAGGATAATTTATGAAGAGTTGTTTTTACGAATGGTATCCCATAGTTGATCTCTTATACAGGATTTTGGTGCATCTGTGTCAACTAGAGCCCAAACTTCAAGATTACCAATCTTAGCTTGAAGGTATTGACGAGTATTAGGTTCGAATTAAACAGTATCATGAAGTTTAACTGTTGGAACTATTATTGGCAGATTTCTTTGCACAGGATGTGTTTGAGAAGTATATCTTTGATTACGTTGTTTTGTTATAACCTTTAATGGATATGTCTGATAATCTGATTTGATTCTTGATTATTATTTGTTGGAATATATGAGTGCTCCAACATCATATTCGTGTATATATGTGTGCGTGCTCGAGCGAGTGTGGCTTGCCTCTTGGAGCAGATTAGTAGTCTAGCACGCATAGGACACAGACGTCGAAAACCATGTTCTAATATTAATACAAATGAAGTGTCTATAAGTAGAAATACAAGGAGAATATATTAATAAATCCTTACATTACAATATGGTAGCAGAGCGTTGTTGTAGCTACTGCAACGTGGTTCGTTTTTTTTTTGCCAGCCGTACATGCTTACTAACGAGTAGTGTGGACATAAAAATATTGTTCTTAAAAATCAGTCCAAACAATGAAAAAGATATATGAACAATAAGTTTGAAGAAATAATATGTACAAAGGGCCAATGCACATGGGTTAACAATTAAGTGTACAAAGTAAGATAAGATAGGTTACGCGAGGACGTTGCCCTTTTGAGGTTAAGCACATAATTGCCGGATAACTCGTGAGAAGAAATAAAAAATTAAATTAATCAAGCAGCCTTGTGGTTATTCGAAGTTAAAGTAGAATAATACAACAACAAGAATAAGTGAGAATGATTCATAAATCATGCTCACTAGCGAAAGAGGGTCAGTGGACTGCAAACACAGATGGGCGATGAGCTGAGAAAGTTAATCTCTGAAAAAGAAAGTAACACAGAAAGATTAATCAAAGAGATAAATAGTCCAGATTTCGTGCTAAGTAAAGAAGACAGAAATCAGTTCAGAAAACGATTTCCAAAAGTTTTAAGAAAGGTTTTGAAAATACAATCTGAAATTACTGAGGGAATAAAGATAAAAAAACAAAAGAAATAGAAATGGCGAAGCAAGCTAAAATAGACGACATAAGTACTCCTATCTTCGATGGTACAGACTTCTCAAGTTAGAGATTCAGAATCATGAACATTTTGGAGTATAAAAAATGTAAGAATCCAGCGATACAGACAAGAAATGCAAATGATAACGTAGAGGTTTAGAGAAAATAAGACCTCAACGCAAAATCAATTCTAATAAGTACCTTGTCCAACAAACAACTAGAATATATACGCAGCTGTTGCACAACACATGAAATGATGAAAAAGCTTGAAAATATGTACTCCAATAAATCAACAGCACTTCAAAAAATAAACAAAAATAAGTTAGATCAAATAAAACTAATAAACTACGACCCAGTCGGAGAATTCTTTGCTGTTTCCGAAAAAGGGTGTAATGAGTTTAAAGCCTCTTGTGCTAAACTCACTGAAGATGAGAAAATGAGGTACATGATTCAATCCTTACCATCAAGCTATTATTACATTGGCTACTTCATTGACCGAGTTCCGCAAGAGCAAAGAACAGTGGATCTCGTAATATCAAAAATACAAGAAAAAAGTTTGACTAGAAATGACAGTGATAAAAAACCCAAGGTGAGTACCTTTTTAGACAGAACAAATGAGAAATGTTTCAAGTGTGGAAACACTGGACATTATCAATTAGGGAAAGTTAAAATCTATTTAAAAAATTATTATGATCAAGTAGAGGTGATATTACAAAATGTATACTATGTTGCTGGTCTGGAAAGGAAACTACTTGGCTTTCCTAAAATAACTAAAACAAATACTATTGTAGCGAAAGATGATATTGCTAAAATTTACAATGTAAATAAGATGCTAATAACCGTCGCATACGGAAGAAATGATTTATATACCATAAGAGGTACTGTATGTAAGAATAAAGAGAGTGATATTTACAAAAATGCAGTTAAATTAACGAATAAAGAAATGTGGCATAGAGCCTTTGGGTATATAAACTTCCAATATTTAAAGAGATTAGTAAAAGATAAATTAGTTGAAGGTCTACCAGATAAGTTGAAAAATGTTGACATGAAGTGTGTAAATTGTATTAAAAATAAAATTGCTAATATTCCGTTTAAAAATGAGCGAACTGGGTCCAAAGAAATATTAGAGCTAATACATACTGATTTAAATCGCCCTCATAGAACCGAAGGGTATAGTGGGGAGAGATATTTCTTAACTTTTGTAGATGATTATAGTGAATGTACCAAGATTTATTATATCAAAGGTAAAGCTGAAGTCGCAGGTTGCTTTATGGACTTTGTAAATTTAGTAGAAAACCAGCTTGATAAAAGTATTGAGGAACTTAGATGTGATAACGGAAAAGCTTTTATTTATTTAATAACGAAAAAGCGTATCTAAACAATGAAATTTTTAACTTTATTAAATATAAAGGCTGTAACGAGGTTACGTTTTTGAGGTAGATAAAGTAGAATAATAATTTATCTAAATGAATTGATCAACTATCGAACTAGTTTATCGACTATATTCGAGAAAACTATCCTCCGAGTAGGTTCGCTATTTGAGCCATAGAACAGACAAAGAGAAGATAAGGAATCCGCATATAATTGAGAGAGAAGACATTTGTGATGATTTTGGGTGCCATGACAACTCTCCCACGCAACATACCATGCTAGTGGTGGGCGATAGACAAGTAGGTATAGCATAGTATAAAAGGGGTAGATTTTCTAAGACAGAGGCACTTGTCTCTGAGGTGCTAGACTAACGAGACCAACGAGAGTTGTAGCTCACGTTGAGACCATAGAGTTGTAGCTCTGGCTAAAAGGTTGTAGCCTTTAAATTCCCCTGGAGAATTGAAGCTTCTCAACCATAGGGAATTAGTGATCGAGAGTTGAAGCTCAGGATCAAATCCGTGGAGGAGTTGCAGCTCCTCGTCGACGAGTTGGAGCTTGTCGACTGTTCAAGCAAGATTGTTAGCCTTCCCTCTGGGAGTTGTTAACTCCTAGAGTATCCTAGGACGAGTTGAAACTCGTCCGAGTTTGTTAGGTTATTTTACAGTAGATGATGGAGAGTTGGAGCTCTCACCAAGACCCCTAGAGGAGTTGTAGCTCCTCATCAGCGAGTGGAAGTTTTTTTGAAAAACCGTACAATAGCCAATACTAAGTAGAATAAAACTCCTTTTAAAATATTTGTTGGTAAAAAACCAAGCGTTAAGTATTTAAAAATCTATGGAAGTTGAGTTTTTGTAAGAGTGCCTGCAGTCCAGAGAAAAGGCAAATGGGACGACAAGGCAAGACTAGGCATTCTGGTCGGTTATAATAGCAATAGTTACAGAGTTTCAGTGAACTATAAAATAATAAATGCAAAGCATGTAAAAGTTATCGAAGAAGATTTAGAATTAATTTGCTTAGAAAAAATTGATGATAACTAAAATAGAGTACTCTATAATGCTGATTTTGTTAACTTGAATCGACATAACGATGGCAAAATGTGTGATCACTGGCTAAATGAAATGAATGCTCCAAATGAAGTTTTTGATGATGTCATTGACAATGACAGAGAGATTAATAATAACGTTGATAATGATGCAAATAATTTACATAGCGACAATGAAGCCAATTTGAATTTACGTAGACAATCTACCAGAAAGAGAAGCCCTGTTAACAGATATGGTTACTCGAAAGTACAGTGTATTCATGGCGATTCGAACTCAGCAACGTGCACTGCACATGTGCCCTAATTGAAGCGCTTGATTATCCATTTTATGCTATCTCACATTACTTTTAATACAAAGACTCAATAGAGGTTTATATTGAACATCTTAAAAAGGTCTTAACAACTCTCAAAGGCGAACAAGTTCTCATTCGCATGGATGCGAATGCCCGATATCTTCTGTGGTCACCAGATATCGACACCAGAGGGGAAAAACTTGCCAACTTCTTCTCTGAATTTAGGTTGGAAGTTTTCGACAACATTGAAACAGGCCGCACATTTAGCTCCTCACGAAATGAAACATTTATTGACGTAACTGCGGCAACCCAAGGGCTGTCACAGTACCTAACCAAATGGGCGGTTGAACCCGAGTGGATTCAGAAATCTTGACTTTTCTGTCAAAGACCAAAAAAAAAACAATTCCTATTTTAATAATTCATTATGTAGGTCCGAATTCATTCCTCAAAACAATCAGATTGAACCGGTACTGTGATGTTTTTATCACGATAGCCAGATTCTACATTTATCAGAAAATATTGAACAAAAATCTCAATGAATTCAATTGATGAGAATACAAGAGTTGATTATGAGTTACCCGTTGGTAGTTATCTTAATAAAATAATTTCTAGTTTTTAATGCACTTGAGATTGAAAAGTATTAAATAAATCTACTAATAAAAAAACAACGATATTAATTAATGTTTTTATTATTCATAAATTACTCAGTAACACCGGAGTATATATACCTTTTGGAATGTTTGACTCACCATGTTAAGCAAATTTACTGTAATCAACAAAAAAATCTTAGCGTTGTAAATCCAAGCATAAGAAAAGGAAGACAAAGATATCAGGTTAGCTTAGATGAATATTCTAATAATAAATAATTTTTAAAATGTAAAAAGTTATTCAAATAATATTTGACAAAAAGCTACTAAAATGAACGTTACATTAATTTTTTTCGCAATAATGATAAAACACGAATTCATATTAGCTATTATATAATTAACTATATTCAAATAATGTATACGCCAGGTTCTGTTGATCCCAGGAAGTAACATTATGATAAATTTATCATATTTAGAGACTTTGGTAACGAATTATAAAAGAAAAAACCTAATATAATGATCAAAAGTATCTTCAAAAATATCATGGGTGAAGATGAATTAGCTAAAATTGCACTTTGTGACACGGAGCATAAAATAGCGACATTCCCTAAATCAACTTTCTACGACATTAAAGATCGAGAAGTAGTTAATTTAAAAATTATTGGGTATTTTCATCAGTAGTTATAGAAAAGCAAGGAATTTTTTCTTCAACCATACATAATGATGTAAATCGTTGATTCAGTACGGTATATATTTTATACTACTCTGTGCTTTTCTTCATCTAGGGTTTGTAGATATTTATTGTCGCCGATCATACAAGGTTCCATGTCTGAAAATCCCCCGAAAAAATTTCCCTAAAAAAAAAAGTCCAACACAAAAATATTCCCCTTCTGAACGATCATTCTATTTTCTTACACTGCATATATAATCTTTTGTCAATTACTTCATCAAAATATAATCAAAAAATAAAATTTATATAAATCATGATACACTGTCATTACAACTAAAATTTTATGTAACTATATTGTGCGCTACACCCTGTAAATACTCCAAAATATTATTTCTATCATAATTATTAACAACATTTTCTAAACGTCTGTCATCATCTATATACTTTCTTCGTTTTTTATTGCAAACATCTCTCCCTGCAGCACACTGTTCTGAATAAATTTCTGTAGTGTTTTGCTCATAAATTAGTACTTCTATAAATTTTCCAAGAGAAGTATGACCTAATCGTACACGATTATTAAATCCGTGATGCCAACCTTCTACAGCATTATTTGTGCGTGGCAAACCTTTTGCAACAGCATCAAAACAATTCCACATTTCTACACTAAATATTGGTGATTTACGGCGTCCACTCCGCATTTATACTCTAATCCACGTTAATTCGAAAGAATTAATTATCCCTTCGAAATCTTCTTCATACTTTCAAATTCTTCCGAGCTTAAAAAACTATCAAATGCATACACAACATCCTCAACTTGTACAAACATCCAAGAAATTAACTTTTCAACAGCCAAAGCAAAATCATATAATTGCTCTCATGTTACAATGCTATATCGATGCTCTGTTTCAGGGAGATGACAGTTGTAATACCATTTTGTTACATTCATCACATATTGCAACATCATAACATACACGTAACAGAGTGTTATTCCACACGTTACATTCTGTTACTTTGATGTAACATTGCTGCGATATTCAGTGTTTACTGGGAATATGACCATTTTGTGCTTTAAAGTGAATTCTTGTTTAAAGGAACAGAAATATATACATTGCAGTGAAATAGAGGTAAGAAGCAAGAAAGAAAATTTGTCCTTGGAGAAGTCTTGTCTGTTTCAAATTATTGCACTCAATGACATCCGACTATATTTCACAATCGTAAATAAGAATGTAATTGAGTAAACTTGCTATCAAACAATCTATTCTTTATCGTACCCATCAATATGATAACATGACTTTGCAAAATGAAAAAGAAAAAAAATATTTATGTTTAGTAAAATCTTTGTAAAAATTTCATAATTAACTGCTTAATAGAAATTTAAATCTAATTGTAATAAAAGATATAACCGTGTCGATGATTTTCTGAATTAAAGGTACTTGATGAAAAAAATCGAAAATCACCGACATTGCGACTCGGTTACTAAACATTGAGAATTTACTCAGATTCTAATTTCCAATCATTAGACCAAAGACCAATAATACATCCACTTAGTATGTTTATATCTAAAGTATAGCATTTCAAATGTTAGTCTCTATGTTTGATTAATAAGTAACGATCGATAACGGCTTAAGTTCACAATTTTATCCCTGTAATCAATTGATAACGTTAGATATTGAAGATAGTAAGTCCTTATTTTTCTGCTAGTAAAAAGTTATATCAGTTACTTTGATACATACATTTCACTAGTAGTATCAATTTTCCAAAAGTTGATTGATAAAGTCAAATGGATTACATCAAAATTTGTGATATTTTGTTCGTGTTACTTGCCTTTGAACTAGTTTTTATAAGAGCATTATGGAATGCTCCCCCATTCGAAAAACCAGACTATGATGTTGAAGCTAATGTAACTATGCGTTATTATTCAAACACCAAACTCACTATCATTGAATTCAACGAAGAAGTGAATCATTCTTTTTGCATTGCAAAAATAATTAATTTTGTGGGTAAGTACAGTCAGACTCCTGTAATTTCTGCTAGGCGGAGCCTAAACTCTACCCCCACTACTAACAGTTGCCTCGTAACTGATTGTGGAGGGGAAAACTCCTAATTTCTGAGAATCATGTCTCCCGAGCCGCAGAAATTACAGGAGCCTGACTGTACTTGATATAAAAGCGATTTAATTATTCTAATTTCTCAAATCTATGAAAGAATACTACACGAAAAAAATTTGTAGATAGTGATAAACCTCAAATTGGGAGATTTGATTATGGTAATAATGAGTTACTTGGAGCAAGTATCGAAAATGAAAATGGAGTTTGGAAGATTTATGTTACAAATAAACAGGATTATGAGTATACCCCAATGCAAAAATATGCATTCATTGTTACTAGTGGAAGTTCAAGTTACAATATTGACATTCACGTTAGGAATATTGATGACAATGCACCTATCATCCGACCAGATCAACAAAGTTGTGAAATACAAGTACGTTATGTATTCTAATTAATGATTTCAATTTTAGAAGAAACTTTCGAAACGAATTGAAAATCAGTTTTACTTTTACGATGAAATGTAAAAAGAAACAGATTGTAAGAATTCTCACCCGATTATAGGCAATGCTAGAAAAAATGAGTGCTCTACACGACTAACTTTCCAGTGGAAAGAATTATGAGATCAAGCTAGTATACCATTTTTGCAATTTCTTGATTCTGCATAAAAAATGGCAGAGCTGATGTTTCTGATAATCTTATCGATTATAAGTTGTGTAATTATACAGCAAATGCAGTGAGTTTCACGTGGAGATTTCTCAAAATTCGGGATTCGCAAAATTAGACCTATTACGAGAATTTCCCATTTGGAAGGTAGAAACTTAATTGAATGTTATCATAATGCTGATAGGCTAATAACGCTGAAAGCCTTTGAAAAAAATCTTTATTAGTAGTATCTCTCACATTTTGCTTTTACATCTCTCAAATATCACTATACCAACCAAATGTAAGATAGTTTTTGAGGTTCCCCTCCTGTCGCTAGATCTTAAGTAATTTAAATTTTTTCTTCTTCGATAATTAGCCTCGATGCTAAGTCATGTATGTTTCAAGATAAATTTCCGTTATTAATGGTAATGAGCTAAAACTAACTCTCTACTCAACCATTTCAGTAAGATTTTACCAATAGGCTGTTATGAATTATCAGAAATGGACATCAGGTTGACAGGTTAAATTTTCTATTACATTTGAAGTAATTAAAAGGAATGGGTCTGGATGCACTTTATGCCCACACGACAAACTTTCCATTATATTCTTCTACAACAAATTCATATTGTTATAAACAATGTGTTATTGTTGAAACTCATATCTCGTCACAAATCATATTATTTTGTTGCAAACATCCAAATCTATATGATATATGCATTAGTTATTCGATAAATACAATTCCGAATTGTTTATAATAAATTTATATTGTTATAAGCAGTGCGGAATTGTTGAAAATCATCTTTAGCTGTGAACAATAATGTTCAGACAATATCGAGTTCATTTTCAAATGAATCTGTTATTTTTTTGCTTAAAAGTATTTTAAATAGTCAATCTTTCATCTATTCATTATTAGTTTTTTTGTTATAAAAAAAAACGGCTAATCGAATTCGTTAAAACTTCTTTCAGATCTTCTTTATAACAATATCTTTCGAATAAATTTTGGTTGAAGTCGATATGTCAATCCGTTCTTGAGATATCGAAAACGAAAAAAATGCTGACATACGTACGTGCACACACACACACATCACATTAAAAGTTGGTCAGTATACTCGAAAAATTTGATTGTGTTTCTTTTTCTTCTACGTTTTATATTGTTTGTTGTCAACTGAAGACTTTTATTTATGATTATTTTCCAAATTTATCAATACTATGCTAAGAAATCATTTTTGGGTCGATTGAAAAAAACTCTGTTCTACCGTCGAATTAACATGGTAACTGTAAAATAATTAGCATGTTCTTTTTCTTCTTCTGAGAATCAATATCTCAAAGAATTAGTAACAAATAAAAAAAGTGAGGTGACAGAAATTTTTATTAGATCGTAAGGACCAAAAAATTTCCTATAAAATATAGTCAATTTCTGCATCGTTAAAAAGTTATGAACGAAAATGTACGGGTTCGAGCTGGCAAAACCTATTTATAATACAAAAAAACACAATGGCACGTATACCTTTTTTTGCCTGCGAATAATTTTTTTAGAATCCTCGTGCAATTTTACATAAGAATAACTGTGTTTTAAAAGTGGAGGTTCGATTTGCTAATTAAATTGCATTTTTACTGGACTAGTGTCAAATACAGGGAAAAGAAACATTCAGGCAACATTATCGTACATTCCACATTTTCTAACTCGTTCCGATGTCACTATGATGAAATAAAAATCGACAGAGTGATAAAAGATAGTCTTATCTATCGGTCGGTCTTATTAAAACAATTGAAAACCGCGAATTATGTTCACGGACAATTATGCGAGCGTGAAATTCAGAGAAAAGGTACGAAAAACGTCCTTAGACCGTTTTCGGACCTTCTCGATTTAGATTCGCGGTTATCAACTTCACTTTTTTCTGTTTCATTTTCCGCGATTTAAGGTATTTCGGATGCTAATTTTTTCTAACTTAACATCCCCCTTTTTTTATACTCATAGAAAGAGAAAACAATTTTACACGAAATGTTTTATCAACAAAATTCTTTTTACCACACACTTTTCGAGATATTTAATATTAAACGTGTCAACAAATGTATACGAGTAGGGTTAAAACGACAGGGAGTGTATAGGATTTCATAGAATTCTTGATATTGATAAACTTGACATGATATGAAAAAAGTATAATTGAAAAAATCAATCTGTATTGAATTATTTTACGAAGTTACAATCCGATTGACCCCATAAAGTAAAAATTATAAATAAAATAAAAATTGTATGACGCCTCTATCTTTGTCTTTTTTGTGAGTTTAAAGACAGTAGCAAAATGTGGCAACAGCGCATTGAAGTACCGCTCATTTCAAACAGGATAATTTTTTGGTAGATGAGAATTTCATGAGTAAACTAAAAAAACTAATGTCTTAAGTTTTAAATCATCAAAGCTAAAAATCAAAATATAATGTCTGCATTTCAACAATTAACATTGTATGAATAATGAACAAGAAATAGGTTAATAATGTATTTATTATCTAAATTATTTTGTTAGCTATTCTCTACTATTATGAAGATAACAAAAACTTGAAAGCAAGGAAATTTTTTAAATTATTCAATATTTATTTTTTTTTTCAGTTAAGAAATGTGTAATACAGTCTATTATGTTTTGTTTATATATCTAATACTCCTATATTGCTAGTGCCCGTATGTGAAAGCGTGGCCCGAGAAGTGAGACAGTAAATAACTATTTCTATCTCGTTCTTTTCATTTGAACCGTTGTGCGCAAGCGCTACGACTGTAGTGGGGCAATTGACAATTGGAGAAGGGCAAGCCACCTGCCTTCCACAGCTTAAGATTTACTTACAGTAATTAAAATTTTGTATGCTTCGTAGCTCAGCGGTAAAGTTTTAGACTCCGGCAGTGAAAGACGGAAGTTCAAATCTCATTATTATTTTTTTTTTCTTTTATTTTATTTTAACTCTTGTCTGATGCATGATGATAAATAATAAACATGAATATCTTGAGATTATATAATTTTCTTCAATATTCCATGTGTGATAATTATGCCTAATTTCTCCTTAATAATTGAAAAAGTAATATTTTAATGAACATAAAATTATTGAAGTTAAAAAAGAATATTATGTTACAGCTAGCATAAAATCTCATAAAGACAATACATTTTTTACGAATAGAATAAATATATTCAAATGTATTTCAATTGTATAAAAAAATATCTCAAGTAAAATTAATATATAATTAAATATTTTTGTGCAGCACTGCACAAGCCACTAGTTACCATTTAATTTTCCCAGTGATCGACTAAAGGAGTATTAACTTTTTTTTTTGAGAAATATTAATTATAATTAAATAGAAAAATTGAAACATTGGAAAAAAATGTCCTTCAATTATTCACAGCATCTTTGTTACCCTTCCAAGAAAAAAAATTACTTTTCAGGAATTTAACTATTCATTTTGACCCGTTTTCTATTCACTTTAATGAAAAGTGATCGGCGATCGGGTACTTCACCTTAGTATCATTCAATATATTTTACAATGCTAATTTTAAGATAAAACTTAATGTAAATGCACGATACATACCTAAAATAGAAATATCAGAAAAGGGGGAAAATTGGTTAAATGATATAATATAAAAACATAACAGGGTATGACATAAAATATTATATTTAACAAGAAGTAATTTATTATTTACACATAAAAGTATAAAAAATTATACATTTTACAATTTATTGGTGTTTAAATAATACTAGTTTTGTATATTTTTGTCTGATAGAGACATCTTTTTCACACATTTTCTTTGCTTCATAATGTAATCGTGTATTTAAATATAACTCGATGATATATTTACAAAGTTGTGTACGATGATTGTCCAAAATATCCTGTGACAATATGTGATCATTCATTGCTTTATTATCAAATCGCATTCTGATGTGGTTAAATATTTTATTTATTAGAAATTGTTTAATTGTAGATTTAGTCAATTCAGATTGGTATTTTCGAATAATCTGTTCACAAAATTTGCAGATAACCATTACATCCGTCGATGGTGTTATGTATGGGCCGCGATTTTTTATACTTGATAACAAGGGCATTGTGCCTTTAGTAATGTCTCCTTTTAATTGAGGAAGACACACCTGGCATTTTACAATTTTTTTTGTTAATTTATATGCAATAAACCCGAAAATATATAACACAACATTTTCAACAAAAGCTGATAATTCCCAAAACGGAAAATCATAATCATGATCGGCTTTATATGTAAAATGAAGATCGTTATAATTACCTATTACATTTTTTATATTATTTTGCTTACTACTAAAATGAAGAATGTCGATACCGTCAAATAAACAATTTCCATTTTCATATTCCTTTAATTCATGACGTATAATAAGATGCTTGTATGCACTTTTAAATTGTAAGGCATTAGGATTATTATTGAACCCTCCCCTGCTACGAATTGCACTAAAAAGTGTTTCTAAGTAATTTTGTGATAGTTTAAAAGTCAATAAATAATCGAGTCCTACATTTTTTAATTGGTCAAATAATGGAAATATATTCCTTAGTCCTATAACAGTACCAATAAAGCCAGTTTTTCGATTACTTTGTACAATTTTTTTATCATCGACGGTTTGTAAGCCATTAATATATTCTTCAAATTTTTTTGTTGTATTCTTTAACTTGTCTATATTTTCATTA
The DNA here is from genome assembly GCA_028641665.1 of Chelonus formosanus. Classification (NCBI taxonomy): domain Eukaryota; kingdom Metazoa; phylum Arthropoda; class Insecta; order Hymenoptera; family Braconidae; genus Chelonus; species Chelonus formosanus. The sequence goes on from CM054002.1 coordinate 6,744,397, forward strand.
TTTAGTGGAATATTCATGGTATTCTTGGCGAATTTATTTTTACAATTTAAGATATCGCTCATGTCATTGAAGTTTTTACAAAATGTGGCAGTCGCCTGAGATTTAGCAAATATTTGTTGTACTGTGTCATCATTAATTTCTTGTAAAAAACGTAGAGAACAATATACACTGTTACTCAATGTTTGCATTGCCAGTTTAACATTCATCTTGGAATTTTGGTAATTTATGTGTTTTTTTGTCAATTTATTGGCCAATCTCAAGCCTTCCTCTGTCTGTAATTTAAATAATTCTTCAATATAACTTCAATTTACTTTATCTCCGTCGGCAGTTTTTAATATTTTGAAATCACCTAACGTATTACGTACTAATTTTATCATATGGCATAGATCGTAAAAAATATAACATGTTTCATTTGAAGAAGAATTTGTAAAGTAAGGTTTAAAGCTTGGGCCATATATTAAATTTGCACCAAGATTACTACACATACTACTAATGTTTGATGCAGCTCCATCGAACGTTATTGGATACACTTTGCAATCTATTTCGTGCAATTCCTTTAGCGCTAGTTTTATCAAATTCGCTCTTTCCTTACTATCCAATGACCGAATTAAAAAATAGCCTATTGGGACCTTCTAACTATCGTTTAATGCAACAGCCATAAAGACTAATGCATTGTATGCATGTACTGCATTATCATTTTGACAATCATAATCATCTCCGAAGTCAACAAAACCATGAAAGCGCCCTTGCTGATAAACTAATTGTTCACAGATAGACATTTCGTCTATAACTAAGTTAATAACAACGTTCTTCTTTTGAGTTCGCAATTTAATAGCTTCTAAAGCTTCAACTGTAAATCCCAGCGACCCATCAACTGCACGATACCATGCTCGTACAGTCGATAAGTTTGGTAAATTATTCTTGAACTTTTCTCTTACGTAATTATATGCTTTTGTTGAGTAAAAATGCAACGTCATTGCAAAACTCCGGATTTCTGGCATGTATTCTCCTTTAACTTTAGGCTTAGACAAAGTCTCATCATAACCTGTTATCATAGTCTGTAAAACACAAATATTTCAATATCAGATTTTCAATTTTCATGTTATTTTTAAGTCGGATTACAAAAACCAAAATAATCTCGCTGCTCATGGTTACACTTTATCGTTGATATATGTGTGCTCTTTGCAGGTGTGTGTTCTATTTGCATCATTTTGAGTTCTTTGAGTGCACTCTTGTTGCATGTAAAGGGTTGGATTTTTTGTAATGCCCTATAATATAGACATTTGAACATCTTGTTTTTTATATATATATAAAAAACAAGACACTGAAAAAACAATATTCCTAAATCAGGAATAACTTTATTCTTGATCATAATATTCTTGAATTAAGAATAGTTATTCTTCATAGAAGTTTTTTTTATTCTTAAAACAAGCATAAATATTCTTAAATCAGGAATTTCAAATTCTTGACAGCGAAAATTTTTTTTTTACATTAATCTAATTTAATGATAATTTATATGAAAAATATACTGAAAATTGATATTACCTCATAGTTTAGAATCATTTTTAAGTTTTTCATTAATATCTAAACAGTTTTCTATCAAAAAACAATAATACATTTACAACATATAACGAAAAGATACATATTTTTTAGCATTAACAATAGTACGGATATGAGTAGGCATATATGAAATCAAAGTTCTGTAATTTACAATATCATACATGTCAGTTTCTTCAAATTCATAAGCATGATGTTGATCACAAAACTGAGTAGTTTCATAATATTTAACTATATAGTTTATTTCTGAATTTTCAGATAAGAATATATACGTGATTTTACCAAATATCGGATAATCTGCGTTCAATTTAACTACAACGACCATTGATTTATCATATCTTATACCTAGAATTTCTACCCAATCAGTTAGAGAAATGATTGATGAATTAATCAAATGCTTAAATTTCTCGTTATCAGATAAAATAGAAATTTTTATTGGCTTTACTGCTGGTAATAATTTCTTCATTTGTAATGCTTCATCACTCAAGAAGAAAAAAACATAACTTCCATAAATACTTCTTAACGAGTGTAAATGGAAGATTTTGTCGATTTTTTGTTGCTCTAGCAAACTCTTTAAATACTGAGTGTTTTCGCTCAAATTTATAGCAAGAAAAGTGTATCAAGGGTCCTATAGTTAAAATCACTCTGTTATAATGTAAAAACCAATGGTATTTTGCAGTTAGAACCCAATTTAGAAATAGTTGAAGAATCAATTTATGATGTTGAGTAATTAAGTAAGATAACATCGGTAAAATCTCCTTATTGATTACTGGAGACATTAAAATATCAAAAATTTGACGAGATATCGAGTAGAATGACCAAATATCTTTATCTTCTTCTGAATTGATCAAATCACCAATCATAAGACCTAAATATCTCATCAGACAAAGACATTCTGATGCAGATAAACCAAGTGATAGGTCCCTAATGTGATTGACTCTTAAAATCGGTGGAGTATTATTAACTTCACATTTATTATAATCAAAAGATTGAATTCGTTCATTCAAAATTTCATAAGTAAATCGACCTCTATTTATTAATGTGGAAATTATTTCACATAAATTTTTACTTCATATACCTTCATCTAGATCGTGCATTATATCTACACTGATATTTTTAGTTATATGAAAACTGCTTAATTGATTCCAGATACAAGACTCTTTAATCCCTGTAAGTGACACATCAGCAACTCTAACATCTTGATCATAGTTAGTCTGATTTCTTAATAATGAAGTATCTTCTTTAACTGTATGGCATGCTTGATTGTAGTGAATCTTACATATTCGACAATGATAATTAGCATTAAAGTTTTCCACAAGTCCTAAAATTGAGTGCATACCAAGATTATCTCCAGCAATTACCAAAAGAGCAAAGTAAATTTGAAGTTCAGTATTATTATCCAATGTTACTGAGATACCTTTTGTTTCTAAATATTTTAATTCATCGAAAATAGGTTGAAAGATGTCACTCGTAGAGCAAACTTTCTTATCTTGAGAATAAAATAAAAGTGTTGATAAAATGTAATCAGATGAACTTTGATATTCTGGTGGTAAGCATGGTATTGTGAAGTAAACAGCACCAATTTTATGCATATTCATATGTGATCCCAATTGACAAGGTTCGAAATCATTATAATATAATGTCAATGGTAAAACTGTTTTTCCTTTGAATAGTGGTTTTATTTTATTTTTCCATAAATCACCTTGGATACAATTTTCAAGAATGTGGGTTGGTTTGTTTTCTAATAAGTCTATATAAGTAGATATTGTGTTCCAAACACCGGACATCTCCAGAAAATTAATCAAAGTAAATCTCATTGGAATGAACTGGCTACTCAAATTAATAGGTGTAATAGTTCATTCGTTATTATTATATGTATCTCGTATAGAATAATTAAATGATTAAACGAACTTACCTGTAAGTGAAGTTCTATCATAATTGTATGAAGCGCCTCTTCCGAAAAGATCAACATGTAGTAGCCCCTACTTTGCACCGATGGCCACAATTTTTAAAGACAAAGAAAAGGAAACTGGACCGTTTCTCGTCCAACCCCGTCCGTTCTGCGGTCCAATCCTCATTCTTCAAAGTGTGAATATATCGTGATTATGGGGTTGCTCATAGTCTATCTAAGCATGGGTTTGATGATTGGGTGGGTCTGATCTTTTCGGAAGAGGCGCTTCATACAATTATGATAGAACTTCACGTACAGGTAAGTTCGTTTAATCATTTAATTGTATTACGGGCCTCTTCCTCAAGATCAACATGTAGATGTTTAAAGTTCTTACGATATATGAACAAAATTATTCTCCAAAAATATTAAATAAGACTCTATTTATTTGAAATAAACTGAGAAAAAAAAAGGAACATAATTTCAAAAACACAATATCATTAAACAAACTTGAATTCTTTTTAGAAATAGTTAGGCAAACTCCACTTTTAACCAATTACTCCATCATTTACGTGCTTTCTCTACTTTTTTTTTTTTTTTTTGTAAAATTGATAAGGCAAAGGCTTTGCGGTCAATTTCTACCTCACGATTATAAAACTTAGCAAATGTTAATGACTTCTCTGTCCACCCTGCTGTTCTTTTAATGACATCAATATTGACACCATTCCTATTTGCGGCTGATGTTGAAGCATGCTGTGTACTGTAAGCATCAAATTTCTCTATATCAACTCCACTAGCTCCAAGAGTTGTCTTGATCCAACGGCTCAAAGTCTGACTGCCTACTGCTTTATACGGTTCTCTAGTAGCTATAAACAGCCTTGTTTCTGAACCACGTAACTTCTTCGTCATTTTTAGATAAAATTTCAATGTAGAACCGACACACACTGATTTATCTTGCTTAAAGAATGGGATAATTAGTAACGGCTGGTTTTTGTTTACACGAGATGTTTTAATCCGCTCTGGAATTTTTATTTGAAACTTTTCTGCATCTTCTTCAATATTTCTTATATCAATTAAGGCCAGAGACTGCATTCACTGGGCCGTTGTAAGAGCAAGGAGAGTAACCAATTTATGAGATACTTTTTCCAGAGAAATCTCTTTATCCATCTTCCACTGACTTACATGATCCAAAACCAACTGTGGATCCCATGTTGAATCATACTTAGGCTTTACTGGTCGTAAATTAGCAATCCCTTTAAAAAATCTTTTAACATAAGAATCTTCACCTAGTTCTGCTCTATGTAAAATTGCAATAGCTGAACGGCACGTATTCAGTGACCCGTAGGATGCTTCATTTTTGAACTCGTTTGCTAAAAATTGAATAACCTGAGGTTTATCATCTTTATAAGGATCTATCTTCTTATCAACACAATATTGCCACCACTTCTTTAAACTGCTGTTATACTACTTCCAAGATGAATCTGATAACGATGACAGCATAACATTCATTGCTTCTTGCGAGATCTTTCTTCGTTCGAAGGCCTTCCTGACAAGATCCCGGCAGCCAGGATAATTCTCCTCCAAAGAGGGTGTGGTTGCCTGTTAAAAGAAAGTAGCAATTCTTTGTGAGGTTTAAAAAACAATAGATTCCCATTTATCATTTTCATCAACATTAGGAACCAAGCCTGAGCTGGCCAATATAGCACCACCAAAATACCCCTACCACCATCTGCGTTGATTTTACGCAAAACCTTGAGAATTATTGCGAACGGTGGAAAAACATAGAAAAAACAATTACTCCAATCAATTGTAAAGGCCTCAGTCGCGATTGATCCAGGATCTTTACCCCATGAGACATAAGAGTTACACTTAGCGTTAATTCTTGAAGCAAATAAATCAACATCAGGCTGACCAAATCTTTTTATGATCTTCTTGAAAGCCTTATTTGATAAAGTGTATTCTGTTTCTGGCTCTAACCGATGAGATTCGAAATCAGCTTCTACATTGTCTCTGGATCGAATGTATGAAGCGAACAACCAAATGTTCCTTTCTTCATACCATCTCCAAATGGTCTTTGCTAAATCACTGAGGTTTTTGAACTTAATACCTCCCATCTTATTAATATTAGAAACTGCTGTGGTATTATCAATTCTCAATAAAATATCACAGTCTTTTAGGTTTTTAGCAAAACATTTGAGTCCAAAAAAAACTGCTACTAACTCCAAATAATTAATATGAAATGAACTCTCTTCAGAACTCCACTGTCCATGAGCGTTACTATCATTACAATATACACCCCATCCAGTTCCTGATGCATCAGAAAAAATCTCTCTTACTGGCTTGAAATCTCTGATTAACGTCCTAGCATTCATGATATGAGTTTCCCACCAGTCAAAATCATCATCTAACTCTGTTGATATTGTCATAGGCTTATCATAATTGTCATTACTCTTTCTGAGAGATAAAAATTTCTGTCTGTCAAAGCCTTTCATATAAACCCAACTATATTTCAAAGTGACACAACATGAAACTAAAACACCAATAAATTCAGCAAATTGTCGAATCGAACAATTCTTAATAGATCTGATCTGTTTAATAAACTTAAAAGTTTTTTCCCTCTTATCTAAAGGAAGTTCAACAGACATCTGCGCTGAATCATAGATAAGTCCCAGAAATTTACATTGATTTGAAGGTGTTAAAACACTCTTCTTTCTATTAATTATGAATCCTAAGGATTCTAATAAACTAATCGTCTCTTTAGTATTATTCAAGCAACCTTCATAAGTAGAATCTATTACCAAAAAATCATCTAAATATAAAACCGATAGAAAACCTTGACTACGTAAATGCACCACCACTGGTTTCATTATCTTGATGAAAGTATATGGAGCAGTGCTAAGCCCAAAAGGTAAACACGTAAATTCATATAAAACTCCTTCAAAGACAAACCGTAAATATTTTCTATCCGATTTCGAAATTCGAATAAGGTAGTACGCATCTTTTAAGTCAATCGTTGACATAAAATAGTTTTGTCGTAATATACCGCGAACTGTTTTACCATCCTCTAATTTGAAGTGTTCACTATCAATGAATTCATTTAATCCTTTCAAATTTAGAATTAAACGATGCGTACCATCAGGTTTCGGAACCAAGAAAATCTTTAAAATAAACTGAGCAACCAAAGGAATGCATTTCTGAATTGCTCCTTTCTTTAATAGCAGAAATATTTGTTCTTGAATAAGAATTTTTTCTCGAACTGACCAAGCAACTTCTTTTGGTGGTACCATTTGACTGACAGGAAATGCAAAAGGGATTTTATACCCAGATATCCAACTCAGGATTGTTTCATCCGATGTCAACTTTTCCCAAACTGATTTAAATGCTAATAATTTTCCTGCAAAAGAACTTGCCTCTACTTCGAGGTTGATTTCGTCTGGTTCAATTGGTATTGTTTCGAATTCTGGATCCGATTGTGTGAAAACTGCTTCTTGGTTTGGTTCTGTTTCTGCCCGCCTCTCCTCTGACTGCTGAATGACTTAAATTGATTCTATCGCGGTGGGCCTTTGAAGTTTTTTGAAATCTTTTCAGCTTCATAACGTTTCTTATTATTGCTTGGGGGAGGATATTTCTTGAGTAAGGATTCACGTTCTTTTTCGGGTAATCCAACCTTAATAATCTCTTCCCATCTGATAGCAATATCTTTATAAATTGCAGGTGCTAAAACTCTATCAGGTGCAATTCTTTCTCCCATTATTTTTACAAATTGCTCATCCAACTCCTTTTCATGTTCTAGAGGTTCAGATTGTATCTCTTCTGACGTTACATTAGTGTCAATATTTTGAGCTAGAGAATTGGTTGGTCCTTCATGAGCATCAAGAATTTTAATATTATCTGCAGCTTTTGTGCTTTCTATTGGAGGCACATTTTCATTATTTTCTGAAGAAGAAAAATCTTCTTCATCATATGAGACATCAGAAAAGTCTTTCCTAGCCTGCAAATTACTGACGCCTCCAACAACCTTAGAAGGTACGTAACCGTCATAGCCATAATTCTGAGGACTTTCATAGTCACTCTGATATCTATCATTCTCCCAATAGCGTCACCTTACACGAGATCGACTTCGTCGATCTGACCCTGTTGAGCTATAACGGCTGTGACGGCTTACTGCAAAAAAGGGAACACAAAAAATAATTTTAATTTCATTTACATTAGATTGAATCATAATGTAATGCTATAATCTTTGATCTTAAATGATCAGTTTATTTATTAATAAGTTACACTAGGTTGACCCATAGCATAAAATCTGGATTCCTTTATAATGTAATTTATATAATTCATCATATTTTCACCCTAGGTAGGACCATAGTGTGAACATTGTCTCTATCGAGAACATCGAGATTGAAATTATCCTATGACAAACATATGTATATATATATATATATATATATATGTATATATATATATTTATGTATATATATAGACTTATAAGACTCGGCTTTTTTACCATGCATGGTTGGACCATGCGTGCGTGTTAGCATCGAGACTTCCATTATTAATCTCTTTTTATCCAGTCGATGTAGGAGGCTTTTTGGAGCTTCTATCAGTCATTATAGATGTAGACTTATTTATAAAAAAAAAAAGCCTTGCTAGCGAAATAGTTGAACTAAATCGCTCGCCTTCCATTATATCCATGTCTTTTCTAACTTAAAACACCAATCATACTTACTATCTCTATCATCCTTTCGTCTTTTTCTTTTACTTAATTCTGCTTCCAGTCTTTTCACTCTGTCACGTAGATCTTCATTATTATCGTTAAAACGATCTCGATGTCTTCTTTTTCCCATCTTTATGTATACTTATCTGAAAAATTTTCTCAACACAACTGGCTTCATCGGCACAACGTAAAAGAATGAGGATTGGACCGCGGAACGGACGGGGTTGGACGAGAAACGGTCCAATTTCCTTTTCTTTGTCTTTAAAAATTGTGGCCATCGGTACAAAGTAGGAGCTACTACATGTTGATCTTTTCGGAAGAGGCGCGTAATACAATTCATAATATACTTTTTACTTTCCATGTACGCTTTAGTCTTTTTGAAAACATCGAGACGTTGATATTCAGTTTCTAGATTGGTGTACATGTTTTAAACAATATCAAAATAACCACTAATTTCTAAGATATCTTTTTGATTTATTTTTCGTTCGATGAAAGTGTTAAGTTTCTCCATCACTTTGAACATTAATATATTAATTGGATCTTGAAGTAAATCAATGTGGCTATTCATTACAAACTGAATTCCTTCTGAAGTTAAAATTGAAGAATTATGTAACTTTGCTATAAACCTAATTCTAGATTGAACTAGGTATCTTCTAAAATCTTCTTGATTAGTAACATTCGAATTAGATGGAGCCATTTCCACTTGTTTTTATAATCAATAAAACTAATTAGATAACTTTTATCCCTGATAATTATTTATTGAATCAATCTCCTTGATAATATGTTTAGAATTCACTAATTTTTATTTAAATGATATGATTATAACAATTTATCAATGTTTGCAATTGCATGGATTGTTCATCATTATCTAAATTGATATTATACAATAACAATTGAATAAGAAGCCATACAGATGATGATCCAACTAGATATTTAGCTTCTAATGTGAGAAATGATTTAAAACAAATATCAATTGCTTCAATAATGTTCTTGAATTTGTAAAAAAACTCATCAATGATAACATAAAATGAACGAATTGTCCACCTATTAGGTCCAATAATTATGAGATATGGCTGCACAGTTGATTTAAAAATTTGTACACGAGCTCTTCTTTCATCAATCGTACTTAATAAATTACTTGAGGTCTGTTGGTAAAAAAAATGGTCCAATAATAAAAAATGTAGTGAACAACCAATCCTTGGAGTGAACTAAAAAAATTTAAATCAATTTACTGGAGTAAAATAAATGAAAGAATTTCTAATTTCTTCTATAGTTGGCTTAATTGTAAAATTACCAATTGATAATTTGTGACGACTAGGTAATAATGACGGCAAAAGTTGAAGGACTGCAGAAATACGCTGATCTAAAAATGTTGAAAAATATTCAGTGTTAGGAATCTAGAACTTCTTTTGGACTTAGAAAGTCTGAGTGATCATATTTTATTTGTATTATTGATGGATGAAGAGTTATCACCTTTACTTAGTTCTGTAGTCTTTAAAGATTTCAATAGTTGTTTTCCAATTTTATCATTTATTGATTTTTTGTCTTGATATTTAAGAATTTTTCGTTCAAATGTTTCCCAATTAATATTTATTGTATCATGATTATCAGGATATAAAAACTTAAAATCAATCTCAATCTTAAATACCAATTACATATTATTTAACAATTTCAAAATCATCATTACTTTTCTAAACGTATTTCAGTACATTAAGACATAAATCAGTCAAAAATTTATTGTGAAACTGATAAGGAGATTCGAATAATTATAAAAAATTAATTATGCTAATATTTTATGAATTTAATTGTTGGCAATTTTCACTTACCAAAGATCCACCATTGGGCCCCTTTAGAATTGGAAACAATTCTATGTAACTTTGAATATTTAGTGATTGTTTCCTTATCACATTTGTTCTATGATCACAAGTTATCAACCAGTTATGTTGGATATTCTTTAACGAAGAAAGACCTTGTTTTTTTTGAATCAAATTTAATGCTTTTTTTAATGCTTCTGGAATGTCTGTTGAAACATTTATTGTTTACATAGTCAGAAGTAAAAAATGGTGATGATGTAACATCGTAAGATGATAGCAATATTTAGTTATCAATTAATATAAAGTTAGTACAAATATACCTGTATTTTGTTCATTCTGTAGAATATTTTGATTATAACCTTCTTCTTGGTGATCATCAGAAACGAGACCTTTGTCTTTCATCCACTTTTTGAGTTTTCGAACCTTATCGTACAATGTTCTAGCAGCGGAACTCTTACCAGCTTCTCTAGGACCAATATAAAAAATATTCTGTAAAAAAATTTTAGATATTTTTTAATGTACACGTACTATTTAATGGTAGAAAAAGAAAAAAAAAACACTCCGTACCGGCTGGTTTGGAAACTTGGTAAGTATTTTTTCTCTTAATGAAATGTAATCAGCTGGGGTAGGACTAAAATAAGTAATTGTGATGATAAGATTATTAGGTATTGATTGATACCTTAATTGATAAGACTAATGCGATTTAAAAGTAAAAGTATCAAGCACTACAAAATACTCACTAGTATGTGTAAAAAAGGAGCCACTTCGCCAGTAATAGTGATAGTGAGTTTATATCATCTTCTTGTAAACATTCATCTCTTTCATAAACTTTTAATATAGATAGTCCATCAATAGTTTTTTTTTTAAAATTTATCCAAATTCTAATTTCCAATATACAATAATAGCATATATTAAATTTGAATATTTTAATATTGATCATTAGTCGGAAAGAAATTTTTTTACTCACTAAATTTTTTATCTCTTCTAACACTTCAGAATTTCGAGATCGTTTCTTTAGAATTATGGAAGTTGGATCTTGGATTCTTCTTTTTTTAGAGTTACTATAAGATTGGACAATATTAGAAGGTTGATTTTTAATATTTTCCTAACAGCAAATAAAATGAATAAATAAAGGTTATTTTTGAAAACTTTCCATAAACATTTAAAAAAATATTTTTAAGGTTATAGAAAGAATTTAGAATGATTTAAATATTGGTCTGTTAGATCATATTTAATTGCATGCATCGTTCATTCAATTATATGTAATCGTTTACAACTATCAAGCCATTAAAAAAATTGAACTTCATTCAAATTATAAAAAAAAGAATTCCACTAGTATATTTCTTTATGTATTCAAATGTATACTTCCTTGAAAACTCAAACTTTTTTCGAGGGATTGAGAAATTTCTTGATCAGAATCATCAGAACTCATTTTAACATAAAAAACACAAATACTCCAAAACGTTTATTTGGTAGAAGTCTTTCAAAGCAATGTTTTGAACTGATGAAACGGTTGAGCAGTATGAAGTTAGTTACAATATTGTCGGTAATATAAAATCCAACCTCGTTGTTACCAACAGGTACAAATGATTTCAAGAATATCGCGCCAAGAATTTTTTATTCTTAATTCAAATATATTTTATGCCTAATTTAGGTATTTTATAAACAAGAATAAGAAAATTCATCGATCTTGCATGAAATATTCTTTATTTAGGAATATCGTTTTTTCAGTGTAATGTCAAATATTAGAATAATTAAAAATTATAAGATACCAGTAAAGCATCTCCAGTTCCATCAGTCACCATATTCTTCTTTTTTAAATGTGCTACAATTTCCTCTAATGAACATATCCTTTTCTCTAACTTGCGATTTCTCGCCCTTAATGCTTTGATCATCTTTGATTTTTTTTATCTGTTTCACGGACAAAATTCAAAATTCTCTTAGTTCTTCTCGGCGTTTCTAAATCAGATGTTCTGATCTCGGAAATATACCGCGGTTCAAAGACTCTTCTTTTAGGCGTAGTATAGCAGTTTTCAGTTGTAAAAAAAAATGTTCGTTGAATATATATATATTTATAAATAAAATATGAAAGGAATGGTAATTAAATTAAGCCGTTTTTATATTGTATTTACATTGTACAAAATTCTGATCTACTTCACTGGCTGCAGTAGCTTTTGCAAGAGCCAATCGACGTCGCTTTATAACATCATCACATAATTCAGGAGCTAAAAGATGCAACAAAATTATCGCCAATTACAAAAAAATACTTTATGCTCGAATGTGCAAATTGTGATAATATTAATACTTACAACTATTTTCTTCGTTGAATGCATATGTAGGTAATGGTGATTGTTGGATATGTTCCGTTTCAAATACATTATGAAATGTTTCAACATTAGCAATTGTATTATTAGCATTATCAGCTTCATTTTCAAATGGAATAGTATGAACAATCACACTACCAAGTGTGCTGACATTTAGAGCCATATTATTAAATTCATTAACATTTGTATTTGTATCGGCTCTTTCATCGACATTATTTTTTACAATACTTTGAGTTTTGATATTTGGAATACACGTCTTGGACAGACGCATATTTATCTGCACCGTAATGGTCAAGTTTCTCTCCCTATCCCGACTAGCAATATAGAAGTATTACATATATGGCTTTGTCGTGAAGTTATACGAGCTTTCGTTTTATTATTTACAATAGTTGTAAAACTTAAACATACTTTCAATCCTTCTGAACCAGACTTATTGAAAATATCTTGGAGTTTTTCCATGGATAAATTTTCATCAGCTAGTTTATAAATAATGTGACTAGAAATATGATTTTTAAGTGAACTAAGGCCTTCTTTAATTAAATTTTTTTTTTGTATATTAGAATGTTTCTCTAATAGATTTTCCATTGTAATACTGTTTTGAATCAACATCAAATTAGAAATTTTGATATGTTTTTTTAAAGCATCAACGATGATGCAGTCACTTAAAGCATCATGAGCTGTATCAAGTACTTCATGCCATTTTTTTCCCGGATGATTTTTTGCTAAAACTCCTAGTTTATCAACTTTGCCTTGTTTTAGGAGAGGCAATGTGTCACAAACTCCGTATACTATATTGCAAAATTCTTGGACGAGATTGAATTGATTAAGCCATCGCATTATTCAAGGAGCATCAAAACGAATGATGTTATGACCAATTAAAATTATTTTGGATCCAAAAGATCTCAAAAAACTTAAAAATTCCGTAGCTGCTTGATTTGAAGGTGTTGTTTTTAATATTTTTCCACGTTGCTGTAATTATCCATCAACTATAAAAAATTTTGTAGCTTCAGATGCTTTCGGATCAATACCATGTTCCACATTTTTCATGGTCTCCAAACACATGATCGGCAATATTAAGAAGAGCGAGTGAAGTTGCCTCAGAGTCATGTTTGTTCTGATTTGTTCTGATCAAGTGCATAATTGAAACATTTCTTATGATATGGAATGACATTTGGCTTTTTAAAAATTTTATGCACTTCAGCCATGTCATGCAATTGTCCAGTAAATTTTTTTCTACCATGGTGAGAATCAGATAATTTAATAATGACGTGAGATGATTTTTGCTGCACAGCAGCATATGTAGATGAATCATCATCACCTACAAGTGTGCCAACGAGAACATGAGCTTCATGAAAATCAGGATTTTCTACCATTAGCTTAACAGCCATGGCCGCTTCCATAGCTTTCGAGCTTCCACTCCAATTCTTGGTGCAGTTATGGTCTGAAGTATCATGCCCACGTGCACACATAGCACATGCTGTGCTAAAGGTACCTGCAGCTAATAGTTTTTTTGACAACGCTCCAAAAACAGATCTTCTTCCAGTCTTACTGTCAAAGCCTCGTTTAGACCAACCAAAATCATAAGTCACTGAGATGTAAGTAACTCCTGGTATAGCATGAATTGGAATGTAAGGATGTTCAGATTATCTACAGAAATAAAAAATAAGAAATATAAGCATTTTGCTTTGTAAGAGCTAAAAATGCAATATAAAAAGTATTTAAGAGCAAGATTTAATAAAAAAAATTTCTGTATTATTCATTCTATAATCGTGAAATTATTAAAAAATTAGTTTTTTGAAATGACTATAAACAAAACAATCACCAGATAACTAAAGTAAATAAAAATAAAGCATAATTTCTAAATAAAATTAAAGCTATAATGATAAGATTATGCTTATGATGCATATAAATACATATGAGCTGAAAATGATTTTACATATGTACTTATGAAAGTAAAATTTAAATGAGTATTAATAATTTCATGTAAGCTGATAGAAAAATAATAACAGTTGTAGGATAAAAAAATTATGAGTTAACACAATATAAAAATAAGTAATTGAGAGGCAGAGCTTCATTCAAAAGGATCGTTCAATTCTTGCATATAATTTTACTTGAATGTGAACTTGACGTCAGTTTTTACAGGCATTTGTAGACGCCTGTTTTGTTCGGATTTTACTTCTTTTTGGAGTAAAAACTTCTTTAGGTCCATTGGAGCAATTTTTAGTCAGAGACAAACTTGTAAGTTCACATCACCCAATCATCCGTGGTACTTACATAGTAACGTTGGTAAAATATCTATAGCTATAAGATTGAAGCGTTTTTCTTGGATAACAGCAGAAGTATATATATATATATATATATACATATATGAGCGATTTACCACTGACTCGCCTTTTCATAACGAGATCTCTGCAACAATAAGTCCGATTGACTCAAAATTTGAAATGACTGTGACTTTCTCTACAAATATGCATAAAGATATATCTACAAACACCAACTAAGAACGAATCTCGATTAAATCATGTTCAAAAGATTTTATTCGCGTATTATTAATAATATATCATTAATGCGAATAGATCGAGATTATACAATGAAAAAATGCAATCTAAAAAACGGACCAGGATTGTCTTCTTCGCAGCAAAAATGTTCTTACTTTTTTCAGAAAAAAAAGATTTCAACGAAAAATATATAATGTTAAGAGTTGTTATTTATTTCCTACGCTACTATGTTGTATTCTACACTCTTCTATTGATTTATCTTATTAGTTTTTAATTTATCAAAGAGAGAAAATATTTAAGCATGAAAATGTCTTATTAAATTAGTCAAAAATATGATATTTCAATACGACATTTTTGGAGACCGAATAGGTAAATCACAACAATTTGACCTTTTTCCCATGCTCCTTAGTTGTATTTTACGCTTTTTTATCCATCTACTATTACATTTTCAATCCATTAAAGACAGAAAAAATTGAAACATAAAAATTTGTTTATAATCCAAATGTGATTATTAGTTTACGCCATGTGGTAGAGATGTCTCTTCGGTATTTGAGAGAGACGAAAACATTACGAGGTCAACGTTGAAGAGAGTGATAACAATACGTAACGCAAGGAAGAGGGCACTGTGGCGTAACCAACGTGAAAGAAAATGACATGAGACACCTTCAGTAAGAGAGACCACATTATTGAGCGCTGTATCAAGTAGAGTGAAACAGCGGGTGAAAAAATCTTGGATAGCAGAAATATCGCTGTTAAGGGCGTGGCTTCTTGATAACTCCGTTAATAATTAATGAAAAATTCTCGTTTTACGTTTAATCGAAAGCTTATAATATAACATGACTACCTGTTAATTATGAAAGAATAATTCGTAGCAATTATAAAGATATTTGCATATGAAGATGCGTTCATGACGTTACACAATATTTTTCGTGTATAGAGTAGTAGTAGCCTCAGCACTAATGCAGAAAAGAGAGCACTAGTGAGAAGAGAAAGAGAGAAAAACGGTGAATGTACACTTGGCGCCAAGTATCTACCACTACTCTAGATTACTAAAATATGCATTCAAATTCGAAATTTTTTAATTATTGAAACAATTCATATAACGAAGTCAACCGGCTAAAAATTGTATTTTAAAAATTTGAGTAAAGAAATACTCTTATACATAAATTCGACCGATTTTTTTCACTTCCTTCCATGCATCAGGAGCTCCAGAAACACATAATGTAAATAATGATCTAGGAACATGTTCTCCAGCATATTTTATCGTTTAAGCATGTTTGCCAGCTTCTTGTAGTTTAACATTTAATGTAAAAGTAGCACCTCTATGATCGTAGAGTTGACAATAGGCTACTTTATGTGGTCGAACATAATGAGCAGTTGATTCTCCTGGCCCAGTCTGCCTAGTGTCAATAAAACTCCTCATTTCTTGCCCTACAATACCATTCTTCAGCCCATCACCTGAACAAATTACTCTTGACGCATTAGCAGCACTTATGACATTCATCTGAAGTGGACAACCTTTTAACTGTCTTCCATTCCAAAAAACTGTCATCAAAAGTGACTCTGGAGTTAATGTAACTGTAAATCTTTTAATAAACTTTCGCTCATCATAAAATCGTGAGCCCCATATTTTACATTTGTTCCATTTTACCCAATCGTCATTGGGAGGATCTTCATACTTTACCTCAGAGTGTTGAACTCTTATTCCATTTTAGTCAAAAACTACATAAAATTCTTGAAAAAAATGTCAACATATTTTATGCATTGAGTGCGTTGTCACTTTGCCGCTGTTTGTTAAGCTTCGCGTTCAGGATCGACTTCCGATTGCATTACTGAGAATATATTTCTACCCCTTCTAACAGATCCAAATATAGGTGTTCGCAATTATCCTACTCGTCCTTACATAACCACCGCATTCCTTCTGACGGCTTAATCCAACTTTTGGCTAAAAAACATAATATATTATTAGAATAAATTCAATAAATTTCTCTTTGACGATAGACACTCTATTGAGGCACCAACGTCGATACTACTCCAGCTTTTATCAAGAATGAAAATATTCGAAACTTAATGATAAAAAAGTATATATGTTTTTTGTTTATTCTCCACCAACTAGTCAATCTTTACTAATCACTTTATACACGGTATCATGCAGTGACATAATTCTAATAGAGTTACGGGTATGCATTTTCAAATTCCGTTAAAATACTGTAATTCCTTAAAGTAGTATAAGATTTAAAAAACAACTAATCGTTTTGACTAAGAAAAATAAATTATTTAACAATACTCGTGTACGCGAAATTATTTTATCTAAGTTCAATCATTTGAAGGAAAACTACCAAGACACGATAAACTGTTCCTATACTATTAGCGATGAGGATGGATTTATCAATAATGCCAAATTCACGTTTATTTCAACTGTAAGTTATCAGAATATATTATATATGTAGCGTCAAATGACAAATAAGTGAGTCGAGTGTTGAATGTTTTCTAGCCTATCGAAGGTAAAGATATGTTTGATTTTTCAATTGACATCATCTCAAATAACAAGGGCAGAGCTTCATTATTATTGCAAAAACCATTAGATTTTGAAACGACTGCAATGTACATGCTAACACTTAATGCCACGGTAAGTACTTTAAAGAAAATTAGTGAATTGGTATAAACGACAATTTATAATAATATAAATCATATGAAACCGGTAAATTTTTATATTTTTAAGGATGGAGGCAATAATCAAGGATCATTAACGAGCATGATTCATGTAATTGATATGCCTGACGAATTACCCAAGTGGATGCGTTTAACTACTTCAGAAACAATTAAAGAAAAAACTAATCACGTACATAATTTGTCGTTTTTTATAATAATTTTCCCTATTGTTACGTACTTTTATTTTTACATCATTCTTTCAGACTATTGAAATTTTAGCAAAAGATGGTGACGTACAAATAAATGCTGAAGTAAATTATAGAATACGAACTGAAAAAAAAGGTAAAGTTTAAAAAATCACATTTGGCACTAAAAAAAAAATATTATTTTGTTTATTTCAGAAGAAATTGATTTATTTAAAATCGATAAGGAAACGGGGAAAGTATTTATCAATCCAATAAATCGTGATGAATTGCAAAAAGAAGTTTTCAAGTTTCAAGTTTTTGCATATGAAAAAGAAGATGTCCAGTCTGAAATCAATGCAACTATCATCATCATAGTTGAGGATATTAATGATAATACACCCACAATATTTCCAGAGAAAAATTTGTCTATATCGATCAGAGAAGAATCATACATCACTTTAAATTTTAATCCACCCATATCAGTTTCAGATCTTGATTTAGTATGATAGACCACATATCGATAATTATCTTATCTTATTAAATAGATTGCATTTCAATGCTATACATAATGTTACTTCTTTCTTAGGCGGATCATGCTCAGTATTCAGTGCATTTAAAAGATAATTCTGAATATCATTGGAGCTCAGCATTCCTTATTATTCCAAATACTGGCTATCAAACTACTAATTTCACAATTTCAGTTGTAAATGCATCATTATTAGATTATGAAGACAAACAGTGGAGAAATATTCAAATTCAAGTATAAATACTTCATTTTTTTACAATACAAATACAATATTAATCAGAAAAAATTTAGTCATGTTTATCTATATTTTGTTAACTTTTTTAATCGAATATCATTTATTTCTTACTGAAACATTTCTTAATGATTTTGCAGGTAGAAGCAGTAGAAATTTATAATTCAAGTCACATCAGCCAACGAATAATTGATATTAATTTAGAGAATTGGAACGATGAACGTCCAATTTTCGAACCTGAAACTCTTGAAGTAACCGTTCCAGAAGATGTTGGAATGAATGTAAAAATTGCAACTATGTTGGCCATTGATCGAGATATCGATGATATTGTAAAGTAAGATTTTGAAGAATTAGTAAGATATAAAAATAAATTAACAGCATCTTACTAATAATGCACATATTTTAGACACTCACTCATAGCTCAAAATAACTTTATAATTGACGAAAAAAAAGGCCACATAACGACGAGAATGGAGAATTTATTGGACTACGAATCTATGCCTATGTTTCTAATTCAAGTAGTTGCTACTGATCTAGTGAATCATACTGCATATGGAACCTTGATTATAAACGTACAGGATGTTAATGATGTACCACCGAAATTATACCTGGTAAATAGTCGTGAAAATAACAATGTTAATAATATGTGGTAGATTTTTTTTTAATTCCTGCCCATGTAAAAAAATTCCATTCTGGAGGAATTCCAAATTTTGTTCTGCCGATGAGACTAAACCGAATTGATTTGGGAATTTTTTGAAAAGATTTTTTTTCCTATTTATATTTAAGTTTTGAGAATTAAACAACTTTGGACTACATACATCAAAAGGACAGTTAATACTACTTCTACTCTTGGCTTTTGCATTCAGGAAAGGCAACTTGCAACTTGTAGAGCTTGCTTTCTTTAAAGGTGTCAATTTTTTAACTAAAACAAAATTATTTTGGAATGTTTTATCACAAACTAAGATTATGTTTTATTTGATACAACAGTTTTATTGATATTGCTAGTCTATTTACATTCAATATATAGGATAATCCAGAAAGTAAGAGAACACTTAAAGTAGTCCGGCCGAGTTTTGAATAGTAAAATCAGCAACTAAATAAAAATTTAAATAATGGAATTTTTTTTCTTTGAAAATTTCTAAAAAAAACTCTAATAATTTTAGTGCAAAATGAATTTAATGAATTAGTTGATAAAAAAATTTTATTGGATAATAAATACTGTAATTTGATCAGTAGAGTTACTGAGCATGCGCTGACTAGAAACGTTCGGGTAGATTCGGTAGAGGCGTTATAACCTTATAACCTTAAAAGTATCCATATTCCATATTCTTAAATAGATAATTCAAAACTGGCGCTTTCCGACTATACCCGAGCTGCTGAGTAATAACTTGACATGAAAGTAGCGGTATGTAGATATTGGACTTCATCAACTTATTTTTCATTTTTTGTTAATAAAAATACCGCGAAGCATACAAATAATTACGAATAAATAAAGCTAAAGAGTTAATTTCTCAACTGTTTGAAAAATATATATCAATTTACCGTGAAAATTTATTATTAAAAATACTGAAACATGAATCTCCATAAAGTTACATGTTAAATGCTCATTTTTATAAAATAGATTATTTATATTTGAATGCCGTAACATACTTTTTTTTTCGCGGTTAACAATAAAAAGATTTCAACTAGTGATTACGATCAAATTTATAATCATTTCACCGTAAATGAAATTTCGGCCGGACTACTTTAAATAACGAAAAATATTTCGAAAAATTTATTTATTTGTTGGTTGATTTATCTGCTCTACTTTGCCTCATCATTATTCTTTACCCTTTTTTCTCTGCATGTACATATATATACACACCCATATAAATTAATAGAATTCTAACATATTTATAGTCTCAATAATAAAGAAGGTATGAGCTCGAATATCATTTTCAATGAAAAAGAATACACTGATCAAATCACAAACATTTACTGGAATCAAAATCTTTTGTATTTCTTTACATAGATATATTAAATAAAGTGTATTACCGATTAGTTTTTTCTTGAGAATTAGACATTGATTTATCATCGCATAATAATTCGGATTATGATTTCATTTTTCAAAATTATCTTTACAACTACATTGGAAACCTGTAAAAAAGACTGAATAATTCCTATTTCTATTTTGTTATGAAATTTCTATTTTACTACGAATGGAATCGTTATTCTTTTACGTACATAATTTCTAAAGTCATAAACGATTTGTTCGTTCATAAAGCCTATTAAATAAACAAGGCCTTTGCAATTTTTTATATTGAAATCCACTTATGCTTTTTGTCTACTATTCGATACATGTTTAACAGGTGATATTTTTCCAATTATTTGTAGCCCATTCATAAAAAAAAATAATCTTGTAATTATTCAAAATTTTTATACCCTTTTAACACTCTCCTCCCGCACCGACCATTTTTTTGTAACTTTATTATTCCAATTTAAGCTATACCTATACCTAGACAGGGTTTTTTTCGATCAAACCCCATGAAAAATGTCTCCCCCACCTTCAATTCTCTAATTCTACCGAATAAAATAGTTTACAGGTGGAGAAAAATTTTTTGGAGCGATTTTTGTCTGGAGCCCCAATTCTAAATAATCAGCAATAAAAGATACTGTCCAGAAAAAGAAAATAGCAGCAGAACAAAAAAATCAATTCAATTACGTTAATTTTTTCAAAAAACAAAAAAAAAACAATTAAAATTCCAAATGTCTCATAGTTCTTCAAAATAAAATAGTTTACATTACTCTGAGTACGTAACTTCAATTTCAATTATACGTTAATATGTATTGGTCCTTTTACTCCTAGATTCTTCTATTAAATATTAAAAATTAAAAAATCCCAAGAAAATATAGTATATTTAATAAAGAAAATTTTAATTAATAGAAAAACATCCCTAAATAATCTTATTCTAAACCATTCCAAATTCGGAACAGATCGGAATTTTCGGAAAATTCCGATTTTTTTCAAAAAAAAAAAAAATCTTTGCCGAAAATTTCCAAATCAATGCCGTTCAGTCTCAACGGCGGAACAAAATTTGGAACTTTTCGGAATTCCTCCGGAATGGAGTTTTTTTCCACGAGTATCTAAGATGAAAAATGCCATATTTCATTTCAATTGAGTTAAAAAGTTGAGTGATTAATTTTCAAATAATAAAATTTCTAAAGATTCGAATATTTAAATTTTCCATGTGGTTTGATGAAATACATTAAATTTTTCAATTTATCCCATTAACTTTTTTCTGTAAAATTTTATCAAAACGTCTTCTTATGGTATTCGTTTTCATAAAGTTATGTAATCGTTTGTAAAAAAATCACTATACGATTAGTGTAAATAATAAATTACATTTTATTTGTAGCCAACTTCAATCCCTTCATTGGAAGAAGAAGCATTACTAAATACCACTGTTGAAATTATTATTACAGCTAATGACCCTGATACTGACGCGAAACTAAATTTTAACATCGATTGGAAAACAACGAAAGCTTTCAAAAACAGTGTTATTGTTGATCAGAACTTCTATCACGAGTGAGTTTCGAACTTTATGACGAACCAAGAAAAAGATTTGAATTATAATTAAGATTGTAAATTGTAAAACTAGCAACTATGAACTCCTTTCCAGAATATTTTTACATAATGCCACCTAAACAATTCTCATGTTTTAAAAATGAATCACCAAAATTCCCCCATTATTAAACAACAAAACAAATTCTCTATATAGATGTAATATTTAACGATTGATTTTTCTCTTATAATATAACTTATGATTTTTTTCACCAAATAAATTTTATTTACAGGTGTTTAACAATTCAAACAAATTACGTTGATAACGACTCTGGCAATGCTGAAGGAATTTTAGTAGTTTCTGGACGAATAGATTATGAATTATTCGATGTAATGGTTATCAATGTTTCTGTTACAGACTTAATGACAAAACATAATAAGAATACTACATATGGTAATCATCTTATTGAACATACTTAAGGATGAAGTCATTAATAAATAGAAATGCAATTGTTAAAATAAATTAATACATTAATTCATTTCAGCATCACTTACTTTCAATATTATCGACATAAACGATAACTTCCCTTACTTTAATGAGATCAGGAATATGACCGTTAATGAAAATCAAATATCTGGTACTGTCATTGGTTCCGTAACTGCTATTGACAAAGATGGACTTTGTTACAACCAAGTGTCTTATTTCATGAAGTAAGTAAAAACAACTAAATGATTATTTTTCAAGGCCATACAGAAACGTCCGCGAATAACAAATGATTAACCTCTAGAAAGAATACTCGTTTTGAACTTGTTCCTTGAGAGGATACTGAAAACTTTTTTCCCCTTTTCACGAAATCTACAACATAGTATTAGCTATTTCTCAATTGATTCGAAAAAGTATAATTATCTGAATTGTTTAAAGTAAAGAAAAGTCTTAACATCATAAGAATTAGACAAAAATGTTTTGTTTACTTTTTTTCATTGGTCGACTTTGCTTTATCTGTCTGAGACATGTGAAATCTATCTATATTAACACAAATTTTGGATGAAGTCTCGTTGGAGGTACACCTCCACTTTTCCAAATTAAACACATTTTTTATCTATGTATACAGGGTGATCTAAAATTATTATTACAAGAGTAACATGCAGGAACTAGAGAGAATTCGGAACAGATAGGCTTCCACAAATTCGCAAAAATAGAGGGATTATTAAATAATAGAAACGACCAATCAGATAACGGCGATAACAAGAAAGAATTAGCTAGAAAGGGAAGACTTCATCGATGAAAAATGAATTATCGTGTATATGATTGCAAAGTGACTTATATCACTCGGCAATAATTTCAATTGATTTCTTAACCATAACAATAGGTAAACATTGAAGTGAGACAACTTCACATGTACAAGCTGTCATCCTTGTCTATTGAGCGCAAATAGACCGCACACGTAAAATGATACTTAGAATTAAAAATAATTCTACAGCTTTTTTTAATATTATATTTAAAAATAATTTTGAAAGACGTAGAAATGAAATTTCTTCACTATTTTGATTTTTTTAGGAAATAAATTACTATTTACTTATAAACTACTTTTTCCGGTACTATTCCCGGTACTTTTTCCAGGACTTTTTCTGGTACTTTTCAGGACTTAAGTCCTTGGAATAGTTCCGGAAAAAGTCCCGGAATATACGGCTCATAGTGAGCCAGGCTTGAAAAACTTACAACATATCAATGTTTGAGAGAAGGAGAAGTTGCTTAGACCATTAATCTTGTCAATAGTTTATTCTCTTTTTTTCTGCGCAAAATATATAGATATCAAATTTTTCCCCCACATCAGAAGATTTATGGATGAAATAACATCTAAGCTACGCTTCAAGATAACTAAAGTTCTCTGCTTACATGTTTTGTGACATTCGACCTACCACTTTATTTAAAGGTACGAGAAATAAAACATAATCAAGCGCAAACATTTAAAAATATTGTAATACGCCTAGGTGGTTTTCACTTATTTATGTCTCATTCGAAAGCTGTAGGATCAATCATGGAAAGGACAGGCCTGAAGTAGTTGTGGACTACAGTTTATATCCCGCTTTTAGCTAAAAAAAATGCTCAGTGAGCATGCATATTCGCGAGCAGTGAGAGCTCATTTATTATCATTTACATCCATTGCTATATTAATAAGAAAATCCAAGTACCGACATAGTGGCCGAGGGGGTACAGCATCAGCCTGATGCACTGTGGATAGCAGGTTCGATTCCCGGCTGGGACGAAATCATTTTATATAGTTTTTCCTCTGACCACCGTGAGCGGGAGACCTCTCTGAAGAGGCTGGTTGTATCGGTTCAGGTTTTCTGCAGTTTCCCTGTGTCCTCATGCAACCGCGATACAGTAGAAGCCCGTTGTAATCAACTCAAAACATTCTGACTTTTTCGTTGTATTCCACTTTCTCCTCTAACACTATTCATCCCCTCTCTTATATATCTGTCTTCTTTTATTAGAATATTTTTTCTTTGCACATCGATATGCGCTGAAAGTCTACAATAGCCGTAACCTTCAAAATGAGTGCAATTTTGTGTGCAGATGTAAAATTCAGTAATAAATATGCCAAATTCAATGGAAAGAAGGCTAGTAATGCAAAAAATTGGTTTCATGATAAGTATCTGAAAAAAACATATCAAACCAGTGCAAAAAGCATGATAATTTCATTTAATATATCACGGTTCTGATGATTTCAAAGCCAGTGATGGTTGGCTTCATCGATTTGAAAATAGACATGGAATCCGAAGTTTGTCAATACAGGATGAAGCATTTTCTACCGATACCACTTCTAGCGAACAGTTTGAAGAAATTCTGAAAAATTTGCTTCGTGCATCAGGATTTGAACCTGATGCAGTTTATAACTTTGACGAAACAGGATTGCATTGAAAAATGCTTCCAAACAGAACATTAGCTAATAGGAGTGAGAAAAATCTAACTGAGTAGTCCAGTCCTAGTGCAAAATAAAAAAGGATAATTAAGAAATTTTATATACACATCTTGCGACTGGACTTTTCTTGTAGAAAAGAATGCGTAGATTTTAAAAAAATCATTTGCAGACGCAAAAAACTTCGGTGTCATATATTTTTTTTAATTTCAAAAAATTTTCACGCCCTTAACTCGGATTTCTCATTCTCTCATCTCGATATATTGCCATTGGAATTTGTTTTGCAGGATATAATATTGTAAAATATTAGATTAAGACAACAAATATATTAAGGGAAAGTTTATTGAAAATGACAGATTCAAAATACAGATTTTAAAATGACGTCTAATTAGTCCTAAACTGGAGATAAACAAACTCTCCCCTTGTTGCTATAAACAATCTAATCGTCAAGCAAATGTTATTAACTAACAAACTGTCGTTTGTCAATTCATCTACAGATCGACACACATATATATTTTACAATATCTATTTTTGAGTATGAGAAATCTTTTTGTCACTTCAGTTTTTCGAAATTGTACTTATTTTTTGAGATATTAAATCTCAAATGTTGAGAGTAAATTTTCCAAAGGCGGCTATATTCTTCTCTCCCCAGATGATTAAATGGTATTACGGTTTTCCAATCGATCGATTTCATCGATATTATAATAGACTTATAATGGAATTTCTGGATACTTTATATTTTAGAATGTATGAATATATTGTATATTCAATATCATACAATAAACAATAATAATGAAAATGTTTTTAAATTTAAAAAAAAAGATGACACCGAAGATTTTTGCGTCTGCGAATGTTTTTTTTCTAAATCTACGCATTTTTTTCTACAAGAAAATCCAGTCGCAAGGTGTGTACATAAAATTTCTTAATTCGATTGCACCAGGACTGGACTATCCATTATTTAACCAATAGACCAGGGGATAATTGAGAAATTCCAAAAATGTTACAAAAAATTGTTAGTGAATACAATATGAGAGAAAGAAACGTTTAAAGGTATTAACAATATCATAAAAACATTTCATCTGTTGAATTGCTGTAATTACTGCTCCAATTCTTGAAACTTAATAACTACTGAAAACATTAGGGAATGTTAGAAATGTTTCATTCCTCTACAAGATTGATCTGAACAGTTCAAATAAACTGAACTCTAATTTTTGGAGGCTCCAAGCTGATGCTCGATACCCAGTAAACACTTACTTACATGTATGTAATGTTGTTGCAATATATGATGAATGTAATAAAATGATATTACAACTGTTATCTCCCTGAAACATAGCACCGATATAGCATTGTAACATGAGAGCAATATAACTCCTGTTATAAATATGTTATGATGGTATGTAATATAGTTAATAACATGTTATGTTACATCTATGACACTCAAATGATGTACATGTTTTAAAATGTGATCAGTTGTTCGCGATACTTATTTATGTTATGTTGCAGCCGTTATCTCAGTGTAACATAGTATCAAGAAATTGAAGTCACATCAATGTAATGTAGCTTACTTTACATTCATGTTATAGATCCGGGGTCCATATAAGTCCGGGGTAGTTGGCTATGTGTGGATACTGCAATGGATACAATATTTTGTTACATAACTTAACGATGTTGCTTATATGCTACTCCAGTTACTTAGCGTGATTAAAGAGTTGCATTACATAACTTATGTTACATAAACGAAATATTCATGCTACATAACTTTGTTATAAGTATGCTATGTTACATGTATACATTGATATCATTATATAGAACGTTTACGTTTTAATCTCCATTATCCATTATTCCGGTAACGAATACAAAAATTAATTATAATAAATCATCGATCATATAAAATATTTATAATAATATCTGTATAGTGTTTTTTTCTTTTTAAACTACCTAAATATATACTGATAAATAACATGATTACTGGTTCTGTTATCGATATTATTAAATTCTATAAAAATATTTACATACATGGACCTATATTCTTGTTTAGATACCAAGTATTAGAATGGCCGAGCGTATTAAGGCGTAGGTTTAAGTTGTGTGCATGCAAGCGGGCGTAGTTTCGAATCTCCCTATAGAAGAAAAATTTATTCACAATAAAAAATTCAATTCAACTTAAAAAGTAAAGAAATGTAATAAAACAAGTATAATTTAATTATATTAGCAACATCAATCATTAAAAAACTTTTATTAGTATAATATAATGAATATGTCATTTTAATATCACAAAGCTATGTTATACTGTTACATTGCTAAGTAGGAAATAGTAACATCTATGTTACTTCTATGTTACATTGCTGTAATATAAGTATGTCACATTAGTAACATTACATCCATATTACAACGATATAACAGTATTTACTGGGTACCGAAGGATTAACATTAGATTACGTGACCACTAATTTGGCTGCATTTGTATATTATCGAAAAACTGATTCTGATGGTAATGATAACAATGACGGCGAAAATGTTATAAATGTAATTGATGACATTAACTATTCAAAAATTCCCGGTTGCTCATATGCAATGTCTTCATCAACCGAGAAAAAAAAAATTAAAATACCGGTAGCAAATGTAAATAGATACATTAAAGAAAAACAAACTTCTTAATAAATAATAAGTAAATAAGTTAGTATTTTTAAAGTATATTCAACAGTTGTAAAAAAATCTTACAATCGATAGATGTATTGAGAAGAATAATATACAATAATTAGTAATAAAGTGGATAATGATAATAAAATATGTAACAATGTTTAAATTATTAATATAAAATAATTAATTGTTAAAACAACTATTTTATAATATAATTGAGATAAATTATAAGGAAAAAAAATGTACTCAGTTAAATTCGAATGCAGCATGTACGCGTGTGACTAAGCTCCGCCTTTTCGGTGGGACTGCATGTCTCCAGAACCAATTCTTTATTTTATAAAAACTTTAAAGCAAGATAACTTTGATAATAGTTAATGAAAAAAACGGAGGTCCGATAGGGGACAGCGTAGCGTGCGGTTATCAGAGCATCTGACTAGTCACTTTTTCACTAATTTTGAAAATAATAGGAATCTAATAATCGTCATTAACGAAGTTTGGAAACTTACAGAAATATAAATTTCTATCGGCTACCACGACTAAGAGTCGATTTAACCCTAGATTGGTCACTGTGCGTACCCTAACGACTTTAGTCATCCAATAAGGGATTCGCCGCAATAGTTTTTCGGTTGCGGCGTTACCAAATCTTGAATCTTGGTTGCATCTGTCACTGATTAACACTGAAGAGTGAGAAGAACTCAAGTAAATTTGGCAACATCACACGGAAAAATTCATAAGCGTCGTTCAAAAAGATGGCTAAAATTCTCTCAATACATTGAAAAACAATGTCTAATTTTTGAGAACTATTCTCATATGTTATTTAGCAATTATTCAGATAAAAAAGTTCGAGCCAGTATTTCCCTCATAGGGTGACCAATCTAAAGTTGAAGCATTTTTAAAATCCAATTTTGGGTGCTGGTTGGGTTGACCAACAAGAAAATGCAAGAGCTTACAGTAGAGTTGGAGAATAATGAAAAAACGCCATCTGGAATAGATCACAATATCTCTAAGACAATAAGTATGGATAAAACAAATAGAATCAGGGAGTCATCAGCTGAACATGCTGAAATTATAACTAGCACACCAGTGCTGAATAAAATTCAAAAGAAGAGCGAAAGGAAATCCACTGCAGAATTATTAGCAGCACAGAAGGAGACAACTAAGGCAGAAACGTTAAATAACTTCTTGATGAGAAAAAACTACACATCAAAGGATTCAGTAACAGAGGATAAAATGGCAGATGACAAAAGCAGCTCAACGGTGACTTTCAATAGTGGTTTAAAGCAGCAGTCGAAAACAAGTGTGTGATAAAAGCTAGAACAGCAGGTGCTTTCGCTGTGATCCATCAAAATTGTATGATTATCTAGAACATTATGAATCTTTGTTTTTACATTTATATGTACAATGGAGATATCTACATATACGAATGTATATTTCTATCTTCGAATTGATGTCAAAATAGTCATCGAAGTAATAGTTTAAGTAAGGAGCATGCAAAAGGTATTAGATTTGAATCCGTAACAACACTGAATCGATTGGAACAAAAATTAATTTGAACTCGAAAAATATTCCATATAGAGTGAGAGCCAATGCCTGCTGAACTTATGATAAAGTATAAAAGCTGAAAATTTTTCTGCGTGATCGCATTGGTGTAGGGAACAATGTTCGGGGGTTACAAACCTTGAGTAACGGTGCCTTCGGTAGGTATCACGTAATCAAGGTCTGCAACACTTGAGTTCTCTAACGTTAAATTATAAAAGCTGGAATTCATACAGAGCGTTCAAATGACCATTCCAAGTTATTATTTAAAAGACCAGGACTATCTGAAGAGTCTAACACTTCCCCTGACGCGGTAGAAGGTCAAATGCACTGAGAGAGTATTGCTCAGGTACATGAATGCATTTGAAAGAGTATTCCTGCAGGTTATATTTTATAATTCATAAAAATTATCTGTGATTATGACTGAAAAATTATCATACAATATTTTTTAACTGACCAGACCTATTCGAAGGGTTAAAACACTTGCTTAGACCGAATAATATGAATAATATGAATAACATGAATTATTTACATCAATCTAACTTACTCGACTTTCTATGTCTGTGTGTTGCTCTTGAATAACGTTATGCCAATAAGCGAGAGTTAGAAAAATACCATCTTAAGCTGGGTATTTCAAGATGTTGATGAAAAAAAGGAAATATTGAGGCTTTTCCATATGTCTATTTAGTGGTTGTTCTTGCTGTCATACTTCAATGTTGATTTTTCTCTGCCAACCAGTCAATTGCAAAAGCCTTATATCGTCTAGGCTACCATGATCGAAAACTGTATCAAGGTTTTGAGCCACCTGTCGTATTGTTCTATGCAGATACTCATTCCTTTTTAATAGCTCGAAGTTATCCACGAATGTGGAAGGTATATCAAAGCTTTTATAGATCTTATAAGCCATATTTAAGACTTACTTTTCGTAAAAATCCTTTAAACCTAGTAGATATACTTGGACATAACTTTTTAGGCTGCACGAAGTCTTTCCGGGTTTGTCACATACGTTTTTAAATCGTGCATATAGAACAAATGTACAATTTTGTATATATAGTGAAATACCTGTCCGGCTTAATATCGAATATCGCGAAGATTTTTGAGAAAATTGTATTTAGTAGGTTAGATAATTTTTTTACTGTTAATAATATTATCTCAAAAAGACAGTTTGGTTTTATGAAGCACAAAAGTACAACTCATGCTCTTGTTTTTGTTTCGGACTTTATTTACAGTAATATTAATAGCAATACACCTACTTCTTTAGCTTTTCTTGATTTGGCAAAAGCATTTGATACGGTAAACCACAGAATGTTATTGGATGAACTTTGGTCGTACAGAATTAGAGGTACTCCGCTTGAGCTGTTATAATCCTATCTAGATAATAGAATGCAATTTGTAAGGATAAATAAGTGTTTTAGTAGATGTGAAACTGTTGTTGTTGGTGTTCCTGAAGGGACGTACTGGGTCCTTTTTTGTTCATACTTTACATCAATGATATTTTTAACTTACTCCCAGATAATGCTTTGGTTTTCTATGCTGATGACACTGTTGTCTTAGGCTCGAGTGAAAGCTGGACTGAGCCGAAAGCAGTGCTTTCTGCGTGGTTAGATGCACTGAGCTTATGGATGAGACCAAATCAACCATCGCTAAACGTAGACAAAACTACTTATATAACCTTTGGTAGTTACTGTGATAGTATTCCAGCTGGTTTTAATCTTTGCATAAATTCGCAGAAAATTAAAAGAGTGGAGCATTGTAAATACTTAGGTGTTACGTTCGATAGTTTCATGAAGTGAAACTATCATATAGATGAGTTGATAAAGAGGGTGAAGTATTTTTCGTTCATCTTCTACAAGTTATCTAGTTTTGTTAGTAAGAAATCTCTAAAAATTGTATACCATGCACTCTTTGAAAGCATCATCAACTATGGTATCGTTGCTTAGGGAGGTGCATATAATAACTCTGCAAAACAGCTAGTTAATTTACAAAATACTTTGCTGCGCAAATTGTGTAAGGGCTATGATTGTATAGTGCCCCTTAATCTGCGGCAATCATTTATTGTGTCTGCGCTTTTTCATTATTTCTAGGAATGCAGAGAACTATACTCTAGCACTAGTAAGCAAACCAGACTTAAGCTCTTGTAGTTACCTAGAATACACAAGAAATACTACCGCAAAAGTGCTAGGTACACCGCTTACACTTATTTTAACTTACTACCTCTGGAGATGAAATGTCTTAGTTGCTCTAGACAAAGATTCAAAAAAACTATTATTGACTGTGTTATGTCGATTACTATTGCTTGATATTCATATAATTGTTTTTTGTATTTTTCGAGGCAGCTCTGAGGCACTTCCTATGTGCTAGTACTATCAAATTTGTGTCTTTTATTGTTTAAGTTCTTGCTTTTTCGGTTGTATACCAGATCTATGTACAGATGCGTAATGCATCTCTATAGACTTACATTTCTTTTGTTGTGTAATTATTCTGGTTTTATGAAATAAATAAATAAATTACATATAATATCTTTTTTATATTTTGAAGTGAAATTTATTCGTTTCTGAGATTACAGGCAATATTTTAAATATTTTAAGTTGAACAAATTGATAAAAAAATCTCTATTCTTTAAGTATATACTTAAATATTTAATATACATAGCCAACAATAATTACGTATTTAATATACATTATATCAAATTACATATTTAATATACATATTATTAAATATTTAATATACATAGCCAACAATAAAATAAACGTGGAAACGTTTCTCTCACAATTCGGGTACATAATTAGTTCTTCAAATGTAAAATATCTTAATAGCTCAAAAATAATTACCCTGATTCGCTATCAATCTCAGTTTATCTATACATGGATAAGAATAGCATGTACAACGAGAATTTTAAAATGTTACATCCCTAGAATATGCCGTCAATACAAAAAATGTATGTAACGTTGATGTAGCCGTATTATATTACAAGAGCATTGCACGTATGCAATGAATGTTACGTAAAACTAGTAAAAATATGTTATATAACATTCGAATAACAGTTGCATAACAAATCTAATAGAACATAGCGATTACAATGTTGAATCATAGAAGCACAACATTGAATAACAAGAAAAAATACTACTAGCATAATAGTATTATATAACGTGGATCCAACATATATGTAACGCTCATTACACTATCATAAGATAACTAGCTCATATATTTACAACGTCGCATGGATGTGACATCAACAATGTAAACTTGTTACTTTGACAATATATTACAGTTATATAACATATGTAACGTTTCACTACATAACTTTTTACATATTGTTATCTCTATGTTTATTGCCGTCATATTCTGTGTTGACTGGGAATTAATACAATGCTTAAAACGAAAAAAAAGGTATTCCTGTTGTGGGATTCAAAAATAAAGATAATGCCTATTTAATGCCTACGGAATTCAACCTTCCTCAACAAAAATGTTCGAGCAATTTTTGTGTATTATTTTCCCATTGCAATGATCCAAATCCTACAGAAACTGCTTTTTTCCTCAGCTGTAGAATACGACTGCATTCTATTGGGCAGTATTCAGATAGAAGAATCATTTTTAAATATTATTTCTCTATTAAAACATGTCAGATCCTATTGAAATATATCTTTATCATCTTCTTTTAATTTAACGGCAATCCTTTCAATTTTATTTTC
The DNA here is from genome assembly GCA_028641665.1 of Chelonus formosanus. Lineage (NCBI taxonomy): Eukaryota > Metazoa > Arthropoda > Insecta > Hymenoptera > Braconidae > Chelonus > Chelonus formosanus. The sequence goes on from CM054002.1 coordinate 6,777,117, forward strand.
CGATTGAATGATTCTCATTCCTATTCAAACTTGAATCTGATATCCTATAACATTTTCGTATTTTTAATTCGATTGCCAGTTTCCTTTTCAAATTTTCATAATCTTATTCAAATTTGTTAATAGGAAAAATCAGAATTCTATGGAATTATACATTTTTTTTATAAATTCCGATTAAGATCCGTATTTTCCTATTGAACTCCTTCTGAAACTAATTTTCGTCTGACTAAACCTATTCGAATTTTTCTTTTTTTATTGAAATCGTTAAAAAAGTCTATAGGATTCTACATCTTTTAATGGGACAGTTTCAGCAGGGTAGTTTTTGATCATTTCAAAAAAAGTCAAAAACAAATGTATCTATATGGAGAAAAATGAGAAGTAAATTCTACTTCTAGCGTGGTAGCTTCTACTCCAGCGCCTGGTTAATATATGGATGACTATTCTTAGGAATAAGAGTTACTACTGTTTCCTAGTAAAAATAATACTAGTTTTGGAGGTAAACCATACTACTCCATATGGAGCAATTTTTCACTACTTAAGAAGTAGAATTCACTCCAAATATTTTATTGAATTATCATACATATAATATATATATATATATTATATACATATAGAAGCATTAACTCCATACATAACATATATAGGGTTTATCGGGTCATTCGATGGGTATACAGAAAAAACAGTAATGGCTAAAAACTAATTAATAAAAATAATTTTTTAAATATTTCAATTATTTTTATTAAATTATTATGTATGTTAAACACCAATTTTTCGTGTACGCAGGTTAAAGATTGCGGGAAACACTGATTTAGACCTAAGTAAAGAAAGTAAAGAATATTTCTATTGGGGAGATTCGAACCTATGACCGCTTAACGCACGCAATTAAATTGACGCTTTAGCTTGCTCAGCTATCCGAAACAATTGAATACAAATAAAATTTGTGTGTACATAACAACAACGAAGTCAGGCGACCAGGAGGTAGAGTAGAAATTACCAGGCGATGTAGTAAAACTTACTAAGCGGTGAAGTAAAAATTATCATCTCTAAGATCTACTTGACTTAAGGAGTATATTTCACTAGTTGAAGAAGTAGAATGTTTGACGAAAGAAAAGGAATCGTCGATAATCCCCAAATTACTTCTGGTAGGAGTAAATGATACTACTCGAGGAAGTAAAATCTACCAAATTCGAAGGAAAAAATACTAAAAATAAGTTACTAGGATTAAGGAGTATTGTTTACTAATATGTGGAGTAAGATTTACTTTTCAAGTAGTAAATCTTACTAAAAACGTGGTACGAAGTACTAGAAACATTTTACTTCCTCCGAGGAGTAAAAAGTACTCCTTCATTTTTCTCCGTGTACGTTTGAGCTCTCATTTATTTGATTCTCAAAAAAATTTTATTCTTAAAATTGCCGTCACGTGAAGTTAATTATTTTATTATTTTATGATATACGAAGACTCTTCTTTAACGAATATAGCCTCCCTTCTATAACTAAATTGTACTTGCTATCTGAATACGGAATACGTTAACATAAAGGTCGATGTCTTTCATAACAAAATAATCCAGTTTCACTACTCAACAATTTGATTAAAAAGGAAATATTTTCCATAAGTAGATTTCTTTTTGACAGGTATTTGAGCAGAGATGATATATCTGTATTTGTATTAAATTTTTATTCCAGACCTTTGAATTCTACTGACAATGACTTACTTCAAATAGATAAAAATACAGGGGAAATTCAAGTAAAGAACGGTCAAGAAATTGATGCTGAAAAATACGAATTTCTTTATTACAATATAACAGCAACTGATGGTCAACTCGAAAACACAACGGAAGTATGTAAAAGGTTTTTTTTTTCACTATCGATATGAATTTATAAATTAATCATGATATGTAATGATTTCTTATTACTTTTCCTTAGATCTGCATATATGTCAATGATATGAATGATAATGAACCTCAGCTGTTAAACGATAAATTTAATTCAACGATTCATATTTGGGAAAAATCTCCTCATGGCACTTACATAGTTACTATCTATGCTAAAGATTTGGATAGATCATGTAAGTATAATAAACATCAATAAGGGAAAGGAAAATGACTTGTTAAGAATTCGGTGTACAACAGGAGTATTCATTAACCTATATAAAATGTAAAATAGAAAAGAAAAAGAAATAATTGATACGAAGGAATGTAGATTTACATAAAGGCTTAGTCAAGATGTAGCAAATCGCCAATAGCTAGTAAGTATTGATGAGCAATCTTAGGAACGTAATAAATCGATCTGAGTAAGAAAGGGCACGTTTGAAGAGGAACTCTGCAACGTACAGACAATTATGACGTCGAACAACACCGTAAACGGAGATATTGTCGAATAAATCTCTCTACAGCTGCTCAATGTTTTGAATATGGGCCTGAGTAATTGGGTCAACAAAGTTGAGACGATGTTTTACAGTCAGATGGTACCAACCATACCTACGGAGTTGTCGTTAGCCCGGCCATTTGTCCGACATTATGGTAGTTCCTGGACAGATGTGACGTTGAATATTAACGTGCGATAGGAGCGATTAGGATCAGGTACCATGAAGCACTGCTTAATAGTTGTACCTATGTCACCAAATACGCAATCTCTACCTAATCTCCGTCTACCATTGTACTTAGGGTGGCCCTCGATCTTTGTCTCGTCGATGTGGACTGTTCGACCAAAACCACCGATACGATTGGTATTGCGTTGAACTTATTTACGGCAAATTCAGGAGATACGAGAGAGAAACAAAGAAGAAAGTAAAGTGAGAGATAATCAATCAATCAAAAGTGAAATAATAGGTCTGAGCACACTTTGTGCTTACACGAACGTCCCATTACTAATTATCTATAACAAAATCATATTGTTATAAATAATTTGTATTTGTTAAAAGTCGTTTCTCATCATTAAAAACATTACTTCGTCGAAAAACTCCAAGTCCATGTCATAGAGGCATTCGTTAATCGATAAATACAATTTTTAACTGTTTATAACAAATTCACATTGTTATAAACAATGCGCAATTTTTAAAAGTCATATTTCGTCATAAATCATATTATTTTGTTGGAAACATCCAAACCTATATGATATATGCATTAGTTATTCGATAAATGCAATTTTCCATTATTTATAACAAAATCACATTGTGATAAGCAATGCATAATTGTTAAATGTCATATTTAGTTGTAAACAATAATGTTTAGTCAATATCGAGTTAATTTTCAAATGAAATTGTTACTTTTTTGCTTAAAAGTATTTTAAATAGTCAATCTTTTCATTTATTCCTTAATAGTTTTTTTGTTATAAAAAATAAACGGCCCGACCGAATTTTTTTAAATTTCTTTCAGACCTTTTTTATAAAAATATCTTTCGAATAAATTTTGGTTGAAGTCAATATCTCAATCCGTTTTTGAGATATCGAAAACGAGAAAAATGCTGACGTACATACGTACGTACACACACACACATCATCTTAAAAGTTGGTCAGTATGCTTGCAAATATCTTGAAACGTGAAGATATGATGAAAATTCACATTTCACCAATCGACCCAATTTCAATAACTTCTTAATAAGAAGTTAATAATACCTCCTTGCAACATTGCTTTGTTCAGCGAAAGATCATTGTAAAATAGATATTGAGCTTTTCAAAAATCTTGTTATAATGTGATGGCCGATGTTTGAGAAAGAGAAAGAACAAGTTCCTTTAAACTTGGCCTCCGTGCTGATAACGATGTTTTTGTCTCTTGAGAAATGTCCATCAGTATGGGGGCAGAGCATAGTTCGTAGCGCCCCATTCTAGATTGCCCTATATGGCTTCTCTGAATTTGGGGACGTCGAACACTGCTTCGTGGGACGCGAAACGCATACGCGGCCGCCGACCAAAGCGGATGAAATTGGTACTATGGGAGACCAAATTTCAAGCTCTGTGCCTAAGGCTGTAAAGTCAAAATATGATATATAGGACTAGGTACAACTGGCCAAATGAGGTCAGACTCGTGGTGGTATGTTCAAGCCTCGGGCTAATTACATGTATCTCCGTGCCTTTTTTAACGGGCCAGTATTCGCGTCCCGGGTAACGCCATCGCGAAAAAGTAGGAACTTAATAATTTCCCAGAGTTATGCTCTCAGGGGGAGTTAGTCACTAATCCTTCAGACGCGGAACCATAAATTGGCTCCTTTGAACTAAAACATTTGTTTTGATTTTCTTCAATCATGAACGGGAACACCTAAGGGTGACTCCCAAAAAACTTAGATATGAATAAAAAAATATTCATTTTCTTTTAGCGCTGATTTTCACTAAGACACTAGTCGATGAGTAAATTCCTTTTGAAAGTTACACTCATTCAGTAAAATTATTGGTTATTATTTAAAAGCGGGGCTTTGACTCTCACACATTATCAAATGACTTCACAACTTGCACAGGACGACTTCTTAAAAACAAATACACTGCTGGGTCTATGAATCGAGCCCGGGTCTTTTAATTACATGCTCGATTCTCTACCAATTAAACTATCCAAAACTTGTGTAAATGTTCCTGTTAATCGTACCGACACTGCAAATCCCAAGATTTTTTAAACGTGTTAAAATAACACGCATAATGTGTGTTCAATATAACATCTCTATCATCAAACTGCATTATTTGTAGTCACTCTTTACACGTTTCATAGTGCGGGAAAAATGTATAGTTTAATCTATAGTCCCAATGATCAATTGAAAAAATATATTTCATCATTGTTATTGTTCACAGATCCCAACAACAATGTATCTTATTTGATTAATTCTAACTACCCAGCACCATTAGAATATTTTTATTTGGATAAATATAGTGGCTTACTACAAGTAAATTTAAATGATGGTAGAATCCTGGACAGGGATTTTGTAGCTGAGTCCTATACTTTAAATTTAAAAATTCGTGATAACTATGTTTATAATAACACTTGTAAGTAAACACTAATATTATTCCTCGGAAAACCTCTCAATATATGTGGTTCTTTTAATTGATATATCTTGCATGAAATAATTACTTTTGAATTATTTATCATATAATAATCATACTACAGAATTAAATGTCCATGACTTTACGAAAATAATGTATTTTTCGAAAATTCATTAAACATAGACATGAGTAAGTAATGTTAAAGTTATTTTTCACACAAGATATATTTTAATAAATTTCTTTGTTGAATTTCAATAATAATCACATAAAATGATCCGAATGATTAAATTTTACTCTATTAAAAGTTTGTCATTTTACTTCATAGGGAATTCCAATGCAATCGATACAGTCATAACAGTGGTTTTAGACGACATAAATGATCAAATTCCGAAATTACAAGAAGTAAGGAACCCTATAGTCGTGAATGAATATACCAACCAAAGCATTTCTGTTACGAATATAACTATAGATGATCGTGATGATCCAAAAACTAATAACACAAAAGCGATATTTAAGATATTAAATATGACTCTTCTCAATCAAGGATCAAAAAATAATGGATTAAAAAGCTATATTCAATGTGATGATCCGTTCGAAGTAATAACCATCAATTATAAATATGCAAATATTTTGACAAGCAGACCATTATTCGGATGCTATGGTACCTGGGCTTTAGAACTTTACGTAAGTATCTTTGGGTACAATCCCGATAAAGTGTCACCTCAAAAATCGATTAATTGTAATAGTCCAGTCAATATGTTTCTCGAAATAAAAGTCCAGTAAACATTAACCAATTTTATTCATTAGGTTGTTTTTAGTAACGACAGACATCAGTATGAATTTGTGACCCCATAGTAAAATATGTTTTTTCGGTTATAAAAAAATAGATTGTTTTTTAATCAATAACTTGAAAACAGCGCATCGGAGATCGAGACATGATACATTTTTTGTGATAATTTTTAGAGCGTTTTAACGAAAAAAACGGTTCCGTGACTCGTAATCTGATGACTTTATATCCGCGACTCAAAATCCATGACTTTTTCTTCAAATTTTCAATATCCTTAACCCTAAAATCCACGGATTGCAATTTCTAATGCCCCTTCCCCCTCCTTCCGCCAAATTCTCATCATAAAAATCGATGAAAACTTTGAATCCCCATGAACATGTTATGACAATTTGTAGCAACAACATTGACAACTCAAAAATCGATTTTATTCTTAATATAAAAATATACATTCTACAGCTAATAAATTCTTCAACACAACGATATAAATGCAACGACTGATACTTTTTTGCTATGGTACTTGGTGCTATAGTGCTATGGTGCTATGGTAACAAAGAGTTACTTTCACGTTTTTCGATAACACTTTCCCGTTCATCATTTACATATATTTGATTGCGGATTTATTAGCGGATATTTTAACAAAGAATTTTAAGTCATCGGTCTTTATGCCGCGGATTTAATGTCCACGAATTACGAGTCGCGTTACCAGAAAAACAATGAGACCAGTCTCAACTCTTTACAGCGAATGGTTTTCGAGATATTAAGTTATTTGTATCGAAAGTACCACAGTCTCGATCTCATCTTCAATGAACGAAATTGGTTAACATTGAACGGACTTTCAATTTTCACCCTTTTCCAAAGCATGTTGACTGAACTATATAGAAAATTATTCGAAAAAATATACAATTTAATTCTAACCGTAAGATAAATGACACCAACGGTTTTAAAACACACATCTGTTGGGGATAGCATAAGTGGTGATAGCAGCTAGTGCTTAACTAGAAGGTCTGAGTTTGATCTCAAGTCCCGGCAGAGTATATATTTCGCAAAAAATTATCCTCAGTTCGTTATTGAGTCATCTGTAAAGGGTCAACGTACCAGTGGATAAATGATTAAGGATATCGATTATGTCATTGATTGCTAAGAATTAAATTGTTTTCTGGCTTATCAGTGGAATATGAGGTCATATACATGGAATATGAATGACCTATCTTTGAAACACTAAAAATAAATAATACGATTTCATAAGTATATCAAATATACCAATAGATGAACACTCTACTTAGTATATCTGTATATTAGCAATACATATTGAATATACATTGATAAAAATTTAATTTATACATCTGTATGGTTAAATTTATTCCAGGCTCAAGATTTAGGAACATATCCAGGTCCTTTGAATGATACTAAAATTTATTATATATATGTTAGCGATTATAATTATAATGCACCAAAAATCGCATATCCAGTAAATAAACAAAAAATAGCTCTGAGTAAAAATCAAACTTTATTTACAAATTTGAAAACTTACGACGGCCAACTTCTGAAAGACTTTTCAGCACAAGATAGTGATAATGGTGAAAGTGGCGTTGTAACTTTCCAAATATTGAGCTACAGTAAGTTGTTTCAAATGTGCATAATTTTTTCTTCTATTTGTATCAAAACAAATGTTAATTTTCATTTTTGAACTAGGTAATGATCATCAATTTTTTAGAATCGTCAACACAAATTTCAATTCAGCTCAACTCCAATTAATCAAACTACCAAATATGATAGAAAACACTACTTATCAGGTAAAGATAAAAATCAATATGTTTTGATCTACCAAAAGAATATATACATACATAGTTAATTAATGATAAATAAGCTCTTGACTTAACCGAACATTTTTACAAACGAATTATTCGATATTTTTTAAATTAACATACCATTATTCCGAAATGTAGAAGATATGATATCGTCCGAAAAATCATTTCTATCGTCGACTTAACATTTTATTTTCAACGCCGTATAAACGGATGATAAGTAAAATAAATTTTTTTCAGATAAATCTTACAGCAACTGATCATGGAACACCATCAAAAAACGTTTCACATGAATTCAGTATTATATTTGTATCAGTACGTGGGCCTACATTCAATAAGAATGAATGGAGTATTTGGATTAAAGAAAATACGACTACTTTAGATGAAAAAATTAAAATTCCTAAAGCACGTGATAATATCGAAGACTCAAATACAATCTCAATTTATTATTTCATCGATGATAAAGGTGGTGCACATTTAAAAAAACATCATTTTTTAAATAATAAATTATAATAATCTAATTGCTCATTTTTCTTATTATAGTTGGTGATAATGAATTTTTTCAATTGCATAAAGATACCAGAGAATTATCCTTAAAAAAAAAATTAGATAGAGAAGAAAAAGATGTAATGACGATTCAGGTTATTGCTACTACAAGTAGTTTTGGGCCTCCAAGAGATCCTGAAAAAGAAGCGATTCTCAATATTACAATTATCGTTGTTGATATAAATGACAACCCCCCGATCTTTCAGAGCAAGTTTTATTCTGCAGGTGTTGCCACAGGTGATGTGATAGACAACACTATTTTAACAGTCAAAGTAAGTATGATTATCACTATCTATAGGGAAGAGGTAAATTAATGTAAAATTCAAACCATTGTGAAAAGATGCAAAAAAATATTCCAATCTTAAATGAATTACATGATATGAAAAGTATTATTTATTTGAAGGAAAAAACAGACGTAACCGAACAAGTCTAATACTAGGGTCACACAGTGCCAAAAGCAAATACAATAGTTAACAGAGTTTTAGAGTTCTAAAGCAATACATATTTAAAAACTCCGGATAGTCCGATTGTTACAGATCTTGACAACCAGTATAAAGTTAGCAAATATCGATCCGCGTAAGAAATGACTACGATGCTAATCAAATAGGTGACGTCATTTTTAACACACTTAGATATGTAAAAACAACACGTGTTTGACAATCGAGATTTGCAGTGGATAATCAACAAATATAACACAGGAATATATAAGTGTTATATTCTCAATGACTGGACGATATTTTATTTGAATTTATTCGTTTCGTACACGATGTTACAAAATATTTGTTGTATGAGCGATTTAGAAGATCTGAGTAGTTCAGAGGATAGATTCTAAATAAGTCTGAGGATTTTGAGGAAAGGAGCTTTACTTAAAGGGCTGACTAGAAGGTCTAGGAAAGCGGTTGAAATCTAGCTTGTAGGGTTAAAGGAAATGCTTTGATGTAAGGGAAAGTTGAAGGAATCGGAATAAGTCCAAGGTTTATATTTTAGAAATCAGGAATGATATAAAAAAGGGTTTTCTGTGAAGGACTTGGAATGCATTGAAAAATAGGTTTCTCCTGTAGAGAAATCTTAACTTTCTAAGACTATAAAACTAATGTCTCTCTAAAAATATATTGTAGATATATAAGTAGGTAAGTTAGGTATATAACATAAGGCAGTTCATTTTATTTATTTGAAGATGTTATTTAGTCGATACACAAACGTGATCTTAAGAGTCAAGTTGCTTAAGTTAAACTAAAATTGTGTTAATATATTTGTGTTGGTATAAAATGATTGTGCTTGCCATATTGCATCTCCAGCAATATGAATATAAATTTAACATTCTACTTAATACGACAAACTCATTTATTCCATCTTGAAAAAATTCTTTTGCCGACGACGCAATTAAAAGGAAATTGATCATTCATATTTTCTTTGAAAATAGGCAACAGATGCAGATCTCAATGAAACTTTGAAATATTATATCGAATATGAAAGTATGAATATTTCTGATCCATCATTGGCAGAAGCAGCAGCGAGAAATCCTTTCATTCTTGATTTAAATTCCGGCGATTTATTGCTGAAATTCTCTCCATCTACTGTGATGGTAGGATATTTTACTTTCACAATCACTGTATATGATACAGACTTTCAAAATGCAGATACATCTTTGATACAAGTCTACATTGTTTCGCAAGATAACCGTGTAGAATTTACATTCAGAAATAGTCCATCATATGTTTCTGAGCAAAAATTGTTTGTGAGTGTTTTAAGTTGAATTTATTGAATTAACATCACATTAGTTAATTAATTTATGCTTCATATTTTCAGATTATTGATATTTTTTATACTTCCTTCAAATATAGATGTAATATTGATAAAATAAGAGGTACTTCGACAACAAGGGATAGTCTTAATAATGAAACAATCATAACTTCACACTTTATTGATGCTAAAAATCACTTGCCTATTACTGCTGATGTGATAGTTCTGTACGGAGTATTATTTCTACAGTATGAATAAAATTAACCCAATCCACACTCAAAAGTAACTCAATATGAAACAAATTAGTTCAATGTTGAGCAAGGATTGGTGTAATTTTTATTCTCGCTAAGATATGTGATTATTAAAAAATAGATAAATTATATCGTAACAATTACATGCAATTTTTTTTTCAATTTAATTGAATATTCTAGTGCTTGTGGTAATCTACAGACTCTCACAAACTTGAAAGCCCTTCTTCAATCCAAATCATTATATCTCATTGATGTTCCAACTGGTAGCTCATCGGTTGTGGATGATACTGAACAGACAGTCCTTTGGATTCTTCTGACTTTCACTATTTTTTTTGCTATCTGTACTGTCGCTTTAATCGTCGCTTATATAACAAGAATTAAAAGGTAATTTTGACATTATGTCAAATAACATAAAACCATCACTCTATATGTCAAACTTTGATATAATTTAATCAGCTTTTTGAAATAAGTCGTTATTTATTAAAGCATTTTTTTTAGTTTACTAAGGCGACTTGATAGGGTAGCAGCAGGAGTTGAATCAGATAAAAAATCAGATGATACAAAAATATTGCCAACAACAAATCATTTTGCTTTATCAGGTTCTAATCCCATTTGGAATTCATCAAAACCAGTCATTGATCTTGGAGATAATATAAGGTAAATATCGAGGAGAAGGTTGGATTATGGTCCGGTCTTTAAAATGGTCCATTCGTTTATTATGCGAACAATAAGTTAACAGAGTACAATGTAATTGAGTAATAACAAAAAGTGACCCATTGAGAAGATAGGATTATGGGCGACTTTCTGTTTTTACTCAATTACATTATACTCTGTTAAATTATCGCTCGTATAATAAAAGAATGAACCATTTTTAAGACCGGACCATAATTTGACCTCCTTTAAGTATTATACCTCATACATATGTTTCTAAAAATTTTAATGCAAGTATATAAATGTTATTTCAAAAATCGTTGAAAAATTGATTGAACATTATAACTTTTACAGTCAAACAAGTGGAAATTCGGACCTCATTGGAATCGAAGCTGATCCTAATTTCAATTGTAATCACAACAGTATTAATACAATGCAAGAAAGTGTAAGAAACACCGAAAAAGTACGTAGACTATTCTTACTATCAGTTGTATCATCATACTCTCTTTATCTTGTTTGGCGTTGACTTATACTTGAATTGCAAAGTAAAAAGGCTTTAACGTTTAGATATATCTAAGCGGTATGCCTTTCTTTAAAAAAAAAAAAACTCTCATATCTTCTGTGATAAAGTGAATTTTAACGTAGAAATTCCGTAGAAAATCATACAACAACTAAAAATTACTATTACAAGGATTATAGATAGGAAACCTAGATATGGTTTTTGTTCATTTTCCGTAAATGTAAAATTCTAATAATTATTTAATTCTTTGCTATTACCATAATTTAAGAATTTATCAAGTCGAGTTTTATGTTTCTATATGTATACATAATAAAATAATTAGAGAAATTTCATTTACCCCAGTCTCTTTTATAGAGTCACGTGAGGCAAGTGTACGTAGTGGGTAAGTATACGCACTCGATACATATAGTTTACATGTACGAACTTATTCGAAGATACTGTGAGTGCATACACTTGCCTATGCATTTGATTTTCGAAAAATTTTTTGCTAAACTCAACTAAAATTAAGAAAATATTTTCAATATGGGCCCCAAAAATACTCTAATTGTTTTCAGAACTTGAATATAGCTTTCTTAGTATTGTGTAAACATAGAAGTAATATTGCCTGGAGTCGGGTTTCTGTATATCCATCATCATTGTCATCACTATTATCATTGGGGTTAAATATTAAAAATTTTCTTAATTAACTACGATAAAGCATATCACAGAAATGATCTCACTTGCGCTTAAGTAATTGTACAACTTCATCGTACAATTGTCTCTGATTAATATGCATTTAAATCATTCATTCTTTCAGATAAAAAAAAGTTTTATTGAATGGCCAAATCTGATACTTGAGAATTCATCTGCCTCTGAATATCTCGAAGAAGATATTAAATGTTAAATAAAATAGAAGATATATAGTTTTTTTAACCATCACTCAAATGATGATAAATTATTATACAAAGATTCTGACGTATTCTCATGGATGATCATCATTGTGGAAATTTCTATTCGTTCAAGTGTGCAAAATTAACATCAATCAACGTCAATAAAAAAGAAATAATTTCAAGAACTTTAGACTATATTTAGTAAAACATTTTCCACGCATTGAAAACGTGCTAGACAACTATAAAACTACTCTATTCTTAAACTTTTAGCGGAAACAGCTTTTAAACTTCAAACCTGTGTCATCGAAATTTTTTTATTGGTAGTTAACATTAAAATAGTGCAAAATTTTTTATTATACAAGTTCGGCGCATTTTTCAAATAAAATAATTTAATAGATAAAATTTGATTAAACGTTTCATTAATTATTTTTGAGCAAAATTGTTTACGTTTTTTGAGTTAAATTCTGAACAAAATAATTATTATATGCAATTAAAGTATTGTATTTTATGTATTAATAGAAAAGTATCAATAAAAAAAGAGTTTTCACCAGTGAAGACATATTTTTATCATTCAAAAAATGAGAGAAAGAAGTAAAGAAAATGTTCTTGATAGTGATGAGTGTAACAAAATTGTAAAAAAAAAACTTGTTCAAGATTCTATGGACGATTATTCTCTAATCAGCTATGAAATAATTCCATTGGACAGCACTACAGGATACATGGGTGAATATTTTACTTTAAAAGCAATAGTAGGTCGAAAGATGAATCCTTCAGACAAAAAAACTCTTCAGTTTTTTGCCAAACTACCTCCACCTACTGATAGTCCACTTCAAAATTTTAATCTTGAGCAAGGCTCATTTAAAAAAGAAATAGATTTATATACTAAAGTATTCCCTCAATTGTTGACGGGTGAAATGGACTTGAATATTCCTAGATGTTTCCTCGGACTCGACGATAATCTGATAGTGTTAGAAGACATGAGTACTCAGGGATTTAAGATGACTGATAAATTCACACCTTTTGATTTTGATCATTGTAAAATTATGATGATCACTCTCGCTAAATTTCATGCTAAATCACTAATATTTGAAGAAGCTCATAAAAAAGATCTGAATAATGAATTTTCTTACTGTTTGCACGAGACCCTTTGGCCAACACAAGAAGGATTAGCAAAAAAAATGTTTCATGCTGCTGTCAAAGGAGTTATTTCTATGATCGATTTAATACCAGGTTTGGAGGAGTTAATGAAATCTCAATTGAAAAATAAGTTGATAGAATTATCAATTCATCATGCGGAAAACTTAAAACCATCAAAACAACATCGAAATGTTATATGTCATGGTGATTTGTGGGCAAACAATATTCTTTTTCAATATGATAATCAAGGAAAGCCAATTTCTTGTTGCTTGATAGATTTTCAGCTCGCAAGGTAGTTGAAATTTTTTAAAACAATTATTAACTTATTATATAAACTGAAAGTTATCTAAAAATGTCTTCATTTTAGATATAATCCACCAGCTCACGATATCATGTGTTTTTTATATTTTACCACAACAAGGAAGTTACGCAAAAACCGCAGTTTGGAACTTTACGAGATTTATTATGATCAACTGATTAAGTCCTTAAAGAATGCCAAATTACAAAATCTGGACATCATTTCATGGGAAGATTTCAATAATTCTTTGAAAGATCTTCGTTTGACACATTTACTTCATGGAGTTTTGAATTTGAATATTATGATATTACATCCTACAATTTTGGGTGAATATTTTACGAGTCCTGAACTTTTAGAAGAAGCTCTCTACGTCGACAGGACACCTTTAATTTGTACACAATTTCGAACAATTAAAGAATACAGAGAGAGAATGATTGAAATAATATTTGAGTTATATGAAGAAATTCAATATATGCCGAATTATTAAGTCATTTTAACAGGTAAAATTATGATAACTGTATTTTTTACAACTATAGTTAGAAATCGAAACCATTTTTTTGATGATTTAATGCCATTTTTTCACCCTTAATATATTATTTGCGCAACAATTATAACTATTATTCACTTTCATCAAGAAACAAAACATAGATGAAAACCTTTCTCATCTCATGAAGGACTCTCATGTATCTATGCATAATTTACATTAAGCTATCAGGAACGATATAATCTCTAAATCTTGACAAGATTTTTTATGCTAAAGTAAGTATTTTAGCTCAATATTGGCCTGTTTTATAATTATTTTAGGGTCAATGTAATATTCTCTAGTTTTTGAAAAATTTAACACACTTTCTTACTTTCTAATAATTTTTTAATACTACCTACTTTAAATATTATATAAATTACTCAAATTCAAGTTTCTGAACTATATAATCTCCTCTATACCTCTACATTTTTATAGATTGAACAAATCCTTAGAAAGACCATGTTAGCTCAGTTTTCCCTCGCACTTTGATTAGACATATTAAGTAGTAATAATCAATGAATATACCTACATAAATCTTTCACTCCAAATTAGTATCAATGTAAAATTTTTCTTATGATTTAAATAATACAAAGATTATAAGATTTAATATATATCGAAAAAAGAAGGAAGTAAAATGATATTTGTAAGAATTGATTCACAAACATCTGAGTTCAAATCTCAATATCTTATCGTTTTTACGTAAAAAACATCGAGCTACCATCGAAAATTTGCAAGGAAAGTAATTTTTGGCTTTCGATTAAGCATACTATTAATTATCATTACTGCTTCATTCATAGTACACGAAATTGAAAAATCCCAAGGCAAAATTTTTTTATGGAATTTTACATTAGTTACATTGCTATGACATTTCCTTTAAATTAAAGACATTGCTATGATCTTAATTTCATATTAAATACAGTGCTCAAACATTTTTAGTTCATATTGTCATTATCCTAGTTACATTGATGGTGATTTAAAGCAATATAATCAATTAATTAAAGCTAATAAGTCTTAAGTCTTAATTGAAGTTCATAAGTAAAATTTATCATTATAAAATCAAGAATTTTATAAATAATTTAGAATTTTCAATGCATTAATATATGTATCATACCTTGTAAATTTCATTGGAATTAAACTGCAAATTTCAAGAAATTTTAATTAAAAAATCTACCGAACAAGAAATATTTTGATCTCTTAAATATTGCAGATAGTAATAGAATCTATACGGTTGAAAAAAAATAATGATTATATATAAACAAAATTTAACTTAACTTAATAAGAGAGTAATCATATTAGTAAAACAAATAAGTCATTTATTTATAGAAAAATTGAATATTAAATAAATGATATAATTTTTTAGTTGTCAATAGTTTATCAATTGTTATACAGAATTTTATTTTAAATCATGTTTTATTATTTCACACTTTGTAATAATCAGCCAACATTTTTTTATATCCTTCTCATTGATCGTGTAAAATCGACCCTGCATAATCTATACACCCGATTAAGAAAAAATTCATAGTATTCAAAATTAAACCGAAAAAGTTGGTTGCTAATTGTTCTAATCTAATCTAATCATTCTAATCGACTCTCTGTATTTGGGCATATACATCTCAAAAATGATGTGGACAAACTGTCATTATCTTAGAATAAGACTTGATTCTATTGTAATTTCAAATGACAACTTTTTACCATAATTTGCTTGTATATCAAGAAATTAAAAAAAGATTAGTTAAAGATTTATGTATATAATTATTTATTTTATCAATTATAATGAATATATTGAATTATGTACAATATTTAATCTCATTCTTTAACAATAACATCAACAACATGATTAAACAACGTTCCTCATTGGTACACAAATTGTAAATTTACAGATAAAAAAGCATTAGATGAGGCTAATGAGGCATTGAAATGGCGATCGCTCCACGCGCCGTTCATTCTTTTTGTTTTCCATTTTGTAAATCTCGATAACGTTTGAATTAATTGAATTGTTACATTTTTTTCAGACACATACGTCATGTATACATACAAGTTTTACTATTTGTATTGATATTAGATATTTTATGAATAAGAACAGATGAATTGGTAGTGCATGATATAATTAATAAATATAGTGCATGAATGATCGTTGTGACAACTGTGAACCATATATTTATAACTTATTGAACTATTAACAATTAATAATGTATCGATAAATTTTAAAGAGGAATATATGGTGATTTATAATTGAAATTTGTGCATTAACTGTTTTTTATTGGTTTGATAAAATAGAAAAATTCTTCTTAATAATTGCAAAATAAATTTTTGAAAAATTATTCAAAAAAGTATAATGTTCAATAGACGGTTTACAGTGACACATTATCATGATTATTTTGAAATTCTATACAAGATTTTCGATAACTTTCCAATTTTTATGAACGACGTGCATCAATCTAAAGCACCAATTAATATGAATCCCATCGATTTCCGAAACAATCAATCCATCCAGCATACATTTTTTTCCCATTTGAAGATCATATGGGTTTAGTTTTTTCCGAAGGGATTGTCTCACACGATATTATTGTGGAATAATACGAATTGGAACCAAAAATTTATCTAGCGAATAAATTTGTGTAAATTTATTCCATACATACGACTTCAAACTGCAACTGTAACATTCAAATACTACTCTTAGATTTTTGACAACAATATTTCATTTGTTATCAATCAGACGTACAATTATTATCATATTTAAATATTTAATTATTTATTAAATGTAAATAAAACTCATTCATTTATCCAATAAATTTTTTAGTGTTCTAATCTAATGTAATGTAAAAATACATCAATCGCCCGTTAAATATTCATCCATAAACAAAGGACTAAATTTTCATACATTAAAGACATATTACTTTGCTTAAATCTTTCGCAACATCCGAGCGTCATGTATATAAGTATATACATACATACATATATATTTATATACGATGATAACACGAACTGCAGTGGCAGTGAACAGTGCACGTGAATATTGCAACAGCAGCAGCAGCAAATGTAGCGGCAGCAGTAGCAGTTATACATATTATGCATATACAAACACGGCAGCATCTACCACGGCTAGTTTTTCATTACGATCTTGCGGTATCGTTTTTTTTTTCAATTTTTTGAAGAACAGTTACGTCATTGATAAATCTTCACATCAATTAACTACCAATGTGTTATCACATTTGAATTTAAGCCTCGGATTGATCATTTTTAGTAGTTATCCTGGTTCGTACTTTATTATCACTTGATAATCAAATCTTTAAATTATTTCTGTACAGTGTATGTGTCTGAATACAAATGTTGGTGTGAGCTTTTAAAGTCTTTTCGAGGATGCAAGTGTTTAATGTTGTAATTACGCTGGTGAACGTTTACTGTATGATTAATAATTATTTATTAACATATCTAGTTTATATATTGTATGTACGATCGTTATATACACGTGAGTTTCACAAAAATATATAAAAGAGAGAGTGTCTATGTATACGTATAATTTTTTAGCGGTACCTGCACTTACACTGCACACGTACTATTTATTATATAACCGATTTCTTACATAAAGTTATGGTGGAAAAGGGTTTTTTCGATATTTCAATGCATTTATATATTTGTATATAAATAATTTTCTGTAGAATTAAATACAAAGCCATAGACACCTGTACAAAGTGCTTGATTCACAGTTCGATTTATGTATTTTTATTTTCTTCAGTCGCAAACAAGACACACGAGGTAAGAATATATGAATAAGTCCCGCTCATTTTGTCTATATCGATTTTCTATTCGCTTTTTTAATTTAAAAATCATTGTCTCTACATAATTATCGATATTAATTTTACTATTTATCACTGGTTTTCAAAATTATCCACTGAAGTTCTGATGATAATTCTTCATTTTAACATCGTCTCAGTGATCGAAAAAATTGTAGATTTTATAATAAAGTCTATTATAATCATCATATACATCAGTTGTGATTATAAACTTCTATTCTAGATGTTCTGTATCACTTTTGTTAGAGGACTAAATATTAATCATCACAAGTTATATTTTTGCAAGCAAGAAACACATTCACCGAGGCGTATAGTAGATACTTTTAACATGAATCCACAATAGATATAATTACAGAAGCAATCAGTGACGAATTTTTCAGTAGATGCATTGGACGTTGATCGAGTCTTGGAAGTGCACACTTTTGTTTATACTGTATTGACTTATCAGTAAAGTGAGCAATCTGGTACAGTCACATGATCAAAAATTTTTAGTATATCTTCTGATATAATTTTATGATCAATTTGACGATCAGCAACGTGTAGCAGCCCTCAGACCTGGTCCCATCATACCACATATTTCAAATCCATCATTTTTGATATCTTCCGTCTTCACCGACTTCGACTTAATAAATTATACAATTTTTCTATCATCTTAATTAGCTGTTTCATAAAACTGAATTCAAATAACTTTTGACATTTTAATTTGTTTGTAGAACAGATCAAGGGAACCACTATCGTATTTTTCCGAAGATTTTTTCTCCAAAGTATGATGAAGGTAAAAGGCATTTTAAAAATGATAGACGTGGTACAATAGGATCCCTACATCAGTTTAGATGTATGAATATGGTCCATCAGTAAGGGCGCTACACAGTAACAGTCAGGAAGCATCATCCTTTCCTCGAGCACCTCTGCTAGGCCTGTATTCAAGACCAGGATCAAACTGCATCAGTACAAAAACCTAAACAGAAATCAAAAATATAATTCATTTTTGTCCAATTTGGTTAATTATTTGTAGATATGTATTATATTATTCAATAGATTTTTACATTTTGTCAGCTTGTTATAGTTTAAACCTTCAATAAACAACTATTCACTTAATTGATCGACTGCTATAGTTTTTCCCGATAAATTGAAAAATCAGTAAGAAACATTAATTCTTTTGTCTACAAATAATTTTATCCTTCGGTAGTTTTTTGATAAAAAAAGAATAATCAAAGTTGGATTAATTTGAGTACTTAATATAATGAACACTTTTTTTAAACGATCTCTTTTTTATTATAAGTAATTCAATGTTTCTCATCACTGCAATCCCAAGGGTTTAGAAACTATACACTTGAAGTATTTGCAATGTTAATCATCATAAACGGACTATGGAAATTGTGTAGACGAATTTCAAGCACTTCTTGCTGTTTACCAAAATGCTATAGTTTGTTTATGATGTTCAACATTCTAAACACTTAAGTGTTTAATTATTAAACCCTTTAATTGACTTATCACTAAACACTTGAATTTTTCCGGATTCGTAGAGATGTTTAAATATGAATTAATTATAATTGTTATCAATTAAGCGATAAATTATTAAACAGAGCGTAAATCAATTATGTTGAAAATAATTTAACGCTACATTTGTTTATTCTAAGTAATTGCCATTGTTTAGAAAATTGAATTTATTTTTACCTGATCTGTAGGTAAAAGAGTAAAATCATCAGGTGGATTAGTAATCACATAACGTTTAGACGAAGCGTCACATGATGAACTTGTATCACGAAACCTATAAATGATAACAATATTTTAGTCTGAGTTTATTAGTATTATCTTTGCAAACATAAGCTAGCTAAACAATTATAAACAAAATAATAATATTTTCAAAGGAAAAAAATGTAGAATTATGATGTCGATAGAAATGATATTTTTTGGATGAATAACTTACATTCATTCAAATATGTCTTTTCATCTCAATTAATGAAATTAGAATTTCTGTTCTTCACGTCATTGATGTTCATGATGCAAAAGGCACAATACAAAAATAGTGCAATAAAAATATAAGCAAATTGTAAATATAGTAAAAGTGACTTTGCAGAAAATAGCATTTTTAGTAGAAATATATACACAGTGAATTAAACAGACATGACAGTTTGAAAACTGTCATGTAAATGAAATTCGTTAGTTGAACAATCCAATAAATACCATCCAGGAAAAAAATTCCGGTACCTGTACCTGTACAGACCAATGCACAACATTCCGTATGACTTTAACGCTGCGACAAACAGGTCACCGTACTTGCCTCCCTCACCATATTGAGCCAATGGCCCATCATACAGTGAGATTTGACCAACTCTACAACGATCTCTATTTGCTAAACTGTCTGCCGTACTGCGAAATGATATAAAATACATTTAATTTATTGAGTATAATTGCATTGAATATTTTGTATAAAAATCGAATATTTTATTTACCTGTAACCTCCTCTTAGCCCAGCACCCTCAGCAAGAATCAATTCCAGTTCAGGCGTCGCGCCTCCAGTTATCAATGAACGTATAAGAGTCAATGCATTCTGATTAAAGTAAGTCTAGAAAAAAAATATTATTTCACAGTGAAATTTACTATCGAGTGGAAATATTTTTATTTATAAATTTCGGAACGTGGACTTGTCATTTTTGCACTTAGGATGAGTGAAAAAATTCTCTCAGTGTACATAATATGCTAAATAAAGGTGGGCAAGAGTATTTCTTCTGGGCCAAAATGGTTCCCAAGGTATTATTTTTGGAGCCATTGCTCCTGTGAATAGAAGTGTGGGAGATATAAGACTTTACTGGTGCTCTACGAAAGTCCAAGTTTGCCCACCTCTGTACTAAAGTATGAAAAAGCGAGAGCCAAAGGGATTGTTAGCAAGATCTTTTTAAAACTTGTTTATTGTCAAAGGTTTGGAAAGACCAATGCTCGGGAAATCCCTATGACCGGATACGTGATCTTTTGGTTTGAAACGGACTGATTCAATGGGGTAGATAGCTGTATGAGGATCAGAGGCACTGTCAAGCTCGGCAAGCTTTCAAATAATTTAAAGTGTACTGTAGTTGAATACATGGGGTTTTTCAAAACTATAAATATTGTTCAAATTAAAATATTCTAGATCATAAATATAAAAATAATTTAAACATAGAATATTGAATATATTCTCTTGAAGTGAAACAATGAAAATCACTGCAAAATAATGAACAATATTATATAATGTACGTATGATTTGGAATAAACGAAATCAGGACAGAACGAATCCTGCAAAGCTATTGATACGCTGAGAAAAAAATTTACTTCGTACAAAAAATATTTCATTCGATCATTAACATCGAAATTTCAAATAGTGTCAATGAAATATTTCTTTGAAATTATGAATTTTTGATTGAAGTCATTTTATTTACTCAAATGAATAAAATTTCATTTGTTTTCGAACTTGTCGTAACATTGAAACAAATGACAAAATGTATTTGTGATAAAACTGCTACTAGATTGAATAAAATATTATTTTGAGAATACTCCAGGTTTCTTTTATTAAGGTTAACCCTTAATCCCTCGCGCTATTTTTTCAACTTAATTCACTCGCGCGGTGAGCATGGCGCCGCCATGTTAAATTGTGTGCAACGTTGCCGAACTTACAGAGAATCGCGAGATGCGAGAATGACTATAGTATATATATTGTTGGTAAAAGCATTAGGTGGCAACACTGCCTGCCGCGCTTTGATTGCCGGCGTATTCGCACCGGGCGGTACTGTGCCGTCTGCCTTTGCCACGCTTAACAATAGTACATTGTTCACCAAGGGAGCAAAGTATGATATTCTGACCTGGCTGTAAAATTGAAACCCGAGCCGAAGGCGAGGGTGGCAAACACCCAGGTAAGGATATCTTACTTTGTTCCCGTGGCCAAAATACTCATTTTTATCATACCACTGTCCAAAATTAAAGTTTTTTGTCTGTTTTGAGGTTGGAAAAGTGATGTTCTCTCTCTCACAGAGAAAGACAACACCCGTCTGGGCATGCGCACAGACGATTTTTTGGCTTTTTATGTGAGATAAAATACGTCATTTTGGGATCTAAAAACGGGGAGCAAACTTTAACTTTGGGCGGGGGTATGATGAAAATGTAATTTTTGTAATAATTCAAAGAATATTTATTCCTAAAAATAGTACCAATGTCTTTCTAAGGGTTCAATAGGAGAATTAAAATTTTTTCAAATATTTTCAACCATTGAACCACGAAAAAAGCCTGAAAATGTAAAATAGGCGGTGCCATGCTCATGGCGCGAGTGATTAAGGGTTAATTGAATAAAAATTGTTCCATTTAACGGAATTTTTTTCTCAGTGTACAAAAGTTAACCCAAGGGTCCTACACCCACTAGTATAAAAATATGCCTATTATTTAAATTATCCTATTACCTGTATTAGTCATAATAAAATTCAAGAAATCGTTTTGCCTCCATGAATCCATCTTGCTCTAAGTTCCCTACAAAATCTTTATAAAGTTACATATCAAATACTACGTATGTATTTGATAGATTTCTTTTTCTCCCTAAATGTTTCATTATAAGGTATTTTATATTTATAGATACTTTTTTAAGAAGTATTTTAATATATTTCAATATGACAATAGGTTTGGCCTATTCAGACCATTGGTGTATGTTTATGAATGAATTAACATAAATTACATCAATAATATATTATATTATTGATCGAATACCGATTATGTAATACTCAAATATTAATAAGTAAGAAAAAAAATTAGTGTTTTGAAAATTCACCTTTTCCACGAGAGCACAGATCTATAAGCACACGGAGAAAGCAGTCATGGCAAGATTGCTAGAATTCTAGAAAACTCTATTAGAAACTCCTTCACTTACACGGATGATCGTCGAGTCAAGCAAAATTTACTAGAAAAATCTCATCAATAGATACTCGAAGTTTACGATAAATTCTAGTAGAATTATTCAACATAATATTAAAAAAATTAATTATTTGGTAAAATTATCAACAATACATTTTATTAATGTAAAGTATCATTTACTATAATGTTCAAAGAATATGATATTCTTTAACTTTTTTACCGTAAAAATCGTAGCAGTTTACGTAAAAAAAAAGAACAAAAAACTTCTTAAAACAAATAATTTAAATATTTAAAAAATTATTTTTGATAAACTTTATGTATGCTGAACACCAATTTTACGTATGCACAGTTTAAAGATTGTGGCAAATTAATATTTAAAGCTAGTAAAGAAAATTTCTATTGGTAATCTAATCCATTATGAATTAAAATGTAATTTTTTGGTCCTAACAAATTTTTTCTACTGGGGGATTTTGAATCTACAACTATACCCATACATACGACTTAAATCTACGCTTTAGCCCGTTTAGCTATTCTAATGCTTCTTATGTAAAAAACAAATATTCGAATAAAAAAAGAAAAATTAACAATCGAATTAATTAATTTATCGAGTAATGTCTACTTTCCAATATTCAGAAATCTATACGCCACTGATAATTTCTTAGAACAAAATACGACACAAAAGAAACTCCTTTACTGTAAAGTTTCTTTTCAATCCACTAAAATGATAAATTCCAGAATTTTTTTCTGTTATTTGTGAAGGTTTTATAACTTTATCATAATATCAATAATCTTTTAAAGACGATTATAATTCATAATATTTGAAGTAAAATGAACGTTATCATTTTTACTCGCTAAGGGAAGCGTTACAAACCTTACTATTTTTTTCCGTGCACTATCAAAAAAAGTAAATCGTCAATCACATATGGTATTCGGAGTACGTCAAAAACAACAATATTTTTAATCTTAAGGCGATTCCTACTGGCTCAAAAAATTATAATTTTAGGGTTTTTTCAAGTAATCTATGTAATATAAATCGTACTAATTGCGGTTAATACCGAAAAATATCATACATTTTAAATCATATAACAAATTAGTCATAATAAAATAAACAAGTTCTTTGGTAGGAGCAAAAATCGATCTACTTTTACCCCACTGAAATCTTGGATTCTACGAAGGTAAAGGTAATAAATAAGTTAAAAGTTAATAGTAGGTAGCATAAAAACCCATGATAAATTTAATAATATTAATTAATTGTATTGACTTTTTATTTTTTTTTTCATATTATTGGGGCTGAACGATATTTTAAGGTCCAATGCTTTATCTTTACTACGGAAAATATACATTATCATCTTTCCACTACGAAATTATTGTAATAAGTTCTAGTTTTTAAATTCGTAATTTTGTCATATCTTTACGTTTCGAAAAATTTAAAAATATATTAAAAGTTTAAAAAGGGATGTGTATATGTACGTATATCAGGTTTTTTTCTTTTCGATATTTCAGGAATCATTAAAGATATCGATTCTGGACAAATTTCATTTAAAAGAACATGCATCAAAAAAGATCTAAAAAGAGTTTAAACGAATTCAGCACTACCATTTTTTTTTCTTGAACACAAACAACGGTAAAATTATTGCGATAAACGGCAACTCAAAATTTACGTTAATTATTATATAATCATAATTGTTAAAAGCTGTGGTCAACATGGATAAAATATCATTGTTAATAACTCCATATGACTTATAACAATTGCATATTGAATACAAAAATTTTAACGTGTTATAATTTTGAATAAGAGTAATATGTCAAAATAACGAATTTTAATAAATATATCACTGCAGATTTCAGTGTCTTACTTTAAAACATTAAAATCATTTTAATATGACGTCACCCATTTCATTTACATTGTCTCGATTTTAAAACGTTTTTTAGTGTTTTAAAATCGAGACAATATTAATCAAATGGGTGACGTCATATTAAAACACTTCTGATGTTTTAAAATAAGACACTAAAATTTACAGAGATTAAATACGGATAGATATAGATACAGAGACTCAGACAACACGATGAATTTATTCTAAACGAAAAAGTAACCAAATTATTTGAACAATTGAAAAGATGTACATAGGTCGATATGAAACTTACAAAAGAAAAAATTTGTTAAAACTTCTTTGGCATGCTCTCACATGGGTATAATAAAAATAAAAATAAATACAATTGGCATAAGTAGAAAATAAAGTATAGTCTAGTTTTAATGTCTATTCTAGAAAACTAGTAGTATAACCCTTCAGATTCTGTTCTATTCAGATACAAATGTTAGCTTTGTTACAATTCGGCTTTAAGCAATGCTTATCTTCATACAATTATAATAATCATTTTTACCGTTGACATCAAAGAGTCAAGGACGCTGACAGCAAAGGCAGTGCCGCAGGCGAACGGTTGTGTGAGGTAGAGCTCTGTATCGGGATCATCATCATCGTCCTGATCGAGAAATTGTACGTTGCTATCGTTAACGAGTTCTGTAACAAAACAAATGCATTAAATGATAAATTATTTTTTTAAATATCGATAGAAACTATGACACTTATATTTTTGTTAAATCCCTGCGGCAAAGTAACAATCTTTCTGCTTTAGTAGATGAAAACACCTTTTTTCATTCACACAGAACGACAGAAAATCATATGTGTGCATGTCCAAGCGGGTACCCGAGTCGAAATAATGGGCCTGGTTTGAATCTCCAAAGCCTCAATTCCTTTGATAATGAACATGCCGCCGTAGATTTTGATTTTTGTTAAAATCTCCAAAGTCTACTTTTACACTTAGAAGACTTAAAACAGTATTTGAGATATTTTGAAATACTGATTAAGCTCTTCAAGTTCTATATTTTCTTATGTAAAAATAAAAATATTAATTCAATCCTGCAAAATCTAATAGATGCTTCAATTATAATCATAAAATGGTGGAATTCTAATTAATAATTTTTAATTTGATTATTACTACATTTTATTTATTTTTATAAAAAATAAATCATAGAATACGTAATATTCATAATGGAAGGTTTTTTAAATGAATGATAAGTCACGATGTAGATCAAATATTAATGATTATTAATCACCAATCTTAAATATAAACATTTATAAAAAAATTATTCTACTTCTACTGAATTAATTGGTACTGCTAAATACAGTGTGTTCTCAACTGTCATAAGTATACAAACTGATAACAGACATTCAATTCTTATTAAATTAAAGTCGTCTGATTGACGAACCTGATAGATATGTGGGACTACATTGGATACGTTATCGTCTCCATAAACATGGATGCGATTTTCAGATCTGAGTGGACGAATTACAGCAAAGTGCACACCATTACATGTACAATGATTATTTCTACATGTACAGCTATTACTGCAGTATTTTAAAAAATAGTAAATATTTCCAAAATGTAGTTCATTCCGGCTATCTCTATAGACAACATAAGATGAAGACGTTTGTAAAGATTGAGAGTAACTTTCAGAAATATACAATTGACTATTTTTTAAAAGTCGATAATATTTCCTAATAGAACCATTATTCAACGTACTACGAATAACTTGGCGAAGAGTTCTCAATTGTTCTTGAAAAAGTTTATATGTACCAATACTGTAACAATCATTGCTGATTTTTTCACAAATCCTCATTTGCTGTCTTTGATTCCCGCAAAAGTCCTTTATTTCTCCATCTTGTAATTCTTCAAGGTATCGTTGCATTCTTAAAAGTTGAGAATGAGCTGTGGCTATTTGATTATCTATATGCCGAGTACCGTGAACTAATTTCAAAAACTGGCCATTCAAATCTTCGTACTTATAGCAGATATATGTCCACAATGGTCCATTATTGCGCACACACTGTGCAAGATGTAATAATTGATGAATGTTTATTGAACAAAATTCACTTCCATAAATTTCTTCAAACTGTCGAACAAATTTGCGTAAATAATTTTCAGCTAAATTAATCATTGCAATTGATATGATATTGCTACTAAGATATGATACAGCTGTTACTAATAATATATAATGTTGAAAATGCTCTTCAGTCATAATTCCATAAAGGATAGGAATAGAATAATAGAATAGCCATGCTTTGAACTCAGAGGCTTTCCAATGTGTATAATCATCAATTTGTCGAGGCATGCGGTGAATAAACTTTGGTGGCTTTAGTGATTTTAAACGATCATTAATGACGTCTTTAACTGCATATAGTGAAAACGCTTTTTCACTATAACTAGAGTCGAACCATAACGTAAGCAATTTTTTCATCACTCCACTATCCACACCATGCATTCGGTCAATTGTCATTCCTGAAATAAAATCTGGCATCAACGAAGAAAACACACATGGGCCTTTTACACCCATTACTGGATTGTTGGCTCCTGCAGCTATATCACCGTATCTTTTAGTATCGATAGATGTCCTCATCAATAGATTTGTTGTGTACGGAAAATAATGAGTTGTTCCTCTAGAATTCAATTGTAATGAATCACCTTTACACAAGCATAAAGGGCACCCATATTCACCATTATATTGAACTAAGTTTAAAAATTGAGCCTTAGCTGGTAAATCGCATGTTCCATATAACAAAATACCTTTAACTGTGATGATTTGCCCATTTGATAATGCAAAATTAACACCTTCACGAAGAGTTTTGAATTCTTGTGAGAGTTTTATTAAAAAAGAATTAGCGTCTGGTTTACTTTTACCAAACCAAAGTCCAGCAAGTAAGACATTACAACGTTTTGATCTTTCACTAATGGGAAGTTCGTTGATTGTCAGATATAACGGCCACATGCTTGTTTGTGAGGATTTAAAAACTGGTACACCGTCTGTGTACCAGGTTAGGCTAATATGGTTTTGATTAGTTAAAAATCCACTCTGTATCATGCGCCGATACAAGCATCCATCATATAAATCAGTCAATGTACCTAGTTCAATATCACCACGTCGATGACGGTATTGTAAATGATCATAAAAATTTCTTCTTTTAAACATCTCTTTTAATTGGATTAAAAAAGGTAATTCAATGAAGTATGATACTCTTGCATTTCCCAATACTTGACATTCCTCGCAGACTTCTCTAGATGAATTTAAATTTTTTAGACACGATGAACAATAATAGTGTTTAATGGAAACTCCATCATTCTTTTTTTTCAACTCAAAATATTTCTTAAATTTATGTGGGGAGTGGTAATATGTTTCTTCTCCTTTTTTACTGTGTAGGTTAATTACAGTCAAAAGATCGGCAAGCAATGTTTGAGTGATATTATGTTTAATATATATATTTAATACCAACATCATACTCTCTCCGACTGTTAGAGGTGCTTCAGCATACAGTGGATCACCGAAATGATCACCTTCTTCTTCACTTTCATCGCTAGTATCACTGTCATCACTGGTATCACTGTCATCACTTTCAGTGTCAACGTTATTTCTATTATCATGTTGTACATCCTCACCCCTGCTCTCTCTTTCTTCTTGTCTTTCACTTTCATTAGACATCTGATTCAACTCAATATTTTCTTCATTATTCGTACGATTATCATGACTTCCAACATTTCTTTCTGAATCCGTTTCACTCCTTAATCCTTCATCAATGTCTTGATTTTCTTCGTTGATCACGATGTTGGCTCCAATGTTATGTTCACGAATTGCACTTCTTTCAGGTTCAATCTATAATTGAAAATGAAAATGGAAATGAAGTATACTCAACGTTCATTGACAATTTATTTAAAGAAAAAAATTTATCTATTTACCTGATTATTCTCGTCAGTCAATTCTCTTTCTTGTCTTGATGTTGACTCATGAGTACGAGATTGAAAAATTGAATTTAAATAATCGCGTTTTCTACGCTTTGATAATTCAGCAAATGGTTTTCTTGACATGATGAACCGTAAATAATTATAGTTTTTTAAAATTTAACAAACTGATATTCTGACAATATGATTCCACTGATATATATTAAAAAACGAAACCAATCTAATAGTGTAACATAACCTGTCAATATATAATAAATGTAATATAAAACTTATAATTCACTTAGTCACAATTAACAGTGGAAGATGTGTATAATATTCAATCTTTAAAATAAATAAGTTTTGTATTTAAATTATTTAATTCTCAAGTACTTTATATCATTGGTCGATAAAAAATACAATTGTAATCATGCCCTGCAGGGAAGAATCTTGGCTTGTTCTGAGATTCCGTGATCACATGATTTGCAACCAATAAGAAAATTTCTCTATGATCACGTGGTATAAAGACGCTGTTGATCTGCCTCGAAGAACAACGGCATCCATTACATGAGTGACGGTTACAATTAATCACGTTTTAAGGCATCAATAAATAAAAAAAAATTAATATATTTAAAATTAATATTTTACGTAGGAGGTTACGTAATGCCTCGAAATTCTAAAGGACAATTTGTGTTGATTTGGTGGATACAAAATTCATCAAGAAGTGTAATTAAAACATCTCTTTTACCAAAAAATAGAAGAAAGAAGAATGACATTGTTTCACTTCCATGGAAAGACAGTGATGGAAAAATAACAAATTATCAAGCAAAAATCATAGAATTCGCTGGTAAGTGATAATAATCATTTCATTTTTATGTAATGCAATCCTTTCTTATTTTCATAATAATTTCTATGATTTCTGTTTACTAAACACTTATTAATTCAGACTAATTTACTAAAATTCTATTGATAACATACTATATTGCTCTATGACTTGAAAAATTTGCTATTTTAGATGATGAACAAGATCTTTGGACTATCCGTATGAATGATTTAGGAGAAGTATGTGACAACAATGCAAAATTATTCCCTCAAGAAGTAATTAATAAAGAAAAAGAGTTGAAGCAAACTAATAAATCTCGCAAGACTCTAGCAAGCAAAGCTAAGTCAAATTTAGAAATTGAACTTCGAAAAGAAACCTCATTATATGATATTAATAAATCCTATGAACAGCAACCACAGCATGATGTTCCATCTGGAAAAAAAAATAAAGAAACATCCAAACAAAAAGGAAAATCTAAGAAAAGAGATAAAGATAACAAAAATAACGCCCATACTGTACAGGAACAAATAAATAGTTCAGCTAAAATAGACCATGCCGTTACTGTAGAGACAGAAAAAAATCATTACCTCATGAAGCTCATCCTTTTAGCATATCAAGTTTATTAAAAAAACCTAATGACATTCTGATAACTTCAGAACCATCAACAAAATTAGCACCTTTTCCACCAGCATATCATCTAGATCTTTTCAACGAATCATATAATCATCATCATACGAACACAACAGTGAATATAGATGATTTTTCATCAGTTTCATTATTTGAAGGAGGAATGATTTCACCAAAAAATGCAAACCCAATGATGAACACTATAACAGCTTTGCCTTCTTCATCAACTAGTCTGTTAGAAATAGGTGCTACCTCACAAGAAAATGCTAACCAAATTTTGAACCCTACGAATGTTATTTCTTTTTCGTCGGTTTCATTATCAGAAACAGAAAATAATCAATCTTCAATTATACCATTAAATTCTGAATTAACTTACAATTCCCAGTTTCATGAACCTTTTAATTCGTCCACTGTTAAGAACTTTGTACCATGCACAACAGCCACTTTGACAACTTCCAGAAATGAAGCAGTTATATTTTCAGAGCCATCTATAAATTTGAATCCTAGAACTTCATGTGAGGGAATTAATAATTGTAACCAAAGAATAGAATGCTTTACCGAGAATAATAGTGTGCTATTATCTAATTCAAATCTTACAAATAATATTGATCTGGATAATGCTATCAATCGTGAAGATGAAGATTCAACTGATACTGAAGTTGAAGAAGATATTGGTGCTTTACATGCATTTATTCCACATGAAGGTAAGGAAAAATCAATGGAAAAGCAATTAATTTGACATCCACAATATTATAAATAATGATAAATATTTAAATTTCATTTTTGTATTTGTAGTTACAGACCATGATGTTAATTTTATGCGCATGATTGAAGCATCACTAGAAATGGCTTATCAGTCTCAACAAAAAAATAATCCTAATTTGGAATGTATGACAAATTTATTAGAGAATTTTAGTAAAGCTGGAGAAAATAAGGTAATATAAGTAACAATAAAATTCTCCATTATAAAAATATTCACTGATGTACTGCACATAATAAGAAACGAAACTTTCTTAATAATAATGAAAAATTTTATTTTTATATGTTTTAATAGGGAAAGATTTCTGCGAAGTATGAAGTTTATTTTCCTTTAACTGAGATTATGAAAATAGAAAAAGAAAGTGAAATCGAACCTGGGATTTCAGACTGGAAAAACTTGGTGAAATTGGCATTACTGTACGTTTATGGTGAAGGGTTATACTTTTATACAGCTAAAGGAAGACTCTCATCTCGGCCTGGTTTAAATAAAAACATTCAAAAAGCTATTTTAGGTAATAATAAAATATTATTTACATTAAATCACGAAATATTATAAATATTTCTATATACTTGAAACATTTATCATTATAAATGTTCAATTTTGGATTAGATTGGGCACGATCAAGAAGCAAAAAAGTGATTAAAAAAGAAATCTACACCAAGTACGTAAACAAAATGATTGAAAATAGAAGAGGCACAGAAACTAAATGGACTCCAAATGAAAGTAAATATATATTTGTGTTTTGTTTATTATGTAAGTGCTTTATTAATTAAATTCATTATATTTCAGTAACTGAAAGCGGTTTGCAATTTTTCCGGAATGTAATAAAAGTAATTGAAAAAGCTAATGAACGTTATAGAAAATCATTGTCACCATCACATCAAAGTGAAAAAGTATTTACTTATTTAACATTAACGTTATTACATATGTTTGACCAAGTTTAATTATCCAATGATTTATTTTTACTTCATATTATTTAGTTGCCTGAAGAATTTTCTATTGCAAATTTGCAAACTCATACAAAAATTAGTGCCAACCACGAAATATATCTACCATCGGATACAGCAGCATACATAATTAAGAAAAGTAGGACTCAGTCATCATTAGATTGGAAATATGCAGTCAAACTTACTTTAATGGAAATATATGGTAAAAAACTTAAAAATTATTGTGCACTTGGAAAAGTTGGTGATCGACCCAGAATTGACCCTGAATTATTTGAAGCTCTCTATGGTGAGTGACGTTTTCAATATAATATTGGTCGTCAATTTCCCCTCAGCATTAATAATCTAAATTATAATTTGTTTACAGAATGGTTAAATGCGTATTTTTCTGAAGATGATCAAATAAAAAAATCAGATTATATTAAATATATAAATAAATTATCAGGGAATCTAAGAAAAAAGAAGAAAGACAATGCTAAAAAAGTTAAGAGTACCAAAAATAAAGAATAAAATAATTTATTTTCAATGTAATTAACAATTGTCTTCATATCATATCAAAGTTCATTAAAAAATAAATGGAAAAAATTATTATGAAAGGTATTTTTTAATGTTTTCAAATAAAATGACTATTATAGTAGTTATTGATTAATATTTATAAATTATATTGAAGTTTTCGTATCTAACGTTGTGATGTTATAACTTTATGTGCGAAAATTTTCAAATAATTTATAAATATTAATCAATAACTATAATAATAGTCAATTTGTAAATTTTGAATCGTTTTTAAACATCAGACCTATCAGGCTTGAACCAGGGTTTCAGTTTCCTTGGGACTGAATTTGTAGACTTTTAACAGTGTTTCAAAAACCTAGTTTAAGGCTTTGCAAGGAAAAAAGGGACATTCGTGACGAATTGAGGATTGAACCAGGCTTTTAATTCCATATAAATAGATGACCTTAAGTTCTGATTATGTTCTTCTAAGTCTACCGGCAGAATTAGTAGATGTATAGGTTTTGTAGATTCGAACCAGGTTGTTATTTTTGACTCGGGTATCTTTCTCTATGAAAAGCAAACCGTTGTTATTTCAACTCCAAAATAGGAAATTTAAACTTTTTACAATGATTTGAACAAAAAAAAGTATGTCCATATTGGAAAACAAATGTAGGGGAGAGTGGGGTAATTGCGAATACCTACGGGGAAATAGAAATAAAACAAAAGTAGTTAAAGTTATGAATGTTATTCATTATTGAAAGTTTAATTCAACTAATAAAGCTTAAGATCTTACAGTCAACATGGATGAATTTTCAATAAAAAATCAAATACTCATAAATAAGCAAAACCTTGGTGTCCGGAATTACCCCATAGCACATGGGGTAATTACGTATGGTGTGAATTCTATCATTATTTAAATCAAAGATAAATCTTTTTGATGAACTTTCACTTATCATAAAGTTTTTTTGGGCCCCATAGATTACATTTGTTACATTTTATCCAATCGTCATTGGGAAGATCTTCATGCATTTTATCACAATGTTAGACAACTATTTCATTTAACTCAAAGATTACGTTAAATTGTTGAAAAATGATGAAGTCAACATATTTTGTACATCAAGCGCGTTGTCACTTTACTACTGTTTGTCAGGCTTTGCATTCGAGATTGACTTCCGATTGCAATATTGAGAATATGTTTCCACCCCTTCTAACATAGCCAAATATGGATGTTTGTAATTACCCAGCATTCGTATTTACCCCACTCTCCCCTACTGTTAAAAGCTATGGGATTTTCCTTCGATTCTTTTATAAATGTACACGTTTACTGTGACAAACCCATTTCGTCTCCATAGTGTGTGATATGTTATAAACTCACCCGTTATCATCGGTACATTAGCTCCGTAAACAGATCCTCGTCTCTGTAAAACTATCGGGCTACCAACTGCAACATATGGATTACATAGTGAATAAATATTCATACGATGTAACGTTGGAAAATCAATTTCGATTCAAAGAATAATTTACCTTGGCTAAGTACTCCAATCGTATCGTCGAATGTCATAGCTTTGATATTGAGGGACGCTAAGATGGCTTCTTTGTCGGCAAGGGTAGGATCATCATTGCTAGGCACTTTTGCTGATAGAATACAACACATATCGCAAAGGTTTACGTTGACAGCTCGTAAGTCGGCTCTACTTAACGGTGAACCCTTCAAAAAAATAATGAATAGAAATGAATTCTCGTTGAAGACGAAAGCTATGCAATGAATTAAAGTTTTTTTTTTATTCGATTGGACTGACTGACAGACAGACAAACAAAATTCCTAAAATTGCCATTTACGTTTTAACAGCGTGCGAATTACCATCTAAGCTTTATTTGAAGCGGTTTTCTTAAAATCACAGACAGATACTTTTATTTAATTTATAGAAATTATGTATTGTTCATAAAAGTTAATTTTTTTAAGGAATTTAAAACACTCTACAAATATCTCGAAAATTCTGAAATATTGTATTTGGTGAAATTTTTTCGAAGTTTTTGAAAAATTTTGGTAGATTTTCAACAATTGAAGAACATTATCAAACATATAAGAAAACTAGAGAAAAATCTAGATGCTTCTAAATATTTCAAAAGGTACAAAAAATTGTCGCGATTTTTGAACAATCCGCGAAAATTTCCGAATGTTTTAAAACTTTCTACTACAGTTAATAAATTTTCAGAGGCCTTAAAAGAATGCTATAATCTTTACGAACTTTTAAGAAAACAATATTATTTTGGACCGAAAAAGTCGTGGGCATAAATAGTAAATAAATATGAAATAAAAGCATCTTACATTGAGTACTGAAATTTTGGGTAAATTTTGCAGCATCTTCCACTCACGACGTATGTAATCAACTGATCCAACTATCACTACATGTTTAAGCTCGTGGTAATGAAAATTGGAAGCTCGTAATGGCATAACGAGATTTCTTAATCCGATTAAAGGTGAATCGGGATCAGCAAATAAGCAAACAACCACGTGTCCATTTAAGACCGTCATTGCTGCTTGATTTCTGTCGAGAATACAATCTTCAAGATTCCGGGCAGGACTCCAGTGGAACATTCCAGTTGAATCATACTTCATTTCCGTTTTTTCAAAGTCGAAATCCTTAGCTTGATCATCAGCTATTCCTACTTGAAGACCGCCATTACTGTTGACATTAGAGCCACCGGATGCTCTACTTGTTGGCCTGTAAATTATCAATAAAATGTTAATCAGTGCTCTATTTAGGTAATGAAAGTGCAGAAAAATACTGTGCCCGTATCAAGTAATATAAGTAGTTTTTTAATTATTGACGTTGATGCAAATTTTTTCTTGATTGAACAGATATCATCATGCAAGAAGCGCTTGCAAGTTTGAATGTGTAATTCGATAAAGGCATGGTAATATCAATTAATTATATAATAATACTGTAGTGATTTTTATGCCTTCATTTTCAAATTACTCATTCATGACATTGCAATATGTATAAATATTATTCACAATAGTTTAAACATGGAACCATGTTTATTACAAGATAAGCTCAGTTCATGAGAGAGTAATCAAAATTATCCTTCATATGCTTTTAATGTTGAGATCACGAAAAATTTTTTGTAGAATAATTAATGTCGACAAGTAGGGTCAAATTGTTGAATTTAAGATCTGAAATTTTTTATTACTGAAGATCATTGAATTATGACAAGATTGTTTGAACTTTACCTTTAATAAAAGAAAAAATGCAAATTTACAATTTGATATAAACATATGAAATTAACGTTTATTACAGATGAACAAATATTTATTGTCGAATAAAATATTAACTCGATAGAGTGCTCATTGTTTGAGCCGAAAATTCGCAATCATAAACTGAGCTACAAGTGAAGTATTGTTAACAGCATAAAGCGTACATGAGTTTTTTAACTTCATAGGCGAGGTGATAACCAGCATATGCAGACTCCTCTTGTGATCTGAAATCAGAAGGTCATGAATGTTGGTCTTCAACTTGTTTATAGCTATAGATTATTTTTTGTTCAATATCTCGATACGCAGCCATTTTTTTCATAAGAAAAGTAATCAGTAATTAAACGACAACCCGTATAAAAAAATTTCGTTCCCCGAATGTTCCCGAGTGGGACTGAGGGGGACGATGGGAAATAAAATTTTTTTTTTTAAATTCATCCTTTCTACTTCAAACGTTCTCTACTTGCAAAAACAATGTATGTATAGAAGTTAACATAATTTTACTATATATTAATTAAACTCAATTTTTTTATTAACCGAAAATCGTACAATAAATTTTGTTAACTTCCATATATACATTGTTTTCGCAAGTAGAGAACGTTTGGAGTAGAAAGGATAAATTTAAAAAAAAAAATTTTATTTCCCATCGTTCTCCAAACGTTCCTCTCAGTCCCACGAGAGAAACGTCAGGGAACTTCTCCACTCGGGAACATTCGGGGAACGTTTGAGGAACGAAATTTTTTCATACAGGAAGATGAAACCAATAGATAATATAATTGCAACTCGAAAATGTGTGTATGTCTTGAAATAAAGAGCTTATGAAATTTTAGGCATTAAAGCAAAATATATTTGTATATATATTCAATTCATTGAAATTAGATAAAAACTTTTTTCATATACTAAAGGCATGATAAGCGTGACTTATCATGCCTGTAGAGGGAGGTCTAAGCTGTCGATTAGAGACCAGTACAATAATAAAATCACTCAAGTTCCTCGGAAATTAAGTATTAAAAAGAGTAAATTTGCTCAGGATTACAATTTAACAATTGATTTAAGTAAATCGAAAAAAAAAAAAAAAATTTTTCGAGATATCACTTCATTGTTAAATTATGAACATGTGAAAATTTTACTCAATAGAGGGATCACGATCGATACGCGCATGCGTCAAATAGCTCACTTGCCATACACGTTGTTCCTTTATACTTGGTCTTTTGTTTTGACTGCCGGGTTTTCATAAGAGCGTGTGTGTTGAGTCGGCAATAGTGAAAGTGAATTGTTTTCCCAGAAATTTCTTTAATGTGATATTGCCAATAAAGTATTTTTTAATTTGCGTAAATTAAAGAATGAAATTATCATTACTAATTAAATAAAATTTTTTTTTTTTCGAATTTTTACGAAATTAATTGAAAAATAAAAAAAACTTTTTTGATATACTGTCCACCCCCACCTTAAAGTTCAAGTTTTATATCAGGTCTGAGGTCTCAAAGCGACCAATCTTCTCCCCAGCGAAAGTCAGAAGAATCGTCTGCGCAGGAGCGGAGACGCATGCTGTTATTCTCTGTTGGAGAGAAGTAGTCCCGTTTGTAACTTCAAAACCGGAAAGGAACTTTAACTTCTGGATACGTTCTGACATAAAAAAGTATACTCGTCTCAAGAATACAGTGAACTATGTCATGTTACGCATTTTCCGCCCTCACCCTCGGCTTGAGTCGCAATTTTACACATAGTACGCTATGACTCAGTTTCATCCCGTGATGTGTAATATACTATTTTTTTGTGTATGATACTTTCCTAGAAATTTTATGATACTATGTTGCAAGAGTAAAGCTGGATTGTAGTTAATTGAGATAATTGATTGAATTGAGTATTCCAAAAAATTTGAATTTTTGATTTACAATCACTCTAATTTTCTTCCGTTATGACTATTTTTATCGAGTATGTTATACAACAAAAGCGTCTGGCCAAAACTCTTTATCACCTGCACCATTCGCCCTGGTATTAACTGTCATAAATTAATTCAAATCCTTCAAAACTGATTCCATTAGGAATATATCACCTTGAGAGAGTGAACGACGTCAAAAGCATCAGTAAAATTGTTATATAATTAAAGCAATTACATATTAGTAAATCTCGTCTTTTTCAATGAATAAGAACGAGAATTTTAATTAAACGATAGATTATATAACTATGTAAATAAATATCACACTTCTTGGTAAATTATGTGACTAATCTAGAAACTTATGTACAAAATAAAATTTTTTATCAAAATTCATTGAAAACTAGACAGATAAGAATATTTCATAATATCAGATTTGTTGATATTTATTTTTATAATATAAAAACTTTACTCATACATACATTACTCTTATTTCCGGCATAATTAACCTTCTTGAAAAGATACATTCCTAATAATATCAGATTCGAACGGCACAAGTTACTTTATAACAGATTATAGCAAAATAAATGGTGCACGTAGTAAAGGGTCTTGTGCAGTATACTTGGCCAATTATTTCCTTGAGCAGAGAAAATCATAAATGTGCTTTAGTCAAATAAAAATATGTAAATGATAGTAGTTGGCACTATTTTCAAATTGTGCTGCTCTTTGAACAGAGCTACTACACATACTTTGACTAATCACCTATGCAACGGTTGCCAAGTCTATTTATGCTCTGAAATTCTCACTTCCCTATTGTAGATTGCCCAGGTGGTAATTTATATATTCATATTTTATGTAATTATTGAAATGAAGTTAAATTATATTTTTTATGTTCTTCGTCTCTGAACGTCTTCACATTCATAGCCTTTTTCTGGACAAGTTTTTATCCCAGCAGATGAGATCATTACAGCATTACAATAAGATCCTTTTAAAAGTTTGAGAAGATGTTTACAATTGCAATTACAATTGCATGTTTACAATTGAAATATTAAGAATTAAAGTTGATTCTTATGCATAGACTCTAAAGCGCATCATACGATTTGTACTGAAAACATTCTCGCAGAATATTAACTAAATTTTAGTGACATGCTGTAGTAATTCAACCTTCTTAAACCAAGTTTTTATACACTTATATTATTATATTAATATAAATAAATATGAATTTTCCAGTTTTTTGAATCCCATATGAGTAAATTCTGTTCTCCAACCGTTTCTCGAATCTTTGGGAAAACCAATTTTTTTCTATCATACCTTCGTTTAAAGTTAAAGTTTGCTGCCCGTTTCAAAGTCACAAAGCGACGTATTCTATCTCGCATAAAAAAAAAAAACAAAAAATTGTGTATACGCATGCCCAGACAGGTGTTTTTTTTCTCTGCGAAAAAAAAAAAACGTCACTTTTTTAACCTCAGAACAAATATTAGACTTTAATTTTGGGCGATGGTATGATAAAAAATAGCATGTTGGGCACATGAACGAAGTAAGATATCCTTACTAGGGTGTTTGCTACCCTTGCCTTCGGCTCAGGATGCAATTTCACACCAGGTCAGAATATCATATTTTTCGCCCTTGGTTAATAATGTACGGTTTTTTGTCGAAAAATTTTTCTTTTTACTCCAAACATTCTGTAAACGTTTTCTACACTGCAAATCTGAAGTATGCTGAAATAACACACCTTAAGTATGTTTAATGTTAAATTGCTATAAACAAACTATAAAGCCAACACTGCAAATCCCAAGATTTTACAAACATGTTTAAATAAGACACATAAAGTGTGTCCAATGTAAAATATCCGTGAACAAATTATCCATGATTTGTAAACACTTTTCACAAATCTCATAGCGTGTACAGATCGTATATTATGCAACTAGAGTGGAAACTAGCCGATCACCTATGATGCAAGTGTTAGAGGCACGAGTGTAGCGAGTCCATCATAGGCACGAGGCCAGTTTTATTATCATTTTATTATCCTCTACATGTGCGGCAGCAGATTTGATAAGGCGGAGGTGTAAAGGACGAATGCAGGAAAAGAAAGGGGTCTGAAATCAAAAAGAACAAATTCATTCATTAAGTTTGTCTTATTTATTGGATCTTTCCTTTGCTACGAAAATGAATATGAATATTCGAACAGCTTATTGAATAATATGAATTATTTTTCCGTCGTTTGATTTAATTTCTTTTACTTAGTTTTCTTGTTTTTTTTTTTATTCTTCGTCATCGTCATCTGAATCAGTACCGTTGTCCTCTGAAGCATTGTTTTCCAAGCTGAGATCTACGAAAGAAAGATCGTCGACGTTTTCCATTTATGTTCAATTTATGTTGTTCTGTAGATGTATTTAACTTCTTCACATTTAGAATACTGTTCATAATTTTTTGAGAAATATGTTGTTACGTCTCTGTAACACAATGATCTTTTTTTGTTTACTTCACATGGGTGTGGAGCCCTGGCAGAATTTGTTTTAGATGAATAATTAAAGAAATAGGAAAGGTACTTAATGCTGACACACCAAAATGGTGCAATAAATAACGAAGAGAGTTGTCCCTTTTTACTACAGATAATCTTCATTACTTTTTTACTCACTTTACTTGAGTAGAAAAATGTAATACAAGGGTCAAAAAGATAGGTAGCAGAAGGTTGGCGTACGACAGGTAGTAGCGTTGCTCGAAAATACTCAGCTCGGTGTGCTGGTTGGATGATTTACAGCCGTCTTTGTCTTTTTACTGCGATCGGCTCTCTGGCTGGTACGTTGACTTTTGTCTTGATTTTTGGACACTTGTTATCTTTCCCGATGCGTTAAATAAAAGCCTTCAAATTTTTTTGCTATAGTAAGACTCCCCAAAGTTTGGACTGTGTTGCTACTCAGTCTACAAAAGGAGTACCTCCGATAGTATAACTTCTTCTCTCTCCACTACCAATATTTTTCAGCCGAAGGCCAATATTATTAGACCGCATATCAATAGTACTAGACCGTACTAATATGGGAGTGGGAATAAAAAGGGACAGCGCCAAAATTTCTTGTGCTGCACTGTGGTAGTCTAGTCAATATAGAAGACTTTGCTCCTATAGTGGGTACATTTTTTGTACAATAGTTCCAACGTTAAAATATCGTGATCATTTATTTGGTTTTCCGAGCTTAGTTAGAAAGTTTGGTGAGGTCATTTTATAACTTTTCTGCCAATCAGGTGCTTAAGACATTTAAATTTCCTTTTTGGCAGCGAAATTAACCCCACTTCAACTTTTCTTCTGTGGTAAGCTGTCCTTACGAATTGCGACGTATCCTTAAGCCACACTGTCTGAATTCCATCCCCCGTGCCTTTTTAATTTTAACATGTTTGCCTCAGTGTCAGCAAGCATTGTTGCTGGAGCTCGGCAAAAACTGTGGCCAGGATTTTTTGCGTCGGGTAATTTTGAATATTCAGCAACAATCCTTGATATTCATCTAAAGTATCAACCCTAGATTGATCACCGTGCATAACCTAACGACTTTGGTCATCCAATGAGGGATTCGCCGCAATAGTTTTTTGGATGCAGCGTTACCAAATCTTGAATCTTGGATACTTCTGTAACTGGTTAACACTGAAGAGTGGGGAGAACCCAAGTGAATTTGGCAACATCGCACAGACAAAGTCATAGGCGTTGTTGGTCACCTCGTGAGGGAAACGCCGGGATTCTGTATTCCATTAGATTATTTTTTTTTTTCTTTAATTTTTTTTTTTTATTTAATTTTTCTTTAATGATTTTGAAACAATAAAAATTGCTAAAATTCTCTTAAAATATTTGAAAACAATGTCTACTTTGTGAGAATTATTCTTATGAGTTATTTAGCAAATATACAGAAAAAGAAGTTTGAACCAGCATTTCCATCATATGGTGACCAATCTAGAGTTAACCCTAGGGTTAATGCCAATCACTCGCCCAGTACACTTTCCTTGTCTATAGTTTAAAATAACCCATTTAGTTGTCGTTTTTTTTGGTCTCAATTTAGCATATTTCATAGAAATGTCATAAAAATCATCCATGATTACGAATGTTCACAATTTATCATTTTCGTCCACAAAATAGTTAAGACAACCATATTATTATTATTGATCAAATCTCTATTAATCATATTATATGGATCTTGCCTGTTGGAGGCTCTCCTTAACTAAAAATTTCAAGCTACCTGTTCTGACTTGGTCAGGAGTATTCCATCTATAGCCAGACATTTTTTTCGCCACCGAATAATTAGACATCTCAAGGCCTCTTCTGCCAATTCATCTTCACCAATTAGACTACTCTAATCAATTTTTAGGCGTTGATATTCTTGTTAGAGGATCTAGAAGCTTTTAGAACGCATAGTTTTGAGTATATCAGTCTGCACATGTCAGTATTATCCAGCATTCGTCGGTAGTCGCTGGTATTTCATCTATTACTGTCTATATTCGTACGTTGTTTATCCTCGGACGAGTCCTTAGCATCATCGGATGATGCCAACCGCCAGACAACTCATTGTAACAGTCTACTAGGTACGTGTGTACTATCAGAAAACTCACATAGACAAACTCTCCAGTTAGAAACCAGAAAACTCTTCAGTATCTTCCTTCGAAATGGAATAACTTAACAGTCAATCATCGGCAGTGATGATTGCAAACTCATCAGGCAGTCCAACTCTCGCCAGACATTATTAGTCATCTCAAGTCGGTCTGATTACACATCTTTTCTAAAAAAGGCGAGAACGACGTCGGCTTCGACGCCTTACGGCCTCATAGACAAACACACACAAGACTCACACTAGAACAACTCGATTGTGTCTCTGTGACTGACGCCAACTCACAAAAGCTCAGACTACCTCTGGTCCACCCAGTGAACACTGTTCTGTAAATTTTATGTCGCCGTGACAGAACTGAAAGTCACGTGTTATATAAAATGTGAGTCGCATGTAACTTACATTTTCCCACTCATATACGTAACATTGTTATGTTCTTGTTACATTTCAGAAAAATATAACTTTGATGGTACTTATAGATAAAAATATTGTAACATTCTCAGTAAACACTGTTATATCGTTGTAATATGCTTATAATGTTACTAA
Source organism: Chelonus formosanus (assembly GCA_028641665.1). Classification (NCBI taxonomy): domain Eukaryota; kingdom Metazoa; phylum Arthropoda; class Insecta; order Hymenoptera; family Braconidae; genus Chelonus; species Chelonus formosanus. The sequence goes on from CM054002.1 coordinate 6,819,546, forward strand.
TATGACATACTTATATTGTAGTAATGCAACATGAAAGTACCATAGATGTTACTATTTCCTACTCAACAATTGACAATGTGATATCATTGTAATATTAACGTGACATACTCGTTATATTGGATCAAAAAAATTGTTTAATGATTGATGTTGCTAATATAATCGAATTATACTTATTTTATTACATTTCTTTACTTTTTAAGTTGAATTTAATTTTTTATTGTAAATAAATTTTTCTCCTACGGGAGGATTCGAAACTACGACCCCTCGCACGCATACCACTTAAACCTACGCCTTAACCCGCTCGGCTATTCTAGTACTTGATATCTAAACAAGAATGTAGGCCTACATATGCAAATATTCCGATTAAATTTAATAATATCGATAGCAGCACGAATTGTTATGTTATATATGAGTATATATTTAGGTTATTAAAAAAAAAAGAAAAAAAAAACGATTGTTTTTATCTTTTTTCTTTTCTGTATCTGTATCGATATAGATATTATTATGTATATTTTATATGATCAATAATTTGTCATAATTAGTGTTTGTGTTTTTCTATCAGAATAACGGTATTAATAAATAAAAGCGTGAACGTTATATATGATAACATCCATGTATACATATAACATAGCATACTTGTAGAAAAGTTGTGTTGCATAAATGTTACATCTATATAACACAAGTCATGTATTGCAAATATTCAATCATATTATGTAATATATAAATAACTTAAGTAATATACATGCAATATCACTGAGTTATCTAACAAAATATTGTATCCATGGAACATAATTAACGCATCGCAGTCTATATAACAGATATGTAACGTAAGTTACATTGCACTTATGTTACTCCGTTATATTGATGTTATGTTACACTGAGATAACAGCTCCAATGTTATTTTGTGACTTTCATGGAACATTGCAATGAAAATTCATACATGTCACTATTTGTTGTAGCACGTGTTACATTTTGTTACTTCTATGTTGCATCGCGGCAACATTGAGTGTTTACTGGGTTCACGTAACAGCAATATGATTTTAATGTAATGAATACGTTAAAGTTATGAAATTAAAAGATTCAAATTATGTAAATGTTCTATATCGACTCATAGGATTTTTCGAAGTGTACAGATGGAACAGCAACATAACTTGAGAAGGATGTTGTTACGTCAAAGTCATGTTAATTTTATGTCAATGTTATGTTATCGTTACATCATGTATGTAAAAATAGGTTTTAATTTTATTTAAATAGCAATGTTGATGTATCACATGATGTAATTCATTTTTTATTTTTTCCGACAACTCTTACTTTTGAGTAGGGGAATTTTTTACAATGAAACCTTTTCTTTTCTTCTGCAAGGATGCAAGTAAATTTGCGTAGTTGTGAATATTTACTTCGTGAATATTATGGATTACACTCCGTAATATCAAATCAATTGCCCATAAAGTTTTTGGTGTATGATTTTTCGACAGTTTATCGAAGTATGCTACTAAAACTGACCCAAAAATATTGTGAGCCTTTCCAAATTTTTATCTGAAATTGCAAGGCGATAAATTCTCTTTCAATTTGTCTGCTTTATCTATGATTTCGCTGGGCACCCTTTTATCTTCTATATCGCTGGCTATCACTATCTGGTGTGGTAATATTAATTTTTTGTAAAATGCCAATTACTATTTAATTACATTACTTTCATTCACTAGAAAAATACTAAACTTATTTAGTCAATAATTGTCAAAAGACTATTGTTGTGCTGCATACAATTCTCAATAAGATAAAAAACAGTGGTCGCATAAGATTTTTATGATAACTGGAGGTCTAAATGGACGGAATAAAAACTTTTCATTAGTTTTAACTTACCCTCATTATTTTACGATATTCATATCCGTGTGTCATTATAATTCTGGCGTGGGTTCTTAAAGATTACATGTGGGTTGTTTTCAACAGAACCCGTAGTGCACAATCAGGAAATTTCTATCCGTAAATCCGTAGGGTATAGTGATAGTTTCTCCGCACGTGTGAGGAAAATCTATAGTTTGTTCACGACATTTGACATTGAAAAAGCTTACTCTGTTAAAGTATCTACAAAAGTGAAGTACCGAGATTTGCAGTGAACTAGTTATTTTTAACCGACTTCTAAGTGCTACGTCACATTGTTACGTTTATAAATGGGAATTTGTAAGTTACATGTAATTCACATTTTATGTAACACGTGACTTTCAGTTCTGTCACAGTGACATCAAATTTACAGAACAGTATTCACTGAGATTATATGCAATATTTTTGCAAGTAGGAAGCGTTTACAGAATGTTTCGAGTAGAAACAAAATTTTCAAAAAAAAAAATGTTGTTTTCTGTAGTCCCACAAGAAATACATCCCGAAAAGAGAATATTTGGGGCAAATTTACGAAATGAAATTTTTTTATACGAAATTTTTGTTTCGCCAGGAATAAAAATTGCCAATTTGAAACCTTAGCGGGTGTTTATTTCTTAATTCTGCATTAAATGAAATTGATTCAAAGTTGTCATTATCATTTATTCACAAAACATTTGAAATTAAAAAAGCTCACAAACGTACATATGTACGCTTATATTCATTTTTTAGAAAAAAATGAATTCGGACTTTGGGGACTTCGAAACGAAAAATAGGACAAATTTTTTAATTTAAAGAATCGAACCAATTACGATAATGTTATAAAGAAAATATTTGAAGTTCTACCAATTTTTATTTAATATTTAGTCTGTTCTAAATAATACTCATCACAATCCAACTTTACAAAAAATATACCTACTTTTACGGATAAAATACCGAGTTTATAGAAAAAATTACTTTGAAGACATAGCTACCAATAATGAATAATTCAAAAGGAAAGTTACCCGAGTCAAACTATAAAACCTAATTTTAGGCTGTTTTCTTTGTGGGCAAATACCGAAAAAATAAAAATCTCATTTCGAACTAATTAGGCCTGATTTTGCTCTTAAACAACTAGAGTAAATTGGTAAACTAATGTTAGATTGAAATGCGACTTTAAAAAGTCAAGCATAAGAGCCTTATAAACTAATGTTAAATTAAACTGAGACTATCAAAAATCAAGCATAAGAGCCTTATTTTGAAATGATTCCATGATGTTGAAGAAAGCAATCGTCAAAGTATATAGCGAACAACTGAAAAAAATTAAACAACAACAATAACAATTGTTATATTAACAAAAAACATATTGCGTCGTAATTGTCTGAAGGAGTGATAACAGCAATACTATGGAAAAATAACCGGTATATCATAGTGGAAAAATGCTAAAAATGAGCAGTAAGTACAACAATATTTATCACACATAGCTTTCTTATTACATTAATTTTAGTCATTAACCTAATAAATTCCTCGAAGGTGATCAAAATAGTCTCCGAAATAATTTTTCGAACCAACTATCATCAGAAGCAAGATTGATGAATAATTTGAATTTATCGACAATCCAAGAGTATAAGTATCCTTCTCGAATTGATGAAAACACAGCATCGGTGATTCCATATGGAATCATATAATATATATATATTATGAATATAATGAAGATATTTAGACTTAAAATACTTATGTTGAAGATACGTGTATTGAAGATATTTATGAATAACACAAATTATAAATGCATATATAATTTTATTTAAATAAATTGTAAACACGAAAATTATATATTAATCTTTTTCTGGAAATTATCGATTTAATTTAGAAGAGAATCAGGTCTTCAGAACCTTATTCTGATCTTAAACCAAGATCTGATACTAACAAGGAAACCTCGCGAGGTGGTCACCGCTGATTTAGGTGAGGCTTCTATATAATAATCTACGTCGAAAATGATGTACTACGTATTTTTTTTTCTGCGGAAAAATGGTTTGAAGGGGTGAAAATCACCCCCAAAGTTGACACCCTACAAAAGTGATTTTTAATTTTCACATATTTCTGATAGAAATTTTCCAAAACGACTTTATACATTACAAACAACATAAAAAATGATGAATTAATATACTGTTATTTACATACATACAAAACATGTGGATACACATTTTTTTTTAAATTAAAAATAACAAAAAATCTATAACTTGAAAACTATTAATTCTTTTTTAATGGGACCAATTTCAATCGAAAGAGCATAAAAAATTACGAGATACATGTCTTGGAAATTTTTTAAGTAACATTTACGACGGAGAAAACAATCGCAATTTAAAAATTTCAATTGTTATTGATTAATTATTTATAGTCACAATAATTACCAAGTAAAATATATCGTAATTAGAGACTGAATAGTTTATGATTACTGAAAATATTATTTTTTGTTATTGTCATGTGAGCAAACATAGATATAATTCTTATCTCAGTCACCGATAAACTATTTTTAAGGAAAATTATTTCTGTTATTGTAATATACAGACGATCTAATGCTAGCATTTTGAATAAATGTTACAATTTTAATCATTCAAAAAAGCGGTCTAGGTGCGACCCGAAAGGTCCACACGACTAACTTCCCAGCGGAAAGAATGATAAGATTTAGCTAGTTTACCGTTTTTCCAGTTTTTTGATTCTGCAGAAAAAATGGCTGAACCGATTTCGCTAAAAATTTTATCAGGTCTAAGTTACATAATTATGCATTGAATAAAACTAGTCCCATCTCAATATCATCATTTGTTCTCGAGATACATGAGACGAAAATTGATTCCGAACATACATACATACATACATACATACATGTGCACACACGGACATCCTCTTAAAAACCATACCATTCGACTCTAAAGGCCTTGAAACGTGGAGATATGTCAAAATATTCAATTTACAAAATCGGACCTATTACAATAACTTACCATTGGGAAGTTAAAAATTGTAACATTTTTTTTTCGCGTTTATCTTCAATACTGTCGTAAATGGATATTTTCAACTTCCCATTAGGAAGTTATTAAAATTGGGTCGATTGGTGAAATGTAAATTTTCATCATATCTCCACGTTTCAAGATATACGCAAGCATACTGACCAATTTTTAGAATGATGTGTGTATGTACGTACGTACGTATGTCAGCATTTTTTTCGTTTTCGATTTCTCAAGAACGAATCGAGATATCAACTTCAACCAAAATTTTTTCGAAAGATATTGTTACAAAGAAGATTTGAAAGAACCTTGCATAAATTCGGTCGAGCCATTTTTTTTTATAACAAAACAACTAATAATAAATAAATGACAAGATTGACTATTTAAAATACTTTTAAGCAAAAGAATGACTATTTTATTTAAAAATAACTCCATATTAACTCAACATTATTGTTCACAACTGAATATAACTTCCAACGATTACACATTGTTTATAACAATGTGGATTTGTTCTAAACAATTGAAGAGTGTAGTTTTTAATTAAATTATGCGAATTTCGCACAAATTTGGATTCTTTCAACGAGATGATATTATTAATGATAGAATATGACTTTTAAACATCATGCATTATTTACAATAATGTGAATTTGTTATAAATAATTAATAATGGGAAGTTCGTCGTGCAAGCACAAAGTGTGCTCAGGCCCATTTTTTCCTCTTATATTAATTTCAATTTTGGTTAATAGTCATAGTTTTCTATGTTCATAAAATCGTGTGCTTATAATAGAAATATTATTTTCTTTTATTCTGAACATTCTGTAATACTCAATAGTTGAAAATAAAAGTTGTTAACCCGCTCAATGTTATTCGGTTACTTTGAATAACATTTCAACTATGAAAATAATAGAGACACCTGTGAATGATGTTGAAATACAATTACAGAATCACTTTGAACAAATAAATGCAATGAACGGGTTTACTAATATCGAAATGATGGAGGAGAATTTATTACATTTTAGAGAACCATATAAGGATTGGGAACCAGAAATTATAGATGACGAAGAACATGCATCTGCAACCCACGAACCAAAAGTATCGGATAGAGCATGTACTACTGATGAAGAGAGCTTAAGTCACGATTATAAATTGCGAGAAGTTGAGTATTGGTGAAGTGGTAAGAAAAAGAATTTGAGTATCGATAGTGTTGAGCGAAAATTCAGAAAAGTACAGTCTACTCGACAATTAAAACGCTGGGCACATCAACTGAACCAAGGTAAAACATACAAAGAAAAAATAGCTCAAATTTTTATATATACGTTAGAAAATTTTAAAACTGCTATCGATGCTGGGATGATAATCCATGATTCCCATCTAAAAAAATGGGCATTATTAGCTAAAAAAAAATTTACAATTTGATGACCTTTGTTTCCGAGCATCTCCAACGTGGATACTATCATTCAAAAGAGCTCATGATATTGTTTCTCGTAAAATTAATAAATTTATATCATCAAAAACGATTGATGATCGTAAAATATTAAAACAAACATCAGAAGCGTTTGTTAATGTTGTAAAATCGAAGATTCAATCATATGATTTAGACAGCATATATAATTCTGATCAACGTGGCTTTCAATTAAAAGTACATTCAGAGAGGACTCCAGCTCCAGAAGGAGGAAAACAAAATAGAGCACAGTTCAGTTTCATCCATAACTCATAATTGTACTATACAACCAACTACATCAGCTGATGGAAAACTTTTAACTCCCCTTTTTTCTTGTGTTGAAAGAACCAACTGGAAAACTTGGTCCACGGGTAGAAGCATCGCTTTTTAGGCCAGATAATGTACACGTAGGAATATCGAGATCTGGAGAACTTCAGGTGAAAAATTCAATTCAAATATTATATTATATGATATATTCTGGAAATTTAAATACTAATTTTTTTTAGAACACATCAAAATCTGTTTAACAGATGTATTTTTCTCGAATGTTGAAAAAAAAAGTTTACATTTATTTGATTCGTGGACTGGTAGTTGTCCTGAAGCTGTCACGGCTGCCAAACCACCGGATAAAGAAGTTGAGATAATGATTATTCCAAAAGGAGCTACTGGACAAATTCAACCAATAGATATTTTTCACTTCATAGTGGGAAGTTATTGTAATGGGTCCGATTTTGCAAATTGAAAATTTTGACATATCTCCACGTTTCAAGGCCTTTAGGGTCGAATGGTAAGGTTTTTAAGAGGATGTCCATGTGAGCGCATGTATGTATGTATGTATGTATGTATGGTTGGATTCAATTTTCGCCTCACGTATCGCGAGAAAAAATGATGATATTGAGATGGGACTAGTTTTATTCAATGCATAATTATGTAACTTAGACCTGATGAAATTTTGAGCAGAATCGGTTGAGTCGTTTTTTGTGCCGAATAAAAAAACTGAGAAGAAGAAAAATAGGTAATTTTCATGAATCGTATAATTGTTATTATTATCACTTTTATAGTTTTAACTTCATCGGGGGTGCAAGGGACGAAGCCCCTGCCGGGGGAAGGGAGCGGAGTCCCCATTTTATTTGGGGATGCAGGAGGCGAAACCCCCTGAAATGAAAAAAAAAATTGTTACAAAATAAATAACAATAACAATATAAAAGAATAATAATAATATTATAAGATCTGCAATAGTTCAATTTCAATTCAAAATAAAAAAACTAAAAACATTAAAATATTGAACTTGTTATAAACAATTAAAAACGGAATCTGTGCAATATCTTTGAGTTCTTCGAACGGGAAATTTTTTCTTCTGTTGAAAAAATGTTATAAACCATATAACATGAATGAAAGTCAACTCTGTTTGTTGATTACAATTGAATTTGTTATGAACAATTGAAAAAGAGATTTATGCAATGTATTTAATTTTTTTCTTTATTAATTTATTACTTTACTTTTAATATTATTGTACAGCTATAGATATTTCGAGTTGGCAAACATATGATATTTTTTTATTCTTTCCACTCTGAAGTTAGTCGTGTGGACCATTCGGGTCGCACCCAGACCGCTTTTTGGGTTTAGAATATGGGAAAACTTTGTAAGACATTTTTCAGACTGTGTCCTATTACGAGGAGATAATTTAGATTTACACTTGAGGAACAATATTATTAAATTACAACTACTGACTCATAATCAACTTTTGTCGCCGCGATACGCTAATCTTTTCCGTTATTCATGGTGCAAAAGTAGTTATGCATTTCTTAAACCAGATGAATTTGAAAATTCAGTCAATTTTGCATTTGGAGATAACTGTCTCATTGTCTCATTGTGAAATTCTAGAACGCAAACATATTGCAATAGTCCATTGGGCCTGGTGTAAAAAATTATTGTGTCATGAACATTTTTACAATGATTATCATATATGTAATACGTACAATGAATAAATAATTCATCTTCTTTATTTCGATACAAATCTGGAAAAAAGAGAATATTTTTTTGGCATCGATTTTGATGTTATTTAAAAAATTGCCAAGACATGTATCTCGTAATTTTTTATGCTTTTTCGATTGAAATTGGTCCCATTAAAAAAAAATTAATAGTTTTCAAGTTATAGATTTTTTGTTATTTTTAATTAAAAAAAAAATGTGTATCCACATGTTTTGTATGTATGTAAATAACAGTATATTAATTCATCATTTTTTATGTTGTTTGTAATGTATAAAGTCGTTTTGGAAAATTTCTATCAGAAATATGTGAAAATTAAAAATCACTTTTGTAGGGTGTCAACTTTGGGGGTGATTTTCACCCCTTCAAACCATTTTTCCGCAGAAAAAAAAATACGTAGTACATCATTTTCGACGTAGATTATTATATAGAAGCCTCACCTAAATCAGCGGTGACCACCTCGCAAGGTTTCCTTGTTAGTGAGTTTTTGAAATTGCAGAACAAAATTAGGTCTATATTCTGACCTTATTCAGTTCTAGTTTTTCAGTCAGAATAAGGTTTCATTTTTTGACTTAGGTAATAAAATCAATTGGAAATCAAAGCAAAGAAATATTACTAGTTTTTATAATAATATTCATAATGAAACATTAATCTGAATTATTGGATATCAACAACAATTAATGTGGCAATGTAATCGAATTTTGACTATGATTATTTTTATTTAATTTCTTTTAACAAATCTACTAAAATAGTTTATAACCATAATTAATAAAGATCAAGATGATTCTGAATATAATTCTTGTAAAGAATATATATTGATAGTAGTGCTCATACGATACCTCTGATTATACGGTTGATTTGGACTTGACAAATTGTCGCTTGTTGTTCTGTTTACGTTTGGCTTCACTTTGTTCACCTGTTTCGTGGAGTTTATCATCGTCATTCCCACTGAGTTTCGATGGTTTCTCATAACTGGAAAAAATTTTTTTATTTGAAGATGAAACAGTAAAAATGAATTTCAAAACCATGTATAATAAATGATAATGTAACTTTTTTTGTTTACAAGTAAATTAAATGTACGATTCGTTATGTGTGCTTAGCGACCACAACATTGGATAATTCGCAAAATCAAAAGTACTGTCTACATAGATTTTATTTTAGAATTTTACAGATTAATTAAAGATTGATGATATTAATTATTGGAATTTCGAATAGTGCGAGAATCGAATGTTCTAGAAATTGTAAAACTGAAGTGAGTGACGTTGGAATGGGCCCACCGATAATGAATAAAGTTGAATCGAATAGAAGTAAAACAATTGAACTTAGTACTCATGATATCAAATGGTTTCTAATTACTTTTTTTTATTCGTGTTACAACTGCTCACTTTTGTATTTCATTAGTCGCTGAACATGCTTTTTCTAACATTTTCTCTGAATAATAGTACAGAAAAAATATATACTTCACAGATCTGTAATCTTAGATCCGTGTTTTTTCTACTCGTTGCGCAATATACTGATGAAAAACTTCTGGCTAATTGACTTTAGTTACAAATTATACAGTAAATGTCTTCGTCCATTACTTTCTATAAATTCATTTTTTTTTTATTTTACAGAAATGTGACGTATTTATGAACTGTTGTTATAATTTTTCAAGCAGAATCCTCATCAGAAGAGCCCTGCCACAGTCAAATCAAAACTTAAAAAGTAACACCAGATTTTGAAAATGAAAAACCTATTCAAAATTCCAGATGGAATCTTTAGTTTACTACAGCGAAATATTGCTGACAAAAGGTTTATACCGTACGAAAGTTCAAAATCTCAACCTCACTTTACTGCGTTGTAGCAACTTTGGTCTTCAGAGAGTGCGATTGCTAAGAGACTTTCGGAGAATATGGAAAAAACTACGACTAGACTTAAAAGACCAGGAGCCACCAGTACGTAGTATTTAATTATCTAAAAATTTATACAAAAATGTGGCCTAAAAATTTAATGTATACAACAGTCAATTTTATTCCTTAAAAGGCTCAATAAATCTATGAATATATTCGATTTGCCCGAACACATTTGGTGATTTTTCCTTTGTTTTAAAGTCGTCCGGCCGAGTTTTGAATAGTAAAATCAGCAACTAAATAAAAATTTAAATAATGGAATTTTTTTTCTTTGAAAATTTCTAAAAAAAAACTTTAATAATTTTATTGCAAAATAAATTTAATTAATTAGTTGTTAAAAAAATTTTATTGGATAATAAATACTGTAATTTGATCAGTGGAGTTACTGAGCATGCGCTGACTAGAAACGTTCGGGTAGATTCGGTAGAGGCGTGATAACCTTATAACCTTAAAAGTATCCATATCCCATATTCTTAAATAGATAATTCAAAACTGGCGCTTTCCGACTATACCCGAGCTGCTGAGTAATAACTTGACATGAAAGTAGCAGTATGTAGATATTGGACTTCATCAACTTATTTTTCATTTTTTGTTAATAAAAATACCGCGAAGCATACAAATAATTACGAATAAATAAAGCTAAAGAGTTAATTTCTCAATTGTTTGAAAAATATATATCAATTTACCGGGAAAATTTATTATTAAAAATACTGAAACATGAATCTCCATAAAGTTACATGTTAAATGCTCATTTTTATAAAATAGATTATTTATATTTGAGTGCCGTAACATACTTTTTTTTTCGCGGTTAACAATAAAAAGATTTGAACTAGTGATTACGATCAAATTTATAATCATTTCACCGTAAATGAAATTTTGGCCGGACTACTTTAAATAAATTTAATCAAGTTTAATTTTTCAACAAAAAAGAAAAGATCCAACTAGCCTTATTTCTACCTTGGTATGATAAACTACGCCAACATATGCAACTTTGATCAAAGTTACCATATCGAAAACGATTTTTATAATTTTAATCAAGTGCAAATGTAGTTGGCTTTATTTTCTCCCTAACAAGATGAACTAGCTACGAACCTATTATTTCTTAATAAGCCTAATAAGAATGAAAAAAAAGGCTAATTCAGATTAAATAAAGTTTAATAACCCTTGTAAAAAGCTTTGATTCTCTGATGAGCCTTTTGAAATTGAAATTATAATTAGATTAAAAATTTTAACTCTTCAATACTAAGAGTTAAATATTTAGAATTCTGCTGCAAAATATTTTTCAATATTTTTCGTGAATATTGAATTTAACAATTAGAAATACGATTATTCTTATTTTCAGTTTCATAAATATAACACAAATAACGAGATATACATAGTAAAATATTTCAATATCTATGCTTGACAGTTGACTGATTCGTCGTCAGAAACGTTCTTCTTGTTTGTTTATTTATTAAAATTCGAGAAACTAACGTTAAATAAATGTCACCGACCCTAGTAGAAATTTTGTCGAGGGGCTTTCTAGCGCTCAAAACTACTGGAAAGGCACTTCAAAGTAAAATCGAAAGACTGTCCAGTACCTTAGCGTTGCCTCGATAATGCCTCGATTCCTATCGGTAAAAGAGAAATGTATATATGTGGTGCCTCAACACTCACATTTATATTTTCTCGTATTCATTTCTATACATTTATAATCGGATGTGATTGATACTGATCGACACGTGTCGTCAGGTCGATCACCCCACTAATAAGGGCACAAATTAGATTATGCCCTAACTGTTAGTCAGTAACTAGCAAATAGCAGAATAAGACACTGTATTATTTTATATCGCGCTTTACCCAGTAAAATTTACTCAACAAAATAAAAAACACTTTTATTTTATGTGCAGATCTATTTATTTAATACAACCCGACCTTTCACATTCTGCTACATTTGGTGACCCCGACGTGATATTTTCGAGTTTTTATTAATCACTCATAACCGTAATTAATTTCTACGAGAAATAATTTCACCGCGTGCCTTGCGTCGAGTGAAGTGAATTCTTCGTACCTTAGTGACTACTTGTATTACCATTGGTGCATTCTTGAGCACCCAGAGACGCTGTGCTGCACCAATATGCATTAAAGAGACACCACTGGCACAAATTAAATCGTGATGAAAGTGTCTGAGTACAAATTAATTATTTTTATTCGTGGTCAGTACGCTAGAAATTTCTCAAACATTTCGAGTCAACAAGGCTCGACGACCAGGAATTTCTTTTGAGCCGTGCTCAACGGGAACAACGTGTTTACATTTTTCTAAAACTATTTAGACTCAATTGCGAGTGAGCAATTTGTATTTGTGAGTTATTTTGTCAGTGTTAGTATATTTCAATGATGTCTAGATCAGACGGCGAATTTGTTGACGACAAACCTCTACCATCCAGAAATTTCCGAGCTCCTCCGTTTGACAGAGAATGACCCAGCTTACGGTTCGCGCAAGTTGAATCTCTCTTTCACATCAACGGAATAGTCACCGAGCTCGACAAATTACATCATATTGTACCGCTCATCGATACTAAATACGCGCTCGAGGTCGTGGATATAATAACAAATGTACCTGTCCTCTCGCTTTACCAGACACTCAGAAATGCATAAACTGCTTGATTTACAAAATCGAGAGAGGCTAAACTACAACAACTCCTGGACGGAGAACAAATTGGTCATCGTAAGCCATCACAATTTCTATGTCATCTTCGGGCGCTCGTACCAGGCATCGATGAAGATATCTTAAAATTCAGATGGATGTCCAGTCTCCTAAACCAGACCTAGTCTCGCCTGACTGTCCAGCCAATTGACAAAGCTTGCAGAAATCGCTGGTAAAGTCTACGAAGTATTTAACATGAATCGAAAATCGATCTTAGCTGTCGCAATGACACGATCAACCTCATCAATGGACACGACAAGTCAAATCACTGCTCTAACAAAACAAATAGCAGATTTGAAGAGAATGTTTTCCTCCAGCCAACGGCGAGATCACAAATACGCTAAAAACTGCATCCTTGGCTGCAAATTCCAGAAAAACGACTAAGGGGATCACTAGCGGCGGAACATGATTCTCAATCAGTGACTCACCACCTTTTCATCAGAGACACAGCGTCCAAAACTCAGTTTCTTGTTGATGCCAGCTTTGACATCCCCGTGATTCCAAATAAATAGAAAAAATCGTCACCTCAGCCAGTCGGATATCGTCTGCTAGCAGCAAATGGAACCACCATACAGATCTATGACTGCAAAACACTTTTATCAAATCTTGGTCTCAGGCATGACTTGACATGGCGTTTTATCATCACGGACGTCACTCGATCTATAATTGGAGCTGACTTTTTAAGTCATTTTGACTTATTAGTCGATCACCACAGTTACTATACGTGGAAAAATCATCACAACAAACGAAGTTTCCATCAAATCAATTTCTCGTGACACGGTCTACCATGAACTACATCGTAAATTCCACAGCATCACTAAACCTGACGGCATTAACACAGTTAAGAAGAATTCAACTACATTATATCAGAACGACACCAGGTCCACATGTCGCGTGCAAGGAGCAAAAACTTGCACCAGACAAGTTGAAAACGGCACGGGAAGAATTTCGTAAGATAATCCAAGTTAGCCTTACACGACCCAAAAGTGGAACATGGTCATCACTACTACATCTTGATCCTAAAAAAGCTGGTGAATGGCGCCTGTGTGGAGATTAAAGACCAGTCAACGCCAGGACGATTCCTGGTCACGATCTAGTGCTTAACTTAGTCAATTTCTACGTGCGTTCCGGGGAACAATGAATTTTTACAGCAAATACGTGAAGAATATTGCAGATATTCTATCCCCGCTGAACAAGATGCTTGAAGAGCCAAACGTCAAGGGCACGTCCGGTAAATGAGACCCCAGAGCTTTTCAAGGCCTTCAACAACGCCAAACAAGCACTAGCTGACGTCACGCTACTTGTACATTTTGACAACAACACGCAATGGGAAATTTTTACTGACGCTTCCAATTTTGCCATCGGAGCAACGCCGCAACAGCGAGTAAATGACACCTGATAACCACAAGCCTTCTTCAGTCGTAAGCTACAACCATCTATTCGAAAGGTCTCAACATATGACTGTGGAATTCACGCGATTTATGAAGCAATTCATAAAACAGACCATAAACTTTTGCTCCATGATTTCCAGCAGCGAACAGAACGAGCTTCATCCTGGCAGTTTTGACGGCTTGACCTTATTAGACAGTTCACGATTGACATCAGACACGTCGCTGGACACGACAATATCGTCGCAGACCACCTCTCACGGTTTGAGATCATCTCAACACCTGTCACGATCGAGGAACTTGCTACAGCTCAAGCTAACGACCCGGAGCTTCATCAGCTACTTCAGCGACCTCAAACTTCGCTCGCTTTTAAGCGAATTCAAACTGAAAACCATAGATCAGTGCTCTACTGCGATGTTTCATCGAGTACACTACGTCCGTGTGTACCATTATCACTGCAGAGAAAAATCTTTGAGACTCTGCACTCACTGGTTCATCCTGGCACGAAAGCATCAGTCAAGATCGTCGCAAAACGGTATGTCTGTCCTTCAATAAACAAAGACTGTCGAGAGTGGGTAAAATCTTGTCTTCAATGTAAACGAAACAACATACAACGACATGTCACATTACCAATCATGCGTTTTCAACTTCCAATGACAAGATTCGAGCAAATCCACATCGATTTGGTCATTTTACCAATGTCAAACGGCTACAACATCTGTCTGACAATGATCGACCGTTCAACACGTTTTTCTGAAGCTGTGACGCTCGAAAATGGTAAGACCAAGACCATAGCAAGAGCTCTCTTCATTCATGGATTGCAAGATACGGAGTACCACGCAGAATCACCACAGACCAAGGTGGTCAGTTTGAATCTGCACTGTTTAGAACTCTTTCTAACTTATTCGGTATCCAGCACCTGAGAACGACACTGTACCATCTCTATTTTTGAAGGATCGTTTGAAGGACTCGTCGAGAGACTCCACCGATAACTGAAGTCAGCACTGCTGTGTCACAATTAGAGTAGATATGATGCTCTGCCAGCAGTTCTTATGAGTCTTCGTGCTGCTTGGAAAGAAGACATGGCTACGACACCAGCTGAACTTGTCTACAGTGAACCTTTACCCGGTGAACAGTCTACCTGGCAAATTTTTGACACCATCAGCACAACAGACCACGGTGACCTACTTGTTTGTCTGAGAAATCATTTTTTATGACTAGACTCCTACTAATACGTCACGAAACGGGAGGCGTTCTGTTTTCCGTTTTAGAGACTTGCTTCCACGTGCTGGTTAGAGACGACAAGGTGAAGCAGTCCTTCTCTTCACCATACGAGGGTCCATACCGAGTCATCTCACGCCACAATAAATACTTTGTCATAGACTGCAAATGTGCAGCGACAGCGATCTCTATTGATCGACTCAAACCTGTCTACGCTATGACAGATGATGATCAAGGACCATCCTCTCCACAACCATCAACCAGCAGGCCATAGTTTTTTTTACACATCAAAAAAAAAAAAATCTTTTGTAAATTTGAAAATATTTTTTAATTTATTTTCGACTCTGTAAACTAATCTTTTCTCAAGAAAGGGAGTACTGTGGTGCCTCAGCACTCACATTTATATTTTCTCGTATTTATTTCTATACATTTATAATCGGATGTGATTGATACTGATCGACACGTGTGATCGTAAGTTGGGTAAGAGTTCATTAATTGCTTTTTTCACATTTCATAAACGTTTATCTTAATTTATGATAATTTTCATATTTTATATCATTATTTACAATATATACTGATACTTCAATTAAATAATAATTAATAAATAACCAATAAAAACACCTGATCAAAAGATATGCATTCACTCAAGTATTACCAGCCCTATCCAAACTTAATCCAACCACTTCTATCCGAACTGAAAGTCTGTTAGGACTAACCGTATCCGAGTCTGACCTAAATTTTCACTCACTTCGTGAATACATCTCAATGAATAAAGAATTTAATTTTATTGACTTACCATTTGCATCATCTCGATCCCGGCTAATTTCACCTACAATAATAGTAAATTAAATAAGTAAACGGATTAAATAAAAATCGAAAATTTTTAGGAAGCTCTTTAATTAAGCACAAATAGATTTTTTGTTATTAATTACAAAATTATTGGCAACTTAGCTTTCCTTATATCTGACGATGCTTCGCGAAATTACCTACACTCTCATGCTTATAGATACGCATACCTCAACCTCAGCCATTTTCATTATGTTTCATTATGCCAAAAGTCGGCAATGAAATATTTTAGCCCCAACAAGAAAATAAAATAATTTAAATCTACTTTTACTATGGGACTATGAATGAAAAAATATTTAAACAATACTACATAGAATAGTAAAATATGATGAATAATAGATGCTATATGAATAAATTTATTATATCCATTACTATTTAGTTATCTTACTAATTTGAATATGAACAATTTAATAATTTTAGAAAGCAGGGCAAAAATTAAAAAAAAACAGGGTCAGAATTGGATACTTGAAAATTGAAAATTTTATTTGAGAATTAAAGTTTGATAATTAATATTAAATTAGATGATAAGATACCGAATGATCACACATATTTGATTATTGATAATAAATTAATAGTCGAATAAAAATTGATGTTTTTAGAGAGATTAATTAGAGTAAACAGATTTCGAAAATACAGGAGTGCAAATTGTGATACTGTAGAATGATTGAGGTATAACTGTACCTCTCACGTGAACCATCTTGGGCAGTTCTGGCGGAGTAAATGTGGGAGGAGGATGATGGTCGTCTGTAACAAACCACTACATATGTTAGCTACCCTATCTAAATATCTAGGGCCTAGCATCTACTCTATTATTTTATGTTAATTTATCGTAATTCACATATTTGATCGTTCCAGTTTCAATGAACGTGTGTATTGATTTAATTTATGTTGGTAAATAATAATATAGTTCATTATGAGTAGATTTTACATACATACCTGAATTTACTGAATGCTAGAAAATGACTAGGTTAATTAAATTACTATTGTATATACACTGATAAATAAAAAATTAAATATATTCCATTCAAGTAACAAAAAAAAACTAATAGTTTATAAATTTCTAATTATCAGAAAAATTTTAATTGAACCAGTTAAATAATGACTTTTAGTATGTAAATAATATTTTTAAAATTTCAAGGAAAATCAAATCCAAATTCTCTGTTGAAAATCGTTCATTTTACGGACATACAATAGATCAACTTAATACCATGAATAAAATTCCTCTTCGAATTAAAGGCGTAATAAACACGTAACTTGACATAATCTAGTTATTCAACCAAAGACTGAATTCTATTTTTCGTCATATACCTGTTTAAAGTTAAAGTTTGTTCTCCATTATTGAGTCACTAAGTAATGAGGTGACTTCAATTTTTGGACCATGTTATGACTAAAAATATTATATCATATTACAATGGAAAGAAGTAGACTATTACAAATCACGTATGAATTTACAAATTATGGCAACAAAAATGTAATAATTGTTTTATGTTGATCAAAAACAAATATCCTTTGATAACTTTAATAGTTAAAAAAAATAAAATAATTATGTTACGAAATTTACTAAAGAAAGAATATTATAATAAACTGGAACGATCTTGATCATTTGAAAATTAACATTTTATGTATTTTACTTATTTCTTCATGCGATGATTTCTTATTTTTAAATTCAATAAATTGATTAATATTTATTCATACATATTTTCATTATGTAAAAAATGTAATCATTGCAAGAGTATTATTATTAGTATATTTTTAGTATAGAAATTATAGTCATTTTCTACTACAACATGCATCATGCAAAAGTATAATCTACCAATATTCTAATAAGTAATGACTCTGATCTAACTACCACCACTAAGATTATTTGTAGTCCGAAGTGCAAGTAAGCTGGAAAGTATAATAGGCAGGTGAAGAAAAGGATTGGCTTCTTTGTGCTTTTGTAGAAATATTCTCAAGTGAAAGCTATCTTTCAGCAACAGTGTATAGGAAAATTACATCGTTTATCAGAGTGTGAATTCTTTTTGTGCATTTACTAAAACTTTAACTCAACCTTTATTTCGTTGATAGAAATAGCATTTTATTTAAAATACAGTAGCATGAATAAAGCGAAAAGATATCGAATTACACACGTAATCGTATGTAGACTGTTTACAATTAGACAAATGCACAAAATATGTCGGGAATCTCCATCGAGCAATATCTTATCTCATTAAAAGTAATAATAATCCTAGATATGTATGTTTATCTGTAATTGATGATGATACACGACTCAACCTAATTCTAAAGACTTTATGACGCATAATGTTGCGTCCAAAATTTTACAATTTTATTTATTTTTATTCTCTAATTGAAATACGTTTGTATAAAGATCAAGCTATCTGCATTATATCCTCGAATTTGGACTTACTTGAGTACGAGAAGTCTTCACCTACGTGGAACATGGAAGACGAAAGGTTCAGGCACATAGACACATAGATAGTTTATTTATAAAAATTTTCTTAATTATTAAAGGGATATAGTTGAATAGAGTTTGTCGATGGTATTGGATAGGTATTATATATGTTGTTGTTAGATGGAATATGCCTGATTATCGATGAAGTATATGCACACACATCACTCATCATAAACTATCTAAAACATTATAAATACTACAGTTTATCACGACATATAGAACATCCATAGCGACTCAATGACAATATAATAAGCGACGTTAACAGATATATTTTTAGAACATTATTATACAATGTAATAAATTGACGGTCAATTGGATTAAATAATTGTCTCATATATTATGTAAGGTAGTTTATAATTATTATCCACGAAAAACATGTAAAAACTTTTTATTCAAGGCATTCATAACGACATTTAAAAATATCGAGTATATTTTGAACAACAATCAAAAGTTTACAACAAAGCACTAATATGTACTATCCTGATACATGAGTATTTAAATTATTCAAAATCATTCCGAATTAATTGTAAAGATTTTATATGGTTCTATTTTTTCTCGACATTATTACAATTATATAAAAATATTTAATAAGTTTAGTTTCGACGAACGAAATTGACTTGCCATTATTAAATCTACGGAGGTCAATTAATGAGTGTCACAACTATTTGGTTTTGATATTGTTTGAATGTTTAAATTAGATGGGCTGTAATGAAGCCGATGAAGTTTGAAAATATTGAAGGGTTATTCTAAGAGCAAATTCTTGAAAAACTGTTGACTAAATAAACAAAGAACTCTTAAGAAAAAAATAAATACAATGAGTCTTATACTGAAATGACAATTTATAATCAAGGTCATAATGTCATACCACCACGTAAACTTCAATTTTACTCCATGTTTAAAAGTTATTAAGTCCCACTTTTTTGCTTCGTATAGAATGACAATATTTGTTTGTGTGCATGCCTACGCCCATATTGTCCATCTCTACCAGGCAAAATGTTTTACTGTTCTAACTTCTAGACCTAGATTAATTAATTAATCCTATTTCATTTGAAACTATTCTTTATTCAGATATTCTTAAGTAGAAATTAGAATAAACTTCAATTAACAAATGTTAATTGTAGAACTGCTTACTGAAATATAAGAAAGTTGTTTGAAATTAAGATTTTTCATACTACGTAATTTGGTATTGGAAGAGTTTTAATAAAAATTTTCACAAGAAGTTGAATTAAAGGTCATTGTTTGTAGTTTGAATGGATAAGATTATTAAATTTAAGATTTTAATTCTTCATTAGATTTAGTTTAAGGAAAGTTTTACATCTATCATTGAATTCACTAGCAATTTTCAAGTATCTCTTGTAATAAACCATCTGAATTATCTTCTTCATAAGATATTTTGTTATAGATTTTCAAGAATTAAAAAAATAAAATATTTTAAAATTTAAATCAAGATTACCCTTCAATATTATCTGACTTATGAACGAAATTTATTTTGTATTTGCTTACAAATAAATTTATTACATCAAAAATAAAATTTATCGGATAAATTCACGAATTATCGTAAATTTGGCATCAAATATTCCAATTCATTGTAAATTTCAAATAATATTACAAATAAATAACCAAATATGAAATGCTAATGTCATAAGTATTTACTCTAACTAATTCTTCTACATTTTATTGAATTTTTCTATTCGCTTTTTTATGCTCCCCAAGTTGATGAATATACCAAAAAACTACTTTTCAACGCCATCTTTATCTGATCCATAAATATTAGAGATTTTGACAAATAACGAGAGATTATCAGAATATATACTTATTAAAATTATCCGTTGTTTCCTTCCTTCCCCCTAAAAACAAAGTCATTTACGGTAAAAGCTTCATAAAAAAAACTGATTCAAAACTTACACTTTCACTTGTCAGTAAAATAGACAAATTCGAGTTAGTTTTTCATAAAAAAACAATCTATTTATACTGAAAGCTTTATCTTCAAACCTTCATTAGCCCGAGTTTTTCCCCTCATTTTTTTGATAGGAAACTAACCCTCGAGGATACAAAACAGTAAATATATAAAGTAAGCATCGTTTATTGGGATTTCACCCTAAACTTCCCCGTAGATTTTGTCTTTGAAAATCTCCTCTTCTCATTCTATTATTTTGGAGTATTCTTTATGGAAGATTCCGATCAACTACTATCTCTATTAGACAAAGTCATGGTAAAATTACATTTATGTTTTCATTCATATTTTTAGATACCTAAGGCTATTTTTGACCTGAATGAGCATGACCCTGGAAGTTCACACCACCATTTCCCGATAATTATTGATAATTTTCACTTATTGGAATGACAAAATAATATTGACGTTAACGCGAATCAAGTATTAGCAAAGCAAAGGCTATATCTTCAGTTATATTTTAAAATTATAATATTCATTAATTTTTCAGTATAAATTAAACTAATGTTTAAATCAGTTGTAGTGTAGCCACTGCAGTCAATTTTATTATTTTCACTGTTTTATTTATAGAGAACCCACGCTTTAACAGTGGCAAAATATTGTATTAATAAATCTATACATCTATAATTTAACGTTGATCAACTTTTAATACCTTGAAACAAACAATGATGTACATGGTAAAATTTCATCTTACATCTAATAATTATCTATTTTGAATTAAGTTATTTTTACTATTTCGTTTTAAGATGATATTCGATGAAAAGGTATCGGTTGTTTATGGCAATAGTTATAATTAGATATCAAGTGATAATACAACTGTAATATAAGTAGTTGATAAAATATTAAATGCCAAATTCACGGTTCGTACGTTATAAATTGAAAAATCGTCTCGTTGACGAACAAAACTAATTAATTAAGTATCAACACACAAACAAACAATATATTTTCAAAAAAATCTATTACATGTATGATAATCATAATTTTGAGAAAAAAAAAGGTTTGAAGGACTCGGATTATTTCCACTGAAGCAGCTTTGAATTAAATAATACATACTTTACACGAATAATTGTTGTTCGTTAATTTAAACAAAGTATAAAATTTCCTGGCTTAGATAAAATAAAATCGAATCCCAAATTTCACTCAAAATCAATTGAAAAATATGCATCAACATTAAGATTAAATCAATATAGAGTTAAAGTTAACTAACAATAAATAAAAAAGTAATTAAAACTGTTTGCATAAAAGTAAATCATTTAATAACAATTGGTTCAGATACTTGAACATTATCAGTGATAAAGACAACAACAAAAAGAAATTTGAAACATATTGTGCATTAAATAAAAGCATATGAAAATGAGATAAGACAAAAGCCACTTCAGTGAGCAATTGAAGAGTGTGTGAAGGACTCGACCGAGGTTCGAATAATAGTAGATATGACCATACGCAAAACTCGCACTCATGAAGGATAGGACCCGGTGTGTGATAATAATATACAGATACAGTGACACAGTTTCTACTCTCGAAGGATACGTACTTGCTCTTCCGACCATTTGAACGGCCCGAACACCCTTCCTGAATGTGGCCACTACCCGGAGGGAGAAGAACCATAGTTGTTAGTCTTCACATTCAAGTTATCTCATTCTAGATGGCTAGGAATCAATATGTGGGGCAGAATCAAATTTGATCTTTTCTATCGGTTAATCACCATTAAGACATCTTCTAATTAAAGACTTCTACCATCAATGACTCTTTTTCAATTGATAAATATCACTGGTGATGAACGAGTAAAAAATCAATTTGATTGGTAGACACATTAATATTATCAACACAAACAACCCATAATTTACTGCAGTTCGAGATTACTATAAATTATTTAGAATACAATTGAATGCACTGAAAGAAAATTGATCAATTTCAGTTGATCAACGACCAAAAACTTGATTGCAGATTTAAATATAATAAGGACCTTCTCAGGATTTGTTTTTTGCAGTAATCTTTTCTTTCAGTAAATCAAGAAACTGACTCACGCGATTGTTTATATTTACATGTCAATGCTAAATGATTGATGTTTATGTTGTATATGTTATTTACTTGATTTATTGGGTGATATTAATGGTTAGATTCAGATTTTTGTGTGTCTTGAAAAATAAAAAGAATAAGAAAGTAATTAAACCCTGGGCATTTTAAACTCATCTGTTATTTATACAAGATGTTTGCACATGCTGGATATATTTTTAATTCAGATACAGTTAAATAATATTTTGTTTTTATGCCAATAATTCATATCTCATATGTAATTCCAAATTTTTAATGTGAAAGTGAATTGAGTATTCTATTTACTAACGTATAAATTTACAAAAACAATTGATATAATTTAAGCAAAATGTATTTTCAATCAAATCAATAAATATAATATAAATGAAAGGGTTAGATACACGAATATTAAAACAATGAATAAGTTTAAAAAACAACTTAGAAAATATTTAATCACAATAGTTAATTAATTTTAAATTATTAAAAATCACACAAAAAAATGTTTATATTTTTATAATTTTATTCTGAATTATAATAACCATTTATTTACTGGTTATCCATCTAAATTAACTTATATTAAAGTTTCTACGACTGAAATATTATATCCCTACTAGCATGACTTCTTTTAATTAACCAAAGTTTTATCGAAACTTTTACATAGTCATCTAAACTAATGATCAGAAACAACCATGTTTAATCAGAACCATGTCAAGAAATATTTCTTAATTTTTATGAGAAATTTCAATTATATGAAGAATTTACATACAAGAATAAACACTCTACAGATTATCAATATTTAAATTGATTTAAGTTTAACAGTTGAAATGTGATAGTTCTTAACTGTTTAAGAATTTCATCTAATCTAATTCAGAGAATTTACCTAATTTGAAGATGGATTGCTTAAAGTGTCTGTTAAAAAAAAGATTTGCTATAACAAATAGAAGTTCTATAGAGCAAGGGTATAGAATAGTTCCATCTTTAATAAACAAATAGAAATAGTTTCAACTAGTTATGTTATAAATATAAAAGGAAGAGTGATAGAATTTAGAATAGTTCCAGTTATTGATTTATATTATGTAGAAAAAGTTTTTAAAATAAACAATATAGGTATTTTTATATGCTAGGCATACCGAATAATTTTGAGTCATTTTGAAGACATAGTGAAACCAATTTCCCTGAAAATTTATTTGGATTCCTCAACTTCAACCAACATTTACTTATTTAATTAAATAAATGGATTATCACAAAATCTTATTACATCAGATAAATCGAGTTATTGAGTATGCTTGTGATTTATAGAAACAATTTATAAGTGATTAATATCTGTCTGAAGTTTGGACCAAATATTTTGGGACAGTAATGCGCTGGCTATACGTAATGGCTGAATAAGTCTTTAAGTTTTTAGTTTGCTGGTTAATAAAAAATTGAATAGCAGAAAGCCACAGTTACTTGAAATTCTTGCATCAAATCTACTTTTAAATGTAATATTAAATCATATTGAAAGCAACACTTAAATGATACCATTTGTAATAAACAATCACGTTTGTTACCAATAAAAAAGCACGTGTTACTTGGTAATGTGACATTTATTTGTCACTCAGCATTAGTGGTACGTCACAACAAAATGTGAATACATATGAATGTTAACATAAGACAACATGCTCGAAAATGCTTCATTCTATTAAGTCAGTGATCATTCATCGTTAAGTCATCGTATCTGAATATTTATATTTTGAAACATTTTCATCAATTCATGTATTACTTAATGAAATGTTTGACTGGAAAAAATAGTTTCAAAAAACTTTGATATTCTTTTTCTGTCAAAATGGAGGAAATAATTTTTTGCTTAAACACTACTCAGGCTTTTGTACATTCTCATATTTTAGGTAAAAAATTAACGATTGGGTTTTTTCGTACTTAATCTTTATAAGAATTTTATAGAACAGATCTCATTTGGTAATACCTTCTTTATTCCACATAAAATTCTCATAGAAATTTCTGGTGGTACGTCTATACTGAACTATATTAAACCTCTTTGAGATTTTATGCAATCCTGAAAAAAGTTCCACTCAAATGAAGATAATACGGAAATGAGTTAATCAAAAATTTGATCACTTAAGTACAGCCGAGATTTGAAGACTATTGTATTGTATAATCGTTTTATTATTTTTTTTATTATTATTATTATTATTAAAACTAAACCGTTAGTTTTCTTCGAATGTATTCATTACTCAAATAAACTTTGAAATAATTACCAAAGTAAAATCTGTAATAATTAATTTGAACTCCAAATAGTCTGATCAAACTTTGACTTTGTCACTAGCATTTTTCCAGTCAAATCATAAAGAAATGTCGACCACTGACTTTATTTAGAACGGTTTACTTAATGAATAAAAAACTTTTTTATTCAATTTGTTTAATTCTTACGAGGCTTCTGCATTTAACAACAGCTTAACATTTGGAAATAACGAAAATTGATTAAATACTGAACGATTAATAAAGTCTGCATTAAAAGAGGCAATATTTTGACTAAACATACTATTGTTAATACTTTAATTATTTTTTTGATTCGCTCATGTTTTACGTCGTACAAAATGGTTTGTTTGTATTCAAAAATTGAAGATTGTTTACTGTGATAAATAAAGATTAATAAACGTATTTTGGATTTAAATCTAAAAAAAATTCAAATAAAAAAAAGTTATTTCTTCTAATTATTTCTACTTTGGACATTCACTACAAATTCCTGAAAATTCAAATGTTTAATAACGAAACATTCAAGTATTTCTAATGTTAACCTCTATACACAAACTATTCGATTACAGTAAACGTTTGAAAACGTTAAAAATTCGTCTGCAAAAACGTTATCTTTCGTTCATGACATTCGACATTCTAAACACTTCAAATTTTCAGTTTTTAATCACTTGGATTCTTAGTGATTTAAAATTTTGAAATATAATATAATTTTTTTTCTGAATTACCAATTAGTGTTAAATATATATTTGTATTCGAAATTAACAATCTTGATCGAATAGAAAATTACATTCATGAAGTATTTGTTTATTTTTTAATTACAACAGTGCTTTCATGGTAAAAAATTACAATAATTTCCAAATAAAGAATTAAAAAAATATTACCAATTGTAATTTAATGCAGACTTTAACTCCAGCATGATTGGTTTAATTTTTAATATTAATTCTTATTCCAATAGAAAAATCGAAGGATTACGAGATAATGACTGAATGGAATGTGGCGTACCATCGAGATAACTTCGGTAAACAGTATTTCCTTTCACCATTCCAGTCTGCATCATCATCATTCCAACATCTGCAAAAATATAGTGGTCAATCCCATACGGATTATGGATAACAATCATTGTCATTGAGGACCACAAATTTTTTCACAACTAAAAAAAAACTCGATTGTTGATTTGAGTAAAATAGTCACTCAAAAATTTAATTTTCATTATTTATTATTAAATCGAAAAATAAAGTTGACGCCGTTGAAATTCTCTGGGTGCCCAGGGTTTATGTAGACATAAGAGGTTAAAAAATCACTGTAGATGATAAACTTAGTGTGTAGCTATGAAATTATGATGTAAGTGTCATGACACGAAGATTTTTATATAATTATTTATAATCTAATGAAATTAGGTGAGAGTACTCGTACATATAACAATACTGGGCAAACTCTCATAACAATTAATATTCAAGTTTTTCTTCTGTATAGAAAATTTAGTAAACCGTTGATTCAATCATTAATACATACATGTTTCAGTATTAAAAATATTGTTTTATAAATCGTTAATAAAAAATTATTAATAACTATAAAATGTGTAAATAAATTTTACTTAAAATTTATTCACTTTTATAATTGTTCATCAATGACAGTTGTTGACGTTGAAGAGGTGCGACTTAATATATTGAAGCTCTTGCAAGATGGCATTTTTATTGGGGCGGGACCCAACGCGAGCTAGAGAACATGCAATGCAAGACCATCAGAGAATAAAGGAACATACTAGAGTGCAGACTAGTATTTTATAATAGTCAGCTGGTCATGCGCCAACTGACTCAACTATCAAAGGGAAAAGTAATACACTTCACTTGCTTTTAACTCATTCAATATTTTATTCTTCAAATATTATTAACTGTGTAACTGTTTATTCCAGATTTCTATCTTGTACTAGCATCATGTTGACTATTTTTTGAAAATGTTTTTTTTTTGTTAGAATTATCGCTTGAAAAACTAAAGAAATTTTTTCTTTAGGTGTCATGAAAAATAAAATATGAATAATTCAAATAACATACACTGAGAAAAAATCAAAATTTTTAATTGCAACATTATCATAATTTATATTAAAGGAATATCATTTTGACAAACAAAGTGTAAACAAAATTTTAAAAAAAGTACTTTTTTATCATTTTAATTGAATGAAGTGATCTTCAATCGAGAATTTTCTCATGTTAATTAAATTACTATAATTATTATAGAAGAAAATGACTTTAATATTCAATTTAGTTACCATAAAGATTCTTATGTTATTTCGATCACTTAAATCTTTCATTATTAATAAATCATTAAATTGTCTAGTAAGTATTCTCAAAAGCGATTGAAAAAGTGTAGGGTTGAAAATAAATAATAATAATATTTTTTCTCAGTGTACGATTGTACATAAGTAATGTTTGGGAGAGGGTATAAAAAATGCGATTCTTTTTATCATCTTTATTGGCGCGGAAAAAAAGTTTGAACAGGTTAAAGGTAGCGATTGAGAGCGAATTAGGCAAAACAGAGAAAATAGTAAACAAGACAGTGAGGTAGGGGGATTTAGATACAGAAATAGATATAAAAATTGAGAGCAATGATATAACGTGACAAAAGAGCGAAGGTCAGGTCGGATTACAAGGGCTGTGAGCGATAGAACAGTCGTAAAAATATAGTAATAAAAAGTATATATACTCAGACGAAAGTAGAGTAAAAAGTTTGAGAGTAAGCGAGCGATTGAGAGACGTTACCTAAGTCCCGGCCCCAGGAGCGTTGCTGCTGCCCCACTAGATCATATATTATAACAATTTATCGTCACTGCCATATTAATGTGTCAGCAATTATTATTTATCTTTAGTGTACGTTGACATTCAGTGAAAAGAAAAATATTAAGGGACACTTATATTCAAGTTAAAAAATGTTGAAGACATTGGCAAAATAAAGCAGACGACACTTTTAGGTTCTTTTACAATTCCTCCGTTGATTGCTTAATCATTTATTTTGCGAGTCACATGAAAATTTTCCTCCTCCTTATTCGATTATTTTGACAATTGAATTCTCAATACTTATGTTAAACGTTCACGTTAACACATGAAATTAATATTTTCTATATTAAACTTTTCTAATAAAAATAAACTAAACGTTTTTGGAATATAACAACCCCATCTTATGAGATTAAATTTGCAGATCTATTAAGATTCTGAAATCAACAAAATATGGGTAGATCTAATTAGATTAGAGCAGATCCAATGGGATAAGAATCACGATGCCAAACATTAAATCTGATAATGACTGGGCTTGATGCGATTTGATTAATCTTCAGATCAGATTTAAATACACTGGATTAGATCGATTATCTTTAAATTGAATAAAATCTTATCATACGAAGATGAAATAAAAGACAATTGAACGAAATTTAACTAGTTACAAATATTCTTATTCAAGAAACAATTATGCTTGCATGTGTAATTAGATCGGTATTAAGCCTGTGAGACTTTTAAACTAGAAGTCTCAATTGGATTTACCTAAAAAATTTCAAGATTCTATTTTTACTTAGGAAAATAAAATCTCTTACCGTGTTCGTTTATTCAAATAATTTCTCAATAATAAAATATTTATCAAAAATTGGTATATTTATCGACAATCTTTAAATTGTAAATTTTTAAAGATATGAAATTAAACAAACTTGAACCTTTTTTTTACAATTTTGTGTTAAACATCGATAAAAATAGATCACTCCTGTATGAAGTCAAGAATCAAATAACTTATTTATAATTAATTGTGATAAATACTTAATTATTATACGACTATTTTGTCCTTTGGTGGTTTAAATTTTTGACATGTGACTCACATAATAACTTATGTTACAACTTGACGTACCAAATGTTAAGTAGTAATTATAAAAGCTATAGATTTTAATTAGTAGAAATTAATTATTTAAAGAAAGGTTCTTTTATTCTTTTATTAATAAATAATTTTAGTTGAAGTAACTTACAGTTTTTGCATTTGCACTTCTTGATGAGAGTTTCATCCTTGATGTCTTCGTGGCATGCTTTGCAGTAAAACCATGCTCTGAAAGTATTTTTTTTAATCAGATATAAGAACAAATTTCAAAGACAAAATCAATTAGATGACAATTCAATTTCATACCGTTTAACTTCATCAGCTGATTGAGCAATGAAAAATCCCTGAGTATTAGCTGTAATCTTGGCACCTCGTGGATTTATCGAAATTTTGCTGTCTGCACCACCCTCTCCCTTGATTTCAATAGCCAGAAGTAGAAGCTTCAATTTCGTGAAGCATAATCTACCAAACATTCATATATTAGATGCTGGACATAAAATAGTGTTTTTGATTATTTTGTTTCATGTAGATTTAATAAAAAGTTTTTTTTGAAGTTTTGTGTCTGTAAAAAGTTTAAATATTCAAAAATGAAAATGAAATATGAAAAATAGAAGAAGTCATTTTCAAATCTAAATAGAAAAATACTCATTCTTAGATTTTACTAAAAATTCCACTATGAAATCTCGAGCATAAAGAAATATGCAAATAATAAAAAAGTAAAGAATTAGTTTTAGGAAATATTCAAATTAGTTTTTAAAATGATTGTTATTGATGATGCACTAATACTTAAAAATTCAATCGAATAACAACAATTTTTGGTAGAAATTTGTCTGGTCGCTAGTTCACTTTTATAGTTTTTATTCATTTTATATATGGACACTGATGAATTTCCATCGGAAATATTTTTAAACATAATCCAATTACAACCAATAAATCATCAATTAATTATTGAAATTTACTTTTTTGTTGTTTTTGTATTATCAAAATAAAATTTGTTGATTAATCATTACCAAGATAATAATCATCGTGATAATCATGCAATGTTTGTCAAATTATTCAAAAATAATATTATAACTATTTTTTTAAAGAAAAAATTAAAATTAAAAAAAATTGAATTGAAATATTAAACAAAATTGGAATATTTTTTATGCTCGAGAGAAATTGAAAAATTACTTAACTTTTAAAGAAGTACAACTACTTTACAAAGGAGATAATTTTTTTTATAACTGATGTTATAATCTTAATATTATTGTTAGAAATAAATATTGTAGCAATGTTTAGAAATCAATTGTTCTATAAATTTACTTAAGATACTAATAAAGTTAATTTGAGGAAAATTATGTCCTTTGAGAAATCAAACTTTTTATTTATAATCAAAAAATTAATTTTCAAATGTATAATTATCTGTGTATAATTATGTTCTAAATCTAGCTATTAGCAACATATAAACAACAAATCATGTAAATGCAACTTCTTATCATAAGCAAAATAAGATATCTGTATTTAATGGAATAATGCCTTTTTCAAATGATGTTACATTAATACACATTGATTGATTGCACATTCAAGCCATTCCCAAGTAGAAATATTAATGTAGCTTCTATGAGGCACCAATTAGAAATCCGCATTGATCTCAAGCACATCCAACTGGAATTTCTAGTTGGGCTGAACTTGGGAACTTTAGAATTTTCTCATTCGTTACAAGTTAAAACTTCATTGTACTTTGAATAATTTTTAAGTATTATTGATTTATTTAAAAATGACAATTGATAGTATTCTCTCATCGATACTTGTACTTATTGAGATTTATTGAACAATTAACGTATATCGATATGAATCTTATGGCCTTATTCAATACCGGTACCTTATTAAAGCATCTGTGCTGTAATTGATATATCATTAATCAGTCATTAACATGCTGGCTCGAAAGTTTTTATTCACATGGAAAAAATTTTTTCAGTACAAAAATAATCATAATAGTTCAGACAGTAAAATTGAAATGGAAAAAAAATTAATTTTGCTGTAAACACTGTAATGACAGAAGAAAGTGAAAAATTCTCTTTGAAAATAAAATAATAAAAAGTAATAAAAATAATTAAGAAATGATTTATATTCTCTATTTTGCATCTTCAATACCTCATAATTGTTCAATGTATTATCAATGTTATGTTCAGTACTATATTTTGTTTTATGTTCTCGTTAAGTTTAGTTAAACATTTTTTTTTGTAAAAGTTACTACACTGAGAAAAAAATTTACTTCATGCAAAAAATATTTCATTCGATCATTAACATCGAAATTTTAAATAGTTGCAATAAAATATTTCTTCGAAATTATGAATATTTGATTGAAATCATTTTATTTACTCAAATGAATAAAATGTCATTTATTTTCAAACTTGACGTAACCTTGAAAATATGTTTTCAAACTTGTCGTAGTATTGAAACAAATTACAAAAAGTGTCTTTAATAACACTACTATTAGATTGAATAAAATATTATCTTGAAAATACTCCAAGTTTCTTTTATTGATTGAATAAAAACTTCTTCTATTTAACGAAATTTTTTTTTCAGTGTACGGTTAGACTTTACTGCCATATTTTTTACTTCAATTTTTACAATAAACATGTTCAAAAATTTTTCCATGTAGAAGCACTTTTCAAATAATGATTGATCAAAAACGTTAAAAATAAGATAAACAAATAAAAAAAAGAAAGAAAGAGAAAGTCAAATAAATAAAAAAATAGGAGAGAGAGAGAGAGAGAGAGAGAGAAAACATGCCTGATAGTTTGAAGCATTACATTGTATTATATTACTACAAAATAGCATTGGTGTCAAAGCAAACACTCACATACATTACCATAGTGCAAACATCATATATCATTCCGTACAATGTTGAGGCTGAATAGTTAGTTAGAATTAACCCTCTAACAACGTACTACATCATTAGAGATACATGTTTACATTTTGGGTATAATATTTTTTACGTTTCTTATTTTACACTTTTATTTGTAAAATGCATTATTCAGAAATTATTAAAAATAGATTTCAAGAGTAGTAAGTTAATAATTAATGCATATTATCATTTATCAATATGTTGCTGAAGTTTGGATCGATCATATGATCGATCCAAACTTCAGTGACATTTATCAATTGAGTATTTAATAAATTTTAGTGTCAAAAAATAATTATTTAATAAGAATATTCCTGGTTTTGTGTGTTTAAGTCATGTATTTCTATAATTTGATTTCTAGTAAGAATAACAGACCAAATGAATACGCGGATAGAAGGTTAATTTTTCCGAATTCACTGGGTGGAAGGACAGTAAATTTAGAATATTAAATAGGTAAAGCTGATTCAGCAATTAACACAGAAACAATTGTTATTTTACAATCAGTAAGATGTTTCGTGTGAGATGTCGCGATTCTCATTTCAATTATGACGCGTAAAAATTCTGTCTGAAATAATCTTCCCTTATCTATTGTCCCTAGCATAATGTCTACACTGCAAATCCAAGTGTGTTATTCTTGTAGACACTTTTTACACGCTAAGCTGCTTCAATGCTTAATGCCATAAACAAACTATAGATTTTCCACACGGTAGGAAACGTGTAAAAAGTGTCTACAAATCATGCATAGTTTGTTAATGGGTATTTTACATTGAACACACTTTAGGCGTCTTATTTTTACACGTTTGTAAAATTTTGAAATTTGCAGTGATACTCACTGCAGATCCGGAAAAACTCAAGTGTTTAGTGATGAATTACTTAAAGTGGTTAATGATTAAACATCTAAGTGTTTACAATGTTTAATGCCATAAACAAACTATAGCATTTTGGTAAACGGCAAGAAATGTTTAAAAGCCGTCTACAAAATTGTCATAGTTCGTTTATGATGTTTAACATTATAAACACTTTAAGTCTTTAGTTGTTAAACACTTGGAATTGCAGTGCTTAGAATGTTTTTCAGCGAGAAACACAGTACCACATTATGATTAATAAACATCTCCTACTTAATAATTATTCTACTCCGAAAAATGTTAAAAATATCTTATTCTTATCCCTATAATATTCTTAATTTGTTTTTGAAATTATTTAGTCATTGGTGATCACTGCAAATCGTAGTGTTTCATTTTAATGCATTTAAAGTGTTTTAAAATAACGTCACCCACTTAATTAACATTGTAGTAACTTTTAATGCACTTGGAAGTGTCTAAAAAGTTCCTACAACTTTAATCAAATTGGTGATGTCATTTTAAAACGTTTTAAATGAATTAAAATATAACACTACGATTTGCAGTGGATACTTTCCAAATTTGAAGGTATTGTAAAGAAAAAGTTTATTTCAATAAACGAAATTGCACCGCATAACATTCTTCTGTGCTTCTCACTGAAAAATACCGTACTCCCGGCTAAGGTTCTGTAATATAATTAATGTATTTTGGAATTAGACGATAAAACTAAGATTTATTTACCTATTTCACAATTTCAAAATGTATGTGAGATAATTTTATAAAAGACTGGAAAATTTTTGTATCTCAGTTATTCAACATTAATGAATTTTCGAATCTGCTTCGATAATTACTCCATGAAAGTGAATTTCACTATAATCGCTTTTATTTCGACAATTAACACTATAGTGTTATATCTCATTCAGAGTGTGTGATTTAATTCAGATAATGAAAAGTTTTTATGATCATAACACAAAAAAATTTATGAGTAAAACTTGAAAAAATGATAGGAAAAGTAAGCTTAAGTGAATGTATGGTGATAGGATGGAAACGTAGAGGGAAAATAATGATATATGACTTAGATCATAAAGAAAAAATGGGATGGAATGAGATTTAAAAAGCTAAATAAAAAGGATATGGGGTTATTAGAAAAAAAGAGCATCAGAACAGAAATAAAAAGAACAGAATGATGAATGTTCGATTTTTTGGTCAAAGTTATAAGAGGAAAAATCACTAGTCATTCCGATAGAGATGTTCTTATTTTTGAAATCAGGTAATAATTATTCAATACTGTTTTCGTTCATAATGTTTCGAAAAACAACTATTCGTATACTTCTATAGAAGAAAACGCATGTCTTTCGCATTTAAATACTTAACATTTTCGTAATTGAGATTGAATAAATTTTGAAACTATTCAACAATGAGCTACATAATTCATTCGAAAATATGACTATTCTGCTTTAGCAATCATCAAATGAGTAACATTTTTATTTGTTATTCCTTTAAAATATTTTTTTATATTCATATGATAATATTAAATATTAATCATTGTTAAGATGTTTTTTAAAGATGATTATTTGCTAATAACCTAACTTAATTTACCATTTTGAGTTTCAGATAAGAATATATCAACTTCAGTCAAAAGAAATTGAGGTCAAATAGGGCATCCAAAAAATAACTTACTTAAAAATATATATGGTTGAAATTAAGAAAATTTCTTAAGTAATCAAAAAGATAATCAAATAAACATTCATATTTGAAAATTATATTATTTTTGTTAAATTTGAATTTAATGTTGATTCTAGAAATATTTCAAAAAGCACAAAACAATTTCATTTTTTTTCTTCGAGTGTTGACATCAGAAAAAGAACTCTGTTTGTTTATTGAAATTAGCATTTGTCTGTTTATTTACTACTTTGATCAAATATTTATTTGAGAGAGGAATATATATTCAACGAGGTAACTAAAATTATAAAATTTTAAATTGATAAGAGTATTTTATACTAGTTACGAATATCTATTTGAAAATTCCAAAACGTTTATTCATAAATAAAAATGTCTTTTTCAGACTGTAAATCATTCAATTGTTTCATAATGAAGAATCCTTTCGACCAGGGTGGAAATATAGATTTTTTAACTTATTCTTTATGATTTAAGAATCTAGATAAATTTTACAAATGATGTAGATCATCTTCAATAACAATTTACATAGAATAAAAATCGTTTCGTTTTTTTTCACTTACTTCTATGTGCTTTCCACTTCGTAGTATAACTGATATGCATTTACTGATAAATACTCATAACATAAGAAAATTGGAAGAAAAAGGAACATACAAAGAAAAAAAAACGTGCAAGTATTGAAAAATCTTGAAAAATTTCTACACATAAAAGCACTTCATTAAAATCACATAGGAATTTTAGAATGCTAGTTTAGTTCAAGAGAAAAAGTTATTTACTTAATTCTTCATGTTTCAATAAAAATCTCTTTATTTTAACTATTTTCTATGTAACATAGTTTTTCATTTTTCAAATATTTATTTATATAAATATCTCATCGAATAGTAAAAATTTTAACTTTTCAACAATTTAAGTTTTAAATGTTTTATTCAGAATTTCATTTGGTAACTATTATGGTGTAAAATTCACGTGCAAAAATTATCTAACGAAAGAAGCTTTATAAAATCATTTTACACAACTCTTCTTCAGGTATCTTATAAAAATTTGCAAAGTATTTTAAAATTCCAATCATTAAAAAGATTCCAGCATGAAAAAGGAAGGTAAGAAACCTAGTATTCGACTACAGCTTAATACTCGATCACCAAATGAATTTTGTATCTGACGCCCTAAGTATAGGACTTAAAATATATAAGTAATCAGGTACTAGTCCATAATCAACTATTAAGTCTCCTACCTTGTGTCAATTAGAACAATAAATATCTAAGAACATTTTCATTTTGTACGAAAATATTCGCATAATGTGTTATTTATTTATTTTACTAAAAAAATGTTCTATTCGTCCTGCAGTATTTTTGTTTTTTATGGTTTCAAATATGAACTTTCAAGATTTCTTAATTATTTTAAAACGATCTTTGATTTTTATTGTTGCTACCATCACACTACTGTCCATGCAAGAACCTCTTTGAATTTAACGAAATTCAAAATAGCAATCACAAGCCCGTTAATCTACGATGTGCTAACAGTTTCCTTCAAAAAGAATCTACGTAATGAGTGACACTCAAAAATTTCAAATAACACTAAACTACATAGAATAGAAAAGAAGAAGAAAACAAAAAGACAAATGTGGAAGTAATAAACAAATTTATTTTTTTAAATAGAAACAACAAAATAAATTTAAAAATTTTAATAAACATGAAAATGCTTCAATTTATGCTACGAGAGTTCTATTAAAAGAAATATAATAAAGATAAGAAAGGCCGTGTGTATAGTGAATAGATCGAGAAAACATGTTCTTTTTTATGTAAAAGTAAAAAATAGGTAAGTGTTATGTGAATTAAAGTAAGAAGAAATAAGAAAATAGAGAAAGTAATGGGTACAGTTTGCATGTGTAACAGCCGTTTTTTAGCGAGAACTTACTCGCTAGCTTGGGGAAAAGTCATCCCTGTAAAGGACGGGGAGAGGGTTTCCGTGTACATCTCGCAGCCTGTGCCTTGCAGGTAATCATTCTGCCATGCTTGAGTATCCGGAGACTGAAACACCAACCAACCAGCGCTATTTCATCACTTTATTTTAACTTTAACAACCGTATTAACCGTGTTAAAATATGTACTACTGATGTAGCTTATCAATTCATATTCTCTAAAATATATCTGTAAATGCATTTAAGAATGTATCATTCATTAAATATAAAGTGGTTCAGATGATTTTTATTATATTGAGAGAACTTCCAAATATAAATTACCCCTCATTAAATAATCTAATTAATTCGGTTTCATACGAAATCATCAATAATTCAAAAGCTAGAACAAATTGATCGATTTGTGCTGATCATTCATGCGTACTACACGCCTGATAGATAGTTCTGTTAACAGTTGCTAAGAGGCAAGCGCCAATTACATTCTCGTAAAGTCTATTGAATTTAAAAGATGATATTATCGGTTTCTAAATCAATTACAAGTTATCGTTTGATATCAACTTATTACTTAGAACAAAAATGTAGTTAATGAGGAGGTATAATTCGTAAATAGAATATTAATGCACGTTTAATACATAAATGATATATTTTACAATTCAAATCATGAACTATTTCAAAAAAATTTTTCTTTCTAAACAATTATTCAAATTATAATTAAATAAAAATTGGCTAATCATAGCGAGGAATTTTCGGAGGGAGAATAATGATGATGAAGATGAAAAGTAAAAAGTAACAATACTGATAAAAGGTAAGAAAACGAA
This sequence comes from Chelonus formosanus, assembly GCA_028641665.1. Lineage (NCBI taxonomy): Eukaryota > Metazoa > Arthropoda > Insecta > Hymenoptera > Braconidae > Chelonus > Chelonus formosanus. Next base: position 6,856,537 of record CM054002.1, read on the forward strand.
TTATTTTTCGATAGATGAAGTAGATTGAAAATTTGATATTCGATTTAGTATTTAAAACCCATCGATGCATAGCAATTAGAAATTAAATAAAATGATGTCTAGAGTAATAAACTTAATATCCAAAAAGGAATCATATTACGTGCCATCAAATCTTATGACTTATGGTACGCGCTAAATTTCTACAATCAAAAATAATAACGCGTTTTTCAATATTTTGATTGAATTGATAATTCATTGTAGAAACTCGTGATATGTTTTTCGTTTTTTCTTTAGTTTTTTCCTTTAATAAATGAGATTTACTTAAAAAAAATTAAGTAGTCACATCATTATTTACATAAATTTTATTGAAGATTGTGATCATGACGAAGCGATTGTTGTTATCTTCAGTTAAACATTCTACCCCTGCTCATTGTAACTTGAATATTAATTAATTGTTCTGTAAACGTTATATAATACGAGAACATAGAAGGTTTTAGAATTTTTAAGGCTGATTTTATGATAAATTTATTATAGAAAATTAAATTGCTGTTGGAATTACTTAATATTAGCATAGTCAATGTGTACGCATTTTCGATTTGTCATTAGACTTTTCTGTGTACTTTCTTCAGGAAGCAATACAAATAAATAATTGATTAACTTCCTTTTAAGAAGTTATTTTAATAGGATTGATTTGTGAAATTTTATGATATTTCTACGTTTTGAAGTTTGTGGAAACATATTGACTCATTTTAACAAAATATATGTATGTGTGTTTTAGGGTACCCATATATGTATATTCATATCTAACAATTTTTCTCGTTGATGATATTGTGAAAGCGAGTAGTAACATTGAGTTTGAGCCAATTTTATTTAAAAGATTATGCTATAGAGAAAAACCTGAAATGGCGTCATACATAATTTCAAATATACTCTATCTATTTAATCATCAGTGTTGTAAATAGATTAGAATATTATCAATAAAACATTGAATATAACTACACATTACTGTTAACTAAAATGAATATTGTTGGTAACAATTTTATTTCGATATAAACAAAGAAAAAAATTCTTATTGTTTAAATCAACGTACATGTAAAATAAATGTTGTAAACTCCTACTAAAGAATTCTTTAATTTTTACTGAAATCAGCAATAAATTCCTCTAGTCAATAATAAGTTGTGATATACGAAAACATTACTTTTTTATACATAATTATTGCAGTGTAAAGATTGACTTTAAGGAATATAACGTTTGTCCAATACCTAAGGGTAATATCATTAAATTACTGTATTAATGTAATGTAGTAAAACTATATTGAATATAAATTCACTTTACCAAAGTATATTTATAAAAATACTGAAATAATGCCGTGAAATTTACTGAGGAATATAGTAGAATTTATTTCGTAAAAATTAAAAAATTCTACAGTCCCATATCTATTTGTACTTTTTGTTTTTGTCTTTGGATACTTCAATGCTCAGTGTGAGGTAAACCGTTAAATTATTTATACCGGAACTGAAAAATGGTGTCTCTTGAAATACATGGAGAGAATTTATTCACTAAATGTAAATGCAAAAAGTAACAAATCCACGTTTTAAAGTTTCGAAGTAAAGATATTTCTAGTTGATAGTATATTGTGAGTTTTTTCAGTTAACTTCATACTTCAAAGGTGTCTTAGTAAAATAATAACTTAGGATAACTCAAAAATTACTTATGACAATCCAAAATTCACTGTTGAACAGGAATATTTTTACTTCGAAACTTTGAAACGTGGATTTGTTACTTTTTATTTATGATTGGTAAAAGAATTCGTTCCATGTACGAACTGTATATATCTTTTTATTCTTTGTAATAAATAATTAAACTAAAAGGGCGTTTCTCTATTGAACCTCTAAACAATCGACAATTTCTAAATTAAATATCAGTGCTCTCCAGTGGTCTGAGTGTGACCCAAAAGGTCCACACAACTAACTTCTCACCGGAAAGAATGATAAGATTTAGCTACTTTACAATTTTTTTCAGTTTTTTGATTCTCCACAAAACCGGCTGGACCGATTTTGCTGAAAACCTAATCAGTTCTAAGTTACGTAATTACACGACGAATGCAATTGGTCTCACGTCGATATTATTTTTTATTCTCGAGATAATCGAACAGAAAAAAATTCCAAACGCACATACGAGCATACACACACACAGATGTCCACTCAGAAACTATTGTATTCGACTCTAGAGACCTTGAATCGTGGAGATTTGTCAAAATTCGGGATTCGCAAAATCGGACCCATTACTATAACTTCCCACTGAGAAGTCTAGGATTGAATGAAAAAATTACATCATTTAGCTAATGAATTTTTTATAATAGTTTAAACTTTAGTGATCTAAATTCTTAGATTCTTCGTAGCAAATTAGCTAAATATCTATCTGACACTCATTTTTAAGCAATTGAAAATTTTTTTAAATGACTCTCAATTGCATTGATTCTGAGTACAATAAAATTTCACTACCCAAATCAATATTTCTATTGAAATTGAAAAAAATTCATCTAAACACATTACACAATAGAATGAACTAAAATCTGCCCCGCAATAAGATGAGTTTTCTTCGAGAATCTTCTTTGTATAATTCATCAGTAATAGATATATATATATTTTAATATGAAATGTTTTTCTGTATTTCTTAATAATAATATATTTTCTAAGTAATTAAGTGAGGATTAATATTGAAGCTGTACAAATAGCAGTAATTTATTAACAGATTAATACATTAGCTTCTTGAACGTTTTTTATTCTTCGTTAAATTATATCCGATAGTAATAAAGATAGTGATTTATATTTCATAGTTTGATGAGTGTACAAAAGTTACATTTATTTCATTTTATTACGCATGGTAGACACGTTTAGAAATTTAAAAGAGTGAGAAAATTGATCGATCTGTTAAATTGAAATTCTATTGTTTATGTACGACATAGTTCTCCATCACGCGTTATCGTTTGGTTGACTGGAAATTTTTCTAAATGTGAAAAATCATTTGTCACTTTGATTCAAATAAAGACATAATTATATTTATAAATTCATTTATGTCTGTTTAATTTTATGTGAAAGAATTATATTGAAAGAGTGATTTTTACAATTAATAAAAAAATGATTTAGTAAAATTTTAAATTTAGAAAAAGTTTTGCTCCAGTAGTTTGTGACAATTTTGTGACACTGTATTGCTATTGTCATAATTGTCTAGAATAATAAATAAAAACTAACAATAAACAGTAACTAGTATGTATACTAGTTAGTGTTTAGTAATTACATGTACAATTTAAGTGGATTTATTCATTATTATTAATTTTAAGCCGTACGAGGGACGGCGAATTAATGTACACAATGTTGCATCATGATAGCATTACAATTCGTAAAAATTTTTCCATATTGAAAGTAATCTTCAGAATTTTAAACTTGTACATCATTAAAATAGTTTATGTTGTTTTACATATACTACTATTTATGTTGTTTTACATATACTGATGTTTTTCATCAACCTTCAAAGATCAGAATATAGACCTAAAATATAGAAGACTATTCCATTTTATATATTAAGCTCGAAATCAACGGATTTTAGTAAACTTTAAAATAAGTGAAAATATATTGAAATACCGTGAATAACAAAGCGAAGAGTACAGAATGCAATTCGGGTACGCAATTTTGTAATTAAATTACTATTCCATTTTTTAAATCAAATATTTTATATTTATAACAATCCGACAATTCAAATAAATAAGTTTATTGTTGATAATTTTGACAATACTAATAATTTGTTTTATCAAAAAATATATAGAAATGTATGGAATGATCAAAGCCATTGATTATAAGAAAAGAAAAACATTTAATAAACTTAATCATGAAGAAACCGTACAGTACTTTAATATTAAATTGAAACGCAACAATGAACAACAATCATTAACCATTGTCAAAAACAAGACGCAAAACATTTATGAAATGTTTAGTGATCACACGGAAAGAAGATTCTTTAAACTATTTAGATAAAAATCTATAAAAAATTATCATCGTTGAAACGCTAGACATGGTCAGCATTCTATAAAAATTTATAAATTTTCAATGCAATATTTTTGAAAATCGTAATAGAAATTATCCATTCCTATCCTTGTTAAAATTAATCTTTTATTTAACATCATATAGGGTAGAGAAAGTTTATTTGGTGAGACAGGCAATTTGGTGATAAACTCTTAAAAGTCTTCCAAAACGTTACCTATGTACGCAGTAACACAGAATGATGCCACCAGTTCATTACAAAGGTGAACAAGACGTAGTGACATATCATTACACGACATTATATGCATGGGTAATGTTTCGAAAGACTTCTAAGAGTCTATCACCAAATAACCTCCCTTTATCCTACTTTTATCTGAGAAAATGAAGATAGTAAATATCCACTATTTCTCCATGACATTTCATGATTTACACTAATTCCTTTTTAGAAAATAAGATTCAAGATTTTAAGTACATTCTTTTCCACAATAACAGTAAGTATAATATAATATAGTTAATATACACATGTGAATTTTTCAATGTTAATATCATTCATGCTTATTTATAATTATGATATGATATTAAACTTTCACCCATTTACACGTCTCTAAATTCCGCTCGGTGTAAGTCTTGACTTTTCCCATTTAAGCAATTTTTTCGCTGTCAATCAATTGATAGATAATTAAATGGTAGTAGGGGACGCCCCTTAATGTATTTTTCTTAGGGAATGGATCTCTTCGCTGCGGAAATGAGTAAAAACCTACGCTATCGCTTTTTCCTAAATCCTACATTGATGGAAGCTTTAAATATAAGCATTTAAATTCTGATCCTCATTAACCGACCAAAAAAAAGTTCTCTATTAAACTATAACTTGTGCGAGAGCCAAAATAATTTTTACATACAAATTGATGATTTTTTGTTGCATGCAAAATAAAAATCCAAGAAGTCGAGACCATAGCTCGCAGTTTTCACTATGGCATTATTTTTTTGAAATTTTCTTTCCGTGTATATTTCAAATGAGATATGAACTCTTTCGAGTGTAAATTACTGCTAAAGTACTAATTAAAATTGAACATATGATAAATTGGCATTATCATAAAAACACGTTTACGTTATGATTAATTAAACGGCATAATTAAAACACTGCTCATTGCGAGACAGGTGAAAGATACACGAAGTTGTTAAAGCTTTTAAGGGTGGTTTACATCAATTAGGTGTAACACAGACACATGTATATTCATATAGATACGTATATCTTCTTTGCCACGTTCATAGTAGATAGTAGTAATTAAATTCAGCAGAGTGGAGCATAGTGAAGACATAGACGAGGCGAAGCTTTAACCTTTTATATCCGATTCAAGAGATCGAGTAAATATTTAGAGATTTTTTTAGCAAAAAATAATGTGTAAAATATATCAAGTGTATTAAGTATCAAGTAAAATAATCAAAGTATAAATGAATGACTTTGAAAAATGTCATATTTAAATAAATATTTCACATATTGTATTTAATAGGTACTCTATAGATTTTTCAAGAAAATGTAGTTGATTTTAGTAAAAATGACATGAATAAAACTCATAGCAAATTCAAGTTCAATTTTTATAAATAATCAGTACATTAGTATAAGCAAATTCTAAGACACACCTTCATGAATTTATTAAAATCAGGCGATGACAATCAAATACAATTTTTATCCGCTGAGAGAAAAAATTATTTTAAACATTTGCATCTTTAGATTACGAGATAAATAAAAAATCTAAAGATTGTGATTGTCAGGTCAATTTTAACTGAAAGACAAATAATAATAATCTAACGTAAAAATTGATTATACTAATAAAATGCAGTTATCAAGAAAATCGTTTATTCAATTAGAATTATTAAATCAGGGAAAAAGAATGCCTAAAATCGAAAATGTCAGCACACTGAAAACACAGTTAGAGATTGATCAAAAACTTTTTGTATTTTACTTCAAAATTTGTGTTAGTTTTTTACTAAATTTTATTTTGCGATAAGATTACTAATTAAATTAATTAATATTACATTTCCTCAATACAGAATGTTTTACTTGATACACGGCATTTTTTCTTAATTCATAACAATTATACCAGTATACATATATATTTTTTTTATGCTATTAAAAGTCACATATGTTTATTATTTTTAACAACTTGAAATAAACATGTATTTGATCGTGATCTTTCCATGTAGTTTCAGAGTCTACTTGTGATTAAATTGAATAGTTGTACCAAAAAAATAAAAAAAAAATACCGTATCATAATTTGTTTTAAATAAAATTATTTCTATTAATCTGCTTCCAATGATAGTTTTCTACATTTTAAAAAAATTAGTAAATTAATTGGATAAAATGACAGCTATTTTTTCTCTCAATAGGAATCGGAAGGAGCGTAGGAGTGATAATTCATTATGAGGACAATATATCTCGTCTCTTGAATCAGAGCAATTACACGTTTCTGGCTGGATGATTTTTGTTTAGCCGTAGAAGCGACTTACTCAGTAGCTTTGGCAAAAGGCATTCCAATGAAGGTAGGACTCAGGGTCTCGGTGTACATCTCCATTCCAGTTCCACGAAGATAGTCATTCTGCCAAGCCTGTATATCGGGTGACTGATTCCAATCAATCAACCATGTCTCAACAACACGCGCGCTTAATATACATGTACAAGTGTGTGTCTTTATCCATAAGGATTCGATATTGAATTTACATTACCAATATTTTATTTTTATTCACCGATTGGTTGCTTAAAAATAAAATAATGTAGAAAATAAAAGAACGTATGACATAATTTATCAAAAAGTTCAGTAATCTCTATTCTGTAAATTTGAAGCATTTAAGGTATTTGGAAAATAATTTTTAACCGACTTTACTCAGTTCACACATGCACAGATTAACATAATATTATTGTTCGATAATAATTTTACTGACCGTCTTGAAAGATCGCATGGCAAATAAGTTGGCCATCATTGTACTGAATCCTGGCGCCAAACATGATTGAGCAATAAAACCCAACTTAAGTTCCGCTAAGCAGATCACGTCATCACCTTGTTTCCAGTCCCATGATGGAATATTTAAGAGATAGGCCTGATGAACATTAAATCATAAATTAAATTAGACGTTCATTAGAAAATTAATCTCACTCACAATTACTCTGAGCTTCATCATTTTTTCATGGAAAGAGTATTTCGGTATCTTATGGAACAAAAACTATATAAAAATTATTATGTTTATAAGATTAATCTTAATTTTCGAATTTTTATGGAACAGCCCATATATAGTATTCTCAGCCCAGTATTGGTATCTCAATCATGCTTCATGCTGAAAAAGATTTATAGATGCAGAAACAATACCATACTTCCTAAATTAACTATCTCATAAGATAGCTGTACACGGAAAAAAAAATCCATGAAATTTTACTGGGGAACCCAGTAATTTTTACTGTGATCGCGCAGTTATGCGGGACCATATGCGCAAACCTAAGAAAATTTACATTGTAACCCAGTAAAAATTCTTAGACAAAAAAAAATGGTGTATTAAGGACAATTAATTGTTCACACACATGGCCTTTAAGAAGACACAAATGTTTTTAAAGATTCTACATAAATTTTTGATGACAAAACTGAGAGGTGTAATAAATAAATAAATAAAAAAAATTATTTTAAAATTAAATTAATTATTCAAAGAAAAGTTCAATTTTAAAATAATTTTTTTTATTTATTTATTTATTACACCTCTCAGTTTTGTCATCAAAAATTTATGTAGAATCTTTAAAAACATTTGTGTCTTCTTAAAGGCCATGTGTGTGAACAATTAATTGTCCTTAATACACCATTTTTTTTTGTCTAAGAATTTTTACTGGGTTACAATGTAAATTTTCTTAGGTTTGCGCATATGGTCCCGCATAACTGCGCGATCACAGTAAAAATTACTGGGTTTCCCAGTAAAATTTCATGGATTTTTTTTTCCGTGTAGAGACTATCCAGATGGTTGATTGACGGTATCTCGAAAAATTATTTTGAAAGGATACTTCTCATAGCTATCTTAATTATTGTCTTTCATCATTTACATAGTCACCAATGTTGATCTAATTACAAGATATTATTGAGATTATAACTCAAAGTTGAGAGTACCATATATGAAAAAAAGTTATTACTTTATCTTTGAAAAAAAAAGTATTAGTTATTTTAAATTATAAGTCATATGAAATTACATAGGGAATTTCGATTTTTAAAAGTATATTAATATAATACATTAATAGCATTCTGAGTAAAAATTTGGATTAGGATCCGACAAGGCTAGTTTTGATGAAGGTCTTGTGCAGATATGGACTACCAAATTAGATCAAAATAAATGTGTTCACGCTTATTCATGTGTGGATCAGACTCGGTCAATTTAATACGATTAAAATTAATGAGTTTTTCACGATACTGATAAGAACCGTCTAAAACAATTATAATTCATATATTATTACAGAAGATATTTTAAGTTCAAAAATAATTTCAAAGTTAATCAAATGGGTGACGTTATATTAAAGCACTTTGAGATTTAAGGTTTGCAATGCAGATGAGTTTTCTCTTTAAGCACTCCAACATAAGTGATCTTTTCTGGACCTACACTGAGAGAAATCGAAATAGTTGGATTTACTACGTAATGTTAATTTTCCATGTGAGAGCTCATAGTAGAGTTCTTTTCTTACTATAAAAGGACTCAACTATGAAACGTTAAATTGAAAATTAAAATTACATAGTAAATCCAACTATTTCATTTCTCTCAGTGTAACCTAAGATTTGTCAATACATTTTTCCCATGTAAAACCTGATCAGCTTTACATGTAGCCCTCTTCAAAGTATACTCTTAGAAAGGACTATCACTTCTTAACCTGATCAGGAACCGGGGGGTATAATTATGACGTCACTCTGTTGATTAATGTTGTAGTCACTTAAATCCATAAAAAGTAATTATATTGAATTTCGTGTTCTTGATGATCAATTGCAGTAATGTTCATTATTGCATAAAATTCGCAACAAAAAAATGTCAAAGTATCACTGAGTTATAATTATAACTATAGAGATAACAGGATTTTTCCGAAAGATTGGTAGAATAAGCATACTTGAAACGAACGATTTAATTGAAAAATTAACAAAACACTTAATTTGACAGCATAATAACTGTCAAATCAAATAGTGTTAATGATGGCTGTCTAAAAATTCTCTTTCCATGTTTAAATTAATCCATTTCTCATTCTTCCAATTTTATGTATTATCAATCTTGATCATACTGACCGAAAATGTTGACAAAAAACACTGAAATTTTATAAAAGCCTTTAAAACTAAATTTTGATGAGTGTTCAATCTTTCTAAATTTTAATTCAACTATAATTGAATATTAAATTTGAAGAAATTTTTTCACTTCTTTTATTGTTTAAGATGACTAAAAAATTTTCCATGGGCTTTGATAAAATTTATTTTAAGGATGTGATATTTTTATAATGATATTCTCGAAGAAAATACCATTACAAATCAAGTACTATACTAAGTATACCTTGTTGTGGTACTGCATCAATTGAATAATAACACGAATATCGTCCGAATAATTTTTTATGGAGATTACTCTCATAATATTGGCAGCATCTTCAGCATCCGGATCTTGACAGTACTTATTAGCAAGGACCAAACATGCGTCTGCTTCATGTACCTAGAATTTTTGTTTTGCATAATTTTATATTGCTTTTTATTCCAATTACTTGCACAATCCATATATGAATTTAATTTGTTTATCAGAATAAAAATAATTAATCGCTAATTAAACTCGATGAATCGATTTAAAATGTTATTTTGTTTTAAGGAAAAAAGAAAACAACGTAATTTTATCATTATATTTATTACAAGTTTTTTATGACGAAAACGAAAGTAACGTGTTCTAATAAAAATTAGACTGAAACAATTTTTGTTTGTAATACGCTAAGCACTGTTTACCCCAACTATGATGAAACCTAACAAAGGTCGAAAGCAGTATTTGTGGTAAATTGCCAAAGGCTAAACAACCTTTGTATTCTCTACATAATATATAATAAACACATATATATATATATATATATATATATATATATATATATATACATAGTTATGTATGTAAATTTGGTATAGAAGTGAACATGTAAGACATGAATATGTATGCATTATGTAAAAATCTAATACTACGCTTTGCAACTGCTAACATACTACCAAGTACGTAATTGAAACGCGAAGCACTATCACATTCGAGCATGCCAAACTAGACTACTAGAAGAGTGAAAGATAGACTAAAAAATTAACATTAGGTGTTACTCAATATTATCATATATTTATACATTTAGAGAATAAAAGCCTAACAATTTGCTCTTGCACTATCTAGAGTATGAGTAAAAGTTACTCCACAGTGATAAACCTAGAAGGACAACGATCTCAGAAAAAATCTAAAAAAGAGTATTTTTTACTTTCATAACATTTCAGATCATTAAAAATAGTGGAGTAATTTTTAGTCAAAAATAATTTTCCGTGTAAAATAGAATGAGGATAAGAAATGAAGATAAATTTTTCTACAAACATGGAATTGCATTTTTCTATTTCATTACATCACTGTTGCCATCCTATTAAATAACGTTCGATGAAAAATAAGAAAGAAAAAGAGAAAAAAGAGTTACGAGCACTTACCCACTTAGTTTTACAGCAGGTAGTATGGATCTATCATTTCTATCAGACAGAGTAGAAGTGTCCTTACGACTACTCTGATGTTATAAATCTTTTCAAGATTTGTTTTTAAATTTAAAAAAAATAAATGATTTACTAGTAACTATGAACTAGTTAACTAGTATTTTTATAAACTGTGAATTGTAACAAGATAAATGCAACAATTTGACGATTTCTCATTAAAAAAAAGTATCAATTATTTCATAGTCGTTCCTTATATTTCTGAGCATAATTAATTTGAAGATGTAACAGAAAACTAATAGACATCAGATATTATAATCAAGTCTTTCCTAAAAGATATCGATGAGAAGAATTTGAATAAATATATTTTTTCATTGATAATAAACCTTCGATAAATACCAAATATTTCTCTCGTTTTCCTCTTAAATTCATATCTTCTGAAAATAATTGCTAAGTTTCACGTTTTTATATTTGAATATTTTGCATGGAAAATAAATATATGCTAAATAGCACTTTGTTAATCAAGGGATCAAAGTATGATATTCTGATTTAGGCATAAAATTGCATCCAGAACCGAAGGCGAGGGTAGTAAACACCCAGGTAAGGATATTTTACTTTGCTCCCTCGGTTAACAATGTACTATTCAACCAAAAGTTATATTGCCACCCTCATGTTTTATCAAACCTAATCATGATCAATTCATTTTTAAGTCTAAGTAGAATATTAAAAAATATTATGTAGCGACCGAAAACCATATATTCTAAATATCTATTTTTTTTGTCCGAGATTCATTGAAAATCGACAATGTATCTCAAGATGCGTCATGTTTTTGTTTTGGTTGAACAAATTCTCTCATTTATTTAATTTATTTTACTTTTCACTCGTTTTATTTTGTTGAAAGCATAACTTGATGATTCTACTTGCAGCAATATTTTAAGCCAAAGCAAATTAAAATTCTGTAGATAACAATTACATAAATTACTCCAATTTTTTCATTATAGATTAAAATGAAACTTCACTTGTATATAATTGATAGTGATTCACAGATAAACCTACGATAAATGAATTTGATAATTATTTTTTTAAAAAAATGTGAAAATTTCAATTGATTTTCAGGAGATACTTGGTACATACTTTTTACTGACTACAATGTTTAATATTATTTATGAATGAAAAATACAATATAAAAGACTCATTTTTAACTAATAAATCAAACATAATAACTTGATTTCAAACAAGTAATGCTTACACGTTTACACAATTTTATTTTCTAAATTTTGAATAATTATGCACAAATTTTATTAGACCATTTGAACGACCAGCATAAAAATTCACGGCAGTGAATGATTATACCAATGATACTGAAATTATTTAGATGATAGCTAATGATTCAATAAGAATTCATCTTTTATGTATGATACTGAAGGGTAAATAGTAATAAGAAAATAAAAACATTAATACTAAAACTACAAATGACAATCATACTTTGAATTTGTAAGTTTAGGGATTTTCTTAACTTACAGATTAACTATAGTTATTATAGTATATATACAGGGTGCTTCGAAATTCTTGCACAGTAAGCACATCAGTATGTTGTAAAAATAAAAAATTCCTTTACAGAAACTTCATTGGACTAATCTTGTTTTAGTTATAAGGGCATACAATTGATCAATCACATGTCAGCAGCCAGCAACAAGATGTTGGGCGTCATAGACAGTAATTCCTTTTCCTGTTCTTCATTCAAATAAATATATTGATGCAATGAGATAACAATCATGATACGCAATATGAATTTAGAAAAAATTGAGTTATATTATGGACGTTAAACAAAAAACATTTTATTACGATGAATGAAAAATATTTAACGAGACAAATTCTGTCCTGAGCTGAAGATGAGAGTTGAAATCTCACAGATAAAAGTGCTAGATGTTTATTAAATGCTGCGAATAGTTTGTTTTTTGATATAATAATATCACGAAACTTTCAATTTTATTGACAGTTCAGAGATTAATAAATCGAGAAATCCTGCCCTGCAGAGGACAATATGCATGAGAGTATTCGTACCAAGAAAATATATGAATATATTTAAGAAAGATACATCAAGCTTTAATCCCTCTATTTTTGTGTAATAATTTCTTTGTTTAATATTATTTTTTGTATAACCAGATTTCCCGCAATATAGTGATGTATTTACTTAGCACGAATTTTATAGCACCTTGTATTGATGCATATTTATTTTTAATGAAACTTCGGTTGATGTCAATATCGATTCCTAATAACAGCGAACAATTCCGTGCTTATTAGTAGTTTTAGTAAATGTAAATGGCAAAAAATGAATGGTAAATCACGTTTAACTGGTAATAAACGTTTAATGAATCAGATGAATGAATGTGACATATCAATCAATAATTTTGGTTAGAGCAATAACTTATAGGACAGTGACTTATTCGGAAATCAATATAGTAAGAAATATAGTAAAGATACGTTATATAAATCCATAGACACATATTTATCATGTTATAATATAATAATATATTTTTCCAGTTAACCATTGATAATAGAGTGCAAACTAAGTGGTAAATGTGAAACTCACCTTGACTCGTTGCAGATCAATAGGGTTCATAATGGTGCCCTGAAAGAACTCCACGGTAGTAAAGTGCCGTTTGAATAGCCCCTCCAACTCGAGATCTGGTGGCTTCCTATTTGGTCCGACATATTATAATTTATAGTTAAATTTTCACCTTTATTAATTGCACTCCGCATAGATCCATCCGGTAGAATTAATTATAAATATAATAATAATAATAGTTTTATTAATAGCAGTTGTAGTAATAATAATAATCAAAATTATATAAAAGCTTTAAATAATTCGTCTTACTGCCGTTGTTGTATTTGTATTTCATCCAAAGCTTCAATACAATTATTGTAAATGAATCGTATACATGTAGTAAACACGGAAAGTTCAAACACTATTTTGAAAATACATCAGTTTGAAGAACAGTTTAAATAAGAAAAATATTTTGCAATGTAACTTATACAACAATGCAAAAGTATTTAAAAAAAGTTCTTAACTTTTCGAGTTCACTTTTGAGTGTTTATCTAAATATTTAATGATTAAAAATGTTCTACCAGCACATGAACCTGCAGAAATAAAAATTCAATACAGCATACCATGCATCATAGTTCTGCAGATGATTGCTTCTCTACGTGCTATGTATATATAAAATATAACTCTAATTAGTATCAAATTTACATTAGCCCAGTTGTATTTTCATTCATATGAAGGTTAATAAACCTATTTAAAAACATAGGCCTGCGTGGCTTTGAGGTTTCATGAATTCAAAAGACGCGCCCTGATTATTTGTCCATAGTAATGAAACAATGATAACGAAGATTTTTTTGTGTGACGTATATATGTTGGAAATAGAGAGCATAATTTTTAGATACCTAAAATACTGATGTAGGGTTTTTCTTTTTAAATAATACAAGGATATGGTTTTCTCTGACGATTTAGACAACAGTTTTAGTACGAGTGTCCTAAATAAAAATGAATGGGGTTTTTTCCCTATGTTTATCTGAGTGACCATTTTTATGTGAGTATTATTGTTGAAGAAGAATAATGGTGAATAGAAGAAATGGATGTCTGAAATGTAAGCTGAGGGTGAACTGTTCCCAGTTTTTAAGCAGACTTTCGAACAGCTTTATATTCCAATCCTACACTGATAAATAGATTAATACGATCCCTAGTAGCCAAATCAATGTAAGACTGACAGCAGACTTACGTATGCTGCTGTCTTTTGGTTTCCTAGGCGCAGACAAATGTAAGATCAACGTTCGACGTCAGATGCTGCCACATATAGGAAACAGATAGACGTAAATCTGTCGACAGATTCTGACGTCAGATCGTGGCTACTCAGGATCCGTAAAATGATTTTTTACACTCTCAAATTTAGAGGAGTAATGCTGTATGAAAATAACATTATTGCTTCAAGAATTTTACATTTTTTTGAGCTTTCTAATTTAAAGTATATTTTATTTAGGGAGTGGGGAGTTTCTAATATTTTCTGTAACTATTATTCTTCTTTTCACCTTCTAATCTTCCATTTTCTACCGATAATATATAAATAATTAAATAAATGAGATTAAATTATTCATCATATTCCCATTCAAACTTCATATATGTAGATTTATTTCTAATTATGCGTTCTGCACCCAACATATTCACGTAATATGCACATATTTTTGTTCAGAATGATGAACTCTATAACATATTTTAGTTCAAAGTAATCCATAATATAAATTTAGTAATATGGTTATCATAATTTATAGATTGAATCTTAACTTCAAATATTCTCCTATGTTTTCTTATATTTCACTGCATGTTTAGTAATTGAAATTTCAAGACAGTTAATTCATACATTCCTAGCAATTCTTATTATCAATTAATAATATTTTTTTTCTCAGCCTAATTGTACCTTGATTTCCATAATATTTTTCCTCAACAGGCCTATGTGATTACATAGTAGCAAGTAGCATTTTAATTCCAATTAAAAATTATATTGTTTTGATAACATAATAAAAATATTTACTGCAATATAGGATAAATAATTTCTCTACAATAGCGCGTAATAAATCGAGCATTTAAAATAATAAATTGAAGTCATAGCTGCTAGAAAAGAAGTTAAATGGAGTTTAGTTTTTTTTTTCTTGTTTTCGAGTATAAATATGTTTTTTTTAATGTCGCATACAGATTGCTAATATGATTAAATGATAAACAGTGCAATTGACTTGGAAGAATCGATCCATCAAGTTGCCCCCAGGTGTAAATAGTAATTGTCCTATAAGTAAAAAGAATGCAAAATAATTGTGATAATGAATATGGAGGTGAGTCTCTGTTTGACGTGTAGAATTTTGGTGTATTCTTGAGGATACCTTAACACGTTCTAAATCCACTGCATTCATCATAGTTCCCTGAAAAAATTCCACCGTTGTGTAATGTCTCTTCAAAAGACCTTCCAGTTCAAGATCAGGCTCTTTTCTGGAAGCATAGGCAACTTTTCATGATAAGCTGATAATGAGAATAAAAAAAAATTAAAATCTTACAAATTTTCTCTCTCTTACGAATATTTCTACTCTCAATATATTATTATGAACAAGTAGCATTTACTTATTTTGTACTTGAAAAAAATTCATATTCTAATAACTATTGCCTGTTAGATTAGTAAACCAGGGATAACTATAAATTCAATTTTCGCATTCATCTATTAATTTTCAAATTCATTGAGAGAAATATATAGTTGCATGTACTATTAATTATAATTAATATTGTTCGAAAAGGACTCAACTATTTTTTGTCAAATGCGAAATTAACTCAGGATTGTAAATCCAACTATGAGACTCAACTATTAATTATTTAAAGTGTTCAAGTAATTATTCGATCTTTATTCTAAAAAGTGCCTTCTCAGTAAAGTAGAGTTAAATACTTTAAAATAAAAAATTCAAATTTGTTGAAAACATGGTTTTTTAAATACATTATACAGTTTTGTCCACTAAACTCAAAATGACAATTTTAAATCTTTTTCAACTGGGTATCCCTTTGTAAAAATAGTCATTTATTTTTTATTTTATTAACTTCTCAACAGGAAGTTTTTGTAATAGGTTTGATTTTCCAAATTCCAAGTTTCGACATATCTTTATGTTTCGAAATCCCTATCTCTAGTTGAATACTATGGATATTAAGAGAATGCCTATGTGCGTATATATTGCATAGTATTTTTTATAATCCATGTTATAATTTTTTTCATCACACTGAAATATCATCAAATTCTTATCAAATTGAAGGATAATTTTTACACTATATTCCTCTCCGTTTGATTAAGTTATTAGCAAAATCGCTCAAGTAGTTTTTTACGTGAAATACAAAAAACTAAGAATAGGCGAACTAACCAATTTCCTCTCATGATCTGAGTTGTCTTCTTCTTGTTTCTCCCTACTGAAAAGTTTGTCGTGTAGGCCTCCCGGGTCGTATCCAGGCCGTTTTTTTTTGTTATTTTGAATTATAGTTTAAAATATAATGGACAAATTTCTAAAAAAAGATATCGAGTATGTTCATTTAAACTTATTTATGTGTTTCGACTTCATCGACTCTATTCTATCAACGACTTGGTATTTTTCTCTCCACCGAACAACTTCAAGAATAAATGTCTCTCCTGCCTGGATGCTCCGGAAACACGGGTTTTTTGAGTGCATTAGTTTCAGTTACAAATTAGGATACGTAAGAATGACTCCTGGGCATCATCAGACAATGCCAAACAATAGACAAGTCGATCCAAAAGTTAACTCAGCTCGCGTATATTTGCAGACAACTCACGCAGTCAAACTGTTTCGTTAGTGGCCCATTAACTCTTCAGAATATTTTACATAGAAAGAACAACGCAGTGATCAATTGTTTACAGTGGCTTTTGAGAATTAATCTTCAGTGTAACTCGGATCAAATTTTTATAAAAATCTCGTTGGTGCTGGAAAAACTGCAAAATTTGACGAACGTTTATTATGTAGCAGCTCAGAAATAACACTAATTCGCGTTTATATTTTCACATCACATGGTTGTAAATTAAATCTAGCGAATATCTCAGGCAATCACTGTATATGAACATCATCCCTAATAGCCCAGATATGACGTCAGAATTGTCGATAGACTTACGTACGTCTGCTTCCTTTCTGTAGCAACATCTAACGGCTGACGTTAATTATGATCTTATGTTAGGAAACCAAAAGACAGCAACATACGTAAGTCTGACAAAAGTCTGTTTTCTAATGGCTACAAGGGATATTTCAGATAATTCAGTGTTTCTACTAAAACCAGACTTCTCGTAGAGCAATTACCAATCTTAGAAAACTTTCAACTTTGGATTTAAGTCAACACGAGTCAAAAAAATAGACCTGACATGGGCTCTTTATCTTTGATGTCGAACTATGCGGACAGAATAAGACATGATTTGGAAAATTTGAACTTGGTTTGGGCATAGCTCTTCAAAATGAAATCATTATTATTTTAATTTTTAAATCAAAGCCGGGTCTTAACTATGAGTGACAGAGAAAGAAGACAGAGAAATTAATTTTTAATAGTAGGGTGAACGCACCACCGAATGAACGATTAAGGATATCAATAGTTTCATTAATTGCTAGGAATTAAATCGTTATCCAACTTATCAGTAAAACAGAAGCGCTTAATGAGGTCATATACATAGAAGATAACAAATTTCGTTTGAATGACCTATCTCTGAAACACTAAAAATAAATAATAAAATGTTAAAAGTAAATAAAATATACCAGTAGATGAACTATGCTTAGTATATCTATATATTAGCAATACATAGATATATTGACCATGTCGTTCATTCACTGGTGCGTTGACTCTACTTTTCTTAGAACTCATCAGTTGATTTGATAGTTCTTCTGAACAGATGAAAAACACAACATGAATAAGATAATTGACGATTGAATATTTTTTTAAAAATAATTTTTAAATTTGAATCAAATGTTATTTAACTCAAGATTTGATTTTAGATCAATTATTGCGTGTACAGCTCCCAATCAGATCAAGACAATTTTTAGTTTTGATCTGCTTTTGATCTTTTTTAAAGTCGAAATCAGATATTATTTTTCGACTTGGGATAATCTATAGACAATTTATAGCTTCAGTTACTAGTGAACTCAAAACAACTAATTCAATACTCTATCATCATATTATTACCTATTTGTCACTGTTATTTTAATGTTTAATATATCTGTAACGGTTTTTGTGCCGTTATGTATCAGACACTTTATTTACAACGTCCAAAATTTTCAACTGTTTCAGTATCCAAAAGTATTAATACAGTTCACGCCTCATTTTTGACTTATCTCAAATTTTCCAACTACTCGAAATCAAAACACCATGTCTCATTAAATCTTTTCAATAATTTTATTAAGAATAAATAAATATTCAAGTTAATTTAAAAAAAACTTCTACATATTATTTGAATTCAAAGTATTTTAGTGAGAAGGCACGCTCAGTTGATTTAATACATGTTAATATGAACTCCAACATCAATTACTTTTGTAATTAAGCTGCATATTTATAAGTTGTTACTGTAAAGCTGATATGGAAACCTGTACGTTAATATAATAAAAAAATGAAATATTTAATTTTCAGCAACAGAAATGTTTGAAGTGGACCCGGAGTGCAATCTTCATCAATGACAATAAATACTTACTCCAATTTACTTTTTAGCCGTTTAATTACATAGATATTGAAAGATATATTATTTACAGAAATAATATTACCCATGTTTAACTATTTTATATACTTATAGACATACCTATGTAAAAAGACGACCTCAACATCGACATCTTCACGATCTTCGTGCAAAAAATCCTTGAGGAAGTGTGAAACAGACTCGTAGGTGATGTGGCCGCACACAACAATGTGTCTGCCAACATAATAAATCTATTAGTTTTTTCCTACGTCGAATATATAATTATTTATAAAAAAAATCAATTTATTCTTTTCTACTTTTATTTCAAGCCATTAACTAATAATAAACTAATCAAATTCGATATCTACGGGCTAGCAATTCTTTTTTTTTATCGTGATTGTTATTTGTTGTAGTGATTTTTTCAAATAGTCATTAATTTTTCAATTTTTTTCTTCAACGAAATTTACAAATTCCACTTTTAGTCTGCTGCCATGTTGAAAATTGAAAAAAAAAATGAATAAAGTGATAAAATTCATTTGTGTACACCGATAGAAGGATTTATTTGAGACAAATAGACTAATTTATTTAATGCAGACAATAAGTTTGGATCACTAAATAAATATTTATCAAGTATTAATATACTATTAATTATAAATACCTATCTTTAATTTATATTATAAAATTTATCCTACATTTTTTACACCTATAGTTCAAAATACACTGAGAGAAATCGAATAATTGGATTTCCTATATAATGTTAATTTTCTATTTAATATTTCATATTTGAGCCCTTTTACAGTAAGAAAAGGACTCTACTATGAACTCTTAAATGTAAAATTAACATTACGTAGTAAATCCAACTATTTCGATTTTTTTTAGTGTAATCCTCATTATTTAAACTGAAAACGAAAATTCCCTAATTTAACATCAGAATTTCTCATGAAAAAATTAATTAGCGACAATTACAGCAAATCAATGACTATTTCTTGCTTCGTGGTAATGAATCAATCACTAATTCTTCTTGTACTGGTAAAAAATAGATATCTGTACTTTCTCCAAAATAAATAATGAATTAAATATCGTTCGATATTATTGACCGATTTTCGAAAGATTTGATAACAGTTGAATAATAATTGTACATCAACTAATCAAAATAAATATCTCTATACAATCTCAGTCTATATGATAGATAGCTGTTTTGTTTTTTTTCTTAAATAACTCTTAAAAAGTTTATTCGATTCAAATAAATCCTTCTACTAGTGAGTTAATGGGTTCAATGTTCACAGTGGAAAGCATACGAATTTAACAAAGAACTTGAATTTTTGCCAGCACGCAATATCAGTTAGGAAGACAAAGGGTTTAGATAAATAATAATAATCAATAAATAAGTATTACAGAATCCTATGATTAGTGTCAAGATGCGGGTGATATACTCAATCAAATAGCTAAAAACTTACCAAAAATTTATCAATTGTAATTGGAGTTTAATCGCATTTAGCTGACTCTAAATAGGATTCAAACTAATTCTACATTTATTTACATTTATGTCAACTATTATAAGTATACGTTAATTTTTTTTAATTTGCAACAGATAAATACTATTGAAATAATCAAGGCAAACGGGATTAATTGATGAAGGTGCAGGCTTGTTTGTGTATTTTTTCTCTATTGTTGTTTCGATGTGTATCCGAAAAAAGGTTTGCCAAGCATTGATCAATTTTATCTACTTCTAAAAAAGGATAGTTTTTAACATTTGATACTGATTTCTTAACTCTCATAGATACACATTTATTTGTAAAAAGTTTATTCATTTTCACTTTATAGATTTTTAAATAACTTACATCCTTTCATCAATCATATTGATAATGTATTTAATTTCAAGTCAATATTACGTATTTATTTGGTAAAGAAATCAGTAAAAAATAACTAACTCTGTTTATTCGTGTATCTAGCTGTAAAACTAACGATTCTAAGTAGTTTGATTGATTCTCTGAAAGTGATGAATGTAAGAATAAAAAATAACAAAATGATTAATGAAAGTAAATAAATAATTAAAAGCGGTTTCTTTAAAAAAATAAGTCAAAATTATAATATTAAAAATTCATTTTGAAGAAAAGAAAAGAAAAAAACAATATTATATTGTGGTCCAAAAGAAGAAAACTCTTATGTTCCATAAAAAAATTTTCTTTTTGTCATATCCCCACATAAACTTCGATTTTACTCCCTTTTCAGAGGCAGTAAAGCCTGACGTTTCCTCCTTGCATAAAATGACAAAATTTTTTTCTGCGCATGCTCACACGCATATTGTCCTTCTCTACAAAGCAGAACGTCTCGCTTTACTAACCTCTAAACTGAGAATAAAATCGAAATTTTCATGATAATGTAACAAAAAGATGTATTCACGCCATGGAAATAAACATTTAGTACTTCTATCCACGAGACAAAATTTTCCTCGCGGAAGAAATACTATATTTCACTCCCTTGATACGAAATATGCTATTTACTTTCAACTTGAAAAGAAATTACACAAATTATGATGATTTATTTCGACTTTCAATTTTACACATACGATTTACGATTACACTATCATAAAAAGTTCATTTCACGTTAGAGTACAGAAAAATGAATTATTCTGTCTTGCAACATATAACAATGTCCGTTTGCGCGTGCGCACAAATGGATTTGTTATGTCAAACAAGACAGAAACATCACTTTACCAACTTCTTTCTGGTGAGAAAAATGAAACTTTCCATTAAGTATGAAGGAAATAATAATCATGCTATTGAATTAAAATGATTTTTGAATATTCAAGGGATTGAATAATCTGCCCGTAAATAAAACAGATTAAAGACAAAAAGAAGCCAATAAATAAAATAAACGAAATGAAAATTTGACATTTTAATTTATATGAGACATCAAGTGGTAATGAATGATCAAAGGTGAAAATTGAATGTTAGTGTATGTAATTGAACTTTTACTGTTCATAATCAGAGTATTCATGGTATCGATAAGTAACCTCGTGATTGTAACGTTATGTAAACAAAAAATATGTGAATCACGATAGATTAATTTTATTTATGACATTTATATTTTGCATTATCCTTAAAAGCGATAAACAAATTGCAATGCTAATTTGCTACATTCCCCTGCAGTAATTTTTTAAATATATTGTAGAGAAAAAAAATCTCAATTTTCACATTATAAAATTTAATTAAACGATTGATTAATATTTTAATAAAAAATTACTATAATTTCTTTAGTAAGGAAATAAATCAAACATGCACATTAAAAAATGTACTATTTGTGAAATGTAACAATTAGCACTGTGTATGCAAAAGCGTATGTATTATAACTTGTATACTTTACTCAATATTTTTTAAAAATGTATTTGGTTTATGACAGTTTTTATTTCATTAATAATATCAAAACCATTTTAGTTTTCGATTAAAAATATTCAACAATTACAAAAAACGAGCTCCATTTTTTTAATCGCAGTTCAGTTATTCAACAATTATACGTAAAAAAAAAAAATAAAAATCCTGAATTACACATTACAATTATCACACTGCTTACTATATATTGAACTCAGTAAATTCACACTCTGTACTTTCTTTGTCAAATAAATATTAACAAATTAGATAATTATTAATGATATATAACGGACACGAAGTCGATCATAAAATGTACTGACTAAAACACCAAGGATAACATTTAACTGACGTATAACAGTGGGAGCTTTTAAATGCATTTAATGCAAAGGTTGCATGCTGGATATTTAAATGGCTTTTTGCACTTAGAGACAAATATAACTTTATTTGGATTTTGTTATTAAACTTATGTTGGTATCCAAAAATGATAGTATTTTATTTTCAGTCATAAATTATTAACATTAATAGTATCAATCTAATCATCATTTCAGCTTTCCTCTATTTGAATATTTTACAAATATATACTAAATAAAAATAACAAAAAATCCCAAAATCATATTGATTTATTGGTGAAATATAACAAATAAACTATTTCATTGATCTGTATGTCTTTTTAATTGGAAGCATTATCATAATATATACTGATCAACAAATGAATAAATTTATTAAAATATTTATTTGGCAATCTTGTAAAAGTAGTTGACAACGAAAATTTAGTAATAAATAATGTTAGTTTCTTAATGGGACAAAATACAATTGAAGGAGAAACTGTCCATCGTGAAATCACATTTGTCTCAAGTGCAGTTAGTGTGAACAAACAAGCTAACACCAGTTGCTAGGTGTAGGTTGATAGTTTCTGTGATTGTGTAAGGGTTTAAAGTGAATGGAAGGCTAAATGAATTTATGAGAGAGATAAAGACTTTAATCAAACAGAATAAAAATAATTAATTAACATGTGGATTAGTTATCAAAAATTAACTCCAAGATTGGTATTTTAGGATTACAGGAATCTTTTTTACCTTAAATCTTAAGAATATATTTTTTTAAATTAGTGACATTTTAATAAAAAATGCTAATAATATTTGGGATCGAAGTATTACTCCGCTGATTACAGTGATAAACTAAGAGTAACATTTGAAGTAAAAATATATCATTTGGGATTATGTTCAAAAATAAAACGAAATTAAAATAAAAGAGAAAAAAAGAAAGCTCTCTCAAGGACATATAGGAATTCGTAAGTGATTGTGGTAGTTATTTGTGGGAAGCTAGTTGGTTTGTGTCTCACCTGCGACCTCGCTCGTTCTTCAAAGTGCCGCCGTACTTGTTTCGCGTCCCGATCAGGTCAATTATCTCGGGGATACAACTGGCGAATATGGCCTACACCACGTGATAGAACAGAACACAACACTCGCATCAATATACATTTGAGAGGATTTTATTATTTAAATAGTCGTAGTGTATCAGTCTTGTGACAGTCTTTTATCGTCAGGAATATTTACAATATTTTGATTACTTAGTAACAGAAGGATCAATACAGGAATAGACATTTTTAAGACTTATGTAAATGTAACATTAAGGAGTGAAAGAGATAACTTTGGCTTGACGAATAGGGTTTTATGTGGCCCATATAAACACGATCACAGTGTGATACCTATGAGCCTCATGGCCCATTTTTATTATTAATCATTTTGATTGTTATTATCTTAAAATATTGGGATTTATCAGCTATTACCTAAAACCTACTTAAGTATCTAAGCCTAACATTACTACTTGTGCCGCCATGTCTATCCTATAATAGAAATATACAACAAAAAGTATTTGAGACTAACGAATGATCGTATGACTGATCTACTAATTTGTTAATCAGGTTGTGAATAAGTTTAATAAGGGCAAATTGTAAAAAATATTTTTAAATTAATGGAAGGAATTAAACGGTCATCCTGGCGTCTTGTCGTTGTAACGCGTCGCTCACGCACTGCTGTCCCGTTTTTTCATTAATTACTTTTTTAATTGAAAAATTTTTGTTTCCACGGTTTTTCAAAATTATTCTTTTTTATTATTATGAATTTATTCTCGTACACCTACGCATGTTATTAGTTCTAGTGATATAATTTTTTGAAAATCATTCTTATTTATGATGACAAAAATAAAAATTTTATGTTACAGATATTAAAAATTCTCAGAAATTTTTTATCACTGTTTCTGCATTTAAAGATTTGTATCAGAGCTCGTAAATTTTGATATATTTTATTATTTGGTGAATTTATAGTTAAGTAAAATAATTCATACATTTAGCAAATTTATTAATACAAAGTTTTGTTAAAAATTCTTTTACTCGATAGGGTAAAACAATCAAAAAATACGTTTCACGTAACCATTTTATCAAAAGTATTTCTTTGAAATTAAATTAACGAAAAGTGTAATTTAAACATAACAATATGTAATTTAATGTAAAATTAAATTACTCAATCAGTTAACCAAAAAGAACAATGTAAAAAAGAAATAAAATATCAATGATCATTTACATACTCTTACCGGTTACGACAAAAGGATTCACATTTTTACCTATAATAAATCTATTATTTCTGAAAGAAAAAAATGTGATTAATATCGATTTAATAATAATTTCTGAGAAAATTTTTTTACAATTTTACAATAAAAATAAAATATTGTGAAAAATTACCATATTGTTGAAACTATGTTTACATTTTGTCAACTAACAATAAGTGAACAAACATGAAAGTACATAAAAATTTTACCAGATAGAGAATATAACGATTCAATGTTTTATATAGCACTTTTCACCACAAATTTGGACAAATTTCGTATTTGTCCCTAAGCAGAGCTCCACTCCAATTTTAGTGCCCACACCACTTTCAAAAATAATTCCATTCCTCAAATTCTTGAAAAAAAAAAACAATTCTAAAAAATATATGTAAACCAACACATTATGTATAAAAAAAAGCAACGGATATCGAGGCTTTCACTTCAGATCTTACTAAAAGCTTTTCCCTTAAGCTCTAATCACTTTTTATTTTTTATGTTGTAAAGTGATTTAATTCAATTTAATTATTGTTAAAAAAATAATTATTTAAAATTACATTTTATTGGGAATCATTGTCAACAAAACTTTACTCCATTATGAAATTTACCCTCTGACCTAAATGTTGAAAAATTTTTAACACTAAAATTGGGGAGGAGCTGAAAAGATTCGACTCTGTGACCGACAATTGTTGGATAATTTTTCATATAGTGAAAATAGAACAAAGAAATATTACAAGTGATAATACTTATCAATAGATCATTATAAGAGGATTAATTTGATTATTTACATTAACATTTATTCGTAGTAAAACTGTCAACAAAAGAGAAAAAACAATAATTCAAAGATAGAGTACTAGAGATATTAAAAAAAAACTTCATTAGATATGTTTGTTTTTTTTAAACATTACCACTGCATATCGTCATAAAACTCTGAATACATCAAGTTAAGAACTTTAATATTTGGGGAAAATCGAATATAGTAAATAATCATTTTTATACGTTAATGAGCATATTTCGATTGTTTTACCCTATTTAAACGAAAAATTCAGCAACCAGAAAAGAAATTCAATTAAAAATTGATGTTAGTATTATTTATGTTGTTACTTCAAATGAGATATTGTAAGTATAATAGTGTTTGAGATAATAAATTTTTTGTAGTTTTTTTTTTTTTAATTCTTATTGAACGAGTGTAAGAAATTAAATGAAACAAACGCACGTAGAAAAAATGTATATAAATAAGTGTAGCTGATAAATGATTATTTAAATAAGGTAATTAAAGCATTTCTAATGTTCGTGCGTGTCAACGTTATTTTATATCTCATGTAAATTATCCGAAATTTTCAGGAAAATTATAACAGTGACTAGTTCTAAACTACCTAGTGTGCCGCAGCCAAATTTTGACTATAATGAGCATCAAGCATTAAAATGTGAATAGGCTAATGTTAAATAATTATTATCAAATCACAACAACGGTATCCTATGGTGAATATTTTATAATAAAATTAAACTTTGTACAGAAGATGATTATTAATCAATGAAATTTTTAAAGCCATTATTTCACGTTTAGCTGCTCTACGCTCGTAACTCTTGACAGCATCGTGATAATTACGTGCTATTCTACTAGCCTTAAATAGGTATTAATTAGCGGTAGTAATACCTATGCCTGTACCATATTCTACTGTCCCAACTACGTTAACAATACGCTTTTTTCATATAACTACATCAATATTACGTTTAATTAGTTTAGCCACGCTTCTTCTTACACAAAACACTAACACATGCCGCCAAATAGACCTAATATTATTCAAGATTCTTTTCACGTCCGATACATTATTATCATTATTATTAAGACAGAAAAATCATAAATAAATATAGTAAATAAAATTTAATCACAATATTTTAATAGAATTAATTGAAATTCATCGCTTTCATGGATGTGCAAAATTTACTGTATATATAACAGGATAATATTGAATTGAAAATTAATTAAATATTATGAAAAAAAACTTTTGACATGTTGACAAACACAAAATTTTATTACAAAATTTTCATTTATTACTCATGAATAATAAATAAATACACAATATATAAAAATGTGATTAATACAGACTAAAGTAATAACCACATAATATTGATTAAATAATTAACGATAAAGTAATTATACGAATTAATGTATAAATATAACCTACACTATATCATTGAAATTTGAATAACACTATTTAGTTTGGAAAAAAATAAGTTTACAAAAAGTACGGGAATTGGATAATATTTTAAAGCTTAAGTTAGTCAATTAAGCCATTTAACATTTAGAACAAACTCTAAATTTTTTAATGTGATAATATAATGTAGTAATATAAGCGATAAAACAGCGAGAAGAGGAAATCAGAAATAACATTAGAGTATATTTTGGTAAGAGTTAATACAGAAGTAGAAGATAGAAACAAGGTAATATCTAGTAAATTTTTGAAAAGTTTCAATTTCAGAAGTGAAAGTCAGTAATAGTAGTCATTAACTTATAAAAAAATACAATATTTACAAAGAAATTTTAACTAAACTCTTGAATCAAATTAATAATGATAAAATTGATGATCTTTCCAAATTAGCAAATAAATAAAAATAATTATAGTTGAAAAAAAAAGTCGATATTCATGACAAAATAGAAAATAAAAATTTATTTCAATTTTTTTCATAAAGAAACAATAATTAAAGTAATCAAAAGAGACGACTATTTATGTCCATTTCACTTCTATTGTTAAGAAGGCGATACTAATCAAATTAATTCTATTTAAATAAAAGTAAAGAAAGAAAAATAGAAGAGAGATTAGTTAGAATAAGGGCTAAAAATATTATAAAACGATTAATTCGAAGCTAATTTTTTATAGGGGTTAATTAATTGCTTTTATAAGAGGTTTGTGTCCACATTCAGGTGGATTGTTAGGGTACCTGCGTCCACGCTCGCGCTTGTATTGGCCACCGTACTTGCTGCGGTTCGCGGCGAGCTCCGTAATCTCTGGGATCCAGCTGGCAAACACCGCCTACGCCCACAATAATTCCGTTTCCGTGAAATTCAAACAAACCTAGCCTTTTAATAAGGATCAGACTTTCGTAGTCCAAACCTTTCGACTAATCATTTATAGAATTGTATCAAATTTTCTTACTACTTATTTCTTATATGCATACGTACACGGAGAAAAACGTTGTCTAAAGATTACTTTACTATTTTGGCTCATCCAGGGATATCTCTTGATGAAAACACTTCAAATGATTAATTTTCTTTTTTTGATTAAAATATTTATCCAAAATTAGACTCGGTCATTTTGTTTTACTTTAAAGTAAAAGTTTACTCATACAAAAATACCGATTTGGTCTATTCACTGAAATATTTACTGTAAAAATATTAGTATTTTAAATGTTATATAACTATGTTCTTTCTTATCACTGGGAATACTTTTGTGCATAAGCATCTTATAAGAATATACATTAGTCTGAAATAGAAAACCGCAATCCGGCTCAAACTGTTGTTTCAGGATCAATTAAAAACTTTGTTCTTGATGAGCTTACGAGTTTAAAGATAGAAATTATTACAACAATTAATCGTCATAGTTTATAAATTAAACACAAAACTTATTACATTTCAAAACTAAATTACTGAAAGTTTTAAATTGTTACAAACTGCTCAAATATCCCTGGGTTGCCCACAATACGGATAATTTTGATGTCAAATCTCAAAGTAATTTTTAGACGAATTTCCTTTCCGTGAATATATATCAATAATTTGTTAAAAATATTATTATTATGAAAAAGCTTCATGTCAACACATATGCCGTGCGTTATTGCTCTATGTTTTTTATATTAGGATAGCCAAACAAATTTATTTTTAATAAATGAATAATGAATAAAAATAATAAATCAAATGTGCCTCTCCGATCGCATTAAATCTGTAAACTTGGGCACATTCATAGAATTGAGTGAAGCATTGGACAGTCTTGATGAAAAATATAAGGTTTAAATTAGGTAGCAGACTAAAGTGATGAATAGTGCACTGAAACTGACATGAATTGAATTGTGTGTATAATCAATTGGACAATAACAGAGATATTACAAAAAATGAGGCCAAGAGTCCAAAGAGACTTCTGGCATATATCTGTGAATCAGAAAAACTTGATGCTTTAATTATAACATCTTTATCCTCAACAACCCTTTATTGATTTTTCATGCTCTCGTGACCCTCTGACCTCCGCTGAATTTAGAAAATACACTGATGCACAATATTTATTATTATAACTAATCTATAGACAGAAAAATTTTAAAAAGTCTTATTTGCTTTTGCTTGACCATTTTAATTTAAACTGAATCAAATATTTTGATAATTCTTTAATATTTTAACTCTATAGGTGTATTTTTTATGATTAATCATCCTGTAGCAAACCTGGAGCATTTTGGATCTAATGAAATAGAATTAGATCAATATTCGAAGGTCTTTAAATATAATGGAATTTAGTTGAATTTAAAAGCAAATTTTTATTTAGGATCATATTAGTTTAAATATGATCAAATCTTATCGATTTTAAGCAAATTCACATTAAAAAAATTCATCCTTAAACATCGTCATGTAAACTCCAAAGAGATAATCAATAACTTTTTTTTTGATTTATTAAAATGAATATATATTATGAAGATATTTTCAACTTCAGTTCAAATTTCTGTTTTACAATATATACATATACATGTCATTATGATATTACACGTAGTTATTGCTTTACATTCAATTTGATATTTATTGTGATAAACAAATTATTTACAGTAAAATAGTTATCATCAACATTAACGACGCTATTCAATGAATATTCAAAGGATTATTTTTTGTTATTGAAAAAATATTGATTAATTGCGGTGTATTTATGATAAAGAATAAATAAATAAACCAATTAGATATTTATAAAATTATTTTAGTTTCGTTACATAAAAAAATTAAACAATCATTTTAAAATTGTTTCTAAAAAATTTTTAATATAATAAATAAAAATCTAGAAATTTTAAATAAAAATATATATGATTTTTAAGTATATTTGAGAGTCTAGAAAATTTACAAGTACCCTTAAAGCAATGTTCAATCGGAAAAAAAATGTAGAGTGTAGCGTTCTTGAGCATGAATTTCTGATTGTGACAACTTTTATAAAATTCCGTAGAAAAAGAACAATTTATTTTTTATTTCAACTACATATTTGTAGTTGACATTATTAACTTGGTAAAAAGGAAAGAAAATTCATTAATAATGGACGACATCTTGCATAATAAATCAGCATAATTCTACAACGTATTCATGGTGTGATAATTTCAAAGTCATTACTTTTTTCTTCATTTGCTTATGAGCTTTGTAAACTTCTATCATACTAGAGTATTACTATTTCTAAAAGTGTTATACATAAGAATATAATAAAATGTACATAAAAAACTTAAAGAAAAGATATATGATTACTTGCAACTCATTAAATTACATGAAGATTAGAAATTTTGAATAGAAATACATTTTTCTTGACAGATACCGAAATAATTTACTCAAATCTTACTATCCAATAAGAAAGATGAGCTGATAGCTTGGAAATATGACAAGTAGAAATTAATTAAACCTCCATGCCTCAGTTGCTTTAACTAGTCTCTCATAGTATCAGATATAATTTTAGACAGAAATTACGTCAATCTATGGTTTTACATTGATCTTCATCCTATTTATATCCTTATTTATCAAATGCTCTTTAGTTTAACTCTAATTATAAATTACTCACGTTATTTTAAATAAACTTTCAATTATTTCAATGCTATGTATTTTAAATTCTGAAATGATTGAATTCCTAATTTTAATTACACCTTGTTTAAAGATTTGTTTCATAGACTTTATTTCATTTGAGTGCATATCAATCTTAACTCTAAAATAGCACATACATTAATAAAAATTAGAACAATAAAATTAAAAATGATTTCCGGTAAATAATTACCTATTTGGTATATAAATGAATTCAGACATAACTGTTTCGTATTTTTAATTAAAGTAAAAAGGTACATAAAAGCGTATTAGAGTGATACCTTTAGTAGGGAGTAAAACTGGCTCATTTCTGACCTAACAATGAGCCATGGTTGACTAAATTGATCCAGTTTTAGGCGAGAAATGACCCAGTCTTGCTTTCTACGTAGACAAACTGATGAATGATGAACCAATTTTCTTTATTGATCGATACTTTTTTTATTCCACTTAAAATTATGTAACTAATTCAACTGGAAAGATTTAATCATAATAATTGCTCTTTATAAAGTCAATAAAAAATTATTACTACATGATAATGTTTATGTATTATCTAATTTTGTACTTGAAAAGATATTATTTATTTCATAAAAGAATAAAGTTTTTTGAAAAAATAAAAAAATTACTCAAATTAAATGATATGAAATGAGCTAAATATAATTAAAATTTTTGCATATTTTCTTTGTACATTTTTTTTTAAATATCTACTCTTTCGAATTAGAAAGTTATTTTTGTTTTCCTAAAGGTCACACAGCGATGTCTTGTCAGAAATTAAATAAGATTTTCCGTTAACATTTTTTTTGTAGAAAAGTTTGAAATTTTATACTTGAATGATAATTGGCTTAATTTGATTTTTATTTATTCAAATTTAGTTAAAAATTAATCTCATTATCACATTGTTTTTATTTTGTATCATTTTACTTGTTTTTTTAAAAATAAATTTATTTCTATTCTTCCATATTAAAGAGCAAAGTAATAACTTTCTGTTGTCACCATTCATTTCGTTTAAAATAATTAAGAAATGCAATACGCATTAAATGATTAGGCTAACTGGTATTCAGGGTAATTAAACACTGGCCTAGTTTATAGAGATCGATTCTTAATCTCCAGTTATAAATGTACGTCTGACAAGTTACATACATAAAAATGAATCAGTGTACACGGAGAGAATTATTTCACTAAATCTACGTGCAAAAATGACAAGTGCACGTTTCGAAATTTATAAGTAAAAATATTTCTATTCGATAGTAAATTTTGAGTTCTTGTAAGTTAATTTTGTACTTAAGAGGTGTCTCAGTAAAATAATTACTTAGGATAACTCAAAAATTACTTACAACAACCCAAAATTCATTGTTGAACAGAAATATTTTTACTTATAAATTTCGAAACGTGCACTTGTCATTTTTGCACGTAGATTTAGTGAAATAATTCTCTCCGTGTATATTCACTGATTTATTTTGATGGAGTAACGCTGGATAAAGTGAAAATTGTTGTTAAAAATAAATCATTGGAAATAAAATTAGTTATTTTTGAATATCGTATGTTCGATCTTTTGAAAAAAAAGGAAAAAACAAAAGAAAGATAATCGGTAGAAATAAATGAAATTGTTTAAAATTGTATTCCTACTTGATTAAAAATAATAAGGAATCCCTTATCAAAAAAATATGATTACAAACATGGAGATTGATGGATTGAATTGATTAATACCTCTTTCCATGTTCCCGCTTGTATTCGCCGCTGTACTTGGACCTACTGCCTACGAGCTCTATTATCTCAGGAATGCTACTAGCAAAAATGGCCTGTAAATAGAAACAACTCAAGAATTCTACTGTTGATAACTGTAAAATTCAAGTGAATGAATGGCCAAGGCTTTTTACACATTCACAGCAAGCTTATGCCCTGTTATTATACTCCATTGCTATTTTTGAAATATCGACCAATTGAGAATTAGTGAGAATAACCTCATCAGGTCCTTTGCGAAGAAATGAATCAATTTCAGAATATCTGAATTGTAATTAATTAAATTCTCAAGAGAGATTTCTTCGCAATTGACCTTGCTGTATTGAACATTCTACAGAGTCAAGTGCAATACTAAGAATGTACAAGTACTAGTTAAAGCATTTATTTAGACGAAAAATATCGAAATGACAGGTTGTAATCAACTGTACGCATCGTGTATGATAGATTACGATTATACGTAAGAAAAGAAGTAACAAGAAGATGCAATTGAGAAGTATAGAATAAGAGAACATGTAGTTTTTGAGAAGAATAAGCTTTTAAGCAACTGCAGTATCTGTTACATTCGAGTCAGCAGCAGGTCACAATTGATTTTCAGTATTACTATTTTGTTGATTTTTATATCAAATTTATTCGTTGTTCGAGTAATTCTTTTAATTCACATGATTGGTAAAAACTTATGTAATAAACCTATTATAACTATATTTGAAGTATTAGTATAGACGAAGCAGTACAAAATTCTATCCACAAATCTTGAAATTGAACTTTTAATCATTATTGCGTATTATAATTTTAAATATTTAAGATTGTTAAATTTTAGAGATATAATTTGTATTTTCTAAATTATCTTATACATTAATATTTAGTTTGATAAATGTATCCTTTCACTGAAAACTGTTAATGTATGAAAAAGCGTTACAATGTAATGTGTATTATTTTGTATTTAATAAAATTAATCCAATCATTAAGATTTCAAAAATTTACGGTGATTAGCTGAAAAACAGATGGTTTTTATTTACAAAATCCAAAAAATTTTGTTCCTTTCTTTTTTTTTTTGATGATACTAGTTGTAAAATTGTTTTATAATCTACAAATTACATAAACAACAATTAAATGGTAGAAAACAAACATTTCAATCGTTATTAACAATCGAATATATTTAAATGAAAGAATAAAGATAGTGAAATGAATGAAAAATCAACAAATTATGTTTTTTAGCTTTTCTTTATCAAACTTTGATAATTGACGTAATATCAATTTCTGTAATATTAATAGCATTAATAATCATTAACTTTTGAATTATTTTATGATATTTAACTTTTTGAATAGGTTTAAACTTGTAAATGGATTATAAATTTTGAATGAATCAATAAACTATGCCAGATCAATTTCTTCACTTATAAATTAATAAAAATATCTGTATAATCAAGCATGTGTAAAGTTAATTATTTGAAAATTGAAGTCATTTGATTTTAAAGAAAATTTGTCATTTTCTCAGACTATCCAATCCTTCGACTCATTTTATCAATTTAATAAATGATTGTTAGTAATTTAAACAATAAAATATGAATAAATATCGCACGATATCTTTTTATATTAAAAAATCTAAAATGATTATGTGCAATATTAATAATATTAATACTGTACTAGAACGCAACGGCTATAGGTGTTCGAGAGACAGAATTTATAAACAAAGCGGCGAAATTTTTAATGTCGCAGCGATTTCAGCAGCGTTTGAGCATACGCATAACACAGACAGACAAACAAACAGGACGAGCGCTCAAGCTCTCAACACCGGCAAGATAAGAATAAATTAGTTTTTTTCCATCAAAACTATATACTCAGAGAAATATCAAAATAATGAAAGACAATTTATATTTATGTATTTATAATACATGTACACGAAGAAAATAAAATCATAAAAATTACCCTGAAAAAAATTAACAAAAATGACTTTTTTAGACTTAAGTTAGGATTTTTTTCATAGTCATTAATCTCGGAAGACGTTATTTGGGCCATTTATATACCACGAGTATCGAAAAATTACTGAAAAAACAGTTTGAGAGAAATTGAAAAATGTCAATGTCTGATAATAGTAGTTGCTTCATTCATTTAATCAATTGTTATAAATGAACTAATGATTTCGTGTGATTTTGTTCTTTATAAATAAGGATACTTATGCTTATCTGAGGAGTATGGACAAACCTAAAATGAATTCCGACTCAAACTTTTGCTTTAATGGAGTATTATATTTTTTATTTCTAAAACGTCTCTAAGTAACTACGAATAGTGGGTAATTTTTGATTGAAAACTTTCTCCGTGTATGTATATACGTTTACATTGAAGTAAATACTATTGAGTTTAATTCAATATTTTGAAACGTACTATTTTGATATACAAATAATATAATTTCTAGCAATTACCTGTATATATCTTTACATATTTTACTATCAAACTCTTAATAAGAATTATTCAACTAATTTAGAGAATATGAATAGAAATAGTTACACTTTTTTGTGAAAAGATCGTTGGTAGAAACAAATTAATTTTAGTCATGCACAAGCTCGATCAAGTCTCGAGAAGTTGCATACAAGTTTTAAACACTTGCTCGAGGCTCGATAATTTTGTTTTCGCGTATGAACTCTCTCAGACAAGTTCACTCTTGTTGACTCAGTTTGTATATCGTCTCAGCACTGTAAATCGAGTTTTCCGTGAGTTCAAGAGAGAACCCTCAACTCTTATCGTGGTCAAGTGCCTCGCAGAAAGTTAGAACGAGAGAAGACAAATAAAAAGGAGTAACAAAATACGAGACAGAAGGAAAGAAAATTACAAGAAATTGATAGAAAGGGAAAAGATACTTAGAAATTACATTAGATGTAAGAAAGTCAAAAACTTTCTCGTCATTAAAAGAAGATATGTATCAAGATGTTAATAGAGGAAATGAATTAGATGAAAATATGTAAAAATTGAGAAAGAAAATTTTACAAGAATTCGTGAATTTTTAATGATTATCCTACTTTTTTCAATTTTAACTATAAATTTTCAAACTATTTGAATTTCGAGATATTTATGTCTACATATTTTAACTTTCAAAGCACATTTTGCAGTACTTGGTCTGAACAATAACCAAATGTTCCTCACATCTATTTTATTACAGCTCAATTCCGAAAATGATACCAAATCGTTGTTGAAATTCAGCCAATATTATGCCCAACACCCACCCTGATAATGTCCCATTACATGTATTGATTTATTTTGACGGTTTTTTTAACACGGCTTGCGATCGTCGAAACTATTGGAATGCTGGGACACATTAAAAGTCTTGTTTACTAATTCATAAACGCATTTCACAAGTATATGACATCTATTTGTATTCATTTTTTTCATAAATATATCGGACGATTTAACACAAGGAATCATTTTTTAATGATTCGCTCGAAAACCACTGATAAAGAATTTTTATTTTCATGTCAAATTCTAAAATTCTATGTAGCACTTTCTAAACTTACTGATTAATAAATTTTAGAAAATAAAGGATTTTATTTATATTTGTAATAGATTCGTTAAGATATTTTTATTATTATTTCGATAAAAAGTTTTTCTTAGTGTTTTATTTAATACGAAACTAAATCAAATATAATTAAAATACTTTTTTATTTTCACAGCCTAAAACTTCTGTATTTGATAAAAATTTTCTTTCATAGATATCCTAGCTGTCCTATTTATAGTACATTTGTTCTAGCTTTTATGTTAATTAATTAAGTATTTAAGCGATAAGAATCAAGAACATTCGTTCCTATAGATTTTGACCAGTCTACGTTATCACTATTTTTTATAGTTATAAAAATATTTATAGACAACCCCATTTCCGTAATATTATTTTTCCATTATTTGGTCGATAAAATTTTACTACCCTCATCAAGAAAGATTGTAAATAACGTATGTATCTATCCTCACGAATCTATAGTGATATAAATCGCTGAATATGTTTTAACTCGAAAAGATATTTATCAATAAATTAAGACTTTGTTACATTTACAGCTAATTTGTTTTGTTGAGTAAACGAAATTTTATCAAAAGAGCATTCGTTAAGATAGAAAAAACTCAAGTTCCGGTAAATTGATATATAAATCTTATAAAACTACATGTAAAACATATTTGTTTATTACTGACTATAAAAAAATAAGAATTGTAATAACTATTTTCCTTACTTGTCAGTAAGTTAATAATATTAGTACAAGTAACGTAAAAACAGAATACGTTTTCAATAATTGTTAATCACTTAGCACTTACGAAGTAAATAAAAGTCGTCAACCTCTCTTTGTAATTAATATAATAAACCGCTAAATAAAATAAAAAAAATATAAAATCTATATCAGTATATTGAGATTCCCGTGCTGCCTTGCTCTGCTCGAGGTGCAGGTCATGTTCGGTTAACCGGTTGGTCCATAAGTAAGAGAATGATCAGGAGTAGACTTATTTTCAAACAATCGGGCGGAACACGTGAGCTGATTGTGTGTTGCTATAGCAATCATATAAATTTCTAATTCACTGATTCTATAATAATGCACAGCAGTTTGTTCAAACCCTTTTTACTGACAAGCAACTTCTCTCATTTTTTTGATGGTTTTTTGGCGATTTCATATGTAAACGAAACGAATTAAGTTTTTATTGTTTAATATATGCAGCGATTATATTGACGCAACATTTATCAACATATGTAACATATTTTCAAATAAAAAACGAGTAATTTATATGTACATGTAAAATTCATGTACTTTTATTAGAAATATACCATGTAGACACGAATTATTTACTTTCATTGTTAATAGATGTTGCGTGTAAATGTTCGCTTGAATAGTGATGTTAAATATTGAATTTTTGAGCTGACTATTATCAGATTTCTTTCTTGTTATTATAATGGATAATTTGTTGATTAGTAATTTATTTCAATTATTCATTACTGAATAATAATGTCGATGTCTTTAGAAAATTGTTTAGAGAATATTTTAGATAAACTTACTGTCTAGTCACTATTCAAACAAAATTTTAAGTTTTGATTAGAAGGCAAAATGTCCTGTCCTAAAATCATTAATTTACCACCATTTTGATTTCAAAAAATTACTAGAATTAATCATTGTATTTTTCCAACTAGTGCAGGACATTTTTTTATGATTGTTATACTAATGTTCCACGTATATATATTTATACTGAATATTTAATATTATTCAATATACATATATCTATATACACTGTTTAAATGTAGTCGTATTATTGTCAGTTCAATTTTTTTATATAAAATTGAATTTAAATTTTTGTAATGTTAATGAAAATTTTGAAAAATGAACAGACAATTTTTACTCCTACTTACTCGATTTAGTATACAAAACGAATAATTATATGAAAAATATTCAATAATGTTTTCATTCCCATCTATTTTAGATATTAAATAATATTCTGTATGAAAATAAATTTTTACAATGTATTCTATGATTTTTAAAATTTTATTGTCAAAAAAAAAATTTTTTTATCATAGTTGCTAGATTTAGAATAACAAAAAATATTTTTAAGAAATCGAATCATAGAAATCACACAATACGTTCAAAATACAAACGATTTATCAATTTATAATAATAATAATGATAATAATACGTCTCTTCTATAAAATCTAGCATAACTCATTTATAGATTATCTTATGCATTATAGACTTTAGGAAATTGCTTTCTTTTAGTTCTTCACAGAACATTAGAAAATATTTTTCACCAACATACACTAATAATTTCGAAAATGTCTATTTTATCTGGAAAATTTTTAATTTATTAATCATTATTACTAATAGAGTGTATATTTATCAACATTTATTTTACATGTATTTTTGGAATGATTAAAAAAAATTCAGTTGATCATTGTACAAAAATAAATATTAAAAAAAAGTTTACTCAAGGTTTATGGCAAAGATCATATCAGTAAAATGTTATAAAATAAATGTTCCAAATTGTTTGAAGAATATCAAATTTAAAAATAATATCATTCGTTTTGTAGACTTAAAAACCTTGAGAAAATTCCAACTGTTAGAATGAAAACTAAAAAAATTTAATTTAATCAATATTTTTATTCAATTAACATAAAGAAATTTTTTATCTTTTA
Organism: Chelonus formosanus; assembly: GCA_028641665.1. Taxonomy (NCBI): domain Eukaryota; kingdom Metazoa; phylum Arthropoda; class Insecta; order Hymenoptera; family Braconidae; genus Chelonus; species Chelonus formosanus. The sequence goes on from CM054002.1 coordinate 6,895,154, forward strand.
ATTATATATAATGAAAATGAACTTTTTAAAAAATAAAAAGTTTTCAGAACAGTTGGAATTTTATGATTAACTACTCAAGGATGATTCTGACAATTACATATAGATAGAGATAGAGATAGAAATAGATATGTATATATACATATATGTGGTATATATATATGTACATAGAAAGAAAGATAGAGAGAAAGAGAAGTAAAAAAATAAAAATAATTAAAAGATGGAAGAAATAGAGATAGTAGAGACAGAAGATAGATAAGATGAGCATAGTAAACAGTACACTTCGGCAATAATTTTGGACAAAATGAGCTTACCAAACCGACGAGTAGAAAAAATACTAGGAATGTGCGGCCAAGAACGGTATTGCAGAAAACATCGCCGTATCCTACCGTAGACATTGTTACAATTAAAAAATAAACACATGTCCAATAAGAAAGCGGTTGTGGATTCGTGAACTCGAAAGGGTCCCCTGAGTTTTCAAGCTGTAATTAATAAATTGTAATAAGTAAACATCAAATAATTATTTTTGGTATAAACATCCCACACATGTATATTGCTGTTTAAACTTTCAGCTGCATTTTGCAATATAAACTATATGCTACTTTTTACTGATTTTCAATGTATTTCTAGCGCATAAATATTGAAGTCAACTACCCGTGTAGCATTAGAGATTGTATAGAAGAATATTAATATAAAACTATTGTTCTTATTAGCACAACGATATTATTAGTCTTTTTGTTTCCAATCACGAGTGTGTACAGTACAACAAATCCATATTTTGAAATTTAAAAGTAAAAATATTCAATAAACTGATTGCTAATGAGATTTTGCAAATACTTGAGCTTATCGTTTTTTACTTACAGAACTATCCATCTTCATGAATAAATCTGGCATTAGATGTAATAAAAACAGCGGTGCTGCTTATATTGAGCGATAAAAATACATTGCAAACTAGAGCTATCAATAATAAGTGTAATCTGTTTATGTGAATAAGGTGTCCTTACTTGGATTAAATGAGACGTACTACAATAATAATTTGAGTTAAAAAAAATTCATAATAAAAGTACATTCTAAAACAAAGGTTACTCTTAAAGAAAATTGATGACTTATACTACAATTTAACATTATTACAAAAAATTAAAATTTTTTTAAATTACTAGGTAGATAAGAATAAAAATTCTATTCACCTGTAATACAAAAAATCAAATTCATCATCGCCATAACCAGGCATAAACAAAAGGGACTAAGAAATAACCAGAATATGTGAAAACTATATTAAAAGAATTATAACTCCCTACTTCAAGTACACATATTAAGCACATAATAAAGAAGTATATGTACGTTATGAGACATACCAATGAAGTGAAACACCTTATACACACAAAATATAATCATCTAAATTACATTATTAACAAGGAATAGGAAAAATAATTTAAGATTGGATAACAACATCACAGACAAATTGGCCCAAGAATCTTCTTGCTTTCTCAAACACTGTATAAACTACATACACCTACCATATACCATTGAATTATAATATTTTCAATACATAAGAAATTTCACTTCAGTTATGTATATTGTGACACAAGTTTTAAAAAAAAAATAAAATAAGGAATAGAGTCTATTAAATTTATTAGTTCTTCAAAATCTCACAAATTCGTTGTTACTACATAGGAAATATATCAAGAAAATGACAAAAGTAATTCCTATTTTAGAAATAGGTATAGTAATAGTTACCAAATGAATGATTCCAGCAGCGGTGAGCCAGACGGAAATGAATATGGAGACGAGTTGAGCGAGACGAATGGAACTCGATGTCTTTAGAATGTTGAGGTACTGGAGAATGTCAGGGACCGTCATCAGTCGTAAGGCTCGAAGGAATCGCAGTCCTATCCACGTACGATCAAGATAGATCGATACAAAAGACGGTGGTATCGTAAAGTAATCCACAAACGAGTACATCTCCAGCATGAACCACAGCTTGTCACTGGCGGCAATAAACTGGAAAATTTTGTTAAACTTTATGGGTAATCCATACTATTCATAAATTTCTGGTGCCTGTCTGTCTGTTCGCGGTAATTTCGAATACGGTTGATCGATTACAACCAAATTTTACAGGCATATAGAGGGGGTCGTCAGAAAGGTTATAGGCTAATTTTTGTTTATGTCAATTGTTTATAACAATTAAATTTGTTATAAACAATGGAAAATAAGATCTACTTAACATATTTGAGTTTTTCTATGACTTACGCTATAAAAAGTATCGTAAAGAAGCAGAAATAACATTACACATTGAAATTCAAATTTTTTTATTGATGTTAAGTACTCGTCTAAAGACATATACATCATTTATTTACTTGAACATCATCATTTACAATTATTGTTCAGTTAAAGTTCCTCTAGTTTACTTAGAAAGATGTTAAGTTTCTTTACATATAGTTCACACTGTCACAAAATATAGTCAGCGCTCTTCCCATACTTGCAGCAATTGTTATAACATAATATATTATTATCTATGAGACCTATACGTTTGAGAGAATTCACCAAGTTAAAATGGTTAGCTCTGCATCGATTAAAAGTAACTATTGTCCTTTTGTTGAGACCTCTGTGATGAAACCACGATTTGGGATAACGATTGTCAAATTCCTGTCTTTTGAACGCGATCCTTTTTAATGACGTATCGAGTGTTATTCATAGATACTTTTCAAAATTTTTTAAAATAGTATAAGGAACAGTTCGACCAAACAGCTCTCTGTAGATTCCTAAAAATTGTAAATTTCAAGTATAGGGTTTGGTACAATACTTTACTGCTGATAAGATTTAAAATGTATCATAAACCTTTATAACATAAACCCTATTGTGTTATAACATATTATTATCTTTTTGAAATCTAGCCAGATCAAATTTAACGTAGTTATATCAATTTCATGGCAGTCAGTAACATTGAAACTATGTATTATATTAAATCAAGTCTAATAGAAGGAAATTAAATAACCATTTTATCTAATCTTATTTAATCTCATCTAAATAGAAATGTTTTGAAAAAATTAATATGAATTTTTTTAATATAAATCTTCAAATTAGAACGGGTGTAAACTAATTCAATTCAAACTACTTTGAACTTATCTGTATGAATCTAATCAGATATAAAAAGTCTTACAATGGAAAGTTAATAAAATCTACCGGCTTCGGAGGAAATTGACCCTTAATATATATATAGAATATTTATTATTATTAATTTCAAGATATCAACCATTTTTTTAAACAAAAATTACGCAATAACAGCAGCGTAAAAAAAAAGGTCTGAGTACACTTTATCTGTGCTTACACGACAAGCTTCCCATTATTAATTGTTTATAACAAATCCATATTGTTATAAACAATAGGGAGAGTACGGCAAGACGGCCCTCATGAAGCAAGACGAACTTCCCCTAGTAGAAATTTAGTCGAGGCACTGTCGAGAGGCTTTCTAGCGCTCAAAATCACTAGAAAGGCACTTTAAAGAGAAAATCGAGGGACTGTCCACGGCCTTGAAATTGCCTCGATAATGCATCGATTTCTATCGGTAAAATAGAAATGTATTTAATCATCAATCTCAGCAATTCTTCTTCAGTATATTACCGCATTTGGATAATTAATTTAAAAAATGATCTAAAACAATTCCTGATTTTACAATAAGTTAATGTAAATAGCAGGCATTTACAAGCGTAATATTTGTGTTACTTTTTAATTATAAATTTATTTATTTAATTAAATAGATTGTTATTGCAATTTTTTATGACAATAATCTCATTCAGCAAAAAGATGTCTAAAAGATATCTAATAGATATTTTCACCCAGCGCTGGATATCTGAAAAAGTATCTGAAAAGAATCCAAATGCCTCTGAAAGATATTCATAAGATGTCTTATGCGCCGTTTTTCAAGAGCTATAAGATATCTGTTTGCGGATAAAAAAAAGACATCCAATATAAAAGCAATAAATGATTTGGGGATTACAAAAATATCAATTAAAACAAAAATTTCAATAAATTGTAGACTAACTAAAAAAAACAAAAGTGTAATTCGATTATTATTGTTTCATTATTAATGGTGAAAACAACTTTTGAGATAAACACTGAAACTGGTGTAGACTCGATCCTCGAACCTTTGTAACCGTAGACTTGGACCTTGACCACTGTGCCAAACTGGAAAACTTAAGATGCTATTTTCGAATCGTTTATTTGTATGACTGAAGCTTTTCCAACGCGTTTTTTTGTCTTTTGGTAAAATGAAGTTACAATCCATATAGAAAGCATAGAAATTCACTCTTTTTGTTTATAACCATTAAATTTGTTATAAACAATAGAAAACAAAATCTTTTCAGCATATTCAAGTTTTTTCGACGCGGAATTTATTCTTCAACTAAAATAAAGTTACGAACCATGTTCAATGTCTAAAAACCTATTTTTATTAGTTAATAACATTTAAATTTGTTATAAACAATGGAAAACGGGATCGATTCAGCATATTTGAGTTTTTCTAACGCGTAATTTTTTCTTTTACTAAAATAATGTTTCGAACCAAGTAAAATGTATGGGAACCTATTTTTTTTGTTTGAAAATTCTGGGTGAGGAACGTACGTTAACATACACGTGTATATAGTAAAATACTATAGTGTATACAGATACATATGTATCTGAGTATAGTCAGATAATCCCAAAATTGCAAGAAAACATCCGCAAAAATGAATACGATTATAATCGAATTGCCGACATTGAACAGATATTGAATTGAGGCGATTTTTTATATATCTGAATTAAGAGATTTGAAAAATATCTTTTAGACATCTGCAGAAAATATGTCTAGATTGGGGTATCTTATAGATATCATTTTTTGAATATCTAATAGATATCTAATAGATGACTTTCAGATACTGGTGCTATGTGGGATGTTTTGATATTCATTATATTTATATTTCCATTATATTTAAAAAATTTATTAAGTTCTTATGAATATCCTCTGCACATTTTAGATTTGAATCAACCTCCAAGATTTTAAATAATTCAAAAAATCTTTATATGGGATATTATATATTAATATTAATTATTACTACACATGAGTGAGTTTAAAATTATTTTATATTGTATAAATTAAATAAACAACCTCGAAAAATAGTAATAAATTTTATTTTATAAATTGTTTTAAAGTCACTCTGGTTTTAAGAAGTATTGTTCAATATAAGCATCTATTAAGTTATGTTATTACGTGTCTTAATCATGCTAAATCATTTTTAAGTCGTAGATGGCGCAATTTCATGGGCCAATTAGACAGTGCCTTTATAGAATTCTGGGGGAATCAAGTGAATTTCTACTCGGGTTTCAATTTTTAGTAACTTAGTGAGGCAAAACAGATTCTCCAAAGCTGTTGATACGGAAGTTAACAATTAAGTTGAAACTATAAATTTAAACTATCAATTGTTTAAAAATCAGTGGTACTTTTGACATAAATAATTAAATATCTTAGAAAGGATTTGTTGTTAAGAGTTAAGACTTGTCGCATTATTTTTCTCGTGAAAAGCTTTAAAAATTACACGTATTATATCTTGATCTTCAATGCATTGTTTTCAAGAGATTTAATTAAAAAAAAGCTTTTTTTTTATTAATAAAAAAGTACATTTTGCCATGTGGTCATAAATTTATATTGATATCTGCCGTCACTAAAAATAAACTAATTAACAAAATCTGTTGATACTGACTAGACTATTTCATTTATTCCCCGTTCCAATTATGTACTCGATAATTATAAAATTAATTGTTTTTGAGAACAATAAATTTCATTATTCATTTTTTAAATATTCAAAATATAAAAAATAAGTTGGTAAAATTTAATGGCATATTCATGAATTACGGTATAACGTTCTTACAGAGTTTCTTATAGTATAACATTCGGGTTATCTGTCTTCAAAGTGGGCTGCCCAAAATTTCTAACAGTCAGAGGCTCGGCAACCATTTTTTTTCAAAAACTAGAAAGTTCAAGCTTTCATTTGATATCAAAATCATGCTTCAACTAATAAGCTAAACTCCACAGCTAACCCAAGACGATTCTCAGCGAAAAATATATTCAGTCGAGACTGGGAATCGAACCCGGACCTTCTAGTTACGCACTGGCTGCTCTAACAATTAAGCTATAGTCGAATCAAGAAAAGAGTAGTCTCGATTTAGTGTCTAATGTCACGTCCCCATAAGATTTTATTAGAAGGCGTGAGATTAGACACAAAATCGAGACTACTCTTTTTTTGGTTCGACTCTATTTTTCCGTTCAATATAATTCGCTTCAAATCATACTTGTATTCGTCTATCGTGGCTCTCCCCTTCACCTCCACCGTCCCTCATACAGCTGAAATAAATTCAACTAAGCAACTATACCAAAATTTAAAAAATCAAAAAATTGTTGCCTAGTCAAGTGACTGGCTGGGTACTAAAATTCCTATATCATTGTTTTTATTTATTTGAATACTACCTTTTTCAATAATATATGTCTTTTTATTGATCAGGTGCCATTGTCAGCGGTCGGCTCTCGGACCACAAGTGATTACCAACCAGTAGACATGGACTTGGTATACCTAGACGACAAACACACGTCAACAACAATAATACACTCTAGAAATAGTAGACCTGGACTTCATGTTAGTCTGTAAAAAAATCCAAACTCCAACTCACCAGAACTCTTGGCAAATAATATCTGGTTGCGAAAAAAATAAAAAAGCATCCTGCGCACCTACAGATCAACCACAATCTCTATTTTAAAATAACCGTTTCTACCCATTAACAAACATTACACAAGAAGATCAGACAACACAGACAAATAATCAAGAAAACAACAACAATCAAGGTTCAACTAATCAAAACAGAAAATCACCAAAGAAATATTGTAATAGACAATATAGATGGATTAATTGCGGAGGTTATCACAATCATATCACCTGTTAGAAATAAAGAAACACACCTGTAAAATGTGCACTCTGTAATGGACCCCACCTGCTAATTACAAAGGCTGCACAATCTACCAAAACATCATAGAAAAGAGAATCAGCATTATAAATAGACCAAGATGGATAAACCATCAGTAATCCAGAAACAACAGTAATCCACATCCACAATCACAAGCTAGAGAAACTTTGACCCCGCCTTACACCCCTAAAGCTAATACTCCAAACAGAACCTATGCGAACGTAACCAACTACAACGAAACACACATACCCTCAGTAGTACAAAAATTGTATGAAGACATCAAAACTATTATGAATAGAGTTACTTAACACAATGATCAATTTACTCACAGCGTTAATATCAAGCCAACACAACAAAAAATAAATTATATACTCCAAATTGCTCTATGGAATACAAACGGATTAGCTCAACTCCAACGTGAAGTCCGCTTCTTCCTCGAAATGAACAAAACTGACATTTTACTAGTCTCCGAAACTCATTTTACTGACAGAAATTTCTTCAGAGTACCTAGATATAAGACATACGACACCAAACATCCTGGTGGAACGGCCTACCGAGGAACTGCAGTGATTATTCAATCAACTAATACAGATGGACTCACAACATTTTTTCAGTCCCTAGGAAACAGGTTTATAACTGGAGGTGATTACAATTGCAAACATCAGTTTTGGGGATCACGACTAATAACAACAAGAGGTCGAAATTTGTTCAAAACGATACTTGATAACAACTTGGACGCATTAAGGACTGGCTCACCAACCTACTGGCATACAGAAGAAAAATCACATCTCAGATTAATCTAATACAATCACTTCAATCACCAAACGATATTGATGACGCGATAGAACACCTAAATCAGCTGCTACTCCACTCAACTTGGGACACTACTCCAAAACTCAACATACAACAAATAACTCATCCAAGAGCTCTAAAAGAGAAGATCCGAGAAAAAAGAAGAATTAGCTGAAACATTCACCGCCCACCTGGAACAACTATTCACTTTACTACCACCAAACTCAGTAGATGATGATACTAAGAGAGAAACTCGCCAATTCCTCGAAAGTCCACTACCGATGAACCCGCCAATAGACCACTTCTCACCATCTGAAGTATATAAAACAATCAAAAACGAACTAACCTTCAAAAAATCACCAGGCTATGATCTAATTACTCCAAAAATGCTCAAGGAACTACCCAAGAAAGCTATAGTCTTTATCACCAATTTCTTTAACGCAATAATTAGAATACCACACAACCCAAGTCAATGGAAATATGCGAAAATTATAGTCATCCCTAAACCACGTAAACCTCCTACAGAAGTTTCATCATATAGACCAATCAGCCTCTTACCAGTCATATCTAAACTATTCGAATAACTTGTATTATCAAGAATAAACTACAAAAATCAGTTTATTCCTAGTCACCAATTCGCATTCAAACATAGCCATTCAACAATTTACGACTAATTAATTAATATTAATTATTGAAATAAAAAAATTAAATCATAAATAACAGTTCTCTTGTCCCTTTGTATGCTATTTGAGCTCAGTTGTACAGGATTCATCACTAGAAAATAAGACAAAAGTCGGTCAGAACAGTAATTTAGGTCAGTCAGAAAATTTAGTTAGAACAGGTCAATCCCTCAGATAAATAGTGAGCGTGGGTAATTAGCCTTAAAAATATTTAGTGATCAAGTACCAAACGTTTTAGATTTATAGCATAAATCTTTATTATAATAAAACAACAATCAGAATATTTACAGGATTAAAGGAACGGTAGCCAACATGGCTTATTATCGATATAAACAGGATATTCAAATTCGGTGGTATTTTTTAAATCAGATGGTAATTCGGTTCATTACATCGGTAACAGTCGGTAAAATACAAAACAGGTTCATCGGTATCAATTTAAACAAACGGTATCAAGAATAAACATTAACGGTTAAAGATATCCAGACGGTTAAATTCGCGGTGATTTGATAGTAGCAATTAGAACCAATTAATAAACAGACAATTATTTCAAATGTAAAAAATGAACGGTTTTTTAACAATAATCACGACTTTACGCGATAAGCAGAAGTTATGTCAACAAAACGGTCTTTTAAATCGTAAAATAAAATAATAGTTTCTGGTAATGAGTGCAAGCAGTTTAGAATCCGGTGCAACCACACACTACGATTTTACAGAGCATAACCGCAGTCACAGACACAGTTTGAAGACAAAACGGTGAAACGCTCACACACCTCACAATCCGGTCAAGTAGGAGAAATGCTCACACAGGCTTATAACAGACAGATACCAGATACAAGATCTCGAGAGAGACCAGAGACGATTTTTAGCCGCACCAATTTTCAAATATATTAACTCATTCCACATTTTTTTTTTTTTTATTCAGAAAAAAAGAGAAGGCTTTAGGTAAAACCTACACAGCCAAATACAGAATAATAATTAGAAATTATACAGAGCATAAGGTTACAAAAATGGCAATCATTCCACATTTAATAGTTGCGACAATTGGTTCGCCATCTGGCGGCGTGGTGTGAACCGCGCTAGTACACGCGGAATATAACTAGATATGTCCTGATAATTTCAGTATCCATTATTTAAAAAGAATTCAACGGTTTGGGAGAGAACTCTCACAATTTTTATTTATAAAATCATACCTAGCTAGTAGATTTTTTCAAGTGCAGAGCGGACAACACATCTCAAACTTCCATACAATTCGATTAGGAGTATCTTAAGGTAGCGTCCTGGGGCCTACTCTTTATGCCATCTTCACCGCTGACATCCCTACGCCTAATCAAATTATGGTGGCAACATTCGCTGATGATACAGCACTAATGGTTACACATGACAAGCCAATAGAGGCGTTAAAACAAGTTCAAACAGGGATCATTGAACGATGGCCGAAAACTTGGAGAATAAAAGCTAACACATCACATTTATGCTCAGACCAGGGTTATGTCCACCAGTCGAACTCTTAAATCAACCACTACTTACAGTATCAGCAATTAAATACTTAAGATTGCACCTCGACACAAGACTGAACTGGAACAAACACCTTTCAATAAAACGCAAAGAATTGGACCGCAGATTCAAAAAATTGTACTGGCTGATTGGTAGACACTCTAAGCTATCGCTAGAAAATGAAGTACTAATCTATAAAGTCATCATCAAACCAATATGGACATATGGTATTCAGCTATGGGGTTCTGCATGCGCCAGCTCATTAAAATGGAAAACGTCACTTTTCCAACCTTAAAACAGACAACAAATTTTAATTTTGGATGATATGATAAAAAATAGTATGTTGGCCACAGGAACAAAGTAAGATATTCTTACGTGGGTGTTTGTCACCTTCGCCTTCGGCTCGGGATGAGATTTTACACCTAGGTCAGAATATCATACTTTGCTTCCTTGGCGAACAATACACTGAAAAAAGTTTTTGACGGACAGGAAAACTTTATTTTAATTCAGTGGGTATTCTAATGAGAGAAAAACGTATTCCTACTAGCAGTAAACGTTTTTCTATAGCGCCAAAACACCAGTTTTGTGATATGCCTAAAACTTACTCACGATACTATAGTAGCGCGGCATGTACTACAGTAAAAAAATCCGTTAACTGTTTATGAACATGTGCTGAAATACTATTGTTTTTCGGAAAAAGTCATTTATAGGATAATACTTATCATTTGTTAAACTCTATATATTCTACAAATTTTCAATGATTTTCGTGTGAAAAATGATTGCGCACTTCTAAAAATTGTATAATGAGGATATTTTTATTCTATACTATTGTAAAATCATTGATATATGTTATTAAAAAGATGAGGTGATGAACGAAGGTTATATTATTCTTTTTGCCTCCTATAGAAAAATTTTGTTTTCTTACTATACGAAAAAGTTTTGTGGATACGCTTAAATTGCGGTTTTGTGAATAAGCTAAAACAAGTTTTGTGATGATAGAGAAAAATTTTCCGGTCCTACTGAAACTGTTTTTTCAGTGTATACTATTTACATGTTTTTCGCCTCGATATATTTTATATCATTGCATATTTATCACAAAGATTGATTAATCGCAAACCATGCAAAGGAAAATCGAAAAATTCATTAACCGTTGTTGTAAAAATTAAAACAAATTTCAATAATGACACTACAAATTCAAGTGTTTAAAAATTAAACACTTAAAGTGCTTACAATATTAAACATCATAAACGAACTATTTATGACAAATTTTTCCGGATTTGCAGTGGAGTCATGAAGTAACGATACATAATCTGTGGAAGAGACAATGCTGATGGTGAATTAATATTAAGCAATATTTATTAAATTTAACTACAAGAAAGAAACATAAGTTAACCAAGTATGCAAGTAAGCAATTTTAAGATGTGTTACCAGTTGACCACGCACATTCGGACTACATTTCAAGTAGTGAACCATCATTATCCCCTGAAGATTTTTCTACCCCACTTTTTTTACTGTAATAAGTATGGCTTGTATGAAATGTGAAGAATATAAAATTATCGCAATTTGATTATTCTAATACTATTCATCAGATGGTATGAGAAACTACTTTCAGACAGTAAATAAAATTTTACTAGAATTTTAGTAACACTCTCTAAAATAAGTTCACTTAATTAATCAAGTAATGAAGCTTTGACTATTTTTCTCCGTAAAGAATCGATAATAAAAATGAAACAGCAAATTATACCGAGAGTTTATATGCTTTTACTCGAACTCTGTATCAATATTGTAGGAACAATGTAATGGAGCATTTTTATAAAATCAAATACATTACATTCAATGATGTTTACAGCATTATCTTTAATAGTTAGAACAGGAACATTATGATTTTATCTGAACGTCACAGGACTTTGAAAAACATATCATTTGATTACAAAAATTAGTGCTGATATATTGATAATTTAGATTCCAACAGTAATGCATATTGTTTTTTAAAATGGAAAATTAAGTTTATGGGCAGAATTGTAATAAAATTATCAAATAATATTTGAAAGAAATTTTCATAGAATAAAAAGCTACAATCCTTCTATAGTTGAAGAAATTATAATTCCTCTAAAGGTTACTTATGATTTCTATATTTTACTAAAAATTATATTTTATTTAGAAAAAAAGGAAAACTTTAGACAAAATTTAATTAGAATAAACGTTGTTGATAATTTATTCGATCAGTAGACTATGACTAAGTTATGCACTAAGTAATAAGAAATAATTTAATTAAAAAATACAACTTTCATTTTAGCCAAGTGAGTGATAATCATAAAATGTCTGCTTGAGTGAACGTGAGTAAATCGACGTCTGTCATTCTGGCAACTATACGACTTTGTCCGAAATATCGTGATGGTCGCGTTTGTGTGTCAAAAAAATTTCAGATATCAATTTTTTTGATGAAAGTGGTTAAAGTAATATGTATAGTAATGTTAATTTAATAATTACTTCTAGTGCTAACAGATTTATAGATACAAATTTTAACTTGATTAAATAAAAATATTATTTGATCTTTGAAAACTCAAGAAAATATTAAATTTTGACATAACTGAAAACACGTTTTAAAAATACAGATAACTGATAGATTTTTATTGCGCTAATTTCGCAGGAATTCTATATTATCAATCGAAACTCACATTACATTTGTGCTAACATTATTGGATTTTTGTGTAGAAGGTATTCAATAAAAATTCTCAAAGTATTTCCAATATCCGAACAGCTGAGTGAGTTTAGACTTTAGGTTGCGTGTGAGCCAGCAATCGTAGGTTTGATTTCCTAACTCGGACATAGTGTATTACATACCATAGGGCGAAATTGAGCTGTATCATAGGGGTTGTTAGATTGCCACCCAAATCGAATGCGAGGGTGACAGACACGCAGCATGACACATCTCATTCTCTTTATAAGGTGAGTACACTATTTTTTGTTATAACATCCTCAAAAGTGAAAGAAACTTTTACTTTCGGAGTTCGGAAAGGTATATCTCTTTTCCATAAAAAAATCAACATTCAGTTGCATTTGCGCATACACGATTTTTTATCTTTCCATAGGTATGAAGATTTATCACTTTCAATCAAAATGGAAACAAAGCTTCCAACTTTCCAGAGGGTTATGACAAAAAATTCATTTCCACGACACAATGAATTAACATTTGATTATTTCCTACAAGAATAGAAACAGTAGAGCATAATTAAATAAGTTACACAAATAACCAATAAAAATTATTTGGGGTAGTTTAAAATGATTGCTGATATTTTTTTTGTTCCAACGATGACACTATTTAAAAGAATAATTAGAATAATAAAACGAGATTTTAAGTAGGACCGTTCTAAATATGTCAAATATGTTAATTTAACACAAAAAATTTTTTGAAAGTCAGTTATCAACTGTGTTTACGCATCTATGTTATATTATTAAGTAGAACTCCACTTTATCTCTGGAAATCATCGCATACAATCATCAAAATATAGAAAGAAATAATGCCTAAATCAAGATGAAGCTTTGACTTCTTATAAGAAGATACATAAGTTTAAAAGTGTTGGAAGATATTAGATGTAAAAATCAATTTTTCTTTCATATTCGTAAAATAAAGTAGTCATTTGTTTGAACAAATTTAAATAATAATTCAGTAACCTTTTGAATACGCTGTATAAATACAGATAATAGTTTATTTTGAAAAAGTTCCAAGACAACTATTTAATGAACACAAAATATCTTGTATATGGAAAATGCAAGTTTTATTTATTATTAAATTACAATCCCATGTAACATAAATGAATGATCAGAAATATGATAATATATCCTTCACCATAAATGTAATGATGTGGTAAAACGTGTCGCTTATTTATTATGCTATTGATAACTACTAGCGTACTATGGCATATTTGCAAATTAAATTATTTCTGTCTGTGTAAAAAGTATTTTGAATACCTAGTATAATAAATGAATGTCAATACATGAAAGACGTTATTCATTCATTCTTATTGAATAAAAATACTTTCTGTTATAGTTTTGTCATGGAATGTACTCGATCGAAACTTTATTGAAGGCTAAAAGAAAGGTCAACCAAAAGAGAACTAGATCGTATGTTTTGTATTAATACTTACACGTATAAAAAAGTAGACCATAAAAAATATATTGAAAGCTAAGTCTATCTGCTGAGTAATATTGTTGCTCCACTTCTGGCAACGTTCGACCTCTTCGCTGCAACAAACCCGAAAATTAAAAAATTATCACAATATATGCTCAAAGAAATACAGATTACATTCATGATAAGAGATATATAATGATTATGATCATTAAATCAATTTCTTTTTAGTATTTTGCTTAAGTTTTTTAAATATTTAGATTGTTAATGAATATATTTATAATTGAATTGGTGATACTACTTTTATAAAGTTACGATTGCTTCCAAAAATATCTGTTTAACAATAATTTTATAAATAATTCTACTTACGCTGACGCATCGATGAAGTATATTATAAGTGACGCGATACTGAGGATAAATACTAGGACCACCTGAAATGAGAAATGAAAATATACATGAAATAAAATTAAAATGACAACGTTGGTTTATTACTATCAGCTATATATTAAAACGGTGCTTGTACAAGTGAGCAATCGATTAAATTAATTAGTAACCTCAGCTACATTTAGAATACATTTAAATGTTGAGTTAGTAAATCGGCATGACCTGATTGTTCCTTGGAACCAAATCCCAGAATCCTTAGTATTGAACTAAAATCTAAAGTTTTTATGTTTGAATCTTAACCCTTGGACGTATGCCAAAATACTTTCGACAGGTCACTGAAGTAGTTTAAATATAAGAGACATGTTATATTTCAATTGATATGAAAGAATAGGTACCAATTTTAGAAATATAGTATCACGATTTACAGAAGTATGGTGACATATTATTTACGATAGAGACTTAATTTTTTATAGAATCTGAGATATTAAGAATTTTTCTTTTCAACTTCGAGCCAGCAATATTATCAATGATGCGTGCGCGTCAGACAGATCAATACGAGTTTCAGAAGAACAAAGGCACTCCGTATTCTAAGATTTGTAAGAAAATGAAATTTTTCTTTGACATAAAAATCGTTTATTTTTGTTTACGTACAACTAATAATAATAAATTAATTAAAATCTACTGGTGTAGAATTTTTAACAATCATTGAAAAATCAGAACTTTTGCAGGATCATATACATGTTTGTCAGTCCATCTATCTGTCACCAGTATTTATTTTTCTCATAAATTGTTTAAAAGTACGACCCTGAAATTACGCAGAAATAAATTTTAGCTTGTTTGCTTGACAAAGTCATTGAAACAACTTTGAAAATTAATAACAGAATTTCTCATAATTCATTAGCAATATTGAATAAATTCGTTCGTTTTTAAAAATAATATTACAATTTTGAAGTCAAATTAATATGGACGTTTAACTATAACTCTGAATTGTTTGTTAAAATGAGAATGATTAGACTTGAAATGTATATAAATAGTTAATTAATTTATTAATATAAACAGGCGCATAGATGGGCTGCGGGCCGGTGACAGTGAAATTGTACTTACACGGATTCTGAATTTTCGTATAGGAATTAATAATATTTGATGATAGGTACAAGGTAAGCCCGGTGTGCCAGCTCTTACTCGAGTCAAAATATAAGACCTATTTTTATTCTTTTCATACTATTCTCATCTTTTCTATCCTAAATTCAACCTTTTCATCCTAATATGATTCTATTTTATTATTTAAGTACATAAAAATTAGGATGAAATAGACAGTAAAGCCTAATTTCAACTTTCTATTCTTAATCCTATTTTTATCATTCTGAAGTAGGTAAAAATTAGGATATATACAAAATAGCCTAATTTCAACTTCTTAAATTTGTTTGATTATATCTAGTAGTACTTCTGGAAATAGTTAGAATAAGTTCACGATTTATTAATTAATTTTTCAAAAATTATATTTATCAACAATTAAATTATTACAAATTACTTGTTAAAACCTAATAATTAATAAAATGAAACTGCTATTTTAAATTATCCTGAATAAAATTAGTAATTTTACTGAACATCAATCTTTATTTACTCATACAGAAAAAAATGTACGGGAATTTTGATAAATTTTGAAAATTATCTCTCATATGATGTTGAATCTTACAATAATAATGCTGATAAACAGTCTAATTTTTTGAATCTACAATTCATGAATATCACTTATTATAATAATTATTATAACTTACGATCGTATAAAATTCATTTTTGTCATTTCTTACACTTATTTTTCTTTATGTATACTTATTGTGAACATTATAACATTGAAAATTGAAATAAAATCGATAATTATGAAAAATAATATTTTTCTTAAAATAAAAATTATTTGAATCCCTAATAAAATTAGGTTGAAACTAGGAAAAGTATAAAATAAAAGAAAGATGAACCTAAGGTAAAAGAAAAATAAGATTAAGATGAAGATAGGATAAAATTAGTATGAATTTTGGATAATATTGAAAAATTTTCGTCCTACGGAAACGCTTATTTGTTGCGTATTCCGACTCTGATTAGGATTTGTTCATCTTAAGTTAAACCTAAAGAAAGGATAGTCTTAGGATGAAAATAGGTTTTATATTTTGACTCGGGTATCCTGGCAAAAATATTTTTTATAAATTTTCGTATTTCTAAAAATTCTCAGTAATTTGCACTTACACGGATTTTAATTTGTTATATACCATTTTATTGCAAATTATATGTACTTTCTAAAAAATTTGGTGTGACAGCTCTCATTGTGGCAGAAATGTCTGTCACACCTACTTTTAATATTGAAAGTTCATGAAATTTTGCCCTTATTGCGATATAAATTTTTTTGTTTATCTTGAATGGATCAAGATATCAACGTCAATTAACATTTATTCGAAACATATTATTATAAAGAAGATCTGAATGAAATTTGAACAAATTTGGTCGAGCCATTTTTTTATGACTAAAAAAATTATAAATAAATGAAAAAGTTCGCTTTTTGCAATACTTTGAAGCCAAATAATAGCGATTTCATTTGAAAATTGAGTCGACATTGATAAAACATTATTGTTCACAACCACATATGACTCTCAACAATTACGCATTATTTATAACAATACGAAAAAGAAAAGAAAATACCAATTCATATATTCTCTCACAGATAAAGTATGTTCAGATCTATTTTTTTTTAAATTTCTTCCTTTTTGGTTCTTCTTTCAAAACATCTTGGTGTGACAGCTCGAATCTTGACAACAATATTTGTCACAATATCAAGCGGTATGACAGAAAAAAAAATACTCCCGGACTAAGAGTATTTCATATTTCTAGACAACTGATTTTCGAAATAATGCTTTTTTCAGTACATTCAAGCTAACCTTCGATCAAGAGGTCTAAAGCGGTTGAATATTCGTATCATGTTCTATTATTCAAGCTATTTTTTATTAAAAATTGATTGAGATATTATAAATATTGTATCACCTTTTTATAGATTGACAAAAATTGAAAATTAAGATATATGAAAAACCCATGTTTTTGGTGTTACAATTCAGTTACTTTATGTGATATTCATTGTTGAAAAGGCATGTACCAAAAACAGATAAATTATATAATTGTATATGCTTGTAAAAACGTTAACAATAGCGATAGAACCAAAAAGTAGTATTTGATCGTGAATGCTCTATTTTGAATGATTTACATGCTGTTAACCCCAATGATGGATTAACAAATGGTACATTTTGAAAGAATGAGGTAAATACCGTTTTATGATAATAAATCAATTATTTATTTCTTACAACTCCGGCAGCAACTCAACATTAACCAGTGATTGACATTTTCGTGTTCAATTAATCTATTATTCATGTATTAAGAGTTATGGTAATGACTTCATCAAGTGCGCTTGTTCTCCTTTTGTCTTTCTTTTTATTTCTCACCCTAAAGCTACTCAGAATGTTTTTTCGCTAACATTTACTTGGCTGATTATGTTTGTATGTGCTTTGAACATTTGAATTTGAATTTTCTAAAAAATAAAAAACTAAAATAATTTTTTTTTTGAATCCGAATAAACATAAAAACATAACTAGCAGATACCCGCGACTTCGTCCGCGTCGTGTACATGATACTTCATATAATGATAAACTAATCAAAACAGTTTTTACATAGTCCGTTCGAAGTTCAAATCGTAAACCCCTCCCAGATACGGATTGTAGTGTCATAACATTGACACGTCAACAAAAAAGATTCGAATTTCAACGTAAGTTGGCATTTTTGCTCCTTGACAACATACGAGAAAATCTCGTATTCCATTATTTATAACACATTCAATTGTTATAAATACAAAACAAAGATTTCCATGCATTTTGTATAGTTTGTAACTTTATTTTACCAAAAAAAAAAAACGTTTTGAACGAACTCAAGTATGTTAAATAGATCTCGTTTTCTATTGTTTATAACAAATTCAATTGTTAGAAACAATTTACATAAACAAAAAGTACCTTATAATCTTTCCAATGACCTCTTCTACATGTCTGCAAAATTTGGTTGCAATCGGATACGCCGTTTTCGAAATTACCACGAAAAGACAGACAGACACCAGAAATTTATAAGTAGTATAGATTACGAAGAAAACTACCTTTTTACTTGTTACTTTTACTATTTAGTAAATTGATTTTTTTTTCGATATCATCTATGGCTGATGATAATTAATTATCGTCTGTTTGATTTATGGTTGAGCTCAAAAAAAATTTTATAAAAATATCTTTCAATTAATTTTGGTGACTACAGCATACTCTAAGGAGTTATTGATCAACAAAAAGGCGTATTTTTACTTTGTGTTTCAAGACCTTCAAGATGAGAGAGCTCACTGTATATTTTGATCTATGTACCTATCATTAAGCTGACGTAGTGATTTCAAAAACCTCTTCAATAATATTCAATACACTGGAATTGGTACTCTGATTAATCACATCACTGCAAATCCAAGTTCCTTCTTGTTATATATCTAAACATGTAGAATATGACGTCATTTATTTGATTAACATTGTAGTCACTTTTTACATACTTAGCAACGCATCTAACACATAATGATGCAACTTAGAATTGATTAGGTTTTTAGCGGAATCGGTCCAGCCATTTTGTTTTGCAGAATCAAAAAACTAGTAAACTAGCTAAATCTTATCATTCTTTTCACTGGGAAGTTAGTAATGTGGACCTTTTAGACCAGTGAAGAGCACTGATATTTTTTTTTCAATTTTTAGTATGCAAAGAAAATGGTTAGAAAATGCACTGTCTTGGGTTGTTTTTGTTTTCACCTTTCTTATATAAATAATTATGAATCATTTGTGTAGGCGTTGAAGGGCTTTATTATAAACTAACATAAACAAATCAGTCACGCGTTTGCTAACAACAACTTATATCTATATCACTATATAAAATTCAAGTGTCTGTCTGTCTGTCTTTCTGGGGTAATCTCGAAAACGACTGAACCGATTTCAATAAAACTTTGCAGACATAAAGAGGAGGTGGCCAGAAGTAACATAAGCTACTTTTTTTTTAATGTTGATTGTTTATAACAATTGAATTGGTTATAAATAATGGAATAAGAGATCTTTTCAACATATTTGAGTTTTTCCACTGCGTCATTTTTTCTTTTACTCAAATAAAGTCACTCACAAGAAGAAATGTATGGGAAACTTCTTTTTATGTGTAGAAATACTGAATTTGTTATAAGCGAAATGGAGAAAAACCTACGTTATAAGTTATATTGTCAACCCATGTAGGAACTGCCAGAGTTGACGATCAGGTGAACTTTGGCCCAACACTGGGTTGGACCAAGTTAGGAATATAATTGATCTACCACGAATGGGTAGTTTAAACTTGCTTAGTGAATTTATATGTACAATTTTAAGTGGATTTATTTATTATTATTAATTTTGGGCCGTAAGAGGGACGGCGGAGTGATGATGGACTTCCACAGTTGTGCCAATTTTGTGACACTGTACTGCCATTGTCATATAATTGTCTTAGAACAATAAATACTAAGTAAATAAACAGAGTATGTAATGTATACTACCTATTGTTTAGTGAATTTACATGTACAATTTTAAGTGGATTTATTTATTATTATTTTTTTTTTTCCTTTCCTCTATCCCAGACCTGGACCAAATTTGGGTATATTACCTTTGACTGATTAATCTTGGGCCAGCTATGGGTCAACTTACATTGACCAAGGACTTATTTTCTATCCTTAAATTTCAATAAAATGATATCTAGAATGATTAAAAAAAACTATCAACTATTGTTTATCAGCATTGACTTGTAATTTTTGAAATATTATTTTGTCATGAGTTTATATTAAAATCGTAAATTATTAAAATGAAATTAATAAATGTTAATATAATATTGTTGTTATCAATATTTCATCTTTTATTAATTACAAAGAAATTGATAGTACTGTTTGAATAGTTGTATCTATTTATATATATGTAATTTTTATATAGTTGTATCTATTGATATATATGTAATTTTTATATTCTATTTAATAAGTCGATAGCCGAGCGGGTAAAGGCACCGGTTTAAGATGCGTAAAGTAGTGGTCGTAGGTTCGAATCTTCCTATGTACAATTTTTAATTGTTCAATTTTCTGCGAACATGACATTAATTATAATTAATTAATTATATTTCTCTTATAAAAATCATAAAAAGAAATTGTTCAAGTATTTTGTGTTTTTAATTAAAAAAAAAACTGGCACATCTTTGAGATACCATGGCTGGGCCAAGTTTGTATGCCAAGCCAGGCCCGCTGTTATCATTTGATAGTTCAGCCATATCTGGCCCAGAGTTGTAATTTAACTTTGTCCCAGAATTCATGACTGGCAAGCCAACTTTGGTCCATACCTAACCCAATCGTACTTTCCTACATGGGAAGGAGCAAAAATGCAAACTTACGATGATATTCGAATCTTTTTTGTTGATATGTCAATGTTATGACACTACAATCGGTATCTAGAAGTGGCTTATTATTTGAACTCCAATTATACTATATAAAAACTTTTTCGATCAGTTTATCATCAATGAAGTATCATGCATATTACGCGGACGAAATCGCGGGAATCTGCTAGTATGAATATATAAATGGAGATATACAGTATGTAATGCATAGTTTAAAGTCATTTTTAAGGTGCATCAATTCAAGTCCAATTAGATCTTATTAGATATTATCAGATTTCAACAAATTTGGATATATCTTGACGGTATTCCTCAAAACCATTTTGAAAGTTCCAAAGAATATAAGAAAAAAAAAAGAAATGTGGTGCAAATACTGAGAACGTTCTCAGTAGTGTGCTCTTTCTTTAATTTCTTCGAGTATGGAATTTTCACTATTATCTATGATAGTATTCGTCAAATCATCCTCGGATCAGACTGATACTCGAGTTGAAAGATACGAATCAACTCTGCTCTATTATACATGCTTAGAGGCTACATGGTACTTTGAAATTTTCTACTGTTAGTTGCTCATATCAGTTAAATCAACTCTGAAGGTTACTGGCTTTACATATGAACATAGAGTCACGTCGTATATGTAAGATTAAAAAATGGCGATCATATCTATACTATCAACAACTATAGCAATATTGATAAAATATCTACTTTGAATGCATCACCCAAATATTGATTTCACTGCTCGGTGGCAATAATTTTCGCGAGGGTGCTGTCCCATCTTGTTCTCACTCATTGTTTATTCTCCACGTCTGAACTTTAACATAATACTTGAACTCTGTATGCTATTAATGATACACTTATAGAATTATTGCTTTGACTACTAATCGCTTATACTTATTTTTCTTGTTTAATTCTCTGAATAAAAAGACCCCTTACTTATTTATCTCTCTCGATAAATAATTGTTTTTGTTTAATAAATTTTAAATAATTTATATTTTTTATAATTATTACCCATTGTTATTATTAATTAAATAAGATGATAGACTCAATCTAACAGAATATCACAAGAGAATACTAAATGTCATGAAAAATATCATATAAAAAATTATAAATTGTTAGTAGTAACAGTGTTTTATTTGTCTGTTACGAACAATTAGATAAAGTTTTTATCAATTGGATCATATATTATTTTCAAAAATAAATATAAATTGGATATATTAATTTAGTTACAGATAAAAGTTTATTCCTCATCTTGATATATTTGTTTCTAAAATGTTATTAAATTATTAGTCTTGTAGGACTTGTATAAGCAAAAAGTACCTTTTGGATGTACATCAAAATTTGATAATAACGTGGCTATTTTTTTTTATTGATAAAACGAATAAAAGTGAAAAATAAATAGAAGCTTTACCGCTTGATAATCATTAACTCATGAAAGTGATTTGGTGTAAACTATAGAATAAGAACTGTATCACTAAGAGTCAATTCAGCAAACATCTGTATATTTTATTAGCGAGTATGTTCTAAGCAGTAAATTTTTTTGTTACTCGATTAGGATATCACTCATCAAATAAATACGAATACTCAGATGCTAATGTTCCATGATCGTATATTCAATAGTTTATCTGAGCATTTTCTGTTTATAAAAAAAAATAAATTGCAACTCCTCATTGTTTGGTTAATAGTTTTTATAGTTTTGAATGATTAGTCATTTTTTCATATTAATGAATTATATTTTGAGTGAGAGAGATTAAAATTCATTCATTTTTGAAAATTTCAAAGTTATCGATTCTTCTTTGTGTTTATTTTAACTGGATCATTTAAAATATTTCAAGACGAATGGTTGTACTAACAATAACTTCTATGATCCTTCTTAAAATAGACGTCTAAAAATACTACTTTATTTACTTGACGAAAATTTTTCTATTTACTTACACTCCACTCATTGCAGTGAATGAATAGACTACTGTTATGAAAAAAAAATTACATTTCAATTTCTTTAATCGAACTGTTATTCTGACTTTTGAACCAATTTATAGTACCTCATTGAAGTGAAAAAAGTAAGCTATTATTGCATCAGGCTAATGACGTCAACTGAATCGTGCAGCACATGCGTATAAACCGGAAACGAATACGCACCTGCACAACTCATGGTTGCGTCATTATTGCCGATGTGATGATAGGTTAAGTCACGTGTTAAACACGAGTTTACATAGAAAATAGGCTATAAATTCTGTACTTTCGGTACCTAGTGAAAATGTAAAAGACTAGAATTAGTGAGACATGGAAGAAACACGACTCAGATTAATGATCGATAATTGCGTATAATTAAGAAAAATAGGTCGAAACAAACCACCGTAAATTTTCACAGTCAAGTCTCGTACATAAAAAATGAGAGATTTTAGAGGCCATCTTAACAAGATAACGAAAAAGAAAAATGCAAAATATGATTTTTTGTTCTGGATCAAGATCAAGGTCGTAAAGAGAAAAACTACTTTATCATGACCAGACAAAAAAATAAAGATAATAAAATTTTTGCTATATCAGCATATGCTGATAAGAACTAGTAAACGATGCAGAAATCAATCGTCCTCGGTGCTATACCTCATTTATTTATTCATTTATTTTACAGCTATATATGGTTTTAGTGTATCCCCATCAATTAAGTAGTTCATTCACTATGTATAAACTAAAAAATTTCAAATAAATGTATCATTATTAATTAAAATCAATGTATCTAACTGATCATATGAATTATTAAAAATTTATTAATTTCACCAAGTATACAAACAAATACTTGAATAGAATAATATTACTATAATTTTAATTGCATTTTGTGTTCATGAAAACAATAATTTTTCAATTCGAAAAAATACTTAGTCCATTCAAGATGGTGATTTATAAACTTATGATTTATTTTTAGTAACTGAATACTTATTCTGTAATAGGTAGGTATGCTATTTTTTGACAATAATTAAATCTTGATTAATAGAAAAAAACTATTTTCTTAGTGCTAAATAACACGAAGTTTAAAGTTCTCTTGAATTATCTCAAGAAAATTATTTGAATCAAATGCGTTTGTTGACTATTTAACTTGAGAAATAGCACTTACGTTAAACTTAGACATATTTGATCGAATTCAAACATGAATTTAATTTGATGACTCAATTATTAAAAAAATTGTTATCTTTAATTCTTTAACAGTAAAATATATGATGGAGACACCAGATATTTAAAAGGAAAGCTTTTTAAAATAACAGATTCAAATACCGAATCTTAAAATGATGTATAATCAGTCCTAGTCTCAATCCTGAACTATTATAAACAAGCCAGTCGCGCGTTGCTATCCAAAAATTCAGTCTTTGTTGTGAGTTCTACGAATTCACTAATTTTATAGAGACATGTATCGAAATTTTTTCCCCCCCACCACTCCGACAGTGTGAGAAAGAAAGACATATTGTACGTCTCTGTTTTCACGAGTAAGAGAGAAATGGGGATAGCATTAGTACCAAATTAGTAGCAATAGTAGAAAAATGGGGATAGAATTAAAAAGAGAAAGACAATCATTTAAAAAGAGTGGGGTGCGCGTCTTCTCCTTTTCTTCAAGAGGGGCAAAAATTAGAGAGGCTCCACTGTTATGTAGTAAGGTTCGTAATATAAGGCTTTCGTTGGCGAGTAAAAATAATAATGTCGATTTTACTTCAAATATTATGAATTTTATTCGTCTTGGAAGGAGTAGTGATATTATGATAAAGTTATAAAACCTTTACAAACAAGAAAAAAAATTCTGGGGTTTATCATTTTAGTGGAGTAAAATGAAACTTTACAGTAAAGGAATTTATTTTGTCTCATATTTAGATCTAAGAATTTATTAAGATTATTTGTTAATTATTGATTATTTATGTATAAATTAGATATTATAATATTTTTTAATTGTTATTTTATTTATAAATTATTAAAATTGAGTAAAATTTACTGACAAACATAGTAAATTTTGCTGAGAAACTCACTGAATTTTACTACTGAATACTGAGTACTGAAGACTGAAATACTAAAAGGCTTGGTACAATTTACTAGGGAACCCAGTAAAATTTGTACAGACAGAAAAAATTTTTTTACCTAAGAATTTTTACTGGATTGCCCAGTAAATTTTACTACACGCGCGCATATGGTCCCGCACTACTACAGTGGCCCAATAAAATGTAAAGAAAATTTTTCTCAGTGTACAATGTACAATTTGTATACTGGCCGACCATCCCTATTTTAACTCGCTTGTCTTATGACTACTGCTAGAATTCCAGTCGTTTGCCCTTTACTTTTTTCTCGGTGTATGTATAGATAAAGATATCCATATATTTTACAATATATTTGACGCATTAAAGTTCCTTATACTGTAAATCCAAGTGCATTCTTGTTACACATCTAAACGTGTCAAATATAACGTCACCCATTTTATTAATATTGTAGTCACTTATTACATATTTAGAAACGCATTGAAAATGACTACAATGTTAATCAAATGGGTAATGTCAGATTTAATACGTTTAGATGTCTAACAAGAATGCACTTGGATTTGTAGTGTATAAACTTGAATACGTACAACTACGGTTAGCTTACTAACTTTTCCAATTGAAAAAATCATTAAATATTCTGAAACTAGTATATTCAAAGATGGACTCATAATTGATTAGTTACAAATAACATAATAATCATACAGATTTGTTCATAATGTAACAAAAATATCCGGTTCTTTATTGTACTGCATTTGAAAAATACGTGATTCTTGAGCATGTTTTCATCCGGAGATGGGTCCACCTCAATTATATGATGGCCTATCGCGATTTTTGGGAGATAAGTACAATACTTTATTTATTGCACTATGGAGTCCAGTGAAAAAAGATTAAGTTATGAAATTAGGCAAACAGACATGTTCTAGCGTAGTAAAGTAAAAACATCTGAAAGTATAAAATAATCCTCTTTGATGTAAGTATAATTATTTCCAATGGATATACTGAATAGAAAGTAAACTTCTGAATTTATAATTTTTTTTCTAGAAACTTTTACCAGCCTGTATAGGACTTTTTACTACTTTTTTGGTTATTTTTTACCAGTCAAACTAGTACTTTTTCTCAAGTTTTGTGGCTATTTTTACTAAAAGAATTGTTAATTTTTAATTTTTTGGGCTAATGAAATTTACTCTAAATTGACTAGTAAAAATTCCTAGAAAATTTTTTCCGTATATTTGGTTAAAAAAAAATTCCGCTAAAAAAAGGAAAAAGTTTGTGTGATCAGACAACAGAATATATAACGCCATCCATTCGATCAACATCGTAGTTTATTTTTACCAGAATAGAAATGTATAAATACTGACTATAAGGTTAATCATATCAATGACGTTATAATGACACGTTTCAAATGAATTAAAATTACAACACTTTGATTTGCAGTATGATATTTGTAAAACTTTATATAATATATATAATTTTCACCGACAAAAAAATGTAATATTACATAAAATACCAAAATAGTAGTATAATTTCGTATATTTTTCGATTTTAATTTATAATCTTAAGTTTAATAATTATTTTACAATTGAAGGTCTTCAGCTCTCTTTTAAAAAACGTACGGAAATGGTTGATTAACATTGTTCATAAACGAGCAAACTAGATCCTCTAAAGATTCAAATTATCATTCTATCTCTTCAATAACACATTTTTAATAGATGTATCTGAGACAAGACTTTCTGTCTAGTCTATTCTATTTTTAAGAATCTATTTAAAAAAAAAGTTTTTCTTTTTTTTTAATAAAGCACTTTTCATGTTTATTGTTTGAAGAAATATTAAAAGATATATATCATAGATTTTCTATTTGATAGAATTTTAAAAAGTAGCAGAAGATTATTTACTCCCCAAAATAGAATCAGTAAAAATCACGTGATTCGGGATGATCAATTTTAAAGAGTATCAATGTAATGACTTCTTCTGTTAATTTATGTATAGTACATATAAACCACATATTCTAAAAAATTTTGTACAGAGAAATTTTACATAATTTACAAATAAAGTCATAATTATTATAAAATAATAGGAGAGCTCGGCGATAACACACAATAAATTCTGCTCGACAATTAAATTTCCAAAGGAAGGTCTCGGTCCCTCAGATCTTCACAACATATGGTTTTCTCTCTATATCATGGTAACTATGAGACACAAAATGGAAGGGGGAGAAAAATTTTAATAATAGATCTGGATACAAATAGGGAAGAAGTCATGTACTAAAGTAGTAGAAACATCTTGAAATAAGAAGCAATGGAAGATGCCTTTATTACTTTATAAGAGTAAATTAAATATAAAATCATGAGATTTGCGATGGCATTACAAAAACATGACAATAACAAATTTCATATTTAAATGATGTGATCAAATGATAAACGATAAATAAAAGAAATTACATTCTCGAGAATGGAAAAAGACGTTTTTGAATAAAAGTGAATTAGAATCTCAGAGATGTTATGTACTTTGGCACAGAAAGTGCCGTGACCATAACTCCTATTTCTCGAGCTAATTTGCTAAATACAAGATTATAGATTACTTTTCTAGCTTTATCGCTTCATAACTAACATTTCATTTAAGTTCAAGATGAGATGGATAAATAAATCAATAAAAAAGCTCATAAAATTTACCAAATAAATTAAATTAATTTGGTCAAAAATAAAAAAAAGTTATTTCCGATAGCCATGTATTTGATGTTTTAGGTTTAGAAAATACTCGGAGTCTGCAACGAACTTTTTTTGGACTCACCCAAAAATGAATCGTTTTTACTTAGATTGAAGTAAAAAGTTAAGAGAACAGGCTATGATTTCATTATAGTTATCCGTATTACAAAGGTTATATATATAAACATTAGGCAAATCTTTTTGATAGGTTGACTTTTTATCATAAATATTCAAATGACGAAACTTGTTATTTGCTTCTCATTCGATCATTATTGTTTTAGGTTCGATTTTTCAAATGAAAATTTGGACATATATCCATGTTTTGAGAGCCCCAGAGTCCAATCCTACTATTTTTAGAAAGGTGTCTAGATGTGGGTAAATAAGTTTGGATGTTCATGAACTTTTTTTCGTTTTGCATATTTTGAGAACAGATGCAGATATCAACTTTAAACTAATGTTAGTTGACATAAAATTGTATTATAAATATTTGTTCCCTGTGGGAAGTTATAGTAATGGGTCCGATTTTGCAAATTCCGAACTTTGACAAATCTCCACGATTTAAGGTCTCCAGAAACGAATACAATAGTTTCTGAATGGACATCTGTGTGTGTATGCTCGTGTGTGCGTTTGGAATTATTTTTCGGCTCGATTATCTCGAGGACAAAAAATGACATGGACATGGGACCAATTTTATTCGACGCATAATTATGCAACTTAGAACTGATTAAGTTTTTAGCGATATCGATCCAGCCATTTTTTTTCAGAATCAAAAAACTGGAAAAAATGGTAAATTAACTAAATCTTATCATTCTTTCCGCTGGGAAGTTGGTAGTGTGGATCTTTCGGGTCGCACCCAGGCCACTGGAGGGCACTGATATTTTTAAATTGGATTTGATATTAAAATAAGTTTGTTTTTGTTAACAATAATAATTAAAGGGTCTAAAAATTCTACAAAGTAAGTCGATAGTGTAGGTAAACTAAATCGCAAATTGATTTATTTTGATTTCTTTCAGTTATACGATAGTAAATGAAGCCATTAATTTTGGCACACAAAAGTTGATTTTAAGAAAAGTTTGATGATTGCAGAAAAAGTGTTGGTAAATACTATATTTGTAATATATGTAGATATATCGAATAGATACCGGTTTGTAAAAAATTAAAAAAATTTATAAAAACACAGTAAAGTTTATTGTGAGAAACTTATAGAAAATAAGATTTGTTTCGTGGTAGAAATTCCAGTTAGGTACCAAATGTATACATGGAGGTGATAAAGAACTTTGAATTTATGTTAGTACGTGCATGGTGTAATTTTGTAATTAATTTGACTTATGTAAATTTTTCAAAAATGATACTGGTTATAAACATTACATGATTTTTTGATTATTAATCAATACTTTTTGTTATTAGTAATTGACTGCAAAAAAAAAAAAAACATTGTATTGAATAAATAATATTTTATACTGATTATTAATTCATTTATTTAGTAAAGATTTTTTTACACAAATGGAAATTAAATGCAACTTTCATTTCATTTTAAACTACACTGCAAACTCAAAATCCTGTCACACGTGTTTGAAATTCATACGAATAATGTGTAACACCATAAATGGACTACAGTTATTTTGTAAACACTTTTTACACACATAATAGTGTGTGAAAAATTCACACACGTAGTAGAGTTTGTTAATGGCGTTATACATGTAACACACATCAAATGAATCAATTTCACACTTGTGTGAATCTTTTTGGATTTGCAACGTACACGTACCATGAAAAGTTTATAATATTCTTAAGTTTAATACTTTTCTTAACTTAGTAGTTTGGTATATTAAATTAACTTCAACTTATGAGTTATTAGTTTCTTAAATAATTAAAAATACGAAACAAAAGTCAAGTATTATTCTTGAAGATACTACCGTATTTTAGTATCTCTGGCTAAATTGTTTGAATAATTTAAAAAATTTAGTTTGATGTTTCTTATTAATAATCAATCAATATGTTTTTTAAAATATATCAACTATTTTCATTAGAAAATCCAACTTTGGACATTACATGGATTTTCTCTTTCTTTTACATTATTATAAATAGTTGAATACTATTAATATTAATATGACATTGCCTATAACTATGTGATTTTGTGTATGACATTAGAATTCCGTTGACAAAGACTGGTAAGGATAAAAGAGAGTAAAAAAGTATAAAGTAAGCGGATGAGAATATGTAAGTGTCTTTTCTCCCATCTTATTATAGATATTTTTATGTTCATGTATTTTTTAACATAAATATTTGACTACAATGAATCGTCACAAATTCTATAATGAGAAATGTGAACTAATCTGAATATTTTTTTGTTCTAAGGTATTATTACTTTACTTACTACTAAGTATACACTGCAATTCGTAGTGTTTTATTTTAATGCACTAAAAGTGTTTTAAAATGACGTCACCTATTTGATTAACATTGTCGTCACATTTTAAACATTTCCAAGTATCTAAAAAGCTGCTACAATGATAATCAAATGGATTACGTTATTTTAAAACACTTTTAGTGCATTAAAATAAAACACTACGATTTACAGTGTAATAAACAGTGATTATAGATGAAACAGAATTTTCTAATTATTGTAAACATAAAGATATTTGATGAATTACCAATTTATTCACAAGCAATAAAGCATTTCATTGAAATGTTATGTTACTTAAATATTTTTTCAACAAATCGTGTGAAACGACGTCTATCAGAAATGTCAATAATATACCGTTTAAATAAATAAAAACAGTTCAAAATGTATCAATCAATATCTAGTCAAGTATCTTGTTACTCTCTTGACAAAGTTTTTTGTAACACAGGTTTGATTTACGCTCCAAAAATTCTGTCCATCTGATCATTCAAGCACACAAGAGGTAAGAACAAGTGGTTTACACCTGAGGTGTTTTCTGCAGCAGCTATCTGCTATATCCAACTCTCGAGTACAAGTGCATCTGAACTGAAAAAGTGGGAGTGTAAGTAGAGGTCATGGCGCATACGTATGCGCGAAATGTAACCGCGGTGCCAAGTTAACTAACTTCGAAATATTATTTTTTCATTTTAAAACGTTATTTGCAATAATGAATAAACTTTATACATTTAATTCAGTTTATATTTATTAAAAATATAAATATTTCGAAAAAATTAATCGACTATTTATGAATAACTTTTTTTTAAAATAAAATTCCCAGTGATGATATCAATTAAAAGGATATCATATATTGACTAATTTATAATTTATCTACTCGAATGAAAGCTTTTAATGTATGCATGAGATATGGATTATTCATTGAATTTACATAAAAACTCCTAATGATTTTCAACAGCAGTTTTTCAAAGTTAACGTGCAGTAATATGCATTTGGTAGAAATGTAAATGAGAGAGAAAAAATAATTATTTAACGAATGAAAACCAGTAATGAGTTAAAAGTAATGAGGAAAGTTAATTGACAATCGAAAAATATTTTTTTGATATCTTTATATTAATTTCAATAAGAATGCCAAAGAATGACTCAGTTATTCCACGTATTTTAATTTCAAAGGCACCTTAGATAGTAGCATTGCGACAATCATTAGCCCTGGCAACAGATTCTATTAGTGTTGCTAAATGCAATACTAACACTTTGCTCTCCTTCATACTTACGCTAATTTCAGTCTTTCGATGTATCTTAAGATTTAAATTAAATTTTTTTCTAAATTAGTTGTATACTGATAAAATTATTTTTATTTTTCAAGAATGTCAATTTGATGTTGTTACTAAACGATAGTATCTTTGAGTTTTTTACATTCATCATTTACTTATTAAAAACATTAAAACCTATATTTTCTGTTGATTTTTAAATTGGAATATTGATATATTAAAACATGTGGAATAAGACATTTTCTATTGTCTTCTATGTCACAAAGTAAATTGCTAGAAAAATGTAAATGAGCCGATAAAGCACAAAGCAATAGTATATATTAGAAAATCTATTGCTTATAACACATCTATTGAAATTCCTAACATTTATGTAATAAATACGTAAATTTTATGCTGTTTTTTTACAATAAAATAATGAAATCAACTATAACGTTAATTGAAATAGAAATCTTCTGAAAAATTTAAATTGTCTTCTTAGTGTCTGAAAATAATTTATATTTTGAATATTTGGTTACTTTGAAAATGATAAATGTAATTATATTGTATAAATAGTTTACTATTTTTTTATTGAATGTATAAAGTCTCATAAGTTTACTATTTGAATTGATAGATATTTTATAAAAAGTAATTAGTTGGATTAAAATAATTTAATAAAAATAGCCTAACTTGAAAAGTCTTTTAACAATTTAAAAAAATTTTTCCAATTAAAAAAATGCAAATTTGTTATTTAAAAAAGTACATTTGAGTCGATTCAAAAGAATAACAGACTTCTATTTATTTCTGAACAATAAAACGAAATAATATTGAAGATACTGCATCATCACAATAACAACCAAGTTATTATCTGGATAAAAGTAGTAAAGCTTTCTATCCTACCGTACAAAAACCAAATCATGTCTGCGCGCACATCAAATTTTCTCGATGAATGCGCATACAAACCTAAATCGACTTGCTCTACAGTTTGTTCTATTTTCTACTCTTTATACTTATCTCATACTTGCTCATTCTGAGAAATTAAGAATCTTAATTAGATCCTTGTAAATGTCATTTCATGAGTTCATTTTTATGTAATATTCAATAATTTAAAGAAATTACATTAAGTAAGAAAATAATATATTAACATTCATATTTGCTGGCTTCAGGCAAGTATAAGAATGTAACAAGAGCTTTACATTATTCAATTACCATATAAGTAATGATTGAAAAAAACTGTCAACGTCAATCATTCGATGTAACCTAATACAACACTAGGTAAGTAGGGCAAAAAGTTACCTCCGGTTATATAACCCAGTTTGTAAACAAATATACTGTCATCTTAACTTGATTTTCTTGTATTTTACCTAATGCTAAACCAGTCGTCATTTTATTTTTTGTCATAATGAAAGAAAAAAAAAATTATAAAATAATTCACCTCTATAAAATGATTTTATATATATATACATATTTCTTTTATTCAAGTATGTCTTTAAACTCTTATTAAAAAGAAACAAAAAGATGTATTATAACTGCAAAAACGACACTAAAACAAAACAGTGCGAGAGAAAATCCGCTTTATACTATTCTCACAGAGATAATGACAGGCTGTCTAACCGTTTCTACCATAAACCGAGGGAGTCAGAAAAACTGGGTCAACTGAATAATTCTTGTTCGAACTTTTTTAACCATTACAGAAATGGTATATAGATATATAATTGAATGTTCAGCCATTTTATTAAAATATCACGTACAAAAAACCACCACTTATTACGAAAGTGGAATAATGATAATTATTATTCAGTGAGGGAAGTTAATGAAAAATAAAAGTTAATATAATTGACGAAAACGTAATAAATAAGTTAATGAGATAAAGTAGGGTCACAAACAAAACATTATCAGTGAAAAATGAGTTTAGAATACACTGGATCACGTAGTCTCTAAATAAATGTGTCTATCTCTCCAAACTATCGATTCATCCCCGAGCATTCTAATCACGTACAAAATATGTTGTACAACCGACCTTCAGCAATATAAAAGGAGGGATGACACCAATTTGAATAGATTGATATATATGTTTTGACATAATTACAATCAAGATTTTTGTAATAGCATGATGATGTTGACTAAAAGATACTTACTAGGATACGACCCGTAGTAGTTTGTCCAGAAATAAGCTCACCAGCCCAATCCTTAGCCTCAGTCATAAAAGTTCCTTCGAACTCTTTGCTTTGTCGAGCAGCCTTCTGCTCCTTCTGCTTGGGATCATTTGGAGCAAATTCGGGTTCTTTCCGACACCAAAGGAAGGCGAATGCCCGCCAGATCAGAACAGTCAGCAGCCCGGCAAGAAAGGTGAAGATGCTCGATAGTAAGAAGCACCACCATTTCCGTTCCAGGAGGCATTCGTCTACCGGAGGCTGCTCGGTCGTCTCGTTGCACGTCATTCCAGCAGATCACTGCCCCCGGGTCACACATTCACCGGCCTCTACGACCAACCACTCTCAATGAACGTTTAATTCGATGATGCTTCATAATTTTTCAGAAATCCTTTGTCACTACCAACAACAACGTAGCGTTTTTTATTTTTTCTTCTTTTATTTATTTTATTATCACTCTGATTGTGTTTTATTGTATTATTTTCAAGTGTACACCTTTTGCACGATATAATATTTAAAAGTTCTACGTTTTATTCGATTAATACATGCACAAGAATAACGTGACATCAGGAAAATGGAAACAGCGCAATTCTCTTGGCACAGTGAACCAAAAGTTACGCGTGAACACAATCACGACAGCAAAAACGTCTACGTCGTGCTGCAATATTTAATCCTGCAAATAATCATAAATAAAAATTTCTGAATATGTATTACAAATGATAAAATGAATCATGATCATTCAAAACATGAGATATACCGCACTGTAGCCTTTAGGCATGACGAACGTGGTTACAATCGTGGATGATCAGCAAACCCTTCACTAGTTACCACCACAACCGACACTACATCACCACTGTGCAGCCCCTCAGCAGTGCCGCCCCCACTACGTAGCACGGCAACAAGGGTTTTATTATACGTGAATGACCATGAATGTAATACTGCTTAAACAAGCAGCTTATATGCCAAAGCACAATAAAAAATTCCTATTTGTTTATTTAATCACACCATTACTTAATTTTTAGCATAATCAACTTAATTATTTTTCATCTAAAGCTCTCCGTTCTACCAATTCCCCTTGCCGCCACCATGCCATACCGTCACTGCCGAGTACTAAGAGATCCCAACGACCATATCATACTACCACTATCTCTGATAATCAATACGTAACAATATACTACAACCAATAAGCTCAGAGCTTTTCTTGACGTAGATTCAAGCGCCCTCTCCAACTTTACGTATCCTGCTCCCTTCTAAACATTCTATCTTCTACGCAAGCTCATACAGAACTTGCAACCCTTTGCGCCGACGTGCAATTCATGTGATACCCGCCAGAAACTCAGTATTGTCACATCAAAGTTCTTCTAGTTTATTTTTTTTTTTTGCTTACTCATATACCCATCATACTTTCTATTCTATTTTTTTATACATTTTCATTTCGAATTTTATCTTAAAAATTTTAACTTTGTTTAAAATAAAATCTAAATCGATAGAATAAATTTTCATATCACATTTATGAGAAGAATCTTCATCTCACTTCGTTGAATATTTCAACTCCCATGTTCTTCAGCCAATAAAGTGTAAAGAAAAATAAAATTTGAACTCTACTGTGCATGCGTAGATGTGTTGCTATGTGACGCGTGCGCAGGATACTTTGACGAAAACATCGCCATCTATGATGTATAATGATCTTAAATTTTAGATAAAACAGAGAAAGTATTGTAAATAAATAAAACATAAACAATTGATGTAAATAACTCTTTAAATGATTGAAAATGACGGATGAAAAATTAGATACGTAAGTTTACAAATTGTTATATGTATTTTAATTTGCACAGTTTAATTAAACATTAGTAGATAAATTACGGCTATATCGAAAGGTTATAAATACTGAAAATTCTTAGTAATATTAATTTAAGTAATAAA
The DNA here is from genome assembly GCA_028641665.1 of Chelonus formosanus. Classification (NCBI taxonomy): domain Eukaryota; kingdom Metazoa; phylum Arthropoda; class Insecta; order Hymenoptera; family Braconidae; genus Chelonus; species Chelonus formosanus. The sequence continues at coordinate 6,930,542 of CM054002.1, forward strand.
TATTGCAGTATAACAGATAAGTCAGAAGAATTTTCAACAAGTAATACTGTTGAAAAAATTCCAGTTAATCGTGAAGAGATAGAAAAAACAAAGACTGATGAAATTTCTGATAAAGTGAAAAGTCCTTGCAACAACAGTATCAGCATGACAGTTACTAACGGTGGTGATGCCGGTAATTGTTATTGGTAATAAATTTATTATTTTAAAAGTCAACTGTTTAGCATCATCTTACTAATATGTTTTAAGAATAATGAAAAATTTTAATTATTTTATTTTAGTGGAAAAGATAGAAACTTGACTATTGCAGAACTCTTATGTGCTTGCTGTTCCAAGTGGTTTCATGAATCTTGTATTAGTTATCAATTAGGAAAACTTGTTCCATTCATGATGAACTACATATTCATGTGCAAAAATTGTTCTCCTTCCGGACTTGAAAGTTTTAAAAAAAATCAAGCGCGTAATTACATAACTATTACTCCATTTTTTTTAATGTCAAAATTAAAATCAGATAAAGTATTAATTTTTTTTATCTTTTAATGCAGCATTTCCTCAAATGTGTGTGACAGCCATAGCAAATCTTTTACAAATTGCTCAAAAGGATCCTGAACAAAAAATGTTATTCCATAAAGATCGAGATATAATTCCTTTCATTGAATGTCACTGGGAAAGTATGACCACAATGCCTAGACGTGTAACACAATCTTGGCACGCAACCGTAAGTTATTTTGTAAATTGATTTATGTTCAAACTATTTTTGTAGTTGATATATTATTTCGTTTTTCAGGTTCATCGAGCTCTATTAAAAGATGTAGGAACTCTTTTTACAATGGATGAAAATAACACAGATGGACAATTATTTGGACTAACTACTCCGGATCTTGTCCTAATAAAACCAAACTACGAAGCAATGATTAAAGGTGGACACTTAAAAATTACAGAGATGGGAGTACAACATGTCGGTATGTGAGCCAAAAATTGCACAATAATCTAAAAATGATCATGAAGTGGTAGATAAAATTACTTATATCTACAACTCTCAAAATTTGTTTGAAAAAGAATTAATCGCTAATTTATACACCATTAATCAATACATTTCTCATGATTATTGGATATAATCCATCATTTAGTTCTGAAGTAATATTTTCGAGTTACATTTAGTCTTCAAGTGAATCATGTTTAAATCTGGTGTGTAATAATTTTGATATTTTTTTTTCAATTATTCATGTTCTACATATTGGAATGAATACCTTGTCATTTGTTATTGAATAACATATTTTTTATAAACTAAAGAATTAAAAAATTTAGAACCATGATGTACTTATCTAATTTATTACTCTGTTGTTTCTAGTACCATTGACCACTGGAATTCGAGGTCGAAATGCAAAACGTAAATTTCCTGGAGAAGGTGCTGCTACTGGTCCAGGAAAGAAAGGACGTGGTTCTGATTTGTCAACACCCAAATTACCTGCTCATGGTTATCCACTGGAGCACCCATTTAATAAAGATGGATACAGATATATATTGGCCGAGCCTGATCCACATGCACCTTTTCGACAAGTAATTAAAAGACAATTTGTTAATTTTATCAAGTAATTAAATCAGTTTTTACATTGAAATAAATAAAGAAAAAAAAAATAAAATAATTGAAATTGTAAGCAATAGAACATACGTATTCTATTAACTTTCAAAAAATTCATGAACATCAAAATTGCATGAAATTCAAATTGAATTTATTTTGAATAAATTTATGTTGTTTACTAAATTAATTTTTTTTTTTATTCATATTAGTTGTATGTACGCAAAAATAAGATATTGATCTAACAATTTAATAGGAGTTCGACGAAAGCAGTGATTGGGCAGGAAAACCCATTCCTGGATGGCTTTATCGAGCGCTAAGTCCAAGTATTGTATTATTGGCTCTGCACGACCGAGCACCACAATTGAAAGTTTCTGAAGATCGGCTAGCAGTGACAGGTGAAAAAGGTTATTGTATGGTTAGAGCAACACATTCAGTAAGTCGAGGAATTTGGTACTGGGAAGCAACTATTGAAGAAATGCCAGAAGGTTCTGCCACTAGATTAGGATGGGGGCAAGAATATGCAAATTTACAGGCTCCTTTAGGATATGATAAATTTGGATATTCATGGAGATCAAGGTAACTTGTCATTTATTATAAATAATTTGAAATTTTTGCTAAAATGATTACATTTTACAAAATTTATCTCATACATTTTTTACCAATAGGAAAGGTACAAAATTTCACGAAAGTCGAGGAAAACACTACAGTCCAAGTTATGGAGAAGGAGATACTTTAGGTTTTATTATTACTTTACCAGACACATACGATTCTTCTCATATACCCAACACTTACAAAGATAGAGTAAGAATAAAATTATATTTTTTTTACTTGTTTTAAAATTTTTTTGAGACAAAAATACTTTCAGAAAATGTTATTATCACTTATTGATTAAAAAAATGCAATGAATTCAAATCATTAAATATCATCCACTTCTACTATGTTCTATCAATTCAATTAATTATTTGAAATAATTATGTAATTATAAAAATTAACTCAAAAACATCGTTTTTAGCCATTAGTAAAGTTCAAAAGTCATTTATATTATGAAGAAAAAGACCAAGTTCCTGAAGCTTTAAAAGCATTGAAACCTCTTGAAGGAAGTAAAATTGTATTTTATAAAAATGGTGTATGTCAAGGGGATGCTTTTATTGATATTAATAGAGGTGCTTATTACCCAACTATATCAATTCACAAAAGTGCCACTGTTTCTGTTAACTTTGGTCCTAATTTCAAATATCCACCAACTGATATTACCTTTAGAGGAGTAAGTATTTATTATAACCAAATAGTTTCTTGATCATTTATTGAATCATTTCAATATTTATCAGAGTTATTCCTATTCAAAGAAATTACTAAAAATATTTATTTATAGATGCATGATAAAGCTGAAGAAACAATGATTGAACAATCAATGGCAGATATCCTTTATCTCAGTGAAAATGAGGGTAAATTAAGACTGGATACATTTGCAATGTGACATTAAAGAACTTTTTATTTTCTTTTCGCCTATGTTTTCCATTTTTACAACAAATAAAATATGTACATTTAAGTAATCCTTAAAATTGATAAATTTTACAATTTACTATGTATAATAAAAATTTACAATAATCTTAACAGTAAAATAAGCCGATTTAAATATTATTTTCCAAAACCTCCTCGACATGCTGGACTTGGATCAACTTTTTTACTTGATTCATCCCATTGAGACGGTGTTTTAGCCTGTACATGAATAAAATTTATTTTAAAAGTCAGTTTAAATAGTAACAATATGAAAAATGCACTATCAATATTTCTATTCTTTAAATTTTTTAGCTCCAAAATATATTTCCTAAATAAATAAAATCTTCCTAGTGTGTTTTTTTCACCAAAAAATAATTTGACTTAATAACATAGAAGTCCTTTTCATCATTTCAACTCACCTCTAAAAAATAAGAAATCGGAGTAAATATATGTATATATCCTAATAAAATTATTTTTAAGTATTAATTTTTTTTAAATAACGAAATTTTGAAGACAATATATACCAGAGTACAATTTTTTTTATGTAGAAATTCATTTTGGAGTAGATAGCAATCAGAAAGTTGTTAATCTTGGAGCATTTGTCATACTACTTAAACTGCTCAGATCTTCAATTGTTACTTACAATAATAGATAGAGCATGAATATTAGTTTTTAATTCATCAGCAAGTAGCTCATTTATCATTCGGTGACGCTGAAAGACATGAAGACTTAAAACATCTTCCATATTTAAATATCTTGAAAACAAATACCTTGATCAGTGGCTGGTTTTCAAATTGCTTCGAAATAACTATAATTTTGAAATGAGTTTCTGCATTTTTTGGAACATTGTGCATATATGATTCATTTAATATTTTTAAATATGTTGGTTTTAAAGCACTTTGTAATACAGTTTTGATTTTGTTTTCTATTGGTTTTTCAACAGATGAACTCATTTTTTGTACCCATGGACAAATTAAAGAATCTATAACAGAATAAAAAATTTTTCCATTATTAAAATGATTACAAAAGTTTATGACGAAAATTCAAATATCTTTTATAGTTGTTTAAAAAAATATTAATGTATTTCGTAGGGTTAATGAAACTATTAAATGTAAATAATTTAACACATGTATACATAGATCTGAGGTTAACTTTTTTCTTACTTATATTTGATTTTTTGTTTGAATATAAAATTCTAATCATTTAAAAAATGATATATAGAAAAGATTTTTTACAATTCTGGATATCAAGTGGTATGATTATAATTAAGTAATACAGTAATAAATGAGAATTTTTAAATAATTAAACGTGTACACATGCGTAGAATTTAGTATTATTATTATTAGGATATAGTAGTAGTGGTTCAACGGAAGTGCTGACCCTCGGTGGAAACAAATAGAAACTTCTGAGGTTGGTTTGTTGACTATAAGTACATTGGCGTGAACATCTTGTATAAATCTTGCAATAATATACATGAATATGATATCAAAAAATGTTCGTTACTTCAGTCAGATAAGAATACTTGTCGTTTATTAAACGTCAGAGGCCTTGATTTCTCGTTTGTGATGATCAGCTTGTGTGTGTATGATATACAAAAAAGATGGATAAAAAGATTGAATTTTGATTCTGGCTCCTGTACATTACCGTCACTACAACTTTATGAAAGATCTATAGTATTTAAAGAGTTTTCTCAACTATTATAATGTTCTCCAAATATTTTTCAAGCTATCAAGAGAGCGTGGATAACTTATATTTAATGACGGTGAAAATCCATCACATACGCTAAGTTTAATTCTTAATTATCATATCTACAAGTTTATAGTATTTCTATCACATCAAGAATTTTTAAGTTGATAAAAATTGATGTGCTCCAGGTAAATAATTTTTATTGATAATAATTTAGTGAAAAAATTCATGTCATGAAATAGTGTCTTCGATCTAAAGTTTTTACAGAAATAATAATGGATGAAACAGGGAAAGAATACATTTTGCAGTGGTCTGGTCATGCAGCAAGTATTACTGAAAGATTCAGTGGTCTTCTAGCAAGGCAAGCTTTAGTAGACGTTACTTTAATTTGCCAAGAACAAAAACTGCGTGTTCATAAATTGGTACTAGCTTCTTGTAGTCTTTATTTTGAGGTGACATTAAATTTCATGTATATTTGTATATTGTTACCAACTATACCAGATAGACTTATGCATTAAAAATTAATTATTTTCAATAAAGGAAATGCTGGAACAAGATTTAGGTCAAGAACCAATAATAGTACTTAAAGATCTGGACTTTGATATTTTGAAAGCAATGGTAGAATTTATGTACTGTGGTGAAACAACAATAGCTCACTGCCATTTACAGTCTTTACTTGATGCTGCACAAATTTTTAAGGTAAATAATCTCTCATTTTCATTAATTATATAAGTAAAAAAATATACACAAATGTATGCATACTTATTTATGTAACTTGTTATTTTTTTAGGTAAAAGATCTTGAATCAATAGTTAATAATATGATGGAGTCAAAAAATGATATTGATCGTAACAAGTCATTAAAAACAAACGAAGAGTTTACTAATATAAATAATTCTACGTCTGGAAAAAGTCGTGTACAGGTTAAATTAAGTGGTAAAGAAACTGCTGAAAAATCAGTATCCCCAACAACGATCGAATTGTTTGATGATACAAATTTAAAATATAATCAATCGATCGAAAATTTTGTTACAAATAATTCTACTCAAGAAAATGAATATATAGCCAGTGAAACAAGTAATAGTACAAAAGTATTTACAAATCAATTATTTTTTGAAGAAACAACTAATTTAAAATCAAATATGACTAATTCCAGAAAGGAAAATCCTAGATTAATGAAAAAAAATGATTGTGATGATAAAATCGTACTAACAAATTCTGATAAAATATTTGATGACTGTTTAGTCGCGTGTTCAGCACAAAATAGTGAATCAGATTCATTAGATGTTGTAAGTGGAGTTGGAGAATGTTCGAAAGTTTATACGCACAAAAAACGTAATCCTAAAAATAGTAAAAAATCTTTTGTATTAAATATGTGTGATGTACTATCCCAAACATATGCGACGGATAGTATAGATTTATCAAATGATTCGTTCTGTGATACTAATATTAATATACCTATTACTTTACCTTCAGTAATTGATACTGAAACGACAGATTATATGTGGAATTTGACAGCTGAAAATATTTGCCATGTTCCTGGCACTATCAATCAATCTAACATTTTTATTAGCGATAGACAACGAAATGTGAATGATGAAACTGATGCACAAAAATCTGTTATTTTAAACTACAAAAGTATCAGACAAATAAAGGAGATATTTTCAGTAGACAATGATAATATTTCAATTGAAAAAACACCTATTCTCAGACGCAGTGTACGTTTAAATCAATCAGAAGATAATTCAGTAAATGGTTGTAATGTAGTAATTTGTGAAAAACCTGAAAATAAAGCGATTTATATGAAAAGGGAATCTTTAACTCCCATTAAGCCTGTGACAAAATCAAAACGTAAAATAAAGGAATCTGAAACAAAAATTTCTGACGAAAACATAGTAGCATCACAGAAAAAAGTTGTGAATAATTCTCGTTCAGTACGGAGTGCTGCTAAAATAGCTTCTAAACGTAGTAATAATTCTCGTTGTTCTTATTCAAAAATTACTAAACATGAAACAAAAGCAAAAACATCCAAGTTAAAAAACATGAAGTTGGAAAAAATGGATTCTCTTGAAAATGAAGCTTTTGTTCCTCCTAGACTAAATACTATAGCTTCAGTTGATCGAGCATTATGGGGTGATATGTCCGATATTTTAGAAAATCAAAAGGATGCAACATCAATCCCAGAACATTCTTTAAGCAAAGAAATACCATTTGCTGTTGGTTTATTACCTCTTCATGCAGCTTTAGAACGGATGCAAGCAATACCTGATTATCAACCACGCAAAACACGATCATCATTTGCTCCTTCGAAACAGGAATTTAATGGTCTGAAAAGAAAATCAACAGCTTTTGATAATGAATCATGGGTTACAAAGAAACAATATAATTCTGATCATATTATCAATACTTCAACCACAGATTGTCATATAAAAATCCAACCGTCTTCCCAGTGTTATGAGACTCGTACAAATCTCCAAGATTCAATCGTGCCGACAAAATTGGAGTTAGATAAACGATGACAATTTTGCCACAGTTCTCGGATATTGTTATTTTGCAACGCTCGAAATATATTGAGAGTATAACTTTCTTGTTACTTTGTTTTTTTTTACTATTTAATTTTTTTTACAATAAGTCCTGTGAGTTTTTGTTGGTTTACATACTAGATTAGATACAACTGTTTGTAAAAATGTAAATTGTAAAGAAAGAATTAATTATATTTCATAAATCAGTTATTATTAATTTCAATTATTTGATATAAAATTATATCTTGAAGATTATATATAAAATATTTTTGATGATTTAATAATGGATTAATATTATTTTTCCTAAGCCTGAAGTGAAATCATGATGAGAAAACTTTGAATAAGTAATTTTTTTTCGTCATACCTACGCGAAAAGTTCACTTTTGCATTGGAGAGGGGTTGAACTTTTCACTCAGGTATGACCAAAAATCATATTGAGCCCTAAGGAAGACAATTAGACAAGTTTAAATCACGTGTTTACTTCCAGCTCTTCTGGTTTTAATTGACTAGAGTTATAAGATAATTCCTTTTTGAAACATTGAATCACCCTTTTGCAGATTGCAGTAACTCTTAATAGTTTGTTTACAGAAGAGTAACGTCGTAACAATTCCCATTTCACAGGTTTCACTGCAGCTACATAAACCTGAGCTGACCGCTCTTCTAAATTTTCTGTTTGATAAGCTGAAAGAGGATGAATGGCCATCCTGAAGGCTCTTCTTTTAACCACTCTAGTCCAGACCACCAAAGTGAATGTTGTGATTCACCTTCGACTCGGGTTGTAATTTTACACGTGGTTTGAGCTAATCTACTTCTCCTCCCTAGGTGTGAAATATACTAATTTTTCTTAAATTGTATCATGACAATATCTCAGAAAATGAGTAACATAAAGTAAGTCCACTAATTATTATTACATTAATTTTATCAATCAACTCTCATTTTATTTTATTTTTGCATGTTTCCTCCGTACTAAAAATCTTATAATGAATTTACTCTTAATAGTATAAGTATTTTTCTTATGAAATATTTTATTTTTATTTATTTTAAAACGTATCTACTCATATAATTTATTATTTGAATATGGCAACCTCAGAAAAATGGTAAAATCCTGATTTATAAAAGAACATTCCAAAAAATGTAAACATCCTAAACTATCACAACTGTACATAAAACCATCTAGACAGATGTAAATAATTGATAATTAAAGTTGTTTATAATTGTAATGTAATCAATACATAAAATCTTGTATTACTTTTATTTGTCAAGAATGATCACTTTCCATATATTTATCTATCGCTCGAGTGAAAAAGTGCGAAAAAAATACTCATCAACCAATGCAACATAAACAGAGGACAATCAATGAATGCATATTGATTTCCAACCTCAGACGAATTCTATACTACTTGTTCAGGGCCGGATCGCATAGTAATAACATAAAGCTATTTAATAATAGGTTCTGATATTATCATAATCATAAATTATTTAAATTATTTATTTCGCTTCTAATCTGAAATTAAAAATCAAATTTCAAAAAATTTATTGACACGGCAAAAATAAAACATTAATATAATTAACGACCAATCATAATTGGTTTATTTTAATCGAAAATTTAATAATATCGTGAAAAAATACAAATAGATATAGAGACAATTTGTTAAATCATAAATTACCGCCATGAGGATTATAATTCATTATTCAACCGTAAGAGGTCATAAATGACGCAGTCGCAAAGTGATTTGTGTATGATTGGCTACTTCGAAGGCAGTTCCAGACATGTGTTTAATTTCCCGCCTCGATGGTTGTTGTTATACGTAAAGAAAGTGGGGATCCGCGCCAGTGCAGTGTTTGACCAAAGAGCGTAGGGCCTAAACTACAATCGAACCGGCATTGGGTTGGTTAGCTGTATGTACGGTGGTGGCTCTGTTCGGCTGGTGTGACCGATACATCGTACAGTCCGTCATATTCCCGGTTTGAAAGCAAGGTTGTGACTAGTTGTTGCGACGCAGGAAGGTGCAGTAATCAGTGTTACGGGTGTCAAGAAAGTTAGCCGGCCATGGAAAAACGAATAGAGCTTGAGAAACGTGGAAGAAATCCTGCTGAAGTAAGGAAAAATAATTATTATCATGTGCTTTATTCAAAGTCGTGTGTATCGCGGGTGTGCGTGTTTTCTCGTTCTCTTTCTTCTCTTACGTCGTTCTCTGTTTTGAGTGAGTTTAGAAAAGCTACGTGTAAGATACTTGGTATAACTTTTTGTCTATCGCGGATAAATCATTATAAACTACAATCTTGATAGTTTATTATCTTTTAATTATGAAAGCATTGTGCAGTCTCAAGTTACACAAATTTCCTAGGCGCGAAACCGCGTGGCTTTATAAATCGTAATGGACAGCCGCGTTCGAAGTGCCGACACGAGAGAAGCTACGACACAGTAGGCATGGCGCGATACGCTTTAGAATATCTCATACATTTCATTGCCACTATAAGCATGTGCATCTGGGATGCATTTTTGTTTTCATTTATTAATTCTACTGTGCTTTGTACGTTTGATTTTTTTTTTCTTATTTTTTGAAACACTTATTCCATTATGTGTCATTGTTTCACTTTCGTCTTTCAAACAGTTACAAAAGTTTGTAACGCCATCACTAAATATTTCTTATCTCTAGTTCTTATCGTTTAAAAATAAAACTTTTTTTTTTCTATAGTTTACCACGCGGCTTTTCTGAAAATGTGAAATATCCTTTACTTTGCTTGATCGTTCGGCAATGTGATTGCGGTGTTGCAACAGCAGGTACTAACAACCGTTCACATAAGTTGATTATCGTTAGCTTATACTAGTATATTATTAGTATGTTTTAACTCATTGCTTTTTTCCAAATTTACCTCTGATCCATAAGATCTATTTTATTACTCAAATTAATTAAAAATTTATTATTATTCAATTTTAAAAAGCCTCCTGAGTCAAAAATAATAGACATACAACATCTAATAAATTGGATGTTAAACATGAATTACATCGTAGCATGCATGTTTTGAGTCAATTATAAAAATTAATATTAACTTATTTACTAGTCGTTATTTAATCAATTTTTTAAATTCGTAACTTTTTAAATAATTATTTGAATGCAGAAATATTGTAACGGTATCTTAATGCTAGTAAAGTGTACTAAAAAATTCAACGCTTCATGACGCGAAGCTAATTACTCTCACATAAGTGATATGTAGTCCTAGAAGAAACTAGGTCACCAAAATTCACTTCTTCGATACGGGAAAATGTAAAAAATGGAGTCAATTTTTGTAATTTTGTTACATAAAATTACTCACAGTCGTACTTAGAAGCTCTGACAAAACTGTAAATTAGTTAGTCTTTCATTCTGGGTTGAAAACAAGACTACAATTTAATCCTTTTCTAATAATAATTTGTTTTAATATTTATTTCAAATAAATGACTGAATTAGTTATTATTAATTATATTCGAACATGCTAATTAAACTAAATTGAAACTAAAAATTTTACTCAATACAATTTGTTATTTGCATTAATTTAAAATAGTTTGTAGACAAAATACTTTGACATTTTTTTATTTTTCAATTGCTCCGAAACTTCTCAAAGGAGAAATAATCAATCAAAAAGAGAATTTTTTATTTTTTATTAACTATTGATCACTAACTAACATTTAATTTATCGAAATTCATTTTATAATTTTTTAAATAATTTTCTTATGATAAACGAAAAAAACAACTCGAATTAATTAGCTACAAGAAAAGTAATAATTATAGTAATGATACAATGTTGAAAAATGCAAACGGATACCTCTTGAATTTAGTGATAACTTGAGGATTAAAATTTTTTTTATTATATTAGGCAGCTTGATAAAATAAAAATTAAATATAAATATATTGAATTGAAATCAATGGCGCAGTAGTGAATTTGATCTTTTATTTTAAGTATTTAATAGATAATATTTGTAATATTTTACGAATTATAAGTAAAATTATTTATGTTATAATGTATGTATCTTATTACTGTTATAAATAAATTGCAAGCATTTCAATAGTTGTAAGTGTTTTTAAGCTTGATAAGCCGCGTCGTAGGCTGCGCGTGTGAATAGTCGTTATGATTAAAAAATAAAATCAACTCTAAGATCAACATGTCCGTACTCCGAAAATTCGAAAAAATTTACCAATTTAGTGTATTATAACTAAAATGATTACTTATAATATTCCTGCATGTTCATTTATAGCACTCATGCATTCAACTTGTAAAAATAAATTGGAAATAGTTAATAATTAAAAAAAGAATAAAATTGAAAGAGTGTTCGAGTGGCATACCCCTGAAATTTCATTCGCCATATTGGACGAGTCCATTTTGTTGCCAAGTGCTAGAAAATCCGTATCAACTTTGTTTTTATTTCATTATTCCATAACAAGTGATAAATTTATTTAATATTATTGATTTAATTCTTAACAGAGTGTTTTCATACATTTAATTAAATCATTTCAATTTTTATACTAACAAACTTGTGTAGGCGTACAATAGTATAGATGGTGCAAAAACAGTCATCATGTCAGTAGCGTAACAAGAACATGTTTTTGGGTTCTTTGTCCATTGAGATGTAGCGCCATTATTATTTATCTGTTCAACAATTAATTTATTGTAACATCTAATTTGCATTAAAATGAAGTTTTATGTATTAATAATAATGTTTCTAAAGATTGAAGGTAAATAAAATGAAAAAAGATGGTATATATTGTCATCAATTTTTACAAAAATACATAATTATTATTCAAGGCCTATAAAAGAAACTATTCTATGATTACTATTATGTAATACATAACAAAAATATTGGATGTTAGAAGAAAAAATCCGAGACCTGCATTGCGCATTTCTGTAAAATAGACTTTTCGGAAAAGAATCAGCATTGATCTATCTCTAAGTAACATAAATCTTATTTCTATTCACATTTAGATTGGATTAGATATTGATGTTGATTATGCGACTTGTGCCGAATATAAATTGACCTATCGGTTTAGTTGAAACGATTGAAAAAATCTGTATCAAAAGCTAGCAACAAAGTAAATTGACACATAACTAAAAACTCCGAAAAAATAAAAACAAAAAAATAATGCTTTGCTTATAAAAATGGAGTGATTTTTTATTATAAAAATATAAATATTTAATTTTTTCCCTATACTTGATGAATAATTATAAAATAATAATTTTTTGTTACCTTTAATCTCTTTTCTTGTTGATATAGGAATATATTTCTTATTATACGTAATATTTGATGAAAAAATTTTTTGATTTCAGATTACAGAATTTGTACTGGACAATTGTCGGAGTACAAATATTGTAGGCCTCACAGATGAATTTGTTGCTTTAAAGTCTTTAAGTTTAATTAACGTAGGACTCACAAGTTTAAAAGGATTTCCTGTTTTACCTAATCTTCGAAAGGTAATTTCTTTATTCTTACGGCATAATTTAAATTATTTCTTTACTCTTTATAAAGTATTTATTTACAATGTCCTCCTGAATCTCTTGAAACTATACTTGATTATATGTGTATTTTATTATTTTCAGTTGGAGTTAAGTGACAACCGAATTTCTGGAGGTTTAAATCTTCTACTCACAAGCCCAAAGTTAACTTACCTTAACCTTAGTGGAAACAAAATTAAAGATCTTGAAACATTACAACCACTAGTAAGAATTACACCATTGAATATTTTTATTCTTCAATCAATTGAAGAAAATAATAAAACACAAAAGACATTTTTTTTCAGAAAGAATTTCAAAATCTACAAAACTTGGATTTATTTAACAATGAAGCCACAAATATGGATAATTATAGAGAAAAGGTGTTTAGTCTCATCCCTAGTTTAAGATATCTTGATGGGTAAATATTAAATATCTTTGAAGAGCGATACTTATACAATTTGATTTTATTATTAATTATATTTATTACAGATTTGATATAGAAGATTGCGAGGTAGATGATAGTGAAGCCAATGAAGAAGGTAGTGAAGATGACGAGGTAAATGGTAATGACGATGGAGAAGGTGAAGCTAATGAAGATGACAGCGAAGATGATAGTGAAGAAATGACAGACGATGAAGATAAGGACATTCGCGATGAACTTGTACAAAATTATAATTTTTTACAACCAACTATAATGATTATCAATAATTAAAAATATAAATCTTATTGATGAAAATTTGTCATTTTTATGTTCCAGAATGAGAGTAGTGATGATGATGATGACGGAAATGGAGAAGATGAGGAAGATGATCATGATGACGATGATGAAGATAGTCAAGATGGACTTTCTGATCAAGCAGATGGAGGCGCCCTTGAAGGTATATAAAAAATATTTGTCTTATTAAATAAAATAACTAGCATAATGAAAATATCCTAAATTAAATATCAATGTTGTTCATTGCATTTTTTAGAATTACTATTTCATTTAATATTTTATATTTATACAAACAATTTTGTTTTATTTAATTTTGTTTTTAGAAAAAAATTCATCTTGCACTTATCTAAACTATCAATATTTCGTTATAATTTAGAACTTTCAAAACAAAGAATATCAGTTAATATTGTTAAAAAATTAATTACATTGAAAATAGTAAAAAGAACGTTAAAAGTCTATCAAAAAATTTGAGTATAATGTTTTTTAAACATGATATTTACGTCGACTTGGCTAATGAATCATAGCAAATACGATAGTAAACTAAGTAAATACGATAATCTTATACTGCTGAATTTATAACCAGCCTCAACAGATTAAATTGTACAATATTTGAAAATAACCTAAAGATTAAGTTTTAGATAAACAATTCGCTTTTTATTAATTAAAAATCAATTTTACAAAAGCACCATCAACTAATAATCATAAATTTTTATTATAGATGCATCACCTGTACGAGGTAAAAAAAGAAAACACGAAGATGGGGGAGAACCAGGGAACTAGAATTTTAATAAAAGATTTGATATTAAATAAGTGTAAAATTGATTAAATATTAAGAATAATTGCGCCGCCAAGAAAGAACAGCTGGGAATCAAACATATGACCGACCAACGACAGACTTCTAGTTAGTGGTATTGAGTAGAAGCACTAATCATTGACTGAAAGTTGCCTGGAACAAATTCAATAATAAAGTAAACAAGGAAAGACAGTAATTATAATACAGGAGGAAAAATGGAAAGAGTAAGATAAATGGGCCGTATTCCAGCAAGACCCAACACGTTTAAGTTACATAACGATATTTTATATAGAGTATATAGCTAGATAATTAGAGACATTGCATAGTCAAATGGGAGATTGGATAATGAATGTTTGTATTAAAATAGAGAAGATATCGAGATTTAATCCTCGAAGGAGCGTATTTGTCTGTTAGCTCCAATCGACCAAAGTCTGGTCATGCTGGAATCCAGCCATCTTTAATCCGTAATAAGGTTACATAAGTTACATTTTAAATACATTATTATTGTACCATGAATAAATATAAAATAAATCAGAATCAATTTTTGTACAGGTTTATGAAATACATGGTTGGAGGTGCACTGTGCGACTGTAATTTTTGGGACAGAAAGTGTATAGAGAAACATAAAATTAATGAAATTTACGCGATAATAATTATTGCATTCGATTAAATATCCAATTTTACATGTACGGTTACTGATCAGTAGTTGAAGTTTTTGTTTGATTGTATCGCAAAATTACGTTGATTCTTGATACGATATTTTCTTTGCAAATGCTCAATCATTTTTTTGTTCCTTGTTGAATTGAATATGCGGTTGACACTCTTATTTTATTCATAAAAATTTTTCTTATACAACAAAATTTACGATAAAAATCAAATTAGAATCAAGATAGAAATAAGAGTTTCAACTATAAAATTGTTACAGACCACTATGTGCGCCTACCAAAGCGACATTGAAATTATTATTATAATTATTATTATTGCTAATATTATTATTATTGCTACTATTATTATTACTATTTTTATTGTAACTGTTGCTATAATTATAGTTATTAATATTATTATTTTTAAAATAGCGATAAAAATATAATCACGTCTTTGCCATTTTAAAATGAATATAAACAAATTATGATATTTTAACAAAAAAGTAATATTTGATGATGTTAATCCTTGTGAAGACATCTGAAATTTAAAATTAAACGTCAAAATTTCTGTCCCAAAATATTTTTATGTGCTGACCTACTACTAATGTATGCGATGTGAACATAATTTGTAACCATTCACATTAATATGGTCATGAAGAGAAAATATATTTCTAAAACAAAACAAGAATCAATTTTGACAATTGCATTAGTGGATTTATAAATCAATCGGCGCAGAAAAATAATGTCAGAGATTAGTCGACTTATTTAAGAAAGGAAAAAGACTGTGACCAATTGACGGAACTGACTAAAATTGACTACCTGACTGTAAGAATGGATGAAGCGTGAAATAAGGTGAGAATGCCAGAGAGAATGAATTTTATAAATAAATGAAAATTTAACATTAAAAAAACGGTAGATACCAGGACCTGGCACGCCCTTGCTGCCAGATTGGTTATTGCCTTATCCAAATTTTTCAAGACTTTGAAAGCATATTTATCTTAGATAATATGAAATCGACGTGTACAGGTCCAAAATTTGTAAATTCCTATTAAATGTAATTACAGTCCGTGCGCAAACTAATGCAATAGAAGATTAACGTTAAACAAATGATTCATTGTTGCGCACATTCTGTGATACATAGCACCGATATTCATTGTACTTTTTTTAATTTATTATCAATTGTGTAATACTATTTTGTTTCTCCAGAATATTAACAACCAAAATCTGTCGGTTCTGGTGTTAAGTAGATTTTTACCATAAAATTTGTTTTTTGAGCAATCCTTATCAAAAAAGAAAAAATTTAAAATAATTTATTAATAAAACCACTTATAAATCTATCTTTGTGTGGTTAATTGTATTTATTTGTTTATACCAATTACTTATTTACAATTAGATCTTTTTTGTAGATGTATTACATGAATTTGACATATTAATAGTTAATAAATGAAATTATATTTGTATAAAAAGATCATAAATAATGATTATAAGGATAAAATGTTATCATTTTATGAGTGTTGGTACATTTTATGAATTTCTTTAACTGGCTATATTTCATTGAAATCAGATATTTGATAATTATATCGGTACCAAATATGTATATCTGTTGGCAAAAACATGTATCAATATTTTAAAAACAAAGTAGCTATTGTTTGTGCATTTCCAGATTTTTTTGTTTCAATTAATATGATAAATAATTAATTCTAACTTCAAAATATTGACTTATGTAATTGATAATAGCGTAATTAATTTTTAGTTACTTAAATAATAATAGTATCTTGTAAATATTTATCTCCAGTAATTTTGTATGATAAAGGTATCATTGCACAATATTACAAATACATTTTTACGAGTTTTTTCAATATTTAATAGTGGTAAAATCATATATGATAATTTTTAAATGAGTTATTGTTTGAGACTAAAAAGAGTATTTTTTTTACAAATAATTTGCATGAAATACTAAAAAAAATAAAGAAATTGTATGAGAGAATTCTTATTTTCGTCGTTTAAAAATTATGAAAATTAAATTTTTTGTTGACTAAAATGATGTTTTATATTTATAAAAATAAATTGCGTTTTTTGAATATAAATTTTGATAAGTTTGTGCTAAATTAAATAACATTGATGATACTTATTTCAAAGAAACATTGTCATTTAAAATTTTTGCGCGAGTTTTTTAGAATCGCTACGACTTCGCCTAGCGGCAATGATGACAACTTACAAAACATGGCTACGTGATTACAGCTATAACGTGAAACATTTTCAGTATCTCACGGCACTTCAAGTAGTGCAGTTGTCTAGTTCTTAGTAGATAGTGTGAAAAAAAGAATTTAAAGTCGAACGGAATTAGTGTGATTATTCTTTAAAAGAAAATTTAAACGAAATATTAATACAAGTGACACAATGGCCGAAAGTAAAGGTGCGTTAATTGCCAAAACAGTGCAAAAACATGCAGGCAGAGCAAAAGAGAAGGTAAGATTAATGATATATGATACGCAAACAGCAGCCACTGTATCGTTTCTCAAATATGTACTCTCTTGTGCACCTGATGTGCATTCTCTATTTCTGAAATTGAAAATATTCTCAGGAGTTTGTAATATACAATTCTGATATACACTCTAAATTCTTTCGGTAAAATATATCATAAATATATGTTTACAAAATATTTATATAAATGACATGAATTAATATTTTCTCACCTATTTACATCATTTGACATTTAATTGTCTATATGAATGCGCGCTGCAACTGAAGCGACCTCTTGTCTTAAATAGTGATTTTACTTTATATCTTAAAGTGTGGTCAACATCTATATTCCCATTTATTTGCTTCATTCTTCTTCTCTAACATTCATTTACCAATACACAAAATCTTACGTAATCGAAAAATTGTGCACACCTATCCTGTATCCAAAGTTTCATTTAAAATGACTCCTAATTATGCAATTGAAAATGACCATGCATAGAATATAAAAGAAGCAGATGAATTTCTAGAGTTGTATATAAATCCTCAAAGTTTTATCTCACTCATTAAACTATTTTCTCTATTTGGTAATTCATTTCACTTCATCTTTAGTTAATCCACATACCTAAACAGAGCTCACAAATTTATGTGTAAAGTGTTTATAAAAAAATAAAAATATTTCATTAAAAAATAAATTTATTCAGTGTTCTAAATTATATATATTTATCAGTAATTGAAATTAATTTTTTATGGTTAAATTCCTTGACAATTCTTGAGTTTATCAATATTTATAATTAATTTTCTTCAACACAGATTTTAATAAATCAATTGATTAAAAAGTTAAAAGAAAGTAAATAATTTCTCTAAATACATGGCAAAATTCATTACATCAACGACAATAAATAGTAAACAATCATAGTTTAGCTATTAAAGAAACTAAACTGATCGATTGGAAAACATTAGCTTTAATTATTCATTTTTCAGTTCAAAAATAATTAATGTGATATATACATATTTTTTTTTAATGCTCATTGATGAAAAAAGAGTTCATGATATTCGAGAGCATAAAATGGAGCATAAAATGGTTTAATGAACCTTTGTTTTTTTGATATCTTGATACCAAAAATGTACAATGATGGTACAAAGTTTATTTTTGCATCATTGATAACTAAACCACATTTATGAGTGAATATTAATAAGTTCTGTAATAACTTTTAAATATGATAATAATTCATTTTCAAGATACAAATGTTGTTCTCAATCCTAGTTTAGTTCGAAAATCAAAAGTATTACTTCCAAACTATAGTTTTGATTAAATAATGAAATGTAAATTAAAAATTTAAAAGTTATTTCAACCGAAGTATTAGTTTACAATTATTTTATCAATTCCTAAGTATATAAGAAATTACTATTTGAAATGTTATTTTATAATATGATGTATAAAATTGTTAATGACATCAAGGACAAACCTTTGTCATAGCTCTCCAGCGGATTTCAATTTCAAGTAGATTGTACTTATTATTTTGTATGGTCATCATATTTGGAGCCAAAACGTTATTTAAATATTTGTACAAATATATTACATTTATTTTACAAATTTATTTTTATTTTTTCTTTCCTTAATTGTATTCTGTTCTCACTAACTCGTGTTTATTTTATTATTATTCTTTTTGTTTTGCTTAGCAAGTTGACATTCGTATTTTTTTTTTTTTGTTACCATTTCTTGTTACGTATTTCTGTTTCTCCGACTCTATCTGTGCTTAAACTGATCTACATCTTATGCTAAAAGATCTTTTATATAATACTTAAGTAAATAAACAAATATTATTAAATTACTAAGTTAAAAATTACAATAAATTTAACTTGGACATTTATCAATTTTTCCATAAAATCATGTAAATCAATTTAAAACACGTAATAGTTATATGTAAACATTAGTCACAGTATTTTTCAACATCATTTTCACATAAACTATCAACTGTCATTCGTTTTTCATAGCAAAATAATATATTTTACTCATTTTTTATCTTTTCATCAAAAAAATATGCGCATTTATAAATTTAATATTTTTTTTCTATTTAATATTAAATAAAATACTGTTTACTTATTATTTGACGAAAAAGTATCTATAGATATTATAGTTGAAATATATTTAAAATCGTATAACTATTTGATATTTTTATTTCATGATTAAATAAAGATTCTTCACTAATAATCTCTTAGTCGTTAGGGCAAATATTTATCTCCAATTTATACTCGAAAATGAATAGCATAATAAACGATGTACACAGTAATAGTAAACAAAATCGTTGGAAGGACATTATTTAAAAATTATAATAAGAAACTTACTCTTTATTTACTTATTTTTCATTTTTAAAGTAATGTAAAAATAATTTTCAGCTTTATTTATGTCAGTTGATTAATATAACACCTTTCGAACCAATCGAAAAATTTATTACAAATGTCACAATGATTTTCATCTATTCATTAAAAGAAGCAAATAATTGCTTCAGTTGCAAAAATTAATGTCGACTAATGAATCATTGGCCAAAAGAACTTTTAATTCAAAATAACATTTAAATTACATACAGTATAATTGTTGAATAATAGTCAAGTATAGATTACAAAATCGTGCGGATAGAGAATCACAACTTTGAGTTAGTAAAGGAAAGTGCGTGGGTCATGTGCATATTTAGGTATTGTCATACTCAAACCACCCACACCTTATCCGGTTTCAATACAATTAAAAACGATTATAATTTTTCATCTATTACTTCTTTTAGAATATTATTCAATTAATTTAAATATCCATTCTTCATACAAAAATAGAATAAACACAGAAAATTAATTGAATGGTATAAAATCAACATATTTTTTAAACTAGATAAAACTAGAATAATTTACAATATTAAAATGATTTCTCAATATTCCTAGTTTAATTTGTGTAAAAGTTAATGTAATTTATACCAAAAAGTTGGATGTATTTTGTTCACAATTTTTGTAGACCTTTTTAAGATTTAAGTATTTAAAGTTAAGTAATAAAATGTTTGAGCTGTACATTGGACCTTAATTATTGACATTCACTTGTTATAAATTGATAAGTGAAAATTATGTTGATTCGTCTAGTGAGCGGTAATTTTATTCGAAAATTAATTTAAATTTATTTACTGATTAAACTGTTAAAAATAATCAAGTCTAATTTTGGAATTATGGACCAGAATATCACAAATCGTCAATATTATGTTGACTTTTTATTATCGCTATTCAGCATAAGTACATGTATATTGAATAATCAATAAAATAAAATTTAATTGCAATAAAATGAAATTTTTTTAAAAAAGTAGCAGTAATTATTCTTATATATTTTACAGAATTGATAGTTTTATGACTTGAAATTAATGAATAATTTTTTTTTAATTAGTTTGATAAGTTTTAATCTTTTATCTTATAAATTTTACCATCATCAGTTCAATTAGCATACTTTATTGATTCAATTAAAATTAATGTTAAATTAATTAATAATGGACCAATAGAATTTCACTAATTTTCATTGTTGTACTTGGTAATAGCTTCATTCATAAAAATTTACCAAAAATTAATGTGTACTTATTAATGTACTTTTAGAGAGCATAATCAAGGGCTATTTCGTAATTGCAAAATTTTATTACATGCGGTAATTCCAAAATACCACAAATACTTTCTTAACTCATAAGAGAGTTTCTAGACTCTCTTTTAGAACTATAAAATTTAACACTAAAATATAAAAATTTGTTTGAAAATGATTAAAATTAGAGTTCACTGACAGAAAACTAACAATGATTTTTTTATATTTTTAAATAAAAATAAACACAATATCATTTTTTTAATGATTATGGTACACTTACTATGGAGTAAATTTGATTTATTTACTTGATTATTCATTAAATTATTTAATCTATATTTGCTTTACATGACAAAAATCACTTATTTGAGATAAAATTAATTTTCTCTGATCAATTGATTTCTTGAGATTAAAATTTTGAAAAAAATGCAGACAACGTGCTGCTGAGTAATTCAATATTGATATCAAACAATCACATTTAGATTATTTTGAGTATAGTATCTGAAAGTCATTCACACCACCAATAAACTCAATACTTGCATAATACACTTTTTTATACAGATTAAAATCTTCATTGGATTTTACCTTAGAAACGTTGAGAAAATTATATGATTTATAACATAATCCAATGTATCATTCAAACAATTGTATAATAAACTTTTATTATTAATGATTTTTAAAATACTTTAATATTACAATTAGTTAGAATAATTTTTTTATTTCTTTACATTTTATGTTAAAACATTCTGAGCAGATATATTGAACATGAATTTTCACCATTACGAAAGTATGTTAAACTACATGAAAACGTCGTTTATGTTTACTTTTTACAAGATTAATTAAGAGTACACTTATGTAAGAGAGAGAAAAAAAAGAAACGTCTAAATGTATTTGAAAAAACACTTTTCGGAATCCTAAATTGGGAATATGATGAAGAGTCCAGACGTATGAATATCTTTGGAAGATTTTTCAAAGTAACTTCCTTCACGTTATCAGTTTACCATAGACATTAAATACTGACAACAATATAAAATTTATAAATAAGCTTATTTGACTGTAATTCGTAGGCGTTTTAACCACGAGATTCGTGGCAAAGAGGGGATTCTGACGATGTGGCACAAACTTATCTGGTCGAACCGGTCTAAGTTGTGGCTTTTACCTCTTTCCTTCTCTTACTTGGAATCTTACATCAAACTCCATAACTTAAGGAATACTCCTACTTTACTGGGAGGAAATGAAGATTTTTCTTACTTTAACAACCTCCATAGTGATAAAGTGATTTATCCGTTAGAAAAACATGCAATTAGGTCGTTCGAAATACATTTTACATTGATTTGCGTACACATAGTTTGTTCACCAATTCCAACACTTTTATCGTATCTTGGAGGTATTAACAGTTACAATACTTTTGTATTTTCTTTTTCAGCAGTATATCATTAATGTATAGCATGAGTGTAATACTTAATAATATTTATGTCATGAATAACTTGTTCTATTACATACTTTACATTATTATTTTATCTGTAGGTATTTTATTGATAATTATTTTAAATATTGTTATGTCAAACTTTGATAAAATGAAATCTCAGATTATTTTGTGAATATTTTTTTTTTTCATGTTCGACATTGCTTACAATTATTATTTTTTTATGTTATAACATTACATGATAATGATGTATAATTATTTTATTCCATATCTTGAAGAGAACAAAAAATACTTTTTTAAAATTATTTTTTATAAAAAAATATTTGTTATTTTTCCTTTTTTTAATTGAATCTGTGATGTATTACGTATGAACACTATTTCAAAATAACCAAAATTAATCAATTTGTAAAATATAGTTGTTTCATAAATTAACATAGCTGATGATAAACATATTTATTTTGATAAAAACTAAATGTCTGAAATTTCGAATATTATATTTTATTTAAAATACTTTGTTATATTATCATATAAATTTTGGAATTATTTTTTCTTATATATATAATTGAATATTAAATATTCTTTTATTATATAATTTTTATCCTTACAATGTAAATTTTAGTGTCTTACTTTAAAACATTAAAATCGTTTTAATAGGACGTTACCCATTTGATTAACATTGTCTCGATTTTAAAACGATTTTAATGTTTTAAAGTAAGACACTAAAATTTACAGTGTATGATCTGCAGACTCATGAGTAACAAGAAAAATATATATATAAAATAATTTTAATATGTATTAAATTTTATCTTATGTTAAATGAAGCATTCAACATAATATCACAAAAAAGTAAGAAATAAATTACTCTTCTGTTTTTAAAATTGTTCTATAATTTTTTTATTCAACGTGTAAGTATATTGCAAAAATTTAGAAAAAATACGTTTATTTAAAATCGAAACAAGTAATTTAAATCAAATGAAGGATTAATATAGAAATGGTATGACAAACTTCTTATAATAAATGTTTATATATATATATATATAATAAGTAATATTTGTATCTGTATCAATATATAAAGATAGATGAATTAATGAAAAATTATATCAACATTAAAAACAAGATTGCATCATCAGTGAAAAATTCACTATAATTCTTTTAACATTGATGTCTAGCTGATATGGTCTTATAAAATTATCGATCAATTTTTACTATGACTTTATTCAATTAAGTAATTCAATTTTTATAGTTTTTTGATAGTTACTTAACACATGTGAATATAACTGAATAAGATGTATGTATGATATCCGAATAATTGTCTTAAAATTATATATTTTGAGTCAATAACTGAGCAGTAGCTGCTAATAATTGATTAACAAACTTTCAAATGATAATATTGTTCTAATACTGCATGTGGATATCTTTAAATATTGAAATATATGCATTCGGTCACAATTATTGCAGATCTTTCTATGAATTTCTATGCGCACGCATGCATACGTGTTGAATTGAGATTATAATAGAATTTATTATGGTACACTGACAATCTTTCTCTGACTCTGTTGAAAAGCGGTCATTATAAATATTACAATGTATCATAGTAAATTTTACCTTTTACTTAGCGTATTCTTCAATTAGAAAAGAATATTATAAACATTCATGCTATGATAGTATCAATTACCGAAATTCTCAGAAAAAATTAAGTTTATTTTAAGAATAATTCTACAGTAATTAACGAAAATATTTTCTGAACATTCATAAGATATTGTACTGAAATAATAAATCGATCACATATGCATATTTTTTCGAGTATATGTGAAGTATTTTACAGTATTTTAAGGTGTATTTAAATATGCAGTAAGACGTCTAGGTTTTAGTCTTGTAAATTATGTCTACCGTACATCTGAGCGCACCTCGGCTACTTCCCGTTACTATTTTTGGTTTCTTCGAGGTTTCTACGAGTCCCGGGAACTCTTTTGCTCTTCATTAGCTAGTAAATATATAGATCTATAAACTCTTATAGCTATCTTCACGTCTCTTTAAAATCTTCATGCGAATATTTTTGAAAACAAAATAGAAAATCATCTATTCAACAATTAACAATATCTAAACTTATTATTATTGTTTTATATTTATGAGAGAATTAACTCATATAAATGTAGGTATTTGAGAAGACATACTAGTAGCAGCCAAAAAACTATGATCTCTTCTCGATTGAGAATATTAATGTATCAACAACTGTTTGAATCTGATTATTGACCTGTGAGAATATATTTTGAGATCATATAAAGTAAACTTTAATAATATCACTTTCTAATTAGTTATTTTATAATTTAATCAATTGTACAATAATGTTAATTTGATACAGATAAGCATTAAAATAATTATGACTATAATCATAAAATACCAGGTCAGATAAATGTATTGATTAATGCACCATAGTTGATATATAATGGTTCTAATGACTGAAAATTTTCTTTGGAGTATTTTATTAAAATATGCATTTAATTTTTTAATAAATATCAACGATGTGAATTATAGTATCCCTTTCCAATACCCAATTTTATATTTTTATTTTAGTTTAAATTTAATCTTCTTCAGTAATAATAATTTAATTAATCTTTGCTATTTTTTAAAAATAATCTGATAGTAAAAATTTTATTTTGTAAGCTATAAAGTAGACCACTACACAGAGAGAAATTCAAGTTTAAATTTGATATACAATTTAAGTAACTAAGCAACATTCTATCGTTGATATAAAATTTACTATGAAACACAGTATATTCAACTACCAGATTTAATAAAAATTCTTATTCATAAGGTAAAAACATTAATAATTGATTTAAACAAATTCTATGGTCACTATTGTCTTTAACTACGATGCAAACATTGGAAACTTTATTTTTATTTTTTCATTATACAGTCAAAAATTTTATCTTGAAATTTATGATGGGAAAATTAAAAAAAATGAAAACCAATTAAATTGATCGAAATTTATATTCACTGAATTTTTTATATTTTCATATAATCAATGTGAATTATGCATTTTGCAACTGAATAAATGTGGCTGACCGAATGAAAGTCGAGTGAACAGTTTGGCCTGCTTCCAGTAATGTTTTAGGTGACATATAAATACAGAATACGGTTTATGCGACAAAAGTTGAGAAAATGATAAGAGTTACGAGAAATCTTCTCTCTACAATACTTGATACATATTCTCTTATTCATTGCACAAATTCTTTGTACTATTATATTTCATTTATTTAATCTTTTTCCTATTCTTTCACTTCTACTTTAATTATGCATTCAGTAATTCAGTAAAAAGTATTTTAGTAATTATCTCTTTTTTTTCGAATAATCTTTCTATAATACTGAAATAAATAGAGTAAAAATACTATTTCATACTCCATTGTCTATTTTTATTCATTCAAAAATTCAACTTTTTATGTATCATCTTTCACTTGATTTGATAACGGTACAAGTACAGAAAGTGGCTGACAAGATTCAATGCCACTGACGATAAGTGCAACATTCGTTGCATACAGAATTAATCCTTTGCAGGAAATGATAAAGAGTATACGACAATTCTACATAATAAAATGACGGAAGTAATGGCCATTCATAATTGTCGTGTCATTAATCGACTGTTGAGATTCACTTATATTTTTTATGTTAATTCTTATAGAGCGATCAATTATTGTTAAATGATTATTACGATAATATTAAATCAATATATTTGGATCAAAATTTTAACATTCAACACATATTTCCCAAAATTTTCCATTTTTTTATTTATTATTACTCGGGACAATTTTATTTTCAAATTGAACCTTTTAGCATACACGGAGAGAATTTTTTCACTAAATCTAAGTGCAAAAATGACAAGTCCACGTTTCGAAATTTATAAGTAAAAATATTTCTGTTCAACAGTGAATTTTGGGTTGTTGTAAGTAATTTTTGAGTTATTCTAAGTAATTTTTTACTAAGACACCTCTTAAGTACAAAATTAACTTACAAGAACTCAAAATTTACTATCGAATGGAAATATTTTTACTTATAAATTTCGAAACGTGCACTTGTCATTTTTGCACTTAGATTTAGTGAAAAAATTCTCTCCGTGTATATACTGATAGAAAAGATTTATTACAGTTAAAAAATGATTTTTTAATTATTAACATCGATGTTTTTTAGCTGTTAATAAATATTTTATAACAATAAAAAAGCCTTAGTTATGAACACACTAGCAGTTTTATAATGAATAAATCTCATTTTATCGTAAAGAAATATTTTTGAACAATTACTAAGCCGGTATTCGCAACGCCATCTAACCTTGTATCAACCAGAACCATCATATTTATTAATTCACCTTCCATAATCTCACATTTAGCCTTATGCATATCTTTTGTTAATAGAAATATGCATGAAATGAAACCAAATCGTAACCTCATTCGAATGTTCTGTCATTTTATATTAAAAAAACCATATAATCCACAATAAAATATGAATTGTATTGATTACATTATATTCCTTAAGAGTTAAGAAGATTTATTAACTGTTAAAAAATATTTTTTGTACTGGAACAAAGCTATGTTTAATGGTTAAGATATCAGTGTATGCTATACTATAGTTGGTTATAGGATAATTGAGTATTTGCCTAATATTTATTATCTTTTGTTTAAAGCTAATTTTATGTATGTAACACAATAATTGAATTAACTTGTTACGGAGAATTCAAGTATTTTATAAATTTTTAGATATTAAACACTTGAAATGTCTAAAATTTTAAATGTTATAAACAAACTATAGTATTTTTTGTAGACAACTTTCAAGTGTTCCCAGGCATTTACGAAGTAAATTCAAACTGAATGTTTTTAATTTTAGCTTGTATAAAAGTATTCATTGTTAAATAATTTATTAACTAATCAAATCAATATACTATTAATAATCAATTAAATTCTTTTTGAATGATTTTTTAATTGACATTTTTTCAATATATTACCTTAGTACGTATAATTTATATAATACGTATAAAAGATGATTGATACGTGATTGATAAAATTAAAAAATAAAAATACTTTTATTATTTACAACAGATCGTCTAAAATTACAAGGATTTATATCTACTTAAACATTTACACTGTGTATACATTCAGATAAACATGTATGGGGTACAATGTATAGTATACTCTATACACTAATTGTAAGCGAAATCGAATTAATTGTATTTATCGTCATGTCTTATTACCCTATTAATTACAGGACATCTGTAATTTCTCTGTTTATGTATTTTAGTTGAGATGTTCACAATCATTTGAGATGTTACCTGTACAGATGAGGAAAATCACAGGAACTAAAGTCGTGTTGAATCATTCGATAATTATTTTTTATAGTTATTATATAAATAGTGGAACTCAGTATCTTTTTACCGTTTTCATTCAAGATGAATTAAAATTGATAGACCTTCAAAGCTCCAAACAATTAGGCTTAAAAACGTTTCCGGTATATAAGATATCATTAGCTCATAAAAATAGTTTAAAAACTACTTAGTCATGGTGAAAGAAATACCCAGTTTTTCGATGCTTTCATTTGACATGTTTGTAGGATTTTAGAATTTTCTGTAAAATTTATGAAGTCAAAATGCATTAAATATTGACATAAAAAAGTTTGAGAGAACTGCTTTTAATATCTCAGTTAATTTACATTTTAATAAGATAGATAAATAATGTTTATTAATAACTAATACTTATTTACTGGTAGCAATAAATGGCAATTATTTACAAGTGAAGTTCCGGTTCGAATCGGCTCCAAAAATTATTTATATAGAATATAGTGTCGATATAAGAATATTTACTTTTTTTTAAATAAATAAAAAATCGCGACGAATATAGAAGAGGTTGATACGGGCAGTGAAATATCTTGAAACTCAGTCTATTGTTGTAGAAGATCTTTTTTGAATTAAATATGGAATATCGAGTCAATATTTCTGTTTTCTTGCTTTTTTTCGTTTACGATATCTTCATAACAAACTTATTATTTACGGAAGTTATATTTTATGGACCAAATTTAATACATAATAAAATTTTTTTTTATTTGTGATCTTTTTCACATTAATATCACTTGTGACATTGATAAAAAAAATTACGTAATTCAGATTTAATCACGAATAACGTACTATATCTCTAAAAATAATTCTTATGTCTATTAATGAATCTGAGTAAATAAAAAAATTCAATGTAAAAAATATCACTATCAAGTCTAAGAGTTTCAATGTATAGATTTTTCTCAATTTTTCCTTACTGTAAAATAATGAATAGTTATTTATTTTGAAATGGTTATTTATAGAATAATGTTTGATATGATAAAGTAGATAAAAAATTAAAAGACCATATACGGTAGCACTGAGCAATACTTGTTGCAAGAATGCGATAAAAATTTCAATTCAAAAATAAATAAAGAGTTAATGATTACAAGGAGAACAATCTAAATTGTAAGATGTTACATGTTTTTTATTTGTTTCATTACTTCTCTTACTTTCTTTCAATGAGGTCACGAACTAGTTCAACGGCTCTATTCTTGGTAAGATGTCTAGACTAGACGTACAGTTCAATAGTTCTTTGACGCAAAAAAACTATCAAAAATACTAAGTATATATCTTAATGTCGAAAATACGTTGAACTATGATAAGCTAGAAAAAAGTGTCAATTCTAGGCATTCGTTTAATGACTGTGATTAAGTGTATTTAAGTGTTTGTGTTTATTGCTACTGTATGCTGTCGAAATGGCAAATGTAGAAATCTGTTAATAACTTGTATAAGAAAGTTATGGAATAACAAAGTGTCATAAATCTCATATTGATAACACATGTTCACAAATTCCGGACTTTATTCTTTTGGTGCTTAAGTATCAAATTTCAATTAGAATTTTACTTCATACATACTATCATGTATTTATTACAAATGTAAAGTCATTAATGTCAATCAGCTTCAACTGTTTCACGTTTAAATTTGTGACATCTGAAGTGTTGTCTGTATAAATAACATATAAATATAAATAATAAGGAGATATAAGTTAACTAATAATATTGTCTGTTTTGTAATAATTAAGAGACTGAATTTTAACTCAATTAGTACTTAAATATCATATATATCTAAAAGTATTTGTGATAAATAAGTCATTGCCATAAAAAATGAGATCATATCATTTATTTAAACTAGAGTTTTTTAAAGTTTAAGTGGAGTTTGTAACCAACTTCTTTTTATTTCGTTACTATTAAAATTTTTTTTTTAAATGTGTTTAAAATCTATCATGATAAAATAAAATTACCTTTTCATACATATCATACGTTCAGTTTGGACCGTTTAGTTGGGCTCGATGATAACTACATATAATGACTCACAACCTCTGGACCAAAAGATAATTTTACTAACTTTTATAACTGCCACTTCCAATTGCAGTTAGTATAATAAAACGTTCTGATTTGAAGAGAGCTTCTAGTATAATCTTTATAGAATTAACTATGTAGTAAATTATACTACATTGTTGACAATTTCACACCATATTAAAATGATCAATTTCTTATTTATATTTTTACCACATTAATGTAAAAAAACGTTTAGATGAAAAATTACATTAACCAATTTTATATTTTACCGTTATGTACTTTTGTCCACATACGTATATCACGAGTCAAGTTGTGGAACATAATTTTAGTCATCAATAATAGAATTATTACAGGGTAATTAAAAAAAATATAACTCATTAGGAAGAAGTAGTAATACGTATTATTCTATCGTACAATTAAATTTTTAGTTAATTTTCATGTTTCCAACACTGAAATTAAAGTTGACGATTTTGAAACTTTTTTTGTTTATATCATGTTTACAATTTTGAATTTATCATTAAACGTTCAATAGCTGCATTTAAACAGGTTTATAAATTAAAACCTTCAAAGTTCATTATAACGTATCGCAAAAGAATGGGTCTGGGCTTAGTTTGTGCCTTGATGACGAACTTCCCATTAATTGAAATCAGTAACTTTTCATCTTTTAGTTTTTTTGTTCATAACGTATTGCTATTGTTATAAATAATATTCAATTGTTTAATTACATCACGTTAATTATAACAACAATCTATGAATATTTATCGAATATAATCATAGTTATAATAATTAAATGAATTAAAACCACTTTTAATTGTTTATAACACATTGAAATTGTTATAAACAATGAATAATTGTTTAGAATCATATGAAGTTATTAAGAACTATATTATATTGACCTAAGTTGTTAATAATGTTAATCATCTGATATGAGGAATCTATTTCAAATGTCTTCTTTATTCAACTTATTTTACACTCTTTTTGTTATAAAAAAAAAAACAGCTGATTTAAATTCGATTTTTTTTCAGATCTTCTTCATTGTATTATCGTTGACATGAAATTTGTTTGGAGTCGATATCCTCAGTCGTTATCGAGATATCGAAAACGAAAAAAAAACCTCACATACGCACGTACATACTTCCATTTTTAAACCTTCTAATGTTTTCAAATATATTAAAAAGTAAAGATATAATAAAATTACGAATTTCAAAAATCGACCTCATTACAATAACTTCCTGATGGGAAGTTAAAAATAACATGTATGGCTGAATATTTATCAAGTATTAAAACACGTTGGTAGCAGAGTTATGATCTACAAAGAAAAAAGGAGAATGAAATTGTCATTAGTTTCAACTAGTCATGACCTAATTTACTTTACTCATGATACTTTTAATGTTGTGCATAATTAAATTAGCCTTTACACACAATAATAATTTGAAGATCCGGTAATTCTGTAAAACTTACACTATAACGTGTTATGATGAATCATTTGATGGTTTTCAATTGTTACCTAACAAAATTTATGTCATAAAAATGTAGAATTCAACAGATGCTCTTCAGGTAAAATATTAACTTGAACAACTACTTGGATGAAAATTATTCGTCATTTTATCTTGTATGATAATTTAATAAGCCTCTCGTACATGGGCGTTGATAATCATAGTGCATGTAAAAGATCAACTCTAGTCACATATTTATAAGTACATGTTGTATATCAGATGTATCATAACATATAGTATTTTATGTTAAATTGCATCAAAGATTAATTAACTATATTTTGTGCTACCATTTTCAATGATCTCTGTTGAATAATATCAAACACTTTTATACTTTCGTTGTAAAAACAAATTAATTATCAAAATCTGTAAGTCTTATGATAATACATACATTGACAATTTACAATTTATTTACTACAATAATGGAAAGTTTTATTCTCGAAAAATCAACTGATATATTTATGTTGAAAATATAGTACAAATCCAACATTGTCATAAGTAGAATTATTACTAACTTTTACTTAGTAATTAAAATTTAAACTTGGATCTAATGTGAGGTCAAGAGTGGTCTAATTTTGTTATCTGCTAAGAATTTGTGATAAATAATAATATTTATTAGTTAATCACGAGTATCAGTATGAATGAAAATAAATTCATTGAATACAATTTTGAACAATTCATTAATACTCATTCTATTTTATTGTTGAATAAATCATTTATTAATTATTAAAAAGTTGTATTGAATTAAAATATATCTTTTTTTGTTTATGTAAAATATATGAATTATTTTCAATGAACTATTACTTTCTGTTAATTATATTATGATTAAAAATGGATAGTATTTAACTATTTATTCATTATTATAAGAATTTAAAGTAGTTAGTGATTATGAAAAAATATGAAAAGATATTATGTTTATATGTTTATAATAATATATCCAAATTTAACAGAAAAAAATCTTATTCATTTGATCATCGGCTGATCTGGCTTTATCCAAACTATAGTTTGGATAAATAAATAAGCTATGCAAACATATATAATATACATTACAAATATATTTGTAATGTATATTATATATGTTTGCATAGCTTATTTATTAGTTGTATTTTCTCTCTTATTAATCATGATTGAAAATTTTTAATTAGTAAAAAAAAGTGTGATTCCGACCTTATCTACAATGTAAAGAGAGTAGGAGTACCTGCTGCACCTGATTAGTAGAGACCACTCCTTCCATACTTTTCGCCCCTATATTCTAGTGCATATATTCTTGAAATCATTACCGTTAGAAAAAAGACTAAAAAAATAATAATGTATTATTCGTTTAGTTTTCTAAGTAGCTACTTTTATAAATGTAGAATAGATATTTAAGTCCAAGCAAATAATTTATTGACACTTAATGAACGCCTGTTCGGAATATCTTAACAAATAAATTTTTATTGAATAAATATGTAAGCTAATGAATTTTCATGAATAGTTTATCTAAATTTATTAGTTAATAGATATTGATAAATCAATGGAGTATTAATGCTTTAACTACTGGCAGAAGGATCTATATTAAAAATAAATGGATATAGATTAAATAACAATATCATTTATTTTGTGTGCTCTAAAAATATGTATTAATTTCCAGTAAATTTTTGTTTATAACATTATTACCAGGTATACTATTGAAAATTAGTAGAATTTTATTATTTAAACCAGTCAAATAATTGGATACTTATTACAACAATAAGTTGTACTGATGAAATTAGTAAGTAATGGATAAATTTTAAATAATTCGTTTATATCCATTGTGATAATTTTAAAAAATACCAATTTTTTAACACAACATTGATATGTTTAACAATATGAGTTTTTACTCTAAAAGAAGATGGCTGTTTTTACTACTTTAATTAGTAAACAGGTCAGAAAGAATAAACTTTTACACTGTAAATCCAATTGTTTAGAAACTAAACACTTAAAGCGTTTACAATGTTAAACATCATAAACGAACTATGGTAATTTTGTAGACGACTTTTAAACGGTTCTTGCCGTTTACCAAAATACTATAGTTTTTTTATGGCGTTTAACATTGTAAACACTTAGGTGTTTAATCATTAAACACTTTAAACGTTTTATTACTAAACACCTAAATTTTTCGGGATTTGCAGTGAATGAATGGATTGTCAATAAGCAACAAGTAAGTAGTTATTCAATAGTGTATTCTTTATTAAAAAGTAATAATTTAATATAATTCTTTTATCCTGTTCTCCAACGTTATATTTTGTGATTGAGTTTCAATGAAAATTTTATTAATCGTTTTTATATTAGGCTTGATGTAAAACCTGTATTTTTAAGATCTTGCAGTTTCGAAGTCTCTGATCCAAGAAAACGGGACATCTTTCCATACGATGGACATGTACACGCAACAGGTTCCGTTAACTCATGATGATAATATACTAAGATGTAACTTAAGTTAGTCTCCACTTGGAGAAGTCAAAGAATAAATATCCTTTCACCTGTTAGCTGCTATCTTTTTTATGTACTTTTATCATGATTTACAAAAAAAAAAAAAATTTTCTAGAAATTAAATAGTGAAAATATTATTAAAATATTAAATATCCAAGTATAACGGTCATTCTCCGATCTTGAAGTAATTTTGGTTTTTTCTTATGTTGAGAATGTTAGTCGAACCTCACGCCAGCATTCCAATTCTTCGTTACTTCCGGGTGGTCTTATTTTTTGTTATGATACGCAAAATCGATCTTTCCAAATTATTATTACTTCACATTGAAGGTTTATCTTTAAAAAATCTTGTTAGTGATCTTATAAATGATATTTACATATAATAACATGACACAACGTTTATTTCTATAATACTCTCGTTGGTCATTGCTGTGGATAAAGTTTATGAAAACGTGATAGGAATGAAAATAATAATCTAACACGAGATAAAATGGTAAAAGACTTCTTTATTTAAAAATGAAATATGTTTTATCGTGTACTGAAAGACCACTGTCTGTTTAATTATTTTAATGATACATGGATACTATGAATTTCACATTTTTATATATATATGCACAAATGCCTGATAAAATTGATTGATTATTTGTAACAAGATAAATAAAATAGTAATTATTTCTATCAGTTAACAAAAAAGTTTTTTTTTGACATTTTTTACTGGGTGAACAAGCGAAGACTGGGTCCAAATATGCAACAATAATAATAAAACAAGTACGCATCTCCTCGACCATTAATAGATTGAAAGGCTTGGAGCATGAACTCTATTTTAGATACAAGACATAACTCTTGAGGTGCAGGGGTCACGTACCTTTGTTATTTTGTTGAGTTTGACTTAAAATATTTTATTTTTATCATTTTTAAGTGTCTCTAATTTCAGGTTCGGTTATTTATTTTTTTTTTCAAGTTATTTTTTGTCAACTTATATGAATGAAAAATTAGTGATAAAGTATTTAGAAATAATTTCATTATTCAGCTGCCTTAATCCAACAAATTAAATATTACAAAGCTGATTTGAAAATTATTGTAGCGAATAATATTATATTAGCAATAGGTCATATTAGCCTACCTGCAGCAGAGTAAAGTATGTTTTTGTTCTCACAACACGTTGCTCGATACCGTTAAGCATTTAACATAACTTACACCCATCGGTATAGCAACTTGAAAAAGAATTTTCTCCAATGTAATCGAATCTCTTTTTTTATTTTGCCTCGTCAATCGTGAGTAGTTTTAGTGGCGGTTGCAGAAGACAATTACTATAAATAAATATTATTATAAATACTGTTGTGACGACAGTAATCCAATGCGTCTATCAGTCGTCACTCTTTTTTAATTTCAAAAATTAAACTAGAATAAAAATATGAATAGTATTATTAATTATAATTATGAGATAAATAAAATGAAAAAACAAAACTATGTTTCCAATTTATATTCTCTATAGAAGTAAAATATTACTGCAAATCTAGATATTAAGAAGTATGTTTTTTCAGCATGTTTAAAAAGTGCACATATAACGTCACATATTTGGCATGTATAGCAAGTGATATAAATTGGTCGACGTTTAAACATTTAAAATAAAAATTTATTTACTAATGTTCTCTTAGAGAATCACCTAATTGAATAATAATGCAAGCTATTAGTACTTAAAATAAATGTGCAGCCAATCTTATTTTATTTTAAAAAATCTGTATTAATCTCTAACTATGTTTATTTTTTTTTCTCGGTCTTTTAACAGATTACATGATGAGTGTGATGTTAATATTTAAAAAAACATTACTTTACTAATTATTAGAATTTTTATACTTATTATATTCTTTATTTAATACTTTTGTCATTATATAACTGTTAAAGTCTGTACATTTATTTTTTTTTCATGACTATGACCTTAAAGTGTTTGTTGTTGCATTTGTATTTTCTATAACAGTATTTTGAATCATCTCTATTTCTTTAACCACTAGATGATCCAGTTGGTATTTTCATTTTTTTAAAAAAGTAGATGAATATTGAAAAATATCACGGAAACACTATCCTATTAGATATGGAACAGTGTCATTTTCGTAGTATTCGTTAAAAATAATCTATGGACAAACTTCACTTTTCATTTGAGCTTAATAAAACAACTTTAATGAAAAAGTTTTAATATTTAAAGTAAATAAACACAATAATTTGGTTAGCTTAATAATGATGAAAAATTGGTAGAAATTTACTAAAAATTATTTAAAACATATGTAGTTAACGATTTTTTTATAATAACAACTGTATAATTCATGTGTCAAAACTGATGAATGAGAATAGTTTTTAGCTGATTTCAGTTAATAATTTTAAATTTTCATCACTACTACAAATTATATTTATCCCACATATGATTTAAATTTATTTTATATTTTGTGGGTACAGTAAATACATCAATGTTGATACACTTAATAACAAATAATTTTATTCAATTCATTACCTTTTTCATCATTATTATTAATTAGTTCATTCAAACCAATTTTTATATTCATTTTATTAACAAAAATTGGCGGTTAAAAAGGACTTTAGCCCTCAATATTGAATGAAAACTGTATCGTAATAACAGATATCTTCAAGTATTGATTTAAATCAGAATTAATTAGATACGATGATGAATTTGATTCTGAAATATTTCAAGACCCTTCCAAGCAAGTAAAATTTTGATAAAACTTTTTTAAAATGAAGAAAAAAAAAATTTTAGAAGTCATCTAATGTTAAAAGTTCCTCAACTACTAATGAATCATAGGAATATAGGAAGATATATTCTTCATCTGTGACGCAATGAGTATATGGTATATAAACACACTATTATATAACCGCTGGATAATAGCAGTGTGTTAATTCACATATACACATTGTTTACAAGCTTAGTAAAGATTAAGAAAGTATTGAATCTGAAGCATGAAACAGACGTTAAAATTAGCAGAACGATTAGATATTGTATTTGAATTAATAATATTTTGGGAAAATCAGTGTTACAATCAATTATTATTTTATTGTACATTAATATTGAAGATAAAAAATAATTTTAATACTGTAAAGAAATTAAAAATTTTTCGGTTTATCTTTAAAATAACAATTAATAATTATTTATATTTTAAACGATCAATGATACAGCATGTTATGATTACAAATAAACTTTCTACTATATTTGTTAATTATGATTGTTATTTAAGTCAGATCCATGAAAAAAAAGTATTTTATGCAGAGAGAGTTTACTTACCTTGCATTTTAAATTGTCTTATTGTTAACAAAATTCGTATCGATAAGAATTTTGAATTATTCCGAAATAACGACAATCTTATTTATTATTTTTTGGTTGAATTGTGTAGAAACATCAGCGGACTTGTGTTTTAATTATATTTTTTAATATTTTATAGAGAAAAAGCTTTATATTTTTGGTGCTTGGAATATTTTTTATATCTTCATAAAAATATAACGATTCTCAATCGTTCAATCTGTAGTTAAATGTAGAAGACTAACCTGTACATTAATAAATTAGCTGTTTCTAGTTATTTGATTATTATTTTTTATGTTTTAGTTTCTTCAAAATTTGGGAAAAGTGGACAGAACAGCAGATGATATTTTTGATGAACATCTTCAAAACTTTACACGACAACAAAATGCAGCAAATAGACTTCAGAAAGAATTCAATAATTACATTAGGTGTGTTAGAGGTAAGTTATTAGATTTAATCGTTATATATAAAACCACGAATGAAAAAAAATACATCATCCATAATATTTAATTCTTGACGAGTAACTAATTCTTCTTTAATTTTCTATGCTCTAAAATCTATATATTCAACCTTATTCATTCAAATAATGGATTTTTTATTTATGGTAAAACCTAAAATTATGACAAAGTATTGTAATATATCAATATAATAAATCATCTCAATCAAAAACAAATTTTAAAATAATATAATGAAACTACGATTATACTTATTCATAAATCTTCTAAGCTATTCACATACCAATTCATGACATTTTATCCATCAAAGGGTACTATGTTAAGCAATTATATTTATCTATATGAATGCTTTCACTTGATATTATGACGGTTATTATCTGATTGCAGCTGTTCAAGCAGCTTCTAAGACTCTTATGGACTCCCTAAATGAAATATATGAGAGTCAATGGACAGGACATGATTTGCTCTACGTTCAGGCACAAAATTTAGATATGTTATGGCAGGATTTTACTCATAAACTTGCGGACCAAGTGCTAGTGCCTCTCAACACATATCAAAGCCAATTTCCTGAAATGAGAGTAAGAAAATATATATCCTCATATTTATTAATTTATCCAAATTATTTTAAATACAGTGTTTATACTATTTTTATTTATTTTGTTATTCTTTAGAAAAAAATAGATAAACGTGGACGCAAGTTGGTAGACTATGATGGCCAGAGGCATAGCTTCCAATCACTTCAGTGCAATCCAAAGAAACGTGATGAAAGTAAAGTGCTGAAAGCAAAAGAATTACTGGAAGAAGCTAAACGGACTTATGAACAACTTAACTCAGAACTTCATGATGAATTGCCAGCTCTCTACGATTCACGCGTACTTTTTCTTGTCACTAATTTACAAACTCTTTTTGCCGCTGAACAAGTATTTCATGTGGAAAGTGCCAAGGTATATCATTATAATAAAAAATGAGAAAAAATAATGAAAACTTACACATTTACTATCAACCGCAAATATCAATTATATTCTATCTTTCTAGGTATATTCAGAGTTAGAAGCAATAGTTGATAAATTAGCTAATGAAAGTCAAAGAGGGTCATACACGCTAAAAAAAGCTTCTGAACCTCAGAGTCCAAAATCTCCTAATGCTAATTCATCGTAAGTTTTATTCTTATTGTAGCATTAATTTTGTTAATGCTGAGCATTTTTGTTTTTCTAAAAAAAGTATTAATTTTTTTTCCACAGATTACTTTTATTAATGTTACGATCTATAGATGATTTTTAATGCATCCGAAAGCTTATTCTTTTTTCTAAAATAAATGTTTATAAAAGTCATCTGTGCAGAAAAATTAATCTTTTTTCTTGAAAAACAGTATTACTGATCTATAATACTATAATACTAGCTGTAATACTGATTAAATAAGACAAACATTAATTTTTTTTTTATTTCTTTCAGATTGATAATAAACACACAATCGCCAGCACAGAACAGTATTTCACCTGGTAACATTTTATTATTAATCTTTTTTCTGTGCATTTAATGTATTAAATAGTTTAGTGAATTGTTAATTAACAGCATGCATTATATTCAATCCACTAATTCTTATTATGGATCTCTTTGAGATTACCATAAGGAAAATTGTTAAGTTTTGAGTGTTGTTTGTCGCGTGTTCCAGCTCTTGACGAAAAGATAAGTGAAGCCAGAGATTCATCACCTACTTCTCAATTAAATGGCAATGCAAATAGTAATGCTAATAGCAATGATAACTCAAGCAATAACCAAGATTTGACGTCGCAAAATACTGTGCCACCTGCTAAAAGAGTTGAAGAATTGTATGACATACCCGTAGGTAAGTATAAGAGTAGTAAAGTTGAAGGAGTAAACAACTTAAGGACCAATAATTAGTGAGGGACCTCTACTTGAAATTTATTGCAAGTCATTATTTGTTTTTAATTCAATTACTTATCGTGTTTCTTTGAAGATGCTTTAGCTTCGATTATCCAAGAGTTAATAACAACTAGTCCTGGATAATGAATCTTTCAATTATTTGTATAATTGCTATAGCATGAATGTTGAATTGGTTTTTGTTCATACATTTTCTAAGTGTGTCTGAAAAATCGAATAATAATAATAATAATCTATTGAAAAATATTGAGAGAAACATGTTATCAGTTATGTCTAAAACAGTCAATTATAAAAAACACTTATGATACAGGTCCATCGCTAATAGTAAACATTGAATAATTTTTAGACGTGGATTATATAAATGGTACGAATTTGTCTGTAGGAGCAACTACTGAAAACTTGCCTCCGGGTGTTTTATACAGAGTTAAAGCAACATACAAGTATGGACGAGAAGATGTGGATGAATTATCATTTGATGTTGGTGAGATCATTCGAGTTGTAGAATATGATGATCCTGAAGAACAGGTTTGTAGTTATAAATTTTATCATTGTATTATTTAGCTCTACCCTTTAAAATAAAAAGAAATTTGGTATTTTTTAACATTTATTTTGACAAATATACAATCGTCAATATTTACCATATGTATGATTTTTTTAATTTTCTAAAAAAAACCAACTAGATCATAATTTATGAAAATAAATTTATTTCAAATACTTTAGGAAATATTCGTTTAAAACCAATTAATCTAAAAATTCAATTTTTATTTTGAATTATTAATTGAATAAGTCCAAAAAATATACTTTTTGACAATGACTGAGAACATACATAATTGTCACTATCTTCAAGTTTTCATGTATTACTTTATTGATAATTTTGATAAAATTAAGTAATTTATAAACAACAAGTGATACATGCTTATACCTTTTTTTTTATGTATAAACGTTAATAATTGATATATTTTAATTACAGGAGGAAGGTTGGCTTATGGGAATAAAAGAAGGAACTAATGAAAAAGGAATGTTTCCAGCAAACTTCACAAAGCCACTATGAGCATTATGCTCAGTTTTTAATACATATACTACAATGCTCACAGTAACTGCATATTTTACTGAAAACTAAGCATGAAAATGAATTGCGCATTTGTAAAAGATAATTGTAAGGATTTCGTAATAACATAAATTAAAATTGAAAAACAATCGAAAAAAACTAAATTCATAGAAATGATGGAATTTACAAAAAATAAATAAATAAAGAAGATAGTAATCGCTAAGGACTGTTGCGAATGGTGAAACGCAAAGTGCCTTAATTCAGCGCAAAATTTGTGCCAATGATCATTTTTTGTGTAAAATTTGTCCTCTCATATTAATTATATATATAAATTGATAAGATATCGAAGATTCATCAAAGAATATATTTAAATTTATTGTATTTATACGATAGAATAATAAAATACTTGCGTCTTTCATGCCCGATTTTGTAAAATACTATGTATGAAAAATGTGGAAAAAATCGATTTTATCAAGTATTATTTTGATTTCATTTTTAAAAACAACTTCATATGTATTTCCGGTATTCTATTTGTTTACAGTTTTATTTTATAAATTACAGAATTTTGTTTATTTTGTAGTTACTATCATCAATTGATCTTTGTTAAAACATATTATCATTCGATTATATATGAGAGAACTTTCTTCAGTCAGCCA
Source organism: Chelonus formosanus (assembly GCA_028641665.1). Classification (NCBI taxonomy): domain Eukaryota; kingdom Metazoa; phylum Arthropoda; class Insecta; order Hymenoptera; family Braconidae; genus Chelonus; species Chelonus formosanus. The sequence continues at coordinate 6,971,613 of CM054002.1, forward strand.
AAATATTCTTACAGCGTAAATAATGTAATGAATTAATATTATTTTATTGAACTGTATATAGATGAGAAAATTGTAGAACTATTTTGTGAAATACCTTTACAGTCATCAGACAACTATATTATTGTCAATAGGCATTTTGTTAAATTAAAATTTTTATCAACTTTTTCATAATTACTTGGTTTTAATGATTCGGCTGAAAGCCTACTTTATGAATTAATCAAGTATATAATATATAAAATATGTAATGCGTTTAATTTTCTTAGTTAAAAAAACTTTTGATGAAATTATTCAGAAATACATACTCAAAACCGATAACAGATGATAATAATGTAAATATATATTTTAAATCTAAGAAATATTTCATGTTATTTCATCTGTTGCTGTCGGAAGGTTAAAATTTTTCAATTCATCAATCTAATAATTATTGTATGATGAACACAATCAATCAAAAGGTGATTAAAACAAATAAATATTGTATTGAGTCTTACTAATGGATTATAAGAATGATTTTTCTTTCTGTATTTATGCAAGTTAATTGTAATATAAAATAAAACTCGATAAATTGAGCTTTTGATAATGCAGATAACATTGATTATGATTATGAAAAATGCAAACATTAATTGTAGGTTGATATTGTTTACTAATAATAATTTTCAGTTAGATAGTAGTTTTGCTTAAGAATTATTTTTAATTGTTATTGAATACTCTCGACAAATTGATCTGTTTAAATTAATTATAGTAATATATTCTTTATATATAATGGATACATTCTGATAAAAATGCTCTTGCATAAGTGTGTGTTTTTTCATTATCGATATTTTATCAATGCAAAAAAGTTGCAATTATTAATGAAGGAATGTTTTCTTTCATTTTTTTACAATTATACATTATTGTTTATTATTCAGATTTTTGCGTCACTATAATCTATGTTTAACGAAAAAACGAAAAATTTGATTGATTTTCTTTTCTTATTCAATTTCGATTATTATAAAACATTATATTTTATTAACAAACAATGCAATGCATTATAATGAGTTAAATTAAATGAATTATTAATGTTTGGCAGTTAAAAAACGAATGTTTGATGATAATTTTGATACGAAATATTCTAAATTTAGGGTTCAATATCGACAAACTTAATGTATCAGTATAACATTTGTTGTTATGTCATTTATCATTTCTATGTCATGTTATTTAATTATTTAATTTTATTTGAGAATTATAAGTCATATTTCCATAATCTTAAAATAAAGTGTTAATCATACTATCATAATAACAATTATTGCTATTTTGTTTTTTTGTCTTCCATTTCTCTTATTATATTTATTATATTATAAATATAAATAGATAAAATTTTATGCAAACGAACATTGATGTATTGATAATCATTTATAGCTTGAGTAAAAATAATTATATAGTCTTTTTCATGTTATAAATTAAAGCTCATTTATCTAATGACGTGTAAGTATTCTAACTAATTAGATATGTAATACGGAAATGTTAACAGGAAAGAATGTTGTGTACAATTATTAAATTTTACTTGGTAAATTGAAAAATTCCGTCATCTGTTTTGAATGACAATTAACTCGATTATGTTCAAGTATTATCGCAATATCAGAGAAAACCTTCAATTAATAAATATTTAAAATAACTGATTGTTTCTTGTAATCTGTTTTTAGAGTATTTGATACAGTTGATGAGTTAAGCCATATCATATTAGTCAAAAATAAAATGACGACTTATTGCAATGTAAGTTAAAAAAATTTCTACAACAAAGTAAATAAACATACTTTCTTAATAATTTGATAAATAACACTCATTTTAATTTCTGTTTTTAATCATGTTTAGATTCATAATTTCAATGAATTTCTACTAATGAAAATTTCTGTAAAATATTTTTCAAGTACTATACATTTATTTTCAAATATCTGCCTCAAATAAGTTCATCGTAAACCGACTAAATGTAAAATATTTAAATAAATGACAGATTAAAGAATGTGAAATTATTTCTAGAGTATAAAATAACTTTTGTTGATAAGGAGTAATCGATCATTTTTACAGTTAGATATTCTATTTTTGCATTGGAGGTCGTTGTGAACTCATGTGTACAAATTGTGAAAAAGTGTGAAGCCCTATACTAAAATGATAATCTTTTTAGGAGTAATGATGAGGGTTCCGTTTGTTAATGAATATTTTTTGCAGCCTATCATGTGTAGAAGACTTTAGTTTGGATGTTTTTCTACCAATCCTTGAGTAAATTGTAACTGTGCCATTAATACGTAATAATCCAAAGTAAATCCATAGGACTGAACAAATGAACATACGTCTTATGTATAACGTTTTTATTATAATATTTATAAACATAAGTTCATTTTTGTGTTATGATGTTAGAGTAGAATCTATAATAGAATTTAAAAAATATTGAATTAAAAAATTTGAACGGAAGTAGTGATTGAATGCGCACGCATTTATAGTTAACGACAAAGTAGTATGGCGCTAGTAATCACAGAAGAAGAAAAATAGTGTGAAAAATAATGCAAAGTGGACCAACCGGAAGCTGAATTGATGAAAAAGTATGAGAAGAATACGTTTAGTATCAGGGTGAAATAGAAAAGGCACGAAAGGAACTAGAAGTGTTGGCTACTAGGGAAAAGTAAATAAAAAGCGTGTCGTTGATACATATGGTGGAGGTTAAGTCACATATGAATGTGTACGATAGTGTGGTGTAGTGCGCGCGACGGTAGCAGAACAAGAGAGATTAGAGAAACGGCAAGAGAATAGGAAGAGAAACGGTGGACGCCATCTTGTGATAGGCGGTTACCGTGGAGTGCAGAGACACCGTGGAACGAGTCTACGGTATAGAAGAAAAAAAGTAGCTTGTGAGTAAGTCGCGTGTCACGCGTACGGGAATATACTCAAGACAAGAAGTTGACGGAGTAATAGTTGCCTGATGGATAGAAAAGATCAAAATAATAGGATTGTAGTCAGACAGTACCGGGAAGTGGATTTGAGCGTGTTCACATCGTGAGAGAGGGAAGAAAAAGTAGGCCCGGCTGAAGAGGAGGGTTGAAGGATAACACACGAAAAGAAAGAGAAAAATATAGAGTGCGCACACGATCCTAACACCTATAGAGAATAGCATAGGTGAAAGAGACGAACTGTAGTTGGTTTCATCATTGAGTGTACTGTTCTAATATTCGAATAATTGACTAGTGGTGGTTTGTTCTGACGAGCTCTTACATTCTCCGTGCCTTCTCCACAGGCGGGTGGAGCGGCCGGTACGCGATTTTAATCTGGTTAGTGGACACGTGCGCGCCGCGCGACTACTCCAGTCAGGCTTCGCCAATCTGGTTTGGCTAACAAGATTCGCGTGGACGCGCGGGTTGATAAAACCCGGCGCACGATATCGCCAGCTCACGATACTACTTTAGCAGCAGAAGAAACGAGAGAAGGTGCGAATGGTTTTATTTATTAAGTTACAGGACGTGACTTCTTTTTTTATACATATAATTCCATTCACGGACGTGTGGAATCAGTGATTTTGTTTTCTGACACTCCCCGATTTCCTATACTCTGCTTTTGTTGCTATTGCTGCATGGTGCTGCTATTACTACTGCTTATCATTTCCCCTGTGATATGTGCAGTGAATAGAGAGGGAGATTCCGGAAAACGAGTGGGAGAGTGCCTGTAGTCTGAGCGAAAGGGCGAGTATGTTCGGAGCAGTACAGTGTTCAAGCGAGAAAGAAAGAGAGAGGGAGCAAATGGCTGAGTGAAACAGAACTAGACGGCGTGAGTGAGAGCACGGTGGGTTACCACACCCAACCGCGCCGGGAGCCGAGTGAACGAGAAGCAGAACATACGCGACAGGGTGAGGGACCCAAAGACCACCGGGTGGTCATCGGGTCTCACCGAACAGTTTTTAAGTGTTGCATTTCACTACTCTTCATGCCAACAATTTGTCTCATTTCCTTCATGTTGATTTCGTCTGTGACGGTGATTTAACTAAGAATTCTCCTTTAAATACTCATTAATGATCGTGACTTGACGTTATACTTTTGATGTAATGTCCGAGCAATGTTCGCAAACGGTCAAGTTATACTGTCGTGTTAAGTAAATCAGAAATATCGGAAATCAAACTTCTATCATATTTCCATAATTGCACAAACGACCAGACAAAACGTTTACACATATATTACGCGGTGAAAATACGCGCGCGCGCTCTTACTTAATTCCTTTTTCATCATTCTCATTATCTATCACTTGTTCACTTATATTATATGACACATATAAATAAGTGAATTAATGTTCAATATAAGTGCAGGTTCAACAGTAACTGCACTAATAGGTCAAAAAATATCGTCCTATATCCGTCCGACAAAGAACACTTGATTTTTTAAATAAATATATTTGTTTTTTGCTTAGTGATTGCCTTCTCTCGTGAACGCGGGTGATTGATGTATCATCAAGGTGTATTTCTGCTGAGTGAAGAAGCCAATTCATCAGTGAAAATATATTGTTAAAATAAACATAAAGTGAAGCCAATAGCTAAGTGAAGTGAAATAGTGTTCAGGATAACCAGGTGCACTGCTGGCAGTTGCAATAACGACGACAACGTTGCTCATCACCGTGGCATCAAGATAATATCGGCCGAAACGAGGCAGCCGAGCAGCAGCCGCCTCCTGCCTGCATCAAACGCTTGGCAGCTGAGCAGGCATATTCTATTCGCCAACTCGCGCTACCTCTTTTTTTCCTCCCTCCGAGGATTTTGCTGCCCTAAATCATGGCGTGCTGTCTGTCAGAAGAGGCTAAGGAACAGAAACGAATCAACCAAGAGATTGAGCGGCAACTTCGGAGGGACAAACGAGATGCCAGGCGGGAACTTAAACTTCTGCTTCTTGGTAAATTTATTTTTTATCTTTCAACTTGTACATATTATTATATTTTATTTATTATTATTCACTTTCATTATCAAACTGTTTATCTAACATCAATCTAGCATTCCGCTTTAGCTTTTTCATTTCATATATTTCTCAGGATTTACAATGGTTTTACATTTTTTTACTCTAAAATATTTCTTCATCAAAAAAATTCAGGTTTTTATGTATTAATCATTTATAGATTATCTTTTTAAAACTAAAACAAAAAAAGAACTGTTGATTTATTAAATTGTTCTACATATTCTAATCACATCGAAAGATGTTTTATTTACAATTAGATTATTTAACAATTCTAATAGCAATGAATCCATTTATTATCAGTAGTTTTTCTCTCAATTTCAATATCGTACCTGAAAATATTGCATTTAGTCCATATTATTCATTTTTCTATCAATTAGTTCAATGAATAAAAATATTCTTCGCAAAACAATTTGATCAAAGTTATCATATGATAACCAATAAATATTTATTGGTGGATGTTAATTTACAAGAAAGAAATTTTTATGTAAGATTTAAAATTATTCAATTATACTTGAAAAAAATTTCTGCATCATCAATTTTATTGAATATACTTCATCTGTTGATAATGAAAGAACGAGAAACAACGGTGTGTTTGTATAAAATTCTGACCACGTGCCCTTGAGATTATGATTCACGTGGGGTCGAATAGTTTTATGAAACACATGTGCTTATATATTAGTGGATTAAATCAGCATATTCATACTCTTTTTTCTTATTCTAACTTACAATAGAAAATTTGAAAGTTGAAATTGCAATATTTTTGTATGAAAAGAACTTTAAAATTAGTCATCTTTTGGAGTAACATTCTTAAGATGACTAATGTTTACCGATTATAATAATTTTTGATGTTTTTGTAATAAATTATTATTATTTTTTTACTATCTTTTTTATTATTTAGAAAAATGAGATAACAATTTTCTCAATCAACTATTGAAATTTAAAATTTTTTTATTGGATATAAGAGATAAAACTCATTCAAATTTTGTCTGTTTAACCTTGCAATTTAGTTGTAAGTTAACTAAACTGATATTTGTTACATCGACACCATCATGTCTTATAAATAATGAATTTTTAAAACATCTATTAACGTATGTAATGAATTGATTATTCTAATTATGCTTGAAAAAATTACCTTTATCAACAAAATAGAAGTAAAGTCGAAAGAAAAAGAACTTTGAAATGCTAGGTAACATTTATTGATATTTATTTATTTAATATTTATTTTGATAATTTTTCTTCATAGATGCTCTATTAAGCTTTTGAAAAATTTGTTAATTTAAAAAAGGCATAGAAAATATTGCAGCTTCAAACTAAAATTCAATACTTCAATTAGAAATCAAATCATAAATGCAAAGAATAAAATTTATGACAAAAATAGAAGATAATATTATCCATGTATAATACACACACTGGATGAATATATCAACCCAGGATCCTATTGTATCGGTATGTTTTCCGTTCATTTTTTATGCCCTAATTGCCGTTATCATAGCATTAGCAATTAGTGTGAATCTCATGCTAGTGCAAGTCAGTAAGCTAATGGTAGCGTTAAACGCATTCGAGAGTAAATAGTAAAACGTTAAGAAGTTAATTAAAAAGAAATAGGGTAAGCTTACAAATTTTTATAAAAACAAGAGATAAAAAAAGTACTGAGTCATTATTATTCTCAAAATGATGAATACAAAATTGAATCCTTTATATATAAAAAAATTGTCCATGTCTATATAAGAATTGAATGTCGCGGATAAATATAATTTTTAAATTTACTCATTTTAATGATTGAACATTGAAGTATTGACTACGATTTCTTTGCAATAACTTTTACTTTTTAGTCGAGTAAAAATAGTATTAGATTTACTCCAAAATAGAATAATTTTTGTCATTGTTTCATAAAGACTGAAAAAATAGCTCTTTAATGGGTAGGGATGGAAATATTAGGATAAAAACTGTAATTTAAAACTTTTATTACATCATTTTTAATATTGTAATTTTATTTTGTGACAAAAGTTAGAAAATTTTAATTCACACAAAAAATATGTTATGAGACTTCCAAATTATCATTTCACTGCAAATCGAGGTACGTTAAAATAACACACCTTAAGTTAAATGTTAATTGCTGTATACAAACTATAGAGCCTTGTATTTATTTTATGTATACTTCGAGATAGTGTGTGTTTATGTCTTGCATATTAGAGTTTTTAATACTCACATTCAAAAATGAAGATTTATACATATTTTCGAGTTGTATTTTTTATTCTTTAAAATAGAATCAAATTTTTTTTCTAATTTCTCATGATAAAGTATATTATAGACAATATTTGACAATTTTAAGACATTGTGTATATTTTATTTTGTATTATTCCTTATTTTATTAGTTCTGATATCTCCTTTTTATATATTGATTTTTGAAACGTTTTATGATAACAATGGACACGAACATTCAAATTTACCAAATAGAATTGACTGTTCTAATAAGCATTGTAAATGCGAGGTAGTTGGTATATGTTATTGGGTATAAAAAACCGATTCACTAGCAATCAATGAAAATAAATTATAGAGAATTGCATAATCACAATTGAAGCTACTTTCCATGAAATGAAAAGGAGAGATTATAAGTTGTCCAAGAAAATATTCAATTCACTATCTATTTCAAATCATGTTAACCAAAAGGTGTAGAAATAATCCTGAAATAGTTTTTTTGTTGTTAGTCATAAGTAAATAACGTATACCTTAATCAACATCACAACGACTCAAAAAGTAAATTCGATTAGAGTTGGATTCGATATGTAACACTCTAAGTCATCATGTCTACACTGTAAATCCAAAATCCCCTAATGCATGTTTGAAATTCACGCATGTAATGTACAACGTCATAAATAAACTATGTAGAATTTTTGTAGACACTTTTTACACACATAAAAGTGTGTGAAAAATTCACACATGTAGTATAGTTTGTTAATGGCGTTATACATTTAATACATATCAAGTGAATGAATTTCACATACACACACGGAGAAAAAATAACGTGCATACAACTTTATTTCTGGTAAATTTTATCAATACATGTAGTAAATATAGGGACAACTACACAATAAAATAAAATTCACCTTACTCTTTTAGTAAACTCAAAATTTTTGTGTAACCTTACAGTAAAGTATTTTTTAATATAAATTTCTAATATTTATGAACATTTACATGATAAATTTCAGATTATGATATCCAAGCACTCTAAAAATTCGTAAAGTTAATGCACAGCTCTAAGAGGACAAGCACAGTTTGTAAATGTACGAACTATAATTGTTATTTTAAATTAAAAAGATATATATTATTCAATTTGTAGTATTTATTTGTTTATATTAATATTATTGTTTATGGTTAAGAAGGTATGGTGAACTTGTATTTATTTTTACGCTTGAATAAATTTCTAAGCTAAGGAGATTCGAACCTACGACCATTTAAACGCACGCATTTTAAACTAACGCTTTAGCCTGCTCGGCCAACTGACTAATTAATATCAAAACAAAAATAGGTCTATCTGAATGCGTATGTTTTAATGATAGGTATCAAATACTCTAGTGCTAGTGATGTTCATCTTACTAGATTGTAAAAGAATGAGTGCATTAACTCGGAGTATTTTATCTATCAGATATTATCAGAATTTTATAGTTTTACCTGACTGTAAGGTACTGTTTGAATTATTTTGCTCGGAAAAAATATTTTACTTTACAATAAGGTGCAATATACGCATGAACAAGTTACTCAGTTCAGAAACTAAGACAAAAATGACAAAATATTCTTACTTTAATCATTAAGTAAAAATTTTCATTCTATTTCGGATCTAAAAGTATCATTCACTTTGCTTACAGAAAAATTTTCAATATCTGGAGTATGGATAACTTTATTATTTCACTACATTTGAGATGTGAAAAATACTTTACAGAGTCAACGAATACATGATACGTAGGGTTATTGGTGCCTTTAATTTAATGTTGATTACTGTAATTTTTTTACTATTTCTGTAAAGTAAAAATTACAGCATTCATTTTTTTTCATGCATGTAAATCATCTCGGATTTTCAGTGTAGATCCGTTCATCCTACAAGTTCCAAATCATGCCCTTATTATTATATTTTATGTCACAAAATGTTTCAATTCTCATTGATTATCGCGATAGCACTGTTTATCGGCCGACTACCTAATTTCAACAGCTTTATTATTTAATTACTGGTTGCACAGAAAACAATTGTATTTGTATTTTTATTGTAAACATATATAGAATAATTGCTAAACTTGTGACTAGTCGAAGGGTAAAATGATCAGTTGTTTTTAATTTTGAAGAAAATTCTTAATCAAGTCGAAAGCTAGATCTCTCAATCAACTGTATAAGATCTTAAAATCAATGCTTGAAAAAAATAAGCGTACTTATGATATGAATAATTTTATTTAATCATTTTTTTTCGAATAATTTATGTTATTTTTGATGTGAATAATCTCATGATTTTTATGCTTGTTTCTATTTTTTATGAAAAAAATGGAAAAATATCGTTGTCGAAAACAGGGATTGTAAAATGTCTTATGATTCAAATATCGAATACTGACCGATATTAAGGTATATGGAGAAGATAATGTTTACTTAATTTCGACCGACTAGATGAACTATGTAGAAACTTAGAGAATTTGAAATTTTTCCATTCTAAAATGGGAAATTTCTAACTATTTCTGTGCTAATGTTTTGAATTATTTTATTTCATTTTTAATATACAAACTACGAAATATTTTCAAAATTTTCCGGGCTCACCAATAGAAATGAATCTCTTATCCCCACTAGAACATTAACAAAAATATCAAATTAACAAAAAGAACAACAAAATAAAAAAATTGAAGATTCAGAATTATGTTACTTGAAAGGAGAATTTGTAGTTCTCCAATATGAAGAAAAATTTTGCCTTGTACTGTGCTCAAAAGTGACAAACAAAAATTGAAAGTTACAACAATGATTATGAATGTCAACAACTAGAGATGACCTGACAAGGAAAACATCGACAATTATTTTATAAATGATGTAGTTTGTAGAATTCCAATGTCCGAGTTGCTCAACCGTAGTGGAGTTCATAGTGTCTCTGCCATTGATAGTTTACGAGAGAAGCAAAATAATTTTAATAATGGATAATCAGTGTTTATACTAAAAACCGTTATTATTTAATATACATTTATAATGGTTGTTTTTTCAATAAATCTTATGATTGATTTAATTATCTTTCAAATCACTCCGATGTATTCTCTTATATAAAGCCTCAATTGGCCGATAATTAGTGCCACTACGTTATGTTTTATTCTTTTTAAAAATATTTTTAATTATTGAACATACTCAATCGAAATTTCTCGGAAAATTACTCTGAAATCTAAAAAAATATAAATATTCAATATAAATTTTCTTCTGCAATCTAAGTAAAAAAAATATTTTCGTCGAGTTTTTTGCTGATTTCGAAGGAATCCTTATAAAGATTGATACAGTCGTCCGATCAGGGCTGGATTGGGTTAAACAAGGGATTCACTAGGTAAGTTCTTTATAATAATCATGTCAGAATCTACTTGGGCTGAGTGAAAGGTTTCCTAGAACGGTTACGATAGGGTAATCAAGTCAGAATCGGATCGGGATGAATAAGGGTTTTTCTAGGAAAGTTCCACGAGATAATCATGTCAGAACAGGATTGAAATAAGTGAGGGATTCTGTGAAAGGGTTATGATAGGGCTGTCAAGGCCGGATCGGGAAAAGTGAGAAATTTCTTAAGAGGGATTCCCTTAACGCCTGATAGGGACTCTGTATGGAGACTGTATTATGACACTCTTACTGTAGCCTAATTTTGTCCAACACATTCTCATTTTTATTAAGAGGCATTATTATCCCTTTTAATTTCATATTTTGAATGATGATATTGTAATATATTACGATATTTTACTGAAAAAGGGAAACTAATACGATAATCATTTAAAGAATTAAGTTATTAAAAATTACTAACAATAAAAACTGACTGCTTATATTGATTTGATATAAAACAACATTCTTAGATAACTTTGTAATTGTTATTGAACTCTTATTTTTATATGAATACCGAATAAAATTTATTCACTCAGTTTGCGTGAAAATCACCTGATGTTATTTAATTTCTGAACGCACATACTTACGTACGAACATCCACTTAAAAACTTTTGTTTTCGACTCTACGGATCTTAATACGTGGACATATGTTGAAATTTGGGATTCGCCAAATTAGACCCTGTATAATAACTTTTCACTGGAAAGTTGATAATACTAAAAATTAACAATCAATTTAATAAGACTTTTATTGTGATCATTCAAATGGCATTACTTTTATTTTCATGAATTCTTTTGTTATCTAAACCTATTTAATCGAAAAAAAGGAAAAACTGTACAAGAACGTATTTTCTAATCGATCAAATGTTTCAGTGAGCTAATAATAAATTAGAAATGGACAATACGTAACATGTTGATGGTAATTTTTTGACACCTGCTGTAAAGAAATAAGTATTTATATTTTTAAGAAATTGCGAGTGAACATCAGAGAAAAAATTGGAAAATTTTTGTACAGTACTTCGCCCGTTCAAGTATATAAAATGTGTTGGTTTAAGTTAATTATCTAATGAAAAAATTATAAAATACAAACTGTTAGATTTTGTGACAATAATTGCTATTAAGATCATTGCGTAAAAATGAAGAAAAAGTTTTATGAAAGAAGGAAAACAACGTTGGAGTTTAAATTGATCTTAAAGATTACAAAAAATTAATTTCGATAACTTCAACGTATTGGTAATACCAATTTATCAAAATCTTCGACTTTATCATTCCATCAACGATATACCACACGTACACATCCAAGAATCAATATATATCGTGCGCACTAAAATGAAATGCTTTAATGCCTTATGATAACGCACCTTATGTGTTCCAAATTTGTATGCACTTCAAAGTACTCAAAAACAACTAAATGAATTTATATACTTCACATGTATTAAAATAAAACACTTCGATTTGCAGTTTGTTTCAACACAGCTTGTTTTTTTAATTAACCCTAATAATCGATGAATATCTTCTATGATGACGAAAGAATTTCTTTCAATGTAACATAATTTATTAGCAGCCAGTAAATGTGTTATTTAATAAAAAAATCAAATAAATATTAGGTTACATTATCCTTGTAATAATTTATCAATAAAAAAAGTGAAATTAACTTCGATTTATTAACAATTTTAATTTGGAATAAAATGTACAATACTATGATGGTTCCATAATTATTAATATCACAATCACGCCTATATTAAGTAAATGCCTAGTAAAATGTGTACTCAAGATTAGAGTCCTTCAAGACAGAGTCTGGCAAGACGACGCCATATTGCTCGATTCTTGCCTAAAGTCCCCTTAGAACTTACGGGACTCAAGTCCCATGTAGGAACTGCCAGAGTTGACGATCGGGTGAACTTTGGCCCAACACTGGGTTGCCCAACTTTGGCTGAACAGAGGTCATCCAAGGTTGGAACAAGTTAGGCATAATTGATCTACCACGAATGGGTAGTTTCCTCTGTCCCAGACCTGAACCAAATTTTGGTATATTACCTTTGGCTGATTAATCTTGGGCCAGCTATGGGTCAACTTACATTGACCAAGGACTTATTTTCTATCCATAAATTTGAATAAAATGATATCTAGAATGATTAAAAAAAACTATCCACTATCAAATAGTTGTATCTGTTGATATATATGTAATTTTTATATTGTATTTAATAAGTCGATAGCCGAGCGGGTAAAGGCACCGATTTAAGTTGCGTAAAGTAGTGGTCACAGGTTCGAATCTCCCTGAGTACAATTTTCAATTTTCTGCGAAAATGACATTAATGATACTTGATTAATTATATTTCTCTTATAAAAATCATAAAAAGAAATTGTTCAAGTATTTTTTGTTTTTAATTAAAAAAAAAAAAAAACTCTGGCACATCTTTGGGATGCCATGGCTGGGCCAAGGTTGTATGCGAAGTCAGGCCCAATGTTATTATTTGATAGTTCAGCCATATCTGGCCCAGAGCTGTAATTCAACTTTGTCCCAGAGTTCATGACTGGCAAGCCAACTTTGGCCAATACCTAACCCAATCGTACTTTCCTACATGGGGTCCTGCCTGACTCAATCTTGCCAGACTGTGATTACTAATAAATCGGCATTTGGCCCTACAAAATATGCACTATACACAAATTAACTTTATTTACCATAACGAAATATTTACTTGGTTATAGTCTTTATTAGTATTAAAGAAACCCGGAAATAGTACATTTCATACCTGAGGAGGGAAAGTCGTCTAGCGCAAACTATGTGTAAAATGACAACCCGAGCCGAAGGCAAGGGCGGTAAACACGTGGTTTAGAGTAGTCTAATTGTTCTCCTTACGGCTAAGTATGATTTTTTGTCATATCTGAGTGCTAAACTCAACTCCTCTTTAATGGAAGAGTAAATTTTTTGCGTGGGTATGACAAACAAAATTTTAATAAACGTCTTTATTCCCGCCAAATAACTCTTTCTATTAGTATAAGATACTAATTTTTGCTCAAAAACTTTTCAAAAATGTAAACATTATTTTTCCGTGGAGAAAAATGGTCAATTTTACTTTGTACAAAATAATTTTTACTGATTTCGCTCAGTAAACCAGAAGCACCAAACTCACTTAGTGGAACAGCAGCTGTGCATCCAAATCCGTACTTTTTATACAAAATATGTAACAAATATTATTGTTGATATCAATCATATTTACTGTTAAAAAACATTTAATTAGAATCCATTCATCTCCATATATTACTGATTATGTAAATAAATTTAATTCCATTGATAAGATGTATGGGGTTTAGCGGTGTGTTCGATGGGTACATGGAAAAAATAGTAATGGCTAAAAAATAATTTGAATAAGTAAAAAGTTATTAACTTTCCAGTAGATTCTAGTACTATTAATTTCTTTGTAATTAATAAAAGATAAATCATTGATCCAGTGGAAAGTTATAGTAATGGGTCCGATTTTGCGAATCTCGAATTATGACAAATCTCCACGTTTTAAGGTCTCCAGAGTCGAATACGACAGTTTTTCAGTAGACGTCTGTGTGTGTATATGTACGTATGTTTGTTCGGGATGATTTTTCTGCTCGATTATCTCGAGAATAAAAAATGATATCAACGTGGGACCAATCGTATTCGACGCATAATTACGCAACTTAAAATTGACTAGGTTTTTAGAATCAAAAAACTAAAAAAAAAAAATGATAAACAAGTTGAATCGTATCATTCTTTTACTGGGACGTTAGTAGGTGGACTTTTCGGGTCGCACCCGGATCACTGAAGAACACTAATATTTTTTATTAGATGTTATATATGTTAAGCACTAATTTTACGTATACACAGTATAAAGATTGAAAAAAATGTTTATTTAGACTTAGTAAAGAATTATATTGGGGAGATTCGAACCTACGACCGCTTAATGCATGAAACTAAATCGATGTTCAGTCCGGCTATCCAAAACAATGGAAAAAGATTGAGATTTTTGTCCATATATGTATATGTATATAACGACAATAAAGTTCACAGTCGACAAATGATAAGCTTTTAATTAGGTAGGCTTTTAATTGTCTAGTAAAAATGACTGGACGGACGAAAATAAAAAGAACCTTATTAGTTGGCTAGTCAAGTCAACTCATTATAGAAAACGTTGCTAGAATTTTAGTAAAATTTTATTGGCATTGTGGAATAAATAGTACGCCCGTAGTTTGAATAATAAGCCACTCCCCGATACCGATTATAATGTCATAGTAATGACAGAACCGTAATGCATTCACAAGTATTCAACATCAACGAAATTTCTAAACGATAAAAACAGTTCCCCATACACCTAACATAGTGAGTAACTTCATGTTAGTAGAAAAAAAAATTGCGCCATAGAAAAACTCCAATTCGTTGAATAGATCTCGTCTTCCATTGTTTGTAATAAATTCAATTGTTATTAATACTTGACATGAATAAAACGCCTATATTCTTCCTGACAACCCCCTCTACATGTCTGTAAAATTTGGTCGCAATCGGATTAGTCGTTTCGGAGAATACCGTGAACAGACAGACAGACACTTGAAATTTATATAGTAGTATAGACACAGATATATTATTGTTTAGAGAGATGTGAAGACATCAAAAACCATATTATATCGTTCTCAGTTGTCAGCAATGTTAATCATCTAATATGTAACATGTATTTTAAATGTTTTGTTTACCTTAGTCTATATATTTTTTTTTTTTTTAAATCTGACATGCCCGCATATGTCTACCTACACCGTGCGAATCCAAGAGTATTATTCTCATAAACACTTTTAACCCTCTTCAATGTTAAATGCTGCAATCAAACTATCGTTTTTTTATACACTATGAAGCGTGTAAAAAGTGTCTACAAATCATTTAGTTTTTTAATGGAAATTTTACATGGAAATCCCTTTACGTGAGTTATTTCAACACGTTGGTAAAATATTGCGATTTGCAGTGGCAAACATGCATCTTAAACCTTTTAATGTTTCTTTTTATTTCTTCTTAGTGTACAAATTATATTAGTCATTTAAGTAACATTAAAATTTATTAAATAGTTTTTTGTTATTAAATTTTGAATGGAGCTTACGACATTCAAAATTATAAAAACATTGTAAAATAAACACTTTCTTGTCATACCCTGACGTAACCTTCAATTTTACTCCCCGTTCAGAGGCAGTAAAGCCCGATGTTTCTTCTTTACATAAAATGACAAAATTTGTTTGTACGCATGCCTAAACGCATGTTGTCCTTCTCTACAAGGCAGAACGTCTTGGTTCATTAACTCCTAAACTGAGAATAAAATTGAAATTCTTGTGATACTATGACGAAAAGATGTATTTACACCATGGAAATAAGCATGTAGTACTTCTATCCAAAATTGTTTTATTATTCTATGTAGGTTAAAGAAACTCTGAACGAAATTTAAAACGTTTTTAATTTAGAATAATACGAAATTTTTGGGATATGTATTTATTAATAGTACATTGTGTATCAAGGAACCTAAGTTCTGTATTTTTGTCTCGAGCCGGTGACGTCAGCCAAAATGCACAGCGCATCCGTGTTCGCATGACTCGTGCTGATGTCATCGTGTTCGAGGCGATGATAGGTTAGGTCCCGTGGTGCACCCGGAACTTTGTATAGAAAAGGTTATGACAAGAGTAACTTATTCTAGCTGTAGAGAGGAGTACAAGTACCTGATTAGCGATACGGTGGAACGAGCTTCAGTACAGTTTGTGTAAACAAACAAAATTACATAACTTCACAGGATTTTTCAACGATTTACTTAATCCGTCGTTATTTGTCCTAAAAACCTCAAAAAAAATTTGTCGTTCATCTGGAATTAATCATGATTGCGTTTTCGAGTACTTAAGTTACTAGGTGTTGATAATAAATTACTTAAGCCCCGCTTTATTTTACCGGTTGATAATTGGCAACTTAGGTTCTTCTCTACAGGCATGATAAGTTACGTATATTATCCCTACGTTACATAAAAAATAATATTAAACTGCATATTATTTAAAGTCAAAATTTATTTTATTTTAATACCATTTCAAAGCAACTAGTACTAGAACAATCAAGCAGAGACAATTTCAGATTTTTTACTTTAATTTTTTAATCACTTTCTTATATTGTCTGGTAAAAATGACTGGACGGACGAAAATAATAAGAACCTTATTAGTTGACTAGTCAAGTCAACTCATTCTAGAAAATGTTGCTAGAATTTTAGTAAAATTTTATTGGTACTCATGTAGGAAAGTACGATTGGGTTAGGTATTGGCCAAAGTTGGCTTGCCAGTCATGAACTCTGGGACAAAGTTGAATTACAGCTCTGGGCCAGATATGGCTGAACTATCAAATAATAACATTGGGCCTGACTTCGCATACAACCTTGGCCCAGCCATGGCATCCCAAAGATGTGCCAGAGTTTTTTTTTTTTTTTAATTAAAAACAAAAAATACTTGAACAATTTCTTTTTATGATTTTTATAAGAGAAATATAATTAATCAAGTATCATTAATGTCATTTTCGCAGAAAATTGAAAATTGTACTCAGGGAGATTCGAACCTGTGACCACTACTTTACGCAACTTAAATCGGTGCCTTTACCCGCTCGGCTATCGACTTATTAAATACAATATAAAAATTACATATATATCAACAGATACAACTATTTGATAGTGGATAGTTTTTTTTAATCATTCTAGATATCATTTTATTCAAATTTATGGATAGAAAATAAGTCCTTGGTCAATGTAAGTTGACCCATAGCTGGCCCAAGATTAATCAGCCAAAGGTAATATACCAAAATTTGGTTCAGGTCTGGGACAGAGGAAACTACCCATTCGTGGTAGATCAATTATGCCTAACTTGTTCCAACCTTGGATGACCTCTGTTCAGCCAAAGTTGGGCAACCCAGTGTTGGGCCAAAGTTCACCCGATCGTCAACTCTGGCAGTTCCTACATGGGTATTGTGGAATAGTATCTCATACTTTCTGATAGACAGTATTCGAATAACCATGCCGCCACAATTTAATATAAATAAAAGTTGTGATTATTTCCAATAGTTTCGGATAGCCAAGTGGCCTAATACATCGGTTTAGATAGTTGCGTGCGTTAAAAGCGGTCATAGGTTCGAATCTTCCCAATAGAAATATTCTTTACTAGCTTCAAATATTCGTTTCCCGCAATCTTTAAACTTTTCACACGTAAAATTGTTGTTCAGCATACATAAAGTCTATCAAAAATAATTTTTTTAATATTTAAATTATTTGTTTTAAGAATTTTTTTTACTTTTTTTTATGTAAACTGCTACGATTTTTACCGTTGGAAAGTAAAAGAATATAATATTTCTTGAACATTATAGTAAATGATACATCACGTTCATAAAATGTATTGTTGATGATTTCACCAAATAATCAATTTTTTTAGTATTATGTTGAATAATTTGATTCAATTAGCTGCTACATTTGTAAAAATTACTTTCAAGTCAAGTAAATTTTACTAGAATTTATCATAAAGCTCGAGTATCTATTGATGAGATATTTCTAGTAAATTTTGCTTGACTCGACGATCATCCGTATAAGTGAAGGAGTTTCTGGTCAAGTTTTCTAGAATTCTCGCAATATTGTCATTATTGTTCTCTCCGTGCAATTATAAGCATTTGCTTTAATTTTTTTGTAGTCTTGCTACAACTGTTCGGACTGAGGCTCGTTACGATCCTGGTAACAAAGATTTTTTGAAAAGTGTCCATCCTGAAACATAACAGTCTGAAGCAATGAAAAGATTGCACAACAATTTTGTAGACATATTTCGATGAACTTTTTCATTTAAACTTTTTAAACTTTAAAGACTGTACAGATATCTTTGCCAAGTCGGTACCACGTGGACGCACCATCAAGCTCATTTTTTTTCAATTATCAGACTTTAATGAAAATTTCATTCTTAATCCTCTAGTAGTTTTAGTGCTTTTTATTTTCTTGTAATACATGATACTACTAAAGCAGTTTCTTCCAGTAGCTATTAAAATGGAAAAGTTTCAATTGTACTTTTGTAATTTCTCTCTTTCTCTTTCTTAGTTTACCACTGTCTAATGAGTTTAAAAAATATTTAAAATTCCTATTAAATATTACGCATTCAAAGGGTTACAATTGAAAACAACAAAAGTATAATTGAAAGGCTTTTATGGATGTATAAAAAAAATGTACTTTAATATCAACTTTATTCGTAAATTTATCCTCAAAAAATATCTGTAGTGATGTTTTTTTTTGTATATAGTTTCTGATTGTGAAGTGTTTTAAAAACGAATTGTAAATTATATATGGAGCAAGTAGTAGTTGATTATTTATTCATTATTAGTGAAGTGATCACTGTTTGTATGTGAGAGAATTGACTAAAAGTTTTACATGAATTGTGAACTAGTTGAAATCTAAACAATAGGAATAATAGAAACGATTTAAATATTCTAATGAGGCCAAATTGTAAGTAACCAGAAAGGGATGCAGTTTCTCAACATATGCGACATTAGACGACTTTCCCATATTATAATTATTCAATATTAGCTGTTGGTAATAAAATAACTATTGAACTTGAAAATCATTATTATTAATTGCTTTTATTTTAGTCATATTGAACTCTAAGCTTCATTTACCGAATATTTAACTTATAAACAATTTAATATCAAACTTAGTTTTAGAACGTTAATAACGGACCTTTCTTTTTTTAATCGCGATTGAATTTTTCTTCATTTAAAAAAGATAATCATCTATATTTATATCTTTAAAAATAAAGATGTCAATACTTAAAATAAAAATAAATTTTTTTGCATATATATTTTTATCAATAAAATCTATTATTTTTAAAAGATCTCTCAAGATTACATTTTATGATAGTACAGTACCGGTAGTAGTGCTCGATATTGCAAAATTTCGATATGGCGAGAATCAAATATTAACATTGAGATATACATTAATGAGATAAAATTCATGATTATTTTTTATCATTGCTATATTTAATATTTTTGTTAGTTATAATAAATTTTCTATTTAATATTTGATGTTTGGTGAGTAAATGAAATATTACGTGTAGTTGATTAGTTATTGAGTATTGGAAATTGATAAAACTATTTTACTACACATGGAGTCAATAACATGTCGCATAAATCAAGTCAAAATTTTATTTCAAATAACTTACAAGTTCAAGTAAATTGCTTGTGATAAGTTGCTATTTTATAAGTTTGAATATTGAAGGTAACATAATGATGTATTATAGATAAGATTGAAAAATCATCCAACATTTTACTAGACTTATTCACAGATGAAAGTGTTTGCTACAACTCATTTTTCTCCTCAAGGTAAAAATGCACTATTGAATTGAATAATCCGAGACTAAATTTAAAGTTTAGTTTTAACTTCTAAATCTTTAATTCCTTTGATGTTCCAATTACTGCCTATAATTTAATTCTATTTTGGGAATCATCAACTTCATTGAAGATTTTGATGTCTCAAACTGATCTAAAAATCTCATTTTGCTCATCAATGTCATCATTAAGTTTTATAACATTGCTTGTATGGCATTAATATATTTTTGAGTTTCAAATTAAATTGTATAAGATTCACTTTTAAAGTCAACTTTGATGATGTCTAATTCTAATCTCGTTTAACGATTTCAATTGAATCATAAACGAAAATAATAAGTGATAAATGAATCAAATTATAAATAATTGACAATTTAAAAACCATTGAAGAATTTGTATATAAAACCTTAGTCGGACCTTAAATGGTGACGATATTTAATAAATAGTGAATTGAGTGATTCTGAATCAATAATTTATTCACATGAAACGTTTTCGACGGCAGTAATGTTTAAAAAAACACAAGTCAATAAACTCTAGGATTTTTTTCTAGGCTAGTTATGAATGAATTTGGTATCATATTATCGAATTTTAAAAATATTGAATTCCGCAGAATAACCAGCGGATGTTTAGAAATATACTATGCAGGAGACAGCGTACAGAATCTTTAAAAAGTATACTCCCCATATGTTCTCATAGTTTCTAAAAGAGTAAGTGAGAAAAGCTTTTAGTATTTGGGCCCATGTTGAAACCCTGGACCAATTTTTTTTTCTTTGCTCTCAAAAAATCGAAATTTATTTGATTCCAGTCGAGGATGGGAAAGATTCTCGAAGTAGAAATGGGGGAGTGGAAACTTGAGGTTGTTGAACTGTTTTATTTATTTTCTACGAAAAATCGTCAAGTTTAAAATTTTTAAAAAGTTTCAAGAATACAAATAAAAAGGGGAAATTAAATAATAAAATTCGACTCCACATACATTTGTATTTGAAATGTCATTCAATTAACATAGTTTTCAATATCAGAAATTACAAACTTCGAATATTACATCTATTTGAATAAAATGAAATGAAGAATTTTTTAGTTCTTATTAAGATGGTTCATAAATTTTTATATTACGATATATTGTAGTAAACTTTTATCTTCTTTTAATTCAACAAAGTTCAGTTCTCACATTTTTTCTCATAGTTATATATGATACAACAATATTGTTATATCATTATTATCAATACCGTTAGATCTTTTAATCAACAAAATTTCAATATTATCAAACAAATATTTTATGCTGGTTAAAACTCTGATCCATTATATTTATCATAGATTGACTAAAAATTAAGGCAAAAATTCGACTAATGAAAATATAAATGAGTAAAAAAATACAGAGGTAGTTTTGATGCGTTATACTTTCCAGAAACAGTGGGGTTGAAGCAGCACTACATAGCAGTGGGTCGATAGATGCCGACAACTACCTCGCCACCCCGGTTACGGTACCGACGACCCGATATTCTACTATACTTGTTCTGATGTTTCTCCCTTCAACACAATCCCTACACAGCTCGGCCTTTCTTTCTTTCTTTATCTAACGACGCGACTATCCTTATTGATTATGCTTCAGCTCTCAATACAATGCACTTTCTACCAAAAGTAATGTCGAAGACCGAATAATTTGCCGAGGAAAAATTTCTGTTAAAAATAAATCTCAAATTTAGAACAACATTTACCTACTCAAAAAAATACCAATATTTTACTACTTGATGGACAATTGTATGAACTTTGATAAATACTTTTTCTAATGACCATGGTAAACACTTTTCAAGTACTTAATTCTTGTTAACAGCTTCGAAATTTCATCATGGGGCTTGATGGAATTTCACGTGTTATATTATCATTTCTTATTCAAAAATTTGGTAAATCAGAAAGAAGCTATTAAATATCTAATAATGGTTAAGTTATCCCACGACAAATCTTGCGGTCAAGTTAAATTTCAAGAGATGACTATCTACCTGTAAATAAATAAAAAATAACGATCTTACTTAAATCTTTAATGCATCATCAAAAATACATACCGTAAAAACGTAAAAAATTAATTATCAAAAAAATTTTATTCTCATGTGGTGGTACTTCGTGGAGTATTAATTTGTAGGCAGTATTGTATTCTGTAACACTGTAAATCCAAGTGTTTAAAAACTAAACACTTAAAACGTTTACAATGTTAAACATCATAAACGAACTATGGTAATTTTGTAGACGACTTTTAAACGTTTCTTGCCGTTTACCAAAATGCTATAGTTTGTTTATGGTGTTCAACATTGTAAACACTTAGGTGTTTGATTATTAAGCACTTTAAACGTTTTATTACTGAACACTTGAATTTTTCGGAATTTGCAGTGTAATAAGGCAGAGTTTTATCTTTTTAGGAATAGCTAATGAGTAATTAACAATGTTAGTTGATATTATGATCAATGACTTGATGTGTATATTTAAAAAAAATCCTTATTGATTAATTATTTTTGCGTTTTAACAATCTTTTCTACATAAGTATTATGAAGAGCCATGACCTTGTCTAACATCAATTTATTTTTTCTCCGGATTTTGGTTGTCCTTAAATAAAGTCCAATTTTTTTAATAAAAATTAATGTAAACTTTAAAGTCCTAAATTAGTTATTGGAATTTTACAATATATGAAATATTACCAAGTCAGCTCTTAACAATATTATATCATATTTCATCTCTTGTATTCATAAACACGATTAAATATTTATTTCATGTTTTAATGGTTTAAAATTTAAAAAATTTCAGTAAAAGTTTTTTTAATATAAATCAATATGCTACATAATCTTTCTCTTGAATGTTTCCACATTCACTCACACGTAGATCAAGTCACTCGTTATTAACTCTGTATCAATTAAAATTCATCGGATAAGTTTTATTACACAAATAAAACATTAATCTGAAATGAACATAAAATTTATTGAGAAATGTAGAGAAAACGTTATTAATTTCTTTATGAAACTTGTCTGTGTTGCATTATCTCCAATATGATTCCCCTTGTGAAAGATTCATATCAAATTTCAATACGAAATAGTTTGTAACTGGAAAATTTTGTACAGTCAATTAAATTTGAATATAAAGTAAGATAAATAGAATAATTTCAGATAAAAAGTCGATGTTATTCCTTTTTACTCTAAAAAGAGGGCAAATTTATGATTTAATATTTATTATATTTACAATAAAAAAAATAAATCAACAAATAGCATACAATAAAATAAACAGAAAATGGTATTTTACCATTTACTTTTTAGAAAAAGGGGATAAAAGTAAAATGGTGGCACATGATTAATTCTTAGAAAGCTCGAGAAATTGTACTCGTATATAGTAGTATGTATACGAGAAAACTATCGTTAACAGTTTTCATTCATGCTTTTATTACAGGAGGAACGACAGCGACGCGCTACGACGAAAGCTTAAACATGGTCACATACATTATATATTTATATATATATATATATATATATATTTTATCCTTTTAGAGTACAGCATATTGTCTTTTATACTTTCTATCGTTACTGTTACATGATATTTTAATACAGACATGAAGATAGTGTGTAATTATTGATAAGTTTATTTAATTAATAACATACATAATATAAAACTATAACTTACTTAATTTTTTAATTGCTTCAATATGAAAAGTAGCACCCATCTAGAGCTTTATTTTTAGCTTAACATTCGTATATTGAAATAGAAATCATAAAAGTTTTAGACTCTAATGATATGAGTCTTATTCGAAATTTCGATCATCAATTTGAATAAATTAAAAAGTGATTTGGAATTTTATAATGCCGACTTTTCTGCAAAATATTTTGGAGTGCTGATAACAAATGTTCATGGAGCACTCAAATAATTCAGGTTCAAGTAATATATATTGAATGAGTTGTTATTTTTAATATCAATTGAAAGTAAACTGTTGATTAATTAACAATCCGATCTCACATGTCATTATCTCATAAAATGTTGTTATTATTATTTAATAATTCATTTAATATGATTCATATCAATAAAAATCATTCAAGATCAGTATTGGCATTATTTTTAGTTACTCTTCTCTAAAAAATTTTTAATCTATTTGAATTCATTAAAAAAATATAAAACTTGCTTACTGATTTATCGAAAATAATTTCTAATTTGTTAAAGTAACAACTGATAATAAATTTTAATTCTAATATGATATTAAGTGTACATACCAATAAATTGGCAGTCAGGTCTAAAACATGGATAAAATACAAAAAATTATTAAGAATACTAAGCCAACTTCTATTGAAGGAAATGAATATTTTATCAATTAACTAAACCTTGTTTTATAGCATAATAATATTTATATTCAGATTCTAGTTATTCTATGCTCGATCTTTGACTTTTGATCAAAAATTTTAATAATGATAATCTAGAGTATTGAGAGCATGCGGAGTGAGAAGGTTAAGATTCAAAGATATTGATTTGACTTCCTAGCATCTACCCTAATAAATTCATCTTTTTCTTCACTTTTTTATTTGATAAACATGTTAGCAATCATTCAGAAATTTCGTTTCCAAAGGCCATCCTCAGCTTCTTTTATCACGAAGTTTCACTGTAATTTTCATTCATTTCCAAACAAAGTTTCATCTTCTTATTGATTTTGTTTAAAGTATATGAAAAAATAAAGATATAAATAATAAATTTTATTACTAAAATGTCCTACAATTCAAACTTATGTCATTTTTTATAGAAACTTTTACCTATTTTAAATCAAAACATATTAAATAACACACCCTAGAAGATGTTCAATACAAAATTGTCAATCACAAACCATAGATTATATCACTCTTGAAAAAAGATTATAAACGACTAAAAGATGTTGAAGTTAATGTATGACGATTTGAATCTAATTTCTAAAAAGAACTTTTTAAACTCTACATTGCGTAGATTATTTTCATTTCATCGAAAGTAATAATTTAGTTTTTATATTCTTTCAGGTACTGGTGAATCGGGAAAATCGACTTTTATTAAACAGATGAGAATTATCCATGGATCTGGATATTCAGATGAAGACAAAAGAGGTTTTATCAAACTTGTATACCAAAATATATTTATGGCAATGCAATCTATGATTAGGGCGATGGATCTCCTCAAAATTCAATACGGCGATTCTTCTAATATAGTAAGTATATTTATTTTTAAAAAAAAAACTTACAAATACTTTTATTTTAAATGTAATTTTATAAAACTGTTATTCTATTAGACATTAACTCTGTCAATTCTCACTTATAATTCAAATTTTTGATATAATTCATGCAACGAAAATTTGTTTTTATTAATCATAGAAAAGTCAATACAAAATCAATTTTTAAGCTCAAGTGTACACTATTAGTTTACTTAATTTTCATTTAAAAACTTTAGAAATTGGATTTTTTCACAGCGATTAAAATTGAAAAATATTCAAATACTCTTCGAACATTTTGAAATCCTAGTGAAAGTAGAATGAACCATTCAATCCTAAACCTAATGATAATAAGTTAATGCAATAATACACTAAACATAGATCCAATTCTTATTCATGAATAAGTTATCATAAATAATTTTGAAGTCAATAATAGAAAGTCATAAAAAAAATAGTGCAATATCTATAAATAAAAGCTAAAAAAGAAAACAAAATTATATAAATTATCTTACTCGAAATATTTAAAAATTTTCAAATAAAGATATTTAACTTATTGTTAATCATGTAGCCTTTCACTTATTTATTGAATTAGTCATTTGTTCATGATTTGTATACATTTTAAACATTTTTTCAGGAAAAAGCTGAATTAGTACGAAGTATAGACTTTGAAACAGTAACGTCATTTGAAAGTCCGTACGTTGAAGCCATTAAAGATTTGTGGGCTGATGCTGGAATTCAAGAATGTTATGATCGTCGACGAGAATATCAACTAACAGATTCAGCCAAATAGTTAGTATTACTATTATTAAAAATATTATTATAACATTTAAAACATGGAAACTTTGCTGAGTAAAACATCGTTAAGATGATAATAATTGTTTGTAAATAACTTTACAAATTTGGGAGAAAAAACCAGAAGTTTAGAAAATAATGTTACAGCTATCTTATGGAAATAGACCGAGTAGCAGCACGAAATTATCTTCCTACAGAGCAGGACATTCTTCGCGTGAGAGTGCCCACTACTGGTATAATTGAATATCCGTTTGACTTGGGAGAAATTCGCTTTAGGTATGTCAGATGACACAAATGAATTGGAAAAGGAGCCTGTCTGCGCCTGTGATCTACCTGCATCAAGATTTTCTTCGTTATTCTCACTTATTTGCATTATTTTTTTTCTTTTTTCTATCAATAAATGTTTTAGAATGGTTTTCGTATGTTTTAAATAGATCTATTGATAATTAACATACTATATATACAATACCTTATTATTTTCATAATGAATTTTCAATGATTATATATTATTGTAATGACATTGACCATTTAGAAATAGAAATTTTAACTTGATAAAAATAAATCTAAGTTAATCCCACATCAAAATGGATTTTATAACATAGCAAATCTATTTTTATAAATTGAGGCATTCAAAAATGAGGGGAGTATTACGTAAATTTAATTGAATTTATTATGAAAATAATTTTTTAAATTTCAATACCTATTGTTGAAATGCAAACTATCAAAGGTTGTAATACATACCCAAGTATTATGAAAAAATATTAAAAATTCAATAGATCTATACATTTCACTTTATAATAATTGCCTTAATAAAGTTTTTTAGAGGAGTATTGTAAGACGCACGATCAACATGTGATAAGTGGCTGTATTTTCGTTAACGTTTTAATTTTGTTTCTAACCATGCATGGCATGCTCTATCACATGGCCGATATTTATTTTACAGTTATCTTAGCGACCTAGAACGTATCGAAAAACCTGATTATCTTCCTACTGAGCAAGACATCCTTCGGGCTCGAGCTCCTACAACTGGTATTATTGAATATCCATTCGATCTGGACTCCATCATATTTAGGTACTCATAGCTCAATCGTTCTAATACGATCATAAAAAAGAACTCAGAGACTTTGAAAAACATAACATTTCAAATTTAAATACTTGGCTAAATAAAATTTATCGAAAAGTTAATTTATTGTTTCCAATAATTGGATATATCTTCTTTTTTATCACCAATTATCTTTAAACTTACATATATATTGTTGATAATTTTTTCCTGATGAGTAGATTTTTACAATATTTTCTACAACGAATATTTTAAATTATGCTTATCTTGTACTTTCTTGCATGAAAATGAATACTTTTTCTTGATTTTAGATTCATGTTTATTTTACGAGTTTGAATGATTTAATGGCTTTACGCTTTAAATTTTATATAGTTATGGAAATTTCAATTCAATTTTATTGTGTGTTTGTAATTTTTAGTCAACTAAAAAATACTATTGAATTGAATATTTTTTTCTGACTTGAATTTTCAGCTACACATTTTTTAATGCATGAAAAGAAGCGATTGATTCTCTTACATGAATACTTTGCATATGCAGTTTATTATATAATTACTATAATACCCTTGCAATTATTAATTGTTTCATTTGTTTTTCAGAATGGTAGATGTAGGTGGACAGAGATCGGAAAGAAGAAAATGGATTCATTGTTTTGAAAACGTCACATCTATCATTTTTTTAGTAGCTTTAAGTGAATATGATCAAATTTTATTCGAATCAGAGAATGAGGTAAATTAATAATATAAATAAAGGAAGCATATTTGTCCATAAAAAAATATCAAATTATATAAAATATCAATTAAAATTATAATTGAAGGTATTTTAAAATTTATTCAAAACAATTACTGATTATTAATAGCGTATTCGGTTTCTAACTCGAATCTGCCCAGGGCAGGCCTGAAAATAACCGAGCATTGACGAACTGCTCCGATTATATGTTGATATTATTTTACGAAAAAGACAAGGTTAATTTGTTAGTGTTAGCATGAAAAGTTTCCCTTTTTCTCTATAGATTAGTTTACTGAAGTTTAGTGATCATAAATGGATATAAGAATCACTATCGACTTTTTAATATCATTATCTGATAATGATAATGATTTTTTTTTAATAACTAGAACAATAACAACAAAAAGAAAACAATTTAAAATTCAGTTTGTGAATGTTCGGGCGTTTCCGGTCCTGCCCTGGACAGCTATAACTGTCAAAAAAAAAAAAAAAAGAACAATCAGTACGAAATATGACATTTAGAAATATTAATGCAATTAGATGTTTACGTTAAAACAAGAATAATGTAATAAAAATTTCAAAAATTTTTTAGAAATATGGATATTATTATAGTAAGTGATATTTATTTAAAATTAAATATAAAAATTCAATTTTACAAATTATATTTTGTTATAAAGATAATCAATTACATGGCAGATGCTTTTCTATAAAAAAAAAACAAAACATCTTAATGATAATACAGACATAAATATGCTTAACATTAAATAGCATAAATATACTTGAAAGACTTATAGTTTGTTTATGATCCCTGCTGTCGAACAATTCTTGTCTATTATATTTCAATTTATTGGATCTGCAGTGTGATTTCATTTATTTTCTGTACAAATTAGTTGCAAAACATTGCAAATCAAAGCACATAAAATGATACACTTTGAAATGTGTTCAATGCATAAATTTTATGCTTCAACTATCGATTCTAACACATTTAGAAAATAATAAAAAATAAAAAAAGTGTAATAGATTTTATTGGATACATATGGCTCCTTAAACATTATTATATTCTAATAAACTACAGTTCAAAGTTAAGTATGATGAATGAAATATTGATATTACTTTACAGAATCGAATGGAAGAAAGTAAAGCTTTGTTTAAAACGATTATAACATATCCATGGTTTCAACATTCTTCCGTTATTCTATTCTTGAATAAGAAAGATCTCTTGGAAGAAAAAATCATGTATTCTCATCTTGTCGATTACTTTCCAGAGTTCAGCGGTAAGTAAACAAACTATTACAGCACATAAAACATAATTTGCCGATAAATTGCATAGTATCAAAGAAATATACAATAAAAAATGATAATTATCTATAAAATTCTAATGAAAATCAAATATTAATCATTGCTTTGTTAAGTCATAGATATTTTATCGGTTTAGGCCCAAAACAGGATCACGTAGCTGCGCGAGAATATATCTTACAAATTTATCTCTCTTCGAATCCCGATCCAGATCGACAATGTTATTCACATTTTACTACTGCCACAGGTCTGATTATTGAAATATGAGAAAATCCTAATGATTTAGTCTCGTCACAATGATCAGTCATATTTAGAATTTTTTATGTAAAACCTTGAAATATTATTAGCTTATGCCAGTCCAATCGTAAATTGTATTAATACTAATGTCCTATTGACCCATCGTATAGAGTATAGCTTATCAACTACTAGTTCTTCTAAAGCTTTCTAGATCACTATTACAGCTTCTATAGTTAATCTTCTTTTCTTTTAAGACCATCTTTTGTTGGAATTTTCTATCAATGGAAATCTTCAAATTTTGTTTTAAGGCACCTCGAGCGAAAACATGTATATATATATATATATGAAAGTACATGGAGCTTTGCGTACTAGTTTTAGGAAAATAAATAGATAAAATAAGGAAATACCTACAGGAAAAGATTCACGCAACAACAATCTATGGAATGAAACGAGATGAGGACGATTGGTTGAAGAAGAAGTAAAATATTCAAGATAAAAAATCTAAAGCGGTTTGACAGATTTTGATCAATCATATGTAAACAAGTAAAAGAGTTAAAAGTATGAAAAACAATCTGTCAAATCGCTTTAGACTTTTAATTTTGAATATTTTGCCTATTTTTCAACCAATCGTCCTCATCTCGTTTTATTCTATCGATTGTTGTTGCGTGAATCTTTTCCTGTAGGTATTTCCTTATTTTATCTATTTATTTTCCTAAAACTAGTACGCAAAGCTCCACATATTTTTATATATCTACATGTTGTCACTCGAGGCGCCTTAATGATTCGTCTGAATTATCATACATGCTATAAATTCAAGGGTTAGAAAACGTTTTTGAATAAAACACGTCAAGTACTTTCAAGATAAATTGCTATAAATGATGAAACAATTTATAACCATGTTTCACAGTTTCAACGTCAATTGTATTTTTAATTTAAAAATTTCATATTTTTAGTAATTACATAATAATATATTTAGCTCATCTCATTGTACAAGCGTGAATACATTTTTTACAAAAAACTTTATCTGTACTTTATGATGGAAAGTTTTTCTCAAAAAATCATTTAAAGAATATTTGGCATGAATTTTAACTAATATTTCATTTTAGTAAATAATTTTATCACATATGCATTAACATAAATATTTATTGGATTAATAATTCTTTTCTATCTTGTGAATTTCTAAGTTATTAAACAAAGGTTTATTTTATAAAAAATGTAATAAAAAATTTTTATGTTCTGTGATTATACATATAATTACTTATTTTTGCGATCAACGTTATAAAGAAAAATTGATTTTGTGAAAAACAGTTCATCAATCAGTACTTTTTACAATAATCCATTAAAATGCAATAGTATATCTGTCAGTAAACTATTTTCTGTTTAAAAATATAGTCTAAATTTAACAAAATTAATATAGAAAAATATGCGTGATAAATACATATTTACATATTATCACAAATTAATGTACTATACAAAATATTTTTAAGCAAAATACGTAGGATATTTAATATTTAAAATGTAGTTATTGCTTTGTAGCTTTATCGACATGGTATATTTTACAGGCCCCCAAAGAGAGGCCGGCGCAGCTAGAGAATTTATTTTAAAGATGTTTGTCGACTTGAATCCTGATAATGAGAAAATAATTTATTCCCACTTCACATGCGCCACAGGTAGGCATTATGCTAGAAATAATAACGAATGCTTTGATTTTATTATTGCTTACATTATCTTATTATATTTGTTATGAGTCTTTCTTTATTGCTCGCCGAATTTTCATTTGGGTAATGTATAGCTGTGAAAAACTGTAAATACTGAATCAAATGGATTTTCTCCAAAATGAATTTATCTCTAAAAAGTTACTACTTTGCGATTAACAATCATATTTTTGCATGCTGCGTGTGATGGAATATTTAAACAGATACGGAAAACATCAAGCTTGTATTTTGTGCTGTAAAAGATACGATTATGCAGAACGCACTTAAGGAATTTAATCTGGCTTGAATGCAACAAGCTCGTGTATTTTTTATGATCTTTGTGAAAAAAGATATTCTCTCTTTGTTGATGGATTTTAATGTCCACTGCATGATTTTCATTTAATTTATTTATAATATCGCCAACTGCCAATATTGTTTTTTTGATCTGAAAAATGGAAAAAAAATATTTGCATGTGTTAATAACTGATAATTATTATGATATAATATCCTTTTGAAAAAAATATGTACACAAGTAAATATCACATATTTAAAATAATACATGATACTCATAAAATTGCATGTATTGATATTTTTTAAAAAGTTTCATTGATATTACATTATGATTATAAGTCATACTTTGTGTGTAAAATCTTTAAGAGAGTATGATTAGATGAGATTTAATTTTTTTTTTCAATATGATAAATCTTTGGGTTATGTCTGAAACCATGATATTTTTTCTAATCAACTCTAGTAAAATAATTACTTTTATATGCATTAAATATTTATTATTGATATACAAATACATATATATATAAAATATAAACATATGTATACATGTATATCAATACATAAATATTCTATTTTTGTTAGTTTATTCTGTTTTTGTATCAATATATATCGTTTCTATTTTTGAACGATTGCGAACAAAACTCAAAGATCCATTTAATTCATTAAAATTTTTCTCGTGAAATTAATTTTGACATAATTGAATATTTAAACGATTGTAAATACTAGATTTTAAAGCACTGATACTAAAAAGAAATCAAAGGAGTATTAGTTTTGTAAGTAATAATTTATTAGTTTGATTTTATTTTTCAATGTTTAGTTGTTTTTAAACGTTAATCATGTTACATTAGATAAAAATTTCGGATATTTAATTTAAACTTCTTCTGGTATGATATTTTATATGCATCAAATTATTGTATTGAGATATTTTAAAAGGTAGAATGGTATATGAGAAAAAATATTGTTTCATATTAGATGATGTGCATAAAAATCATGAATTGAATATTATTTAAATTGAGATAAAATATGATAAACTGCATTGACAATAAGAGTAACCGTTAAAATAATATTGTTCAAAATAAAATTCGTAAATGTTGAATTGAATGGATCAATTTTCATTTTTTTAAAAATGTGAAACAATAAAAATAAAATAAACTCATCAGTTAATGTCTGCATAAATAAAATAATGTGTATCAATAACTCCATTTGCATTTCATAAATAAACGAAAGCTTTAATAATAAATAATTGTGCTGCTATTAAAAGTGCATTTAATATTATAACATTTGCATGATATTTTTTTAAATAATAAGCAAATTCATCATTGGTAAGTTGATAATATAAAATAAAAATAAATGAATTTGTCATGAATGTAAATAGTTTGTTTTTGATTTTTAGATACCGAGAATATAAGATTCGTATTTGCGGCTGTAAGAGATACGATTCTACAGTTCAACTTGAAAGAGTATAATTTGGTGTAAGGTGCGCCATGTGATAAACAAAATATAATCAACTGTATTTACAAGACTTCCAGAGCGAAGAATAAAAATAGAGACTTTGTTGAAGGACTGAAACTCAAGAAAGAATATAACAAAGTTGCAACAAAAATTGATCGGACGAATAACCAAGGAACAAGGAAACTGGATACAGTTAATAACTCGTGGTGCTATCTGCATAATAGGTCACACGAGTGTACCAATTTTAGCTAGACTAATATATTTTATGATGTTTTCAGCGACACAAAAATTTAAGGACCTAAATTTGAGCGTTATACGTTCTTTCCTAAACTTTTCACTGTCGATACCAAGAAAACTGATTTAGTTTCGTACTCTATGTGTTGAATTTGTTACCTTTTTATAGCCTAGCTTAGTCGATCAAACTCGCCTGACTGTGACATTGTATGATTTTTATATAACAAACTAAATAAAAATTCATGAACTTTAAAACAGCTCGAAGAACATATTAATTTAAAAACATAAAAAACGTATAGTTTTGTCTTCGATAGATATCTCAGTGAAAGAAGTTAGGTATACACAAAAAAAATCATGGTATGAAATAAGGGACGAAGCTTTTTAATTATAAGTAATTGGTGAAATAAGTGAGAGCGGTTCTAGTGCCATTTGATTAGTGTGGTGTTTTATTTCGCTCTTCGTTAGATACGAGGCCAAAGTTTTTTTTATTTTATTTTTTTATTTTATTTTAATATTTTTTTAATATGAAAATAACTTTGTATTTTCTGCATGTGACTCAATTCAAAATCCATCGTATAAATATTGTTACATATAATATATGAAAATGAAACATAGAATAGAAAGAAACAACATAAAATGCATCTAACAATATAAGAAAAAAAAAACGGAAAATAGGAGTCGTGGAGTAACGAAATATTCCATGTTCCTTTCTATTTAAAAAGAACATCTTTTACATTATAAAATTATTAGTAAATGATGACAGCAGTCTGATAAAAGATGAAGTAGTTGGAAGGTGAAAGAGACTAGAATTTATACTGCTCACTTTCATTTTCATGGTAACTTAGTGCACAGGGCGTGTACAGAGGTTATTCTATCAAATTTCACAATTTTTTTTAATTTACATCTTTCTAGAGGCAATTGGTAGCATAAACATAAATTGAAAATACTATGTGTAAAATGGGATGTTTCCTTGCAAAATGTAACCTCTGAATCACACTCTTGTGCTTTCGTTACTTTATAAGGTGAGAGACATGACCTATAAACACACTATTATCCTTTTTAAGGTAAAATACTCCTGATAAAAGGATATTACGAGTGTCAAGGTATATACTCTTACTTGTTTTGTATCCACCTCACAGTGTACGTATGTATGAACCGCTCACTGCCTGCGCTTGCTCATATTGGCTAGCGCGCTGCCCATTGCTGGTATTCTCTATTGTTCGATAAAATAGAAAAAAAGAGCAGAAAATTTTTTCATTTTAGTCATCATTCTGACTGTAAATCTAGATATGTAAGATTTATCATGAAATTGAGATGAATGGATTTATAAATACTGTAAAATGATTGTGATTTTTTCATCCAATTGTCTACTGTATTAACTAATACAATTTCATTTATATTTGTTTTTTAAAGTATAAATAATTGAATAATATTGATGCGGCATATTACTCTACAATAATTTATTGAAAAAAACAATGTAAAAATTGTTTAATAA
This sequence comes from Chelonus formosanus, assembly GCA_028641665.1. Taxonomy (NCBI): domain Eukaryota; kingdom Metazoa; phylum Arthropoda; class Insecta; order Hymenoptera; family Braconidae; genus Chelonus; species Chelonus formosanus. The sequence continues at coordinate 7,006,007 of CM054002.1, forward strand.
AAATTATACGAATACCTACTGCATAATCTGACAAAAATTCCACTAGATTTAACACTACCTAAGTTTTTCTGTTTAATTTAATTCAAAAAATTTTAAAAGCGAGAATTACAACATTCTCTTCCGAAATTGAATTAAATGAATGCATACTTAGAGAATACTCGCACGAATTAGATAATTTTTAAAATAATGGTGTTGATTGGTTTGAGAATAAACTAATCTCCGTGGCGTTAAGATTTATACTTATTTGAATATAATTTAATCTTAACGCTACCAGCATCTAACGCACATCGGGCAGCATACGTCATACTTACTTTATTTGAGACACTGAATTTATATTAAAAAAATAAAATAAATAAATACATTGAATAAAGCGTAATATTAAGGAATAACGGACAAATAGAAAGAAATACTTTACTTGTTGACAATTTTGCTCATGGGCACCGTATATGAAATATCTGTGATGTTCACTAGCGAAATAATCGTTGACAGGTATAGAATTTATTTCTATTATCAAAAAATACTGCTTAATTTTCAGTATAACTGAGTGAGAAATTTTGCGGAACATGTCGTACGTGACTATAATAATGATTCTACAATAACAAAATTCTATACGAATGCGTGCAAAATGTTAGAATGAATGTTTTAAAGCGTATGTAAACGTTACAGATGAGATTAGTAAGTCCGAACGTGAAGAAATTGAATGAATGTATTAATGTTACGACAGTAATTGAGAGAATAAAAAGAGAATGAATCGTGCGTAATTAATGCATATATGCAAATTGGTAAGTATGAAAAAAATTTTAAACATGAAATAAGATCAAAATGTACGAAATGTTCTATTCGTTAATATAAAGACGAAGGCGAGCACAAACAAAATACGAACTTGTGGCTACAGTTCATTTGTAAATCATTTCTTGTCAAAAGTATACATTTTTCTGAACACATAATATGTTGGGTATTCTTTCTGTGTGTAAAAAATGTAAACACCTACCAAACCCAAATGAAATCAATGTTTCTAACTTATTTATAATAAATAATATACATCAATTATGAAATAAGAATAGTTTGTAAAATTAATTTTCACTATAAATCCCATTCATATTTTTCAATCGTATGAAAATAACTATTAGTTTTGATTTAAAAATATTATAAAAATATCAGAAAACTACTAATTGACTATGAAGATAGTTTTTTAACAAATTCTATAATAATATGTTGTCAATCTCAGTCTATTTTTTTTTATGAAAAGTAATTTTTTTCAAAATAAATTATGGAGTATATATCAATTTACAAATATGCAAGATCAACCTTTGAGGTAAAATTAATTGTAATTAGTAATATTTACTTCATTATTGTGATTTATGAGTATAATCCATATTATTTCATTAATGGTATAACAGTAAAGGAAAAAATAGAATTAGGGTCCAGTCTTTAATATGATCCATTCGTTGATTATGCAAGCACGCTGCGTTTTTTATTAGTTAACTCACAAACATATATTAAAAAATAACTTCTTGGCAATAAACAGAAACTTCGAAAAGTGACAATTCATGATAATTTGACCGAGTAAAATGTACTCACTTACACACAAAAAACATTTGATTCTAAAAGAACAACGTCTAAAAGAAATCTAATAGATATCTTTATCCAGAGCTGGAAATCCTACAAAATATCTGAAAAGTATCTAGACGACTCTGAAAGATATCTGTAAGATATCCATAAGATGTCTTATGTGACGTTTTTCGAGAGCTATAAGATATTTTTTTGCGGATGAAAAAAGACATCCAATATAAAAGCAATAAATGATTTAGGGATTACAATAATATCAATTAAAACGAAAATTTCGATAAATTGTAGACTAATTATTAAAAAAAAAAATGTAATTCGATTATTATTGTTTCATTATAAATGGGGAAAATAACTTTTGAGGTAATCACTGAGACTGGTGTAGACTCGATCCTGGAACCTTTGTGACCGAATATATATTAGGTATCTAAAAAATGATATCTATAAGATCACCCAATCTAGACATTTCTTCTGCAGACGTCTAAAAGATATGTTTCATATCTCTTAATTCAGATGTATAAGAAATCAACTTAGTTCAATATCTGTTCAATGTTGGCAATTCGATTATAATGTTGTATTGTATAATAAATAACATAAAACTGAGTTGGTACCAATTATATCTGAAGAAAGATATTTAATAGATGACTTTCAGATACTGGTGCTATGTGGGTTTATTCTGGTTGAAGGAAAAAAAAACTTAAATATGCTGCAAAGATTTTGTTTTCTATTGTTTATCATAAATTTAATTGTTATAAACAAAAAGAGTAAGTTTCTATGCTGTCTATATGGATTGTAACTTTATTTTACCAAAAGAAGAAATGACGCATTGGAAAATCTCAAATATGTTAAGTAGATCCCGTTTGCCATTGTTTATAACAAATGCAATTGAATTTCTCATTAAATTCACAACAAATGAATAGCTTTAGTCATACAAATAGACGATTCAAAAATCACATCTTGAATTTTACAGTTTGGCACAGCGGTCAAGGTTCGAGTCTACGGTCACAAAGGTTCCAGGATCGAGTCTACACCAGTCTCAGTGATTAACTCAAAAGTTATTTTCCCCATTTATAATGAAACAATAATAATCGAATTACATTTTTTTTTTTAATAATTAGTCTACAATTTATCGAAATTTTCGTTTTAATTGATATTATTGTAATCCCCAAATCATTTATTGCTTTTATATTGGATGTCTTTTTTCATCCGCAAAAAAATATCTTATAGCTCTCGAAAAACGTCACATAAGACATCTTATGGATATCTTACAGATATCTTTCAGAGTCGTCTAGATACTTTTTTAGATATCCAGCTCTGGATGAAGATATCTATCAGATATCTTTTAGACATATTTTTGCTGGGTGGGTAGATTACTAACCTGTAATAAGTTAAGTTATAAATCGATTGATAATTGAATAATTATCTAACTTGAGTCCTCGTACTGATATAAAAATCGTTTGAAAATAGATATCTTTTTAGTGTCATTTCATCTGTATACTACTTATACATTTCTGGTGTCTGGCTGTCTGCCTGTCTGTTCGCGGTAATCTCGAAAATGGCTAATCCGATTGCAACCTAATTTTGCGGGCACATAGAGGGAGTTGTTAAAAAGGTTATACTATTTTTTGTTTATGTTAATTGTTTATAACAATTACATTTGTTATAAAAAGTGGAAAACAGGATCTATTCAATATATTTAATTTTTTCCAACGAGCTATTTTTTCTTTCACTGGAATAGAGTTACAGTGCGATGTCTGAAGACCTATTCCTTCTGTTTATAACATTGAATTTGTTATAAACAATGAGAAACGGGATCGATTGAACATGTTTAAGTTTTTCCAACCCGTAATTTTACTAAAATAAAGTCACTCACAAGGAAAAAAGTATAGAAAACTTTTTCTCATGTTGAGGAATACGAAATTTGTTATATGCGATACGAAGAAAAACCTACGCTATGAGTCATGTTGTCAAGGAGCAAAAATGCAAACTATCATAAACATAAAATAAATCATCAATAGATTAGATTACTTATATATCATTTAAGTTTCCCTAGTTCCTAATTCGTTATTCAGATGGCTCTAGTGTATAACATATATAGATATACACTCAGTAGTAATCCAAACTCTAGTTCTCAAGCCTCCGATAGGCGGCTACATTCTTTCAAAATAAAGTAGTGTGAAAAAATATATAAAAACGAGGCCTGTGAGCCATCGAGAGCATACATTCCCCGGGTGGAACAAGAGTAAGACTCTGGACCATCAACTTTAGGAGAGTAAGGGTAATACACTACTATCCTAATTACTCTTAAGACTCGTGTTAGACACGGTCAATCCGAGAACGTAAGACGTTCTCCCCTGCCGCGAAGTCCTCGTTCTGCAAGTCGGAAACTTGTCCGCGATCCGTCCCGTAAAAACAGCCCTTCTGGCTACCGTTTGATATTTCCTTTCTCTTTTCCATACAGAACTAGTCGTTTGCTTGAAACATCATTAATTTAAGAATCAATTTTACAATTATTCATTGTAATCCGCATTATTATTAAGAATAAAGATAAAGAACTTCGGAAACCGACGAGCGAGAGGCAATAATTAAATAATTTAGTTTAAAACAAAACCGTACCAGAATTTACGTTGAAATTTTTTTCGTTGATGTGTCAGTTTTATGATTCTACAATCGGTATCTGGGAGTGGCTTATTGTTCGAACTACAAACGTACTATGTAAAAACTTTTAGGTCAGTTTATCATTATATGAAGTATTATGCACCTAACGCGGTCGAAGTCACGGGAATCTGCTAGTAAATATCTAAATGATATCCTTAAAAAGATATGATTCGGAGATATTTGCCATATGCGTAACGACTCCGAAGAACGGAATATAAAAAAGGGGGAATATAGATTAACAATCCACAAGAAAAAAAATTTAATTCGCAATAGAATTTAAATAAGAGCAATAATAAAATGAGCGAATCAGAGAGAAGAAAAAGCGCGTGCCGCAGGGGAGAGGAATATCGATAAAGTAGCGTAATCAAAGATTATAATAGCAGGATCTTACGCATAGATGGCAGAAGGTAAGTTTGCAGAAATCGTAGAAAATTGAACTAGATAAAAAAATTAATTATTATCAAGTAATTAAATAGAGATAAACATTTAAGAATAATAATGAGTGATTGAAAAACGTATGAAAAATCATTTATGATTTCCCGAACATCGATTCTTTATCTCTGCCATGGATCTACGTTGTGGTTTGTTTGAGCTATCGTCACATACACCACTTTCATCATCTGTACTTTTGACATCATTTTTTATGTATGCACGATCCAGGCGACAGTTTCCTCGTTCCAAATTTCTTATGATACACAATTTAAGAAAATAGAATTGGAAGATTTTGTTGGATACCAAGTGGGTTGAGTTAAAAACTTATTCTTTATTCACACACTGAGGTACAGGTTTATTGAATGTATGAGTTGCTTGAACAAAGTTCTTTTACAGAATGCTGTTAATTGCTAGAGATCTTTCTATTTTAAAGGTGAGATTTAGTGGAGAGGGTAGGAGTCTTGTGACGTAAGGGTTGCTACGTTGGAAAATGAGTCGGAGGGCTGAAAGGTTTTCATATCAGCGGAACTCATATTTTGGTATCAGTGGAAAAGGAATTGTATTTTGTTAGGATGGTTTAAAAGGTTTTTTCTTTTATTACAGGATGTCATAAACTTTAGAAATCTTAAAATTATTTTATCATTAATAAATATTTGAAGGGATATTTGAAAACTTATATATATATATATATATATATATATATATATATATATAGAAAGATGAGGTATCTAACACCTCCCTTGTTAAGTATGAAGATATACGTCTTCAATAGTCTTGAGAAAATAATAAGAAAAAGATATTAACTAAAATTTTAAAATTTATTTTAAAGTGGTGTAGTACTTCTTCTTGATCGGAGTACTGTTGATGTCGTGTTGGTTTCAGGTTTTATTTCTGTTGAGTTGGTTTCTTCGGTAATCTCTGGTAATGGTGTTCTGTTCCTTAGAAGTCGGTCAGCTCTTTCATGAAGAACAATGTCTCCGCTGGCTTTTTGATATTCAGCTCGAAGATCCGAGTCGAAGTTGCAATTAATAAAGTTTTTAATAACTGGAGGTAATATTTCACCATTTCGTGGATTTCGAGTGAAACAGCATAATTTCTTGATCCAATAGACACATCCAAAGCATCGACAACAGTTAATCCAAATAATTATTACAACTAATGCAGTTAAGATGTAAATTAAAATTGTAAACCAATTTGTATGTGAAATGACAAACGGTTCATTTAGTTGTTTAGTTAGAATTTCGTCGAAATCATTTAATTTTTTGGATGCAAACTTAACGTCTGTAAGATCTATGTTTGTTAATTGTATTGGTTTTAGTTTAAGTGAAGTTGGATTTCCAATTTTAGGAGTTAGAAGACAGCAATCATCGTTTATAATGTTGATAGTAGGTACATAATAAGTGAAATTTTTGTTACCAAAATCTGTTGGTTCTAGTGCATAAAGTGTAGTATATCCCTTACATTGGTTGCTGATTTGAATTATTCCAGTTTGGTAAAGAGTTAAGTCTTGCATATACTGATTGTCATTGCAGACAAGTGTTAAAGAGGTTGGTTTGTGAAGAATGTATATCCAACGATTGTAATTGATGTATTTCCAAGTCTCGATGCGAGCTTGGATTTATTTAACTTCGCAGTTGAATGGTATTTTCCTTGTGTGAGATAGTAGGAGTTCCATTTCGCAGTTTGATGTGTCCGTAGCCTTCGTAGCGTGCACGTTGTAGCAAACGTATTCTCCACTCTGATACTCAGTGCATCCGGATAACTCTTGTAAGAATACATACTGGGTTTTGGAAATGGATAAGAGGAAGTAGGGAGCTTGAGGTTGGATATAAAAAAAGTGAGACTTGTTTTCATGTTGCATTGGGAGAGGTATAAGATGATAAAGTTCGTAGAGGACTTTTCTTACTAATGGCATTTTAAAAGCGAATATGATGTTTCTGTCGTAAAGATACATCTCTATTTTGATTAATTTATATAAGGAGATAATATTATTCTGGTTTGGCTCTAAAACTAAATCGTGTTCGTCTTTATATTGTTGCAATTCTTTTAACAAAACATCTGGAGTAATTAAAGGAAGTGAAAGTTGATTATTAATGCCTAAGTTCACAGCCTCAATAAACTCTTTATATTTATTTGATATTTGGTACATGAAAATCTGTAGTGCTAATATATGTTCAGTAATCAAAGTTCTTGCAAGTAAAAATTTAAGTTGATTGTTGGTATCTGATGCGTATTGTTCGATTTGTTTTATATTTTCGTTTATTTTATATTCTTGACTTTTTAATGAGAGCAAAGAACTATTGAAATTTTTAATAGTACTAGTCATTATTTGAACTTGGGATTTCAATAGAGTTTGTGTTTGTCTATCATTATTCAATAAAGTTTTTATACTGTCAGTGTAAAATTGTGCATCATCGGCGTCTGGAGTTCCAAACAACCAATTGAGTGCATATGATACACCATTAATTAAACCACGTCGTTTTCGAGACTTTAAATCACTAATAATTCCTAAAATAATGTCATTTTGTCGATTAATATCTAGTATCTCTGACGCCATCAAAGCAAGAGTCTTTTTACAATGGAAATGACCGTTATTATGGTCCTCTGGTTGGATTAGGTCTTTAGTGCAAAGCCCACGAGTTCGCGTAAGACCATCAGTCAGTATTTTTCTGCCTTCATTAAGATGGGTGTAGTTTAAATGAGTTAAAAGCGTTAATTTAGAATTTGATATTTTTGCTATTCCTTTCTTATCGTAGAAGATTCCGCTTGTATTGGAAAGGATATTGTTTTGGTAAAAGGAACTAAAGATTGGATGAGGGATCAGGAAAAATAGCAAGAGTGTAACGGTTTTTATTTTGTGAATTATTTTATTCAAATATTACCTCTTGCTCGTCGGTTTTCCAAAGTTCTTTAAACGGTCGGTAAAATAAAAAATTTTTAAAATGTTGATTTAATTAATTGATCAAGCGTGTTTATTTGAAATAATTAATTTATTAACAATAATAAGAAATTTTTAATATTTACAATAAGTTTATAATAATTATTTTGTTAACTGAACAATTAAATAATTAAAAGTAATATACAAGACATTCAAAATTGAAAGTTACGATTTACAATGAGAAATTCTAAATTGTATATTAATTATGGAATAAGCAAACGGCTAGTTCTCTATGAATAAGAGAGAGAAATAAATAATCAGTAGCCAGAATGGCTATTTTACGGGACGGATCGCGAGCAAGTGTCCGACTTGCACTACGACGATCTTCGCGGCGGGGGAGAACGTCTAACGTTCTCGGATTGACCGTGTCTAACACGAGTCTTACGGGTAATTAGGATAGTAGTGTATCACACTTACTCTCCTAGAGTTGATGGTCCAAAGTCTTACTCTTTTTCCACCCGGGGAATGTATGCTCTCGATGGCTCACAGGCCTCGTTTTTATATATTTTTTCACACTACTTTATTTTGAAAGAATGTAGCCGCCTATCGGAGGCTTGAGAACTAGCGTTTGGTTTACTACTGAGTGTATATCTATATTTGTTTTGCACTAGAGACACCTATATAATAATTAGGGAACTAGGAAAGCTTAAATGATAAGTATGTAAATTATTTTGTTGACAATTTATTTATGTTTATCATAAGAGTATCAGACTCATCTGTAAAATAAGGTTTTAAAAGGTTAGTATGATAAGTGATAATTTTTTCTCCTACTTGAAGGTCTACTGTTTGATTTGAGTGTACTCTTGTGATTTTATATGGACCCTTAAAGTGTCCTGATAATTTTTTCGATAAACCTGGCTTTACCTGTTTTTGAAAAATACAAACTAAATCGTTTTCTTTAAATGATATTTTCTTAGCATTTTTATCGTAGTTTTCTTTACTTCGTTCTTTAGAATTCTGTGTATGTTCGCGAGCTATTTTAAATGCAGTATTAAGCTTATGTTGCAGTGATCGAATATAATCGTCGTAAGTATAATGAAATTTAGGCTCTTGACATATTGAAGAGGGTAAGTAAGGTTTATGACCAAAGAGAAGTTCATAAGGTGAATAATTAGTAGATTTATGTAGTGAAGTGTTGTAACTAAACATTGCAAATTGTATATATTCATCCCAGTTAGTTTGACAAGGACTGATATAATGCTTGAGATAGTCTTTGAGAGTTAGATGCGAACGTTCTAACGCACCATTCGTCTGTGGATGATATGGAGTTGAAGTTAAGTGTTTAGTTTTAAAAAGGTTGGCAAATTCTTTGATTAACTTTGACGTAAAACCTGTGCCTTGATCGGTAAGAAACTTCTTAGGAATCCTGAAACTTGTAAATATAGTGGTCAGAATTTTAGCTACTGTAGAGGCTTCATGGTTGGGAGTTGGATAAGCAAAAGAATACTTAGTTAGGTCATCTTGTGCAGTAACAATAAATTTATTTCCAGCCTCAGTAAGGGGAAGTGGTCCCACAATATCTATTGCTACTCTTTCAAATGGTTTTTCGGACGTACTCGTAATCTCCATGGGTTGTTTTATGGGTTTAAAATTTGTTTTATTTTTCTGACAGGAATGACATGCTTTGATGTATTTTCTAATATCTCGTTTCATGTTCGGCCATGAATACTGCTCTTTTATTTTTGAATAAGTTTTATTAAATCCGTAATGTCCAGATAGTTTACTGTCATGGTTTTCTTCTAGAATTGTTTTAATTTGATGCTGATCAGTTGGGTAAATTTTCCTTGTACTTAGTAATTTTATTTGATTATCAGGAATAAATAAATTTAAGCATTTCATTTAGCTGTTCTAATTTAATGTTAGTGTCTCTAAAAGGAGTAACTATTACAAATTTTTCATTGTTAATTTCTGTCCTAACATTTTTTAATGTTTCAAAAATATTAACATACTCAAGTTTATCATAGTAATGTTGTTTAGGGAAAAGAATATATATTTGTTGATATTGATTTTCAATCCTAGTAAATCCATTGATATATGGTTTTATTTTTGAAATATCGAAATTGGTTTCAATGTAATTTGAATATTCATTAGTTGTATCTAGATCTTGTGACCATAATAATATAATAGGGACACGAATTTTTGATAATGGAATCTTCTCGATTTCGTACTCTATTATGTCTTTATTCATGTAATGATATTTAATGAAGTTTTGATAATTCAATTCATCATCTTGGATTAAATTAACAGTACCAATATTATCATTTACAGATTCTGTACGATTTAGTCTAGAAAGTCCATCAGCATTAGAATTGATTCTACCCGGTTTATATTTAATTACATATTGATACTCACTAAATCTTAATCTCCATCTCACAAGTTTAGAAGAAGGGTTTTTACAATTAAATAACCACTGAAGTGGTCTATGATCTGTATAAATATCGAACTCTCTACCGTATAAATAAGGTCTAAAATGTTCTGCTGATGAAATAATTGCTAACAATTCTTTTTCCGTAGTGGAATAATTTTGTTCAGCTTTATTTAGCGTTCTAGAGTAATAAGAAATAGGTAAATCGTTTTCGTTTTTTATTTGTGATAAGACGCCACCGATCCCTACATTTGATGCGTCGCAAGTTAGTGTGAATCGAAGTTTAAAGTCAGGATATTGTAGTATCGGTTCATTTGTTAAATAGTTTTTCAGTTTTTGAAAAGCTTGTTCTTGATCTTCGGACCAAGTAAAGCGAGTTTCCTTTTTTAATAATAACGTCAAAGATTTTGCAGTAGTTGCAAAATTGGGAATAAACTTTCGATAATATCCAATCATTCCTAAAAATATTTTAACACTTTTTGGGTCTTTTGGACTGATCATTTTCGAGATCGCTTTTACTTTATCAGGGTTGGGTTTGACACCTTGATTTGTAATTATATGGCCTAGATACATGCAAGAACGTTTCAAAAATTCACATTTATCTGGCTGAAGTTTTAAATTATATTCTCTTAATCTCAAAAAGACATTTATCAATTTTTTATTATGATCCTCTAGTGATGACCCATATATGACAATGTCGTCTATATAGACAAAACACTGTTTATAATTAAGGCCTATTAGAACAATTTGCATTGTTCGTTGAAAACGAGCTGGTGCATTCTTCAAGCCGAAGGGTATACGAGTATATTCGAAATGTCTTGCAGGGGTTGAAAATGCTGTTTTTGGAGAATCTTTTGGGTCCATTCTTATTTGATGAAAGCCACTAGATAAATCTAAAGTTGTATAGTATTGAGCGTGACCTAACTGGTCCAAAATATCTTCAATATTGGGAAGCGGGTACGCGTCACCGATTGTCTTTTCGTTTAACTTTCTATAATCAATGACAATATGCCATTTACGTTCACCAGAAGCATCTAATTTTTTAGGTACTACCCAGAGTGGGCTTGACTAAGGGCTAGTGGATGGTTTAATAATTCCGTGCTTCAACATTATTTCAATTTGCTTGTTGACTTCATCTTTATGGATTTCTGGGTACCTATAAGCTTTTACGTGGACTGGAATGTTATCCGTAGTTTCAATTGAATGAGTAGCAGCAGTAGTATGTGTTAACTGCTCATTAGCTAAATGAAAAATATCATGAAAGGATTCGCAAATGTTTTCAATTGTTTTACGCTCTTCTCCATTTAAATGATCAAGACGAAGATTATCTTTAAGTATTGCTTTTCTATCAGAAATTTCATTAGAAATTGAGAAAATATGCGTTTGAGGAGGTATTACTTCAATGTTTAGTTCAGGAGTAACAATCCGTTTAAAATTTGTAGAACTATTTATAACGGTTACTAACGCTTGATTTTGATTCTTTACTTTTATAATCGAATTTGGAATAATCAGGTTCACGTCTTGATTAAGGAGCTGAGATTCTATGATTCCTTCTTTGAGGTTTTGAGTGTTATTTATTTTAACATTTATAACGGTTTCCGATCTAGGATTCATCATGATCGAGTTAAGATATTGAGGAATATTTTTATTAAGTGGAATGCTAAAAGGTAATGATTTGATTGACAATAAAGTTTTGTCATAATCAATAGTGCATTTTTGGTTACTTAGGAAATCTTGGCCTAATAGTCCGTCAAATGGTATGTTTGTGGGAGCGTCAAGTACCTGAGCTGTGAAAAGGATCTTATGACCATGTAATTGAAGGTCTATTTGGGTTTCACCTAATGTTTGTATAGGTGCATTTTTCGAAATACCATTCAAAGTCATTGTTTTTGAACTTACAATGTTATAATTACGAATACTGGATGATTTTATTAAAGAAACTGATGCGCCCGTATCAAGCAATAATTTTAAAATCCCATCTGAGGCGTTCGATGCTTCAGATTCGAATAGGATATAAGATAGATCGTTTGAATTAAGTGATAAAACGTTTGTTTGCATAAAAGATGTTAAACATTCATCAGGATTTTCGTAGGTTTGATTAGGATTTTGATATGAAGTAGAGGGAACTTCTACCTGATTTGAAGAAGAAGAACTTTGAAAATTTACATTACGATTGTTTTGAGATGATCTATCATTATTAGAATTTTGATTTCTTTTATTTTGTAATTTAAAGCATTCCTCGATAACATGCCCTACTTTTTTGCAGTATTTACATATTTTTTGTTCATTGTCAGTTGATGAAGTAAAGTTTATTTTTTGTCCATTATTATTAGTTTTATACTTATTAGTGTTTGGTTTACGATTAGGATTATCTTTATTTCGATAGCATTCATTGGTTGTATGATTGGTTCGAGAACATATTCCGCATTTTTTCTTTGAATAATTATTATTACTATTGTTATTATATTTCAAACGTAAGGCTTTTTCTTCGGCCATTGCAGCAGTGAAAGCATGATTGATCGTCTTAAAATCGCGATATCGGAGCATTTGTGAAATCTGTGGATGACTGTGATAAATAAATCGATTCAATGTCATATCAGTAATCATTGATATACGACCGGTTAATTTGGCACTAGTATCATTTGAAGCGTGAACAACAGCTAAAATGCGCGATGTAAGTTCTTCTAATCTTTGATAAAATACAGAGATACTTTCGTTGTGTAATTGCTTTATACTAGTTAATTCTTCCAAAAGTTGGTCAAATGATTTTCTGTCTTGATACAGATTCAATAAAAGTTCTGATATTTCTTCCCAAGAAGTCAAATTGCAATGTATGTCAATTTGCTCTCGAGCTTTTCCAATTATTCTACTTTTCACGAACAATAATAATGCAGGTTTTTGATTTGCTGAAGCTACCTCAAACACAGAGTCTATTTGTTTAATAAAAATGCGAACTTTATAACGGTCCCCATCGAACTTTTCAGGGATTAATTTTATTAGGAAATCTAATGAGACGTTTGCAACAGATGTTGAGTGATTTGTATCAGCGTCATTCATTATGAATTGGGATTGGATTGAGAATTCTTACAAGAAAGTCAGGATACAAATATCAGAGTATTGAAAATACGAGTACTTACAGTGAAGATTAGTCGGTGATAGATTTGCTAGATCTATAGTTGCAGCCAACTAGAAGTTTTTCCTTGCCCAAGATTGCTTGATACTGCTTTCTCGATCGGTGCTGAAGTTACTATGTCCAGGGTACAGCCAAATCGGGAAGCTTTTGTTCGTAGTCCGATGAAAAACAATTAAAATTGTCACTTGCTGTCAGGTTGGAGTTGCTAATTCCAGTTTCGCTGATCTGAAGCATCGAACAGTCCGATTCCTCGTCGCCAGTTGTTGGATACCAAGTGGGTTGAGTTAAAAACTTATTCTTTATTCACACACTGAGGTACAGGTTTATTGAATGTATGAGTTGCTTGAACAAAGTTCTTTTACAGAATGCTGTTAATTGCTAGAGATCTTTCTATTTTAAAGGTGAGATTTAGTGGAGAGGGTAGGAGTCTTGTGACGTAAGGGTTGCTACGTTGGAAAATGAGTCGGAGGGCTGAAAGGTTTTCATATCAGCGGAACTCATATTGTGGTATCAGTGGAAAAGGAATTGTATTTTGTTAGGATGGTTTAAAAGGTTTTTTCTTTTATTACAGGATGTCATAAACTTTAGAAATCTTAAAATTATTTTATCATTAATAAATATTTGAAGGGATATTTGAAAACTTATATATATATATATATATATATATATATAGAAAGATGAGGTATCTAACAATTTTTTTTATTTACTACAGGTAAAAGAACTTAGAAAAAAATCACCAAAATAATTATCAGCTATTGTTTATTTATATTTTAATTCACTTCACTTTTTTTACTAATTATTTTATTAAATTTAATTTGGAATTATCAATTTCCGATGTGAACGAATGTAATATTTATTTTTTAATATAAAAAAATGACACTTCCAATATTGAACTAGTATATAATCAACAAACATAAGACGAGAATGTATCTAAATTAATTATATAAAAAACACGTTCACTATTTAAAATTTAAAAATAATTATATTAGTAATTTACGTTAAAAAAAATCACTTACGTGCATACGAGATGATTGTGATAGGAAATAAATTCCAATTATCTTCTGGATCCTTCAACAAAGTCAGCCACTCAGGTATTAAATTATAATTTTCTTTTGGTGGATATTTACAACAAATATTATTTTCGTCAACTTTTACAATCCACGATGATGGTATGAGGTCTACCTGGGATTTTTTCTTCTTATTTTTCTTCAGAAAATAAATCACTGCATATAAATAACTGTTATTGGAATTTTCACTCATTGTTCATAGATTTTTATAAAATATTCACACACTAAATTTCACTAATTCTTTTATATTGCTATTCTACTAAGATAAATAAAAATGACGTTACAGTTCTTTTTGATGTTTATTGTAGGGCTCTCTGCGAGTAACTGATCTAGTTCTTAAGAAGTTTATTCACACTTACGTAAATAAATATTCACGACTACTAATAAAAAGATATTTTGTCCTTCCTTCATGTACTAATAATTCGTACTGTTTACTATACATGCTCATCGAACAGCTCTCAGTTCTAGGAATATCGAGTCTTTGTTTTGTTTTCAAATCTGAACACACATACGATGCAACACATATACTCCCTCATACATAAAAAGATGAATCATAAAACCGCACTAATATATGTACAGGAAGTAAAATAATTCAAATCACGTGTATATAACTTATGTAAATAGCTTGAACGATCCAATTAACAATAATAAATTTTTTAATTATGAAGTAATGTAATTTCATAATATTGATCATTGAAATGTTGTAAAACACATTTTGACTTAATATCCTTCACAGATAACATTTCTTCTGATGCAGAAAACGCATCACTAACTGTAATTCCTACATCAATGGATGAAGTTGGAAAAGTAAATAGCGCACGTGGCTTTACTAATTTCGTTCCTAATATCAAGAGATCATCAATTGAAAAAACTCTCTGATTATCATCATATTTTTTTAATAAAATTTTTTTTGTACGAAAAACATTAGTCAATTGAACAATGTTATTAGGATGATCCGAAGTTAATGTCGCGTTATTTATCTTTACACTTGATACACTCAAATACTCTGTCCTTCGACGATTCTGATCCCGATGTCCAAATATTTCAGAATTTTTGCTCAAAACACACTGGCTTATAACGCTTTTTTTCACTTTGAATTTTTGTTTATTTTGAAGCTCTGATAGTCTGTTAACAATTTGAGTAAGTGGTTTATTAGGAGATTTCACTAGTTTTTTAAATAATGCAATATAATTTTCACCCCAGAAGGCTGATAGATCGCTAAGAGAAGTATTATGATTTCTAACATCGTCACTTACATGAATTTAATTGTGCATCACTAATACTTGGCATCTATTTCCATAAAATTCTTCTAATGATTCAAAAAAATCCCTTAGTAATCCTTTAGCATAATCATTATCTACGATCATCTGTGTTTTATTATGAAGAAGCCGACAAACGACACATAAAAGCATAAAATGTTCGTAACAGTTCTGTGATAAAATATTTTTCATCACAATAAGACCACAATATAACAAAAAAAATCGACATTGAGTCGCTTTCCATTGTGAATAATAACTAACATCAAATTTTTTCCTCTGAAATTCACTTGGAACATCACCAGTTAAAGTCGCCATCATACTCCTTAAACAATTAACATGCTGCAGCCTGAGACGTGAAACACTATTTCTTGATATCCATTTATCCATGAGGTATTTCATCACTCCACTATATAGAAGATGCATTGAATCCGATACCACTGAACACACTGGGTCAAAGTTAGTTAACTCAAGTAGTGGAGTCTCAAGGCCGTCAATATGATGTTGAATTTGTACTTTGTTTGTAAACGATTCTTTTGAACGTAGTGGTTTATCCATTTCTGGATGAATTCGTTTCTTTTGTCGCCCTTGCCCTACAGTTTCTCCTTTTGTTGTGCATTTCTCACTAGCATAATAGCCACCAGGTGACTTGATGCATTTTAAATATAATCTGGCCGGAGAGGCCACGATAAGAGCGATAATATTAAACGAATAATTTTTTTCACCTATAATTATACCATTTTCCATTAATGTATTTGCTTCTTGAACAAAATCATACAAATAATCACACACATTTTTAGGCCGTGAATCTCCACAATATATAGCTACAACATAAGACTTCGAGACATATTCTTCATGAAATACCTTCAAAGTTATCGGCCACACTTGAACTTGAGAGATATTGTATACCTGCATGCCATCAATGTGTACAAATACCTTTATTTCGTCTTCTAAATAAAGATGAGGTAAAATTATTTGGTTTAGACCATTCTCTATCCCTAAATATGTATATTCTCCATTATTTCCTTTAGATGTTTCCATCATCTGTAAAATTCGACGATGTGTTGTACCTAGCAAGAGTTGAGCCGTTTTTGGAAGAGAATGAAATCCTTCCTCTCTCAGCAACAATAACAGCTCAGTGATGACCTTCAATTGTAGTGTATTTAAATTCCTCAATGCCCACTGAAGAATTTTTTCATTAAGGCGCCTCGAGCGGAAACATATAGATATATAAAAGCATATGAATCTTTGCGCACTAGTTTTAGGCTAATGAATAGATAAAATAAAGTAATACTTACAGAAAAAGATTCGCGCAACAACGATCTATGAAATGAAACGAGATGAGGATGATTAGTTAAAGAATAAGGGAAATATCCGAGATCAAAAAACTAAAGCGGTTTGACAGATTTTGGTTGGCCATATGTAAAACGAGTAAGAGAGTCAGACATATGAAATTGAAAGAGATAGGAGATTACCATAGTGACAAACACGCGGGGAGAGAGAGAGACAGCATGATTGAAAAAAAGAAATAGCTTGAATGAGTGAAGCGCGCGATTGAAAATTGGCTAAAAATGGGTAATCTCCAGATTTCTATGTTCTGGTGGTCCTATCTGAATGAAATTTTAGAAGAAGATAGAATGTATGATCCGTAGACGATATACATCGCAGAAAATTTTTTTTATTCATTAAATTGCAAAAAAAAAATCATAAATAAATATAAGTTTCATTTTCTTGAATAATTAATTCATCATGCGGTTCAACATAACATTCTTCAATTTTCTGGTGATCATGTAATACTGTTCATGGTTCATCCTCTCTAACTTTCCTAAAGAGACAATTTTTATATGGTATTTTAACACCATAAATTCTGTTAAAATTCGTGCTTCTACTTCTAGAACAGTATCATTTGTAGAGATCACCCAATCACAAACGTAACCTTTAGTCATAATATGGGAACACGGGGCAAGCCGGACCCATGGAGCAAGACGGACTTTTCGATTTTTGGTAATTAAATGAGGCAAAACAGATCCTCCGAAGCTGTAGATACAAAAGTAAACATTGACATAAAATATACTTATTGCTCAAATCACATTATGTGTATTAGTCATTTTAAAATTCAGAAGTCCGTCTTGTCCCATGAGTCCATCTTGCCCCGTTTTCCCTTAAATAAATAATTGGTAAAAATAAATGAGGGAAACCGATCTAGATTTTTTAATCATTTTTATTACCAAAAATTAACTTTTTTTTTTTATAATTTAAACATAAATTTCAATGGAAATGATAATGCTTGTGGGTTCCATTAGCGTCGACCCACCAGTTCTTCCTCCCTCTTCCTCCTCTTTTCCCCCTGTGCCGATTGCGTATTGCTGTAATAAGAAGAACTTTGTAATTTTTTTTATATTAATGTCTGTACACAGACAAAGAAAACATGACTCAGTACTGTACTACACAATTATCTCTCAATTTAAGAATTATTTTTATAAAAATAAATCTAAGCATGAATGATTCTTGTGAGCACAGTACCGATTACTTTTTAATACAATTTCTGTAACAATTCTGCCCCGTAATCTGTACTGTGCTCACACGAATCACTCATGTTTAAATTTATTTTTACAAAAATAATTCTTAAATCAAGAGATTATCGTGTAGTACCGTATTTAATCACGTTTTCAATCTAAAATGAAAAAATATGTATTTACCTCCAGTATAGGGTACTGCGCGATGGTTGTCCGCGGCTTGAGCTCCGACTGGCCCGTTCGGGTCTGCTGAATGCCCAGCTTCATCCGGAGTTGGGACAGGCCTGCTCGGGCCTGCTGGAGGTCGTCGTTCTTCTTGGAGCAACTGCAGAATTTGACGATTTTCTCGCTGTTGCTCCAACATGACTCGATGGCCCTCCACTATCATTCTCATCAACTCTTCTGATGTTGGGTGGTCAGCCATTCCGATGTATTCAATTTCTTGTTTTAAATTATCTGAAAAAATCAAAAATCATAAAAATATAGTAAAATATTGTCAATTTTGTTAACCTTACGATATAAAGAATAAATTTGACTTACCAATGTCAAATGCGTCAGACATACTATGCTTGTCAATAACCTGAAGGTAGTAAATAGCTATCGCCAGGTTATTGGCAATATTAATTGAAATACGAAAAAAATTTGACATTAGTAAATAAAATTTATAATCTCTGTCGTCTCATAGATGTCATTGATGACTGTTTTTACGATATTTTTATTGTTTTTAATTTTTTAATTATTTTAAAAAAGGAAATGACAGTATTATAGCAGTGGACTCCCCGGTAATTTTACATAATTTAACACGAAAACTACATTTCTTCACAGGAAGTTACTGAAACATATTACATCTATTAATTCTTTACAAACATGGTTCTATTTGTAACGTATTTAAACAGGATAATTGAGATTATTTTTTGAGAAAATTTCGCACAAAAACAACAGCAAATTTAAAACGACGCGTATTCCGCTATTCAGCATAATGTGTTAAAATTAGACACTTATTAAATAAAAATTACCAATCAAAGGTCAAAGATTACAAGTAAAATTACACGGATTACATCAAAAAATAAGTATAAAAAGAATTTCTGACTACAGTTTAAGTCTTCAAATAACTGATTATTCTTCGATTATTTACTGATCATTTTAAAATTGTAAGAAAATAGTTAGTAATTAATTATGAAATATTTAATTTAATATTTATTATAAACCTTCAAATTATGATGAACTATGACTATCACTGTTATAAAAAACTTCAATTTCCATAACTGTGTTTCAGCAAATTCTATTAAAAAATAGTACATTTCACACCGAGGGAGGAAAAGTAGACTACCTCAAACCACGTGTAAAATTACAACCTGAGCCGAAGACAAGAGCGGTAAACACGTGGTTTGAGCTAGACCACTATTCCTCCCTCGGTGTGAAATTTACTATTATTTATAGTCTAATCCTGGTGTGATTTTTATTGCAAAATTCATGGTAATACTTGAATCAGGAATTTTTTACATCGAAGGTACTATAAATGGATTCTGAAAAAATTATTCACAGCCAAAAACCGAAAATTTGCATGGTCTTGATAGTATGGGAAAGTATGATAAAATTTTTGTTTATTTTACTTTGTCAAATTTTGACATAGTTTTTGAGATATTTGAATTCAACCATCACCGTTCACCATGCTTAATCACAATTGATACCCATGTAAGATTATCGATATCAAAAGTTACGTTTATTTGGTAGTCCCGCCAAAAATTTGACTGTTATTTATTAGTTGGCTAAAATATTTTCAATATAATCAAAATTTCATGTTTTTATAAAGAAAAAAAAACCGAAGGAAATAATCCATCAAATAATTGTGGAGTCTTAGATTCAAATAATTAGTATTTAATGATTTTAAGACTTCTTGTAGTTCCATCATTGTCACTATTTATGCTTGGCGCAAATTTTTGTACAGCCCTGAAGGAGGGGGCTGTTTTTGATGGAACTCCAGTTTACAAATAAATAAGCGGAAATACGCATAACTTAATTTAACGGTTTGTACTCATGTAAGTCAATTCTCTAACCAATCGCCATCTATTCGATGTGTTTTTTAAAAACTAAAATAATTATTAATTTAAATACTGTGAGTCGTGTCACAAAATACATACATACGTACTATTCTTCTAAGCATAGTAATATTTTCGAAAATTAAAGTTTTCTGTAATTGGTTTAAAGCGAGCTGTAAATTTAGTCTCGTAGTTATAATTCAAAACCCTATTTCAGAATGTATGAATTATAAAATATAGATAAGAATTTCTAGATCGTGGTTTCTTGTCCAAACCTTTTAGTTTGTCTTTAACTTCAGCTATAACTTTCTTTATTTCGTTTATTTCATTTAACGATCTTAAGATTAATTGTTTTATTAACGTATTTTTTTGTATAAGTTATTATTACACTGGGCATTTCAATGACCATACATTTTTTTTATGTTTGTTTTCAAAATTGGACATTAAAATGATAAGTAAAATTAACATCCAGTAAGTTCTAATCTCAGATATTAATTAAAAAAGAACAAGTTTAGTGTGGCAAATAACAAATCTATAGACTGTTTAACACATAAATTAAAATAAGTTTCTCTTATCCAGATCTTTCAAAATTTATCTACTCATTATTTTTTAATAGTCGAGCTGAACATTACAGAAGATTGAATTGAAAGAAGTGTATAGAATCAATGATTCAATGAAATTGAATTAATTATTGAAAAAAATGATACCACTATACCTCAAATTTTGATATGATTTATTCATTCGAAAAATCGGAATGATCCAAGATCCTCATAAAATACTCCATTTAAATTCTGCAGGGCACAGCAATAAAAATGATGATGTACTATTATGGACCGTTTTCTAAATTGAAAAGATGATATTAAAACTAGCCAAAAGACTTAATAAATATTCAATATATTTCAAATCAACTTACCAATGTTAGAATAATTGGCTATTAATTAAATGCAGAATCTAGAAAAAAAAATATCATATCATGTTTCGAAATTTCTCTTCGTTTTTGAAGCGCAATTTAATGCGACCTGTTTCTAAGGCGCAACTTAATGCTGCCTGTTTCTGAGGCGCAACTCAATGCAGCCTGTTTCTGAGGCACAAATAAATTTGACCTATACTTAGATCCATTTTTTTTTAAAAATCAGATTATCTTACGAAAAATATTTTAAACACAATGGGCAAGCCTAATCGTCGGTATCCATTGGTTCACCATTTCTATATCTCATTAGACATCTATCATGTATTTTACGTTTACATGATGTACATTGGAATATCATGTTTTCTTTGCCACCTGTGCATAATATACAAATATTCTCCATTGATTCCGATGCTTTTAACAAAGATGATGCAATATCGGATCTGCGTCTATTTGGATCATAGTAAGGGGTTTCAAGAACCGTTTGAAACCCAATATTCTCCATATAGTGCATAATAAACATTCCACAGTTATATCCATCAGACTGTACTGGCCTATTGATGGTTAAGTCTGTCTCAGTGAAAACTTTCCACTGAATATCATATAAATTGTTATTTTTTAATTCTTTGCACCGTTTCAAATATTTTCTAAATAGCATGAATGCTCAATGTTCTCGTGTTCCTCCTTTAATAGGATCTAAATGTAGTACATATTTATTTTTTGTGTCAACAACTGAAAGACACCAATGTAGGCGATAAGTATATGGTAATAATAGGATGTTTACTAAACTCCAATTAATGTGATAAATAAAACATGAAGGATCTATTTCTTCCCGTTCACTGTTGTCTCCTAATATGAATGCAGTATGCCGAGTGGTTAGAAATTGCACATTTCTCCAATGTTCTGATGAAGATTGAGCTATTAAATAGCTATCAATAACATCACCATCAATCCATGATGTGCCTTTTAATGTTCTAAATTCTGTAGACCTCAAACTATATTCAGACACATCGAGTAAAACATTAGCATTACATTTATATTGTGCTACTGGATAATCGGCATTGATATTTTGATAATAATATTTAGGATCATTGAATATTGCAGTAGGAAACATGGGTGTTTTTTTTCGTTTTTTTCTAATAAGCTCCTTCGTAATGTATGTAGGATTTCTAATTTCCATGTTTCGATTATGCCTGCTATCGACGATTTCCGGGATTAAACAATTTGTATAGAACCTTTCTAATAATTCTTCCATATGAGCAGTCCAAAATTCATCATCTTTCAACACTTTTGTCTGCTTCATACCTAAAGGAGTCCATAGTAAAAATATACAATAACTACGATTTGTAATATGTAATTATTCTTGTATTTCATAATAAAACACGTTATGAGTGTTCATTTCACTCATGTCTTCGTTAGTATAAATTTTATTTATTTCTGCAACATTTTCTCCGAAAGCTTCTTCTGGTGTTAATTCTTTTGCTTTCATGGGACAAAAAATCTCTACAATTCCATCATTGTTTATAAGTCCGCCGGATGGAAAAGCTGATAAAAATGGTTGTTTAAGATCAATAAATAATCCACATTTTTGAATTTTCGAATCTTTTTCTTTTTTTTTTAAATTGATCCCAAGCTTGTTTTAAACTTTCTTCCTTGTATTCGCTTGCAACAGTAGTTCGTTTTGCTCTGTAAAGAATTTTTTTCACAATTTCTGCACACGAAGTTGACTTTCTTAACTTGCAAATTTTACCAAAATGTTCTGCAAAAATAGTGTTATGCAAAATATCATTCAGCAATCCAAGGTTATCTTCTCGAGTTTCAGTTTGGATTTGATATCGAGTTTTTTGCCACGACCATAATTTTTTGTATAAATTTCTTCTTCGTTCTTCAAATTCTGACTCATTTATGTCAGGCTTTCTGCAATTTTTTCCATAGCTTTTATCATATCTGGAACATAATTAATTTCATCTTTTTTTGACTTTTTATTGCAAAAATAACTGGCACAGTTTTCATGATTTCCAAAAACATGATGCGGTACATTCAAACAGTCTTGACGAATATTTTTTATTCTTTCGGTTTCGCCTGTATCTTGCTTAGTTCTATAATCAATCGCTGCCGTAATATCATATCTTATTCGTGGTATATTTTCTTTAATAAGATCTCTCCATTTCTTTATTCCTCGTTCACCTTCACCAATTTCTCTCAAATTATTACAGAGCGATCGTAAAAGATGATTCGTACACTCTTTTTTTTTTTTACAGTTATATTGTATTCTAGATAAGGCTGCTGTGTAATCAAGGCATTATACACACTGCTGTCACCATCGCCGATAAAATGTGTGTATATTAACCCATGCTCTTCAACACTACATTTGAACCCTTCTAAGATGGCATCTGTTTCCATACTTGACGAGCTATGGGACCAATTTTGAGCACAGGCATGGGATTTAGGATTCTTTCCGAGTTTCTTTGCTCGTGAGCATATGCAACAATATTTATTTCGTACTCCAATAAATAAAATTCATTGCGTATAATAGCGAACGATAATTCCTACGCCAGAATTAGAATCAAATGCACTATTTGCATAAGTTCTTTTTAACCACGTACCATCCACGACAACTCGAGTGAATGCAATATTATCCATGACATCACCTCTTATAATTGCTAGATGCCGTTCTAACTCAGTTGCTTCTTTCATTGATTTTTCAGCAGCATCAGAAAATACTTGATATAAATCTTCATGATGTCTTCGATATGTAGTTCCAGCCATACAGGGTACATCCATCGCAGCAAGAATTTCTTCGATTTGAGAATATCCAACTCCTGCTGTACATGCTCCTACAACAGCTGCTTCATTTATGTTCATACGAGTATCGTGTTCTTCTTCACTTTTAATTTCTTGTGTGAATTTAGATCTCGAACACTGCATTATGACCGTTGTCTTTAGTCCATCTCGTTTGGAGTCAATAATATTTAAATGCTTTAATTGACACTGATCGTCTGGAGAATGATCATCAAACTTTTCGTGGAGTTGATTAAACATATACATAAAATCAACGATTCTGCGGCCCTCAATAAGTGATCGTTTTACATTATCTTTATCTTTAATAGTAATTTCATCATTTTCTTCTGAAGATTTGTTTACAGATGGCTCGTGATTTTCTTTCAAAGATTTTTCGGCATCCGTCTCATTTAGAAAATAATTATCATCCTCCAGAATGTCAATTAATTCATCTGTTGTCAATCTTGTATTATCAGAATTTATGTCGGCTAAATATTCTGAACATGGTTCATCGGTCATAATTGACATAAGTCGTTGCACTGTCATAGGTTTGTCACTAAGTTGAATCTGATTTTGACTTTCGCCGAGATCCTGCAATTTTGATTCTATGCTTCTATTTTGTTCGATTCTGGCTTGACGTCTGAAAAATTATGTCAAATACGCTTTTTATAAAATTTTATGGGGTCAATTTTAAAACATTTTTATTAGTTTTCAAGGATTATCAAATTAGAAGAGTTGTTCAGAGAAAAAGTTCAGAGCCATTCTCTGTACAAAATTTTTATTGTCCAATTACTGTACTCCTAATGAAAATTTTTACGCTGATAATTGTACAGTAATTTTAATGTGTATTCGTAAAAAAAAAATTTGCTTCACTCAGTGTACGAATAAAAATGCTAATGAATTTTTACTATGTGTTTATCTGAATTTTTTAATATTTATTTTGAAAAAAAATATTGGAAAATTACGAAATAAAAAATAGTTTTTTTTTACCATAATTTACCTGAGAAAAAAGAAACTCTATCGGTCAAAAAATTGCACAATGATCCTGTATTTATACAGTAGAAATCTGTTACAGATTATATACCGTATTATGTACTATTTTATTATCGATGCTAAAAATAATTTCGAAAACCAATGTTCTAACTGATGCAGAATAAACTAGAACCTAAAAGGTACCCAGGGAAAAATAATCAGATCTAATTAAATTTAAACAGATCGGAAACTTTAGACATGATAAGATCTCAAAATTGGTCACATCTAAATGAAAAGTCCAAATAATTCTGATTAGATCTTAATAGAGATAATTTGGTGAGAATAAGTAATCAAATCTAATTAGATATAATTAGATCTGAAATATTAGATTGGAGCAGATTAAAATTTTTTTATCTGAACAGCTCCAATTAGATCTATTTTAATCTAGAATATTAGATAAAATTAGATCTGGAATCGGCTTGATTAGAACAGATCTTATTAGATATAGCTGGAGCAAATTTCAGAGGAAAATATATATTAATTCAAACAAAAATTATTTTAAATTTAAATATTATGATTAAATACATATTTTAATGTCATAATTATGACGTCGGTGTAGTGCTGAAAATAACTTTTAAGGTAAAGTGATGAAACTTAGGTGAACTCGATCCTGGAACTCTTGTAATCGTAGACTTGCGTGGTTACCACTACGCTAACCTAAGAAACTTAAGATATTTAAATAGATCTAATAGTATGTAATATGATGAGATCTGATAAAATTTAAATGCGACAAAAAAAGAAACTAGAACTAATAACTTTACAGTTGCAGTAATTGTAGACGAAAAAAAAAATATATGGGAGTATTAGATATTTTCTGCATGTAAATAATCACTTAAGCTGTGTTTTAAATGTATTTAAAGATGAATTGGAAACATTTTCTCTTCATCAATGTACTAAAATCATAGTGCAACACCTAATTCCTATTGAACAAACCAATTTTTTTATGATACTTAAGCTTGACAACATGAAATATATTCGCCATGTTATTACGGTTGAAAATGACATTTGTATGCAACCAAACTTAATTGAGATAATATTGTAAAAAAGTTAGATAAATACTCAAAAAATATTCTTGTTATTCTTTTAAACTTTCTGAACATTACAAAATTCTTGATGCATCAAATTTATCCCGCGGAATTTATAAAAAAAAAATTCCAATCTGATTCGATCTGATTTAGTATGAAGATGAAACGAACAGATCAAATCAAATAAGATCTGTTCATTTGTCCCGGGTATTGTTGAATCATCCATTTTTATAATTTCAATGGATTGTTTTGAATAATTTTTATACATAGATCATATGAATAATAATAAAGTAGACATTTGTGAAGAGTAGAAATTTTGAGAATCGTTAATTATAAATAAATGCTAAATTCTATTCTACAATAAGCATTAATTGAACTTAATTTTATTAAAAAATAATAAAGAAAATTAATCCAAGCGCAAATTCCAACTTCCTGTTTGGTGTTAGATTACTATTATTTTTGAAATATTTAGACACAATACATTCGAAATCAATTGTTTTTCCTTTTTAAAAAAAAAGTTTCACCACTTGAATGTTTTAGTGAGAATATTATATTTTCGCTAAACATCTTTTCTTTCATCACACGTTTGAGAAAAACATAATTCAAAACGAAGTCAAAATGTTATAAGATTTATTTTAACGGGCTGTTAGATTATTACACTGAGAAAATTTTTCCTGAAAAATTAACTATAATGTGAGGGTAAAATTTACCAAGCAGTTTGGTAAAGCTACTTTACTGTCGGTTTTTGAGTAAATTTTACCAAGCAATTCATGGTAAATTTTACCCTAACATTTCTATTTAAAATTTAACAGATTTTAGGAGTATTTTTCGCCTTTATTTTCGGTGAAATTTTACCAAGCAAAATATAGTAAATTACCTCAACATTTTTGTTTAAATTTTAACACATTTTAGGGCTATTTTTTAATGTCATTTTCGGTGAAATTTTCTACTGTAAAAAATTTTTTTTACACGTCTTATGTAAGTTTATCAATTTCAATGGGAAAAAATACACATTTTTCAATTTCACTGAATAAATGATTATCTAAAAAAAAAAGGATTTATATAATATGAGTACTTAAATATGTTACTTACCCTTTGGACCGAGTTATCAATATTCGCCATCAGAAACAATATCACTTGCACTATTATTACAAATTTAGTGAACAAACACGACAACTCAAAACACTTCTACGTTTTTCACACAAGCTGACTAACTTGATCGTTCTTCGAAGAAGTTTAAGAAAATACTAAAATTGAATATGCAAGGATCTCAAATATATACAAAGAGTGCATACTCTTAAATAAAAGGAGAATGATTTTTTTTGTCAGTTACGGGGGTTTAGGCCAGTTTTATTGCTGTATGGAATTTTCCCAAGTTTAATCAGGACTACGCTCACGTGGTCATTTATGGTTATCCGAATAGTAGGCACATGTGGTCGGGAAATTTTAATCCTGAGCCAGGCATTTATTTAACTATGTGTCGTACATTTTTTTCATAATGAGTGAAATAACATCTTTTTCATTTATTTGTAGGGCTAAAGATTTTTTTTTGTTGGGGAAATTTTACTAAACTTGCTTGGTAAAATTTACCCAGATGGTTTTGTAATAATTCATACGCGTAGTTTGTAAAATTTCCCTCATTTTGAAGGTATCACGCGGTTAACCCAGAGTTAAGGGTAATTTTTCACGAAAAATTTTCTCAGTGTAGGAGAATGACTACTGAGCTATCTTATATCGAAAAAATTCTTGGCAAAATAGCAGAATTACTTAATGTTCATACAACCGATTGTAATTATACTTATTGAGTAAAAAGAAAATTTCAACACGCTGAATACGCAATTTTTAATTAAATGATATATAATATCATTTTTGGAGTATTTTTTAAAAATTATTATTAAAATATTTGTACTTACATTTTTTTAAATTTTTGTTTCCGACTGTGTGTTTTTACGCCAGCCCATATCTTGTGACTTTTGCCACAATGTTTTTTACGCGAGGGTTTCAT
This sequence comes from Chelonus formosanus, assembly GCA_028641665.1. Lineage (NCBI taxonomy): Eukaryota > Metazoa > Arthropoda > Insecta > Hymenoptera > Braconidae > Chelonus > Chelonus formosanus. Next base: position 7,033,727 of record CM054002.1, read on the forward strand.
ATTATTAAAACTAACGAATATTAACTTCAATTAAGACAATAAAATTAACTTTATCACTATAAACTTCAATTTTAATAACACAAAAAACTTGAACAATGTTAACGTTTATTAAAATACGCACTTTGTATCTAGAATATTAATATAATCACGACTAAATTTTTAAATTCAATACTGAATTTAAAAAAAAGTATTCCGTCTGTGTATTTATTTGACACTTTCCTTGTTATCAATGTAAACAAAGATTATAAATTATAAGTTACAGTATAATGTAAACAAAAATAAGTCGTTGTAAATAAATCATATAGGGTCAATGGACTAATGAATTAATGACATGGTCAATATATCTATATATTTTTAATATATAGATATACTTAGCATAGTGTTCATTCACTGATATATTTGATTTAGTTTGAAAATTTTATTATTTATTTTTAGTGTTTCAAAGATAGGTTACTCAAATGAAATTTGTTATATTTCATGTATATAACCTTATAGAGCACTCCTGTTTCATTGATAAGCCAAATAACAATTTAATTCTTAGCGATCAATGAAATTATCGATATCCTTAATCGTTGAACGCTAGTGCTTTAACCCTATTATCGGCGCGTAAAGTACTGGCCCCTCACTTTGAAGGAGCGTTAAAAAAAAACTAAGCACTCGATGGAGTTGAATCAAAAGTACATATTAAGGTAAAGCGATTCTACATTACATGTCCAAATTTGAGATTAATCGGTTGATAACTTTGCCCGTTATCTGACGTGAAAGGTCAAAAAAAAGCGTTTTTGTGATGATATTTTAATAAGGGTAAAATCAAACGACTGTAGCGTAATTAATATTTGATTAATCGAGTTGCAAATTCTATCATAGTTTCCAGTAACGTTTCTCAACAACATCGCGGTGGAAAAAATGATTTATCTAAATTAGAAATCTATACATCAAATTAAATATCCACGAACACTATTTCGAGAACGAAAACAGATATGAGAACGAGATAAAGTCCAACGGACGAAGAAAAAAATTAACATCCATATCCACAATTCAAAAAATAAGTAAAAATAAAATTCGCGAAAATAACAGAGTTTTAAAAAATGATGCAGGTGTTTATGACACTCATTACCGTTAGAGCTTAACGCCCGTAAGCCTATTCATTGACGATGTAGACACAAGACAGGATTATCGATAGAAAAAAATTTTATGTGTGCACTTCGGTAAAACATATGTACACGAAAAAGCGTAGGAATGAATAAATTTTCAGAGGGGCCCGAAAAACTTACAAACTGCAAAAACGAAATACATTCAAAACTTAAACAGTCCATCGTGATCCCAGAACGTGATCTCGAGAAGTTTAAAAAATAATATCTTTATTATTTATTGATATTAACGAACAAAAATTGCTAAGAAGGTTCATAATCGTACAGTTAACAATGCAGAATAATTAATTTTATTTATAAATAATATTTGACGTCCCAAAATAATTTTTAAGAGCGTCAACTTGCCCAAGTTGGTCCCAGAACGTGATCTCGAGAAATTTAAAAATTAATATCTTTATTATTTATTGATATTAAGAAGCGAAAATTGCTAAGAAGGTTCATAATCGTACACTTAACAATAAAAAACAATTAATTTTATTTATAAATAATATTTGACGTCCCAAAATAATTTTTGAGAGCGTCAACTTGTCCAAGTTGGTCCCAGAACGTGATCTCGAGAACTTTAAAAATTAATATCTTTATTGTTTATTGATATGAACGAACAAAAATTGATAAGGAGGTTTATAATCGAATACTAAAATATGCGAAACGATTAATTTTATTCAGAAATAATATTTGACGTCCCGAAATAATTTTTAAGAGCATCAACTTGCCCAAGTTGGTCCCAGAACGTGATCTCGTGAACTTTAAAAATTAATATCTTTATTATTTATTGATATTAACAAACAAAAATTGCTAAGAAGGTTCATAATCGGATATTGAGGAATTCGAGATAGTTAATTTCATTTATAAATAATATTTGACGTCCCAAAATAATTTTTAAGAGCGTCAACTTGCCCAAGTTGGTCCCAGAACTTCATCTCGAGAACTTTAAAAATTAATATCTTTATTATTTATTGATATTAACAAACAAAAATTGCTAAGAAGGTTCATAATCGTACAGTTAACAATGTAGAATAATTAATTTTATTTATAAATAATATTTGACGTTCCAAAATAATTTTTAAAAGCGTCAACTTGCCCAAGTTGGTCCCAGAACTTCATCTCGAGAACTTTAAAAATTAATATCTTTATTATTTATTGATATTAACAAACAAAAATTGCTAAGAAGGTTCATAATCGTACACTTAACAATAAAAAATAATCACTTTTCTTTATAAATAATATTTGACGTTCCAAAATAATTTTTAAGAGCGTCAACTTGCCCAAGTTGGTCCCAGAACTTCATCTCGTGAACTTTAAAAATTAATATCTTTATTGTTTATTGATATTAACAAACAAAAATTGCTAAGAAGGTTCATAATCGGATATTGAGAAATGCGAAATAGTTAATTTCATTTATAAATAATATTTGACGTCCTAAAATAATTTTTAAGAGCGTCAACTTGCCCAAGTTGGTCCCAGAACGTGATCTCGTGAACTTTAAAAATTAATATCTTTATTATTTATTGATATTAACAAACAAAAATTGCTAAGAAGGTTCATAATCGTACAGTTAACAATGTAGAATAATTAATTTTATTTATAAATAATATTTGACGTCCCAAAATAATTTTTAAGAGCGTCAACTTGCCCAAGTTGGTCCCAGAACTTCATCTCGAGAACTTTAAAAATTAATATCTTTATTATTTATTGATATTAACGAAAAAAATTGCTAAGAAGGTTCATAATCGGATACTGAACAATGCAAAACAATTAATTCCATTTAAAATAATATTTGACGTCCCAAAATAATTTTTAAGAGCGTCAACTTGCCCAAGTTGGTCCCAGAACTTCATCTCGAGAACTTTAAAAATTAATATCTTTATTATTTATTGATATTAACAAACAAAAATTGCTAAGAAGGTTTATAATTCGATATTGAAGAATGCATAACATTTGATTTCACTTATAAATAATATTTGACGTCCCAAAATAATTTTTAAGAGCGTCAACTTGCCCAAGTTGGTCCCAGAACTTCATCTCGAGAACTTTGAAAATTAATATCTTTATTATTTATTGATATTAACAAACAAAAATTGCTAAGAAGGTTGATAATCGTACACTTAACAATAAAAAATAATTACTTTTCTTTATAAATAATATTTGACGTTCCAAAATAATTTTTAAGAGCGTCAACTTGCCCAAGTTGGTCCCAGAACTTCATCTCGAGAACTTTGAAAATTAATATCTTTATTATTTATTGATATTAACAAACAAAAATTGCTAAGAAGGTTCATAATCGTACACTTAACAATAAAAAATAATCACTTTTCTTTAAAAATAATATTTGACGTCCCAAAATAATTTTTAAGAGCGTCAACTTGCCCAAGTTGGTCCCAGAACTTCATCTCGAGAACTTTAAAAATTAATATCTTTATTATTTATTGATATTAACAAACAAAAATTGATAAGGAGGTTTATAATCGGATACTGAGAAATGCGAAATAGTTAATTTCATTTATAAATAATATTTGACGTCCCAAAATAATTTTTAAGAGCATCAACTTGCCCAAGTTGGTCCCAGAACTTCATCTCGAGAACTTTGAAAATTAATATCTTTATTATTTATTGATATTAACAAACAAAAATTGATAAGGAGGTTTATAATCGGATACTGAGAAATGCGAAATAGTTAATTTCATTTATAAATAATATTTGACGTTCCAAAATAATTTTTAAGAGCGTCAACTTGCCCAAGTTGGTCCCAGAACTTCATCTCGAGAACTTTGAAAATTAATATCTTTATTATTTATTGATATTAACAAACAAAAATTGCTGAGAAGGTTCATAATCGTACACTTAACAATAAAAAATAATCACTTTTCTTTAAAAATAATATTTGACGTCCTAAAATAATTTTTAAGAGCGTCAACTTGCCCAAGTTGGTCCCAGAACTTCATCTCGAGAACTTTAAAAATTAATATCTTTATTGTTTATTGATATTAACAAACAAAAATTGCTAAGAAGGTTCATAATCGGATACTGAGAAATGCGAGATAGTTAATTTCATTTATAAATAATATTTGACGTCCCAAAATAATTTTTAAGAGCATCAACTTGCCCAAGTTGGTCCCAGAACTTCATCTCGTGAACTTTAAAAATTAATATCTTTATTATTTATTGATATTAACGAACAAAAATTGCTAAGAAGGTTCATAATCGTACAGTTAACAATGTAGAATAATTAATTTCATTTATAAATAATATTTGACGTTCCAAAATAATTTTTAAGAGCGTCAACTTGCCCAAGTTGGTCCCAGAACTTCATCTCGAGAACTTTGAAAATTAATATCTTTATTATTTATTGATATTAACAAACAAAAATTGCTAAGAAGGTTCATAATCGTACACTTAACAATAAAAAATAATTAATTTTCTTTCAAAATAATATTTGACGTCCCAAAATAATTTTTAAGAGCGTCAACTTGCCCAAGTTGGTCCCAGAACTTCATCTCGAGAACTTTAAAAATTAATATCTTTATTATTTATTGATATTAACAAACAAAAATTGCTAAGAAGGTTCATAATCGTACACTTAACAATAAAAAATAATCACTTTTCTTTATAAATAATATTTGACGTTCCAAAATAATTTTTAAGAGCGTCAACTTGCCCAAGTTGGTCCCAGAACTTCATCTCGTGAACTTTAAAAATTAATATCTTTATTATTTATTGATATTAACAAACAAAAATTGCTAAGAAGGTTCATAATCGTACAGTTAACAATGTAGAATAATTAATTTTATTTATAAATAATATTTGACGTTCCAAAATAATTTTTAAAAGCGTCAACTTGCCCAAGTTGGTCCCAGAACTTCATCTCGAGAACTTTAAAAATTAATATCTTTATTATTTATTGATATTAACAAACAAAAATTGCTAAGAAGGTTCATAATCGGATACTGAGAAATGCGAAATAGTTAATTTCATTTATAAATAATATTTGACGTCCCAAAATAATTTTTAAGAGCGTCAACTTGCCCAAGTTGGTCCCAGAACTTCATCTCGAGAACTTTAAAAATTAATATCTTTATTATTTATTGATATTATCAAACAAAAATTGCTAAGAAGGTTCATAATCGTACACTTAACAATAAAAAATAATTAATTTCATTTATAAATAATATTTGACGTCCCAAAATAATTTTTAAGAGCGTCAACTTGCCCAAGTTGGTCCCAGAACTTCATCTCGAGAACTTTAAAAATTAATATCTTTATTATTTATTGATATTAACAAACAAAAATTGCTAAGAAGGTTCATAATCGTACACTTAACAATAAAAAGTAATTACTTTTCTTTAAAAATAATATTCGACGTCCCAAAATAATTTTTAAGAGCGTCAACTTGCCCAAGTTGGTCCCAGAACTTCATCTCGAGAACTTTAAAAATTAATATCTTTATTATTTATTGATATTAACGAACAAAAATTGCTAAGAAGGTTCATAATCGTACAGTTAACAATGTAGAATAATTAATTTTATTTATAAATAAATAATTATAAACCTTCTTAGCAATTTTTGTTTGTTAATATCAATAAATAATAAAGATATTAATTTTCAAAGTTCTCGAGATGAAGTTCTGGGACCAACTTGGGCAAGTTGATGCTCTTAAAAATTATTTTGGGACGTCAAATATTATTTATAAATGAAATTAACTATCTCGCATTTCTCAGTATCCGATTATGAACCTTCTTAGCAATTTTTGTTTGTTAATATCAATATACAATAAAGATATTAATTTTTAAAGTTCTCGAGATGAAGTTCTGGGACCAACTTGGGCAAGTTGACGCTCTTAAAAATTATTTTAGGACGTCAAATATTATTTATAAATGAAATTAACTATTTCGCATTTCTCAGTATCCGATTATGAACCTTCTTAGCAATTTTTGTTTGTTAATATCAATAAACAATAAAGATATTAATTTTTAAAGTTCTCGAGATGAAGTTCTGGGACCAACTTGGGCAAGTTGACGCTCTTAAAAATTATTTTGGAACGTCAAATATTATTTATAAAGAAAAGTGATTACTTTTTATTGTTAAGTGTACGATTATGAACCTTCTTAGCAATTTTTGTTTGTTAATATCAATAAATAATAAAGATATTAATTTTCAAAGTTCTCGAGATCACGTTCTGGGACCAACTTGGGCAAGTTGACGCTCTTAAAAATTATTTTGGAACGTCAAATATTATTTATAAATGAAATTAACTATTTCGCATTTCTCAGTATCCGATTATAAACCTCCTTATCAATTTTTGTTTGTTAATATCAATAAATAATAAAGATATTAATTTTTAAAGTTCTCGAGATGAAGTTCTGGGACCAACTTGGGCAAGTTGACGCTCTTAAAAATTATTTTGGGACGTCAAATATTATTTTTAAAGAAAAGTAATTACTTTTTATTGTTAAGTGTACGATTATGAACCTTCTTAGCAATTTTTGTTTGTTAATATCAATAAATAATAAAGATATTAATTTTCAAAGTTCTCGAGATCACGTTCTGGGACCAACTTGGGCAAGTTGACGCTCTTAAAAATTATTTTGGAACGTCAAATATTATTTATAAATAAAATTAATTATTCTACATTGTTAACTGTACGATTATAAACCTTCTTAGCAATTTTTGTTCGTTAATATCAATAAATAATAAAGATATTAATTTTTCAAGTTCACGAGATCACGTTCTGGGACCAACTTGGGCAAGTTGATGCTCTTAAAAATTATTTTGGGACGTCAAATATTATTTATAAATGAAATTAACTATTTCGCATTTCTCAGTATCCGATTATAAACCTCCTTATCAATTTTTGTTTGTTAATATCAATAAATAATAAAGATATTAATTTTTAAAGTTCTCGAGATGAAGTTCTGGGACCAACTTGGGCAAGTTGACGCTCTTAAAAATTATTTTGGGACGTCAAATATTATTTTTAAAGAAAATTAATTATTTTTTATTGTTAAGTGTACGATTATGAACCTTCTTAGCAATTTTTGTTCGTTAATATCAATAAATAATAAAGATATTAATTTTTAAATTTCACGAGATGAAGTTCTGGGACCAACTTGGGCAAGTTGACGCTCTTAAAAATTATTTTAGGACGTCAAATATTATTTATAAATGAAATTAACTATTTCGCATTTCTCAATATCCGATTATGAACCTTCTTAGCAATTTTTGTTTGTTAATATCAATAAACAATAAAGATATTAATTTTTAAAGTTCTCGAGATGAAGTTCTGGGACCAACTTGGGCAAGTTGATGCTCTTAAAAATTATTTTGGAACGTCAAATATTATTTATAAATAAAATTAATTATTCTACATTGTTAACTGTACGATTATGAACCTTCTTAGCAATTTTTGTTTGTTAATATCAATAAATAATAAAGATATTAATTTTTAAAGTTCACGAGATCACGTTCTGGGACCAACTTGGGCAAGTTGACGCTCTTAAAAATTATTTTGGGACGTCAAATATTATTTATAAATGAAATTAACTATTTCGCATTTCTCAGTATCCAATTATAAACCTTCTTAGCAATTTTCGCTTTTTAATATTAATAAATAATAAAGATATTAATTTTTAAAGTTCACGAGATGAAGTTCTGGGACCAACTTGGGCAAGTTGACGCTCTTAAAAATTATTTTGGGACGTCAAATATTATTTATAAAGAAAAGTGATTATTTTTTATTGTTAAGTGTACGATTATGAACCTTCTTAGCAATTTTTGTTTGTTAATATCAATAAATAATAAAGATATTAATTTTCAAAGTTCTCGAGATCACGTTCTGGGACCAACTTGGGCAAGTTGACGCTCTTAAAAATTATTTTGGAACGTCAAATATTATTTATAAATAAAATTAATTATTCTACATTGTTAACTGTACGATTATGAACCTTCTTAGCAATTTTTGTTCGTTAATATCAATAAATAATAAAGATATTAATTTTTAAAGTTCACGAGATGAAGTTCTGGGACCAACTTGGGCAAGTTGACGCTCTTAAAAATTATTTTGGGACGTCAAATATTATTTATAAATGAAATTAACTATTTCGCATTTCTCAGTATCCGATTATGAACCTTCTTAGCAATTTTTGTTTGTTAATATCAATAAATAATAAAGATATTAATTTTTAAAGTTCACGAGATGAAGTTCTGGGACCAACTTGGGCAAGTTGACGCTCTTAAAAATTATTTTAGGACGTCAAATATTATTTATAAATAAAATTAATTATTCTACATTGTTAACTGTACGATTATGAACCTTCTTAGCAATTTTTGTTTGTTAATATCAATAAATAATAAAGATATTAATTTTTAAAGTTCACGAGATCACGTTCTGGGACCAACTTGGGCAAGTTGATGCTCTTAAAAATTATTTTGGGACGTCAAATATTATTTATAAATGAAATTAACTATCTCGCATTTCTCAGTATCCGATTATGAACCTTCTTAGCAATTTTTGTTTGTTAATATCAATAAACAATAAAGATATTAATTTTTAAAGTTCTCGAGATGAAGTTCTGGGACCAACTTGGGCAAGTTGACGCTCTTAAAAATTATTTTAGGACGTCAAATATTATTTATAAATGAAATTAACTATTTCGCATTTCTCAATATCCGATTATGAACCTTCTTAGCAATTTTTGTTTGTTAATATCAATAAACAATAAAGATATTAATTTTTAAAGTTCACGAGATGAAGTTCTGGGACCAACTTGGGCAAGTTGACGCTCTTAAAAATTATTTTGGGACGTCAAATATTATTTTTAAATAAAATTAACCATTTTTTATTGTTAAGTGTACGATTATGAACCTTCTTAGCAATTTTTGTTTGTTAATATCAATAAATAATAAAGATATTAATTTTTAAAGTTCACGAGATGAAGTTCTGGGACCAACTTGGGCAAGTTGATGCTCTTAAAAATTATTTTGGAACGTCAAATATTATTTATAAATAAAATTAATTATTCTACATTGTTAACTGTACGATTATGAACCTTCTTAGCAATTTTTGTTCGTTAATATCAATAAATAATAAAGATATTAATTTTTAAAGTTCACGAGATCACGTTCTGGGACCAACTTGGGCAAGTTGATGCTCTTAAAAATTATTTTGGGACGTCAAATATTATTTATAAATGAAATTAACTATTTCGCATTTCTCAATATCCGATTATGAACCTTCTTAGCAATTTTTGTTTGTTAATATCAATAAACAATAAAGATATTAATTTTTAAAGTTCACGAGATGAAGTTCTGGGACCAACTTGGGCAAGTTGACGCTCTTAAAAATTATTTTGGAACGTCAAATATTATTTATAAAGAAAAGTGATTATTTTTTATTGTTAAGTGTACGATTATGAACCTTCTTAGCAATTTTTGTTTGTTAATATCAATAAATAATAAAGATATTAATTTTCAAAGTTCACGAGATGAAGTTCTGGGACCAACTTGGGCAAGTTGACGCTCTTAAAAATTATTTTGGGACGTCAAATATTATTTTTAAAGAAAATTAATTATTCTACATTGTTAACTGTACGATTATGAACCTTCTTAGCAATTTTTGTTCGTTAATATCAATAAATAATAAAGATATTAATTTTTAAAGTTCACGAGATCACGTTCTGGGACCAACTTGGGCAAGTTGATGCTCTTAAAAATTATTTTGGGACGTCAAATATTATTTATAAATGAAATTAACTATTTCGCATTTCTCAGTATCCAATTATAAACCTTCTTAGCAATTTTCGCTTTTTAATATTAATAAATAATAAAGATATTAATTTTTAAAGTTCACGAGATGAAGTTCTGGGACCAACTTGGGCAAGTTGACGCTCTTAAAAATTATTTTGGGACGTCAAATATTATTTTTAAAGAAAATTAATTATTTTTTATTGTTAAGTGTACGATTATGAACCTTCTTAGCAATTTTTGTTTGTTAATATCAATAAATAATAAAGATATTAATTTTCAAAGTTCTCGAGATCACGTTCTGGGACCAACTTGGGCAAGTTGACGCTCTTAAAAATTATTTTGGGACGTCAAATATTATTTTTAAATAAAATTAACCATTTTTTATTGTTAAGTGTACGATTATGAACCGTCTTAGCAATTTTTGTTTGTTAATATCAATAAATAATAAAGATATTAATTTTTAAAGTTCACGAGATGAAGTTCTGGGACCAACTTGGGCAAGTTGACGCTCTTAAAAATTATTTTGGGACGTCAAATATTATTTATAAATGAAATTAACTATTTCGCATTTCTCAATATCCGATTATGAACCTTCTTAGCAATTTTTGTTTGTTAATATCAATAAACAATAAAGATATTAATTTTTAAAGTTCACGAGATGAAGTTCTGGGACCAACTTGGGCAAGTTGACGCTCTTAAAAATTATTTTGGAACGTCAAATATTATTTATAAATAAAATTAATTATTCTACATTGTTAACTGTACGATTATGAACCTTCTTAGCAATTTTTGTTTGTTAATATCAATAAATAATAAAGATATTAATTTTTAAAGTTCACGAGATGAAGTTCTGGGACCAACTTGGGCAAGTTGATGCTCTTAAAAATTATTTTGGGACGTCAAATATTATTTATAAATGAAATTAACTATCTCGCATTTCTCAGTATCCGATTATGAACCTTCTTAGCAATTTTTGTTTGTTAATATCAATAAACAATAAAGATATTAATTTTTAAAGTTCTCGAGATGAAGTTCTGGGACCAACTTGGGCAAGTTGACGCTCTTAAAAATTATTTTAGGACGTCAAATATTATTTATAAATGAAATTAACTATTTCGCATTTCTCAATATCCGATTATGAACCTTCTTAGCAATTTTTGTTTGTTAATATCAATAAACAATAAAGATATTAATTTTTAAAGTTCACGAGATGAAGTTCTGAGACCAACTTGGGCAAGTTGACGCTCTCAAAAATTATTTTGGGACGTCAAATATTATTTTTAAATAAAATTAACCATTTTTTATTGTTAAGTGTACGATTATGAACCGTCTTAGCAATTTTTGTTTGTTAATATCAATAAATAATAAAGATATTAATTTTCAAAGTTCTCGAGATGAAGTTCTGGGACCAACTTGGGCAAGTTGACGCTCTTAAAAATTATTTTGGAACGTCAAATATTATTTATAAATAAAATTAATTATTCTACATTGTTAACTGTACGATTATGAACCTTCTTAGCAATTTTTGTTCGTTAATATCAATAAATAATAAAGATATTAATTTTTAAAGTTCACGAGATCACGTTCTGGGACCAACTTGGGCAAGTTGATGCTCTTAAAAATTATTTTGGGACGTCAAATATTATTTATAAATGAAATTAACTATTTCGCATTTCTCAATATCCGATTATGAACCTTCTTAGCAATTTTTGTTTGTTAATATCAATAAATAATAAAGATATTAATTTTTAAAGTTCACGAGATGAAGTTCTGGGACCAACTTGGGCAAGTTGACGCTCTTAAAAATTATTTTGGAACGTCAAATATTATTTATAAATAAAATTAATTATTCTACATTGTTAACTGTACGATTATGAACCTTCTTAGCAATTTTTGTTTGTTAATATCAATAAATAATAAAGATATTAATTTTTAAAGTTCACGAGATGAAGTTCTGGGACCAACTTGGGCAAGTTGACGCTCTTAAAAATTATTTTGGGACGTCAAATATTATTTATAAATGAAATTAACTATCTCGCATTCCTCAATATCCGATTATGAACCTTCTTAGCAATTTTTGTTTGTTAATATCAATAAACAATAAAGATATTAATTTTTAAAGTTCACGAGATGAAGTTCTGGGACCAACTTGGGCAAGTTGACGCTCTTAAAAATTATTTTGGGACGTCAAATATTATTTATAAATGAAATTAACTATCTCGCATTCCTCAATATCCGATTATGAACCTTCTTAGCAATTTTTGTTTGTTAATATCAATAAACAATAAAGATATTAATTTTTAAAGTTCACGAGATGAAGTTCTGGGACCAACTTGGGCAAGTTGACGCTCTTAAAAATTATTTTGGAACGTCAAATATTATTTATAAAGAAAAGTGATTATTTTTTATTGTTAAGTGTACGATTATGAACCTCCTTATCAATTTTTGTTTGTTAATATCAATAAATAATAAAGATATTAATTTTTAAAGTTCTCGAGATGAAGTTCTGGGACCAACTTGGGCAAGTTGACGCTCTTAAAAATTATTTTGGGACGTCAAATATTATTTATAAATAAAATTAATTGTTCCGCATTTTTTGTTATCTACGATTATGAACCTTCTTAGCTATTTTTGTTCGTTAATATCAATAAATAATAAAGATATTAATTTTTGAAGTTCTCGAGATGAAGTTCTGGGACCAACTTGGGCAAGTTGACGCTTTTAAAAATTATTTTGGAACGTCAAATATTATTTCTAAATGGAATTAATTGTTTTGCATTGTTAATTGTACAATTATGAACCTTCTTAGCAATTTTTGTTTGTTAATATCAATAAATAATAAAGATATTAATTTTTAAAGTTCTCGAGATCACGTTCTGGGACCAACTTGGGCAAGTTGACGCTCTTAAAAATTATTTTGGGACGTCAAATATTATTTCTGAATAAAATTAATCGTTTCGCATATTTTAGTATTCGATTATGAACCGTCTTAGCAATTTTTGTTTGTTAATATCAATAAATAATAAAGATATTAATTTTTAAATTTCTCGAGATCACGTTCTGAGACCAACTTGGGCAAGTTGACGCTCTTAAAAATTATTTTGGAACGTCAAATATTATTTCTGAATAAAATTAATTATTCTACATTGTTAACTGTACGATTATGAACCTTCTTAGCAATTTTTGTTCGTTAATATCAATAAATAATAAAGATATTAATTTTTAAAGTTCACGAGATCACGTTCTGGGACCAACTTGGGCAAGTTGATGCTCTTAAAAATTATTTTGGGACGTCAAATATTATTTATAAATGAAATTAACTATCTCGCATTCCTCAATATCCGATTATGAACCTTCTTAGCAATTTTTGTTTGTTAATATCAATAAACAATAAAGATATTAATTTTTAAAGTTCACGAGATGAAGTTCTGGGACCAACTTGGGCAAGTTGACGCTCTTAAAAATTATTTTGGGACGTCAAATATTATTTATAAATAAAATTAATTATTCTGCATTGTTAACTGTACGATTATGAACCTTCTTAGCAATTTTTGTTCGTTAATATCAATAAATAATAAAGATATTAATTTTTAAAGTTCTCGAGATCACGTTCTGGGATCACGATGGACTGTTTAAGTTTTGAATGTATTTCGTTTTTGCAGTTTGTAAGTTTTTCGGGCCCCTCTGAAAATTTATTCATTCCTACGCTTTTTCGTGTACATATGTTTTACCGAAGTGCACACATAAAATTTTTTTCTATCGATAATCCTGTCTTGTGTCTACATCGTCAATGAATAGGCTTACGGGCGTTAAGCTCTAACGGTAATGAGTGTCATAAACACCTGCATCATTTTTTAAAACTCTGTTATTTTCGCGAATTTTATTTTTACTTATTTTTTGAATTGTGGATATGGATGTTAATTTTTTTCTTCGTCCGTTGGACTTTATCTCGTTCTCATATCTGTTTTCGTTCTCGAAATAGTGTTCGTGGATATTTAATTTGATGTATAGATTTCTAATTTAGATAAATCATTTTTTCCACCGCGATGTTGTTGAGAAACGTTACTGGAAACTATGATAGAATTTGCAACTCGATTAATCAAATATTAATGACGCTACAGTCGTTTGATTTTACCCTCATTAAAATATCATCACAAAAACGCTATTTTTTGACCTTTCACGTCAGATAACGGGCAAAGTTATCAACCGATTAATCTCAAATTTGGACATGTAATGTAGAATCGCTTTACCTTAATATGTACTTTTGATTCAACTCCATCGAGTGCTTAGTTTTTTTTTTACGCTCCTTCAAAGTGAGGGGCCAGTACTTTACGCGCTGATAATAGTCTAGTAGCCGTATGATTTTATCGTACGTAAATTATAGGATAGAAATGAAAATTTTTTAATGGTAGATTCTCGTAGGGGGTGATGAGGAGAGTATTTTTTTTGTAGAAAATGTAATTTTCTACGAGAAAGCCTGCGAGAGCACCTGTCTATAGTGGACAGGTAAAAATGTACAGCGCTACGGAGGTGCGCTGAAAATCAAGCGTTTTGGGAGCTCCGGCAGAATATGCCGTTAAGCGCCTTTTTAATTAACATTTGAAAAAAAAATATTTCTAATGTTTTGTACTTATCATAGAGTATTTTCAAGTTTTTTAGCGATTTGATTTTTCTCGTCACGACTGGGAAGAGGCGGGGCTATTCAGAGCGGGGGTCTCGTGGTCAACGGTTTATAAACAATTATTCTTAATTTTTTATATTTATTAATTTTTTCTTTTTTTTGCAATTTAATGAAAAAAAAAATAGGTCTGAGCACACGAATTCACATTGTTATAAACAATTTATAATTATCAAGAGTCATAGTTAATCATTAATAATATGATTTTGTCAAAAGCATCCACATCCATGTGTTGTCTTGCGCTTAAAAGTATTTTAAATAGTTAATCTTGTTATTTATTTATTATTAGTTTTTTTGTTATAAAAAAAACGGCTCGACCGAATTTGTTCAAACTTCTTTCAGATCTTCTTTATAATAATATTTTTCGAATAAATTTTGGTTGGAGTCGATATCTCAATCCGTTCTTGAGATATCGAAAACGGAAAAAATTCTGACATACGTACGTACGTACACACACACATCATTCTAAAAATTGGTCTGTATGCTTGAAATATCTTGAAACATGAAGATATGATGAAAATTCGAATTTCACCAATCGACCCAATTACAATAACTTCCTTATGGGAAGTTAAAAATTTTTTTTGATGTATATCGTTTACGGACAATACATTTTACCATATCCTAAAATTTTCTTTTAATAGAATCTGTAGAACCCTGAGAAAATTTTTGTTGTAAATTTCCTCTACTAACGCATAACTTGTAAAAATAAATTATCATAATCTTATTTCAGATAAAATAATAAATAAAGTTTCAAAGGTCACTATTTTTCAGCCTTCAGGGAACTTTGAACTTTATTAAATCGGTCGAAAATGCATGGCTTTGTATTTTCTGCCACTTAAAACAAAGCTATAGATGTCATTTACATGACCGACCAAGTGCAAAAATTATTTTGTTATTTTAAAATAATATAATAAGCTAATAAATAAATAATCTTATTTTTTTATATTTATTTATGATTTTTTTTTTGCAATTTAATGAAAAAAAAATTTTCTGCGATGTATATCGTCTACGGATCATACATTCTATCTTCTTCTAAAATTTCATTCAGATAGGACCACCAGAACATAGAAATCTGGAGATTACCCATTTTTGGCCAATTTTCAATCGCGCGCTTTACTCATTCAAGCTATCTCTTTTTTTCAATCATGCTGTCTCTCTCTCTCCCCGCGTGTTTGTCACTATGGTAATCTCCTATCTTTTTCAATTTCATATGTCTGACTCTCTTAGGGTGCCTGCACATGACCACGGAAACGGACAACAATACGGTAAAGGAATTCCGGAACGGACTTCTTTTGTAGTGGTGGGAGAGCAATGGCGTCGGCGCGCCATCTTTTAAATTTAACAAAGTCCGTAACAGTGAATCTTAAAGGAGCACTTTTCCGTTCCGTTTTCTCGAGCTCTAGCTCCCCATGCAACGGACCTTTACTCCAAACGGTGAAATTCTAACCCCAAAAATAATGTTTCCTAATGTATAAAAGACTTTATTAATTAAAAAATATACATATAATCATCAAATAGATATTAATCTTTATACGCATAATTTTGGTTTCATAAAGTCTTTTATATGTAAAATGCAAATTATTCTCGGGGACAGAATTTCACCATTTTAGATGAAAGTCCGTTGCACGAGGAGCTAGAGCTTGGGAAAACGGAACGGCAAAGCGCTCTTTTTTCAACAACATATTCGAATTGATGTCTCTTTAAAATTTTAAGATCATTGAATAAAGCTGCAAATAATATTTATAAAATAAATATATTTTCTCAAATTGAAAATATGTAAAATGTATTTGCAATGGGATACCTTATTATATTTTTTTGTCTAATACTTGGTTTTTTTTTTTTTAAATATATTTATCACAAAACAAAACATTATAGATATAATTACAAAAACTTCATTTATACTTAAACTTTATATACAAATAGTTTTTTAAAAATCACCCGATAATGCCCTATCCCACTGATTGTCTAGTGCATGTGTCTAGTAGGTTGATCATCATTCGGTATATAAGCTAATGGATTTAATGGTATATAGCGACGGTTTTCTGGAGCTTCCTTTAATTCTCTCTGCATAATTTTATTATGCAGACAAACAGTGGCCTGAACAATTTTTTCAGAAGTTTCCACTTTTGTTGCCATTGGCTGTTTATATATTCGCCACCTAGCCGTAAGAATCCCAAAGGCACATTCAACAATCCTGCGGGCACGACTTAGTCGATAGTTGAAGACTCTTTTATGAATATCCAAAGTATGAGCCTTTGGATAAGGTCTCATCATATAGTCACTGAGCCCAAAAGCTTCATCGCCCACGAGTACAAATGGCTGCACAGGACCATTGTTTTTAAGCTGTTTAGGATCAGGCAACATCATGGTTTTGTTTTCAAAATGCTGTCCCCATTCGCTACTGTTGAAAATTCCTCCGTCGCTCCGTCGACCTTCTGCTCCAATATCAACTAATGTGAAAAGACCATTAGCGTCCACCACAGCCAATAGCACTATACTGTGGGTCTTTTTATAATTAAAATACGTGGATCCTGAATTTGGTGGAGCCTAAAATATTTAAAAATGATTCTTTTAACCGCTAGATCATACACTATTTTATATTAAATCGAATTGTAAAATAACTTGAATTTCCATGTGGCGCCCATCTATAGCTCCAATACAATTTGGAAAATTCCAAATTGATTCAAATTCATTGGCTTTTTGGAGCCACATCTCTTCTGATATCATAGGAAATACTCTTGGAGACAATACTTCCCAGATCGCCTCACATGTTTCCGCAATAATTTTTGATACAGTATTTAATCCAACTCCGAAGATAAAGGAGATACTGATCAAGGTACCTCCACCAGCTTAGTATCGTAGACAAATATGTAGTCGAGTTTTTGCAGGAATTGGTTCTCGCACTGCATGATTTTTTTCAATTTTCGATCGTACTAATTCGAACAATTCATCAAAAAGTTTTGGAGTCATGCGTAAGAAATCGAAGAATTTATCGTGATCTATATTTTCGAGTTCTACGATTAGATTATTGCTCACTCCTTGAGCAAGTCTCCGTTCAACACGAAAAATTGGATGGACCCAAAAACGTCTCTCGCGCTCTGATTCCTCCAGCAATTTTGTCATTTTATACATAAGATAACCTTTGGCGAGTATCTTTTTTTGTCGTTGTTTTATCCAGGATACATCAGACGAAGTCAACACTTGATATGCTTTGCGAAGAAGTATAAAAAGCATTATTGTTGAGTACATTTTGTGATCTAGAACAATCATAACAAAAATTTAAATTACAAATGCAATTCAATCTCATTAAAAAAAAAATTGCATTATACATTTTCTAAAAAATTATATTTAGAAGTTATTTTGTCTAATTTGATTCTTTTGGATATAAGCAGATGTAATTTTTTACTCGAGTTGATTCACTCATATCTGGCTAGATACAGTTATATCTGAGTAGAGCTAATACACTATCTTTAAAAATCAGTCAGATCGAGTTGGATCTGATGTTTTATAGTAAGTCTGATCTTATTGCATTATCTTTTTTTTTTTTATTTTAATTAGAACATATCCTATGCTAGAATGTAGTCGTAACAGAAATCTTAATTTTTTTTCCAGTAGGGCATTTGGAGCTACGTACCTATTACTCCGAAAAGGAGCATTCATCTACTCCTTTATCCTAACACCTCGCCCCTAGTGGAATGTATTTTACCGCAAAAATGACAAATTATAAACAAAAATAAATTAACAATATTAAAAAGAATAACAATAATAATTTTGTATACTTACCTATATTTTGGTAATGGTTTTCACAAAGTAAAATAACACAACACAGTAACAGGTAACAACACAAATACACTGTATGGAGCGTTGATGCTTTCTGATTGAAATATGACAGCGTCAGTAATTTTGGCATCATAGCTAGCGTCTGTTCCGCCCCCAATTTCCTAAATGTTAATGTCACGGACTCCGAAGAAATTTTATAATTTTAGTTTCCTTATTATGTAATAATTATTATACCACTTCTATGAAAAACCTATATAAACAAAAACAAATAAGGATCAGTCTTGTTTTTAATAATAAAAAACATCATTTCAACTACACTGAAAAAAATATTTATTTATAGATAACATAATATGTTTATATTTAAAATTCTATATTAACTATTAGTACATCTTACTTCAATGAAGCATGATTTTTTTGACGAATGATAACTAACTGATAAACGACTAGATAAATCTAGTGATAATTCTGTAAATTAGTGCTGGTTAAACTTAGACTTTTTGGAGAAAATGAAAAAAACTTGGGTTAAATATCATGCAGGCTTTATTTGATGTTACTCAGTCAATAGTCATGAAATGGGGATTTTTCAGCATGGCTACATATTGCATTGTATTTTTGGGAATGTTAACAACTATTAGCAGTGACTAAAAGAATGCTACAATTTCGGGGAAAAAGTTAAATTAATTTTTTTTAAAAAATACAACCATCATTAAATATAATTTTTCGTGATTATCTTGGAAACTATGAAAGATGCGGGAGAAAGTTTCGAACAAAAATTAAAGATCTAATTTTATACAAAAAAAGAACCTTTGACTTTATCTTCTATCTCTTATTGTTTAGCTGCAAAATGATGATAAAGATAAATAATTGATTAATACAATTAATCATGCTTTTTAGCAACTTCTAGAATACGTCCTCAAATTTTCTATCATGCTGAAAAGTCCTGATTTCATAACTTTAATGAATGAATCATATGGAAACTTACTCTGGCTTACAAAAGCCGAGTTTGCTCACGACTTGGTTAAAATAAACTGAAAAAGATACAGAAAAAACATGGATATCAATAATGGCTACAACATATGTTGAAAATAATTATCTTACTATTTATTGATGACTTTTCATTTAAACTGTACGCACATATATTCAATAATAATAACTAAAACTATTCTTACTTTCTAAGGTGTCGATAGAACGGGATTATTTAAATAGAAATATCTACAAACGTATTTGAATGTGAATAATTAATTAATAATGGCAAACCGAATACAAATTAAAACTTATGTTATGCTTCGTGATGCAATAAAAAAGAAAAACATACAAAGAGTTCGGAGTTTAATACAAAAAGATGTAAATGTTAATTCTTCTGATGGAAAAAAGCATACCCTTCTTCATTTGGCAATTATAGCTTGTGATGCAAACAATCAAGCAACAATTTAATTCCTTTCAGATAATAATGCCAATGCTGATTACTTGGATTTAGAAAATCTAACTCCTATTTATATTGCCGCACAAAGCTCTAAATATAATTCGGAAATTATAAAACTACTATTCGAACGTAATGTTAGAGTTCATTCAATTAATAACGCGAAAGAATTGATAATGCATATTATCATTAATAAAAATGATGTAAAATTTACCAAAAGCCTTGCTCGCACACAAGTTAGTTTTAATTGTGCTAATAATGAAGGTGATACTCCTCTTCATATTGCTGTTCAAGATGGATCATTGGATATAATAAAAAGTTTGATAAAATATGGTGCCAATAATCATATATTAAATAAAAAACATCAAACTCCTCTTCAAAGTGCCATACACACATATAAACAAATAATAATACATTCCAAAACACAAGTTGTCAAGTTGAAAATTGCAGGAATTAAGATAAATAATCAAAATCTAAAGATCGTTTACAATTCACGAACTAACATGCTGAAGCTGTTAGTTAGAGATTTAACACACTTCAAAAAAATTAATTTTACAATTATTTTAATGAAAAATATCTTCGAAAGTATTATTACAAAAATTAGATATATATTGATTATATTTTTAAAAATTTCCTCACTGCTTCATTTACCAGTGCCTCAATTTGTGTGTGAAGCACGAATTTCTCAGCAAATGGTAGAATGTTCATTCGTTCTGCCATTGACATCGCAAAATGTTTGTCTCCATCTGTCAATGAAGACGTCTTCTCATTCATTGTTTCCATGAATAGTTGTAACATTTCCTCCGAGTTGCTGGACCTTGCTCGAGCTCAAATGATATAAAAACAATTTGTTGTAATAAGAATAATATTAGGGAAACTGAATATGTTTAAAAAATTAATATCTACATCGTCTTGTTGAATTATTTGACCCTTGTCCATTGGGAGAGGCTGCTGGTGGCTGGATCAGTGATCCTGAGGTTGAAAGTACGGAAGATAATGATGGTCTCGCCGAGTTAGTTGATCCCGAAAGAGATGGTGTTGTTGGCCTGGTCGTAAAGTTTCCGGGTGGTGCTGGTATTGGTGGGTGTTGAACTGAAGGTGATGGGATTGGTGATGAATCTACTAATTCTACCGGTTCTGATGGTAATGGTGATGATGTCGATAGTGGTCGAGACATGTGTGATTCTGGTGTTGATGTCGTTGATGGTCGAGATATGTATGATTCTGGTGTTGATGTAGACGGTGGTCGAGGCACGTTCGGTATTTCTGCTGTTGTTAGTGATGATGTTACTGCTGAGGTGTTTGAGGCAAATTGAATGTATGTTTTGGTCCTAAAAAAATTGAATAAAGATTTTTTAAATCACTTAGATAAAAAACTAACAATAAGATATACTTACGATCGATGAGTAACCACATCGTTCAAGAAGTTCATGGCTTCATAATGACAAAACGTCGGCTTTACTTCCATTCCTCGAGAACTGGATGAACCACTCCTGTTGACTTTGTTTAGTTCATCCAGATATGCTTTTCTGGATTTGGTATAACGTTCGCGAAGACTAGTCCATCTTTTATCTGCAGTACTAGCAGTATAATTTTCTACACGAAAAACGTAAAAATAAATTGAAACATAATTTTGAAATATTATAAGACTTATATATGTAAGTAAAAAAATACTTACCAATATTTATAATGTTGCTTATTTCTTGCCACAATGCCGCCTTTTTTAGTGGAGTTCTCTCATTTAATGGCAGCTTATGGTCCCACAATGGTCTTCTCACTTGAACCAATCCAATCAATAGCTCATCGAGTCGCCGTTGAGCTTCTCGACGAGTTCTAGTTCTCCGATTTTCTTGATGTTCTTGGTTGACTTCTTCGTGAGCTTCTTCACTCGCTTCCATATTCTCCACTTCTTCGTAATGCTCAGGTCCTTTTTGGAAAAAAAGTTTAATTAATAATGAAATTCAATTATATTCTTGAATATGTATAATTAAAAATAAAAAATTTACTCACTATCTACTACGCGAACTGTGTGGCTCTCATCAAAGTTCAACATCATTGTGTCTGCGTTGAATCTATCAATGATGCATTGATGTTGAAGAATTTTCGTGACATTGAAAATCACCCCGCAGTAACCACACTTAGCACGTGGAATCTGCACTAGATTTAAAATCTGCACCAAAACAATTAAAAAATTATTAGAAATTTTAAGATATAACGTATAAAATATGTCTTTACAGTATGAATAATAAATACCTGAGTATTAATATCCATTTCTCGCTTGATTTCAATGTCCAACACTTCACTTCACTCAAAATACAACGCGCACTGAATTTGAAAATGTGGTGATGCTTTGCGATGACGCTGGAAAATGACGCTAGCCTTTTCCGCCATCCCCGATTGCCATTGTCTGTAGTAACGGACTTTGTTAAATTTAAAAGATGGCGCGCCGACCCCATTGCTCCCCCACCATTACAGAAAAAGTCCGTTCCGGAATTCCTTTACCGTATTGTTGTCCGTTTTCGCGGTCATGTGCAGGCACCCTTACTCGTTTTACATATGGCCGACCAAAATCTGTCAAACCGCTTTAGTTTTTTGATCTCGGATATTTCCCTTATTCTTTAACTAATCATCCTCATCTCGTTTCATTTCATAGATCGTTGTTGCGCGAATCTTTTTCTGTAAGTATTACTTTATTTTATCTATTCATTAGCCTAAAACTAGTGCGCAAAGATTCATATGCTTTTATATATCTATATGTTTCCGCTCGAGGCGCCTTAATTCCACTATTAGATGTACTTTCAAATGAAATGTTAATATTTTCATTTGAGGCATTTAATGATGTTGACAAATTATGAACTTCTGGAACAGTGTTTCTCTCAGATGAATTTGATGACGTTGTTGCATTTAAAACTTCTTCGTCATCATTTTCATTTAACGATATCGCAAAGATGGAAAATTCTGCATTTTCTGAACTGTTAAGGTTTTGACTACTTACACTCTCATCATTACAAAAAGATGCACAATCCTCAACACTTGTACTACACTCAGAAAGATGTTCTGTTCTTTTTAAAAAACGATGTTTTTTACACGATATCTATTATTTGACATTTTTGTGAAGAATGGTAATTATTATAACCTGAATTAAAATAATATAAGAATATAATATTTACTAAGTTTTTAAGTTTATTAAGCAACACAATTAAAAATAAAATCGACAGTCAGTATAGTAGTTTAATGTTAAAGATAAATGCGGTGTATAACTGTATCGATGCAAAAGCAGTGTGACCTCAATTATAGTTGGACTAAAATTGGCCTGTGACCTCAATTATAGACACGCAGTAAGGTAATTAGCTATTTTTGAAGTATATTCTAGAATAAGAGGTTGCAAAAGATTTTATAAATTTGTAATTTTCTCAATTGATATCGTTTTTTTATTAGCACGTTCTTTAATTGTATTTTCTATTACCTTTGAATATTCTCAAATAGTCGAACTTCTTGTCTGATGCATGCCCTTGCGCGATTTATTAGACCCTCTACTGCTGGTTCAGTTATTTCCGGCGTTAGTGAGCTAATTGTTTTATCTATTCTGGCTCGTTGTTCCTGTTCCGATCTTACTGTGTAATGTGACAATGTGCTGGAGAGAGATGGAGATAGAGTTTTATAAAAAATAAAATTCAATAACGCAACAAATGCTCCAAAAATTATAAAGTATTATTTCATAAAATAAAAAAAGAATGAGCAAATATAAATTTTGAACCTTTAGTTACAATAAATCTAAGGGAAATGTTACACAATTATAATCCTCTTGATCAGCCATCAGGATTACGCACTGGGTCGCCAAGATACAATCCCGTTTCTTTTCTCTAAGATTTATGCCAGAAGGCTAATGATGTATTTTATTTTTGTTTCAATGTGAGACGCGCATGAGAAAGACAAACAAAATAATAAATTAGGTTGAGCACCACGTGCTTTTATGTCTTTGGACGAGATAAAAAAAATAATGATCTTCGTTACCAAGATGATGGTGAAATGGAAAATGAAGATCTTGCCCACGCAACCAGGATGCTGCCACGCTGTTGCTTTTACTCGAATATTTCTTTCGGACTTGCAGATGTTGCCGGATCAGTTGGATTATTGGCTCCCAAAACTCAAAAGACCATGACAGTTTCACCTTGACCAGAGCTACAGTAATACGTCCGTTCACGTTGGCGTCCAGGCGCCAGATTAGACAGGTTAGACAGATCACCCGTTTTGGGAAACAGCACAGTGCGCCCTTCAACGAGCCCGTCAGAAATTTGTGTATCTTCTCCTAGATATTCTAAGAAGATACGGGCCAGATGTTGGTGTGATGATACTGCCGTCCCTCTTACGGCCTAAAATTAATAATAATAAATAAATCCACTTAAAATTGTACATGTAAATTCACTAAACAATAGGTAGTATACACTAAATACTCTGTTTATTTACTTAGTGTTTATTATTCTAAGACAATTATATGACAATGACAGTACAGTTAATTTCTTCCGCCAGAAGGTGGGAAAAGTATCTGGCCCTGAGGCAGCCCAGTTTTGGGTGCCCCTAAGAACATTCCTGAACTCGTCAATGCTGACTCGTTGAAACTTTCAAGAATTCGCGATAGATGTTCGTCGCAGGATTCTCTGAAATAGGTTTCGACTCTTTCTGCACTTGGGGGTTCATAACTGACAGGGGCTTGCGGTTGAAGAAAGCGTGAAGGGTTAGATTGAAATAACCTGTTATCCCTTCGCCGCTTGTACCGCTTTGCTAATGACTTTTTGACGGCCATTAGCGATCTTATTTTGCCTGTGTACCTCTCCTTGAGGATCAGTAACACGGCGGTATTCAGAGTATGATGTTCTCGTCTAATACTCGCCACGATACGCCGAATTCTCGGCGTATAAGGTCTGTGAGCATTTAAATGGTCCATCACACTCTGAATACGGGAAGCACCCTGTCGAGCCTTTTTGATCTTGTTTGCAATCTGCTCGATGCGTCTCTTCAGGTTCAACTCAGGATTGGCAGGAGTTCGTCTGCCCTGAGTAAACCTTCGAGCCACATCGTAGACTGCATCATTCAGTGCAGAAAGGCCTACGTCTTCTGGCACCCGATGGTCGAGGTCTTCGTTGGCGCTAGCGAGATGTTGTACAGAGAGAGTAACTTTCCGGAGAAAATTACCCTCCCTGTCAGTGAAGTCGTGGTAATTGGCGTCCTTAGGGGGAGGAGATGGGGGCTCTGCAGTGATAGAAGGGCGAAACTGGAGTATGCTCCACCTCGGTGCGGCTGTCCCGGGTGTTAATGAGACTTCGTCCTCAGTTTCGGAAGCGTCTGATATTGAAGAGTCAGCGACTGACTCCTCTTCTATCCGCTGTCGAGACTGAGTGTACCGCACTTGTGATGCGAGCGCCGCTTGCGTTAGTTGTTGTAGCTCTGGGTGCATTTCGCACCACAGAGTATGCAGGCGCCTGGCATAGCCGAAGGTCTGTGGCTCGCATCTTTCCCAACACTGCATCAAATCCCTCCTGAGCTCCTCTGTCCACCTGTGACGCCGAAGGGGTGGTCCATGGTCAGATTCCGAATTGGAACGGGTCGTTAGGCCCCTCCCAACTGTTCCATGGCCCTCATCCGAAGAGGGCCGGTCGTGGGGGGCCGTTGCAGGTCTAATGTTAGGAACCTGTTGAAGTCCCTTGCAGGGGTGGTTAGCCCACTGCAGGGGCGGTGATGTTTAACGAAGCCGAGATGGGCAGCTTCGTTCCTCGTGCCCAGCAGGCCATCACCAGCGAGGAGGAAAAACTGGCTGTACGGACTTATCCGATTATCGTAGCGCAGTCATTATTATTATTATCATCTTGCGATTCGTCAGAGAATGTCTGGCCAGGGGTCCCAGGGCTCCGACCCACCTGGGGCCTGACCAGACGAAAAAAATTTGGAGGGACCCAAGAATGACCGCTTTCTGCATACGAGCCGCAAAACTCTCAGCCTGACTACGGCAGACTGGTATTAACGGTTACAGCACCACCTCGTTGAATATCTATAATTGATTTGATAGTTATAAACAGCATTATTCTTCAAGAGGGCCCCAATCGTAATATTCAATACCTACATCAATTTAATAATTGTAATAGCCATAAATTTAACATATAAGCATTCAAAAATATTTACTTTCTGAGGATGATGAACTTGGTTGACGCATGTGATCAGCGTCGGCGTCCATCTCTAAATCCGGTACTTCATCATCACTTTCCTCAAACATATTGCCTAATGATACGCTTGACAATGATGACTCGTGAGTTGGGTGTAAGCCGTCTGAAGGCATATCGTCATCAGTTTCTTCTTTAGTATCAAGTCTATAGGGGATACTGATATCACAGCTACACTGTGAATATGTACAGGAGAGTGTAGTATCACTGCTACCATTGCTGTTTCAAGGACCATGGAACTCGACGATAATTTTATCGCTATAATCAACGCTGAACCAACGACCTCTTACAAGATTCAAGGGTATATCTTCAGGTTTTACGGTCAAAGGCGGCGATCCACGCACTTGAATCCAATTGTCTAATACCGTTTCATAAGAGACACCTGCAGTAGTTGAAGTTGACAGCTGTGGTTGGTCAGTGTTAATAACATTAGTAGAAGTAGATGGCTGCGGGTTTTCAGTTTCAGCCTCATGTTTGTTTTCTTCAATTTTAATCTTTTTAGCTTTAGGACCACTATCGGCTTCTTCTTCAGTTCCAGGATCAGAAGCTAGGAGAATATATTTGTATCGTCTCTCTGTAATACAAAGGTTCTTAGAAATCTACATTATTTAGCTGGTACGTAAACATTGAAAACTTCTTACCATAATAATTGAGAAAAGGCAAAATACAGGTGGCATTTCCTTTAGCACTGCTCATTAAAGCCTCAGCTGTTTCATGCATAATCGCAAAATTGAATGTTAACATGCCCCGTGTATGTGCACGAGCTAATAAATGACATGACACGAGTAATATAATACGCCTAAATAGTCTCAATAACCATGTATGTGATAAATTATTCTATCATTCAAGCCCAGACTCGGGATAGAACCGTGCAATCGCTGGTGATCGATCACGAAGATAACGCACAAGCGTTAACAAAGCAATCATGAAAAGGCGTCGCATTTGAATCAACCATGTTGAATAATAAAAAACATACACTTTTATGGATGATTAGATGTAGAGAATGCACTCGCGTTAAATCTCATCAGTGACTGACGATTGAAGAATTATATTTGAAAAATGCAACGGTCGTTGTTTACATAGAGGCCATATTTGTTGCTCTTGAGGAAAGAAATATAATGTACTCTCCTAAAAATTTTTACTGATACTAAATTATATATATATATTTAGTAAATATTTTCATTCTAACAAAATAGAGATTAAATAATAAATTTTAAAAAATTCTTACGTTTGCAAATACCATATTCAAGGTTATTTCTCGTGATTGCATTTTCTTAAAATAAAAAGCCTTCAAAACTATTACCGTTGCAAAATCAGCATTTTTCAGAGGTTTAAGTTACACATTCAAAGGTCACTAAAACGCAATCTTAAATTTAGCTCATTTAGTCTCATATCGTCGATAGTGAAACAACCAATCGTTATAACATGGCATCATCTTTAAGTCAACAGTTTAAATCTTCTACAACCAACGACCACCAGGGTGAGATGGATACATCCGAGGCTGCAGTAGCCCAGAAATATACGTCGCGCGGCGAAATCATCAAGTTCCTGTTTTCAACAACTTACGGGTTAAACGCATCACGATCAAAATCAATAATCACAGGTGTGCGTTTGCATCACGTCAGCAATAATTTTAAAGCTTGTGTTTCAATCATCGACGCTAAATATTCAGGAGTACTTTTTAACGCCGAAAATTGGCAAGAGTTCATGGTGAATCTCCCGCAGTTGATTAAGTGCTTAGACAACTCTGATTCTGATTATCGAAAATTAATCAATAAAGAAAGCAGTTGTGCTGGTTATTCATATACTTTTATGGTGTTGGGTGGAACGAAATACGGGAGCAGAATGCAGAAAATACAAGATACTACTAACAGCTCCTCGCAGAATGCAGCTCGTTAATTTTTCATATAAAGAAGTACTCTTAAATACGTCGTACGTATAAAGAATTTAATTCAAAAACGCTTAGAACAACCCGAAGCAATCATACCTGTAACCACTAACTGCAAGGAGTTGATGGTCGAAGCCCTTAAAGATGAAATACCGGCTATTCAGCATACTATCAACACTACACAACTACCTGTCGACTTAATATATAAATTTGGAGCCAATTATCTTCAACGAGAAGAAATAACGACAAAAATTCTCGAACAACTGGAGCCTATCTACAATACATCACGTGTTGTATCAGTTATGGACGTCGAGATCATCGCTCAAGAACTGTGCCAACTTTTTAATGAACACGTTGTGAGTGAGGCGATGCTTTAAAAGTTTTCCAAATATTTTTTATCATAACACCTTGTGAAATTATTACACTTAATTTTTATACAAACATTTATGTGTAAAACTGTACTATGATAATAAAATATCAATAGAAATATTTTTCACCTTATCCTTGCACATTTTGAAATGTTAATTTTTTCATTTATTAAAACATTAAAAATATTACAATATGAAACATTTTAGTTGATCATTGCTGAGTCGTCTGCGTTGCCGTTACTGGAAAATAAATTTTTCGTTCAAATCTTTTGCAATTATTAAACTAAACATCACATGCTTACAATCAGTTTTCATGGTCTATTTGAAGGTCGTAGAGCTTGACTACAGCACTTTTATCACTACTATAGGCACGTAAGTGATAGTCGAAAAAATATCTGTTGATTGCCTGCTTGTCTAAACCAATTTTCGACTCTTCTTCAGACGGTCCCCAGATAGAAACATCCTCAAAATCTTCGGGTACCTTGACAGAATCCAAATGAAGCTGCTCCATGATTGGTTCACGCCCGTCTTGACGGTAATATACGCGTGTCCAGCTGAATTCGCGGTCACAACTCACAGCGTTCAATTTATAGAGTTCACGCTCGAGCATTGTCTTCCACTGCTCATGGCCATAATCCGGTTTAAATCTGAATTTGTATTCATACGTCTCACGAATTGCCAACTCGCATGTAATTGCTGCAATTTTAACACTTGTTAAGTCTTCACTACCTCAAATATCCCAAGTAAAAAGTGGAAAATTCCGAATGAAATGATAGTAGTCATGCGTCAATTTCCGTATTTTTTCATGATCTTCACAAAAGCGGCCTTTTCTTGTTAAGCTATTACACTCTAGATCACGGTAAATAAACGCTCCACACTTACGTAAATTTTTTATGGTTAAGACCTCTAAAAAATGATTAAATTCTTGTTGACATCTCATGACAGTCTGTTCATCACAGCAAATATTGACTATTAACTACACGTTCCTCACAACGAATTTTATTAGTTTAAAAAAGTTATTTATTACAAACTGAAACATTTTTAAATAGTTGCTTTATTGCTTTGAACTCTATAAAAGCGTTCTCTCGACTAATGCTCTTTCTTTATATTAATTTATCATCTAGAAAATTACATGTTGTTCAGAGATCTCTTTAAAAGATCATATGAGCACGGTGATAAGACTTATGTTGAACGTCAACAAAAAGATGCTGACGGCTATGCAATGATGTATATTTCTTAAAACTTTTATAACATAAAAATAGTGGTTATTTTTTATTAGGGCCATTTATAATTATGGACCCACGCTGGAAACATCCTTGGACGTCGATTATTTGTGGACCTACAGGCTGCGGTAAAACTGTATTCGTGGAAAGATTCATTCGTACTATATATCACGTGAGTGATATACGTTTCTCAAAAATAATATTTCATTATGCTGAGTGGCAAGAAGGTTATAACAATTATCCAAAATTGCTTTCTCTTGAATTCAAAGAAGGCATACCAGATAACAACGATTATGCGACCGATCACACGCCAAAATTAATCATCATTGACGATCTTATGCGTGAATCATCGAGTAGTACAATTATTGACGTTTTCACGAAGGGTAGTCATCATCGTGATTTGAGTGTTATATTTATAACATAAAATTTATTTCATCAGGAAAAAGGACAACGAGACATTTCTTTAAATGCTAACTACATTGTAATTTTTAAAAACCCCCGTAATCGCTCACAGATCCCGCATTTAGCCCGGCAAGTGTGCCCAGAAAATGTATGCTTTTTCCAAGAAATATATTATGATGCGACAGCTCAACCGCATGGTTACTTATTGCTAAACTTGAAACAGTCAACGCCTGAAAATTGTCGATTCCGCACGTGTATTTTTCCAGAGGATCCGAAGCACTACGTTTATGTACAACGCAAGCCTATAAATAAGAGCACGCAAAATCACAATTTACCCGTTTTCAATCAGTGATGGCTGTGAACGCATCACGCAAGAAACAAGCAGCAATACTCAGCGCTTCATTTCATCTAAGCAAAGAACAACGAGCGGCTATATTACGGAAAGCTGATCTTCAGCTAGTACGATACATACGTGAATGTGCTCTTAATATTTTACGCGGTAACGTGTCATTGACAGCGGATTAAAAGCGTAAACTAAAATGGCACGTTTCCATTTTACAACGCTTAGCATCACGGGGAAGTGCCAAAGGAAAAAAAAGATAATTTTACAGAAAGGGGGCGCGTTTTTACCGGTACATTTAGCCCCTATTTTGGGCAGTTTGATATCAAAACTCATAAACGGTTGAAAAATAATGGAACATGCTAAAAAAATGGTTTTAATACCCGAAGAAACTGAAAAAATTTTCAAACAACAGATACAAAATTATCAACGAATAGGTTAGATAAAATTTATGATTCAGTTTTAGCACGCCTCGATCAAGAGATGAATGAAATACTATGTTCTACAGCTTATCAAAATAAACGTGAGAAGTGGAATGCTTACTCACAAGTGCTAGAAAGGTATTTACGCTTTATCAACAATGAAAATCAGACAGTGGCAACACCAAATTTAATGAGAAATGAAAATGCCGATGATAGTGAAAAATCATTGTATGATAAAGTAGGGGAGTCGATAAATAAATCGCCTGATCCTAACATTGATCAATCTGTAATTGATAGTGTTCCGAAAAAATTTAAATCAAAGCGTATCTTTGGAAGAAATAAGCATTCCTATAAATTTTTTGAATGTACCTGCAAAACATGCTAATGTTTCTTTTTCACTTATACATGACGTCGATATCCTAGAATTCGTGAGAGAAAACATTGCTGATACTTATAATTTTGACAAAGCAGAAAATCATGAGTCGTTTATTCCTGCTGGTATATATCAAACACTTAATCATCTAATTGATGAATTAAATAAACTCGACATTATCAACGAGCATATAAAATGAATAGCAAATCCTGGTGGCTATGTTGAAACTACGATGATTTGCGACGACAGTTGTGAGGGGGTACACCTGGTCCAACTATCATCTCACCTCCAGCAGATTCTTGGGTTCCCAGCAAAGAATAGACTAGAATTATTAGCTCATCTTCAAAGCACTCGGCCTACAAGCATCTTTGCATCTCCACCATGCAGCTTTTTTGTTTATACAGATATTTGTAAAAATTATATTACAGGAGATGTACAGACGCCATTATTACGTATTGTACCTCTTGATATGCATAACTATGCATATGGATCAACAAAAATAAAGTTATTTTCTACAATGCGCTACATACCACTATTAAAAACGGATATTCGTACAATTGAAATAGATGTAAGAGATGAGTTTGGTAAACCTATACCATTTGAACACGGTACACTGACAATAACGCTACACTTCAAAAGGCTAAGATAGATATGTATCAAGAAATTGACTACGATATTCCACAACACGGCTTTGGGCGCAGTGGTTACAGTGGCATCAGTCAAATTTACATTGGAACACCTCATCAGAGAGGTCATGGTATCGAAAGCTTTTTAGGTGGCTTATTTAGGAGTGTTCTGCCGTTCGTAAAAAGTGGGGCAAAAGTTATTGGTAAAGAAGCCCTCAAATCAGGCCTAAATATTGCCCACGATGTATTTGACAACGGTTTGTTCTTCAGAGAATCAGCCCGCACGCGTTTACGTGAGTCAGGACGAAATTTGAAACGTGAAGCAGAAGAAAAAATTGATAGTTTAATGAAAGGTTCAGGCTATATACCGCTGGGTTCAACATCTAATAAACAGTTGCTTCTCGCTAGCCGTTTAGAGAACATCGGCTCTCAAAAGAGAAGAAAACGCGGTGCTAAAAAAGTTAAAAAGTCAAAAAAGCAGACACGTAGAGAAAAGAAGAAAAGTAAAGACCGTAAAATTAAAAGAAACACGAGAAAAACAAAAAAGTTAAAGAAAGCGAGAAAGAAACCGCAGTGCGTGGCAGATATATTTAAAAAATAATCATGGCTTTTCTTTATGTACATTCATGTGAATGTGCAAAAACAGAGTTGGAATTATTCTCTGTTCCACCTACGCAAACAACAATCGAAGGCTCTCAACTAGTGTTTTCCAAACCAACTTCATCGTTAACGGATAATTCACCTATTGAATTCGTCGTTCAAGGCCAAGGAGATGAATACATAGATCTTGCGCATACTATGTTGAATTTGAAAGTCAAAATTACAGCTCGCCATACACCAATGGATGAAAGTGATCCTAAAGCCAGCCCTCAACCTATTGCTGTCGCACCTATAAATAATTTTATGCATTTTATGTTTAATCAAGTCGATGTTCTTTTCAACCAAAAATGTGTATCACCACCTAATAATTTATACGCCTATAGGGCCTACATTGAAACACTGTTAAATTATGGCCAAGATGCAAAAAATTCACATCTGAGTACCGTTGGCTGGGCTCAAGATACACCTGGTAAAATGAACAGTCTTGCTGAAGACAATGAAGGGCTGAAAAAACGTCATCAATATTTATCATATGGAAAAACGTTTGATTTTCTTGGTCATTTACATTGTGATGTATTTAATCAAGAACGCTTTTTAATAAATGGCGTGGAAATACGCTTACGCTTAACGAATTCTCGAGATTCATTTTGTTTAATGGACGCGTCTAACGCTGAATGCAAAGTTGACATAATTGAGGCCTCTTTAATAATGAGACGTGTAAAAATATCACCAGGTACTTTACTATAACATGCTCGTACTCTAACAAAAACGACAGCAAAATATCCGTTAACAAGTTAAAGCTGTTTCCATACATGGCGGCGTTCATGGTGAAACCATTGATAATGTGATTCTTGGTCAATTACCACGGCGCGTAATCATTGGTTTTGTTGATAATAGAGCTTTCAACGGCGATCGGAAATTAAATCCGTTCGTTTTCCATCATTATAAAATTAATTATTTATCCTTGTATGTCGAAGGACGACAAATTCCCTCAATGCCTTTACAACCAGATTTTACTAAAAATTCCCTGTATGTTGACTGCTATCATACATTATTCTCAGGAACAGGAATACATTTCCTTAATAACGGGAACGGAATTAGTCGCGCCGATTATCCAAATGGTTATTGTTTATTTGCTTTTGATTTGACACCTGATCTTTGAGCAAATAGTAATACGCACTGGAATTTGATCCGCCATAGCAGCGTGCGGCTCGAGGTACGCTTTGATGACGCCCGAGCTTCAACTATAAACAGTATTATTTGTGCTGAATATAAAAATATACTTGAAATTGATTCATCCCAACAAATTATTGTGGATTTTGCTGGTTGAGCACATTTTTGATGAAATACAATTATATCATTCAATAGTCGCTCACGTTGTAACACGTTTCAAGCATCAAAAAACATTTTTATCTAAAATGAAGTTTGTAATTGATATTTAAGGATTCTTCACTAACGACGCTGATTTTTAACTAAAAGAAATAGCATTAATTGCTCTGGAAGCAAACATCATCGGTCACTGGATAATTTCTCCAGAATTTCCATATTCACTATTATCAGAAGCAAAACAACACACAAATATTTTGATGACAACGCAACATGGTATTCCTTGGTACGAGGGGTCATCATCAATCAAGACTGTATACAATAATCTACGGGGTATTACACACGCTGCTGATGAAATTTACACTCGAGGGTTAATGCGAAAACGATTATTAGAGACAGTCGTATGCCAAAAAATTATAAATATCGACGACATTCCTAGTAAACCATCATTAACTGATCTGTCAACCGTTGAGATCATTTGCTCATATCACGCTGCTCTAAAACACAATTTTACGGGTCACTGCTCAATGTCTGCTGCCTGGTATTATAGTGCTTGGTTGAAAAGTTATTTAACATCACCTGGTGTCTTTGAAAATAATTTGTCAATAGCTGAAAAATCTACAGGGCAATCGCCAGATAACAAAAATTCAAATTGCTGCGCCAATAACTGTGAAGCATGTGATGGATACGCTACAAATTATAGAAGCCCTCCAGTATATCCCGGAACATACTATAGGCGTATATCCAGCCGACAAGATCCCAAAGGTGTGGACGAAACCAACAGCACTTGTCGTTAATACCGATGACCACAAGCAACCGGGGCAACTCTGGGTTGCCATGTACGTCAATCGAGATGGGGTCGGCTGCTACTTCGACAGCTATGGACTGCCATCAATTATTCCAGAGCACCTTTGACGACTTCGAGAGAATTGCAGATCTTTCCGACACTCCATTAAACATTTACAACAAGAAGATTCTCAAGTTTGCGGCCAATATTGTATCATTTTTTTGCATGCTATGGCTATTAATTATCCTCTTAGCGAATTTTTATCTTGTTTTAGTCGATAATATTCCGAAAACGATAAGAATGTAAGTGAAAGTTATAAGTCTTTTATGAGAAAAAAATAGTGTTAAATAAGTTAAAAATGTTTTTGTGGGTAAAGGGATAAAATTTCATCAAACATGTTTATGTAGAAATAAAAATATGTAATATTTTACAATTATAAAAATATATGTAACAATAATCATGTTTATGTAACAATAAAAATATGTTATACGATACACTTATAAAAATGTAAAAGTATATGCAACAATAAAAAATAATTAAATGAACAGTTCTGTTTATAATTAAAATAAATTCACCACTCAAGACACGGGCTTATACACACCACTTGTCTCAAGCTTACTCCCGTAAATTTCTGCGCATGTGTGGCACATAAAGAAGCATGAGTGTAAGTGAGAAAGCCTCATGTTAATAAAAGAAGAGAAGTACATAACAATCGGCAGCGAGTTCTGACAGCTCGCAAGCAAGCTCAATCCCTACTTTTTATACCCAAGCGAGCAGCTTATGACTGGAAAAGGTGAACAACTGAAGAGCCAATATGATAGCTCTGTCATCAGAGCACTTAGTTTTTATTTTGCCGAGCCAGGTTCGAACCCAGTTACGGCAAGATTTTTTTTTTTGTTTAAATTGCATCTAATTGCAAGTTTGAGATGACTAAATTAATTTTAAATATCAATTTTAATTTTTTTCATAATTGTTATTCCAGTCAATAACGGAAGAGTAAAAAAAAATTCAAATAGTGTAGAAAAACTCGTTTTTATATTAGCTACATCAATTGGAAGTTTTTTCTTAACCAATTTATAACATTCAATATCAAAAAACAATTAAAACGATCCGCGGCGAGTTCCGGCACTTCGCTGACAAGCTATATCCCCACTCTTCGTCCCCAAGCCTGCAGCTTATAATTAATAAACAAGGACACTTTAAATGAAGGTATGTTAGCTCTGTGGTTAGAGCATCATATTTTTATTTTACCGGACAGAGTTCGATCCCAGTCACGGTAAAATTTTTTCCTTCCTTTTCTTTGTCCAAATTGCATATTATTGCAATTTATACGTATTAAATAAATAATAATTGATATTTACTTTTTTAAAATTTTTTTACTTTTACAACTAACAGCGGGAGAGTAAGAAAATGTCCGAATGAAATTAAAAATCCCTTTTTTATACAACTGTAGAGTAGTAGCATTTTTTTGCAAAAAATTATCAACAATCTCTCTAAATCAACAGCCACAGATTCCGGCGCTCCGCTTATAATAGCTCTGTGGTCAGAGCACTAGACTTTTATTTTGCCAGACAGGGTTCGATTCCAGTCGCGGCCAATTTTTTTTTTCATCTGCTAAAATTGCATATCATTACGATAATCATCCATTCATATTAGTTGAAAATTGTTTTCCAAAGATTCTTGAAAACTACATTCGGAGGGGGTTTGAAGGGAGTTACTACTGATTCTCTTTACTAAAATATGTAGTTTTTAAAACTTTAGGAAACAATTCCAAACTAAAATAAATAGATAATTATTGCACTTACGTGCAATTTTAACAGATAGAAAAAAAAAAAAATTCTGCTTTGACTGGGTTCGAACCCCGCTTGGCAAAATAAAAGTTTGGTGCTCTGACCACAGAGCTAGCATACTACTACTCGGCTTGTTGACATTTATTAGAACGGAAGTCCGAAAGAGCCATCGTATTTTATACTATAGATGTCACTATCTGAAACTTTTCATCGTACATAGTATGTGACTTCCATAGGAATTCAATCAAGGAAAAGGTAAAAAAAGTTATAAAAAAGTAGATTTATACACATTTACAAGTAAAAATTCGATTGAAGAGGAGTGAAAAGTTATAAAGTCTTGGTCAGTATTGGAGCAGGGATAGCAGATGGAGGAGGACACTTAAATTAGTGTCGATGATCACCTAACCTCTGAAGAGGTTAGGTTCTTAAATAACATAGATAGAGAAGTACTGGTCGATAGCAATAAAAAGAGTGAAAATGGAAACGACGATAAAATAAAAGGGAATAATAATAACAATAACAAAAAAAGGGAAAAATATTAATAAAGATGATAATACTGATAATCAAAGAAGAAGAAGAAGAAGAAGTAGAAGCAATATCAGATTGAGAGAATCTACCAGTGACAGTAGTCAAGATAAACTTGAGGACCAAAATAAAAAAGAGAAAAAGAAGGAGGAGCATAACACTGAAATTATTGCTCAGAACACACTTGCTCACAAGAAAAGGAATACAGGCTCCAGTGCTGCCAGTAGTTTTAAAGGTACAGGGCAAGTGTCTAGGTCAAGTACTGATCAAATCTGATATAATAGGTACGATAAAGGCTCTTTCATTGTACATATTAAAAAGAAAGAAGTGCATGAGTCTGATCCCAAAAAGAAGAGAAATTTAATAAATATAGAAGTGGCTCGTCGGTTGAAACTCTTTGGAATCACAAAATTTAGTCTACTGGAGAAGTTTCCGAGAAATAGTTAGCAGATCTCGTTTTATAACTTTGAAGAAGCTAATAGAGCTTTAGACAATACAATACTCAAAGAATATAATTGGGAAGCTTATATACCTCGAGAGAAGATAATCTGTAAGGGAATCATCAGGGGTGTTCCACTAGACATCGAAACTGATGAACTCAATAGTTATATCAATAATCCTAAATGTACTGAAGCGTATAGGTTAAGGCGCAAGGTTTTTTCAGAAAGTAAACTCGATTGGAGTAATACCTTTTCTGTCGGCATTACTTTCAGATGTGGTCAAGTTCCTGAAGGTGTGATTCTTTGGAATTGTAAAGTAAGAGTGGACTATAATATTCCATGCATAAGGCTATGTTTCAAATGTGGTAAAACAGGCCACAATTCGACTTCTGTAAAGAAGAGAGGGAAATTTGTCTTTGTTGTGGGCAAGACAAACACGGAGATGCCAAAGCGTGTAATAGAGCACCAAAGTGTGTCAATTGCAGGGGGGGGGGGGGCATAAGAGTTTGAACAATAATCGTATCGTTGTTAGGAAACTTAGGGAAATGAGTAAAATCATGGCTATAGAAAACATGTCTTTCATTAACGCAAGAAATATCTATGAAGAGAGTATTAGTAGAGAGCCATCATTTGTACCTGAAAGGTCTTTCCAGGACTTTTCAAGACTGATTAATAAACCAGAAGAAGAACTGTTTTCCAGGGTAGTTATGAAGAGAGAGAGGTCAAGAAGAAGTTGCAGTTAGGTCGAAGCACACAAGAAAATGACATCTCAGAAGAAAAGAAGACTGCCCTAAAAGAAATTCTAGAAGCTATCTCGCCAGTTCCTGATATCACTAAGTTGTGGCCAAGGTTATGGAAGGCAATTTCATTGCATATTTCCCTAAATAATGGGTCCTTACAAAAATAGCCTATGTATTCTGCAGTGGAATTGTAGAAGTATAGAAGAAAACCTCCCTAAACTTCAGTTCAGGGCTCGTGATTTTGATATAATTATATTATCCGAAACTTAACTGAACATGAATAAGAATATTCATGTAAAGAGTCTTGACATACTAAGAGAGGATAGAGTCAGTCAATCTGATAGTCTTTGAGTAATGTTTACGATTGTCATTGTAAGATTGAGATCCTTGCTATAGAAGTTTTTATCGGAAGAGAATGGTATCTGTTTGCTTCTCGTTCCAGAGCTCCTCATGTATGCATCCGTGAGGCAAGAAAAACAGCTTCAACGAGTTTTGCGAATCCCTTTCGAAGAATACGAGCCTATCTTATGTCTAGAAAAAAATTAAGGCATTTAAAAGAAGATGAAATTTTCCCCCTGGGTCACATAAGTATAAGCCGAGTACAATAGAGACTGTAAAAGAGGCCATAGACCATTTGTGCCCCGCATGATGTAAGAAAGAAGCTCCGGAGTTGGTTAATTTAGATGGTGACCCTTTTTTTGACCTTGAGTTATCTATTGAGGAATTGGAGACAGCAATTTTTAATGTAAAACTAAAATCTAGTCCAGGTATGGATGGAATCGATTACGTGGTACTCCAAAGACTTCCAGCAGGTGTACGTAAGGCTTTGTTTAATGAAATCTTTACCTTGAAAGAGTTCCCAGACGATTGGAGGAAGTACTCAGTGTTCTTTATACCCAAAGTCAATAGTGATAAGGTCAGACCAATTTCCATGGCCTCGCGCTTGCTTAAGACCATGGAAAGAATAATTAATTACAGGCTGTGTTAGTGGTTGGAGACCAATTATAGTCTCTCTCCTTCCCAGTTTGGTTTTAGAAGGCAACACCCTACTTCAGATAATTTGTCTATCTTATATGCAGAGACGCTTAACTCATTTGAGAATGATGAATGTCTGACAGCCATTTTCCTGAATATCAAAGGAGCATATGATAATGTGCTAGCAAAGGTCTTAATAGAGAGATTAAAGGCGATGGTATTACCAACAAATGTATTGAGTTTTGTTTATAATATTGTGGGCCATAAATAGTTGCACTTCAGATTTGGGGACTTGTCAAAAAGGAGAGCGGTTTGGCGAGGATCAGCGCAAGGTGGAATATTGAGCCCCATCCTGTATGCGATCTACACTTCACAACTGCATGGTGCGTTAAAAGCTGATACCAAAATTTTAGAGTATGCAGATGATGTGGTTTTGTACAGTGATTCAGGGGTCAGTATAGAACATCTGGAAGAATCTATAAAAGCAACGATCTCGTTGTTTGAGCAAAGTGACCTAGAAATAGCTCTCGAGAAGTGTAAATTGTGTGTGTTCAGCAAGGATAAGGTCGTACGTGGAATGGACTGGGTTATGATGATCAACGACAAAGCAATCACAAATAACAGGACTGTCAAGTTTTTGGGGATTATTTTCGACTCAGGCTTATCGTGGGAGAAACAGATAGAAGACATTAAGGAAAAATGTGCCAATCCAGCAGCTATAATTAATTACTTACGGTCCGTTTGTGAGGGCGAATCCCAGCTTTAGTCAGATCCAGAATCGAGTATGGAGCATTTCTCTTCAGTCCTTTATTGCCTAAAGTAAAATTAACTCTTGATAAGTTGCAGTTTAGTGTCATTCGATCCGCAATGGGCTACAGAAAGCCTACACCAACTAATCTAATGTTAGCAGAGGCCAAGAAACTACCTTTAACTCTTCGCTTCAAGCTCTTAGGTCTCAACTACGTTTCACGAATTTTTAGCTTGGAGAATCATCCGTTGTTGGACGCACTGAAAAAACTAAAGAGTTTTCGAGAAGATCCTGTGAGAATACATAAGTCGGAAGAACCACTATTAATTAGTTGCTATTGGTACACAGATGGCTATAAAGGCAAGGAAGTACCCTCCGTGGGTTTTGTAACTTACAGATTCGAATGACAAGCTCGACGAAAAGTTCAGGACGAGTAAGTTTGCGTCTATTTTTACAGCTGAGGCATTAGCAGTGTGGTACTGGCCAGTATTTAAGATAGTCCAAATAATTCTTTTGCTATCTCTTCAGACTCTTTGAGCATGCTTTGAGCTCTGGAGTCCAAAACAGAACCTTGGAGGAAATCGCACTTAATTCTTAGCATCAAAAGCTTTCTCATCAATCTCTCTGTATCAAATAAAAAAGTGAGTTTTTTCTGGATACCAGCTCACATGGGTATTACTAACAACGAAGTTGTGGATGGGTTGGCTAAGGACAGTATATACAATGGTTCGGATTGTGAGATGAGCATCCCGGGCTCAGACTTTAAGGCTTGCTGGAAGGAAAAAATAAGGGTTAAATTTCATGATTGGTGGTTAACAACGGGTAAGGTTAATGTATGACAGTTGAGAGTAGTGACCGAAGAAAAGGGATTGTCTTTTCAGAGATGATCACCCAGCCCGCCTTCTATCAGAAGGTGTAAAAAGTTCTATAATAAGAGAAAAAAAAAATACATAGTATGTCATTTTTTTCTACTCCAATCACAACATACATACTATGTTATTTTCTATCCAAATAACGCGGAAAGCTGACATTCAGTATCAATTGAGTGAATTGTTACTAAAATACTTTTTTTTTATCTAATAAAAGTTGACGCGATAAACCAATATTTATACAGAATTTTTATTGAATATGAATCACTTCAAAGTATATTTAATTATGAAATACCATCAAGAAGGACTGATATATCAAGAGATAATTGATATTTTATTTCATCGTCATAATATTGTCATCTCGCTTCGTCATTTAACAAGAATTTAAAAGAGACAGAATTTAATACGTCACAAAATTACTGAATCACCTTTAAAAAACATCATTGAAGCTGTCATAACAAAATTAGAAGAAAGTGGATCATGCTTAGAATATAAAAGTCTATGGCAAAGATTGCAAACAATTTATGGTTTGTCTGTGAAGCGACGAACTGTTTGGAAAATTTTAGAAACTGCTGATCCAGAAGGAATAGAATGTAGAGCAAGGTATCGTCTAAGACGAAAGGCATACAAAGTCCCTGGACCAGACTTTTTGTGGCATGCCGACGGTTACGACAAATTGAAACCGTTTGATTTTACAATTCACGGTTGCATCGATGGATTTTCGTAGAAAGCATTGTGGCTGGAAGTAGCTACCTCAAATAACAAACCTGAATTTATCGCTTATTATTATTCAAATACAGTAAAAACAAAAGGTTTTTTACCCACTTTATTACGTACTGATAAAGATACTAAAAATGTTTTAATTGAATCCTTACAAATAAGTTTAAGGATGAATCATAATGATAAATTATCAAGATATAAAAGTTATATTAAAGGAAGAAGTACTTCTAATCAAAGGATTGAGTCTTATTGGTCTCAACTACGAAAATCATGTACTGATTTTTGGATTTTATTATTTGAAGTCATGAGTGTCGACATAATCGACACATGATTATAAATTTAAAAAATTGGTCTGAGCACACTTTGTCTGTGCTTACACGATGAACTTCTCATTATTATAACAAATTCATATTGTTATAAGCAGTTTGTATCTGTTAAAGCTCACATCTCGTAATAAATCATATTATTTTGTTAGAAACATCTAAATTCATGTGATATATGCATTAGTTATTCGATGAATACAAATTTTTAATTGTTTATAGCAAATTTGTATTGTTATAAACAATGTGTAATTGTTGAAACTCATATGTCATCATAAATCATATTATTTTGTTAGAAACATCTAAATTCATGTGATATATGCAGTAGTTATTCGATAGATACAATTTTCAATTGTTTATAACAAATTTGTATTGTTATAATCAATGTGTAATTGTCGAAAGTCATATTTTTTTGTGAATAATAATGTTCAGTGAATATCGAGTTAATTTTCAGATGAAATCGTTTTTTTTTTTGCTTAAAAGTATTTTAATAAATAGTCAATCTTTTCAGTTATTCATTATTGGTTTTTTTTTTTATGAGAAAAAAATGGCTCGACCGAATTTGTTTAACCTTTTTTTCAGATCATCTTGATAATAATATTTTTCGAATAAATTTTGATTGAAGTCGATATCTCAATCCGTTCTTGAGATATCGAAAACGAAAAAAATTTTGACATACATACGTACGTACACACACACATCATTCTAAAAATTGGTCTGTATGCTTGAAATATCTTGAAACATGGAGATATGATAAAAATTCCAATTTCACTAATCGACTCAATTTCAAGAACTTCCTAATGGGTAGTTAATACTATAAATGAACTTATTTATTTAAAAAATGAATTATTACATTTTTCGAAATGAACATTTATTAAATGTTTGATTTCTATTGTAGCTTTCCAATTTTTGGATGAATGTTACAAAATGTGAAATAATACCATTTCGAGTTTAATAATAATATATTACACTTTCGTAAAATCATTCAAACACAACTAAATAATCTTTAAATCGTTTTTTTTTTTATAAGTATATAATAATAGTAAATAGAATAATTTTAACGAAGAAATTAAGAGCTTTAATGATTTTTGACATACAAATTTAAAAAGTTTATGAAAAAATATTGATGTTTCAATGTTTGTTTTTAACTAAAACTTACAATCTTTTTGGTTAGTATTTGTTATAAAATTGCAATTTAGCAATTCTACAATCTTATATTTGAATATCATTTTTTTATGTATTCATTTAAACAAAATATAATTCTTTTATTAACATTTGTCAATTAACAAATAGTAAAACTATTATTATCATAGACTTTCCAGCAAATTCAACACACACTTTTTATATTAACGAGTAGATTAACAGTGTTTATATTCTTTTGAAAATTTATATTAATATTTGTTATCAAAATATTCACAATACCTTAACAAGTTTATAAAATTGTCGAAATGTAAATGTTTTTTAACTGCATTTTTCTTAGTGTCGAGAGTCTTAGTAACTAACTCCATACATATTTATACTAACATTGCATATTGCTTAATGAGTTCAGACAATAGCGACCTTTCAGAAAAATTATAATTAAAACATTGTCCAATAGTTAATTGTATCTTGTTTGAAATATTTTTTAAATGAGGTGTTTTTCGTTGAAGAAGTAAGTTTTCCAAAATTACACCAGGATTATTACCTGAACTATCTCAAACTAGAGATTCATTACAAACTTCAACAATAGTACAGGCAACTGCCCATACATCACTAAAAATTGTAGCCTTTGACGTTTGTAGAAGAAGTTCTGGAGCCATAAACAATGATGTTCCTTTCAAGTAACCAGAAATATTCCCAAAAGTACTCCTCATTGCTGTTGACATTGTATTGAACTTGCAAAGTCCCAAATCAGTTAATTTTAGCACATTTGTGTGTCTCACAACTAAAATGTTATCGGGTTGAATGTCCATATAAATTATAGGATTTTTCTGTTGATGTAAATAATTAATTGCTTGGCATAGCTGAGAGCAGATAAAATGTTTATCTCGTACAGTTAAAGAATATTCTTTTTTCGAGTCATCATCAAAAATAATATCAGACAGTGCACTACCATTACCAGACCACACTACCATTCACCAACTCCATTAAAATATAGAGGGTTTTTGATTGAACTGAGATACCCATCACTTGAACTATATTCGGGTGTCGAATACAATTGGAAATTTCTCTTTCCCTCTGTACAAGTTTCATATCCATATTGAAAATATTTATAGCTTTAACAGCAATAGGAGTGCCTAACCAATTACCTTTAAACACTTTACCCTGAGTACCAGCTCAAATAATCCTTTGTACATTTTAGATTCTTCTTCTTTTAAGAACTTCAATGATAAATCTGAGTGTTGACGGACATTATCAATCTCATTCGTAGTTGAAAGTATCTGGTTGTTGCTTTTTTCAAGTTGTAGACTTTTATAATGAGATTTATGCACTGATTCATTAATATGACTTTGCAAAAGTTCGGCTGAACAATTAATAACACATTGCCAAATGTTTTCTTCATTTGGTTGTTCTTGAATAAATATCCAATAAAGATAAGAGCCTTGTTTAAAAATCTGATTATTTTTATACCAAGTAAATATCAGTTTGCACGAATCATTGCAAAATGAAATTGCTCCTATACCATAACTTCCACAAGATAAACCATTGATACGGTCTGCATCATATAAAAGTGAGTGTGGTGTTGCAGACGAATGTTTCTGCGGAAATATAAATATTTTTTTCAATTTATTATCAATAGAAATTTTTAATGGATCTTGGTTATTAAATATGATTCGACTAATTTCGTAACCATCGTCAATTGGATCATAATATGATTCGACTAGGTTTGCAACATCAGGAAATGCATCATTATATATGCCATCTCTATCCGATTCATATGTAACTGAATCTCCAGTGTACCTAGAATATTTAATCACACTATAATATAGCTGAATTTGGTTTAAATTTTCACTATCAGGAATAGAAGAAGAAGTATACGATGTACGTGAAGAAGTCTTGAGCAACGTTTCATTTGGTACTTGAATTTGCGAAATATTTGAACGTAAGCTCAAATGCCTCGAAGTAATTGAAGAATTTAATTGAATGTTTGAAAAAACTGGTCGACTGTGATTGCTTTGAATTGAGCTTGTATCTCTCAAAACAGGCAGAAAATTTTTTTGAACATGAGAAACAGCTGGACGACTTCATTTGCTCTGAATTTGCAAGACATCTGAATGTGAACTTGAATTTTTTAAAGCACATTGTTCTTCAATTTGAAGAATTGTTGACTTATCTGTAACTTGATTATTT
This sequence comes from Chelonus formosanus, assembly GCA_028641665.1. NCBI lineage: Eukaryota > Metazoa > Arthropoda > Insecta > Hymenoptera > Braconidae > Chelonus > Chelonus formosanus. Next base: position 7,078,522 of record CM054002.1, read on the forward strand.
TTTGTTTTCCGAGACGTCAGTAGATAAAGTTTGATTTTACATGGTAGATTCCGTTTTCGAGCGTAAGTCCATAGGTTACATTCGGTATCTTCAACCATGAATTTATAGATGGAAGTTCGATCAAAAAATCCTAATTTCATATTGCATGACTTTAGCAGCATACAATTTTCTTTTTCATCTTTAATGAATTCTTTCTTGGCCAAATTAATAATTTGTTGAACGTTATATCCAAAATTAGGATTAAGTTTGAGTTCTCTCACTCCGCCAACCGCTTTCTTCATCTGGTTGTGCTTTCCGTTTGATGTTTCATGTAACTATCCAATATGAAGGATTCGGTATTTTGACTTTCTAACATCAATAGTCTAGATGGAGAAAAGCATTCATATCATGCAGTATAAAGAATAAAAAATAGATTATTATTGTTATTATTTTACTTACATTAGATGAAGTTTTTTCAATCACTTCTAAAGAACCAGATTGCAGTATATTTAGAACTTCTCCTACTCGGTTTTGTTTTCGTCTGGAGATTGTAGTTTCACAATAAACTTGATATGCTCTGACATGTTTATCCAGTACAAATTTTGCATTCGTCACATTAAGCCCATACATTTGACCATATTTAGAGTAAAACAAACGTTTAGCTTGGGGCTAATACTGTCTCAAAGTTTCTAAGCCAAGACTTCCTCCAGAAAGAGGAAGATTAATTCATGCAGACTCGATATCAATGATAATTGTCTCTCAAAGAATAAAAATATCGTCACAATCATGTTTTATGTAAATATAAAAATTTGAGTTCAACATTATGGAATCTAACCGTGGATTGTGCTAAATCCATGCTAAAAAATATGTCGTAAAGCCAGCTACCCTGGTTTGCAATAGCTGAAAATACTAAGAAAGATTGAATGTAATTCGAGTTTTATTAAGTACCCGAGTCGAAATTCTCATAATAAATTTTTACTGAATATACTGAATTTTCAGTGTAATCAGTGAAAATTAAGTAAATATAGGTATATGATTTATCTAATAAAATTCATCCTGAATTTATACTGAAGAGTCATGAATATCTCCGTTTTCAGCTATATCAGTAAAGATTCACTATGAAAAATAATTTTTTTGAATACTGAATTTATACTGACGTTTCTGATTTCCTAAATTCTTATCCAGTATTTTCAGTATAAAATTAATATATATTTAGAATGTTTAATATGGAATAAGGATAATTTAAGATGTGCTTGTAGTAATGGGATCTCACTAATCATTCGAATAATTTATACAAAAACTATATTTAACCATTTATTGAAACTTTAATAATGATTTACACTTGATTACAACAATTTTTCCTAAAGAAAAAACAATTCTTATACTTTACAACTAACAAAGTCAAACTGATTGTCATCTATATTTTAAATAAAACAATTATAAACTTATCAATAGTAATTTTTGAAACTATAAAACTATTAGCACAATCAAACTGATTATTAATGACACTTCACTGAGAAAAGTCATAAACTAATCACTTATTCTCCAAGACACTAACGACTTTGAATTAATTATCACTCATCTTATATATAGAAACATTATAACCTTATTCTTAGTCCTTTTTTGAACTAACAAATCAAAATTGATTAGCAACTACATTCTAGATTGAACTATCACCAACTTTTTTCTAGTAATCCTCAGAATTGGCAACTTTTATCATTTATTAATTATAACTTACACTAGAAACGTAGCAATTGGGAGCACACACGTCTTCGCAATGAAATTTTTACGACGCACTTTGATTGATCCCTCATAGCACCGGTATCTGAAAGTCATCTATTAAATACCTTTCTTCAGATATCTATTAGAAATCTAAAAAAAGATATGTATAAGATAACCCAATCTAGACATTTCTTCTGCAGACGTCTAAAAGATATGTTTCAGATCTCTTAATTCAGATGTATAAAAAATCATCTCAATTCAATATCTGTTCAATGTTGGCAATTCAATAATAATCGTATGCATTGTTGCGGATATTTTCTTGCAATTTCGGGATTATCTGACTATACTCAGATACATATGTATCTGTACATAATATAGTATTTAACTTTATACACGTGTATGTCAATGTATGTTCCTCACTTATACGGAATTTATTATACCCACACAGCACGAGTATTCGGAAGATATCTTTGTTTAGATATCCTTAAGATATCCATGAATGTTGTCAAATGTTGTCAAAAAGATATTTTTTTCAGACATTCTTTTAGATTAACTAGTAGATTCCCGCAATTCTGTCCGCGTAATGTAGTGTCATAGTGATGACAGAACCGCAACGGATTCGCAAGTTCTTAACATCAACAAAGAAAATTCGAATTTCAACGTGTTATTTTATTTCTGCTTCTTTACAGCATTTATTATAGCGTAGGTCTTTTTTATGACAAATCGAAAATATTTATATAAAAAAAAAAGGTTCTCATACATTTTACTTGCTTCGGAACATTATTTTAGTCAAACAAAATATTACGCGTTGGAAAAACTCAAATATGTTAAGTAGATCCCGTTTGCCATTGTTTATAACAAATGGAATTGAATTTCTCATTAAATTCACAACAAATGAATAGCTTTAGTCATACAAATAGACGATTCAAATCACATCTTGAATTTTACAGTTTGGCACAGCGGTCAAGGTTCGAGTCTACGGTTACAAAGGTTCGAGAATCGAGTCGACAACAGTTTCAGTGTTTACCTCAAAAGTTATTTTCACCATTAATAATAAAACAATAATAGTCGAATTTCATCATTTTTTTTAATTAGTCTACAATTTATTGCAATTGTTTTTTTAATTGATATTTTTGTAATCCCCAAATCATTTATTGCTTTTAAATTAGATGTCTTAGAAAAAGATGGGAGATTACCATAGTGACAAACACGCAGGGAAAGAGAGAGAGATAGCATGATTGAAAAAAAGAGATAGCTTGAATGAGTGAAGTGCGTGATTGAAAATTGGCCAAAAATGGCTAATCTCCAGATTTCTATGTTCTGGTGGTCCTATCTGAATGGAATTTTAGAAGAACGTAGAATGTATGATCTGTAGACGATATACATCACAGAAAATTCTCTTTTTTATCAAATTGTCCCCGTCTTGTCCCATGAGCCCTTGCCCTGTTTTCCTTCAAATAAATCATCAGTGAAAATCAATGATGGAAACCGATCTAGATTTCTTAATCATTTTTATTAACAAGAATTGAAATTTTTTTTTATAATTTAAATACAAATTTCAGTGGAAATAGTAATGCTTGTGCGTTACATTAGCGTCGACCCACCAGTTCTTCCTCCATCTTCCTCCTCTTTTTTCCCAATTATCTCTCAATTTAAGAATTATTTATGTAATAAAAATAAATCTAAACATGAATGATTCTTGTGAGCACATTACTGATTAGTTTTTCATACAATTTTTGTGAAAATTCCACACCGTAATCTGTACTGTGCTCACACGAATCACTTATGTTTAAATTTATTTTTACAAAAATAATTTTTAACTTCCCACTGGGAAGTTACTTTAATGGGTCCGATTTTGCAAATTGGAAATTTTGACGTATCTCCACGTTTCAAGGCCTTTAGAGTCGAATGGTATGGTTTTTAGGAGAATGTTTGTGTATGTACATGTATGTATTTATGTATGTATGTATGTTCGGATTCAATTTTCGTCTCGTGTATCTCGAGAACAAATGATGATATTGACATAGGACCAGTTTTATTCAACGCAAAACCATGAAACGTAGGCCTGATAAATTTTTTAGCAAAATTAGCCCAGCCATTTTTTATGCAGTATCAAAAAACTGCTGAATGTACAGCTTCATCCGGAGTTGGGACAGGCCTGCTCGGGCCTGCGGGAGGTTGTCGTTTCTCTTGGAGCAACTGCAGAATTTGACGATTTTCTCGCTGTTGCTCCAACATGAGTCGATGCCCCTCCACTATCGTTCTCATCAACTCTTCTGATGTTGGGGGGTCAGCTATTGCGATGTATTCTATTTCTTGTTTTAAATTAACTGAAAAAATCATAAAAATATTATAAAATATTGTTAATTTTGTTAATCTTACGATAGAAAGAAAAAATTTGACTTACCAATGTCAAATGCGTCAGACATACTATGCTTCTCAATAACCTGAAGGTAGTAAATAGCTATCGTCAGGTTATTGGCAATATTAATTGAAATACGAAAAAAATTTGACATTAGTAAATAAAATTTATAATCTCTGTCGTCTCATAGATGTCATTGATGACTTTTTTTTTACGATATTTTTATTATTTTTAATTTTTTAATCATTTTCAAAAAGGAAATGGCAGTATCACAACAGTGGACTCCCCGATAATTTTACAAAATTCAACACAAAAACTACATTTCTTTACAGGAAATTACTGGAACATATTACATCTATTAATTCTTTACAAACATGGTTCTATTTGTAACGTATTTAAACAGGATAATTAAGATTGTTTTTTAAGAAAATTTGGCACAAAAACAACAGCAAATTTAAAACGACGCGTATTTCGCTATTCAGCAAAATGTGTTAAAATTAGACACTCAATGAAAAAATTACTAATGAAAGGTCGAAGATTACAAGTAAAATGACGCGGATTACTTAAAAAAATGAGTATAAAAAGAATTTCTGACTACAGTTTAAGTTTCGAAATAACTGATTATTCTTTGATTATTTACTGATCGTTTTAAAATTGTAAGAAAATAGTTAGTAATTAATTATAAAATATTTGATTTAATATTTAGTATAAACCTTCAAATTCTGATAAACTATGACTATCACTGTTATAAAAAACTTCAATTTTCATAACTGTGTTTCAGCATATTCTATTAAAAAATAGTACATTTCACACTGACGGAGGAAAAGTAGACTACCTCAAACCACGTGTAAAATTACAACCTAAGCCGAAGACAAGAGCGGTAAACACGTGGTTTGAGCTAGACCACTATTTCTCCCTGGGTATTAAATTTACTAGTATTTATAGTTTAGTCCGATTGTGATTTTTATTGCAAAATTTATTGCAATACTTGAATCAGGAGTTTGTCACATACAAATTAATATAAATGGATTCTGAAAAAATTCTTCACAGGCAGAAACCCAAAATTTGCATGTTCTTGATGGTATGAGAAAGTATGGTAAAATTTTTTTTTATTTTACTTTGTCAAATTTTGACATAGTTTTTGAGATATTTGAATTCAACCATCATCGTTCACCATGCTAACTCAAAATTGATACCCATGTTAGATTATCGATATCAAGAGTAACAGTAAGAGTTCATTTAGTAGTCACGCAAAAAACTTGACTATTATTTATAAGTTGGCTTAAATATTTTCAATATAATCAAAATTTCATGCTTCAATACAATTCTAACAGTCACGCCAAGTTTTTGGTTGTTATTTTCATTGTGTCATATGACGTACTAAATTTTTCTTCAAAAAAAAAAAAAAAAACGAAGAAAAGAATTCATTAAATAATTGTGGAGTCTTAGATTCAAATAATTAGCGTTTAATGACTTTAAGACTTCTTGTAGTTCCATCATTGCCATTATTTATGCTTGACGCACATTTTTGTTCAGCCCTGAAGGAGGGGGCTGTTTTTTTATGGGACTCCAGTTTACAAATAAATAAGCGGAAATACGCATAACTTCATTTAACGGTTTGTACTCATGTTAGTCAATTCTCTGACTAAGCGCCATCTATTCAATGTTTTTTTTTAGAACTAAAATTATTATTAATTTAAATACTGTGAGTCGTGTCACAAAATACATACATACGTCCTATTCTTCGAAGCATAGTAATATTTTCGAAAATGGAAGTTTTCAGTAATTGATTCAAAGCGAGGTGCAAATTCAGTCTAGTAGTTATAATTCAAAACCCTATCTCAGAATGCATGAACTATAAAATATAAATAAGAATTTCTAGATCGCGGATTCTTGTCCAAACCTTTTAGTTTGTCTTTAGCTTCAGCTGTAACTTTCTTTATTTTATTTTACGATCTTAAGATTAATTGTTATATTAACGGATTTTTCTGTATAAGTTATTATTACACTGGGCATTTCAATGACCAGACAGTTTTTTTTATGTTTGTTTTCAAAATTAGACATTAAAATGATAAGTAAAATTAACGTCCAGTAAGCTTTAATCTCAGATATTTACTTTTCAAAATATTTCGGAAAGCACAGAACAAACCCTGGTTCTGTATAAAAAAAAAAATGAACCGTAAAATTATCGTCTCCATTAATAGGCTAAGATCCAACCACTACAGTCTGGCTGACTCTCTTTTTAGATGTAACATTGTGAATTCATCTCGGTGTAGTTGTGGCTATCACACACAGGACCGTAACCATGTCCTGTGGTACTGTCCGCTTTACGATGAGGAGAGAGGTATCTTAGTAAAGGGTTTTCAGAAGTTAAAGTTGCCATGTTATGATGACATAACTGATGTTTTAAAAAGTCCACACATTCCTGGTTGCATTTTAATATGCAAATTTTTCGAGTCAATTGGTATTAATGTATAATATTTTTATAACATAGTATATGTATAATATGTATGAAGAATATTGTGAATGTTTTTTTTTGTTGTTTCTGTACTGCTGAATAACACTCCTTAGGAAGGAGGTAAAGCTTTAAATAAAAAAAAAAAAAAATCTCAGATATTAATTAAAAAGTTAACAAGTTTAGTTTGGCAAATAACAAATCTATAGACTGCTTAACTCATAGATAAAAAAAAGTTTCTCTTTTCCAGACCTTTAAAAATTCATCTACTCATTATTTTTTAATAGTCGAGCTGAACATTACAGACGATTGAATTAAAAGAAGTGTATAGAATCAATGATTTATTGAAATTAAATTAATTATAGAAAAAAATGATGCCATTATACCTCAAATTTTAATATGATTTTTTCATTCGAAAAATCGGAATGATCTGAGATCCTCACAAAATACTTCATTCAAATTCTGCAATCAATGTACTAAAGTCATAGTGCAACACCTAATTCCAATGAAACAAGCCAATTTTTTCATGATAGTTAGGGTTGACAACCTGAAATATATATTCGGAATGTTATTACGGTTAAAAATTACATTTGTATGTAACCAAACTTAATTGAGATAATATTGTAAAAAAGTAAGATAAATACTCAAAAAATATTCTTGTTATTCTTTTAAACTTTCTGAACATTACAAAATTCTTGATGCATCAAATTTATTCAGCGGAATTTATAAAAAAAAAATTCCAATCTGATTCGATCTGATTTCGTATGAAGATGGAACGATCAGATCAAATCAAATAAGATCTGCTCATTTTTCCCGGGTATTGTTGAATCATCCATTTTTATAATTTCAATGGATTATTTTGGATAATTTTTATTCATAGATCATATGAATAATTATAAAGTAGACATTTGTGAAACGTAAAAATTTTGAGAATCGTTAATTATAAATAAATGTTGAATTTTATTCTACAATAAGCATTAATTGAACTTAATTTTATTAAACAATAATAATGAAAATTAAACCAAGCGCAAATTCCAACTTCCTATTTGGTGATCACTATTATTACTGAAATATTTAGACACAATATATTCGAAATCAATTGATTTTCCTATTCATTCTTGTAGAGACTTATACGATGCCTCTCATAGATTCTCATTGAAGGAGATGATCGAATTAAAAATATTATTTTCCTATTCATTCTTATAAGGCCTCATAGGATTGTCCTATTTGTTTTTTATTATCCTCGTATTATAGTTTCGAATTTTTGTAGTACCTATAAATTCCGATTTGTTCTCATAATTCTTCTATAAGGACCGCACTATTTTCTGATAGAACCCATAAATTCTCATAAAATGTCGATGGGTTTCAATAGTATTCTATCAGTTCCTATCGGATTGTTTTACCAGGGTACTTCTACGTTTATCAACTCATCTCAAATTGACTTGATCTTGTGTGATCACTGTTAACAATAAGAAATAAATTCGGACGAACGTCTATATTCAATACCAAAAGAATTTATAATTAATAATCAAACTCGAGAATCATCATGGAAAATTTGAGTTGTGTTACCGTAGATGCGTTTGTTCAATCTGACGTTACCGACAACATAAAATAAATTTTTAATTTATTATTATCTATTAATTATGTGTACGGTTAAGTTACTGCGTCGATTTCAATATTATTTTATTTAATATGTGTTACGGTTTCGAGTTGGATGGGTGAGGAAAATTAGTGGACTGTATAAATGTTTTTCAGGTTGACTGTGAGAAAGTTCAGAGAGAATAAGTTTTGAGACACTTGAAATCAGGTTAACTGAGTTTTTATTAACGATAAACACTTATGATCTGGAATTACATTAATAAAGTAAGTTAGCTAAGTTGTCTGGCACTGTAATGAAGTATGTGAGTAGTCTGTATGGTTTATTAAATGTTTGTTCACTACAAATAGTTGAAATCATCCACAAAAAGTCAATGTGCAGCGATAGCCACACTTACACAGGTGAGTTGTTCGGAAGGGTACTGTGTGTGTGACTATCCGTGAGGCACTATGGCGTCGCCGCCACCACAGATTCGCGCGCGTCGGCACTAAACTGCTCGTGCTGGACCACAGGAACTGACTACGATGATTTTGACACTTCACGTTTGTCACTGGATGTTTGATTGAGCTGACTGAACTATTAATTACTCATAAATATGCGAGTTGACTGACAACATGGGCGAGTCGTCCGAGAGAAGTTCGACAGATTCGCCTGCGTGATTTGCCTAGAGCTAACTGACGCCATAAGTGCTCGGCCGCGTGCTTGTTGGCGTCATTAAGGCCGTAGAGTCGTCTGTTGGGCCACTAGAGTAATACTAATTTGTCATTGGCTCAGAGAGTCGACTGAAGCGCCGGTGGACAAGTCCGGCAGTTAGAAAATTCAAATATTCTATGACTATCTGCCTTGGGCCCTCCAAGTCAGAACAATATGAAAACTTGTTAAAAAAATGGAGCAAAATTTGCCAAAAACAGTTCCGTCTGATATTTGTAAAAAAACGGCGCCACGTCACTGTTGTTTGAAAGTTCGATGTTTTCAATTTTTTCTTAATGCATAAAATGTTTGAAATCATGCGATTGTACCGCGTCCGGCTTGCCATATTCCTAAAACCATACAATTGTGTCTATCAATCGTTTAATAATGAAATCGTATAGGTGTACGTGCATCATTTACAGGTGTTTCCATAATTTTCATAGTTCGAAATGCTGTTGAAAGTAACCGAATAATGAATTTATTCATTAATGGTTATATACCCTTATTAAACAATCCGATTGAACTCCTATTAAATTTGTTTCAAATTTTAATGAGATTCAATAGGTTATCTAAATCGTACCAATTAAGAAAAATTATATTTTATGGGAATCAATCGGATGAAATTATCAATCGGAATAGATAAGAAATTTCCTATTAAAGATGAATGTTTTCAATCGGAATGAATCGGAAAATAATATGCACAAAAATGACAAATTTCATTTTATAGGATTCAATCAGAAATTTTCTATTGAAAATTAATAATTTTAATAGGAAAATAGTCGATGATATTTCTCTAATATTCAATCAGAATGAATGAGAAACCTCTGATTAAAAATAAGTGTTTTCAATTGGAAAATAATATGCTAAAAAATTACAAATATTATTATTATTATTTTCTTATTAATTCCCATGGAAATTCCATCGATTCAATCAGAAATTTCCAAGTGAATCCAATTTAAAAAATTTTTTATCGAAAAATTTTGATGCAAAAATCCGACTAAATCCCATGAAATTTTTTATAATTGGAATCAATCGGATTGTTTAATAAGGGTAATGATCTATTCCAGGATGATGAGGACTTTCCAGAGTCAGGTCTCTCTGTCGAAGAGAAAGATGATAATGATAATAGTGATGATAATAAAAATACTAGGAGAGTGTGTATAAAAAATTCTATCGAAAATACAGTACTTAAATATACTAACGAACAATTCCAGAGTCATTTGAGACTGGAAAGACATTCAGCATATGATTTGATTAGTTCGTTATAATCCTTTACGTTCTTAGTTATTGGAGCTTCTTTCAAAAATTATTTATTATAGGATGACTCAGAAATTTCTTTTACACAACGCTTTGAAACAAGCATTTTTCTTATTAATGCTGAACCTCAAGAAAACACTATAACACGCGTGAAAGCTTTACTCATGACACTCTGATATTTAGCGAATAAAGAAACTTTCTGTCAAATTACCAATTCATTTGATTCAAGCAAGAGTTCAACGCACAAAGTTTTGGTAGATACATTGAATTTTTTGATTTCATCAACTGAAGAGTTCATCAAACAGCCTCATGATGATGCTGGAAAACGAAAAATTTGTAATAGTTTTTCTGAATTTCATAACATTAATGGAATAATTGGCGTCATTAATGTGTCTCATATACATATTCGTAAGCCTATCCAATATCAAAAAATTTTTGCAATTATAAATAGTATTATAGTGTTACTTCACAAGGCATTGTTCATAATCAAAAAATGTTCATAGATGTGTATGTAGGAAAATCAGGATCAATGCATGATTCAAGAGTTCTAAAAGATCGTGTATATACACAGAAGCATTTCAAGATCCCAACTTAATTATATCCTTCTTGGTGATACCGGTTATCCGAATTTACTCATTTCTTCGATAATAGACGACTGAATAATCAACAAAGAGAATTTAACGATAATATTTCATCTCTCCGTGTTGTAGAACAAGCATTAGGTTTATTGAAAACTAGATTTAGACCCTTGTTACAATTGAATTCTATACTGGCAGCGTGTATTCTTCATAATAGATGTATCATGGATGACAATAAGAGTGATTATGATCATGATGATTCTGGTGGTCATGATAATAATAATGAAAACATAAGCGATTTCAATTCTGATGATGATGATAATACTGATGATAATAATTACAATGATAATGATAATTCTGATGAAGACAACGATTCTACTGATTATGAGAATGAAGCCAGCTGTAGTAATAGGAATGACGATTAATCAGAGGATGTAGACAATGATAGGAAATCATAATAATACTCGTTCAAAAATTTTCAATAGAATGTTTTTGGAAATCAAAAGAGGGAACAATAGCTCGTGATTATTAAATATAGATTCACTTACTATTTTTAGGACTATGGAAATTTTGTAAGTAAAATATGATCTGAATATATTTATTAAAGTAGAAAAATATAGATGTATTACTGAAAATTACTGTCATATTTTGAATTATTAAAGAATAATGATTATATTAGAAGAAATTTGTGCGCTCTACGAGCGCGCTGTGCCAATACAACAACGTAAAAAATTTATTTTAAGGACATATTTGTTATTTTTTGGAAGCCCGTACATTAAATTTTATTATTTCTTAGCTATTATAAATTTTTTTGGCAACATTATTAATATTGTGGATCAAATAATAAATAACAATTATTATATTTCGAATGTACTATATTGTAATGTTGAATATAGAAAATATTAACATGGCACATAGCAGAAACTATAGATGAAACTCAATTTGATCTTTATCGTTAGTGCTTTTAAAAAACAATTAAGTAGATCATTTTTTCATTTGTTGCGTATAAAATTATTTTTAAATGTGCATGACTGGTAAAATTATATGGCAAAATAGTGTTACAAATCACGATATAATTTATGTGACGAATAAATTCAAACAAAACATGTTAAAGTGAATTTTGATGAAGTAGTTAATTAGATAGTTATCTGTCTTTGTAGCTTAATATGTGTTAGATACCACTTATATTTATTTCGAAATCGTAGTACATGATTTTTAAATTGAAATTAATGTAGTTCACATAGTTATACTGTAAATTTCAATAAAAATTCTTGATCATTTATTCCAAATTATTTGATATGCTCACTATTTGAAAAACCCTTTCTTTTATAAGCTCACTATTTGAACAGTCCATTATTTAAAATGCTCACTATACACGGGTGAACCATATTATAAAAATTGTGTATATTTTATAAACATTAATTTATATCAGTTTACAGTAAAGAATGGGGTATTTAAAAAAAGCTTTAGTGATCAGTTGAATCAAATATCGTTTTTACTTTGTGTAGTCAAAACATTCATAAAATATTGTTTCGATTATTAAAAATAAAGATTATTACAGAAACGGTCCTCTATAAACGGAATTTTTGATAATTCGATCTGTTTTTTCTTTATTTATTCACACTCATAAAGTTTTCCAAGATCGAACTCTTGAAAGTGCTACATATAGTTATCCATGATTAAAAACATCTTTTGTTAGATCGATTCCTATCATTTCATCGAGATTCACGATATTCAATTCTCTTTGAAAATGCTAAATTGTACAAATTCCTGTTTAATTTGTTATAAACAATTTCAAATTGTTTATAACGATAAGTGATTACTAATTTGTTAAAGTTCTAATGATTTGCGAGCTCCAATTACGCAAATTATTATCCTATGTATTTGGAAAATTACTTTTATTCATTTCGAAACTTTAAATAAAAATCGACCAATCAGCGCACGAATAAAATAGTTACGCTTTTCTGATTGATTGATTGAATTTTGTATTCTTTAATTATTGTTTTTCAGGATTTTTTTACGGTAATTTTGGAATTTTTCTTGTTATTATCATCGTTGAACTGTAATTTCTATGATTTTATGAAAAGAAATATTATCAATATTCAATTCTACGCACTCGAACGATTTTTGTAATTGTATTTTTTTGCCGGACAGTATGTCCTGAGTTTTAATGGAATAAATATGTGTATATATATAGAGAAAGATAGGATAAATATAAATATTTTGTAATCATGTTTATTGGAGTCAAATAGTATGTTTCATTTAAAAACAACTCACTTCAGATTTCACAAACGTATTTTCATTATAATTATTAATGTTTAGACTGAATGATACAAAAAAAATGTTATTAATGTTCAGACATGATGAACATTTTAAAACTTTAATTATTGATACGATTCGTTAATAAAGAAAAATTAGCTTGCTATCTTGCATTTACACATATCATAAATTTTAAAATAAACTGAAAAACCATTTGAAAACTATAAAAACATCATTAAACTTTGTGCTTATTAAAAAGATATTAAAAAAAAAAATAAAAAGTTATCTTTTTAACTTTGACTTCTGAAGTAACACTCTCGATAGACGTTAATTATTTTAATAATAATAATAATATCTTTATTGGCAACGAAACTACAGTTCCATACAGCCATATGGTAGAAAGTATACAAAGTGTATAGATAAATATACTATAGATGAATTACATTATGTTTACAATGAAATATAAATAACAAAATAAAGCTTATAATTAAATGAGTAAGTTACACTCCTTCAGAAAAGTACATATGGGTATGATTGTTTTTAAATTTAGATTCGAGAAGATTTTTTCAGTATTTAAAGGTTGAGTATGTCCACTTTTTACTAATGCACTGATAAGAGAGGTTCTTTGCACTTTGTACTTTGGGCAAGCCCAAAGAACATGAGGAATGTCCTGGATAAAGTGACCACACGAACATAAGGGAGATGTAACCATATGTTTCCGGTGAAGACTCCAATTGAGATTGTAATGGCTACTTCTGACACGGCAAAACGTGGAGATTTGGAACCAGTTAGCGTTGATCTTAGAGAATCATGGTGTTTTGGAGCATGATATGTCACGATAGTATTTTTCGAAGTAAACAACTCCCTTCGTCAGACCTTTAGCCTTCAGAAATTTACCCGTTACACATCTTGCATCTTCTTTTACCCGAGGAATGAAGTCTGTGAACGGCAGTTGAATGTCAATCGTAGTTCCACTGGTTATACCTTGTTTTGCCATCATATCTGCTATTTCGTTTCCTCTAATCTCTTTATGCCCAGGAATCCAGATCAGGCGTATATCCCTTTCCTTATGTTTAGCTTTCATGAGTAGATTGACGATCATAAATGGAAACGGAGATTTTTGATTAGTACTGAGGTTAGAGATAGCAGTTAAGACACTTCTGGAGTCAGAAAGAACCGCAGCATGAGATAAACTGTGATTCTCAATTGTATGAATTGCTTCCACGATGGGCAGGGCTTCAGCCAAAAAAACAGATGCTTGTTTGCCAATTTTGAATATAAGTTCAGTTGTAGGGCTCGAAGAGAAGACAGAAAGGCCCACAAAGTCACCATTCACAGACTTGGAACAATCTGTATAAAAAATATTGAAGCCTGGAAGCTGACTCTACAGAAACTGAGTAAGGTGATGGTTAACTTCAGAAGAAGATATTTCTTGTAGTTTCTTTCCCATGTTTAATTCAATCGAGATGTTGGCGTTGATCAGCTAAAATGGGAAGTGGAAGCATAATGGAGTACTGAAAGAAAGAATATTAGTTTGATAAGATTGAAGGGTTTTGAAGGAGTTTTAAATAAGTAGCGGATTAAATTGGTTAATTTCATAATTAAATAGCTCTAATGAGACATCATGAAGATTGTAAAGAAGAAGTATTACAGGGTGGTTGCATAAGGAAAAAGTTTTTAAAATATACCTGCTTGCTAGCTCGTTAAATCTTATATTTAGAGGCTTCTCACATGACTCAGCTAGGAGTACATTAATCGGGGTAGACTGACGAAAGCCCACTGACAGTCTGATGGCTTGATATTGAATTTTGTTGATGAGGTCGAGCCATTTTGAATTAAAAAGCGATACAATGTGACACCCATATTTGAACTGGCTACGAATAAGGCCTTTATAAATTGTAAGAAGCGTGGATGGATCTGCTCCCCACCAAGTAATTCTAAGTGATTTCAAGATTGGAATGATCCTTAAGGCTTTACTTTTTAGGTATTTAAAGTGGTCCTCGAATGAGAGTTTGCATCAAACTCAATCCCTAAGAACATGGCATCCTCAGAGAGGCCAACAGAGCGCCCATCAATATTGATTTTTATATTAGAGTGTATAAGACGTTTTTTTGGTGAAGATCATAAATTTTGATTTTTCTGGTGAGAAAGAAAGATCCCTAGTTTTCAGGAAGCTAGATAGTGAGTCCGTAGAATCCTGGATATCCACAATGACAGAGTTTAGATTTCTACCACGGCAAATAAGAGCCATGTCGTCGGCGTACATCAAAAGTTTACAAGAACTTTTAACATGCTCGGGTGCATCGGCTATATACATATCAAACAGAAAAGGGCTAGAGACAAGACCTTGTCCTGTACCCTTGCTAGACAAATATTCCTCAGATAAATTTCCACCAATAACAAATTGAATTCTTTTGTTAGATAGCAGGTTGTGAAAGAAGTGGCAATACTTTAACGGGAGACCCTTGAGGTACAGACTGTCAATCAGTGTAGTAATGTTCACATTGTCAAAGGCTCCTTTAATATCGAAGAAAACTACTGCCGTAAATTCTTTTTTATGTAGCCCTGGTGTATTTCAGTCGCCAAAATAGCTAAATTATCTGCACAACTTTTATTTTTTCTGAATCCAAATTGTAAAGCTGGTAACAGAAAGTGGTTCTCAGCCCACCACATCAGTCTATTGAAACATCAAGAATTTTTTCCATTGGTCTGGGAAGAGATGAAAATTCACGAAGTCGTTGAAACATTTAAGCAGTAGGATAAGAGTCTCAAGGGGGAGAGCTTTGATGACAGCAATATTTATTTGATCCAAGCCCGGACTCGAATTAACCTTTACAGATGATAGGGCAGATGTAAGCTCGTTAATCGAGAAGTCTTCCTCGAGAAAACTGCATGAGTGATTTGTACAGGTGGCAGCAAAGGTTGAGTTAGTAGAACCCGTCCCAATGTCACTAAAGAAGCCCAAGGCCAGGGGACTGTTTAAATTAGAGTCTTGGCTACACAGACTTTCTGCAAATTCAGTCATCTTTTCCAGCTTGCATTTATCAAGGTTGAGATAGTTATCTAAGGAGGAAAGGATTCTTCTTTTAAATAATTTTATTCTTCTCCATACGGAAGCAATTGAGGTGTATCTATTAAAGCTCTCGCATAATTTAGCCCATCCTTCTCTTTTAGCCTTTCTCAGTGTTCTCTTAGTGATGGCTTCTTGTCTCTTTAAGGTGATGTAGGTTTCCAACGAGGGAAATTTCCTAAAGGCTCTATAACATGCTTTCCGTAGCCGAGTCTGGAGAGTACATTCAGCATTCCACCATGGAGCAGGTATCCGTTTACAATTTTTGGAGTTTTTCTTTGAGTTACCGTTGCTATTATGATATGAGGTAGTGCTATTACTATTATTTGCACTGATTGATGAATAAAGAGCGGATAATATCGCGTCATTAAGCTGCCGGTAGCAGGTTAAAGGGTCACGAAACTGATCTGCCAAATGAGCGTTGATAAAACTAGTGTCCTCCAGGATGCATGAGCGGAATTTGTGCCAGTCTACTCTACTAGTGTTTAGTTTATGTGTATATAGTTGAGATCTGGAAGGCTGAACTCCAAGAAAAATTTCTATGAGGAAGTGGTCGCTGCCCATAGCATCATCAAGCACTCTCCATGAACTTAACAGGGCGATATTAGAAGAGACTATTGAGATATCGATTGCAGAGGGCGACGTTCCAGGCTTGTTTATAGTGGTAAACGAGCCATCATTCGGTAAAACGAAGTCTTCGTCTGAGACTACTTCAAGGGGAGCCTCTCCTGACGCACATGTGCTGGTACAACCCCAATGAGGGTGATGAGAATTAAAGTCACCACCTATAAATGTAGAAGCATTATTGCAATACTTAAACAAGTGAGACCACTTATTATACCCTATTCGAGTACCTGGTATTTTATACACATTAACTAATGTTAAACTGCCAATTGAAGAATCAATAGTTATAGCGAGGGTTTCAAGTGATCCAGGATAACGAGGGAAATCATCCTCGATAGAGTATGAAATATTGTTCCTTAAGGCAGTAATCAAACCTCCTCCTCTACAGCTGAGTCTGTCCTTCCTGATAATAGTAAAGTTTCGTAGTTAATTATTTTATATAAAGTTCCGTGTGCAGCACGGGATCTAATCTATCATCGCGTCGGACACGATGACATCAGCATGAGTCGTGCAGACACGCACTCGCCTACGACTCATGCGCATGCGCCGCATACATCAGCTAACGTTACCAGCTCGAGACAATTGTAAGCTACTTAGATCAGAGAGGATAGACAAATATAGAGATCTAATCTAAATGGGCGCTTACAGACTGACCTTTTACACGTTTTAACCGAAATATTATATGAGACAACGTATACCTATTAACCCAAATTTTGTCCAAATTTTTAACCCGAGATTGAACTTCTATACCAGTCTCTCTTCTCTGCTTAGTCTATTGATACACAATGTATTGTTGAATCTTTATAAACATTTTTTATCTCATATGTATACAATAACAGTGTTTTCAAAATATTAATATTATTCTATACTTTAATTATTGTAGATGTCTTTGTAGATTTAAAAGTCCATTTGTAGTCAACTTCTGCGGTTTTTTTTTCGAACATGATGGTTTGTTTGATGTACTTTCAGATAAAACACTTCGATTCTTTGAATCAGAAGCAGTTTTACGTGCTATTTTTTTTGATAAAATTCATCTATTTTCATTGCTATTATTTTTGCTATTGCTATTAACATTATTATCAGCTTTATTTTCGAAAAATGTACTTTGCAACAATCTCTATCTTCTGATAAAATTATGGTTTTATCTAAACTAAGTGAGCTATACCTGGTTGTTGGTAGTTGTTAGTTGGAATACTTTTTGTAGTATTTTCATAGCAACTTGTAGCATATGATTACGTCTGTGATGCAAAACTTTTATCTAAAATAAAAAAAATTCCCTATTATAAGTATATTAATTTTACAATTAAAAATATCAGTACATAATAGCCACAACAATTTTATGTGCCATTTATTGAATAAATACGGAATATTTCATTTTTTTTAAAGAATAGTGATTTTATTACAATTATAATCATTATAATAGTGACAGTACTTACTTTCTTGCATTTGTTAAACAATATCTTTAAAAACATGTGAAGTATAAATTTCTTTTGTGTCTGGGTGGTAGAAAGTATATTCTACAAGTCGCTCACTCATAGTTATTGCAAAAACAACTTCTTCAGGGATTTTAAATAAAAATTGAACAAAAAATTTATCCGCAACTCGGAACCGGCACAAAGTTTTATGGTTAATTTGAACAAGTGTCTTTTGCGCATGACCCAATCTCGCGCAGTTCAAAATTATCGTTGTGCATGCGCAACTTATTCCTATGGCTACAAAATTAGGTTGCAACCGAATCAGCCGCTTTCGAGATTACAGGCAGATAGACAGACAGGCAGACACTAGAAGGTTATAAGTGGTATATAGATAGAAGATTAAGTAATGAGAGCAAAGTACAATTCACATTATTCGAACTTAGTGACGAGCACGTTTCGGTAATATCTAAATCCGTCATTCAATTTAAAAATTTCGCTGTAATACTACCACCTAAAGCTTCCAAAACAGGCAATGCAAACAGTAAATTGAGATGGAAACGTAGAATTAAAGAATTTATAAAAGACATAGTTGAACATCTGAAAATTCCTGGTAATATCAATGAAGTTGTAGATAAAAACGTCATGTTTACGTGAAAATTGAATCGTACAGTTTAGCCATATCTTACAGAAGATCTATGTACAAAGAGATAGTTTTCGGAACAAAGTATTATTTATCTTAGAAGGACTTTATGTTTTATTTCAATTTTTTATAATTTTCAATTGAGCATATCCTATTGGAAGTTGAAATATATGGTATTTTATTCAATGGGAAATAAATGTTATTAAAACTAAGAGTGATGCACAAATTCCTGCAGTATACGACATTTTGAATAAAATAAAAAATTGGTCAAATTAATAATTTTTTTGTACTTATCTTATTAATGTTCTATTTTTATTTCTGACTTTTTCAATTTCGTGAACATAAAGTTATCCGACAAAAATTGATGAAGTGCAAAATGATATCAATCAAAACGTATTATCTATTATTAATAACATTTATAGTAATCCTGTAATAACGAAGTTTATTGAGAATCTATTAATTCTCAATTCGAATGATGAGCTGAGTGAAACTCCGGTGGCTATCTTGGCACTGGGTCGATAACCAATCGACCAGACAATCAATAAATTCTCAAATTCTAGTCACTCAATTGACTAAAATCTAGTGTTAAGTTTGACCCGTGAAGTTCCTGTCGTGCTTTCTTTTTCCTGTTCTCAAGACATTCAGACGCCATTCATACACTGAGAAAAAAATTTCGTTAAATAGAAGAAGTTTTTATTCAATCAGTAAAAGAAATTTGGAGTATTTTCAAGATAATATTTTATTCAATCTAATAGTAGTGTTATTAAAGACATTTTTTGTAATTTGTTTGAATACTACAAGTTTGAAAACATATTTTTAAGCTTACGTCAAGTTTGAAAACAAATGACATTTTATTCATTTGAGTAAATAAAATGATTTCAATCAAATATTCATAATTTCGAAGAAATATTTTATTGCAACTATTTAAAATTTCGATGTTAATGATCGCATGAAATATTTTTTGCATGAAGTAAATTTTTTTCTCAGTGTAGTTATTCATCAAAATCTTATTCCTTTGAGACAATTTGTGAAGCGTGTGACATTCAAAGCAATATCAATTATTCATCTAGTTATTCTAAAACTTAATCAACAAATATTTAGAGACAATTCATAGTATTTTCAATCTATTAAACAATGTGAATTCATTTTCTGTTCTCATTCACGTAACCACGCCATTCTATTCATTCTCACAAAAATCTAGAATTTCTGAGGCAATGTTTAATTCTTGTGCATTTCTGAGCCAACAGAAATATTCAGTACCTAATTCATTAACCAAATCAAGTGTTAATTTCGAACATTCAAGATTTATTTCACCTGAAATAGATTGCATTTACTTCGCATTGCTAGTTAGGCTAACGCTACGTGCACAATCATATTCTTTCTTGACTTGAGAAGCGTGTTGAGCTCGTATGGGAGGTCAATAATACTGATCACACCAAGTCAAGCTAATTAATAGACTCTCACAAACATTTAGTGATAAATTAGTGACAGACATTCACCAAGTATTTGTGACATCAAATTTGTATTATTGTGTACCTGTCGATAGTGTTAAATAAACTGGTTATAATTTTTGTTACTTAAAATCTGTCTACCATTTGCTCTGTTCTGGCATACTCATCCCTATCCTTAAACGGTTAGGCTCAATTTGATTTTTGAGAATTCAAAACTAAGTTGCTTGCCTAAAATATTATAACGAACTATGAAGATTTAATGAAAAATCTTCTCGAAACCGTTTCTAAACAATTAAGAGCTGCAATTCCTACAGAATATCACAAAATTATTGATGATAGTCTTATGAATAGCTAGTTTGATAACTCCAATTATAATTGGAAGTGTTTAAAACATCTCAAAGACTCCATAAATTTAATTGAACCACGCTCATTTTACACCGGAGAAATTGAGAGTGATAAAAAAATTGAAGCATCTGTTGTTTAGAGCAAAAAGAAAAGTTATGGACAATTTATTCCCTTACCTCAAGTCTTAAAAAAATATTTATAATTACAAAACATTTCCCCAGAAATTGTTAATTTTATGCATCAAAAGACTATAAAAGATGTTGCTGATGAAAAACTTATTTACACTAGTCTTTTTCAAGGTGAACTGTGGATAAGCCTTCGCCAACACTCTCAAGAAAATATTGTTGTGCTCCTATCTCTACTACGACAAATTTGTGGTCAATGATCCTCTGTCGTCAGCAGCAGGAATTCATAAAATAGGAGGACTGTATTGCTTAGTTGCAGCTCTATCACCGAAGTTCGCTTCAACATTGGAAAATATTTTTTTACTTTAATTTTTATATAATACGGATTACAAAGAAATTCGGAGCTTGAAAATGTTTCTAAGAAGTCCTGACTGAATTCGAATATTTGATCAAGAAAGGAATTTTAATTTCCGTGAATGACTAAAATTATCGTATGGATTTTGTGTTAATAAGTCTCTTAGGTGAGAATCTAGCACTCAATAGCCTTCTTGGATAAAACGAATATTTCCAAAGCAACTATTATTGTCAGTTTTGTCGAACAAATAAGCAGGATGCGTTCATACAATGTTTTGAAAATAAAAATCTACTAAAGAATTATATTAATCATGAGAAAGATTTATTGAGTCACAGTAACGGTATAAAAGCTAACTGTATCTTCAATTCTGTGCCATTTTTCCACGATACAATTAATTGGAGTTGTAATGTGATGCGCGGTTTATAGTTAGGGGTCTGTCGATATGATATACCTAAAATCATTTACCATTTGATTAGACAACGTTACTTTACTTTAAATCATTTAAATGATTAGTTAAAATTCTTTGATCACTGCGAAATCGACCGTAGCGATAATATATCATCGGTTAGTAAAAATCATCTTCAGAAAGAATGTTTAATCATTAATGTTGCGGAAATGTCTTATTTAATTGCTTATTTTGGAATCATAATAAGTGATTTAATAGACTCAGGTGACCAAGGACATATAGCATGAAATAAACATCATTGCTAGTGTCAACGGAATTTTTGAAGGTGCAAATAAAGCAAACGAACTCACAGCCATCTCAACACAAGTCAGAAAATTCTACTACCCATAAACTGGAAAGTGTCCGTTTGAAGATAGTTATTTCAATATTAACCTTGTTATGTTTCTTGTTTTGATTCAGGCTCGGAGACATAAATTTTTTTAAAGTTTGTAAATGAAAAAACGCAACGAGCTGAAAATGTGATCAGCTAGTTTTAAACGGACCCTCCTTAGCTATTGATTGAGTGAATAATTTTTTTAGCTTACAAAAGTTCGGAATGAGATATCTCAAAATTAGTTAACCAAGTGATCTTCCATTTCCCTTATGTTATATTTGTATAATTATTTTAATTACAAAATAATTTCCCTCCTTCACTGCTAATAAAAGAAATTTCTGTTGCATGAACATTTCATGTGATCATTGATTACCCATCTTATCGAGAAGTTAATTTTTCATGACAAAAGCATTATTTGCATTGATGATAAAACAGTAACTCAACTTTTTGTTCACTGCTTATGTGGGTATTCTGACTTCGATTAGCTGGTGGAAAAGAGATAAAGAAATTACAGGTGGACGGTAATGAAAATTATGTCGACTGTATTTAGTAGGATGTTTAAATGC
Source organism: Chelonus formosanus (assembly GCA_028641665.1). Lineage (NCBI taxonomy): Eukaryota > Metazoa > Arthropoda > Insecta > Hymenoptera > Braconidae > Chelonus > Chelonus formosanus. The sequence continues at coordinate 7,100,791 of CM054002.1, forward strand.
TAGAGCAGTCCGAAATGTAGAATAAATGTAAGTGAATTGGCTGACACTACGTAACAATAATAACTGAATATTTAGTAACTATTAAATTACCAATAACAAATAAGGAGACTGTATTTCTGATAAATTGTCTAATATGAGTTCAGTGAATCTATGAATTGTTTGTACACAGTCTTGGATTCCCTGAGATTTCATATAAAGAGTTGACTAATGAGTAGAAGATCACTGGTCACGATTACATGTTTGAGTTTGTTGATAATACACAGATATACAGTGAACAACAAGTTAAGTTACTGTTTTATCATCAATGCAAATAATGCTTTTGTCATGAAAAATTAACTTCTCGATAAGATGGGTAATCAATGATCACATGAAATGTTCATGCAACAGAAATTTCTTTTATTAGCAGTAAAGGAGGGAAATTATTTTGTAATTAAAATAATTATACAAATATAACATAAGGGAAATGGAAGATCACTTGGTTAACTAATTTTGAGATATCTCATTCCGAACTTTTGTAAGCTAAAAAAATTATTCACTCAGTCGAAAGTTAATGGATGGCCTCTTTATTATCTGTTTCATCAAGAAATGTTCTGAATAAAAAACTTAATCACGTTGCGTAGATCGCGGTTGAAAACGTTTATAACAAATTTAATTGTTGTTTATAGAGAAAGGGGAATTCCATTCATGTCATCCGGTTTTTAAAAGTTTTTTTTTTTAAGTTTACCCAAACCTATTTAGGTCTGTACAGTTGTACATTATTTACATAAGATAGATTAGATTTTTTATACTTTTAGTTCTTGAATATCAAGTTTACAATTTTCCAACAATTGACAATTGTATCTTGAATGTGTGAAATGTAAGTCTGCTAAAAACGAGTTAATTGTAAATAGAGGAGGAAGTTTGTGTTTTTCAAGCTGATCTGTTAAAGTTTTTCTTTGGTTTTAAAACAGAGGACATTGCCAAAGCACATGGTCGAGGTCTTGTTGTTCGTAGTTACAGTCGCATTTACCTTCGTTTATGATACTTACACGAGCTAGTGAAGTGGCCAAGATGTAATCATTGCTTCTACATTGGTTTATGGTGACAAAGGTTCCAACGTGAAAAATTGAGAAATTTGGGTGTTAGGTCAGTGACCTTAGTTTTATTGCACTTCTTCGAAAAGTAATAAAGTTGAAAATTTTAGAAATTTTATTTGGAATTGGAAAGTCAGTGAATAGTCCAGTCGTGGTGTGTTTTTAATAGCAATTTTCGATATACACCACGAACCAAGACTTTTCTGGTGTAAAAAATTGTGGGGAATCCGAAAAAGATATTTGCGGGCAAAAAGAGTGTCTGCGTCATATTTTTTTTTTTTAATAAAAACCCGAAATTCCCTCTTATCTGAATGTTTTATTCTCTAGTCTCGTTTTTTGAGCCCATACCTGTATTGTATGGGGCTTAAAAAATTCTTTGAACGACAAGGAATCGTTCTGTCACCTCACTTTTTCCATTTTCGATGTATTTTTTGAGATATTCAATCTTAAAACGTAAAAAGTGTTTTTTAGCAAGCAATATTTGTTGCTCAAATAAGCGGTTAATTGATATTACAGTTTTCTACTCAATCGAACTTATCGATATTACAACTGTAAAAAAAAAAAGAAAGTAAGAAATAACATGTTCATACATGGTAACTCATACTCGAGTATATTGTGCACATGCTTATTCTATTTCTTCTCCACTCTTTTCCTGATTTTATTTCTAATCCATCTAATGCGTGAAGACCTTCATATTAGACTGGATGACTGCGTTAAATTAACTCCCGGTCGGTAGAAACATAGCCAAAAATAATAACAATAATGATTCTTTCATATATTAAAGTCAAGTTTTTATAAAGAAGAGTATTAATTGTTGCAATACCAATTACAAATAGTAACAGTGATACTCTTCCGTTAATATTTAAGTTGATTTTTCATAAAAAAGAGTAAAACTCGTAGTTTAAATCAAAGATTATGATGATATTACTTGTTCATGTAAGTTTAACGTTAATTATTCAATAAAGAGAGTGACTTGTAGTTTGAATAGAAAACAATTTGAAAACGTTAAAATATTCTGTACTACGCTTTTGTAAATCACGAATTTTCTTGAATTTTTCAGAATTCTCCCAGAAAAACAATGGTGCAACGGAATTCTAGTTGTCAGAAATTTTGCAGAGTTTTCTGGAATTTTGCCAGAAAAATACTGGACTGGCATGTTAAGATCCAGAAATATACCAGAAAAATTTCAGGAGTTTTCAGAAATAATTCAGAAAGAAAGTCAGAGTTTTTCCAGAGTTTTTTTGCAACAAAACTGAAACTCTGGCTTGTTCCAAATGACGCAGGTTTTCAGAAATTTCTGAAGGTATTTCAAAAATTCTCAGAATTATTCCAAAGTTTTTCAGAGGTTTTTCAGAGTTTTGCTAGAGTTTTTCCAGAAAATTATTTCCATACAAAGTTTTCTCAAGTTTCATTAGGCTTATTCGATACTTTTAATTTTCTATTCATCGTAATATTAACATTTATAGGTTGAGTGATAGAGTTATAATCTGTTTTGTGAATATTGTATTTGCTGTATACATACAGTTTATCGATCGAATTGGAAATCGCATTTAAAGTGCACTGTTTCATCAATCTCTTTGTTTTGAACTTAAATTTTTCGTTTTTATGGTACCATTTGTGTATATTTCTGGCAGTTATGAAGTTTAAATTAGACAGGGTTTTTATGAGAAAGGAGCTGCATAAAAATTTAGAAAGTCCATAAACGGGCCGAAGTTTGAATTCTTCAAGAATTATATTAGTTGGAGTGCTAATTTTGTACCCCAGTGCAATACTCAGGGCGTCAATCTGTATTTTCTCAAGGTGGCTTGTTTGTTTTCGGAGTATGAGAAAGTATGCCGACATACTACACTCAATATGTGCTAACACAAAGCTTGTTTGTGTTAGCGGTAATGTTTCATTATGCTGACACTACCATTGTAAGCGATTTTTTACTATTATTTCGAACAGTTTACATGTACAAGAAGTAAGAGAAATTGGCCTATCATTTTTACGATCTGACTTTTTTATAAAATGAACATACTTGTTTTTTCAGCTCTGTAGATAATCGTACTTGATATACATTTCATTAAAAATGTCTAATGATAATTTGTATTTAACAGGTTACTCTCTAAGAATAAAGTAATCAACGCCATCTAAGCTAGTCGCTGATTTACAATTTTTGCTTTCGAGAGCATAATTAAATTCAACGAAATCAAACAAAGCATCAAAAAATTCATTCTCTTAACAAATTGAAGTAAACTTAGGATCAGAGAAGGCTCATGAGGAACTTATTTTATCTACTGCTTTGCTCATTTTTTCTACTGACTCTGAATCACTACTGAAGCTATTTTTTTGGATTCCAATCCATTCGTTCTTGAAAATTTTATATATGTTCCATGTGTATTGGTTATTTACTTCCGATAAGGAAGTTATTGTGCTTGGGTCGATTGGTAAAATTGGAATTTTCATATCTTCACGTTTCAAGATATTTCAAGTATACTGACTAATTTTTAGAATGATGTGTGTGCTCATATGAATGTATGTCAGCATTTCTTTCGTTTTTGATATCTTAATCCGTGCTTGAGATATCGACTTTAACCAAAATTTATTCGGAAGATATTGTTATAAAGAAGTTTAAACAAATTCTGATTAGATTTTGAACAAAATCGGCAGAGCCATTTTTTGCAGAATCGAAAAACTGAAAAAAATTGTAAAATAGCTAAATCTTATGATTCTTTTTGCTGGGAAGTAAGTTGTATGGACCTTTCGTGTCACACCTAGACCGCTTATCTAAAGTACTTAAATCCTGCGGAACTAAAGCTATTACAATCTGTTAGCCAAGTCTTTACAGATACGAATATATCCAACTGTCTTAATATGCTCTCTAGTTCTTCATTGTGTTGATATACACTTCTAGCATTCCAATATAATATTCTTAGTTCAGGTATTAGATTTCTAAAATTCGTTAACTCATTTAGATGATCTAATATCAGATCTATAGTATATTTCCTGATTTCAATTGATTGCAACGAATTCAATTCTTATAAACGAAAAGAGTCTGTTTCTGTTTATGTCATATTATGAATAACTCTTCTCAGTAAAAGAAAAATATCCCGTTGGACAAACTCTCATATATCGTCGAGATCCCATTTTTAAAGGTTCATAACAAATTGAACTGTTACAGACGAAAAAAATCCGTTTCTATGGATGATACCTGATGAGCTACTTTTTACCAACAAAAAAAAAATGTGCTGCTAAAAGAACTCGGATATTTCGCATGAATCCTGCTTTCAGTTGTTTGGGGCAAATGCAATTGTTATAAACAAAAAATAGTTTTCTTTTAAGTCACATACATGTTACTAACTATAGTTAGTAACTTGTTTCTAGTGAAAAAAAAACTTCCGGTTGGCTAAACGCAAATGTATGGCTTAGATCCTGTGATCAAATTTTTATGACAAATTTAATTGTTACAGAAGAAAGAGTTTTTGATGATACATATTATATGGTTGGTAACTTTTTTTAGTCAAAGAAAAAATATCGCGTTGGAAAAACTCGAATATATTGCCTAGAAACCCTTTTTTTTGTGTAACAAATGCAATTATTATGAAAAATGTACAAAAAGTAGCCTATATTTGACTATGATGTCACAACAGTGACGAAACTGTTCCATACTCTCAAGATCTCACTGTCCTTCGAATAGATTCGATGACGAGGCAAGTTCCCGGAGTCTATCACCTCTTTATATATTTTTTTGAACGGGAAAGCTCGTGCGCGTAGTAGAATGCACTCTGATCAATTTGATGAAAGCCACAATCTTCCTATGGAATGGGAATAGCTGAGAAGTCAGACTGAAGCTGAACCCAAGTAACTATAAGAATGAATGTATCGCATTGAATGTGAGAAGAATATTGGAAATTCACGGTAACTAAGGAATGCTGTTGTCAAGTAGTTTTAACGAGAACGCTAAAAAATCGAAAAGTATCCGTAATTTAGTGACTTGTGAGAAGTAACTTATTATTGTAGCAGCATAAAAGAGCCATATAAACTTTTATAATTATAAAATTGTTACCTTCCCAACGTATTTCATTCTCTACTATTATTAATAGAAGTCAAAGTTAAGTGATATTTTTTGTTATAAAATTTGTGGCGAAGAAAACCTAGTCATATTTATGGTTACCGTCCTGGTACCTAAGAACAAAGTTCTGTGGATTTTTTATGATCTCGTATTTTATTTGTGTTTTATTTTTATTATATGTTTTTTTTTATTATATGTGTTTTATATATGTGAATTATATGTGGACAAAAAGTACACATTTAATACATTAAATTACTATTTAAAAAAATTGGTCTGAGCACATTTTGTCTGTGCTTACACGATGAACTTTCCATTATAATAACAAATTCATATTGTTATAAGCAGTTTGTATTTGTTAAAGCTCACATCTCGCAATAAATCATATTATTTTGTTAGAAACATCCAAATTCATGTGATATATGCATTAGTTATTCGATGAATACAATTTTCAATTGTTTATAGCAAAATCACATTGTTATAAACAATGCGTAATTGTTGAAAGTCATATTTAGTTGTGAATAATAATCTTCAGTCAATATCGAGTTAATTTTCAAATGAGATTGTTATTCTTTAGCTTAAAAGTATTTTAATAAATAGTCGATCTTTTCATTTATTCATTATTAGTTCTTTTTAAAAAAAAAAAAAAAAACGGCTCGGCCGAATTTGTTTAAACTTCTTTCAGATCCTCTTTATAACAATATCTTTCGAAAAAATTTTGGAAAACGTGGAGATATGATGGAAATTCACATTTCACCAATCGATCCAGATTTCAATAACTTCCTAATGGGAAGTTAATAATTGGGATACACACAGACGTTGCACGTACAAAAACTCACAATTTAGTACTAAACAGAAATATTTTCACTCCTAAATTTTGGAACGTGTACTTGTCAGTTTTGCACTTACATTTAGTGAAAGAATTTTCTCTATGGAAGAATGGTTCCTACATTCTTTTTTTAATATAAGTATTGAATAATAAAAAAAACTAATTCAAGGTAATTGACAGCAAGTAAAATTCCGCTACAAAAAAGAATCATTAAAGTCGCTAATATCAAGTAATGGAAATTTTAAGAATAAAGTTTTCAAACACTACACGGAGAGAATTTTTTCACTAAATCAAAGTGCAAAAGTAACAAGTGCACGTTTCGACATTTGTAAGTAAAAATATTATCATTCGATTGTAAATTTTGAGTTTTTGTAAGTTAATACTGTATTTAAGAGGTGTCTTAGTAAAATAATTACTTAGGAAAACTTAAAAATTACTTACAACAACCCAAAATTCACTGTTAAACAGAAATATTTTTACTTATAAATTTCGAAACGTGGACTTGTCATTTTTGCACTTAGATTTAGTGAAATAATTCTCTCCGTGTAAAAACATTTTTGCTTTATCAAAAAAATGGTTGATGTGGACTAAAAAAATTTTTATACTCGATTGCATTTCAGTTCTTTATCTTCTGAGGTGATGAGAAAATCTGATGTGTATAGTAAAAAACTTAGAACATTGTTTTATGATTTCGAAAAAACAATTAACACTTTGCCAGTGGACGATTTTTTATCCAGACTTACCCCGTACGCAGGCCATTTTGGGCATATTTCAAATGGTCATACAGTACCGGACATAAATGCTGTGTGATTTTCTATAGGGGGGTATAGGGAAATCGCATGTATAACATTTAAAAGAGTGAACAGCATTTATGTCCGGTACTGTGGAATGTAAACTATAATAGATATCTGTTTGATATCACGTATCTCACTCGTGATCCGCTGGCAAAGTGTTAAATACTTATCTACTAATGATTGAATGATAAATTATACAGGCTTTTTTTGTCTCGCACAAAAATAAGGAGCAAATACCTCCTTGAAATTCAATTAATGAATTTTTAGATTCAAGAAAGCTTTTATGATGAGTAAAACATAATTTTAAAAAAAACGCAAAATAGACCAAATCACAAATTAATCTCATGCTCTTTACATGAAGATATAAAACTCTACAATGTATCACCATCTGGTCACGTCATAAGCCCCCACCTCCCTCCTGAAACAAAGGTGGAAGAAGCTAAAAACAAAGTTTTTTTTACAACATAAAAATTTTCCAAAAAACTAAAATAGTTGTTTTATGGGACGGAAAAAGTCTGACCTGCTCAAAAAATAGTTGTAAATGTGGCCTTAAAATAAAACAATATAAGAGGGTAAGGCTTATAAACAAAAATGACTTTTGTTTCTAATTAATAAAAATTTGCACGAATACTCTTCTTATTATTTCCTACAAGAATCTGCAATTGAAAAAATTTCACCTTCACACTATAATTGATGCACAATAAAAACACTTGGATACTGGACAATAATAAGATGAGTCAACGAATGAATTGTTCATGATCAAGCAGTCAGATTCAGCTCGTTGGCGCGTTCGGTTTCGGCAATAATTCTTTTACTAAAAATGGAAATGAGCTCTGTCGATCGCTCAGATGAAAATGAACGTGACCATGTACCATTTGTTTACCGACCCAAAAGAAAGTTTTTCCGAAATTTTCTTTCAGTAGTTTGTGTAACAATTCTAATAACACAATTTGTAACAGTATATGTCAACTATAAGTTAATTTCAACTATCGACTTCAACAGAAAAGTTCCAGATGCCAGTGTGTATTTCGCACCAGCCGGGGAATATCAGAAGTTTAAGAATTTACAGAAAAAGCTCAACAGGATTCCAATGTTCTGTGATTTTATAATCTCGAAAAAAGATGACTCGTGCGACGCAAGTGTGATCATCGACTGCATAGAAAAAGTTCCAGATTCTGTGGAAAATGTGTCCTCTATCATGCATTTACATATTGATACTATTACTGAGTGTTAAATTCCTTGAATTTCAGTTTCGATAATACTGCTTAGTGTGTAATGAAAATACGCCAATCATATTTGTTTCATATAAACTGTTCCAAATTACTGCCGAGTATGGTTGTTTTAACTCTATTACGTGCATAAAAACAAATTAAAGTATCAACTTTTTTTTGAGCTGTGACATCAATTCATAATGTGTGTAGGACCTACATTAGCCTTAAACTACTGTTCGCTGTCTGCCTATGTTGTTCTCTAACTTTTCTTTATTTATAAGCAATATCCCGGTAAACACTGTTCTGGAAATTTGATGTTACTGTGACCGAACTGAATGTCTTGTTACGTTTCAGGAAAATATAACTTTGATGTTACTTACAGATAAAAATATTATAACAGTCCAATTTAAAATTGTTTAATCGTTGTAATAAAGATGTGATGTTTTTAATGTGATTTACTTATATTGTAGTAATGTTACATGAGACCATCATAGATGTCACTATTTCTTACTCAGCAATATAAGAATGGGACATCACTTAGTAATATTGAAGTGACATATTCGTTAGATCTTACACAAAAAATTATAATAATCGTATCACTATTGTAATTAAATTGTACTTGTTCTATTACATTCCTGTCCTTTCAAAGTTGAATTGGATTTTTTATTGTATATTAATTTTTTCTCATACATGGAAATTCGAAACTTCGACTGTTCGCACGTATACAATTTATACCTATGTCTCAACATGCTCGGCTATTGTAATACTTGATATCTAAACAACTTTATAGGTTTACATATGTAAATGTTTTTATTAACTTAAATAGTATCAATAACAGGACGAGTAATCATGTTATTTATGAGTATATATTGAGGTAATTTAAAGAAAAAATGGTGCAGATGTTATCTTGTAAATTTTTTATGATTAATGATTGGTCATGATTAGTTTTAGTGTTTTTTATGATAATATCCATGTCTACATGTAATATAGCATAGTCGTTATAAAGGCATATAACATAAATATTTCATCTATGTAACCCAAATTATGTATTGCAAACATTCTACCATGTTAAGTCACTTGATTCACGTATAAGCAACATCGCTAAATTATGTGACAAAATATTGTATTCTTGTTACATAATTTATGTATTGCAGTGTCTATGTAACATATATATAACGTAAGTTTCATCACATTTATTTTACTTCGTTTTAATAATGCTATGTTACACTAAGATAGCAGCTACGATGTTTTTTTATTACTTTTACACAACATTGCAATGACATTTCATACATGTCACTATTTGTAATTTCACAAGTTGCATCCTGTTCCTCCTTTATTATATCACGGAAACATTGTGTGTTTATTGAGTTTCCATAACATTAATGTAATTTTAATATAACGAATACGTTAAAATCATGCAATAAAAATATAAAAGTAACAGTCTACACTAATGATTTACAAACTTTTTCGACCACTGAATAATTAATGTTGTAAGCAAAACCTTCTAATGGAATTAAAGCACAACCACTAAATCATACAAAATAAATTGAACAGCAGAGTTTATATATTACAGAGGATGTCTCATAAGTAATGTCGGTTTTTATACATGATATTCCTGCGCCTCAATTTAACGACGTCGTAACTTGTGAAGACTAGTCTCTATTCAATACGATGACCATAAAATACGGTAGACTATACTTCGAATATTTAGGTCATCTTTTTGTATGATTATTCAATAAAATAAGTGAACATTGGAAACCGACATTATTTATGAGACACCCTCTGTAAATGGCTGATGTACTTCTTGCAAGTAGGCTATTTACAGATTCATCGATACTTCAGACGAATGTGCTCAATGATGGGTTAATAGAGGTTAACAATATGCTGAATTACTTCTACTGTCGAACTGATTTATAGAACAGATCATATTTTTCATGAGATATGAGTGTTTTTAATAATTTAACAGAACGCAAGGTAGTTCCCACTGCAATATTTTTAACAGGTTAAAAAGAAATTACATGTTCCATTCGCTATTAACTTAAAGATCATGTAAATTGTATTACCAAAAGGCAACCAGTGAGGAGAAGGTTGGCGCACGAGTTGAGTTATAAATATTTCAATTGTATTGAGGTTTTCGACGTAATTTTTTCGTCGAAGTAACTTGATGCTGCTTTATTTCCATACACAACATAGATGTAAGACTTGTGTATTAGAATCGTCACTAATTAAAGTTTCAATATCACTAACGCCAACGTTCCGCAAATGCTCAACAAACCTATAATTTTTTTTTTGGTTCCAAAGTTCCTGTATTGAAAATCACCTGATGTCAGTTTGATAAACTCGAATCTCAAGAGTTTCATTGTTTTCACTGAGATATTACTGTTTATTAAGAAATTTCAAATGACAATGACTAAGAAAGTTAGTTAATTAATTGTATTTGCAATTAAATCTATAAAAAAAATGTCTATGTCGTTATTTCGCTGTTATTTAAATTTCTCTATAAGTATTCGTCTACTTCTTGTACTATTGTCATGCTTCCTCGTCCGAAGGACGTTAGTGAGTACCTCACCCAATCAGGCATAACTCTGGGAAAATATAATAAGACTTCCTTTTAGTAACAGCGTTTTCCAGGATGCGTATACTAGCGCGTTAAAAAGGCACAGGGATACACATTACCTCGGTAGAAATTGCCTCGATTTCTGCTAAATTCCTATACAATTCCTATATGGAGAAGCGTTCGAAGTCCTACGGCTTAGAGATGCCATATAGTGTAGTAAAAAAATGGGGCACTACGAACTATACTTTGCCCCCATGCTGATGGAGCATTTTTTAAGAGATAAAAACATGATTATCAGCACGGGGCCTCGTTATTGTAGTATATACGATTGATCCTGTAGACAGTCTGAATTACATCAATACGGAGAAAAGTCGTAAGTAATTTAAAGTTATTTACTTGTAAGACAACAATATTTATATCTATATCAGGATAAGAAATGTTTGACCGTATGTAGGAATAAGAGCTATGTGGTTAAAGATAATAAGGATGTAGCTCATAAGGTTTTCATGATAGAGCTGTTACAGGATAATGATGTAAGAAAGCCTCCAGTAGAAGTTTCAAGTCTATCAGTGACATACCTTTTTTTTCATTCGGTATTATTATTTCTTAGAGAAAAGATTCGATAATTTAAATCGTATATCTAAATTATAGATATTATGTATGTAGTCTATTAAGCTGCATTTAAAACCAACTTACTTCATCCTGTAAACTGTATTGCATTTGTACAGAGGCCCAGGAAAACTGAAGATAACCAGTTTTAGTATAATCGACTTCATAATGAGACCCGTGATAAGTGAAGGGAATGCATTGCTCATTCAAACCTCTAAGTTTGTGTGGTAATAAAAATTTGAATTTTATTTGTTAGACTCCGTATCTAGTTTTCAATAATAAATACACTTATTACAAACAAAACGAGTTCTGTTTTATTTACGTTACATAGTTAGTGACTTTTTTTCAGAAAACAATCCTGTTTTTAATCGTTTATTACCAATCTAATTGTAATGAACAATTGAAACAATTGACAAACAGTAGCCTATGTTACTCCTGACATTCTCCTTTTCATGCCTGCAAAGTTTCGTTGCAATTTAGTGAATTTCAATTTTTATAGGGTGCTAGAAATATGGAATGCCGTTTTTTTTTTACAAAAAAATTTCATATTCCTAACAAGAAATGCAACGCGAATAGATGACAAAAACAAGTTTTATTATCTTTTAAGGACACGTAATTTCGATATTAGGCTGCTAGCGATGCCATTAAATAAGACATTATAACTTATAACGTACAGTTAGGGAGGAATGTGCCTATGTTTTGCTTTTGAACAATCTTTTTCAAAAGGAAACCATTATGAAAGATAGTATTCGATAGCAACGTAAATTGTCTTAACTTTTATAATCATTTCATAAGTTTGCTGTAAAACAATTTGTCGATTAGTAAGTTATTTCCAAAAGTTATTCATAAGGAAATATAGTATCATCTAAAATGTTTCTAACAGATATCCATATTATTTAATGCCAATGATCACCATAATTTTATAATCTATTTTTAGCGGCTCTCATTTTTGGTCAAGTGAAGCGGATATTTTTTATGTATTTCAACTACCGCAAGTAGTAGAATAGTCAGTACCAATTGTTATCAGAACGCAATTGGTACCTACTAACAGAATATATTGAAACAAGTAACATTGTACACACTTGAATCTTTCCGGATGTGCAGTGGAGAAAATATTCTCTATGCCATATATTCTTTTTCGTCATATTTTCCTTTTGAATCCATTGATTTTTAACAGAAATTGGTCTAATATTCTTCTTTTAAATAACATAAAGTCTTATCATGAGAAATTGCGATAAAGATATAATACCGAAGTTGCATTTTACTTGTCATACTTTTACAAATGACAATTATTCTTTTTCTGCGTTGGAATATTTGCTAGGAAGCAAACTTGATTAATGTTTAAATTATTTCAAATGTTCATCTCAAATAGATTAGGCGGAAGTCATGTCTCTATGTTTTAGAATAGCGCAGTTGGCAGCGTACTGGACAGTGGACCCGAGGATGCCAGGATCGAATCTCATCGTCTACAAGATTTTTTCGGACGAAGTTTTGATAGGTTTATCCTCAATTTGATACGAAATTTTGATAACATTATAATCATATTAAATATCGACTAATCTTATTGTAAAGTTAAAAAAGATTCGCTTTTAGTTTATAGGAAATTCTGACATTGTAAAACTCACATCAAAATGTTATTAATCCTGTTAAAACGTCCATTCGGATTCCGTCTAATTTAACACGAATTTTTAGTATCTTAGAAATTCCCATAAAGTTATAGCAAATCCCATTGAGAAGTCGAAAAGAATTTTTCCTCGCTCAATGGGATATTACAACAATGTTAAATCACATACATTCATATTAAAAGAGTCCACCAGGATACGTAAGTAATAAAAACGATTATATAGAAAATATTATAATCCTATAGAAATATTATCATTCCTATTGAAACATCTAGTAGGATTCAATGTTTTTCTATAGGATTGTCTAATGGGATTCAACCGATTTCAATAGGAAAATAATTTTCAAAAGGATTTTACAGGAAATTTCCTATGCATTTTTCCCATTGGAACTCCGTTTTTTAACAGAATAGTTTAAGCAGGAAGAATACAGTTGGTAATCGTGATCATGCGGTGGTAGCTATAGAAATGCAGCGGATTTTAGCTCGCACGAGTGCGCGCATTTTTTACGCTGAAAAACGGCTATTATATAATGACAAATATCACACGCATCAAATATGACTCATCATATTCATTGCAATTAATAAACATATTTATTTAAGTACATTCCTTAAAAAAATAAGTCAGATTAAAGAGATTTCGTGCGTCCAGGACTCGAACCTGGATCCTCCAAGGTCGGGCGTAAGGTGATCGATTACGGTTTGTTTAGAACTCCGGAATATTCATGATTATTGCCATAAGTACAATGAAAAAACGAGAGAACAGAGATCTTTATCTTTTTTTAAATTATGATGTATTTTGTATGGTAATTCGCTGTGTTTAATATAATTGTGCACTTATCACAATAACTTACTTATTTTGGATCTGTATACACTTAAATCTCAATTTAATGAGATACTTAAAAGCAGAACAGAGAGCCAGAAAAAAAACGATATTGAAAATATAGTTTTATGATTAAAATGAAATTCTTAAAATAATACGATATTAACATTCTGGCATCCAATCTTCTTTATTCTTCTCTGCATTTTAGTCTGTAGCACTTCACTCAATCATTTCACTTATTAAATTCATGAAACATAATCACGTTCTGTTGACATTGTTATGTCCATAAAAATTAAATTTTTTTTTTTTATTTTTCTCATTTTAAAAGAATGAATTTCCAATAACTAAGTTATCAGTTCTGTTGACAGTTTAATTGTTAAAACTAAGGATCGGGGCGCGCTTGAAAAAGAACTTTTATTTTCTAAGCGAAACTTGATCCTCTTGCAAAATCATTAAAGCAATCTACTTTTAATTTTTATTTGAAGTTCAATGACTCAGTTGACAAAAATGCAGACTCGAATTTTATGGATCTGAAGTCCAATTGAAATTTTTCAAATCTTTTTCAATTTTTTTTTCTGCAACGCAGGGTGAAGCGTTGCACTCTTTTTCTGTTCTTTCCCAGCAACCGCGATGACGTGGATCAAGTTGGGAACTTACTTGAGAAAATACGAACCTCTTATCAAGGCTTTTTTATCGAAGACCCCAGACTCGTCAAGACATCTTCGAAACCTGACGAATATCCACTGTCGTACCCACCAATATACCTGAAAGCCTAGTTAAGTCATAATCAATATAAATATTAAAACTAAATAAAACTTCTTACTCTAAACTAAACATAATCAAACAAAAGAAAGTGAATCTAGAAGACATATAGTAATGAAGTTCCATTGAACAAAAGGATAGGGTTTGTCTGCGAAAATCCGATTATTATATATTGTGAGATTTAAATAAAAAAAAAAAAAAATTCTGAACAAAGCAAATTAAACTTCATCGACGGTGATGCAATTTAATACTTGTGAACAAGTAAAACCACATCTCCAACAAGTGACACCGAGGGCACAAGAAGCTCTGCAGGAGAAAGCAAGGAGCCCATCAGGGTCATCGACAGACTTTATCGTACACACCATTACAATCCACACTTCTATAATCTAATCCTACCCATCAAGGCGTCACTAACAATGTAACTCCGAGGTTGCGTCTGTACCCACTAGGCCACCGTGTCGGTTCACTTATTTTATCAAATAATCATACAAAAAGATGGCCTAAATATTCGAAGTATAGCCAATCGTATTTTATGGTTATTGTATTGAATAGATACTAGTCTTCACAAGCTACGACATGTGTAAATTGAGGCGTAGGAATTTTACATATGAAAACTGACATTACTTATGAGACACCCTCTTTGAATCATACAATAATAACCGTGGACATAACAACATCAGAAAGAACTGAACTACTTCGAAAATTTGAGATATTTCACGATAATTCAGACAAATGAAAAAATTAGATTTCTACTTTTAAACCCTTAAAAATAAGTTTCGCAGAATAAAAGTCATAAAATTATCGGTAAAATTATCTTTGTTATTCATAATAACACAATGCTTCAATCTTTTTAACCAGTGAACGAAGTTCTCGTCATTACAATTGATTTTCAATTTCATACATGATATTGTTCTATTATTTTAAATTTCAGCGATTATTTATATCATCTTAATTTCACAGAAACTGCATCTCAAGTATTACTGTTGATCGAAAGTTTTATGAATAATAATAAAATATTAATTATAATTCAATTCAGTTCTAATGAAATATAAATATCATAATTATTAAAGATATTAGAGGCTTTCTACATTCATTTTTTGAGTTTTACAGTTGGAAGTCATTGTCATATTTCTATCTGATTTAAATCAGCAGATTTTCTGAAATTCTGAATCATAGATATCAAAACCATTTATGTATTTACTAGCAGATCACGTCACTTTTTCGAGTTTAAGTTCTTCTTATTCATGTGAACGAAAAGTAGGATATCGAGGAAAAAATCGCCTAAAAGTCTAGCTGTCAATATTTCTGAAACACTTATGCAGGTAAGCTATGTTTTTCATGTATATAATAGCATTGATTTTACGCTTCTTCTGATTGCTCGAACTACAAAGAAATTATACTATTTATGACTATTATATGACTGAAAACAGCAAATCCTGCAACGATTGTCGAAATTTTTAAATCCTTGGAGGTTGAAGACGTAAGCAGTTTTAGAAGGAAGAGAAAATCAAGCAGCAATATGGCAGACTGTGGGGAGTCCCCTGATGCAGGGGGGAGGTTCCAGGTCATCCAGGAACGAGTCGAGACCAGTTTTACGACATCTAAGTATCATCTGCAGCTTTTGTAAGTCGTATTAAGTCCAACTTTAGGAATTTTTCGTAGTTTTGATATAGTTTGGAATTAATATAATAAAACATAGGGAATCTTCCACCCTTGGTTTGCTCTCATAATTCAGTTTAGTATTAAAACTCAGTTTAGTTATAGAAATATAATTAAAAGAAGAATTGATAATTTGGCTTTGGGTTTTAGAGTTTATTTTAGTATAAAAGTTATTGTATTTGAGGTTGAATTTGATAATTTAGGATTCTATGATGGTTAAAGTTTGTGAAGATAGGTAATTATTTAAATACATTGTAGAGCGTTCCGGAATTAAAGTTAATCATTTCGCGATGCAGAATGGCTACAGAATAGTTGATAGTTTGTACGAATGTGATAATTAGTAATACACCTGACTCTTGGATGAATAAATTTATATTAAATTAATAATTATAATTGGATGATTTCAGTAATTGAAGAACCTTTAACTCCAGTTCCTTTTTTCTTAATTGGGTAATCTCTGTAAGATTCAACCGATAATTTCTCGACGGCCCTGGCCCTCTCGCCACAACCAACATAACTAAGCTTCAGAAGATCCCCTGTCAGGACCTTTTTACCAGCAGCATCTTAATGAGATTAGTTTTAAGATTTTGAGTAACTTTAGGTTCTGGTTTGGACTTCGGGATTAGTTGTAAGTTTTGTCTAGAATTGAGTTTCGGGAATTTTAGGTATAAGTTTGTCCAGTTCAGTTATTCTGGCAATAAAAATAACTAAGCGCCCATCGTTTATAATCGTTGTGAGCGAACCAGGGATGTGAGCTGGTAAAAGAGGGTCCTGGAAGAAGGTGAATACCGAGTATACCTACCCCAGTAGAAAAGTATCGCCACATTTTATATCAATGTAGACTTCAGTATTAATGGCTTCGCAGGATTTGGTTTGCTTTACTTAGTACCTAAAAATCGAATAATCTCTCTTACCGTATGTACTTGTCTTGCTCTAAGTTCTTTCACTACTCACAAGGAAACCTCGCGAGGTGTCCCTCACCGATTAAGTTGCAGCTTTACTATAACAATCTACATAGAAAATGATGAAATATGTATTTTTTTTTTGGCTAACAAACAATTTAAAGGGGTAAAAATCACCCTCAAAGTTCGTACCCGAAAATGATAATCATCATATTTATTCATTGTACGCATTACATATATAAAAATCGGTGGAAAAGTGTTCAAGAAATAACGACTTTTTACACCATGCAGAATGGATAATTGCTATATTTCGACATCCTAAAATGTCACAGTGAGAGTTACATTTATCTCCAAACGCAAAATCTACTGGATTTTCGAATTTATCTGGTTTAATAGAAATATGACTACTTTTAAACCACGAATATCGAAAAAGATTAATACATCGTGGAGATAAAAGATGATTATGGATAAGTGATCGTAATTTAATTATGTTATTCCTTACATGTAAATTTAAATTATCTCCTAAAAATAAGACACTGTCCGAAAAATGTCTTATAAAATGTTTCTATATTTGAAACATTCGGAAAAATACATCCTTCAACCAGATTTTGAAGAGTTCTTTGTGGGGTATGCTTTGTGGGGAAACCCAATGTGGGTTCAGAAACAAGTGAGCAGATAAAAGCGAATCTTTCTCAACTTTGCAATAGAATAAGTATTGGCTTGCGCCACAACTTTTCTCAGGGGGGTGACCCCTGCGGAAGGGGGGGGGGGCAAAAACCCACTGGCACAACCCATTCATTGCATTCAATTATATTTGTTTAAAGTGATTTTTTAATTGCATTTTAGCATCATTTACAGGTGTCTCCATAATTTCCGCAGTTCGAAATGTTGTTGAAAGTAACCGAATAGCATTGAGGGAGTTAATTTACATTTCTATCTATTGAGTGTTACACAAATATTTACATAAAAAATTTCTATTCTTATTTCAAGAGCCACTATTTAATCATACACATTCAAAGCAATCAATATTAACTGACGTTAGAATAAATACAAGCAGTAAAAATTGAAGTTCTGGGAGTATTTCGATAAATTTTTAAGAATATTATAACAGATTTGTAGATCATAAAAATATGTTACTTCCTCTGACAACGCTCGAATCAAACTGACTTTACATTGTGCTTTCAGATGTATTAGGTCTAAAAGATAAACAACTAGTTACTATGACGAATATTGTATCTATTTTTACTCAAACACGGAAATAAGATAACAATTAAATTGATGATTCAGTCTTCCGTTAAGAAACATTTTATTCTATGTCTATTATGACTATCAAAAACCATCTCAAAACAAATGTTGTGTATATTTTATTTATAAGTCATACATGATAAATTTATTGTGTACGATAGAATACGATTATAATTTTCTAGGTACTAACAGTAAACGTTGTCATTAAAAATTTTGAACGGTGGTGATTATCGTCCGTCTAAATGTTATTTTTAAAATTGCATAGGCATGAATCTCGAAACTTGTTATGCTCTTTCATTTAAAATTGGTTCCATCAAAAGATAATGAATAGTTTTTGAGTTATGAATGCTTTGTTATTTTGAATAAAAAAGAAATGTATATCCACAAGTCTTATAGATATGTGGATAAAGGTATTTTTCATAATTTTTTATGCTCATTCTAATGGTTAAAGTCTTTTTGGAAAATTTTTATTGGAAATATGTGAAAACTGCGAACCATCATTTTTGGGTACGAACTTTGAGGGTGATTTTCACCCCTTTAAAATCGTTTGTTAGCCAAAAAAAAAAAAATACGTATATCATCATCTTCTACGTAGATTAGAATAGAACAATCCTCCATACACATAATGAATTTATAGAAAATTCTTCTAGCTTACTCTTTCAAGTACAAAAATAATGAATAAATTTCTTAACCTGTTGCTAACTCGGACTCGCGACTTTGTCTTTGCCAAATTAAATAAAAGTAGATCCTTTTGCGAAATATATCTGGAGACGTTAAAAAAAATCGTCACAGTTGAGGAATTTCCGAGAAACATGTTGAAATACTTAAGAGACAAAGTCCGACACAATTCTTCATTGAAAGTACTTCGTGATGTAAATCTACGCATCAAGATCCTAATACAGGCCTTTCTGCGATGTTGAATAAATAAAGGCACCTTGACGTACTTTGAAAGCGACTAGACCACTTTAACAATAGAAAAATAACTGGGGAGGTAGTCCAACGTGGTGTGTTTTTGATAGCAATTTTGGATATACACAACGAATCAAGACTTCTGGTGTAAAAAATTGTGGGGAATTCAAAAAGAATTAAAAAAAAAAAGTGTCTGCATGATATTCTTTTTTTAAATTAAAAACGCGAAATTCCCTTTTATCTGAATGTTTTATTTTCCAGTCTCGTTTTTTGAGCCTCTACCTGTATTGTATGGGATTAAAAAATTTTTTTGAACGATAAGGAATCGTTCTGTACCTCACTTTTTTCATTTTCGATTAATTTTTTGAGATATTTAATCTCAAAATGTAAAAAGTATTTTTAGCGAGGCAGCCATATTTGTTGCTCAAATAAGCGGTTTATCGATATTACAGTTTTCTACTCAATCGAACTTATCAATATTACAACTCTGACAAAACAATTATTAACTCTAACAAAATAATTTTATTTTCTAGCTAGAAATCTGCTACTTTGTCCAAGCACCACATACTTAAATGCAAGTTTGATTTACGCTCGTCCGTGATAGGTGTCAGCACATGGTACCCTGAAATAATGTTCCTCTGTTTTACTAATTTTATAAGAGTTAAAGAGGACCTATGAGGTGGTTGGACTTCTGAAGACCTAGTATTAATCTCCAAAATAAAAAAAAATATAAAAAATAGTAATCCATCTGCATTTTACAATTGAGGCGAAACTTTCCACTGGGAACATAGTTATGTTTCTTTGTGTGTTAGCCCTTCTGGATAGCATTTAGACCACTCAAGAGCACTGTTTCTCTTGAAAAGAAACGTAACATAAACAATATTTAATTGTCCAATTCAATACAAAGTCGTTGATAATTGTATTTTTGTAACATTGATAATGTATGGTTTTTTCTTCGTCTCTATTAATTATAAAGTTTTTTTTTTGTTTTTGCAAATAATGAATAGATAATGAAAGTTTTTTTTATAACTTCGTATATTCTCTTCTTCATGCCGGCGATGTTTCATTAAAATCCGTCCAGCTGATTTCAGAGCTAACCTAGAAAGCCAGGTAATTAAAAAAAAATTCTAAAACTGATTAATTATGTTTCGACAGCAAGCATTGAATTTTTTGAACTAAATTGAAGACAATTTTCTCAAAAGCACAGACAGATATTAGAATTTTAATCTAATAGATTGCAAGGATATTCTTAAAGATTCGCGTAAAAATTGTATCACAATGGAATTTATTTTTCTAATGTAAATAATACTTCTCAAAAGTATAAATAGATCTTAGGCATCATTTCTTTCTTAAAAAAGGCATGACCGGTCATCGTCATTTCCGTGAAACTTTTATTCGTGTGTTGATTGGTTGTTAGAACTCATGGTAAGAGAGATTTTTGATTTAGAAATAAAATATAATTTTTTTTGTTTATTTACGTATATAATATGATGCTGAGCGTGCGCAGCGCGCCTGAACCCTACTAGTAGTTAGTAAAGTCTTGAACTAAAAATTTTTTAGCATCGAGTCAATAAAAAACAAACCTACCTTTTTAAACGGAGATTGCTGCAGCACCACAGTAGACTTATAAACTGATTTAATTTTACATTTGTGAATTGTAGCTGTAAATCTTTATATCTGAAAATGATTAATAAGAAAAGTGCACGTTTTTCCACGTTCTCTACCCACAAATCAGATGAGTTGATTTTTTATCGTCTTTTCCTTATTCCTTATAAATTTTGCAGACATGTAGAGGAGGTCATTGGAAAGGTTATAGGCTACTTTTTGTTCATGTAAATTTTTTATAACAATTTAATTTGTTATGAGCAATTGAAAATGGGATCTACGTACCATATTTAAGTTTTTCCAACGTGAAAGTGTTTCTTTCGGTAAAATACAGTCACAAACCATGTGAAATGTCTAGGAACGAAATTATTTTTGTTAATATTGATTGAATTTGTTGAAAACAATGGACAACGTGATCTATTCAACGTATTTGAGTTTTTCTAACGCGTAATGTTTTTTTTTAACAAAAATGAAGTTACTCACAAGGAAAAATATGTGGGAAACTTTTTTTTCTGTTAAGAAATACTGAATTTGTTATAAGCGATATAAAGAAAAACGTACGTCACGAGTAATGTTGTCAAATAGCGAAAATGCAAAATTACGTTAAAATTCAAATCTCTTTCGTTGATGTGTCAATACTGTGACACTACAATCGATATCTGAGAGTGGCTCTTTATTCAAACTATAAACGTACTATATAAAAACTGTATAGATCAGTCTATCATTTTATGAAATATTATGCCCATTGCGCGGACGAAGTCGTGGAAATCTGCTAGTCAATCAGAAAATTAGTGATGTGTCTAATAGTAGAGTATTCCGAAAATAGAGATTTGTGTCTTTTTAGAGTGATAGAAATATAGAATTCTAATTTTATAAATTTAATAAAAACAGTATTATTCCATGGCCTTCTGTTTTGACTTCAAGGAAGAACCGGGATAAGAAAACTCTATTTGTAAACTGTATGAGAGATAAGGTTGAATGTGAAAAGATTTTTTTGCGTAAAATAGCTTGAGACAAATCACTTAAATTGAGGTTTCTCAATTTTATTTTAACAATAACACTTAACTCAGTATTCATTTAAAGGAAAAGAATTACAAGTGAGTTATTCTGTGAGATCTCGTATATGTGTCTGTTCGTGACGCGTTAAACCACAAAAATGTTTCCATTGTCTCATAATGACTTCTGGAAGCTGACTGCAGAGGATTTTTTCTTTAAACTAAGAGTTTTTTGCATAATTCGGAGATTTAAATGCGAAAACTGCTGTGCATTTGTCTGTGAGAATTATCTGGGATCAACTGACGCCCCAAGTGTGCACCGCATACTCGTAATCGTCAATAGCAAGTTGTCTACTGGGCCATGAGAGAATGCTTCTCTGAGATTGGTCCGATAAGTTGACTTAATCACTGATGGAAAAGTCAGACATTATGAAATTTAAATATTTTAGCCGAACTGACTAGAGGTCCTCCAAATCAGTACACCTTCCCATAATATTATTAAGGTGATTAGTAAAATAATGAAATCACAGCGACCATTGTTTTTAGATTATACAATAGTAACGAATTTAGCATTTTTTTTTACGTCCTACAGTGTAAGTATTTAAATTTTTTTATCTTTAATACTATTTTAAGTAAAATTATCAACTCATATTTGCTGAAATTATATTATTCATCCTGTAGTTGAAATTCGTTTCATAAAAATCATATGAAATATATTACAAAAAGCTTCCTTCATTTTTCTGCATTAATATGTGAATATTGAAGAATCTACTTTCAATTAAGCCATGGAATTTTGCACAAGTTTGTTTTTGTTAAGTCGTATTACACACGACTATTTTATGATGACCGTACAGACTCTTGAAAAGACCAGATTACGGCTCCTCGGTAGACTTCTGATTAGGTGTCACTCCCGAATGGAATGAAACTTTGAGCATTTTTTGATCTTCATGGGACATAAAAAACCCTCAAGAGATGTTTTGGCTTGAATGCCCTATATCATTATAATAGAGATTTAGAGATATTACAATTTTTTACCACTCATTTATGTGCAATTACCCCTATGAAGAGTAAAATTTTTACGACATATTGATCTTTCAATTGTTGGTAACAAATTAAATATTGTCAATATGTCAATTGCAGTACTAAAGGGTAACCAATGAGAAACAGGTAGGTGCCCAAGTTGGGTTAAAAGTATTTTAATTGTACGGAGGTTTTCACCATTAATTTTTCGTCAAAGATACTTCATGCTGCTTTGTTTCTGTAACCAAAATAAATACAAAACTTACATATTTGAATCGTTACTAATTAAAGATCCAATGACACCAACACTAATAGCGAATCTTCGTGTTTGGAATTATCTAAAAGTAGTTTGGCAAACTCAGATCTCGAAAGTTATAAATAGTTAGTTAATTGTAATTAACTGTAGATATTAAAGTATATCTGAATTCATGTTATGATAAAGTTATCCTAGAGTTGTAACTCATAGAGTTATAAGCCTTTCTACTGAAATGTTTACTTCAATATCACATATAAGCGTTGTCCATAAATCTATGTTACATTACATCTATATGATTTACAAGCTTATGTTGTCTTTCTTTACCAGTTCCATCTCTATCATAAAAAATGTCTCGTATAAAATGGTTTTGAGACCAATTTCATCGTCCGGCTTTTGAGTCACAGGTTTGTTGCAACGCTCAGTAGACAATCTACAGCTTAGTCATAAATTGACATTATTACATTGTTATTGCAATAATGAAAATTTACTAAGAAAAACAATACTTTTTAATGTTGCTCTACTTTCAACTATATGAATAGAAATAACTTTGCTTTCAAAGTATCTCGAAACTATCTGAAAAGTTTTGCCGCTATATTATTTTTACGTATTGCAGTAGAACTCTTCTACTTTTAAACCATTCAGTGTCAACTTCCCTTATATCACCTCTAAATCACTAATCGTGTTTAATTGAATAGGTATATATTTGTTATGTGTAAGTAATGAAAAAAATTTATCAGAATCAAAAATGCAAAAAAAATTACTGAGTATATGTTAATAAAATGTCAGTACGAGCATAGGTACCCGAGTAGAAAATAAGTCAGGTTGGAATCCGGTCCAGATCAGGCTACCTTTTACGGTCTTGACTAAGGCACCCTGGCTAAGCCCTTATTAGATTTATTTCATAAAAAAAAAAAAATATTTAAATAATTTTTTCTTGGCATTTTCATATGAGAAATATTGCCAATTAATTATACTTAATGAAATTTCCGCAGAAAATTGAACAATTGAAATTGTACTTGGGGGGATTCGAACCTACGACCACTACTTTTGCGCAACTTAAACCGGTGCCTTAACCCGCTCGGCTATCGACTTATTACATAAATGATAGCAATTACATATATATCAACAGCTACATATGTAATATTTTTTTAAAATACGAATACTAATCATATATTTACGTGACTACTCAGTAATAAATAGTTTGATTGATTAAAATATTTTTATAAATTTTAACGAATTTTATTTCCGGAATATCGGATCCAGATTTGATTATACTCCGGAATACCTGAATTAATTTCTGTAGTCGGAAAGGTGAGTAGTAAAATTTGTATTATGTTACATCCTTGGTAAGAAATTTACATATAATATTAATATTATGTTCATATAATATATTTTCCACTATATAGTAAACTATATATAGTAAATAACGAGTAAAAAATAATGTAGGATACGGATCCGGGCCTGATCTGGTATCCCAGTTACCCTATTACGGTTCAAATAGGTAAATCTTATCAGGACCAGATCAGAATAGAAAAGGGATTTCTTATAGAGTTAAAATACGGCAGCCAAATCAGGTCCGGATTGGGATAGGTAAGGGATTTCGTAACAGGGTATTCCCTTTTAGTACCTGATAGGGACCATATATTGATACCGTATTACGGCATTCCATACTAGACCCTGACCCGGTCCGGATCATGTTAGAGCATGCCCTTTTTCATTTCTACTCGGGTAAGCATAGCCATGTAAGAAACAATACATAAGAGTAGAAATACAGGTATCGTACCGGAAGTATAATTCCATTTGACGTAATAATAATGATAGACTAAATAATAATCACAAGTCAGTTACTAGTTGACAGATTATTTTAAAGTGCGTCGTAAATAGTATGGATATAACCTTATTGAAGATATTGGCATCATATGGAAGAATAAAATAAACAATATAGCAGAGAATCAATTTTATTGTAGATACATATAACTATTACTTTATTAATAACCAACAGAATAAAACTTTTTATGAAGGGAATAATTGCTATACTTTAGTAACGCAAATCCATTAAAATTTGAGTGGTAAGTAATAAAAAATTTAGAGTGTTTACGATGTTTAACACCTTCAACAAACTATAGAATTCCGTTGAATAACAAAAAGCATTGAAAATTCGTCTACAAAATGGTGTTCAACATTTGGAACATTTCAAGTGCTTTACTGGAGTATTCATTTGCAATGAAACTCAATAGATACTCAAGCGAATTTTCCTATTATGATCAGTACGTCGTAAGAGGGATCCCGAAGGTCCCAATTTTATTCTGTTACTATTTTCTAACAATATTATGTCATGATTATGTAGGATACTTAATATACCTAGTTTACACTAACTCATGCTACAAAGACTATACTTAAATAAATTTTCCGCTTACAATTTTTTTTTTCAATTGTCACATATGTTAAGATACATTTCATTATTAAACTACACTGAGAAAAAAATTTCGTTAAATGGAACACTTTTTTATTCAATTAATAAAAGAAACTTGAAGTATTTTCAAGATAATATTTTATTGGATCTAATAGTAGTGTTATCAAAAACACATTTTGTCATTTGTTTCAATGTTACGACAAGCATGTTACGAAAACAAATTTTCAAGGTTACAAGCTCGAAAACAAATGAAAAGAATTTCATAACAATTCATTTGAGTAAATAAAATGATTTCAAAAATTCATAATTTCAAAGAAATATTTGATTGCCACTATTTGAAATTTCGATGTTAATGATCGAATGAAATATTTGTTGTATGAAGTAAAATTTTTTCTCAGTGTACTATTACAGATTTTTACATTTAGATTTACCGATCACGCATATTCTTATCAGAACGTAGCTAGCACATTGTAAGAAAAAATGATTGAAAACAACTTGATATAACTGTTCTTTGCGAAAAATTCCTAAATAATTCTTGTTTATCCAATGACAAGGTATTTACCTACTCTATCAAGTAGACAGAGAAAAAATACATCTATGCTAAAAAAGGTTATACATACATTGCTAATGTGTGAATAAATTTGATAGAATCAGGATCATTAAACAGCTATAGATGTCACTAGTGTTCATGTGAAGAGTATTTATACAGAGTAGAAAAATAATGGCAAAGATAGACAATATTAATGTATTCTTAAGAAAAAAACGAGTCCTGTGTCAGACAGTTTCCGACTACTCCGACATCATAAGGAGCTAGTCAGAAAGTCATCAGAAAAATTCCAATTATTGTCAATGTGTTAAAAATCGTTAACAAATAATTGACCATCGACATAAACAAAGTTGACAGCCGTTTTTCTTTTTTATATTAAATAACAATGTTTGATCTTTACATTGAACTTTTTTTCTGTTATAATTATCTGTTGAGATTATCATTTTATTTAATAAAAGTGATCATAAATGATAATAGTTATTTACAGTTTCGACCTAAGACTTTTCTTTTTTTCTCCCGTCGACGGCCGCATTGCCCGTATAAGCATCATGTTCCTGCCCTGCCTCTTTATAATTATGATTTTCTCATCAAAGTTGTTGAATTCATCTCAATTCACTCACTTAAAACCTGAGCTACACATAAGGTGTATTGGTATCTTAGATAACTAATGAACTTAAAACTAGAAATTATTTATTAAGAGATCATAGAAGCTGAATTAAAATCAAAACTTATCACTACGGTGATTTTTTCTATCGTTACTGGTTATTAGTTGATTCTCCATTGCTTTACGCGTCTGCTCCAAATGAGGCACGATCTCTTCAATCATCTGATTAATCTCTTTTATAGTAATGATACTACCTTTGATGTCATTAAGGTAGTCTTTTCGTTGAGGTTGATCTGTTGAGAAATTTTTTTTTAAGACAAGTTCATTTTAATAGAATACCTGTAAGCTGGATAAGATAAATGACAATTAAATAGAATAAATATTCCGAATAGAAATAAAAAAATCTTTGAAACAGATTAGGAATTCTCGTTACTCTATTAGGACTTAAATAGTGAATTCTATCAGGGCTGGATAAGGCATGTAACACCTTAAATGATCCGGTCTGGATTCAACTACCGTATAAGATCCTGATCAAATAGTCCTCTCAGACTTCCATTAAAATTTTTTCTGTCAAAAAAAATTGACATTTTTATTCTTAATATGTTTTTGTTGACAACATAGGCAAAAAACTATTCTTAGACCTATTCTTCAACGTTTCTTTTATTCAAATTGAATATATAAATTGATTATTGTTTTGCCAATTTATTTTCAGCTCTATGAAACTTGAGAATCACAATATGACTGCAAAAGAGTGATGATAAAAATAGCAAGCCTGTCCATTGTTGAAAAAATTGAATCTAGTTATATGACAGTCTACACTGCAAATCCTAAAAAATCTAAGTGTTTAGTAATAAAACGTTTAAAGTGTTAAATAATTAAACATCTAAGTGTTTACAATGTATAATGCCATAAACAAACTATAGCATTTTTGTAAACGCCAAGAAACGTTTAAAAGTCATCTACAAAATTGCCATAGTTTGTTTGTAATGTATAACACTGTACACACTTTAAATGTTTAGTTGTTAAACACTTGGATTTGCAGTGTAGTTAACGCAGGAAAGCTTCACTCGGCTTGTGGGCACATTCTCAGTAACACTAGCAGATATAATTTATATAAAGGAAAGATACTTCTTATTATACTGGGGTAAAATGTGATTAAAAACAAGAATAGGATTTTTTCCCTTCTATTTTTTAGGTACTTTCATGTTTTCATAGATCTAAGGGCGGAAAGGCAATACGCAACGCCGTACGTTATAAGCGGATACATGTGGTAAAGTGTAGATAGTTTATTTCAAAAGTGTCAACCATACTATTTCATCTTACAATTTTTTTTCAATTTTTTAGGGAATAAAAAAAAAGTAAATCCAGTGTTTCCGTACGTTAGTGATTTTGCTTGCTTGAATCAGAACAACACTATCTACTATAGATAGATACATGAGAGTACAGAAGTACATAAAAAAATAGAAGGAAAATTATCTAATTTTGGTTCTATGACACATTTTTTAACGTCGCATAAGGAATATTTTTCTATTAAAAAATCAACAATTGCTGGTATTACTACAAATGGGTTCACAAATAGAATAAACCTTCCTGCATTGACTGGACTAAATCTATAATTTATACAAATTGGTAATAATGTTGATTGTTTATCAAAGGGGTATCTTTCGTCTTATCGAAACGAATTAAAATACTTACGATTGTAATCGGTAGAATGCGGTTTTGCTCGTGTTTTTGACCCCATTGCCTTTTCGTCATTGGATTGATGCGGTTTTGATGCTGACATATCCTGTAATAGCAATAAATTAATATTGACCCTAGATAAGTCACATAGTGAGCTCTAAAAACATAGGTCATACTATGAAGGAAGAACCGCAATGGTTTCTAAGATGCAACGTTGCCACATCTTTTATTAAATGTTGTATTCAATATTTTTTCTCGATTACAACTATAATAATTATAAAATTAACTTTTCTTTCCATAAAAATTAGAAAACAAAATTACAATCTTCAACATTTAGTTCATATAATTTTTATTATAATTTTCTATTCAATGTTTTTCGGCAACATTGGACCATAATATCTACTAACGCTTTGGATTGGCTAATGAGAGAAACGCCATTACCTGATTTTCTTAACTTACAACTATTCATTTATTTTAATCTTCATGATCTATTGATACTTTCTGAAAGTATTAAGGAAATTTTGAATAATTTGAAGAATACACTCGATTTTTTGGGAGCCATTCGGGTGTATTGTTATTTAGTTAAAAATAAAAAACTATCTTTCTCGGCTTATCCCTCATAGGGTGACCTATCTAGGGTTAACCCTAAATATAATAATATTTATTTCATGACAATCATTTGCCAACGATGAGTGTTGCAATTTGATACTATCGGGATAATGTCCTTCAAACAGGTTTTATGAGCCTTTAATGAAAAAGTAATCCTTACACAGATTTAGAAAATAAAATATATAGTAAAAGTTATTGAAATGAACTTACCGTAAGTTTCAACACTAAAAGTCACAGGAAGAAATGATATTATAGACTAAAGAAAATTTCGATGGACTGAGGTGTTATAAACAAATGCGACAACTGTCTGTTGCTAACTTTATTCGAGATGTATCAAGGATGAGTTATCGCATACATCTCATTCTTGACTGTCGTTGAAGACTGTATCTTATGACGCATAGAATACTGTCTGGAATACTTCGAACTTGCGTGGAAAATTTCATAAAATTGATGCAAAAAACCAGACGGTGTATGATTGAATAGAGCGCGATATTCGGCGTATAATAAGTAGAATTACACAACTACATGAAAAATCACAAATGAAACGATGTATTACACTGTATATTTAAAGTTAGTTAGTGGTTATGTCATATTGTTCGCGCTTAGTAAAAATTGTCTTATTGTTAGAATAGTTAAAAGATATCGATTAGAGAAATAAAGATTTTTAATAATGAGAATGTCTTTGAAAATAATTTTGATTCGAGTTTCATCACGATTTTTATTTATTTATTCTCACAGCGGTTCGGTTCGATTTCGTTACTATTTCATTAATCTATTTACAGTCATTTTTGCGCCATCACTATATGAACATGCGAAGATTGTAATTAAGTATTTCCTTAGAAAAAGAAAAATTTGAGATTCTTTTCTTCGAACTTAGTTTGTTTTAAGAAAAATTTATCATAGGAATGTTAGTTTGCGTTAAATGATTTATAGCTTGTGTTACGAACAAGAAAAAATATAATCCTTCTCTGAATTACAATGTTCTCCAATTTACATCCTTAATTTTCCAGTGATTATTTTATGTATATTGGCACTTTTTAATTAACTTAAATAAATCTTTACAAAATTTTTAAAATAACGTTCCACCCCCCCCCCCTCCTCTTTCTTGATGCCCAAATAATTTGCCGATAAATTGAACAGCAGGTTTGAAACCTTGGAAGTATTGTTTAAGATAATCTAATGTTTGATTCTCAATCGTTTTGAATCACACACGGCTTTTATTTTAACTTTAGGCTCGAAAGTAGCTGATTTAACGTATTTGTAGTCTTGTTTGTCTCGTCAACTATCTCGAATCTCTTTTAACTTATTGTTGTTATGTTTTTCTACATTGTGAAGAAAAGTTCTTGTAATAATGACGTATCTTAGTTTCGACTGGTTTTATATTCTTTTGTACTTGTAACAATACATCAATATATATACTGTTGTACGAATGAGTTACACCAAAAAATTTGGTGACCACGTCGATGTATAATAATAAAAAGGTATTAGATGAACTACACAACTTTCAACACGCAAATCAGTCCACCAACTGATATTATATCAATTACGTACAACTATTTAAGTTAATAACTATGGTACTGTTATCAATTTCAATTATGAGGGTATCTTAAAAAGTTATCAGAGCTATAAAATTTATATGCGAAAATATGATGAAACCTTAGGTATGCTAAACCAAAATCAACAAATAGCCAGGCTTATAAAACTTTATTCTATGATAAAGTCAAGTCGTAAAATTTCTTATCATTTAATTATTGACAGAGTGTGTTAAATAAACAGAATTAATTACGCTTCACCTTGCAGTTATTAGGTTGATTAACTTTTACACTTGCATATCTGGATAATTGACCTTTAATTGTGAATTGTACTCAAATTAATAGCACATAATAAAATGTTAAAGCATAAATTAGGCTATGATGAGTGTAGTAGCCACACAGTACCAGTGAGGGCCTTAAAAGTAAATTAAAGTTACAGTAACAAAAACAGTAGGACCACTTATAAATAGATTAAAAAGCTGATAGACATAGTATTTTGCGAATTTTATAAATATTTCCCTTTGTCAAAAGTGTCCAAACTGTAGAGGAGTCAAAGTAGGTTTGATTCGATAAAGCCTGCTTAAATAGTTTCAGTCCAGGCAACAAGTTTTCGAAATTGAAAGTTCGTTGAGTATTAATTAACTATGTTTACTAAGTTATGTTTACTCGAAACAGATGTCAGTACGAGTTTCTTTACAATTTTCTGAATTTTTTTATAATATAAAAAAAGCGACCAGTCTCAACTCTCTACGACTGATAGTTCACGACATATTTAATTGTTTATATGAAAAGTACTACTGTCTTTTAAATACTATTTAGATTAGTATATTCACCCACTTTGTTGTCCACTTAATACATAAATTACTACAATAAATTCTATACGTATAAAAATTCCAATACAGTTGTATAAAAATAGACACTTGATCAGAAAAAAATAGCTGAAATTTTACATTGGTTGTATTATTATTTTGGGATTCGTCAAAACTGTCTGGCTGTAAATTTCAGAGCCCCAACTTACCGGTGGCCTGACGTAACGAGATTATCCTGTGCCTAACTGGTTTCTTCATTTTAAAAGTTAAGCTAGCTGCCTCAGTATTGAGAGAGACCAATAACGATCACTTCCTGCAAGATCCTTAGCCTGAATACGGCAGACAAACAATGATAAATATTAGCACGAGTTTTGAATTGAAATATACAAAAACATAGGTTAACAACCGGTTAATGCAAATCGTCTGGTTCTCCTTGTTGGAGGTCGCCAACCAAACCGGATATAACTGGTACTACGGGAGACCGAAATCGAAGCCGGTACCTGGGGTAACAAAATCGATAGCCGATATGTAAAACCAGGTGCATTCGGTTAATTGAGATAGGACTCGTAGTGGTATGTTCAGGCCTCGGGTTAAATGCGTGTATTCTCTTGGCTTTCCAAGTCATGAGAGTATTACGTCCCAAGTAACGATGTCTCTAGAAAGAAAAAACATGATATTATATTTTCAGAGTTATGCCTGATAGGGCAAGCAAATCAAACAAAACGTTCTTTTCAAGACAGAGAATCATGGTCTGGTACACCTTGATGTGTCTGCCTCAACTTACAGAATATTTTAAAGATATGTGGTATAAATTCTTTGAGATCGTAGATGTCTTCAGATAACTATTAAAGAAACATCAAATACAGTTTTAAAATTGAATTATTACTTAGTTCTTATAGCTTTTTCACTGTGACGAAGTAAATAGAGCCGTTTTTTTGGACCAAAAAAATGCAAATTTAGTTCAGTAAAGTAAACATTTGAGATAGATTCTACTTATCAAATAATTAACATTATTGACAACTGAGGTCAACATAATATAGTTGCTGATAATTTCATATGACTTTCAACAATCATGTATTGTTTATGAACAATTGAATTTGTTACAAACAATTTGAAACGGTTTTAATTTATTGAATTGTCATTGCTATGATTATATTTTAAAGATATCAATATAATATTGTTATGAAGAACTTGATATAGTTAAACAATTGTATATTGTTTATAACAATAGTAATTGAATATAAACAGAATACACAAGATGACTAAGTTATCGATTTTAATTAATGGATTGTTTGTCATCAGGTCACAAACTAATCCCCGACCCATTTTCTACTTATCTTAACATGAGCACTAAGGATAATCAGAGTATTCACTGAGGTCGTCGAATGCGTGGAGCATGCGGCAAAGTGTGTTGTAAGACCGCGCTGTACACTTTAGTCCGTTAAATTCGATCAAGCGCTAGAATTCACTTAACACTGAGTAATGATGAATCTTCGAAGTTCAGAAAGTTACTAATTGTGAGCTGAGTAATTGCCCACATAGCACCAGTATCTGAAAGTCATTTATTAAATATCTTTTTCCGGATATCTATGTTATGTCCGAGTATTTTATTCTTCTAATTAATTAATAGAACAGTTTACATGAAGGGATTTTACGGGTTAGATAGGTAACGTGGAAAGGGTAGGGGGCGTCGGACAGGAACAGGTAGTTTCGGAAAGAGAGAAAGGAAGCTCTCTCTTTCTTTTCAAACTTAAAATTTAAAAGGGGACGTTAGAAGAGTTTGAGTTCTTCTCTTTTCTTGCAATATGATAATGTTGAGGGAGAATTATAGACGTTCAAGTAAAGATCACTTACCTTTTGCAGCAAGTCAGGAACGAGTATTCCAAGTATATATATATATATATATATATATATATATATTTGCTTATCTACGCAGGTGGTGAGCAGGATTCTGGGTGGTAATCCCTGGTGTTTCCCAAGAGTGCACGGGAAGGAGAAACAATAACAAAAAAACTGTTCACAACACTTCACTTGCAATTATTATATGTTTATTTGCACGTATAATTATGAATGGTCGGTACAATAATGGTTTGTTGTTATCAATAGTAATAGTAAATTTAATATTAAAATTTCATTATATCGGAGATGCTGCTCGGGTGAAATTTGTCTCGACACTGAGCACTTATAAAAACATATATATATATATATTTTTCTTTTATGCGATGCTCGATACGCAGGCCGTCTTGACGAGTCTATGGTCTTCGACGAAAAGCCGAGATAAAGGGTGTTTTGTCTTCGAAGTGACCGAGAGTAACCAAAGTCGCCGGAAGTAACACTGCACCGGTGTGCCTGTTATCATCACACATAAACAGCGACCCAACAAAGTCTTACTTTGTATTCATTGAGTCGTCACTTATGTGTGATTTATGATGATCTGGAAAATTTCCCAAGCTGACTTAGCTGGAAAACTTTCCGTCCATCAAAAGGATGCACCGTATGCAGTTTTAGGGTTTGAGGTTTCGTCATAAAATAAATTCTTTCTCATGACAAAACCCGAAGCTCGATTTCCGTCAAGAGGTTTGGAAAAGAGCTGACCGTCTTTTAATCGACGGTCTGAATTTAGATTGCCTTAGTAAGGAAATGGAGATATACATGAAGAAAATAAAATAAAAAGGGAAATTATTAATGAAAAAAAAAAGAATTTTAATCGGACATAACATCTATTAGATATCCAAAAAATGATATCCATAAGATAACCCAATCTAGACATATCTTCTGCAGACGTCTAAAAGATATCTTTCAGATCTCTTAATTCAGAAGTATAAAAAATCACTTCAATCCAATATCTGTTCAATGTTGGCAATTCGATTATAATCGTATACAATGTTGCGGATGTTTGCTTGCAATTCTGGCATTATCTGATTATACAAAGATACATATGTATCTGTATATACTATAGTATTTTACTATGTACACGTGTATGAATTTAGCATACCCACACAGCACTCGGAACACAGTATTCGGAAGATATCTTTTTTAGATATCCTTAAGATATCTATGAAATGATGTTAAAAAGATATCTTTTTTCAGATATTTTCCCCAGATTGACTAGTAGATTCTCGCGACTTCGTCCGCGTAATGTGCATGATAACGTTACATAATAATAAACTGATTTGGAATGTTTTTACAGAATCCCAGATGCCAATTGTAGTATCATAGTGTTTATAGGGTAGGTCTCTTTTATAACGCATATACTAAATCGAGAATTGATGAACAAAAAAAATAGGTCACCATACATTTTACTTGCTTCGGAACATTTTTTTAGTAAACGAAATAATTGCGCTTTAGAAAAACTCAAATATGTTGAATAGATCCCATTTTCCATTGTTTATAACAAATCCAAATGTTATCAACAAAAAAAATAGCTTTCGAGACATTTTCCATTGTTTGTAACTTTATTCTGGTTGAAGGAAAAAAAAACTTAAATATACTGAAAAGATTTTGTTTTCAATTGTTTATAACAAATTTTATTATTATAAATAGAAAGAATAAGTTTCTATGCTGTCTACATGGATTGTAACTTTATTTTACCAAAAAAAGAAATTACGTGTTGGAAAAACTCAAATGTGTAAAGTAGATTCCGTTTGCCATTGTTTATAACAAATACAATTAAATTTCTCATTAAATTACAACGAATGAATAGCTTCAGTCGTACAAATAGACGATTCGAAAATAGCATCTTAAGTTTTCCAGTTTGGCACAGTGAGCAAGGTTCGAGTCTACGGTTACAAAAGTTCCAGGATCGAGTCTACACCAGTCTCAGTGATTACCTCAAAAGTTATTTCCACCATTTATAATGAAACAATAATAATCGAATTAAATTTTTTTTTTTTAATAATTAGTTTACACTTTATCGAAATTTTTGTTCTAATTGATATTATTGTAATCCCCAAATCATTCATTGCTTTTAAATTGGATTTCTTTTTTTCATCCACAAAAAGATATCTTATAGCTCTCGAAAAACGGTGCATAAGACATCTTATGGATATCTTACGGATGTCTTTCAAAGACATTTGGAGGCTTTTCAGATACTTTTTCAGATATCCAGCTCTGGGTGAAGATATCTATCAGATATCTTTTAGATATCTTTTTGCTGGGTGGGTGAGCACTTGAGATAAGAAAAAACGAGCCTTCGTACGAAATTCAGAAAAGGAGAAATAGTATTCACAGGGTAATGCCTATCACCTCTGTGAGTCTGTCAAAATGGATCGTAGCAACACGTCGTATAATATTACGTGAAATGCGAGGGAAGGGGGCCTCTAATAGTCAGCGATGCAAATTAACAGTCAACACTTGTATTCATGGAGTACATGGAGTAACTAGTGCGTACATCACATGACTTGGATGTTATTGACAAAATAATGTTATTGATGATAAGATATGACGTATTGTTTGTCACGATGTGAATTTGTTATAAACAATTAATAATGGGAAGTTCGTCATGTAAGCACAGACAAAGTGCGCTTAGACCTATTTTTTTCATACTATTCTACTGCAATGCGTTTCCAAACTGGCTTATTCAAACTATGAAATTGTTAGTTATTATGTTCTAGATATTAACTCTTCAAAATATTTCCGATTGATCTATTGTTATGTAACTTAATCCTACACATTACGTGGATGAAGTTGCGGGAATCTGCTAGTTGATTACTGAACAAATATAATTTATCCAATGTGGGATTATTATTTCTTTATTAATGAATAAACAAATAGTGAATTCTCATTGCTTTTCAAATAGTGAATCAAAATAGTGAATAGATAATCATGATTTAATTCGATTTGAAACAAAAATATACATCTACTTAGAACAGCCTAGTACATAAATGTGACAGAAAAATATTTCAAACGATGCAGAAAAAAGTGCTCTTTCGGTTATTTTCCTGTACAATCGATTGACTTTGAAAGTGACGAGCAGTCGAGCTTGTATTCGATATCTGTCCGGACCATTCTGTTGGTTTTGATGGTTGAGCGTATACCACAGTGACCTAGTACTTATAGTAGTTTTAGCTTGTTGTAAAATGCTGCTTGATTAAGAAACTTTTCAATCTTATTTACAAACTTAAAATAGGTGGCTATCCATTTGATTATGGTCAAAGTCACGTAACTATTGTTACAAATGTGTATGATTGTAACAGCAGCATTCATAGATCATATATTTCGCGTAAGCCAAGATTACATAAATTTTCATCTGAAAAATGAGCACGTCTGAACACAAGATGAAAGATTACTCTATGCTGAGTCCCTTTCACCAAATTTCAACTACTAGTTTATTTCTTTCGGTTTTTGCTTCGTTCATGAACCAAATAATCCAGTAAAATTAAACTTGAAATAGGAACATCGGTAAGTACGGCGGATAATTAGAGTATTGTGTTTAATTTTTAACCGTTACATTGTAATATTCGAATTTACTAATTTTTTATCGTAAATGCATATGAATACCATATGATTGAAATACTATGTATTGCTTGATCAAATTAAAATTGTGTGTTTAACAGAGTTTTATTAGCAAAAAAATGTTAAACATTAATTTAGAAATGAATGATAGATAAGTAAAGTCATATAAAAAAAAGAAAAAAACTTGAAATGAAGGGT
Organism: Chelonus formosanus; assembly: GCA_028641665.1. NCBI lineage: Eukaryota > Metazoa > Arthropoda > Insecta > Hymenoptera > Braconidae > Chelonus > Chelonus formosanus. The sequence goes on from CM054002.1 coordinate 7,137,555, forward strand.
TTTATCGAAATTGGATTCATATTATTTTACTTATCAGTAGCTAAGGTTTCGAAATTTTGAGATAGCGTTCAGACACAAGTTTTGTGATAAAGGTATGAATCAGACACTTATGAACGTATACATTCACACGGAGATAATCTTTGCACTAACTAGAAGTACGAAAATAAACGATAAAATTTTTTCATATCTCGATTAGTTTTCGAGATGTTGATACTTTAAGTTTTGATTTCATATGTGCTTCTAATGTGTAATATGAAAAACATCATCCTGCAAGTACATTATACTAAGAAACAAAAATTTTGCAAGTGGAAAAAAATCGCGGCGACACGGAAACTGTAGTCTCTTTTGATTAAAAGTACTTATAATAGCACTTGACACACGATCGGCTTTTTATTTATGCAATAGAGCAGTCCGAACGCAATAGTAGTATATCTACATTAAAATTCAAAAGATAGAATACTACAGACTTCAATAAAGTTTTTTTAACTGGCTCTGATTCACTTATATCAGAAATGATTATCGAGAAAAAAGAAGCGGGCTCGGCTTAAGACATCTTGAACACACTGCCGACTCCACGTTGTGTGTCACGCTAACAATGTTCCGACCGAAAGAGTAAAAAAACGTTGAGAAAGAAAAAATTAAAGAATAGAGAGAGATAACATGCCCGAGAACAGAACAAACTTGTGGAAGAATAATCTTGCCCACGCTGCCATTTGATTCTTGGACCTTGGACCCCTAGTCTTCCTGCTTCAGAGAGATTCAGCCATTTCAATGAATCGACACCTTTGATTATACTTTTCATGACTAGGTCGTATAAAACACGATCTTGGTTGTCTTTCATTACAAATTCTATCTAAAACTTATATAACTAAATACTACGAATTTATTTATTGACCAAAAGTCGTTATTAATTTAAATAATTATTCTAGTGCGTCTGCACAAAAATTAAACTTTTCTTCTTGTTATTTGTTTTCCCGGGTCTAATAACTACGTTGTTTCCTTAGAAGATAAAGAATAATGGCCGCAGTAGGGCTACGGGTACACCGATACAGGCGTCGAACCTTAATGTACACGCCCATGAGAGTACAATCCAAGCTGTCTATAATCAAGTTTTCTGTGCAGAAAATGACTTCTATAAGACAGTTCCCACTGCTTGCCTTTACTTTTTCTTCTTTTCCTTATTTATATGCCCGGTGGTGTGTGTGTAGATGCACAGCTATCTGTACGAGTAGAGAAGTTGTGTAGATCGTTAGCACACACGTGATATAGTGGTGTTAAAGTGGGGATTCTTTTTTCGAGCATAAGGATTGTAAGACAACTTAATTGTAATGGTTACTCGATTTTAGCGGAATTGACTGTAAAATTTAACCATCGGAGATTAGATTAGTCGATTCTCTGTCGCCAATCTAATCAGGACTACCGAAAATATACCACATTTGCGTCGGAGCAGGCAGTGATGCACAAATATTAGATATAAGATTCATGAAGGGAAAATAATGCGAAGTAGCTTTGTAGAAAGTCCGTCGATTCCTGCTAGCTGTCTATGCAATTGACACATGAAATTGAATCCATTCTAAGGCCTTGAACAGGCCCTCGACAAAATTTCAATGACTACATTTGGTGCCGAAAGCATTACTTCTGTCAATAAGGAAAAGAGATGTTAATTTTAGATTTGTGCGAATGTAATTAGAATTTCAGTCTGTGTGAGTTACCGAAATTTTAGAAAAATTTGCATAGAATTTTTCAATGTACATTTCTCATCAATTAATGCTTGCTTTACATTCACATTTTATAAATTATTGCCAGCTTTGAGAACATAAAGATAACGAGCAACTTATCATATGATGTAATAAAATCATTGAAATCGCATTCACTGTCTCACGATTCACCATTGTTTCCGGCTCTCACTACCGTAGAGAAAGATTCCAAACATTTTGTTTCTTGATATATGATTTATTATTTCAACATTATTTGAACTTAAAACCAAATTTTATGAGCATTCATAGATATCTTCTGATCTGAAGTTGTAATTTGTAACGCTTGATAAAGCACATAACTGAATTTTATCTCATGTAGTGTTCGTATACAGGGTGATCCAAAATTATTTTCACAACGGTAAGATGTAGAAACTAGAGAGAATTTGTAACAGATTGGGTTTTGCAAATTCGCAAAAATAGAGTAATTATTGAATTTTATAAACGACTAATCAGAAAACAGAGATAACGAGTAAGAGGTAGCCAGAGAGAGGAGACATCATCGACGAAAAAAGAATTACCGTATATAACAATACAAAGTTATTAATATGATTTGGCCACAATTTCAATTGATTTCTAAACCATAAGAATAGGTAAATATTAAAGTGAGACAACTTCACATGTACTAGCTCTTATCCTTTTCTTTTGAGCGTGAATAAACCGCATAGAATATTTCCGAGACTATCCTCGGTACTTTTTCCGGTACTATTGTAAATAAAATAAAGGTAACGAGTAAATTATCGTCTAATCTAATCCAATAATACTAATCTGTTCCGAATTCTCTCTAGTTTCTACATGTTACCGTTGTGAAAATAATTTTGGATCATTCTGTATAGAAGTAATATCCACTTATTTACATTAAATATTTGATACGGTATAAAAAGGTTAAGTATTGTTGATAGTCTGATAACCTTAATGCACTCATTTTTTGCATTTGCATCATAAATCAGTCTTATTTGTTCCAAGCTTGCGTGGGCACAAGACACTAAATAAACACGACCATGGCAAGGTAAGATTTATTTTACAATCGGGCAAATAAATCTGCGTCAATTTTGATGGTAAAAAAGTGTATATTCCATGATATCAGGATTTTTACTCTAAATTATATTCTATATTGTGGGTATTAGCACAACATGTAAGTACAAAAAAAAATAGACCTAAGTTTGTTAAGAAAATTATTATTTGACGCAATAAAAATAAGTTCGAATTGAGATATAATAGTCAATGAATAAAAGGTAATTTCGTATCATTTATGTATCATATGAAGTATTCGTATTAAATAATTTTAAATGGAAAATTAGTTTTTAGTCTATATCAACATAATTTCCGCTTCTAGAATTTATTTATTGGTATAATTCTCTCCACGTTTTTTCTCGTAAATATCGCTGCAAATAGTTATTGTCATTGTTTTTGCACGAAAAAAAACATTGTATTCATGTAAGTGCAAATTTTTAAGAATTTTTAGAATTATAAAAATTTAGAGAAAACATTTCTGCCAAGATAAGGACCTATCATCGAATACTATTATTTCTTATGCAAAATTTCAGAATCGGTATAAGTGAATCATACTATCACCGGCTCCCGGGCAGTTAAAAATAACACAATTTAACGATCTTCTATTGGATGACTAATCTGTTATTTTACAAATTATCTCACTAACATACATAGAGACGCAAGTTTTTTTCTCGAAACTTTTTCGATTTCTGAATTAGGTTTTTTTTTCTTTATCTATCATAAAATCATGTCATCAGGGTTATAAAACTACAATCTAACGAATTTTACCATGGGAGCAAATTTTTCCTCTTTTTTGCATTATATATAATTTACATAAATAGATTATAGAAAGTATTCTATATTTTATTCTCTAAAAAATTATGTGTAAAGTACGAACGTTGTTACCTATATTTTGAATAATCTTATGTTTTTTCCGATTTCAGTGAAAGATGTGGCTTAAAGCGCAAAACCATCAAAGAGTCAAAATTAGAAGAAAAAAGGGACGGAACGTCATCGAAAAAATTTTGTAGCATATCAATTGATGAAGATGGTAGTCAACTAAAGCTTCAAAAACCAGCTTCACAAGGGGTTCCCAACTACGGCAGATTTAGACCATCGTCACCTTTTTTTGTAAGGAGTTCACCACCAACATTAGCTGCTGGTTTGTCCCAGAATAGAAATTCATCTGGATCTACTTGTTCTTTTAATATTGATATGGACCCTTTAATATTCTTAGAAATCCATCATCAATATGAAAAAATTCTTCAGCAAGTCCCCAGCAGCAAAATGCTGACTGTAGAGAAATTAAGAAACCTCATACCTTTTCATAACTTTTTCGTCGGAGCAATGCCTATCGTTAAAATTAGTAGAGAATATAACAAGGAAAAATTGAAATCACCAACACATATTGCTCCTAGAAGATTACATGAACCTACGACTTTTGTTTCTTCCAAAAATATACATTCAATGGAACCATCCGGAGATCTGAACTCATCGGTATTTTTAGAAATTTATAATCAATACGAAAAAATGCTCCAGCTCGTTCCTGGCCGTAAAATATTGACTGCAGAGAGATTAAGAGATCTTATATCTTTTACAGATTATTTCGACAGCATAATGCTAATTATTAAATCTAGCAAAGAGCATAACTACGAGCACACAAGTTGTCAGTAACATGCTCATTTTTAACAAAAATCGATGAATAGACTGACTGCCATAATATATACGATAGATCTCCAAACTAAAAAAAGATAAAACAATAAAATTTTATCTATAACAAGATATACGAGAAAAATCGTCGCTACTATGACGATACCAAGTACTCTTACAAACATGTATCCAATATCATAATCCGTGTTTATCTACAGTTTTAATGCTTTTTAGCAAGCTTTTTTATGATACTATGATTTCCTGTTTTTGTCTATTTTACATTTTAAGAAGTATCGCAATTAGTCATATTTATGCAGAGTTTATTAATAAACATTATGTAATAAATTATCTGCCTTAAAAGTTGTTTTTTTTTTATCAGTTCTTTTGGATTAATCTATACTACTATATAAATTCCAAGTGTCTATCTGTCTGTCTGAAGTCATCGCGTAAATGGCTTAACCGATTTCAATAAAACTTTTTAAACACAAAGGGTAGTTGGTAGAAGTAACATAGGCTCCTTTTTGTTTGTGTAAATTGTTATTAACAATTGAATTGATTATAAACAATGTAAAAAAGAATATATTCGATATATTTCAGTTGTTCCCACGCGTACTTTTTTCTTTAGGTATATTGAAGTTACAAACCGTAAGGAATGCATGGACACCTACTCTATTGTTTATAACAATCGCATTTGTTATAAACGATTAACGACGGGATCAATTGTACATATTTGAGTTTTCTCAACGCGAAATTTTTTTTTTTTTACTAAAATAAAGTCACTCACAAAGAAAAATGTATAGAAAACTTTTTTTTATGCCAAGAAATACTGAATTTGTTATAAGCGATATGAAGAAAAACGTCCGTCACGAGTAATGTTGTCAAGTAGCAAAAATGCAAAATTACGTTAAAACTCAAATCTCTTTCATTGATGTGTCAATACTATGACACTACAATCGATATCTGAGAGTGACTCTTTATTTAAACTATAAACGTACTATATTAAAACTTTTCAGATTAGTTTATTACTACATCACGTAATTATGCACATTACGCGGACGAAATTGCCGGAATCTGCTTGAAATGAAATAATCAAAACTAAGATGCAATGTAACATTAACAAAATTATTACTTTATTGTACCGAGTAACGAATTAGATGTCAATGCAAACATGTTTCCGATAGAGATATATAATATTCTTGACAAAAATATCATAATTGTACATTGTAACGTGTCATACATCTCAGATCACTTTTACCGTCCTTCATTACCCCTTTAGTCACAGAATCCGATGAATTACCGAGAGAATGTGTTTATCTAAGATTGACTTCTATGATTACTGCAAATCGTAATGTTTTATTTCATTGCACTTAAAGTGTTTCAAAATAATATCACTCATTCGATTAACATTTTAGAAACGTTTTAGACACTTCTAAGTTCATTATAAGTTATTACACATTAATCAAATGGGCAACATCATTTAAAAACACTTTGAGTAGGTTTGAATAAAACACTATGATTCACAGTGATCGATATGCATAATTAACTAAAATTATCGACCACGGATGAAGATGACGGTTCTGCCTTGACGATTGTAGAAGTTAGTGCCCGCTGCACTGTGTGAGCTCACATAAGCCGTGTTTAACTATTATCAGGTCCAGTTTAAGTGGTGAATTAATGTTAGGTCTATTTTACGAAATCTGTAAAAAATTCGCAGGCATAGCTTAATGTATAGATATGTTGTTATTAACAAATATTTGTTCTGTAAATGATTAGGCTTGAATATTATATATGTAATTACACATTAATTTTTTATACACAAAACTATGTCATTATTGTACAAGATCTTATTTCGATGTAGACTTGTAAACCACATGCATGTAATGATAAAGTTGTTATTTTCCGTAGAGAAAACAAAACATCTCTGTCTGGTATGATTCGATCGGTTACAAATTTTTGATAGTCATACTATTCATAATTTCTTGGGTGTTGACAACGCTAATCTATATAAATAAAATAATAGTGTCTGTCTTCGATTTCAGAAAAATAGCCTCAAAAAAAGCTCAAAGGGTTATTTGCGTTCCGTTGAAACTATCTTTAGAATTTTTGTCTGTCTGTCCGGGGTAATCTTCGAAATAGCTAAACCGATTCCGATGAAACTTTGCAGACATGAAAAGACTATCGTCAAGAGTAACAGAGGCTAATTGTTGTTTTTGTGAATTCCAGATCGATTTATCATTTTGTAACGTAATCATGCACATCACGGGGTCGCAGTTGCGGGAATCAGCTCGTTCTATAATATGTATGAGATGAATGCCAGAATAAGCTAGAAAAAATACTATTTTCTACACGAAAAGAATTTTTTCACTGCTCGGAAGTAAAAAAATGAGAAGTACATGACTTGAAGTTTAGAAGTAAAACTGTATGTATTCACAAGTAAATTTTGAGTTATCGTAAGTGATTTACGCACTACATCACAATGTTTTACTAACAGTAACTCAAAATTTACCTGTGAGTACACAGAGTTTTACTTCTAAACTTCAAATCGTAAACTTCTTATTTTTTTTACTTTCGAGCAGTAAAAAAATTATTTCCGTGTACTTTAATGATCGAATTTCCATCGGTCATCAATGAATGGAAGTTGACTACTGTTTAAATATTTTTTTATCAATTTTTTATGATTTTTATAAATGCAACTCATCTATATAGTAAAGAAATTTATAAGGGCTATCTAGGTTATTATAACAGCTGTCTGAATAATTATAGTGGAAATGAGAATTTTAGCCACAGCTTTTCACTTCAGCGATACTTTAGATTGCTCTTACAGCAATATTATTTTTTCTGTGCCGTTTGCTTTTAAAAGCCTCTGAAAAAATTGTAATGTTTGTAATGATTTGTCCATTAATGCACAATTTGAACAACTCATTCTGGTAGAATAAAAATAATAATGTGATGTGGAACAATTTATTATCTACGTAAACATTTATAATGCATTAATGATAAAGTTTCATGGCTTTTTCGGTTATCATCATCAATAAACTTTTCTATAATACGAATTCTGACTAATTAAATATTATTAAAATTACTGTATGATTAAAATTACATATATTTACATCAATGTTTCTGACGTCATCTTAACTCAGAACGATATGCTGAAATAATTTGGACTAATTATTTCCATTATTTATGAAAGACAAGCTCGATTTTTTCTGCTACTTTTCGAATATTAGTTTTTGTATTCTAAATTTTAGGGTAAATTTTCTATCTGATATTTTGAAATTCATATTTTGTGGATTTTGCGACTTAGTCAATGTCAATCTATTGAAGTATTTGAATTTTTTCTTCCACTAAATAACTCATATCAAGGAATATGTGTTATCTCTAGTACCTTGTTTATGGTAATTGTACTCGAATTAATTTATAGGCATAATAACTTTTTTCTGAAAAACCTACACTAATAGAGAATGTAAATATGTAATTTGAGTAGGATCAAGTGAATGATTACTTGTGTTAAGTTAATAAACAATTGAATAAAATATTCAATACTTTATTTGATAAATTACTTACATATGATTAGTGTTTACTCGGAAGACAGAACATTTTTCGAATACTATTGTTATTTCTTGACGGCTTCAGGTCTAGTTCCTCAGAAATATTGTAGTATAAATATTTCTTGATTAAGTCCTGACGAAAATCACTCAGAGCTCTTTTCTTCTTTGAAATTTCTCTCTTTAAACTAGGGATCAAGTCACCAGCCAGTAACTCACTGAGGACATACTCAGCTACGACGTGAATAATTTTTTGTTTAAATTATTAGAGTAATTTTTAAGAGATTGTGGAGTTTGGGTTTTTGAAGAATGAAAAATTGAGAGTCTCGAATAATTTAGATTTTCTGTTAGGCCGATCAGTGTGGGTACTTAGAGATGGACATGTCAAAAAAATCTGTAATTTCAGGAGAATGTTTATTTTACACTTCAGCAATAATACAGCTTCTTTGTTGTTAAGTAAATTGCACAGGGTTGATAAATAGCGTCATAATTTAGTAGAAGTGATATTTTGTAATCAATAGAAATGAAATTAGAGTGTTTGTAATTTTGGAATAACTGCTTCAAACCGTTATTCACATAAACTGTTTTTAAAATGTAAATGACTATTTTTTTTAGCATTTTCGTTTATTTACTAGTCCGGTAACTGTAAGTTTAAGCCCAATGCTATCTTGCGTTAATTATAGAATAAAAGTAAAAAATTTTTTATTGTATACTAGATTCTATAGATTCTTGTAGGGGGCGATAAGGAGAGCATTTGTGCAAATTGTTAATACTGACAAGGAAATCTCGCGAGGTGGTCACCGCCGATTCAGCTGAGGCTTCTATATAATAATCTACGTCGAAAATTATGTACTACGTATTTTTTTTTCTGCGGACAAACGTTTTGAAGGAGTGAAAATCACGCCCAAAGTTGACGTCCTATAAAGGTGATTTTTAATTTTCACATATTTCTAATCAAAATTTTTCAAAACGACCTCATGCGTTAAAAACAACATAAAAAATGATGAAAAATACCTTTATCCACATATTCATAAGACTTTTGGTTACACATTTTTTTTTTATTAAAAATAACAAAAAATCTATCACTCGAAAACTGTTAATTATTTTTCAATGGGACCAATTTCAATCGAAAGAGTATGAAAATTTACAAGATACGTGTCTTTGCAATTTCTAAATCAACATTAATGACAGGGAACAAAATCGCAATTTAAAAGTTCCCAATTGTTATTGATCAATTATTTATATTTACAATAATCACCAAATAAAATATGTCATGATTAAAGATTGAATAGTTTATGATCAGTCAAAATATTATATTTTGTTATCGTCATATGGGCAAACGTAGATATAATTCTTATCACAGTCACTGATAAACTATTTTTGAGGAAAATTATTTCTGTAATTGTAATGTACGAAGTATTCAATACTAGCATTTTGAACGAATGTGACATATTTTAATCATTTAAAAAATTGTAACATGATTTTTTCACATTAATCGTAAATACTGTAGTGAACGGATATTTTTTCTTCTTGTATTTATTTCAATTTTGGTTAATCCTGATTATTTTATATACTTGAAAAAACGTGTTTTTAGAATAGAAATATTATTTTCTCTTATTCTGAAAATTGTGTAGCACTTAATAGTTATAAATGGAAGTTAACCCCCTCAATGTTATTCGGTTACTTTTAACAACATTTCAAACCATGAAAATTATAGAGACACCTGTAAATGATGCTGAAATACAATTGAAGAATCACTTTGAACAAATATTATTAAATGCAATGAATAGGTATGCTGATATCGAAATGATGGAGGAGAATTCATTACATTTTAACAAACCATATAAGGACTGCAAACCAGAAATTATAGAAGACGAAGAATATGCATCTGCAATCCATAAACCAAAAGTGTCTAATGGAGCATGTACTACTGAAAAAGAGAGCTTAAGTCATGATTACAAATTGCGAGCAGTTGACTATTGGAGAGAAGAATTTAAGTATCGATAGTGTTAAGCAAAAATTTAGAAAAGTACAGTCTTTTCGACAATTAAAACGCTGGGCACATGAATTGAACCAAGGTGGAACATACAAAGAAAAAATAGCTCATATCTGTAAACATAAAATTAACAAATTCATATCATCAAAACCGATTGAAGATCGTTAAATATTAAAACAAACATCAGAAGCGTTCGTTAATGATGTAAAATCGAGATTCAATCATATGAATTAGACAACATATATAATTCTGATCAAAGTGGCTCCCAATTAGAAGTACATTCAGAGACGACTTTAGCTCCAGAAGGAGAAGAAAAAATAGAGTGCACAGTTCAATCAGTTTCTTCGAGAACTCACAGTTATACTATACAACCAACGATATCAGCTGATGGAAAACTCCTCACTCCCCTTCTTCTTGTGTTAAAAGAACCAACTGGAAAACTTGGTCCACGGGGAAAAGCATCGCTTTTTAGAACAGATAATGTACACGTAGAAATATCGAAATCTGAAAAACTTACTTTAGGTGCACAATTCAATTCAAATATTCTATTATATGATGTATTCTGGAAGTTTACATATTAATTATTTTTTGAACACTTCAAAATCTGGTTGATAGATGTATTTTTTTCGAATGTTGGAAAAAAAAAATTTACTTTTGATTGATTCGTGGACTTGACATTGTTCTTAAGCTGTCACAGCTGCCAAACCATCGGAAAAAAAAGTTGAGGTAATGATTATTCCAATAGGGGCTATTGGACAAATTTAACTTTTAGATGTTTATGGGTTTAGAATATGAAGGTTTCCTTGTCAGTTTGTGAGTCGCGAGTTCACCGATTCATTATCTGGCTACGGGATCCAGCACATGAGGACTCCACCTTATTCTTCTTAGTGCAATCTAATTGAGCGTGCTAACTGTGTCTTCAAGACAACGATTGCGGAATTCATTAGAAGATCGCAGAGGTCTTGGGATAAAGTCCTTTCAGAATTATCGTTCGCTTATAATACTTCGTTGCATGAATCTACGGGTTTTTTTCCTGCTTTCTTGAACTTTGGTCGTGAGCCAATTCCTCCTAATTCATTATATTCTCGTATTGGTCGTGAGTGTTTATCCTCGAATGATCGTCTCCAAGATCTTGATGTTCTGCAATAGGCCTACGAGGTGGTAAAGACAAATCTAGCTCAAACTTATAACAGACAGAAACATTACTATGACGAAAGACGTCGTAACTGGTTGCCAGCGGTCGGGGATAGTGTGTCTAAGAGAGAACATACGTTGTCTTTAGCGATTGACGGTATTTCCGCCAAACTTACACCTAAATTCTCGGGTAAATATACGGTAAAAAAAATTTTAAGCCCTAAAGTGGTAATTTTTATTGATGACGATGGTAGAACCCAAAGAGTGCACGTCAAAGACGTTAAACCATGGAGCAGCGGCTCTACTAGAGATTAAATATATGTATATACTGATTAATACTAATATATCCTTGCTGCTGCTTGCATAAGCTCTTTATTTATTTTATTCGATGACAGAATTGATTTTCTTTGTCAAACTTATGTTCTGCGTTTCTGTTGCATTCTGCGCATGTTTTGTTTTGCTTGTCTGCCTAGGTAACTACTGCATCGCACTGACGATTTATTTATTATTACCTTTCTTTTGTTTCTGCTGCATTACTGCATTTTTCTGTATCTGACTCTGCTACAAAATGGACGCACCTTACAGTCTAAGGCCAGTTAAAAATCCTGCTTGTTCTTCTTCTTCCTCAGAACCAACACCTAATTATGTACCTACTCCTATTGTACTTTCGGATAGAGTGAGACTGCCAACAACTGAAAGACAAGGAGACCTACAACCGTCTGGACCAGAGGAAAGAGGAAAATCTCCGGTTATAAAACTCTTGAAGAAGAAAAAAAGGATTGCCCACGACCAACCTGAACCTGAAACCGAAGTTGTTACTCCATCTAGGGTAGAGAATGATGCGATACCGATTATGGAACTCTCAGATTCACCATACAAGAGAAAGGACGTGAGAAGATTGTTTAAGACCAGACCGACAACAAAAAGAACACCATTCGATACTCATTTCCTGAACCCAATTGGTCCGCCAGCACCAAAACGTAAATCTGCAACTCCAGCATTTGCACGTCCAGTTCAGAAGAGCTCCCTGTCACCGATTCACCGCCAAATAGAGCTAGCACCATTTGAAGATCCGGCGTTTTATGATTCTTGGTCTAGTCCAGTTCCTGATCATCGAAACCTGTTTGCTGAATCTCCTGCTGTGTCCCTGGCTTGCACGATACCTGTCACTTCCACTGTTACTTCTTCTTCTGCTAGTCTTGAGTGTTTTGTACCTGACACCAAGACTGAAACTTCTATACCATCAACACCGAAAGAGAGGCTGGATACCTCTTCTACTACACCATTCGTGTCTGTATCTACAGTCTCTATGCATTGCTCCGAAAAGGCAGTTTCGTCGACCTCATCGTCACCACCTGATACATTTACTGTAAAACAGTCACCGCAGATTGAATGGTATCGACCTGAAGCTATAGATCTAGAATTGATTACCACAAGATACTGATATTCGTTGCATTTCCGAGACTCTCGTGGGGTCTGCAGATGGGACCCGGGTCAACGTAGCTGTTACCAAGCCAGAGCGAGAAACTGGCAGTATCTGACGAAAGGAAGGTCAAATTTGGGCATCGCCCCACCATTTGAATTTATTCAAGGCCTAACGCACGTAAAAAAGAGGAAACGAAATACAGAGTGGTCATACCTGGTCAGATATAACCAACCGTATAAAGAAGGCGTTCCAGAAGGAAGCTCGGATTTCAGCGTTGTAGTTTACGCTTTCCATCACTTCAACGTGATGCTGTTCTTACCATATGGCACTGACAAAAATTTGTTTCCAGACCGAGTAAAGATTCTAGAGATGGTCCCCCTAACAGGATTTTGAAAACCGAGGATCTTCACTGCTGCAAGATAGATGCGACCTGCACCGACTTTAGATATTTGCCTTGACCGTTTATTTTTACAGACTGAATTGTTTGTGTCATACGATATGTTTTTTTATTTTTATAACCAAATTTGTGTTATTTTGAGCATGCGTGAAATATTTTCCGTACACTTAGGGGAAAAAAAAATATATAGATAGTTTTTTTCTACCAAAGGAGGGAATGTGAGGGTTAGCTCACAAAACTCTGAGTTAAATACGGCTGTCTAGTCTCCGGCGAACGATGTAGATATAGTTCGCATGATATGTTTTAGTTCGCGCCGCGCTGCCAGATGGCAAACCAATTGTCGCAACTAGGTTGTATTAAAAAGATGAATAAATTTGAGATTTGGTGTGGCTAAAAGGATCTTGGTCTCTTTCGAGACGACTTTAACTGTCGATCAAGCCTGTATGAGGAATTCGCCTACCTGATTGTGGATTTTGTGGTGAGTATATCTCATCAAAATCCTTAAGACTATAAAAACGAAAACGAAGGGTGTGAGGAGTTCGCCTCTTTGTTATCGTTCTGGGCGTATGGAAACTCTCGCGGTTTCTTTTGCTAGATATACTGAAATGTGTGTGTGTGCGAGATTACACCGTGATAAATACGTGTAGGACACAGGTAATTTTGTTCCGTTGAGAAAATACTGTTTCTTCTTTAGTTATAAAAATTCTCCGTTTACGTTAAATATTGTTATTTGTTTATATAAAGTCATTTGAAAGTATTATTGTGTTTAGACTGAAAATTAAAGTTTATTTATTCTACTGTTAAAAAACCGTGAAAATACGTGGGTAAATGTTTATTTAAAAGAAACAGCCATTCTGGGTTGTTCCGCCATTTTATTTGAACGGGATATTTAAATTACTTTTCAACATAAATTAAAAAATTCTTGTACCAATTATCTAGAAACTTTGTTTACCGATCATTCAGATTTACCGTGAGTTAAATTCATTACTGTATTACCGACATTTACTATTCAAAGACCGCAAAGATTCAAAAGCGGCAAATTAAAACCTGTTAATAGTTTATTAAATGAGTGTGTGTTTATTCAATAAACTCTTATTGTTAATTGTTCATTCGAAAACAAATTCGGTCATAATTAATTAAAAATCTACCACCAAGTTATTTCCTGAGGGGGTAATTAATATTCAGAAGGTAATTAGCGTCTCTAATTACTGACTTTGTTTCTTTGGGAGGGAGTAAAGCTCCCTTAAGGAGCTGGATCGCTGAGCCCAGTAGCATTTAAAATACTTTTTCCATTCTAGTTGTTCAATAATCACTAATAATTAATAGTCAATTATACTGTATTTCCAGGCAATAATTAATGAAGTAATAAGTAGTATAATTGAAGTAACACTGACAGTTTATTTCACATTTCTAAATTTTGGCTTGCTTTTATATTTCACTTGTCTGAGAACTTTTTATCAAGGAAGTAACTGTTACACGTCAGAGAAAGATACAAAAATTTTTCATCCCATCCAGCAGAGTAAATTCAACAACGACTCCCGGACAACTTGATGACATTGAAAGTGATTTCTCATTTGCATCCAAAGAGCGCTACATCTCAAAACAAACCTGACATCAGAGATATATTAAATTATATCTAGCGAACCTATATTTATGGTGACAAAAATAATGTTGAGTCAGAGTGGCATCTTCTGAGCAATAAGAAGTGGTCCAATGTTTCTAATTCAACAGAATTTTATGCAGAAGCTTACGATGATTGTGATGCACTGGGATGTAGGTGTTTTGAAAATGTAGCAAAATGTGGAATTGCGTTGTTAACAATCCCAATTTCCAATGCAAGTATAGAACGTGCTTTTTCAATCTACAATATCGTCAAAAATAAGTTACGAAACAAATTTTCAGTTGACATGTTACAAAGCATCTTGATGGTTCGCGTCTCTTTGCAGCGAAATTATTTATCATGCATCAAATTTAATCTATCAAAAAAAATGTTAAACTTATTTAATGTCCGAATGTACGGTTCTAAAAATTCGGAGACTGTAGGAGAAGCAGAAGTAATACTTGAAGTATTAAATGGTTTGTGATATTATTTCTGTAATAGATAATTTTAAAAAAAAAACATTTTTTTACTTAAAAATTGATAAAACCTATTTTAAGTACTTAATAGCTTTAGATATCTTTTTCCTCCTCTATTTTCAATTTCAAAACGGTTTTTAGGGGATTTTAGGGGTTTTAAAAGTGACTTTTGAGGGAAAAATATTTCACGAGTTGGTAACCCTGTTGAAAATTATATGAAAAATATAATATTACGTGTTAAATTAGGCGAAGTATTTTTGTTATCAGAAATATCTCAAAAAATAAACGAGCTTAACCCACCCGCATGAAAAGTCCATATACACGGAGAGAAAGGATTTGTAAATATTACTCTAATAAATAGTAGTCTGTCGCTTCGAGTAAAAAAATTGCAATAAGCAATTGTTTAATTAGTATACTTTACAATTTTTTCTTGTGAAAATTTTATTACACACTCCAATTGTAATGTATACTAATTAAACAATTGCTTATTGCAATTTTTGTACTCGAAGCGACAGACTATTATTTATTAGAGTAATATTTACAAATCCTTTCTCTCCGTGTATGATCAATTTATATTAAAAAATATATGAAAAATAAGTGTTCATATATAGCGGCAAAATTTTATATATGTCATCATATATTTTCTAACATATATGATGTAATATATGATACTCATGTATAGAATTATATATTTAAGAAATTCATACATACCATTTTGGCAAATATAATAGAGTATAGGTTAGTTTATATATTATTGAATATATTTTTACCATATACAGTAGAATAAATTATTTAATATACTTTACTATGCATAGAAAAAAATAAATAAAACTATAATAAAATATAAATAAAAGATTTCAATGTTTATAATTCACATGTCAAAAATACATACAAAAATGTTAATAGTATTAACATAGCTATTATTGAAAAATACATATTTATCAACAATATCTATTTTAACAATTCATTATGGAATAAATTTATGCACGCAATATGTTGTTTTTCTTGATCATTCCATATACTATTACTTTCCTTCGTACAAATCGTGTATTAACTGCAATTAATTGGAGATTCTTATTTTTTAATAAAATTGAGTGTTCAAATCGGTAATCTGGTACTGAAGCCTTATTACTTAACTTGAAATATTTTCCAATCATGTAACTATCTTGACTAAATTTTCTCTTAATACTAATAAAGATATTTATTTGGAAAATTTTATCATTGGTAAGTTGAACGAATAAATTTGATCTCTTTTTCTCACGACTATAAAATTTAGTAGTGACAGTTTCTCCATTAATTATCGCACGTTTATATATGTAAAAAACATCATTCACATCCAATTGTATTTCTGATTTCATTAATACTGAAATATAATTTTGTAGTAACTTCCTTAATATTACTGGACTTCCTAATATTCTTGTCTCTCCAATTATTAAATTTGATGCAGGTACCATTGTATGAATTAACATTTCATCCAAATATTCTCTCTGAGTATACTCAAAGTGCTCATGGCAAATCGATACTAAACGATCAATTGCACATTTCAATCTGAAAGAATCGGATATTTGTATTTTCATTCCATTTGAACTTTTAACATAAGCCTTAAAAGTCTGATAAAAATCTTTATAAAGAAATGCGCTGTAAGTCCAAAGAGGTCCCTAATTCAATACACTCGTAGCTAAATGTGATAGAAGGTGAACATTGAAACTGACATGTTTATCTCCATAGATTTTTTCCATCTTTATAATAAAGTTAAGCAAACATTGGCTTGCATACATGACTTCTAATTTCATTATAGATTTCTTAATTAAAATTGATATTCCATTAACATGTAAGGCCCAATGATCTACTATTTTTTTTGGAAATAAAATTTTCAAAATTGGTTAGCTATATATTAAAACAAAAGAGATTCATTCATGAGCTTTCAAATAAGCTCTGTCTCTCATACGTCTGAGTGTTCCGGAAAAGTCAGTAGTTGGAAAAAATAATGAGATGAGATCATCTACTTTATTAATAATTTTTCTAGAAGAAAAAGGTTCATTCGTGTGTTCTGCATCAAACTACATAACAACCAATTGTCGAACAACCCCCAATGCAACACAGTGCATCTAATCAATGTCTAATCCATTAATAATATTAAAATCAGAAATGTTAAATAATTCTGATTTACCCTTCATGCCTTTCTTATTTTCTTTTTTAATCTGTCCGGCATGTTCTGATTTTCTTCATGGGTTCTCAAACCTTTTCCATATGCATTTGTTTTGACGACTGGATACATTCGAGTATGTCCTGTCCCTTTCTTTATTTCTTTTCCAAGATGGAGACAGAGACCACATCGGTATTTTCCATTGAATTGCTTAGAACATCTTACCAGAGGACAAGCTACCGAATCACAAACTCCAACTAAAATAACTACATATTTTTTGTATTTTTTATTATTAGCAATGTATCTGAATCCTTCATTATATAGTGTTCTCGCTTCATTAACAAATGGTTTTAAATAGTCATTCATACTGCGTGGTTTACCCGTTCCAACCCATACACTTAACAAAATTATTTTATTTCTTCGTGCAAATGGATGTAATTCGTTGATGGTGCAAACAATTGGATATACTGAATTATTTTTACTTTTGGAAATTGGTATACCGTCAACACTAAAATTTAATGATATCATATTTTCTTTCTTTATTTTCTTATACATGATTCCACCATAAATATCTTCAATTGCGTGACTACAGGTTTTAACACACTTTTCAACATACAAATTATTATTATCAATATTTTGAAAAATTTGTTAAAGTTGCTCTTCTAAAGATATGTAAAGATATGAATTTTCTTCAAGATCTTTCTTAGTAATTATAGAGGAACAACTTTGGCAATAAATAATTTTACTAGATCCTAGATAATCTTCACAATAACAGCAAACGTAATGAACATGAGGTGATTAAGAATAATTCTTGATTAATTTCTTCAACTTGTATTTAGAATGATCGATTCTTAATTTGTCATTAGTAATTTTTAATAATGACACTATCTCTAAAGCTATTGTATACGTTAAATTTTGACGCCACTTAGTAGCTAAGACAAGAAGACAATGAATTAAATTCTTATTCTCAGTTCGAGTTAATTTGTGTTCTTGTTTTTTGTTTCCTTCTTTCTCCATCCATTAAGGCGCCTCGAGCGGAAACATGTAGATACATAAAAGCATATGAATTTTTGCGTACTAGTTTTAGGCTAATGAATGGATAAAATAAGGAAATACTTACAGGAAAAGATTCGCGCAACAACGATCTATGAAATGAAACGAGATGAGGATGATTAGTTAAAAAATAAGGGAAATATCCGAGATTAAAAAATTAAAGCGGTTTGACAGATTTTGGTCGGCCATATGTAAAACGAGTAAGAGAGTCAGACATATGAAATTGAAAGAGATAGGAGATTACCAAAGTGACAAACACGCGGAGAGAGAGAGAGAGATAGCATGATTAGAAAAAAAGATAGCTTGAATGAGTGAAGCGCGCGGTTGAAAATTGGCCAAAAATGGGTAATCTCTAGATTTTCATGTTCTGGTGGTCCTATCTGAATGAAATTTCAGAAGATGGTTAACTGTATGGTCCGTAGACGACATCATCAAAAAAAAATATTTTTTTTCATTAAATTGTAAAAAAAAAATCATAAATTAATATAAGGAATTAAGATTAATTATTTATTAGATTATTATATTATCTTCAAAAAGCAAATAATTTTTGCACTAGATCAGTCATGTAGATGAAATCTACAGCTTTTTTTTAAGTGGCAGAAAATACAACTCCATGCATTTCGGCAGAGTTAATAAAGTTCAAAGTTCCCTGAAGATTAAAAAATAGTTACCTTTGAAACTTTATTAATTATTTTATTCGAAATAAGATCAGGATAATTTATTTTTATAAGTTAAGCGTTAGTAGAGGAAATTTACAGCAAAAATATTCCCCGTGGAAAGTTAACTTTGATACGCTTTTATTAATGTTACAGACATTTTGATCCTTTTCTTTCATTTTTATCAAAATGTGAGATTGAAAATGCTGTTGAAAAGTCAATAAAAATAAGTGGTCTCCAGATTTCCGGGTTCCACAGATTCTATTGAAACAAAATTTTAGAAAATGGAGAAATGTATGGTCCGTAGACGATATACATAAAAAAAAAAATTTTTTTCATTGAATTGCAAAAATAAACACTTATAAATAAATATAAATAATTAAGAATAATTGTTTGTTAGCTGTTGACCACATAACCCCCGCTCTGAGAAGTCCCGCCTGGACCCAGTCGCAACGAGAATAATTAAATCGCTAAAAAACTTAAAAATACTCGATGATGAATACAAAACAATTAAAAAATACACAAAATAGACCAAATCAATAAACAATTGTCGGAAAATGTGACAAAACAAAATAACTCTGATTAGATCTTAATATATATGATTTGGCGAGAATAAGTCATCGAATCTAATTAGATATAATGATATCTGAAATATTAGATTGGAGCAGATCAAAATTTTTTTATCCGAACAGCTTCCATTAGATCTATTTTAATCTAGGATATTAAATAAAATTAGATCTGGAATCGGCTTAATTAGAACAGATCTTATTAGATGTAGCTGAAACAATTGTTCGTTAACGTTTGAATGTTTTTCGGTACTAAATAAAAAAAAATTTTTTTTAATATGAAATAGCCACTTTATAGAGCATGAAAAATCCTATCTGCTTCTAAATTGGCTATGAAATGTATTCTAAAACTAAAAAGATATAAGAGTGCAAAGTTAACATAAAAAATTTTTAGAAATGACGTTCAGATGATCTTAAAAATTGAAAAATTAATATTAGTTACAAATTTGAATTGGAAAATGTTCAGAAAACGATTCTAAACATTATATATTTATTTTAGATTTTTTCCGACATTAGAAATATTTTTTTTTCCAATGTTAATTAAAAAGGCGCTCAACGGCATATTTTGCCAGAGCTCCCAAGATGCTTAATTTTCAGCACACCTTCGCAGCGTTGTACATTTTTACCTTTACACGTTAAACACGTGCTCTCGTGGACTTTCCCGTAGAGAATTCGATTCTCTAAAAAGAAGATATCAACTTTTTCTTCATATCTATCACCGTTCTCGCTACGTAAGCGGTTGGTGGAGAAAAAACGCAATTTGCTAAACCTTGACCCTCGATAAACAATAGTAATTATTGTTTTCGAGTAATAAAAATTTGCATAAATACTCACCTCATTATCCCCTACGACAATGTACACCACGTCGGAAACAAAAATTCAAAAAAATGTGAGTACAAATATTTAAATAATAAGAAAAATGTTAAAAAAATACTGCAAAAATGATACTATATATCATTTAATCAAAAATTTCGTATTCAGCGTGTTGAAATTGTCTTTTTACTCAATAAGTATAATTACAATCAGTTGTATAAACATTAAATAATTCTGCTATATTGCCAAGAATGGTTTTTGATGTAGAATAGCTCAATCATTTCCCTAGGTATCTAACAGCCTATTGAAATGAATCTCATAACATTTTGACTTCATTTTTAATTGTGTTTTTCTCAAAAGTGTGATAAAACAAAAGATGTTTAGCGAAAATATAATATTCTCACTAAAAGTTTCAAGTGGTAAAATTTTTTTTTAAAAGAGGAAAAACAATTGATTCCGAATGTATTGTGCCTAAATGTTTCAAGAATAATAATAATCTAATACCAAATAGGAAGTTGAAATTTGCACTTGGATTAATTTTTTTTTATTATTATTTAATAAAATTAAATTCAATCAATACTTATCGTAGAATAAAATTTAGCATACATTTATAATCAACGATTCTCAAAATTTCTACTTTACACAAATGCCTACTTAATTATTATTCATATAACCTATGAATAAAAATTATTCAAAATAATCCGTTGAAATTATAAGAATAGATGTTTCAACAATACCTAAGAAAAATGGACAAATCTTGTTTGGTTTGATCTGATCTATTTAGATCCAAGTAGATGCAATTCGTGTTATCTACTCAAGTTAAGCCTACACAGATCTTTAAAAGTATTTCAAAAAATTGGTTTGTTTAATGGGAATAATGTGTTGCACTTTGATTTCAGTACATTGATGAAGAAAAAATGTTTCCAATTCATGCCTAAACACATTTGAAACAAAGCTCAGTTGATAATTTACATGCAGAAAATATTTAATATTCTCATATATTTTTTTTTTGTCTACAATTACTGTAACTGTGAAATTATTAGTTCTAGTTTTTTTTTTTTGCCACATGTAAATTTCATCCTATCTTATCAGATTACATACGATTAGATCTATTTAAATCAATAAAATTATTCGATCCAATTAGATTTAATATTTTAGCGACCATAATTAGATCTGAAGAAAAGTACATCATTTTCGTTAACAAAGAAAATCGGATTTTATCAGATTCGATAAAAGTTGATTATTCTTGTAAGGGAAATAATAAGAATAAATAGCTACAGCTACACAAATTGATGGTTTAAAAATAATTTCTTCGGTTAGCGTAGTGGTGACCACGCAAGTCTATAATAACGAGGGTTCCAGGATCGAGTCCGCCTAAGTTTCATTACTTTACTTCAAAAGTTATTTTCAGCACTACAACTTCAGCAACTACATCATAATTGTGATATTATAATATGTATTCAATCATAATATTTAAATTTAAAATAATTTTTTGCTTCAATTGATATATATTTTCCACTGGAATTCCCCTTGTAGCCATTAGGAAACAGACTGTCGTCAGACTTATTTCCTGTCTTTTGATTTCCTAACGTAAGATCAACATCAGACGTCAGATGCTGGTGCAGAAAGGAAGCGAACGTACGTAAGTCTGAAGATAATTTTGATGTCAGATCTTGGCTACTAGGGTTGTTCCAGCTATATCTGATAAGATCTGTTCTAATCAAGCCGATTCCCGGGGTTCCGTGATCTCTATAAACGAGAGAGTGGAACATTGGTTGAGCACCGACCGGACGCGTCTCCAGGTGGCGGATAGGAGCATTGTCCGGGTAGTACCGAGTGGAAGCCTCGAGGGCCGCGAGGCGTTCCGAAGGCGAACACGAGGGAAGCTGCTAGCAAGTGCAGCTCGAGTGCGTATGCATTATAAGAGGCACCGTAGACCAACTCCCCAAGTCAAGGTGTTAGCCATTGTGCTGAAGACTGAATGGCACTGGGACACTGTGTCGCAAACGATGCCCTTAGGGCACCAGGCGACCCCCCATCGTAGCTAGCCTTACCTGGGCAAGAGGCTCTTGCACAGGTGGACCTTATTTCCTCATTACTCGTGGGAATTGAATGGATGACCTTGTTAACATTCGAAGTGGTGGAGGTCCTGTTTCCTCTAACGAAGAGACAGGACTTGGAGATGCCGAGGTAGGACGGACCGGCAGGGACGGCGAGGCGCAAGCTGAGCTGCCTTGTCAGGGACGACCTGCTATTGGCGAGGAGAATCAGGGGAAGGAGACCGAAAAACCTGATTCACCTAGACGCCCAAAGAAGCATAAGCTTTGCGGGGCACAGAGAAGGAGGAGGCAGAAGGCTAAGCGGCTGGACCTGGAAAAATCTAGGGACGGCGCAGCAGGAGCATAGGCTGGACCGACGCCGTTGATACTGGGGACCCCTGTGGTAACCGGTGGAATCTCCGGAGGCGAGGCTACTCTGCGTGAAACCGGGAGGACCTTTAAGGTCGATACCGGGGACACCAACTCCACCAAGTCGGGGCCCTCTACCGGCACCTTGGGTAACACCAAAAAGCAAAGGTCAGAGGATTGCCTCTCCCCTCCCCCCGATGCAGAATGGCGAGCGAAGAAGGCTCGCACAGCGCCTGGACCCAGCGGCTTCGCTGATGCGGCTGCAGGGGGTAAGAGGGTGGCCATCGCGCCGGACCTCTACCCCTCTGTGACCCTCAGCAGGCAGCAGGGGGAGGCAGTGCTGGCGGGACTCCTTCGGGCCCTAGACGATTTCATCAAAAATGGTAAGGTCTTGGGATTTGAGGGTCATAATCTCGACAGAGGGCTTTTGTGGATTAACTGTCCTGATGAACGGGCAGCCACATGGCTCAAGGAGACGGTCCCCTCCATCAAGGTCTTGGAAGGAGTAACCCTCAAGGTTCTCGAGAATAAGAAAATTGCTAGACTTACTAGGGTTACCGCGACGTTTCCCGGGCCACCGGCGGATGCGACGATGATCTTAAAAAGGCTCGAAGGTCAGAACGCTGGACTGCATACAAACCTTTGGAGGGTCTGGAGCACAAAGGCGGCACCGATGCTAACCAGCTTAGTTCTCGGTGTAGACGACGAGGCACTCACGCTCTTGAAAGGGCTGGGAATGAATCCCTACTGC
Source organism: Chelonus formosanus (assembly GCA_028641665.1). Classification (NCBI taxonomy): domain Eukaryota; kingdom Metazoa; phylum Arthropoda; class Insecta; order Hymenoptera; family Braconidae; genus Chelonus; species Chelonus formosanus. The sequence continues at coordinate 7,160,919 of CM054002.1, forward strand.
GGCCTGGGCAGGGCTCGTTTTTACGAGGCGCCGAAGGCAGCGGAGCGGAAACAGCCCTCATCGGTAAAGAGACAGATACCGGTGGGAGGGACCTCCAAGGTAGTACCCCCCACAGAGGAGAAGAGGAGGCGGGTGGAGACACACGCAGCCTCCTCCTCGAAAGGGAAGGGAACGCTAGGAGGGCCCCGGAACCCCCCACCTCTAAAGGAGCCGCCGCAGGGGCCTGGAAAGGCGCACTGTGGTGAGGGCAAACCTCAGAGCAGTAGGCGAGCGACGCCAACTACTGGGACTCGGGGGCGACCCTCGAAGAACCAGGAGCTGGCCAGGGTGGGGAGGGTTCTGTCCCACATTAGGCTGACCGACATGGTAAAGCCCGGAACAGAACCCGAGGGCAATCCTCCCGCGGGAGAGAGCGCAGGAAAGGACGGTGATTCCGCCGGTCCACCTGCGCAAGAGTAACATCCTCCTAATGCTCCCGCTTCCCACATCCCGACCTCAGCACGCGAAATCCAACATCGCCGGAATCTCCATGATCTCGGGGAAGTTGAGGATTTCGCAGATCAACTTGCATCGCTGCTACACAGCTACGGCATTACACTGTCGTGACCTGGCGGTGAAGCATACACATGTTTCCCTGTTCCGAGAACCTTATTGTAGGGAGGGGGAGGTTCTGAGGGAAGGCGCGGATGGATACTTTACAAGCCATAAGGGCGATAGAGACCCCAGGGCTTGCGTTTTTGCGAGGCGAGAACTGAACCCTGTGGGGCTCGGCCAATATTGCACGAGGGATCTAGTGGCAGTACAGGTGAAGATTGAGCTGGGGAGGAAGCTAGTTAAAGTCGTTATCGGCTCGGCATACCTCCCTTTAACTCCGTCGAACCGCCACCCACTGAGGAAGTAAAACGACTCGTGGAGTACTGCCTTTGTTACCTCCGTCAGGCAGGAGGTCATTGACGTAACTGTCGTCACGGCGAAATTATACGATTTCGTCAGCAGATGGCAGGTGGACGAAGAGGAAACTATATCGGACCACCGACGCATAAACATCACTCTGGCAAGGAAAGGGAGCAATGCGGAACCGCAAGTCCGAAGGGACCCAAGGAACGCAGACTGGGCCCTGTTCCGACAGGAACTAGAAAGGCTCATGTGGGAACCGGAAAGGCGCGTGGGGACACCTGCCAACCTCGATGAGGCGGTGCAGGACCTACAAGACGCCATTGCAGGGGCCTACGTTTGCTCATGCCCAGCCAGGGTAGTGATGCAGGAAGAAAGGAGAGTCCCCTGGTGGAACAGGGAGCTTGCCCAAGCTCGCAGGGAAACTAGGAGACTCTTCAATAGGGCCAGAAGGCTCCAGACGGATCAGGGCTGGGCTGAATATAAGTCTTCTCGAAGGACATTCAGATCCCTGATCAAGTCAGCAAGGAGGCAAGCCTGGAGAGGCTATTGCGAAGAACTGGAGGCACTACCTGAGGTAGCCAGGATCCGCAAATTGCTTACTGTGGGCAAGAATATGGCGCTCCGGGGTCTAGAATCCCCTGAAAGATGGGATGATCGATGATCATCAAGGCATACTGGAGCTCCTCATAAAAACGCACTTTCCGGGGTCAACCCTAGTGCAAGGAACCACAACCGAGGCTGAAAGACCGGATGGGCTCGAAAGAGCCGACTGGGAAATCGCCAGGCAAGTGGTAACATATGATCGAGTTAAATGGGCGGTCGGCACCTTCGATCGCTACAAAAGCCCGGGCACAGACGGGGTCTATCCGGTTCTGTTGCAAATGGGCGGCGAGCGGCTATGGCGCAGACTGGTACAAATATACCGATCGTGCCTCGCCATGGGTTACATACCGATGGCATGGCGTACGGTCAGAGTAGTGTTCATACCCAAAGCAGGGAAGGACCGCTGTGATCGGGCAAAGACTTACAGGCTCATAAGTTTCACCTCCTTTGTTCTCAAAACACTGGAGCGACTAGTGGACTCTTACCTTAAAGAGAGCGCACTGCTTATTAAGCCTGTGTGCCCAGCACAACACGCCTACCAAATTGGCAAGTCTGTATAGACTGCCCTCCATGACCTCGTAGGAGGCCTGGAAAGAGCCCTGGAGATGAGCAGGTCGGCACTCGAAGTCTTTCTGGACATGGAGGGGGCGTTCGATAATACACCCTTTGAAACTATGGGAGAAGGAGTTCAGAACTTCGGGGCAGGCGCTGCGCTTGCACGATGGATCAGAAACTTACCCGCCAATAGAACGGCCATTGCTAAATTAGGGGGTATGGAGGTTCGGGCTGCAGTAGCCAGGGGGTGCCCGCAGGGTGGAGTCATATCCCCCCTGCTGAGCACACTGGTGGTGGACGAACTCCTTACGAACCTGAAAAACGCTGGCTCCAGCGTCCAAGGATACGCTGACGTCGTGGCTATTACGGTCACAGGCGACGATTTGGAAAGTCCGTCCCTTAGGATGCAGACGGCCCTTAACGTTGTCAAGGACGGCCCTTAACGTGGTGCCAGGCTCGGGGGCTTAGGGTTAACTCTAGCAAAACTGGACTGGTTTTATTCACAAGGGGCAGGAGGACTAAATTCAGGCCTCCTTCCATCTTTGGTAAACAGCTGAGTTGTTCGGAAACGGTGCGCTACATGGGAGTGACCCTTGATAGGAAACTCCGCTGGGGAGCGCACGTGGACAGGCAGGTAAAGAAGGCTACGGCCACCTTCTGGACCTGCAGATGAATGTTCAGCACCACATGGCGTTTGAAGCCGAAAACAATAAAATGGCTGTATACAGCCATCGTCATACCCCAGTTAACATACGCCTCCGTTGTATGGTGGACCTTCGTTCGAAGGGACGTCTGCAGGAGGAAATTAAATAAAGTCTATAGGGCGGCGCTACTGCGCATAACGGGGGCGCTGAGGACGACCCCGACCCTGGCCATGAGCTGCCTACTGAGCATCGCTCCGCCGGATATAATGGTGGAGACGGTGAACAGGGCGGCCATCCGCTTGAGGTGTAACAGACAGTGGACGAGCTTTCGGGTAGGGCATGCGGAGATTCTGGCCTTAGAGGACCCTACGGGACTCAATGGCAAGAGGATCGACCGCTGCCCTAGAAAGCTCGAGTTCTCACCTGGGTATGAGGTCCTTTTCATGGACAGACGGACCTGGATGGAGGAGGGCGAGGAATCGCTTACTCCGAAAGGGCCTGTTTGGTACGTGGATGGGGCGAAAACCAAAGGGGGAGTAACGGGAGCCGGAATATGGTGCACTGGACCAAGGGTGAAGGAATCCTACACCTTGGGCCGGGATGCGTCCGTTTTCCAGGCAAAAGTTTACGCAATTCTGATCTGCGCAATGATTATTGTCAGAGGGAAAAACAAAGGGCAGCATATCTATATCTGCAGTGACAGCTATGCCGCCTTAACGGCCCTTTCGCGGGTAGCGACTTGCTCTAAACTCGTGGACAACTGCAGAAGGGAGCTACAACAAGCGGCAAGCCGCAATAAAATCAAGCTGCTAAAGGTACCAAGTCACTGTGGTATACGCGGCAACACCGAAGCCGATAGGTTGGCCCGGATAGGTGCCAGCGGCGGAGTAGGCAAGGGCCCAGTAGGGATTAATGCCCCTGGCGAACTTGTAAAGGCGCTGGGGGACAAGTGGATGCACGGGAGGTTCACTGGCTTCTGGAGGATGACCTCAGGAATGAGGCACACCAGGGCGTTCGTCAGGGGACCCACTGCTAAGATCAGCAGGGACCTAATTGAACTAGACAAAAGAAGGCTGAGGGTAGCCGTGGGCGCCATCACAGGGCACTGGCTTACCCGACGCCACATGAAAACGCTGGGACGCGTGGAGACATCCACGTGCCGGTGGTGTGAGGAGGAGGAAGAGACCCCTCTTCACATGATAAGGGACTGTTCGGGACTAAGGGAACCAAGGCAGCGACTGCTAGGCAACCTGGGAACCAACAGTCCGATTCTTGCAGACGTCGGAACGGCTAAGCTTCTGCAGTTTTGCTGCGAAGCCGGGCTGAGCCGACCTTTAACTGCTTGACAACCGCCTTTACCGTTACACGGACCCAGCACAATGGCGCCGAGGCTCAGCGCAGGGGAGGCGGGACGAATAGTTAAAATAAAAATAAAAAAATCAAGCCGATTCCAGATTTAATTTTATTTAATATTCTAGATTGAAATGGATCTAATTAAAGCTGTTCAGATAAAAAAATTTTGATCTACTCCAATCTGATATTTCAGATATAATTATATTTAATGAGATTCAATGAATTATCCTTTCCAAATTATTGTAACATGCTGTCAGCTGAAATCCAACCAACCGGGACACAACAACCCAACGATGTTGATTAGATTACTCTCTGCCCTTGCTCGTCGGTTCCAGGGTCCGATGGTGAGGGTCAGCAACAGATATTCTCTCTAGACTCAGTGGAAGATTCAAAAGTTATTGTCTAGTGATGTTAAACTTACGGTAGATAAAGTAGGAAGGTTTAAACTAGTATTACAATGAAGTTAACTCGGGAATAAAGCAAACTGGATGTTTATTTCAACCAAAACGTGGATTATATGTAACAAAATCTAGTATTAAACAAACCAAAATACAAACGGGATAATATAGTAAATATTATTTGAAAATAACTCCCCTCTCCGGAGGTAAAACAGTGATAATGTTCAACCGGTAATTCTAGTTTTCAATCGATTATGTACAAGATCAAGGTTTACTATAGTCAAAGATTTAGATAATAAAGGTATACTTTGATTTAAGAATAAATATGTATCACTAAAGCTAGAATTACAGTGATTCAAAAAAATGGCCGTCGGTAAAAATGAAATCTCAATTAATGGCCGTACTTATATCGAACATAGATAGAAAATGGCCGCCCGGTTGATGAATTGACAACAGATCTGCTCATCTATCCCTAAGTGTATAATATTGCCCCCAGGGGTTTGTTTTCGCAACCAGGCCTGGTTTGTGTGCTACGCACACTCGGCACCCCCTTGCCGTGGGTCAGGTGTTACACACCTGGGCAAGAGAGTCACCCCTACTCTCTTGGGGTTGGAAGTGCACCACTTCCTTCTCGGCACTACCTCTTCCTCGAGGACTGCCGGCGGTCTCCTTGTTACACAAGGTCTAGTCAAAAAAAAAGTCCAGAAGGGTTACCCCCAATCCGTCGACTGTGGAGCAGCGTTTCACCTTTACAGTTATGGCTAGCCCGCCAGTCAAAAATGGTTAAATAATGCTCGATATTAGCCTGGTGACACCAAGACTAATGCCTAGCTAGGTACCTGCGCTCCTTGCATGTGCTATGGTAACACCATGGCGGCTGAAGCGGATCTGCCAGTGCTCGCCTCAGGCTTCGCTTATATTGAGTCTTTTCAACTCTCTAGTAGCGACTTTAGGACGCCGCCCAGCGGCTACCAAACCCACTATGGAGCTTCCCCTACCCTAGCTACTAGCGCGAGAATTTAAACAGGGAAGTTTTAATTAAACTTTTCTTTTTATTCACACATCACACATTTTCCATAAAATATTGCAATTTCAAGAAAAAACATTATAATATAAAAAAAACATTATTTAAAAAAACATATGCCACAACCCCTCCCTTACTTAATAAAAATAATTAACAATTATTTTTTCCCCAGTTTATGCTCATTGGCCTCATCTTCATCGCTGGCGTCTCTTTGCCTTGATTCTTCGGTTATTAGTAGCGGTGGCGTAGGCGCTCGGGACGTTGATGGCTGACACAGCAGTGGTGGAGACTTGGGCTTCTTTTCTGATTTTATTACTTCTATTAGTGGCCCAGTTTTTACTTGCGGCCGTCGCTTTCGAAGCCTCCTGTACCTTCTTCCCCGCCCGTATGTCTAGGAATTTGTTTGGTTTCTTAGGAGGGGGTATCGGTTCCAGGATTAGCGCCTTTTTAATCCAGCGAGGTTCTTCCCCTGCAAAGTGTCTTATTCTTGTCGTCATCGGTTCAGCTCTTGCCATGTAAATACTTTCACTGCCTCCGGGTCCTCTCACTGTTCCTCTCGGGTCTCGTTGATGGAACGGACCCCTCTCACCATGCGTTCCCACTGTTGGTCAATGCAGTAAAGTATATACTCCATGTCGAGTTGAACATCTTTTACTTCGGTCGTTGTCTTCTTAGGTGGGTTTTCGGGTGTCTTCTCCTCCTTTTCTTCCTTTTCGCAGCCGACTGTTACATTTCTTAGCACCTCCTCTGTAGTTTTGTTTTGATTTTTAGCACATTCCTGTGCGAGTCGTTCTTCAGCTCGTATATCCTTAAAGTAGTCATCTAGTAGCTCCTGTTGCGTCACCCACAACTCGTCTAGATCAACGGACTCATCACTGCTACTGAATAGACTTGCTTTGTTCTCTCTCGGTGCCAGTTTAACTTTGTTTTCTCTTGCTGCCTTTATTTTAATAAGTTCAGACGTTGTCTCCTTAACCGTTGCCGCCACTTCCATGACTTTTTCAGGTTCGGTTGCTCGTTTTTTTTTTGCTGATGATGGAGGTGTTGCCGGGTTTACTTTGGTTCGTTTCTTTTTCTGACAGTTCTCTTTTTCTACCTCCTCCATCACCTTCCTTATAAAAGGCCGTTCCTTTGGTCTCTTTTCATCTTTTGTGATAATGGCCCGATTCTGTGTTCTCTCAGCTGCGCTCTCTGTTCTATTGCCTTTGTCAGATTCCTCCACCACTACCGCAGGTTGCTCTGCCAGTTTCCTAATTTCCTCCTCCAGCTCCTTCGCGATTACCTGTTCGATGTCGTCCATTCTCCTGAAATCAAATTCAATTGTGCCTATCTTACTTGCTAACATGGTCTCGGTTAATACTTAACTAATCGTATACAAAAGAAAAAAGTCTGGATTAACTATTTCTTAACAAATCTGTACCTTTTCTCAGATAACTTAAACTTTCTACTCATGTTTAACATACTACAGCGGCCATTTTCTTTTGCTATACTTTAAGGTGTCGTATTCCGTCAACCGTGCTGCCCTCTAGTTACTCCAAGGTTTGATATCCTCGATATGTACTTTATAAATTCGTCCGTTAGCGTCGCTAACTTCGACGATTTTTCTACCGATAATTCTAGCTATAGTGTAAGGTCCACTATACTTTGGTGCCAATTTAGCTGAAAATCCTTCAGCTGCTGAAGACAGCTGATGTTCTCTTTTACTAATTAGCTCTCCAACAGATGGAGTCCAATCCCTACGTCTAGCATTATAATATTTAGCTTGTCTTTTAAAAGCTTTATTCAAATTACTTTTAACTAGTTCGTAAGTTTTACTTAACCGACTGATCATATCACTGCTAGATGGCGTTGCGGAGCTATAGCTCGTAGCACTCCATATTGTATTTGGGGGTTCAATCTCCCTTCCATAATTAAGGAAAGCGGGTGTGAAACCATTACTATCGTGTTCGGTAGAATTGTAAGCAAACATTAACTCGGGTAAATGACGATCCCAAGATCGTTGTGAATCTTTAATAAATTGTGCAATCATAGTTTTCATGACACGATTGGTTCTTTCGACAGGATTACATTGCGGTGAATAAGGTGGAGTACGGAAATGTTCTATGCCAAAATTTTGTAGCAACTTTGTAAACTCCCTACTAACAAATTGAGTTCCATTGTCGGTAATTACCCTCTTAGGGCATCCAAATCTTAAGATAATTCTTTCTTTGAAATGTTTTGCAACTATTTCAGCTTTTGGTTGCTTTATTGGCTGTATTTCAACCCATTTTGTGAACTTGTCTTGCATTACTACTGCGTAACTATGACCGTTCGATGATCTCGTCATTGGTCCTATAATATCAGCGGAAACGACTTCCCAAGGTCGATTCGCCTCGACAGTACCCATTAACCCGGGCGTCTGTCTGTTAGGTCCTTTGAACTGTTGGCAAACGGCACAAGCTCCAACGTATGCTATTGTATCTTGCTTCATTTTTGGCCAATAATATCGTCTAGAGATTCGTTTAAGTGTTTTGTTCATACCCAGATGACCTGCTGTAGGTTCATCATGGTTTTCTCTTAGAACTTGAGATATTAACTCCTTCGGTATACAGAGTTTCCAGTCTTCTTCCTTCTCTTTTAAGTTATGTATAGGAGGAATATGTTTATACAAGTGCCACTTGTCTATGATATAATCCGGACATCTTTCAGGAAATTCAGAAACTAGTTTTACCGTCTTGATATACCATGGGTCTTCGGTGGTTATTTCGAGTGTAAATAATGTCTCTTCAGAAGGGTCATCTGTTTCGAGAGATGAAGAATCCTCGACTGCATTTCTAGACAGTGCATCTGCGACTTTATTATATGCGCCTTTTCGATAAACTATATCAAAATCAAATTGCTGAAGATAGACACTCCAACGCGCAAGTCTGCCAGCTGGACTCTCCAGAGATTGCAGCCATTTTAGAGACTGATGATCGGTAATGGCAGTGAAATTATAACCTTCTAGATATGGACGCATTTTTTGTATGCCCCAAACCACAGCTAGACATTCCTTTTCGGTGACGGAGTAATTTTGTTCGTGCTTGTTTAGGGTGCGACTAGCATAAGAGACAACATGTTCGCCATCTTCGAAGTTTTGCGACAGGACTGCTCCTAAACCTGTATTACTAGCATCAGTTTGCAAACAGAATTTTCTTGAAAAAACTGGTGAAGATTTTAATCGTTCCTTTAATTCGTGAAATACCCGGTCGTGCTCCGGTGTCCATTCCTACTTGTTCCCTTTCTTTACTAATTTCGTTAATGGTGCAGTTAATTCTGAACAATTAGGAATGAATCTACGGTTCCAAGAAATAACTCCAATAAACTGTCTTACTTGTTTAATATTAGAAGGAGGAGGAATCTCTGAGATCGCTCTTACTTTTTCAGGGTTAGTCCTGATGCCGTCCCCATCGATCAAATGACCGAGGTACGTGAGCTGAGTACGTAAAAACTTACTCTTCTTCTCATTGATAACCAACCTCGCTTCCCTTAAGCGTCTGAATACTTCTTTTAAAATTTGAATATGCTCATCAATACTTTTACTAATTACAATTATATCATCTAGATATACAAACACATTAGGCTCTAGTTCAGGTCCAAAAATATTATTTAAAATTCATTGAAAGGTTGCAGGTGCGGAATGTAGACCGAAAGGCATGACTTTAAATTGAAATGAACCGCGACCATAGACTGCAAAAGCGGTAATCGGTCGACTTTCTTTAGCTAGAGGTATTTGCCAGTAACCATTTTTAAGATCAATTGTGGATATGTATTTAGCATGTCTTAATTTATCTAATGTTGCATTGACTTGAGGGAGTGGATAAGCATCTCGCTCGGTAACGTTATTAACTTTTCTATAATCAACACAGAATCTATAATCTTTTTCTTTCTTTTTAACTAGTACAACTGCAGAACACCATGGACTAGCACATGGTTCGACTTGATCATCTGCGAGCATCTTATCGACTTCCTCGTCAATAACTTTCTGTAATTTCGGATTTTTAGGAAAATAACGACTTCTTACTGGTTCAACTCCAGGTTTAACTCTTATTTTGTGTTCTCCACAGGGTGTTGGACCTTTAATTCCCCGTGCCTTCTCAAGTTCTTGTTCAATAATTTCCATTGCTTCAGGTATAGATTCAATACTATCAAGAATATCAGCCTCCATTTTTGAGTGACCATCTTGTTCGTCGAATTGTATTCGGTATTTTATTTTTCCTAGATTATCAATCCCCAGTATGAATCTCTCCCCAAGTTTTGGCATCACTGCTACCGGTAAAATGTACCTTTTATTCTCGATTGTGACAACAATTTCAGCCACACCGGTCATATTCACTTCTCTACCATCAGCCACAGTAGCGGTCCACTCTTTGGGTGTGAATTTCACAAAATACCCTTTATCTCTGATGAATTCCCACAGTTTAGTACCGATACATGATTTTGACGCTCCTGTGTCTACTAGTACCCATAATTCTCTTTCTCCAAGAGTTACGGAGATATGGGGTCTCCTATCAAGTTTTAACCTTGATTCTGCGGCTGCGTCACAGGTATCTTCATCAACTCTTTCTTCTGGCTGATCATCCTGGATGTCCCTGGTATCGCTACTGGCTGCTGGAGATTCTGGGCTGTCTCCTGTACACCCAAACGCATTAATGCCTGGTTCATACCTTAAGAGCCAGACCTATACCCTCCGAGTAATTACCGACGGAGGAGAGTTTTTTTTTTTTATGAAGTTCCATATCTACGTTTATTTTTAATATTTCATGACTAAATTCTTATGCTGGAGTGTTTTAGATAACAATCGACATCCCCACTTTAAATAATTTATTAAGAATAGCAGATTACAAAGTGGAAATAGTGTTTATTCTGATAATATTTTTGTAGTGATCATTTTTGTGAAAATAATAAGGTGCACTACCACACTAGAACTTCCACAACATCGAAGAAATACTTCAAAACACCACTAGTCCACTAGTCACACCACTACAGGTCAATAAAGGTAAATTTAAATTATTTATCTATTATATTGTTTATCATTCTTTAGCAAAAAGTTTAAATATAATATTATTAATTTATCAAAATAACGAAAAATGAAAACAATTGTAAATAAATAAAAAATATTTTTAGGGAGTTCGTGATAATGATAAATATCTTGGCCTCGATGGTTTCCTAGATTGAAAGGATTAACAGGGTTGCCGAGTGACCGAGAATTGCCTAGGGGTCCAGGTTTACCAGGACAATTTGCTGAATGTGGAGAATTAGGTATGGCAGGTCTTGATAGACAACCAGGAATCCCAGGACGACCATAACAAAAAGGAGCATCCGGTGAATGTGGTCCTGATGAAGGTATTTAAGGTAATGCAGGCGAAAAAATTCTTGGACTCAAAGGTGAAAAAGGAAATTTAGGACCACGTGGATTTGAAAGTCCTCCAGGTAGAGTTTTAAAGGAGATTAATTTATAAAATGAATATACAAAATACTTTATTGTTATCATAAATAAATTTCAATTCATACATTTATTTTACAATATAAACAATATTCATTTTATTAGCAGGACCAGGTTTACCAGGAGAAAAAGGAGAGCGAGGGCAAATGGGTGTAGCTGGTTTTGATGGGCTTAAAGAAAAACGTGTATTTGATGGATATCCAGGATGTATGAGACGACCAGGCAATACGACAGATCCAAGTCCACGTGGATTCCCTGGTGTTCCTGAACTCCATGGGCCTAAAGAAGATGTGGGCGACATTGGATTAACTCCGTACGCTGAAGCTACTAAAAGAGGAGATGTTGGTGATGTCGGTTATCATGTATTACGTGGAAGAAAAGGAGAACAAGGTGATATGGGATCACCTGGTTATCCATGTCGTAAGGTAATAGGAATATTTCTATTATTAATTTATTAAAATAACGAAGAATAAAAACAATTGTAAATAAATAAAAAATATTTTTAGGGAGTTCGTGATAATGATGAATATCTTGGCCTCGATGGTTTCCTAGATTGGAAGGATTAACAGGGTTAGCATCCGGTGAATGTGGTCATAATGGGATAATGTTTTTTCATCGTTCATTTTATGTTTTTTCAATTTATTTTAAAATTAATGAATTGTTTAGTATGTATTTTTTTCCAATAAATAAATAGATTATATATTAATTCAAAAATTAATATATATTTTTCTAGAAAACTTACATGGCTGTCCTTTTTCTCCCATATTTTATAGATTTTATTTATTATTCGACATAGAATCTTGCACGAGAGCATATGCATACTCACCTTCATAAGCAGAATACATCTTAGGAACGACATATTTGTGATGAGCATATTCCAGATCTACAAGCTCTAAAAGATTCATCATTTATTTCTTCACTCTCGAGAACCCTCAACATTGACAAGACAAAGAGGAGTCTTTGTATACCGAAGAAGCTCATCAAAGAATAGAAGAGTTCGATCGACTTAAAAATGTACGCTATCTTCTTGATGCCATTTCATTCACTGAATATGTTCCTTTGCTAAAGGATCCTACGCAGAAATTTTAAGCTTATCAAAAATTATTTTAAAAAGATTTCAAATGCTGGGCTTAAATAATCGATTAGGTAATTATTATAAATAATAAATCACATATTCAAAATTGGCTTAAACTTTATAAACATAATTTAAATTACGTTCAGATAATTCTTATCGGAATCATAATCATACGGGAGTATTACATTGCTGTTCTTTCAGCTCGCGTAGTAGAAAAAAATGAGACAACGTGTGCTTGTAAAAGAACGATGCCTGGTAAATATTTTTATTTAATAAAAAAAATGAAATGATGGATAAAAAATTTACTTGATAAATAATGTTGCAAGATGGCCACAAAGATTTAGGTCATGGACACCCCGTGCATCTCAATGTTAAACATTGGTCTTGCTGTGGATCAACGAATCCTAACAGTATTTGTTCGCAACAAGGTCCATAAAGACCGATCTATCGTTTTACATTGTAATCACTAATTAATTAATTTAAATTCAATATCGATTGTAAATTATACCTAACAATCCTTGTATTTTCTTTCAATAAAAACGTCTTTTATTATTATTTTAATGACATTTTCTAAATGCATAATACTATTCGATCAAAGTTTAAAACAATTATTTAATACTTTAATAACAAAAAATTAAAATTAATAAATAATTTGATCAATTAATGAGTAATAAAATATATAAAAAATGTAAAGAAAAAAAGAATTCTTAATTTCTGTATAAGACTTCAAACATTATATAAACTGATTATACCGTCATTAAAGTACATTTTCATTAATGTGTTCAAATGATCTTCATAATTGATTCCGTGTTTATTTTTAATTAAATGATGCTATGAAGAGCTTTTAACTATTTCTCCTCGTCCGAGAATTTTCATTCGTACTTCTAAAGGATCAACCCATAAAGTATAACCAAGTCGCAGACAAACCTGTATGAATAAAAACAATTATTAGTAATATAATTTTTTGAATTATCAATTTTAGAATCAAAAGGTACCTTTGCTTGTAAAAAATTTTTCATTCGTAATTCTGTTTTAAACCATCGTTCAGTGAATCCAGTTACATAATTATTCCACTCAGTTTCTTGATCATAAGGTTGGATATTTGTTAAAAAAAAAATACAATGTACGACGGAGCTTTTGCTAATTCTTCAGGTAATTGAACAAGCTAACTAACCTGTAAATTATTAAAAATATATAGATATTTATTTAAAAGGAATAAATTTTAATAACTACCTTTTGATGTTTATAAACAAGTCCAGAATCAATACATCTTATATCAATGAAGGTAGGATTATTACGATCATCATAGTTGGTAATATTAATAACTTGCACCCTCTGATACTGATCGAAAGATGTATCATAGCCGTAAAATACACCAGTAACTATTGTCTTACTTTTCCTTCTGTTTTCTTCATTTGCATAATAAGCGGAAACTTTACTAACAATGAAAGCATAATTTTTTTATGATATTTTATATTCTTCTTTTTCACTATTTATTTATTCTAAAATTTGAGCATAAAAATGAGTAGCACTGTGAATGTAAGTTATAATAAACTTGATTTCATCTCCAATTGATATTCCGCACGTGGGAGTATCGACATCAGAAATAAATTAATGCTTATAAGTACATGTACTCAATCTTGAACAACTTCTTAGTCTTTTAATATTATCACAAATAGCAAATCCTTTCTTCTTGCATTCAATGTTGATAAAAATTTATTCAAATACACTCAATTGTTCTAATGAAAAATTATAGCCTGATCTTTGTACCAGATCTTAAACTACACGAAGTTATACATCATTTGTACATCAATAAGAATAGTCACTTCAGTTTTAGGTGACTTCTTTTTTAAGTTTGTCATCAAAGTCGAAGATAAAAAAAAAAATACTTTTGCATGATACTGCAATTGACTAGTGAATCAACCAATCTACATCAGTAATATTTAGATCAGGTAATACTTTATCGGTGCAAATTAATAATTTATACATCCCATAAATGCTGGCGCTAAATGAATCGTTAATTACAGATATATCTATAAAAACCATTTCTGTATTAGCTAATAAAGTATCAAAATTATCCTTGAAATATTCATTCAACTCAACAGATTCTTTATCATTTGTGCGAACGATCATCATTTTCACCATTTTATAAATATTCCGAAGGAGTCCTTCAACTTTTTCTTTTTTCATATAGTTCAAAACGAGATGAGTTCTCAATTTCGTTCTGTAAAAAATAGTGGCATCTGCAAATGATCCTATGCAGATAGACGGATTGTTAAGAATTCGTATGAATTTTTCAACATCTACAGACTAAGTTCTTGAAGTTGCAATAATTTGAACAGCCATCATATCAGAAAGATTATCTTGTCCAGTCGCAGCGACTAAATGACTGATGTAATTAAATTTCAAAATTTTTTTATGAAGTTCATCAGTTAAATATCGAATCAAGAATGGTAGAGTTGGGATGAAAATATGACAGCCGTTAAATATTTGAGCTGTAACTGATCTATCAGTACATCCATTATGAGCTGCGATTACTCGAATTTCACAGTGATTTACTCTTGATTTCAATCACTTTATAGTGATTTGAAAATAAATCCATAAAAATTGCGTAGGTCTTCATAACTTCTATCGATGTCTCGCAGAGTATCAAAACCAGCGGAAAATTTTTCTATTAATAATTCATGATTTTTATTATGATGTTTGTGATTAAAGGAACAAATCCGAAGGTTTTTCTGAAAAAAACCTTTTCAAAAATTTTGAAAAAAAAAAAAATAATATTTATTATAAACTTAAGAAAATATATTTTAATAATTTTACATTCATTTGTTTTATTTTTTACATTTATAAAATGAATGTTAAAGACATTCCTACAACAACGAAGAAACAAATGAATATTCATGATTAAGAACCCATTCATTTTAAGAAAATCTCTAGTAGAAAACGTGAAATAAATTAAAATGTGTTAGTAATTTACAGAAATTATGTATTATTATTATTATTTTTTTTTTTTTTTAATTCACAATAGTTATTACAATATAATTTTTTTTATTTCAGGGACTCCAATTCAAGAATTAAACCTATTATTTTATAGAATGGTTCAATATCATGAAGATTTTCATTATGTAATTAATGAATATACTGGTAACAAGATTCAGTTGGAAAATGAAAAGTGGCAGTAAGTATTACTTACTCATTTCAATTTTTTGAAGGGATAATACACTTTTTTTTTAAAAAAAGAATTGAACTTAATTACAATTTTTAATTTCAGGCTAGTTTGTGATGATTTGAAAGCTGAGATGCCCGGAATAACAGCATTAGACTGTTACAATAAATTTTATGAACTAGTAATCGAGTTTCTGGTAAGATAATAATTTAATATTATGTTTCAACATGTCTATTAATTTTTTTTTTCAGCGTCAATCGGCTCTTGACCATGAATCAACATGGAGATGGTTTGATATTTTCAAATCGTATTATGAAAAAATAACAATTGGAGACGAAAATACGTTATTTTTTTTTTAAATATGCTTACATCTTCATTCAAAAAATTCATATATTATTTTCCAAATTAATGTTCACTAATTTATCTATTATTTAAAGTTAAAGTTATGAAAAGTCAAATTTGTTAAAAATAAAAAATTCAAATATAGTATAAACTTACAATTTTTTAAAGATTTTTCCTTCAGCTTCATGTCGACCATCACGTCCGGGGTAACCAATTTCTCCTCTAAAACCTTTTGGACCGTCAGGGCCAGGGAATCCTGGTAAGCCAGATAAACCTGGTGCTCCTAATAGAACAAATATTGTTTGTATTATAAATGAAAATTTTTTATGATAACAAGAAAGTACTGTTGTATTTTGTATATTTATTCGTTATATTAACCACCTTTAAAACTCTACCTGGAGGACTTTCAAATCCACGTGGTCCTAAATTTCCTTTTTCACCTTTGAGTCCAAGAATTTTTTCGCCTGCATTACCTTAAATACCTTCATCAGGACCACATTCACCGGATGCTCCTTTTTGTTATGGTCGTCCTGGGATTCCTGGTTGTCTATCAAGACCTGCCATACCTAATTCTCCACATTCAGCAAATTGTCCTGGTAAACCTGGACCCCTAGGCAATTCTCGGTCACTCGGCAACCCTGTTAATCCTTTCAATCTAGGAAACCATCGAGGCCAAGATATTTATCATTATCACGAACTCCCTAAAAATATTTTTTATTTATTTACAATTGTTTTCATTTTTCGTTATTTTGATAAATTAATAATATTATATTTAAACTTTTTGCTAAAGAATGATAAACAATATAATAGATAAATAATTTAAATTTACCTTTATTGACCTGTAGTGGTGTGACTAGTGGACTAGTGGTGTTTTGAAGTATTTCTTCGATGTTGTGGAAGTTCTAGTGTGGTAGTGCACCTTATTATTTTCACAAAAATGATCACTACAAAAATATTATCAGAATAAACACTATTTCCACTTTGTAATCTGCTATTCTTAATAAATTATTTAAAGTGGGGATGTCGATTGTTATCTAAAACACTCCAGCATAAGAATTTAGTCATGAAATATTAAAAATAAACGTAGATATGGAACTTCATAAAAAAAAAAAACTCTCCTCCGTCGGTAATTACTCGGAGGGTATAGGTCTGGCTCTTAAGGTATGAACCAGGCGTTAATGCGTTTGGGTGTACTTGGGGATTTTGGACTGTCAAATTTAATTGCATCGGCTGCGCGGTCGGTAATACACTGCTCTGCGGTATCGACAAGCTCTGGCTCCGTCGTAATCTGCGATTCTGATTGTTGCTGTTCGTGGGCCGGCCCTCTGAATCTTCTCCGGCCCTTCGCCAGTTTAAAGACTTCTCACAATTACAGTTCTTGGTGAGTACTCCAAGTTTACCACACCATGAACAGAACATCTTAGCGGGATTTGTATACTGAGTTCTCATGTGACCAGGCTCACCGCATTTCCAGCAGACTTCATTGGATTTATAGTTACTACTGATAACTTCGATTTTACCGACTTTCTTCTTCTTGGACCCTCGGTAGGCCGTTTCCGGCATTATCAGCTGTTGTGGCGGTTGCTCAAACATTTTCTCAGCTAAGACTAATCTTTCGTACTCATCAGCTAGTCGTAGTAAGTCATTAACATCTTTTACATCAGATCTTCGGATGTAGTGTTTATATTCCGGTTTGAGATTCATATAAATTTTCTCAATTTGACTTGCTCTACTCATGCCCATGTATCGTCTCATTAAGGTTTGTATTGCTATTACATAATCTCTGGCTCTTTCGGTAGCGCCTTGAGTACGATTTCTGATGGCTTCTTCTAGTTGTATGTTCAAGTCGGATGGTAAGAAATATCTTTTTAGTTCTTCCTCAAAGTCAGCCCACGTGGCCCATTCTTGTGAACTGTTTCTATACCACAGCAATGCCTTTTTTCGAAGCATTATCGGCATGCATAGTAACAGTCTTCTCTCTGGTAGACCATAGGCAGTACTGAGTTCGGCGATTCTCTCAAGGAACGTGACAACGTCTTGTTCTTCACCATCGAAGGTGACTCCCCACTTCCTGACTTGGTCCATTAAGTTTATCTCGGGTGGGGGTTGTGTAGCATCTTGCCTATTAGTTACTGAAGCAACAGCTTCCATTCTTGTGTTGCGAGATTCGGGTCTTTCACAATTAACTTCGTTGTAAGCTTCATTCGGTGCTGGTACAGATCTCTTCTGTCGGTTAATTATCGGTCTAATTTTATCTCTAATTGGAGTATTAGGTCTAGATGGAGTTGACTGACCACTTGTTGGTTGGTTAATCAGAACTCTTATGTTATCGACATGACCTTCGTCTCTATTGCGGTTGAACTCAAGTCTTCGCCGAGATGTGTTATCATCTACGGCTGCCTGAGACCTTAAATCCTCCAGAGATCTGCTTCTGCTATCTCTCCTTCTTGACGGCGGATTGGTTGGCTCTTCGAGTCTCAAGCAATCTCTAAGTAATGTTCTTAGTTCGCCTATATTGGCGTTCTCATCGAATGTAATATTTCGGCGACGAAGTTCATCAACTAGCTCAGCCTTCTTGGCCCTCCAGACCCACGTGGTCCTTATTGGTGAATGCTCAATAGACTGTGACATCTTGAATTGGCAGAAGTGCGTCTACTTGGCCTAGAACTCGGTCTTACTAGATCAGTTTTACTAGAACTAGTGACTTGAAGTCCTACTAGTCCAGTTAGGATGCGTGAGCGATCCTCTAGAAGTATGGCGGATTTTGAGACGTATTAGGTCTCACTAGACTAGAGAGTTGGGATGCTTGGCAATCCCCTAGAATAATTACGGCGGTTGAGACGGTTCAGGTCTCACTAGAAGTTTGGGATGCGTTTGCAATCCCCTAGAAGCTTTGGCAATTTTAAATCGCCCTCGACGAATTTTGGTAATTCGAATTACCCTCCCAGATTTTAATCAAAATGGTGGAAAGTCAAGTGTCCCTCTAGTCTTGAAGTTATGAAAAAACCGTGACTCTATTACCTTCCGTTAATCAAAAGCTATACGGCTTATCAGATATGCTAAAAATTTAAAAATCTGCGGTTCTGGTTTTACAAGTCCCTGTTCGGGCGCCAAGAATAGATTACCCTCTGCCCTTGCTCGTCGGTTCCAGGGTCCGATGGTGAGGGTCAGCAACAGATATTCTCTCTAGACTCAGTGGAAGATTCAAAAGTTATTGTCTAGTGATGTTAA